>CM057345.1:425045211-427545211 GCA_030015575.1 Agapanthus africanus | reverse complement strand
TTTTCCTTAAAAACACCGTAACTCCTATTTTCAAAACTACGATTCGCTTCCTTTAAAAGCTGCTTGTATGGTTCGGGTGTGTATGTTAGATTAGATACTTATACTTATAGTAGAGATAGAATGTTTATGTAAACTCGACTTGATGAGAGATATAAATGCGATGAAAGAATATAAGACTGATATGATGATATGATGATATGTTGGTATACGGATGCGGGTCAATCGAGATGATTTATACCCTGCCGGTCCCTTGATATGAGATTATTGCGGATGTGACCTGAGACATAGGTACACACACACATATATATAGAATGTTTTAAATCATGGATGATAGGCCGTACGTGATATTAGGCCGTACCCTCATTGTCTTATAGGATGATAGGATCCCTATTAGCTTAATGCCGCCGTACGATGATTTTCCGTACGTGATGAGTTTGACTTGATGTTTGATCCATAACCTTGACTAGAGGCTTCCGTACAATGTATTATACCGTACGCGATGTTGTTAGGCTGGATGCCGATTGATAGATTTACCGACTCGATCATGTTAGATACGTATACCCGTCAGTATTTGCATATGATTACCTTATATTGCATTCATATTATTCTCTTTTCCCTGTTTATACCTGTGATAGTACACCTGCACCATTATCGATGATGCGTGTGTTACACGTACACAGATTGTAGGCTCACACACTTCATCATCGATAATTACCATGTCACTACACAGTAGGATTACTGCATCATGATATGACTCTTCGCATAACCTGCTTGCGCACATACACACTGTATATTCATATTGGTGCACATATACATTGATACATCCATACTTGCGCATATACATATTATGCCTACATAGATAACTGGTTTTATTTGGAAATTGGATACCGCATGTTATATTTTAAAAACTGGAATCATTTAAAAGAGCGGTTTTCCCTTAATATGTCATATCACTGTTCCATGTTGCATGAATTACGGATATGCTTACATCTCTATTATATGTCGCATACGTCATGCTATATGATTTTACGCATTGAGATATGCTGTTTTCATGAGATTTCTGGATTTGAGAACCGTGGATATTTTAAAAGAGATTATGTGTTGTTTTAAAAACCTGGTTTCTCTTGATATGATATTTCAGTGCGTCCACCATGCGTTTTCTCGGTTCTGAGACGTGTGACATATGAAACCCGATTCGAGGAAGCGGATGAGGCCGATTGCGGGTACATGGTGGACCCGGTATGGTACCCCGGGGCAAGAATGGGATGCTGTGTATACTGATGGTGAGCCTGGCAGAGGGACTACTACCTACCGGTGATAGTATTTGGGCTCGGCGGATATCCGGAGGATACCGGCCGGAGTCGAGAGATGATATAGGCCGATCCAGACTGACGGAGCCCGATATATGAGGATTTTCGTGCCGATGCTGGGCACGGTTTCATGATGTTTTTCGAGTGTCGATGCTAGGCACTCAGGTTCCATGATTTTGATGTGTCGCGGGGGACACCGTTGATTTACATCCTCATACTTTCATGCACACTTTTTTATGATGTTTACGTGCATACAAACATTGATTACATGGATGGACGAGATCCACATGCATACATACCTTGATTATACTGTTGGATGTTATCCACTTGCTTAGGCATTGACTACCTTGTTGGCACACATACCGACCCGGTCATCCTAGATATCATAGTATTACCTTTATGATATAGTTGACCCAGGAGTCGTTATTTATTCGATTTCTACTTGTCGATATATTTCTATTCACGAGTTGGCAACTCACCCCCGTTGTGCCACAGTTCTTGCAGGTTGCCCGCTTGGATCAGTAGCGGCTTCGCTGGCACACAGTCGCATCCAGGCGTTTTGCACTAGTAGGTGGGACATTTGTATCGTACCCACTCTTGTATCTATATTTCATTATTGTATCTAGTTAACTGTATCAATCAAATTTAGTAAATTGTATAAGTAATGAGACTTAGTGGGATTGTGGTTGCGAGACTTAGAGCGAGGGGTTTTTCGCTACTTGTGATATTTATTTCTTGCGTTCCTTTATCTTTTGTGGTGAACTTCGCCGTTGGGCATCGTATACTTATTTTTACTGTATTGCATGGTTGTGATCCGCCGTTTGGCGAAGTGCTAGCTCCCGCTTGGGGATGCCTTTATCATTATTATGTATTTGTGGTTTTGGATCAAATTATACAAAGGAGGTGCTGCCAAAATTTTTAAAAGACGAAACACGTTTTCAAATTAGTAAATTTCACTTGCATCATTCATGTTCCTTTTCTATGCATTAAGAAAACTCGATTTTATTATACCTTTATTTCAAAACCCCACCTCCTTTATTTTTGTTAAAAGGTTTAGATTTCTGGGTTTCAGCTTACTTGAATTCCGTTACGCCTTTAGACGTTGCGTGATTCAAGTGCTGGTCATGAGCTAATATTTCGGGTCGTGACAAAGTTGGTATCAGAGCGTTAGCTTTAACCTTTGTTCGGGTCTATGTTTGACTATCCGGAGTCTAGGGCGGGTATGTATTTCGGAACCTAGGCTTGACCTTACGGAACTTAGACTTGAAGGGGGGGTAATAGACCCGAACTTTCGTTTCATAGGCTGACCCTGATTGATGGAGTAGGTAGCTTGAGTAGAGTGACGTACCGTACATATGTTCCGCGGCATATCTACGATACGATACTCCACTTAAGAAACCTTAGGATGTACATATTTTTGAGACATATGATTCTCTTCATACCCATGATTATACATCCATTTGAGATCCTTGATTTTATTTGTTCCATGATCATAATCTCATTGATGCTGTTCCTTCTTATGATCATGTATCCATGCCGGATCTATCGTTTCCTTTCATGCCGTTGGTCTGCTTTCTTCGATACTCGATTGAGGTTCCTGTCACCATGTTTGAGCGCAGATTGAGCTGCTGCTAGTGTTGCGGTCTGGGCGAGCTTGTCTGGTATGAGGGCCGACCATTGTGTTTTCTGGTGACATGGGAACGTCTCGATGTAGTGTCATGTTGTGACCTCCTATTGAGGCGAGTGTTTGGTTTAGCACCAGATGACCGGGCCTTTGATAGAGCTGCCAGTTGCGAGAGGACTGTAGATGTACAGCATACCTCAGAGATTTTGATGTCGCCTACCATGCAGACAGGTGACCCAGCGGTTGCTGAGATGATGGGATGTCGCTTCCAGAGCTTACGAGCTAAGATCGCCGGAGCTTCCAGGAAGAAATGAGACAGATGGTAGCTAGTCTACCCCGATTCGAGAGACGAAGGTGATTCGTTAGATTGATGCGATGACGTAGGCCCAGTTGAGTTAAAGATTTCCAGTGTGGAGAGTCTTACTTAGATCTAGAGCAGACCGATCCAGAGATGACCGCCGGTGTATCACCTTTCCTGGAGCACTGAGGCATTGCTTGGCATGCAAGTGAAGGGTATTCACATGTTGTATAGGCGAAGTTGAAAAGGTTTGAATGAGTGTCAGGAAACCATATTTCCCAAGTTTAAAGTGTTCGGAGAAACATGCAGGTAATTCTATGGACCCTCTAGAAGAATGAAACCCTAACTCGACATGATGACCATGGAACTGCTTTAAACCTTAGGGTTTGTGGCAGTTTAGCGGTGCTATCAGTGAGGCTTGGGTTTGCCCTTCTACGGCTGGTCCAGAGGTGTTGTGGTATGTACCAGATATTTTTAGACTGCGCTTAGGTGTTGAGCCTTCGGGAAATTTTGGGACCTCGATGACTCGATCGAAAAGTTTAACGCCGTCCGGATACCATGTGATACGAAATCAGTAAGCTGACCAGCTTCGGATAGAGGACCTCACCCTGATGCGTTGTGAGTTGATCGAGAGCGGACGAGTATGGAGTATTCCTCCGATGGTTGGGACGAGTTTCCGAGGAAGCGTTCGGCCAGATATCTTCTACAGAGTGATGAAGGTACAGAGTACGCGATTTCGAGTCCGCGTAAGAGACTTCGGATTGACCGTGGCCGAGAACTGTAGCAGTACGCAGATAACAAGACGTGACGTCAAAGCAGACGATGACAAAGGCGAGTGGAGCCAGAGGTTCATGCACGATGCTGACGAGCTGTCACTACTCTCGGTCGAGATTAGAGATTTGATATGTATATAGAGGCGTTGGGATACGGCCTATTCCCGAGGGAAGGTGTGCGGAACATGCAGATGTCCAAAAAAAACAAGAAAAGATTATGCAAGAGTACCAGCCTCCATACAGTTCGTCATAGGCAAGATCGGAAGAGACCTTGAGCAGGATTCCTTCCGGGACACTGCTGCAATGAGATTTGCACCCAGGATCAGATGTGTCACGTGTATTCAGAAGACCAGAGGCCGACGCCGGTAACGTGCTGCTTTACGAGTGGTCGTGATGATTGACCGAGAGATGACCAGAGAAGTGCTAGAACGGAATCGTCCCCATTAGCACACCTGACAGGGCCGATGAGCCGATGGATTGCGAGATTGGTAATCCGAGGAGAAGATGAGTACCCAGAGACAGAAGACGCCAAACCATGAGCAGGAGGCGAGCGGATATTCTTGTTCTGCCGGTTTTAGGCACACCGATTCTTTTTCGACATTGTAGGGGGTGTACCTCAATGTCCTTTGTTGAGATTTGCGTTTGTGATCTGAGTATCACGCTTATATTGTTTAGATTTGAGTTTTGATGATTGAGTTTCATGATATTGTTTTCGTGCACCATGGCTGCACCTACTGGGTATTTACATTTTGCGCATAGTTGTCGCACTTGATATATATTTTATACACCGTTGTGTTGATTTGCGATTTGTGAATATCTATTGCATTTGATGTTGATTTTGTACCTTCGTAGCACGTGTTTATGATTTCGTGGATTTCATACGGATGATTTGATTTTTGCACTCGGTATAGCTTATATGTGCTTGTAGTGCATTGATACGTATTTTGTACACCACAGTTGCACCTGACTTCGTTTTGATGTCATTTGAGATATTTATTGTGATTTCATGCCTAGGGCATGCATATGATTTGATTTATTCTTTCGGCATAGTTTTCATGCACTATTAGTATTTTGAATTGCTTTTGTGCACGCTGATACACATGGTTGTGAGATTATATGCCACGGTATACCTGATTTGGATTTGGATTGAAAGGTGTTGTATACTGTCGATTTCGATTTTGATACTTGATATTTGTTTTGTGCACCTTGTGTACCTGATTGGATTCTTGCGCATATTTGACGAGCTTGGATTGGACTTTTGCGCATGTTCGGCACTTCATATTGGATTTCGTGATTTCGTGCATATGGGATGCACATGATTTAGATTTTATTCGTGCATGTTGATGCACCTGATTTGGATTTTTGCCCGTGTTGGACGCATGATATAAGATGCGATTTTGGTGCACACCAGATGCACTAAATCAGGATTCTTGTGCATATCAGATGCACCCGATATTGTTGTCGTGCACACCCATTGCACTGGACAGATGCATTCGTGCACACCCGTTGCACTTAGTTTTGGCTTTTGTCCATATTGTGGCACCTGTGCATGGATTTGATTTCCGTGCGCACCAGACACATGTGATTGTCGGATATGCCTTTTGAGCCTGATTTTGCTTTTTGAGCACTTTGTTTTCATGATATGTACTATATATAGTATATAGTAGCTGAACAGGACTGATCTGAGGATAATACCTGAGTACTTTGCATGCATTAAAAGCTTACCAAGAGGTTTTCAAAGGAGCTATAGTCTCACTATTTCCTACGTGTCCGTGAGCGACGCGAACGATTATAAAGGAACTTTTTGGGATATTTTGAAAACGACGGAACGTATATTTAGCAAAATATATATGGACATATATTATTTCCTTACAAATGGACGTCCGTCACTTAGGCCGTGAGTTACGCATTACACGACGATTTAGAAAAGATTTTATTATAAGCTTCATTTAGTTCTTGGATGTTTTCCAAAGATGTGTACTATACACATATTATAGTATTGGACTAGTGTCTATTGGATTTCAGTAGTAGATTTTAAGACCTGTATCTCTATTGTAACTCTGAGGATATGCGTGCAATCCGATGATTTGCGTGACGCTTGACGGAGTTTGATTTGAGTTTTGTACTCGTTTTCATGCGCACTTGACGCGCTGTGTTATTTCTACGTTTTCCATAATTTCGGAGCCCCGTTGTTTTGAGCCAATTTTTGAAATGTTTTAGATTTTGGGGGTTTAAATTTAAATTCGGGGACCGAATTTACTTAAGAGGGGAAGATTGTAACATTTCAGAAAATATAAAATATTATTGTAACATTTCAGAAAATATAAAATATTATTTTTGGAATTTAATATTAAAATAATACATTTCCCGAAAACTGTCCGATTTGCGAAATTGGGGTTTTCAAAAAAGGGTATAAATATATACCAATAAGTGTGATATAAAAGGGAATTAAAATGATTTATTCATTTAAAAATATATTTAACGGATTTGGCAATTTTAAAATTCAGTATACGCAGTTTTGATAAAAACCCGATTAGTGCACTGCTAATCGCGATTAAGCCAAATCCGTGTTTCTACAGTTTTCATGGTTAGTGCACCATGACATGTTTTATTTGGTTACATGTTGTTTCATTTCATTTGGGTTATGTGTTATGGTTTATTGGTGGTGAGAAAAGAAAAAGAAAAGTCAAAGGGGACAAAATGATTGGGGTGGGTATAATATTGGAGAGAGAGAGTGTGAGAATATTAGTGAGAGAGAGGGGGGGCTGCTGCCATATCCATGCCCCATCATTTTCTTATCCTTCTTCTTCATTCTCCAACCTCGCTTCCCTCCTCAAAGAACCCTAGATCTATCTCCAAACAATCCCCTAAACCCCTTTCACAAAAATTAATCCCCATTTCTTCCTCTACACTTTGAACCGAGCAAAGTGGGATTTTGACGACATTGGGAAGTTAGTGCTTCCTAGAGGGGACCAAATGGGGTATATCTTCTTCCTTTTTAGTTAGTTTGGTGCGATATCGTGTTTTGGATGTCATTTTATGATGTCGCTAACCTGCTGTGACTCCGAGCATTCACTGGGAAAACAAACAGTGTGGTAGTATTGTACTCGAGACCCTGAGTGTTCACCTAGGACCCTAACCATTTCCCATCGATTATGGCCGGCGACCATTGGGCCAAATCCGGCGACCTCGGGTGGGTAGGTGAGTTAGGGTTTGGATTTTGTAGGGTAGTTACCTGAAGATGTTTGGAGGTGTTTGGTTCTACTAGATTTTTATGTAATGACTGTAGGTGAAATCAGGGAACAGTTAGGAATGTTTACATGACCATGGTGACACGTTTCCTGACCTGAGCCATAGATTTGAACCCGATGCGCGATCTTAGGATTTTGTTCCGTATCGATTTTGTGACTTTTGGTGTGCCTACAGTGAATCTGGGATGTCCTGGGAATTTCTGAGACAACCAAACAATACCAGAGACCAATTTTAGACCAGAGGAGACCACCATGACAAAATGAGACCCAACTGAGTATGGAGGGCCGGTTTCACCAGAATTTCTAGTGATGGGGACGGCCACTTGGTTGTCTGGGGTGTTGGGGTTGATTCAGTAGCTCAATTACACATTATACATCACCCTATACTTATTTGCTTGCCTTTATTTGACCTGAATCAAAATCTGGGAACACTTGTGTGTGATTTAGGATATGTTTTCCGTATTTTGAATGATGAGTTTTGATATTTGGATTCGTTTTTGGTTGTCGCATGTTTGCACATCGACAACAAGGGTTGTTTGGTTGATTTTGTACGCATATGCTATAGGTTCTAACCTACGAGCAATGCGCGTGCCATTTTGGATTTTAGAACTTGATTTTAATAGCATTGCAATATGTGTTGTTATTGTAGATACCTTCACGTGGATTCCGAGGCGACCGAGCGTGGCATCAACGACTTTGGCAAGCGAAGACCACGGTGAGTATATCTATATCTACGGTGAAGTCGGGTGGATGCGTATAGCACTCCCGCAAGGTTTTGATGGAAAACTGATTTATAGAATATGGTTAAGGAAACCTAGATTAGGAAACTAGGGTTAGAATGAGGATAGCTATGAAACCATATTGGAAACTAGAGGATGGTTAGAAGTGATATGTAACGACTATTATAGGATGACGGAATTTGAGGATGACATGTGACGACATTGCCGTTTAGGGTACTATAGGACTAGATAGCCGATATAGATGTGTCATCCGAACCATACCCTTTTCTAAACCGAAGAATCGTATGTACCTTTTAAATATGTACTTTAAGGGATGTTACGGATTTTCAAATGATATCTTTTCCTTTAAAACACCGTAACTCCTATTTTCAAAACTATGATTCGCTTCCTTTAAAATCTGCTTGTATGGTTCGGGTGTGTATATTAGATTAGATGTTGGAGATAGTGCCCCCAGAGTCAATTATTGGATCACAGGCACGTGATTGCAATGATTGAGGGAGGACCTATTCCGGTAGGACAGTCTTACTCAAGATGATAGTATGCTATCTGGTTTATCTTTATCATCGTGTACTGCTTTAGGTGACCTGACAGGTCACTATTGCACGTTGATAGAGCCCCTAGGATTCTTGCTTGACTGCCAGCAGTATGGGGGCGATCATATACGTGGGAGCTGGTAGTCTATAAGCACATCCTTTAAAGGTCCCTAGTCGTGGGAGTTTCGAGACAGGGCATCGATACTCCAGAGTAGACTAGTGTATACAGTCGAGACCCCGACGAGGGGCGGTGGCTGGTCTCACAAGCCACTGGTGTCAGTTGGTTCACCTAAGATGTATACAGGTGCTCATTGGGTTATGAGTACACCGGACAGGACTCGCCGGGAACATGCTAGTTGGTCTTATACCTGACGTCAGATAGCAATTCCCTGGTGACATGTGTACAGGTTAGTTCATCGACCTGAGGATCGTCATTTGTCTCGTATGAGTTCCCACTGTACTTTGATTACAACCCTACCATGCTCAAAGGAGACGTGCAAACAGGTTTTAGTTGGGTACAGTCCCGAGCCACATGGAGGCAGTGAGCGGATCTTCGGGGGTTCGTCTCTCCCGGTATTGGGGGTGAGGTCACGCTGTGTCTAGGAGAGCCATTACACGAAGTCCTTGGCCAAGGCAGGAGATTTACTGGTAGGTATTCCAGTAGTATCTTAGGGTGTCCTGGGCTTCACTCCGACACCACTTGTACCGCTTTTGGGGGTCTGACTTTTACCAACCCCCTAGGCCCGCCATGCGATGCTCATAGACGAACAGACCAGACTGTACGGATATTGTCACTGACAGGCTCAGTAGGGTGTCAGGCTGAGTTCGCTCACAGACGTCCCTTTTGGTCAATAGCTGGTAGCCCGTCACGTATGGATAATACCTCTGATGTGCTAGTGGTTAAATCCACAGCCATAGTATTGACGAGTCTTTAGAGTCCCCCACAGACAGTTGCTCAAGTTTCGGGCGAAACGCTGTAGAGGCCGTATGGAGATATGGCAGGGTTCAATCAGATACGTGCGGTATTGCACGGATCCTGATCGGACGGTTAATACTAGCGGGCTTTGGTTTAAGCCAGATCCTAGTATTGTACGGTGTAGACTTTGTCTCATTGCATTTGTATTTCGGTCGGAATACAAATGCGGGTATGTAAATACAGTAGAGGGGTTCTCCTGTAATTTATTACGGGATCAGTTTTTGGAGTTGCCAGTTTGTTTTCCGTTTCGGCCAATTTTCTTTGTATCTTTCATTGGCTGAAGATTGGTGGAGGAGGGCTTATTTTGTGCAAATAAGCAATTTGGAGGGTGTTATTTGCATATATTTGTGTCATGATGGTTCTTTCTTCCTTGACTTTCTTGCTTCATGATTATGCTTCATGATTGCTTGACTTTTTGACTTGATGATGGGAGATGGTTGTTGAGTGTTGGACTTTGTTTATAATGATTTCTTTTCATGATCACACATGATTCCCTCTTGCATTTTTGGCTCACTCACTCACCTCTTTGATACTCACTCCCTCTCTCATTCTCTAACATTGCATGGCCGGCCAAGTTAGAGGGGGGCTATCCAAAAATGGTTGTGGGGTTTTTGCACTCTTTTTGGTTTGATAAAATCCCACAAGTTCCATCTTCATAAGCTCATATCATTTCCTCCACCATATGGCAACTCCCTCAACCCCTAGAGACACATATAGCACTACACCATTCTACAGCAACCCTTAGGCACGTCGACTCGCCAACTTCGTACCCGAGTTGCCTCAGTCCAGAGGTGGGATCCCGTAAAAGAAGCCGGCGACGTGGTGCCTTTCCGGTGAGGAGGTGGAGACCGGACATTCCGCGGGAGATCGGGACGACGACGAGAAGACCGAAGGACACGGATCGATCGGTATATCTCTCTACCCCTTCCCTTGATAGCTAGGACTAGTTTAATGGCCCGATCCGGGTTTATAGTGCGCGGTGGTGACGGTATAAAAAGTTAAAGAAAACCATCGCTTCCGCATTCCGGCGTCGGATTGACGGCCGGGGCGCCGCCGTGCACTTACAGTGGTATCAGATCCTCGCCATTAACCTAGTCTAGCTTGGTCTAATGTGTTTACACTTCCGATCGAACAAATGTTCCAAAACCGCATTTTTCAAAACATCAGTTTTCTGTCGAAATTTTTTTAGCTCGAAATTTTTTTCAGTGTGTTGCAGAAAGATGTGCAGGGAATTATAAGCCTTCTGTGAAAATTTGGTTGCACGAACCCACTACTCCACCGTGGAACCGCGGCCAAACCCATGCTTGGGCCGCGGTTCCGCCGCATTATTTTCTGTTCAGTGCATCAACTTTTTACAGAAGGTCTCTAGGCTGAAAATAGGGGTTTTGGAATATTCATTTTGGGCCCAGAATTTCTTAAGTGCTACAGTAATGCTTTGGGCCTACTTGGTAAAATTTGATGGATCGAAAATTTTAAACAAATTAGTTCACAGTATTTAAATTATATCTGCGACCGTGAATGTCACTTGATCGGTAAATCCTGTCTAATTGCTATAGCCCGATTAGACGGATTTGCGAACGTGACATTCACGTTGATGTTTTGTGTTGTGCTGTGATGTTGCGGATTGGTCGTGGGGGATAGCCTGGATGCAATGCTAGTACAGTTTTTGTTGTACATTTGATATTGCGGGGCGAGTGTCCGACATGTGGACTGCCGTCACTGCCCGTTTGTATATTATTCTTTTGGGGCACGACCAGGTTGAGGTCGATGTACCCGTTGTATGTATATTTTACTTTCTGTACTAGGATTACCCTAAGGAGGGGTGCACGGATAGCCGGGTTCTAGAGGGCAACGAGCACGCATCTCATGGCATTGAGACGGAGGGGGCTTCACTCTAGAATTGGCGGGCTATTCGCTGCACTCGTAGGGAGTATAGGTTGACCCAGGAGGGGTGCCCAAGTTACCGGATTCCGTGAAGTGCTGGGTGGTCCATTCACGTTGCTGAAGGGGGCTGCCTCACTTCAGGGTTTGGCGGGTAACTTGCCGCGCCCGTAGGGGTCTAGGATTTCATTGCACAGGCTATCCACACGACCAGGGGAACGTCGGGTTTCAGTAGCGGCTCTGTGAAACCCGGGGATCCCAGATATCTGTATTGTTCTGTGATGCTTATTACATTTCTGTGATGTTGCATTTTATCACGCCTTGAGCGAAATATTATATATTGATATATATACTAGTAGATGTTGTATATGTTTTGCATCCGCGCTAGTCCAGTCCCCGCTCTGTCATTAGTTAACTAACCTAACGGGTAATGACGGGACCCAGTGGCGAATGCGGATGGCATATACGTACATCATTATATTTCGTTCTTTGTGGTGTGATCAATTGATAGGACTGCATTGATTCGGATCAATTCAAGTTAAAAACAAACCTTATTGATGTTGTTGGAACATTTTTCAAAAAGCTGTTATTGCAAGGACATTCTCTTTTGTTTTGCATCGTGGTATTCAGTTGGAATATCCTGCTCCTCAGTCGACGAGGCAAAGGCCGAGATCCCTTCACCGGGAGTGACCCCTTGGACAAAAGTTTGCGTCAGGGCAATAACTTCACTATAGTCGTTTCTTTTTTCTTTGCATCACGGTATTCAGTTGGAATATCCTGCACCTCATTCTACGGGGAAAGAGCCGAGATCCCTTCACCGGGAGTGACCTCTTTAGCAAAGGTTTTCGTCACTATATTTTTCTAAAAAGCTATCCGTTCCTTCAACGATATCAAGTTCATTACGTTAAAGGTTTTCACCAGAAACCATTCGTAGCCCTCCGTCATTTCAGTTAAATATTCGGTAGTATTCAAGCTATGTATTTTGACCTCACGCCAAGGCATAGTGATTGGTAGCTGCCGGGTATTTATCTGTTGCATAGATAGATGCGTTGGTTTGGGACAGTCGTACTACTATTTTGGCCTACGTCAAGGGTATGTACAGGTGGGTTCAAATTAACCTGGATAATGACGGGTAGAACTTGACATGTGACTTATGATATTTCGACCTCATGCCAAGGTCATAAAAGCATGGGGCAAAAATCACATCGGGAGTTTCTAAAGAAACTGAAATTTGCCAGATATGCGCATACCATCTGGAGTGTGATAACGTGAGCGGATTCCGTCACGTTATCATGCAATGATAGTTGGATCCCGATTCCCACTGATGAGTTGGTTTACTCCTTGGGTGACCCCGACTAATTCTTCTTTCAGGTTTGGAGGAGAATTTGAGGTTACAATGGGAGGTTTCCAGATTAGATAAATTGGTAACCAATCATATCTAGGTTAGAGTGCACGCTGAGTGTTTCTTTTCTCTCTCTCTTTGGTAGCGACCATTGACCCTAGACTATGACTCAGTGACCAAAATTAACCGAACCTTCTTAAACACTGGCTTTTGGATTGTCAGAGCTGTATACCTCATTGCCACTCCTACTTTTACCCTTTTCTTCAGGACACCCCGTATTACTACGAACGTCCACTTCCATTGGACAAAACCATCGTATGGTTATATACGAACTCGAAGGAATTTATTCGAGGATGGTTTCCGGTTCTGGAGGAAACGAATAGGACTATTCAGTTGTCTTTTCCTTTTTCCTTCTCTCAGATTGCGAGTACTCCTTGGTTTAGGAGATAGTACACCTATTACGCAAATTGGATAGTCTTCTTCCAAACCTTAGGTTGGTGCCGAACGGTGGGTGAAGAAAACCAATTAGCATAATGATGGTGTGCGGAAGGTATTAAGTTAAGACAAAGCAAGGGATTAGTAAGAGGGCAAAGTAAATTGCGAATGATATTCACGACCAAACCAGGTATTTCATTACCACTCCCACTTCACCTTTGTATTTCTCCAGGACACTCCGTATCACTACGAAGATCCACAGTTTATTGGATACTCCATCGTATGGTTATATACGAACTCGAAAGGAACTTGTTCTAGTTCGAGGATGTATTCTGGTTCAGGAGAAATAGGAATAAGGTTTATTCGGTTGTCTTTTATCTTCACCTTCTCTCGCTTTGCGAGTGTTCCTAGAATTAGGACAGTACACCCATTATGCTTATTGGATAGTCTTCTTCCAAACCATAGGCTGGTGCCGAACGGTAGGGAAGGAAGAAAACTATTTGGCCTAAAGGGGTGTGCAGAAGGTAATGACTAAAGACATATAAAGGGATTTGGAGAGGTGGCAAAGAAATATATGGTTACAGTTGTGAATCTGGATAATGGAAGAGGCATTACTAGGAATACCGTGATACCCCATCGAAACATTTCAATGTTTCAGTTTCACTGTGTACTGTTAAAGGAAAAATGATTTCCCGATTAGATACTTACTCCAGGGTATGTATTTACCAGGTATGACTCTCACATCTGTATGGTTTTACAGATGATGAGTGGGAGTAAGTTTTTGGGAATTAGGCGATCATCCTCATTATATCGGGGTTCGTTGTAATCGGTGATATTTGAGGAAGTCACCTGGGCGGTTTGCCGGACGGCAAATATTTGGTTTTGAATATCCGTTGTTATGCACCAATTTCAAATTGATATATCTGTACGTCTATTTTTATAGAGTGAGATATACCTTTTTGAAATTATGTCCGTGACATTTACCTATATCAGTGGATGGTTAGGTAAGGAGCATTAAACAGCGATGTAATTCTTCTTAACCATAAGTACAGTTTTCAACCTACGATACACAGGGAGTGAGTTATTAGACTCAAGGGACTTATACAGAGTATTGTATGTTGTCCAGTGTCCATTAGGACAAAGGGGATGGTCCTCGTACTATATTCAGTTTACTTATGACTTCTCTAGTTTTTAGACAAGTGTTTCGTAGAAACACAGGGTCCAAGTTTTAAGAAGTTATAGGTATATGAATAATGTAAAAGACCAAGTATTGCAAGTATCAGGATTCTTCAAGATGATCGAAGATGTAGATACTTATGTATGGTATTCAGTTGATAGTAATGATTAAGAGAACTTGCTTCTCTTTCGGGTTACTCATAATTGGAAGCATTCCTAAGTTGAGTAATGCTGATCGGCCTCTTTCCATTTAGTTGACATGCACTGGAGACAGCTGCATGATTTGAATCTGGTTCAATTAAATCAGTGCCTCTGTTTCTATATTGGATATAGAACAGTTCATATCTTAACGATGTTATGGTACGGGGAGTTGTCCGGCTTATGCTTAAAACCAGACTCCGGACTACTCAAGGCACGTTTCTGTAATGGCTGTTTGTGGGTTGACCCAGGCTATGACGAGGGTTGACTTTCTACCATTTGGAAGATCAATAATGATATTGTTCTAAACTCGCCACAGTTTTAATAAAAATGGATTTTTTCAGAAAACAGTAGTGGGAGTATGGTAGAACTGGAAGTGATTCCAGAACCACAAACGATTACTGAAGATTTGATAGGAACCTAAAGATTCAATCTGGTTTGACATTCCATTGGCCACTCCACAGATAAGGTGGGTAACCTCAAGCACCCGAGGGGTACTCCGGTAGCCTCAAGCACGGTGACAGGGAAGTTCTTGTTTACCCAGACTTGCCATTGCTGTTGTTCCAGGCTGCGAGACCCGGCAGGAGGATGGGTATAGCGTCGTTCTAAACTAGCTTTAGAAGTGTACGTGTATATGACTCTGCCAGAGGGTTGTCGTAGTCAGTGGGAGCAGCGGAAGCATTGGTGGACAGGTAGCTTATGTCTATTTATAGACTAAAGTAGATATAGCGGAGATAGATCATCAATTTCTGATGTGACAGTCATAGGTTTGACTTCATCAGAATAGGGGATGGATCTATTGAGAAGGTAGTAGGGTGTGATGTAATGGTATTTGGATGACATACACAGAGTAGGAAGTGATATTCCTATACTACGATCGGTTATACTTTGGTCGTCACACAGTGGTTTCTCCACATGGGACTTGGACATTATATCAGACATACTGGTTACTAGATCTATTGTTTTAGATCTAGATTTGGGTGGTTTCCCAATTAAGGGTACTTAGACAGCATTTTAAGAGTATTTAGAATGGATGACTCCTGGCACGGTAGTGTACCTGCAGGTGATGGAGTCACCCTCTCTAAAGGTGTCTTACAGACTAAAGGGGAGAGGGATGTGCATGATTGGCAGATCACTTGCTCAGGCAATTGAGTCAATCATGAGATGTCAAGTACTACACCAGATGTTGTTCTTGCACTAGATGCAATAAGTTGATATTGATCCAATCCTAGAGAAGCAGTCGGAAGCAGTTTTAGAACATAAGTGGATGTTCTGGGGATATGATAACGACAAGCCTCATTCGGGAGACAGTTATCATTCCAGGCTTCCAAGGTGACCTGGACGACAAGGAGGTTGTCAGAGTTATAGTTTTTCCTTCTGACGAGGGGCAGTATTTTGGACAGGTGGTCCAAGGCAATACTGAGGGAGGCATGGCGCAGGATACTGATTAAGTTCAGTTGACGATACAGTCTAAGAAGTTTGGATTTGGAGTTCATTTATGAGCTAGGTCCCATTAGACATCCAGACACATTCTAAGACAGGTATTGCTCATTTCGGGAGATGGGTTTCTCCGCGAACTTGAGATTAAGAGAGACATAGAAAGAAACATCAAAGCGGATCCACTCACTGAGGCTATTCCTCGAACGCAATAGTTTCGCAAACGAGCTTTGTGAGACTAACTAGTAGAGGAGTTGGGTGTTCGGTATCACACGGGCTGTGAGTATGCGACATCACAATAATTAGCCTTGAGTGCAAGTGGGAGATTGTTGGAGATAGTGCCCTCAGAGTCAATTATTGGATCACAGGCACGTGATTGCAATGATTGAGGGAGGACCTATTCCGGTAGGACAGTCTTACTCAAGATGATAGTATGCTATCTGCTTTATCATTATTATCGTGTATTGCTTTAGGTGACCTGACAGGTCACTATTGCACCTTGATAGAGCCCCTAGGATTCTTGCTTGACTGCCAGCAATATGAGGGCGATCATATACGTGGGAGCTGGTAGTCTATAAGCACATCCTTAAAAGGTCCCTAGTCGTGGAAGTTTCGAGACAGGGCATCGATACTCCAGAGTAGACTAGTGTATACAGTCAAGACCCCGACGAGGTGCAGTGGCCGGTCTCACAAGTCACTGGTGTCAGTTGGTTCACCTAAGATGTATACAGGTGCTCATTGGGTTATGAGTACACCGGACAGGACTCGCCGGGAACATGCTAGTTGGTCTTATACCTGACGTCAGATAGCAGTTCCCTGGTGACATGTGTACAGGTTAGTTCATCGACCTGAGGATCGTCATTTGTCTCGTGTGAGTTCCCACTGTACTTTGATTACTACCCTACCACGCTCAAAGGAGACGTGCAAACAGGTTTTAGTTGGGTACAGTCCCGAGCCACATGGACGCAGTGAGCGGATCTTCGGGGGTTCGTCTCTCCCGGTATTGGGGGTGAGGTCGCGCTGTGTCTAGGAGAGCCATTACACGAAGTCCTTGGCCAAGGAAGGAGATTTACTGGTAGGTATTCCAGTAGTATCTCAGGGTGTTCTGGGCTGCACTTCGACACGACTTGTACCGCTTTTGAGGGTCTGACTTTTACCAACCCCCTAGGCCCGCCATGCGATGCTCATAAACGAATGGACCAGACTGTACGGATATTGTCACTGACAGGCTCAGTAGGGTGTCAGGCTGAGTTCGCTCACAGACGTCCCTTTTGGTCAATAGCTGGTAGCCCGTCACGTATGGCTAATACCTCTGACATGCTAGTGGTTAAATCCACGGTCATAGTATTGACGAGTCTTTAGAGTCCCCCACAGACAGTTGCTCAAGGTTCGGGCGAAACGCTGTAGAGGCCGTATGGAGATATGGCAGGGTTCAATCAGATACGTGCGGTATTGCACGGATCCTGATCGGACGGTTAATACTAGCAGGCTTTGGTTTAAGCCGGATCCTAGTATTGTACGGTGTAGACTTTATCTCATTGCATTTGTATTTCGGTCGGAATACAAATGCGGGTATGTAAATACAGTAGAGGGGTTCTCCTGTAATTTATTACGGGATCAGTTTTTGGAGTTGCCAGTTTGTTTTCCGTTTCGGCCAATTTTCTTTGTATCTTTCATTGGCTGAAGATTGGTGGAGGAGGGCTTATTTGCATTTGTGCAAATAAGCAATTTGGAGGGTGTTATTTGCATATATTTGTATCATGACGGTTCTTTCTTCCTTGACTTTCTTGCTTCATGATTATGCTTCATGATTGCTTGACTTTTTGACTTGATGATGGGAGATAGTTGTTGAGTGTTGGACTTTGTTTATAATGATTTCTTTTCATGATCACACATGATTCCCTCTTGCATTATTGGCTCACTCACTGACCTCTTTGATACTCACTCCCTCTCTCATTCTCTAACATTGCATGGCCGGCCAAGTTAGAGGGGGGGCTGTCCAAAAATGGTTGTGGGGTTTTTGCACTCTTTTTGGTTTGATAAAATCCCACAAGTTCCATCTCCATAAGCTCATATCATTTCCTCCACCATATGGCAACTCTTTCAACCCCTAGAGACACATATAGCACTACACCATTCTATAGCACCCTTGGGCACGTCGACTCGCCAACTTCGTGCCCGAGTTGCCTCGGTCCAGAGGTGGGAGCCCGTAAAAGAAGCCGGCGACGTGGTGCCCTTCCGGCGAGGAGGTAGAGACCGGACATCCGCGGGAGATCGGGACGACGACAAGAAGACCGAAGGACACGGATCGCTCGGTATATCTCTCTACCCCTTCCCTTGATAGCTAGGACTAGTTTAATAGCCCGATCCGGGTTTATAGTACGCGGTGGTGCCGGTATAAAAAGTTAAAGAAAACCATCGCTTCCGCATTCCGGCGTCGGATTGACGGCCGGGGCGCCGCCGTGCACTTACATTAGATACTTATACTTATAGTAGAGATAGAATGTTTATGTAAACTCGACTTGATGAGAGATATAAATGCGATGAAAGAATATAAGACTGATATGATGATATGTTGGTATACGGGAGAGTAGATCGAGATGATTTATACCCTGCCGGTCCCCTGATATGAGATTAATGCGGATGTGACCTGGGACATAGGTACATATATATATATATATATATATATATATATATATATATATATATATATAGAATGTTGTAAATCATGGATGATAGGCCGTACGTAATATTAGGCCGTACCCTCTTCGTCTTATAGGATGATAGGATCCCTATTAGCTTAATGCCGCCGTACGATGATTTTCCGTGCGTGATGAGTTTGACTTGATGTTTGATCCATACCCTTGACTAGAGGCTGCCGTACGATATATTATACCTTACACTATGTTGTTAGGCTGGATGCCGATTGATAGATTTACCGACTCGATCATGTTAGATACGTATACCCGTCAGTATTTGCATATGATTACCTTATGCTGCATTCATATTATTCTCATTGCCCTATTTATACCTGTGATAGTACACCTGCACCATTATCGATGATGCGTGTGTTACACGTATACAGATTGTAGGCTTACACACTTCATCATCGATAATTGCCATATCACTACACAGTAGGATTACTGCATCATGATATGACTCTTCGCATAACCTGCTTGCGCACATACACACTGTATATTCATATTGGTGCACATATACATTGATACATCCATACTTGCGCATATACATATTGTGCCTACATAGATAACTGGTTTTATTGGGAAATTGGGAACCGCATGTTATATTTTAAAAACTGGAATCATTTAAATGAGTGGTTTTCCCTTAATATGTCATATCACTGTTCCATGTTGCATGAATTACGGATATGCTTACATCTCTGTTATATGTCGCATACGTCATGCTATATGATTTTACGCATTGAGATATGCTGTTTTCATGAGATTTTTGGATTTGAGAACCGTGGACATTTTAAAAGAGATTATGTGTTGTTTTAAAAATCCGGTTTCTCTTGATATGATATTTCAGTGCGTCCACCATGCGTTTTCTCGGTTCTGAGACGTGTGACATGTGAAACCCGATTCGAGGAGGCGGATGAGGCCGATTGCGGGTACATGGTGGACCCGGTATGGTACCCCAGGTCAAGAAAGGGATGCTGTGTATACAGACGGTGAGCCTGGCAGAGGGACTACTACCTACCGGTGATAGTATTTGGGCTTGGCGGATATCCGGAGGATACCGACCAGAGTCGAGAGAAGATATGGGCCGATCCGGACTGACGGAGCCCGTGGTCTGATCCGGATTGACGGAGCCCGATATATGAGGATTTTCGTGCCGATGCTGGGCACGGTTTCATGATGTTTTTCGAGTGTCGATGCTAGGCACTCATGTTCCATGATTTTGATGTGTCACGAGGGACACCGTTGATTTATATCCTCATACTTTCATGCACACTTTTTTATGATGTTTACGTGCATACAAACATTGATTACATGGATGGATGAGATCCACATGCATACATACCTTGATTATACTGTTGGATGTTATCCACATGCTTAGGCATTGACTACCTTGTTGGCGCACATACCGATCCGGTCACCCTAGATATCATAGTATTACATTTATGATATAGTTCACCTAGGATTCGTTATTTATTCGATTTCTACTTGTCGATATATTTCTATTCACTAGTTGGCAACTCACCCCCGTTGTGCCACAGTTCTTACAGGTTGCTCGCTTGGATCAGTAGCGGCTTCGCTAGCACACAGTCACATCCGGGTGTTTTGCACTAGTAGGTGGGACATTTGTATCGTACCCACTCTTGTATCTATATTTCATTATTGTATCTAGTTAACTCCATCAATCAAATTTAGTAAATTGTATAAGTAATGAGACTTAGTGGGATTGTGGTTGCGAGACTTAGAGCGAGGGGTTTTCGCTACTTGTGATTTTTATGTCTTGCTTTCCTTTATCTTTTGTGGTGAACTTCGCCGTTGGGCGTAGTATACGTATTTTTACTGTATTGCATGGTTGTGATCCGCCGTTTGGCGAAGAGCTAGCTCCCGCTTGGGGATGCCTTTATCATTATTATGTATTTGCGGTTTTGGATCAAAATATACAAAGGAGGTGCTGCCAAAATTTTTAAAAGACGAAACATGTTTTCAAATTAGTAAATTTCACTTGCATCATTCATGTTCCTTTTCTATGCATTAAGAAAACTCGATTTTATTATACCTTTATTTCAAAACCCCACCTCCTTTATTTTTCTTAAAAGGTTTAGATTTCTGGGTTTTAGCTTAGTTGAATTCCGTTACGCCTTTAGACGTTGCGTGATTCAAGTACTGGTCACGAGCTAATATTTCGGGTCATGACACCTTCGATCGAATTAACGAACACCCATATTCCCCAGCAAGCTCAACACTTGAGCACCGTTAAACAATACCCAAAGTCCATGCCACAGTATTTAATGGACCAGCCGTAGAAGGGCAAACCCAAGCCTCATTTGTGGCGCCACTAACTACGGTAAACCCTAAGGTTTAATCGGAGTTTGGTGGTCACATCTCGAGTTAGGGTTTCATTCTTCTAGAGGGTCCATAGGAATACCTGCATTATATATCGAGTACGTTCAACCTGGAAAATACCAGTGTTTGATAATTCGTTCGACCTGTTTAACGTCGCCAAAGTTACCAATACAATGCTATAAAAATACGAATATGAAATACTCCGCAAAGAGCCCATTTCCAAACTAACATCACTTGCAAATTTGGACTTCAAAATAATACTATAAACCCCAAATCATGAGTAAAAGATCAAAGGTGCAATACGAGCCAGAGGGGAGCACAACCGGCCGGCAACGCCGGAAAAATAGTATTGGTCGCCGGATTTCCCGAGCCCCTCCAGTTCGTATTTCACCAGTATTCTTATATCATCTTAAATGTCACTCTACAGTTGCTTAAATAATTTTTAGACCACTTTTTAAAAAAATTACAGAGAGCATTTCCATGGGTTTTCTAAAATCGTATTTTGCGGAGTTTTTCGGTTTCAGATTATCGTAATATCGTATAGGTTTTTAGTTAGGCTCTGATACCATGAAGGGTTTTCCTTAGCACCTCTACTAGGGTTTGGTAGCATCACACATGTATTAAAAATTTATAGGGTGCTAAAGAAACTATCCTAAGGATCAAACTAGAAAAGCTAGGGTAACACTAAACATTAACACAATCCACACGTAATAAAGTACCAGGTTTAGAGAATACAACCTTTGCATCTCCCTTCGCTAGACTCCTTGGCTACTTGAGAGTTGAAAGAAGCTTGCTTGAGATACTCCAAGTCCACGACGATCTACCCGGAGTTCTCTTTGTCCAAGCTCAAAGCTCCACTTGATCAAGATGATGAAGTTGAAGCTAACACTCTAAACTAATAGGCAAGAGTAGTATATAATGATGATGTGGTTTATTTTCTCACTTCAAAATCCTAACTTGATCACTTTTTTGTTCACTATCAAAACCTAGATAGCAAGAGAGTGAGGAAGAAGAAGATGACAAATGAAAGTGCTCAAGATAATGATAAGCTTAAGGTTAAAAATGAGAATAGAAAATATATATATTTTCTTCTTCTCATCTTTAACCCTAATTAATAAATATCTAGATATTTCTTTTGGTGGAAGAATGGCCATGGAAAAATAACCGATGGTTAACTAAAGGTTTAGTGGATGAATAAAATAATTAACCATGAATTATTTCCATTTCCACCAGCTCCAAACATAAATATCAACATATTTATTAAGGTGTGAGTCTTATATTGCCACCATCAAATGTATCAACAACCATGATAGAAATGTGTACGCATGTATGTGTGCATGCATATCCATATGTGCATCAATGTAAACATGTGCATACATGCATGCATACAACAAAAAACAAAAGGGTCTAAAGTGAAAATGCTAATGGTCAATATTAAATCAACACTTGATTTAGCAAACCGGTCATATCTCATACGACCCGACCAATAGCAAACTGCCCGATTAATATATGATATCATATACACATATTTAATCGGGTCCCCACACATATCATATATGCACACCACATCGTTTCTCCTGGACTAGGCAACTCCATTGTGGGACTCTAAGACTCGTCAATACGCCGGCAGTGGGTGATGATCATATCATGCACCCCCAAGCCGCAAGAGGTCAGCTAAACATAACGGCCACCCGGGTATTGAGCGATCAGAAGAAAATAAGCGAACCTGTCACAACTCCCGTCGAGCCAACCGGCAACACTACCGTAAGTCCGGTCTCTTCGTAAGATATGCTGCATATTGAGTGTAGGGATGGTAATGTCGACCCTAATAACTCAATAAGTCGTGCCGAAGAATGGTCTATAACAGATCGAGAAACTACTGATAACACTTATCAGTAAATCTCAACAACCCTGGCCAGGGACTTACTGATATAGCCAATCGAGCACAGCACAACATCAACTCCTAATACCGGGAGAGACGAAACCCCTCCCATTGCTCATCGTCTTTTTGTGTCTCGGGACTGTACCCAAAAGCCACCTGTTTGCACGACTTAGTAGAGCCATGGTAGTGTGGTAATCAAAGTGCAGTGGGAGAACACACAAGACTCTATGATGATCTCGGGTCTACAGACTAACCTGTACTAGTGTCACCTGAGACCTGCTATCCGACGTTAGATATAATACCATATAGGAGTTCTCGGCGAGTTCGTCCAGTGTACCTAGTCTCCACTGAGCACCCGCATATGATCTCGATGTCAAACATCAATAGATGTGGGAACATCCATCGCCCATCATATGGGTCTAGTATCATATACGCTAGTCTACACTAGTATATCAATGCCCCATCTCGATACACCTACGACTAGGGATATTTCAGGATATGCTTATAAACTACAGACGTCCCACTAGTATGATCTCCATCATAATCACAGTAGTCAAGCAAATATCCCCAGGGCTTTATCAACATGTGTAAATGAATAAAAGCATGATCAAGTCAACATGTTAGATAAAGAAGAACCAGATAGCATACTATCATGTCGAGCAAGAATGTCCTCTGTATATATATACATGTATAAATACATCCACTATTATATAATGGACTCTAGGGCATACATATATCCAACAGACTTATCGAGTTACTAGGGTCTGACGTTTACCACCCCTAGACGAGGTATGCGACATATCAGATGAAGAGACCGGACTGTACGGTAGTGTTGCTGATTGGTTTCGCAGGAGAATGAGCAGGCTTGCTTGTTGATCTTCTGATCGCTCAATACCCGGGTGACCGTTACGTTTAGCAGACCGCTTGCGGCTTGTGGTTGTTTGATATGATCATCACCTACTACCAGTGTATTGACGAGTCTTTAGAGTCCTACACAGAGGTTTCCTGGCTCAAGCGATACAGAGTAGGAGCACATATGTAATATGTGCGGGGCCGAGATTAATGCGAGTATGTGATACCGTATTCTATTCTCGCGATAAATGTATCGATAGGTTATATGTGATATAGCCGGGTTATCGGATCAAGTGTTGATTCGATAAAAGGATACATTTGATATTAGTCGGTTATATGAGATATAGCCGGATTACTAAATAAAGTGTTGATCTAATAATTTAATGTATAATTATATATTTGATATATTATATTATATTAACTAATATTAGCTCACTTAAGTAATTCTTTTTCTCACATTTGATACATTGACATATATGTGATATATGTTAATTGTATTCTTTTTGCACACTAATATATATGAGATATATATCATTGTGACATGTTAGGTTACACATGCAACATGTACATATGAGACTCATGCCATGCTATGGTTTATGTTAGGGTTTATATTTATTAAGTAATTCAAACATTTGTAATTTGTCATGGTTGATTATTTGTGCAAACTTGATAACCATTGATCAAGTCCACTTGTTTGTCTTGCTTAAGATATTTGTTAACCCAACATTAACCCATGACCATGGTTTATTCTCTACATAAGTTAAGCATGACATAATAACTCACCATGTTTGCATTTCTAACCTCATGAATTATTCATTCATCACTTGACTTCATCTTCTTCTTCCTCTTGAGTTTGCTCTCTAGCTTGTGATCAAGTGATGATCTTTAGTGAGAAAAATAAATCTAAAGTGAGCCCACTTCCTATTTCATCATCCTCTACTACTTGACATTTATTATAGGGTGTTTTCCTTACTAATTTCACAATCAGTGAAGAGATAGCTTGGGTTAGTGTCTCCTCGACATAGATCATCTTCGGCCTCGAAGATTTCGATGCAAGCTTGTTCATTTCTTCATGGGAGCCTCCCTAGAGTCCAGGAGTTCGATGATCACAGCGAAGGGACTATTACACGGAGCTTTAGAAGTGAAGGACCGGTCTACAAAAGTTGTATTCCTTATTCACTTTAGTTGCAAAGATATTTGTATTTCATTTCATCAGATTTTCTAGTATACGATTCTAGGTTAGTGTTAGCCAGAACGGCAAATTTTTGAAATTAGCATGGACGATGCCTCCTAAAACCTTGCTACCGTGCTAGACAACCCTGCATCGTCTATGCCATTTTCAAAAATTTTCCGTACAAAACAATCCTAACTCTAGAATCTTAACTAAAGATTTAGAGAATACAATGTGTAAACTACTTTACATCTAAGTGAGTATGGATTACAACCTTTGTAGCCCGGTCCTTCACTTCATTAGCTCCTTGTAGTGGTCCCTTCGCTGCGATCAATGAATTCCCGGACTTTTGAGACGCTCCACAAGGTGAATGATGCATACTTGCTTGAAGTCTTCAAAGTCAAAGATGATCTACGTCGAGGAGACACTAACCCAAGCTACCTCTTCACTAATGTGGGATTCGGGAAGCTAACACCCTAAACTAAATTGCTAATCTAGTAGAGGATGATGAAGTAGGATTTTTGCTCACTTTAGAATTAATTTCCTCACTAATTTAAAACTCCTCTAAAAAACCTAGAGAGCCCTCTCTTGAGCTTGAGGAAGATGAAGCAAATAATGGATGAGTGAGTGAATGGAAACCATGGGTGAGAAAATATCTAATATATCTCATATATAGACTTAACCATGGGTTTAGATAATGGTTGGGTTAACAAATATCTAGTATAAGACAAAACTACTAGACTAGTCAATGGAACTCCAAACTTCTACAAGCTTCATGCCATGTGACTATTATCCAACTAATAATTGATTTACACTAAATAAATAAACCCTTCATTATCATTAGTATAGTGTAAGTCTCATACACCCATATTGCATGTATCATCAACCATGACACATAAAGAAAACACAATTAATATATATCACATATATATTATGTGTGCACATGTGAGAAAAAGAAATGCTTAAGTGAGCTAATATTAGTTAATATAAATTAATATATTAAATATATATAATTATACATTAAATTATTAAATCAACACATGATTTAATAATCCGGTTATATTTCATATGACCGACTAATATTATTTGTATCAACTTATCGAATCAACACTTGATTCGATAACCCGGCTATATCTCATATAACCGACCGATACAGTATCGACTTATCGAATCAACATTTGATTCGATAACCCGGCTATATCTCATATAACCGATCGATACCTTATATCGCGAGAATAGAATACGGTATCACATACTCGTATTAATCTCGGTCCCGCACATATCACATATATGCTCCTACTTCGTTTTGCCTGAACTAGTGAAACCTCTGTGTAGGACTTTAAAGACCCGTCAATACGCCGGCAGTAGGTGATGATCACATCAAGAGTCCACAAGCCATCAACAGTACTAGCTAGACGTAACGGCTACCCGGGTAATGAGCGATCAGAAGATCAATAAGCAAGCCTGCCCCTACTCCTGAAAAGCCTGTCAGTAACACTACCGTACAGTCTGGTCTCTTCGTCTGATATGTCGCATATCTAGTCTATGGGTGGTCAACGTCAGACCCCAGTAAACGATAAGTCGTGCCGATGTAAGGCTCATAACGGGTCGAGAAATTACTGATAACATTTATCAGTAAATCTCCACAGCAGCCCTGGCCACGGACTTGTCGTTATGGCCAATCGAGCACAGCGCATCATCAACCCCCAATACCGGGAGAGACGAATCCCCTCCTATCTCTCATTGCCTCCATGTGATTCGGGACTGTACCCAAAAGCCACCATTTTGCACGTTCTCTTAAACGTGGTAAGGTGGAAATCAAAGCATAGTGGGAATCATACAAGGCGCTATGACGATCTCGGGTCTACAGACTAACCTGTACCAGTGTCACCAGGGAACTGCTATCTGACGATAGGTATAATACCAGCTAGGAGTTCTCGGTGAGTCCGTTCAGTGCACCCGGTCTCCACTGAGCACCCGTATACCATCTTTGATGTCAAACACCAATGGATGCGGGATCATCCATCGCCCATCATATGGGTCAAGATGCGTATACGCTATTCTACTCTGGAATATCAATGCCCTGTCTCGATACACCCTCGACTAGGAACAATTTTAGGGTGTACTTATGGACTACCCTTTGCCTCACTAGTATGATCTCCATCATAGTTCTGGTAGTTAAGTACACATCCTAAGGGCTTTATCAACATGTGAGAGCAAGACAGTATCACTATACTAATCTACATGTTAAGACAAAGAGCAACTAGATAACATACTATCATGTCGAGCAAGAAATTCCTCTCTCTATATATATCCAAGCATCCACTATAATATATAACACATGTACAATAATGGCCTCTAGGGCATACATATAACTAACAATATCCCACTTGCACTAAGGCCAGTTGTTGTAGTATCTCATATCCAACATCCCGAAGAGTCTCTCAAATTGTATCTGGGGTATGGCCTTTGTGAGTGGATCCGCTGTGTTGTCCTTCGTGTCAACTCTCCTGACCTCGATCTTGCGGCGATCAACTATCTCCCGGATCAGGTGATACCGCCTCAGAATATGCCTGGATCGCTGATGGGATCTGGGTTCCTTGGACAAAGCCACTGCTCCATTGTTATCGCAATACAAAGATATTGGATGCTCAATGGATGGAACCACACCATGTTCAGTTATGAACTTCTTCATCTAGACAGCCTCTTTGGCAGCATCGTTGGTAGCGATGTATTCAGCCTCCATCGTCGAGTCTGCCATGGTTTCCTGTTTGGAACTCTTCCAACAAACCGCCCCTCCATCGAGGGTAAAGAAAAACTCCGAGACCGACTTAGAGTCATCCTTATCACTCTGGAAGCTCGAATCGGTAAAGGACTCCACTTGGAGTTCTCCGTTACCATACACCAAGAACATCTTTTTAGTCCTTCTCAAGTACTTGAGAATGTTCTTCACAGCTGTCCAGTGACTCTCTCCTGGATCTGCTTGATACCTACTCACTACACTTAGTGAGTATGCTACATCGGGTCTGGTACATAATATTGCATACATGATAGAGCCTACTGCCGAAGCATAGGGTATCCCTTGCATGCGAGCTCTCTCCAAATCAGTCTTGGGAGACATCTCTTTGGAGAGAGTGAGTCCTGTGATCATGGGAAAATTCCCACGCTTGAATTCTTCCATACTAAACCTCTTTAGTATGGTGTCAATGTACCTGAATTGGGATAATCCCAATATCCATTTAGATCTATCTCTATAGATCTTAATCCCCAAGATGTAGCAGGCATCACCTAGATCTTTCATTGAGAATCTTTGTGATAAGAAGAGATTGACTGATTGCAGCATAGGAACATCATTTCCTATCAAGAGTATGTCATCCACGTACAATACGAGGAAGACAACCTTACTCTCTGCCACCTTCTTGTATATACAAGGTTCATCTACATTTTTGATGAAGTCAAACTCTTTGACTACCACATCAAAACAGATGTTCCAACTCCGCGATGCCTGCTTTAACCCGTAGATGGATTTAAGCAGCTTGCACACCTTACCGCCGCTCCCACTGTCCACGAAGCCCTCTGGCTGAGTCATGCACACACACTCTTCTAAATCACCATTTAGAAAGGCGGTCTTAACATCCATTTACCAGATTTCGTAGTCATGGTATGTAGCGATAGCAAGCAGGATCCAGATGGACTTCAGCATAGCCACTGGAGAAAAAGTTTCATCATAGTCCACACCTGGTCGTTGACGAAAACCTTTTGCAACAAATCTAGCTTTGAAAGTCTCAACTTTTCCATCTACACCAAGTTTCTTCTTAAAGATCCATTTGCTCCCGATGGGTTTTACCCCTTTGGGAGCAACTTCCAAAGTCCATACTTTGTTGGTGTAGATGGATTCTATCTCAGATCGCATTGCATCCAACTATTTCACAGAGTCCCCACTCGTGATGGCCTGATCGAAGCTAGTTGGGCCATCATCTACCATGATACAATCCTCGCACCCACCGTCTATGAGAAAACCGTAGTATCTCTCAGGTGGATGAGGAACCCTACTAGATCGGCGGAGAGGCTAAGGTTCGTTGGGAACTACTGAATCCTCTGGTTCCACCAAATCTTCTGTTGTAGTTTGTGCGGATGGAACTTCTTCCAGCTCTACCTCCTTGCCACTAATTTCCTTTGCAAGAAATGTAAGTGCACGGCGGCGCCCCGGCCGTCAATCCGACGGCCAAATGCGGAAGCGGTGATAAACTTTTATTTTACTTGAACTGGCAAACCGCCGCGCACTAATACCCGGATCGAACCATTAATTAGTCCTAGCTATCTACAAGAATGGGAATAGAGATATACCGACGATCCAAGTCCTTCGGTCTTCTCATCATCGTCCCGATCTCCTGCGGAATGTCCCGTCGTCACCACCTTGCCGGAAGGGCACCACATCGCCTACTTCTTTTACGGGCTCCCACCTCAATGCCGAGGCAACTCAGGCACGAAGCCGGCTACTCGACGTACCCAAGATTTACTGTAGAATATTGTGTAGGACTCAAGTCTCACTTTGGGGTTCATGGAGATGCCTTTGTGGTGGAGGAAAAGGAACTTGGAGAGAGGTGAGGAAAAATGTGATATACAAAGAATGAGAGTATCATTTTTCTCTCAACCAAAAGAGAAGCATTTTCCTCATCCATTAAAAGTGGCCGCCCCCCCCCCCTTTTTTGTGTGATTGGAGAGAGAAAGCAAAAAACAAGGGGGTGGGTGGAAAGCAAATGATGATGAGAAAAAACCAAATGATCACAACAATTCCAACACTCCAAGGCAACCATCATCTCATGCATGATGGCTTCAAAAAGTCAAGCCATCATGAGAAGAAGAAGTCAAGTGATGGTGCTCATCATGAAAACCATCATGATACTACAATAAGCAAAGACCCCCTTCCACAAACACTTATTTGCAACAATGCAAATAAGCCCTCCTCCACCAATCTTCGGCCAATGAACGGAACAAAGGAAATCGGCCGAAACGGAAAGCAAACTGGCAACTCCAGAAAACTGGTCCCGTAATAAATTACAGGAAAACCCCGAAACTGTGCATACACACCCGCATCTGTATTTCGACTGAAATACAAATGCAATGAGACAAAATCTACACTGTACTATACTAGGATCCGGCTTAAACCAAAGACGGCTAGTAATATCCGTTCGATCCTAATCCGTGCAATACCGCACGTATCTGATCGAACCCTGCCATATATCCATACGGCCTATAGTACAAACTGTCCTATCCTGATTCGTGCAATACCGCACGTATCTGATCGGACCTTGCCATATCTCCATACGGCCTCTACAACTTTTCGCCCGAAAGCTGAGTAACTGAATGTGGGGGACTCTAAAGACTCGTCAACACCTTGGTTGTGGATTTAACCACTAGCACGTCAGAGGTATAAGCCAATACGTAACGGGCTACCAGGTACTGACTAAAAGGGATGTCTGTGAGCGAACTCAGCCTGACAACCCTACTGAGCCTGTCAGTGACAATATCCGTACAGTCCGGTCCGTTCGTCTATGAGCATCGCATGGCGGGCGTAGGGGGTTGGTAAAAGTCAGACCCCCAAAAGCGGTACAAGTCGTGTCGGAGTGTAGCCCAGAACACCCTGAGATACTACTGGAATACCTACCAGTAAATCTCCTTGCCTCGGCCGAGGGCTTCGTGTAATGGCTCTCCTAGACACAGCACGACCTCACCCCCAATACCGGGAGAGATGAACCCCTGAAGATACGCTCACTGCCTCCATGTGGCTCGGGACTGTACCCAACTAAAACCTGTTTGCACGACTCCTTTGAGCCGTGGTAGGGTAGTAATCAAAGTACAGTGGAAACTCACACGAGACAAATGACGATCCCCAGGTCGATGAACTAACCTGCACACATGTCACCAGGGAACTGCCATCTGACGTCTGGTATATGACCAACTAACATGTTCCCGGCGAGTCCAGTCCGGTGTACTCATAACCCAATGAGCACCTGTATACATCTTAGGTGATCCAACTGACACCAGTGGCTTGTGAGACCGGCCACCGCCCCTCGTCGGGGTCTCGACTGTATACACTAGTCTACTCTAGAGTATCGATGCCCTGTCTCGAAACTCTCACGACTAGGGACCATTTAAGGATATGCTTATAGACCCCCAGCTCCCACTTATATGATCGCCCTCATACTGCTGGTGGTCAAGCAAGAATCCTAGGGGCTCTACCAATGTGTAATAGCGACTTGTCAGGTCACCTGAAGCAGTACACGATGATAAAGGTAAACCAGATAGCATACTATCATCTCGAGTAAGACTGTCCTACCGGGATAGGTCCTCCATCAATCATTGCAATCACGTACCTGTGACCTAATAATTGACTCTGAGGGCACTATCTCCAACAATCTCCCACTTGCACTCAAGGCTAATTATTGCGATGTCGCATACTCACAGCCCGTGTGATACCGAACACCCAACTCCTCTACTAGTCAGTCTCACAAAGCTCGTTTGCGAAACTATTGCGTTCGAGGAATAGCCTTAGTGAGTGGATCCGCCTTGATGTTTCTTTCTATGTCTCTCTATATCTCAAGTTCGCGGAGAAACCCATCTCCCGAAATGAGCAATACCTATCTTAGAATGTGTCTGGATGTCTGATGGGACATAGCTCATAAATGAACACCAAATCCAAACTTCTTAGACTGTATCGACAACTGAACTTAATCAGTGTCCCGCGCCATGCCTCCCTCAGTATTGCCTTGGATCACCTGTCCAAAATACTGCCCCTCGTCAGAAGGAAAAACTATAACTCTGACAACCTCCCTGTCGTCCAGGTCACCTTGGAAGCCTGGAATGATAACTGTCTCCTGCATGAGGCTGTCGTTATCATATCCCTAGAACATCCACTTATGTTCTAGAACTGCTTCCGACTGTTTCTCCAGGATTGGATTAATGTCAACTTATTGCATCTAGTGCAAGAACAACATCTGGTGTGGTACTTGACATCTCATGATTGACTCAATTGCTTAAGCAAGTGATCTGTCAATCATGCACATCCCTCTCCCCTTTAGTCTATAAGACACCTTTAGAGAGGGTGACTCCATCTTCTGCAGGTACACTACCGTGCATGGAGTCGTCCATTCTAAATACCCTTAGAATGCTGTCTAAGTACCCAGATTGGGAAACCACCCAAATCTAGATCTAAAACCATAGATCTAGCAACCAGTATGTCTGATATAAAATCCATTTCCTTTGTGGAGAAAACACTGTGTGACGACCAAAGTATAACCGATTGTAGTATAGGAGTTTCTTTTCCTATTCTGTGTATGTCATCCAAATACCAGGATATCACACCCTACTACCTTCTCAACAGATCCATCCCCTATTCTGATGAAGTCAAACCCATGACTGTCACGTCAGAAATAGATGATCTATCTCCGCTATAACTGCTTTAGTCTATAAATAGACATAAGTCACCTGTCCACCAATGCTTCCGCTGCTCCTACTGACTACGACAACCCTCTGGCAGAGTCATATACACGTACACTTCTGAAGCGAGTTCAGAACGACGCTATACTCATCCTCCTGCCGGGTCTCGTAACCTGGAACAACAGCAATGGCAATTGTGGGTAAACAAGAACTTCCTTGTCACCGTCCTTGAGGATACCGGAGTACCTCTCGGGTGCCTGAAGTTACCCACCTTATCTGCGGAGTGGCCAATGGAATGTCAATCCAGATTGAATCTTTAGGTTCCTTATCAAATCTTCAGTAATCGTTTGTGGTTCTGGAATCACTTCCAGTTCTACCATACTCCCACTACTGTTTTCTGAAAAAATCCATTTTTAATAAAACTGTGGCGAGTCTAGAACAATATCGCTATTGTTCATCCAGATGGTAGAAAGTCAACCCTCGTCATAGCCTGGATCAACCCACAAACAGCCATTACAGAAACGTGCCTTGAGTTATCCAGAGTCTGGTTTTAATCATAAGCCGGAAAACTCCCCGTACCTTAACAATGTTAAGATATGAACTGTACTATATCCAATATAGAACCAGAGGCACTGATTTAATTGAACCAGATTCAAATCATGCAGCTATCTCCAGTGCATGTCAACTAAATGGGAGGAGGCCGATCAGCGTTACTCAACTTAGGAATGCTTCCAATTATGAGTAACCTGAAAGAGAAGCAATTTCTCTTTATCATTACTATCGACTGAATACCATACACAAGTATCTACATCTTCGATCTCTTTGAAGAATCCCGATACTTGCTACACCTGGTTCTCTACTCTATTCAAATACCTATAACTTCTCAAAATTCAGACCCTGTGTTTCCGCGAAACACTTGTCTAAAAACTAGAGAAGTCATAAGTAAACCGAATATAGTACGAGGACCAACCCCTCTGTCCTGATGGACCCTGGACAACATGCAATACTCTGTATAAGTCCCTTGAGTCTGAAAACTCATTCACTGTGTGTCGTAGGTTGAAAACTGTACTTATGGTTAAGAAGAATTACACCGCTGTTTAATGCTCCTTACCTAACCATCCACTGATATAGGTAAATGTCATAGACATAATTTCAAAAAAGGTATATCTCACTCTATGAAAATAGACGTACAGATATACCAATTTGAAATTGGTGCATGACAGCGGATATTCAAAACCAAATATTTGCTGACCGGCAAACAGCCCAGGTGATTTCCTCAAATATCACCGATTACAACGAATCCCGATATAATGAGGATGATCACCCAATTCCCAATAACTTACTCTCACTCATCATCTGTAAAACCATACAGATGTGAGAATCATACCTGGTAAATACATACCCTGGAGTAAGGACTAATTGGGAAATCAGTTTTCCTTTAACAGTATACAGTGAAACTGAAACATTGAAATGTTTCGATGGGGTATCCCGGTATTCCTAGTAATGCCTCTTCCAGATTCACGACTGTAACCGTATAATTCTTTGCCACCTCTCCAAATCCCTTCATATGTCTTTAGTCATTACCTTCTGCACACCCCTTTAGGCCAAATGGTTTTCTTCCTTCCCTACCGTTCGGCACCAGCCTATGGTTTGGAAGAAGACTATCCAATAAGCATAATGGGTGTACTGTCCTAATCCTAGGAACACTCGCAATGCGAGAGAAGGTGAGGATAAAAGACAACCGAATGAACTTAATTCCTATTTCTCCTGAACCATAATCCATCCCCGAACTGGAACAAGTTCCTTTCGAGTTCGTATATAACCATACGATGGAGTATCCAATAAACTGTGGATCTTCGTAGTGATACGGAGTGTCCAGGAGAAATTCAAAGGTGATTTTAGGATTGGCGAAGAAATACCTGGTTTGGTCATGAATATCTGTTGCAATTTACTTTGCACTCTTACTAATCCCTTGCTTTGTCTTAACTTAATACCTTCTGCACACCATCGTTATGCTAATTGGTTTTCTTCATTCCCTACCGGTCGGCACCAGCCTAAGGTTTGGAAGAAGACAATCCAATTTGCGTAAAAGGTGTACTACCCCTAAACCAAGGAGTACTCACAACTTGAGAGAAGGTAAAAGGAGAAGACAACTGAATAATCCTATCCGTTTTCTCCAGAACCGGAAACCATCCTCGAATAAATTCTTTTGAGTTTGTATCTAACCATACGATGGTTTTGTCCAATGGAAGTGGACGTTCGTAGTAATACGGGGTGTCCTGGAGAAAAGGGTAAAAGTAGGAGTGGCAATGAGGTCTGCAACTCTGACAATCCAAAAGCCGGTGTCAAGAAGGTTCGGTTAATTTGGTCACTGAGTCATAGTCTTAGGGTCAGGTCAATGGTCGCTGCCAAAGAGAGAGAGAAAAGAAACACTCAGCGTGCACTCTAACCTAGATCAGAATGGTTACCAATTTATCTAATCTGGAATCCTCCCACTGTACCTCAAATTCTCCTCCAAACCTGAAAGAAGAATTAGTCGGGGTCACCCGAGGAGTAAACTAACCCATCAGTGGGAATCGGGATCCAACTCTCATCGCATGACAACGTGACGGAATCCGCTCACGGTGTCACACTCCAGAAGGTATGCGCATATCTGGCAAGTTTCAGTTCTTTTGAAACTCCCGAAGTGATTTCTGCCCCATGCTCTTATGACCTTGACGAAGGCCAACAAATCATAAGTCACATGTCAAGTTCTACCCGTCATTCTCCAGGTTGATTTGAACCCACCCGCACAAGCCCTTGACGAAGGCCAACAAGGCTATACGACTGTCCCAAACCAACGCATCTATCTATGCTGCAGAAAGGCAACAAGCAGCTACCATACACTATGCCTTGACGAAGGCCAACAAACATAGCATGAATACTACGTGCTACCCGTCTGAAACGACGGAGGGCTACGAATGGTTTCTGGCGAAAACCTTTAACGTAAAGAACTTGATATCGTTGAAGGAACTGATAGCTTTTTGAAAATATAGTGACGAAAACCGTTGCTAAAGAGGTCACTCCCGGTGAAGGGATCTCGGCTCTTTCCCCGTAGAATGGGGTGCAGGATATTCCAACTGAATACCACGGTGCAAAGCAAAAGTAATCGGCTATAGTGAAGTTAATGCCCTGACGCAAACTTTTGTCTAAGGGGTCACTCTCGGTGAAGGGATCTCGGCCCTTGCCTCGTCGACTGAGGAGCAGGATATTCCAACTGAATATCACGATGCAAAACAAAAGTGAACGTCCTTGCAATAACAGCTTTTGAAAAAGTGTTCCAACAACATCAGATTAGGTTTGTTTTTAACTTGCGTTGATCCGAATCAACGCAGTCCCATCAATTGATCACACCAAAAAGAACGAAAATATACTGATGTACGCATATGCCATCTGCATTCGCCACTGGGTCCCGTCATTACCCGTTAGGTTAGCTAACTAACGACAGAGCGGGGACTGGACTAGCACGGATGCAAAACATATACAACATCTACTAATATATATACCAATATATTATATTCGCTCAAGGCGTGAATAAAATGCAACATCACAGAGAATGAACAGCATCACAGAAACAATACAGATATCTGGGTTCCCCGGGTTTCACAGAGCCACTACTGAAACCCGACGTTCCCCTGGTCGTGTGGATAGCCTGTGCAATGAAAACCTAGACCCCTACGGGTGCGGCAAGTCACCCGCCAAAACCTGAAGCGAGGCAGCCCCCTTCAGCAACGTGAATGGACCACCCAGCACTTCAAGGAATCCGGTAACTTGGGCACCCCTCCTGGGTCAACCTGTACCCCCTACGAGTGCGGCGAATATCCCGCCAATCCTAGAGTGAAGCCCCTTCCGTCTCAATGCCATGAGATGCGGGCTTGTTGCCCTCTAGAATTCGGCTATCCGTGCACCCCTCCGCGGGGCAATCCTAGTACAGAAAGTAAAATATACATACAACGGGTACATCGACCGCAACCTGGCCGTGCCCCAAAATAATAATACAAACAGGCAGTGACGGCAGTCCACATGTCGGACGCTCGCCCCGCAATATCAAATGTACATAATACAACCGAACTGTACTAGCATTGCATCCAGGCTATCCCCCACGACCGATCCGCAACATCACAGCAAAAACAGAACATCAACGTGAAAGTCACGTTCGCAAATCCGTCTAACCGGGCTATAGCAGTTAGACCGGATTTACCGATCGAGTGACATTCACGGTCGCAGATATAATGTAAATACTGTGAAATAATGTGTTTAAAATATCCGATCAATCAAATTTTAACAAGTGGGCCCCAAAGCATTACTGTAGTAGATCAGGAAATTCTGGGCCCAAAATTAATATTCCAAAACCCCAATTTTAACCCCAGAAAGCCTCTGTAAAAATTTGGTGCAGTGAACCCAATAGAGTGCGGCGGAACCGCGGCCCAAGGGGGGGTTTGGCCGCGGTTCCGCGCTCCTACTGTGGAGACACTTTATCGAATTTTCACAGATCTCTTATATTTTCCAGTACATCACTTTTCTGTAACCTGAAAAAATTTTCGACACCAGAAAATTTTAACAAAAAACTGATGCAAGCAAAAATGCGAATTTTGGAATTTTGGTCGATCGGAAATGCAAAACACATTAAACCAAGCTAGACTAAGTTAATGGCGAGGCTCTGATACCACTGTAAGTGCACGGCGGCGCCCCGGCCGTCAATCCGACGGCCAAATGCGGAAGCGGTGATAAACTTTAATTTTACTTGAACTGGCAAACCGCCGCGCACTAATACCCGGATCGAACCATTAATTAGTCCTAGCTATCTACAAGAATGGGAATAGAGATATACCGACGATCCAAGTCCTCCGGTCTTCTCATCATCGTCCCGATCTCCTGCGGAATGTCCCGTCGTCACCACCTTGCCGGAAGGACACCACATCGCCTACTTCTTTTACGGGCTCCCACCTCAATGCCGAGGCAACTCGGGCACGAAGCCGGCTACTCGACGTACCCAAGATTTACTGTAGAATATTGTGTAGGACTCAAGTCTCACTTTGGGGTTCATGGAGAAGCCTTTGTGGTGGAGGAAAAGGAACTTGGAGAGAGGTGAGGAAAAATGTGATATACAAAGAATGAGAGTATCATTTTTCTCTCAACCAAAAGAGAAGCATTTTCCTCATCCATTAAAAGTGGCCGCCCCCCCCCCTTTTTTGTGTGATTGGAGAGAGAAAGCAAAAAACAAGGGGGTGGGTGGAAAGCAAATGATGATGAGAAAAAACCAAATGATCACAACAATTCCAACACTCCAAGGCAACCATCATCTCATGCATGATGGATTCAAAAAGTCAAGCCATCATGAGAAGAAGAAGTCAAGTGATGGTGCTCATCATGAAAACCATCATGATACTACAATAAGCAAAGACCCCCTTCCACAAACATTTATTTGCAACAATGCAAATAAGCCCTCCTCCACCAATCTTCGGCCAATGAACGGAACAAAGGAAATCGGCCGAAACGGAAAGCAAACTGGCAACTCCAGAAAACTGGTCCCGTAATAAATTACAGGAAAACCCCGAAACTGTGCATACACACCCGGATCTGTATTTCGACTGAAATACAAATGCAATGAGACAAAATCTACACTGTACTATACTAGGATCCGGCTTAAACCAAAGACGGCTAGTAATATCCGTTCGATCCTGATCCGTGCAATACCGCACGTATCTGATCGAACCCTGCCATATATCCATACGGCCTATAGTACAAACTGTCCTATCCTGATTCGTGCAATACCGCACGTATCTGATCGGACCTTGCCATATCTCCATACGGCCTCTACAACTTTTCGCCCGAAAGCTGAGTAACTGAATGTGGGGGACTCTAAAGACTCGTCAACACCTTGGTTGTGGATTTAACCACTAGCACGTCAGAGGTATAAGCCAATACGTAACGGGCTACCAGGTACTGACTAAAAGGGATGTCTGTGAGCGAACTCAGCCTGACAACCCTACTGAGCCTGTCAGTGACAATATCCATACAGTCCGGTCCGTTCGTCTATGAGCATCGCATGGCGGGCCTAGGGGGTTGGTAAAAGTCAGACCCCCAAAAGCGGTACAAGTCGTGTCGGAGTGTAGCCCAGAACACCCTGAGATACTACTGGAATAGCTACCAGTAAATCTCCTTGCCTCGGCCGAGGGCTTCGTGTAATGGCTCTCCTAGACACAGCACGACCTCACCCCCAATACCGGGAGAGACGAACCCCTGAAGATACGCTCACTGCCTCCATGTGGCTCGGGACTGTACCCAACAAAAACCTGTTTGCACGACTCCTTTGAGCCGTGGTAGGGTAGTAATCAAAGTACAGTGGGAACTCACACGAGACAAATGACGATCCCCAGGTCGATGAACTAACCTGCACACATGTCACCAGGGAACTGCCATCTGACGTCTGGTATATGACCAACTAGCATGTTCCCGGCGAGTCCAGTCCGGTGTACTCATAACCCAATGAGTACCTGTATACATCTTAGGTGATCCAACTGACACCAGTGGCTTGTGAGACCGGCTACCGCCCCTCGTCGGGGTCTCGACTGTATACACTAGTCTACTCTGGAGTATCGATGCCCTGTCTCGAAACTCTCACGACTATGGACCATTTAAGGATATGCTTATAGACCCCCAGCTCCCACTTATATGATCGCCCTCATACTGCTGGTGGTCAAGCAAGAATCCTAGGGGCTCTACCAATGTGTAATAGCGACTTGTCAGGTCACCTGAAGCAGTACACGATGATAAAGGTAAACCAGATAGCATACTATCATCTCGAGTAAGACTGTCCTACCGGGATAGGTCCTCCATCAATCATTGCAATCACGTACCTGTGACCTAATAATTGACTCTGAGGGCACTATCTCCAACAAGAAATTCCTTTTCTAAAAAGGTGGCATGCTGAGCAACAAACACCTTTTGTTCTCACTGAGGTAGAAATGATATCCATACAAATTGTTCAGATATCCCACAAACTTGCAAAGAACAGATCGTGCCTTGAGTTTTTCCGGATTTTGTTTTTTGACATAGGCCGGACAACCCCATATCTTAACTCTCTTAAGAGATGGTCTCTTTCCATTCCATATCTCATGTGGAGTGGTAGGCACTGATTTGGTTGGAACTCTATTCAATAGGTATGCTGTTGTCTCCAGCGCATAACCCCAAAAGGAAATAGGCAACTCAGCGGTGCTCATCATAGAGCGCTCCATATCCAATAGGGTGCGATTCCTCCGTTCCGATACACCGTTGTGCTGTGCTGTATACGGAGGAGTAAGCTGAGAGAGAATCCCATTCTCTTTTAGATAGTGACAGAATTCCGTGCTCAAATTTTCTCCTCCCCGATCAAATCGAAGGATTTTAATACTTTTACCCGTTTGGTTCTCGACTTCGTGCTTATATTCTTTGAGTTTCTCAAAAGCTTCAGACTTGTGTTTCAACAGGAACACATGTCCGTATCTTGAGAGATCGTCAGTGAATGTAATGAAGTACGAGGAACCATTCCTAGCTTGTGTAGACATGGGACCACATACGTCACTATGTATCAGTCCCAAGAGTTCCGTAACTCTTTCTCTATGTCCACTAAATAGAGTTTTGGTCATTTTGTCTTTGAGACATGAATGGTAAGTTTCATAAGATGAAAATTCAAACGGATTCAAATATCCATCCTTATGTAACTTAGCTAGTCGTGTCGCATTGATATGACCTAGTCTACAATACCACAAGAAGGATTCGTTCATTTCTGAACTCTTCCTCTTGTATATATTTTGTACATTAAGAACTGTGGTTTGATTTAGAAGTATATGCCATTATTTAACGAGCCTTATCCAATCAACTTTTGACTCAGGAAGATATTCATAACATTATCATGTACTATAAAATTATATCCTTCTTTACTTAATAAACAAACTGATATAAGATTGCATATCAGAGTCGGTATGTAATAGCATTCATTCAGAATCAATGTATTACCATTTGGTAATACAAGGTGATATTCATCAACTGCTTTGGCTCCAACATTTGCGCCATTCCCTACTCTTACGGAATGATCACCCATTCCCAGTTCTCTACCTTTCCTTAGCCCATGTAACATATTACATATGTGGGATCCCGATCCGGTATCTAATACCCAGGACGTAGAGTGCACTAAGAAACAGTTCTCGATAACTTACACACCCGAAGAAGATGCATCAAAATGCTCATTCTTCGTTTGGGTGGCGTGGAAATCCGGATATTTTCCTATTTCCTGCTCAGACTTATAACAATTATAAGTTGGAGCGGAACCAACGTTCCCCTGCTCAGCATAACAAGCAGGTTCGGTCAATACATCAATATTATTATCTTGATTAAGGCCTGACATGGTCGCTACCTAGAGAGAAAGAGAAGAAAACACTTTAGCGTATGCTCTTGCAAGATTAGATTGATTTATTATCTTATCTAATCAGGATGGTTCCTACTGTTTTTATCAAATCTTCCTTCAAACCTTAAAAGGTAAAACTGATCGGGATTAATTACACCTTACAAGTTCGCCAATCTTTCGGTCAGGCCAGTGTTGGTACTTTGAGGGAGGTTCCCCGTGCTTTCACACGGACCTAATTAAAATAAACCTCGGTTTCCCAGGGGCTTAACCCCATTAACACTTTTCTAGACACCTACTTGATTGGCTAATTGTGATGTGTAAAACTCTTCCTGGAGTAACTCTTACTCGCAGTGGGTATCGGGATCCAACTATCTCATAGAAGGTATGCAATCTCATTGCAAATTTCAACACTTGAAATTCCCGATAATCTTTTGCCCGTAGCAACTTATTACCTTGGCTACGGTCAACAAATCATAAGCGCTAGCCAAGTTCAACCCGTCATTTCCTGATTGAATTAAACCCACCCGTACGACCCTTGGCTAAGGTCAACAAAGTCGTACGACTACCCTAACTTAATCACATCATATGCAGTAGATAAGCACTAATTAGCTACCGCACACTACGCCTTGGCTAAGGTCAACAAACGTATCACGAATACTAAGTAGGACTTATCTGAAATGACGGAGGGCTACGACAGATTTTTAAGAAAACCTTTTGCGTAATGAACTTGATATAGTTATAGAAACAAGTGATTTTTGAGGCTTTTTACTAGTTTAGCTAAAGAGGTCACTCCCGGTGAAGGGATCTCAGCTCTTTCCTTATCAAATAAGGTGCAGGATATTTCATAAATACCGCTATGCAAAGCAAGAACTAAAAGAAGCAATCAAAAGACAAAACCGAGTGGGTTGTAGCATCTGCTAGTTTCGCTAAAGAGGTCACTCCCGGTGAAAGGATCTCGACTCTTTCCTAATCGAATGAGGTGCTGGATATTCTACAAGGAATACCGTTACGCAAAGCAAAAACTAGAGCTACCCTTTTTGAAAATATGATTAACATGTTTTAGGTTTCTTTTTCTTTTTCATTAATCATATTAATAAAATCCCATCATTTATGCTTCCTAAGTATCACAGAAGAAATGAAAATACAACGTACGCTTATACCCTCCGCATTAGCAACAGTGTCCCGTTATGCACCGTTAGGTTACTTAATTAACGACATAGCGTGGTGGGACTAGCGCGGGTGCAAAACATAAGCAACGTTTATTATATATCATATATACAATAATAAAGCATTCATCTCACACATATAAAGTGATCACATCATAGAATATCAGCAGCAGAAGATACATATGAAACATTGGATATACTAGGAATTCCGTGTTTTAAATTAAGCCAGTATAAAACACGGATTCCACGGTCGTGATGAATAGCCAAACCCACTTCCCTAGACCCCTACGAGAGCGGCAAGAAACCCTACCAATTCTAGAGTTAGGAGACCCGGTCTCGACTCCTCGAGATGGTCTCCCATTGGACCGTAGAACCTGGTTGCTTATGCTCCCCTCCTTGGGTCTATCCTAATGCGGAAAAGTAAATAACGTACAACAATGGTGACATCATCCTCAACCCGGAAGTACCCCAATAAAAGAATATTATATACAATGAATTTTACATGAATGAAAATAAAAACTCTCATCTCATATAAAGCCCCCGGCTATTCAAAACACGACGATCCAATATAACATATCCCAGCAACACATAACATCACATATCATCAACGTAAGTAAATATGCGTATCACATTTGTTGTTGACATATAGCAACGAAAACGGTGATAAACCACATATTACACTTACGGCTGCAGAAAAGAAAATGTCAAACTACAACATTTGGAATCCACAATCACCTTAGACATCAAAAACCCGAAATATCACATACTTCGGATTTCATGCCTAACAATATGAATTCCAAATATTGTATTACATTCTAGAAAAAGCTAGATGACGTTAAACATTCCGATCGAATCAATAAACACCCAAAATTTCCCATAAAGCTCAACACTTGAGCGCGGTTTAAAAATACTCATCACATGCCACAGTACCAATGGACCAACCATAGAAGGGTCAACCCTTGCCTCACCTATGGTGCCGCGGAACTACCGCAAACCCTAGGGTTTGGCGGCGGTTCTTACGGTCATAGAATCGAGTTAGGGTTTTGTTCTTCTAGAGGGTCCACCGCATTAATTGCATAATATTTGAATGTTCTTTAACTCGGAAAAAATCCAACTCTTGGAAAATTTTCCGTCGAGGGTTAAAGTGGGTATTTGATATCCGTTCGAACTTTTTAACACCGTCTAAATGATCCGAAATATAGTTAGAATTACGAATATGAAACATTCCAAATTGTCTTTGCAAAAAGATAACATCACATGCAAATTTAGCAAAAACAAACAACACCCGAAACACCAAAACCCAGAGCCTGAAGCACCAAACCAAGATGAACCCCAGAATCATCTTTTGGACCGGCTTGCTCAGAATTTTTGCATGTTTGGTCAGCCAAAAATCGGCCAAATGGGTTGGTCATGGTTCAGTGCTCATGTTACATCATATGCAACATTCTGCAGTTGTTTAAATTTTTTTTCTACGACTTGAAAATTTCGACAGAAACTGGATTTGTGTATCAGGTGTTTCGGAGTTGTTTCGGTTTCGTAATTCTATAAACATCATCTAAATCTCTAGCCTGGCTCTGATACCACTGTAGTATTGCTTGGCATGACAGCAAGGTTTCGGGAGGCATCGTCCATACCATTTTCAAAAATTTGCCGTACAAAACAATCCAAACCCTAGAATCTTAACTAAAGATTTAGACAATACAACGTGTAAACTACTTTACATCTAAGTGAGTAGGGATTACAACTTTTGTAGTCCGGTCCTTCACTTCATTATCTCCTTGTAGTGGTCCCTTAGCTGCGATCAATGAATTCCCGGACTCTTGAGAGGCTCCACAAGGTGAATGATGCATACTTGCTTGAAGTCTTCAAAGTCGAAGATGATCTACGTCGAGAAGATACTAACCCAAGCTACCTCTTCACTAATGTGGGATTAGTGAAGTTAACACCCAAAACTAAATTGCTAATCTTGCAGAGGATGATGAAGTAGGATTTTTGCTCACTTTAGAATTAATTTTCTCACTAATTTTAAGCTCTTCTCAAAAACCTAGAGAGCTTTCTCTTGAGCTTGAGGGAGATGAAGCAAATAATGGATGAGAGAGTGAACGGCAACCATGGGTAAGAAAATATCTAATATATCTCATGTAGAGACTTAACCATGGGTTTAGATAATGGTTGGGTTAACAAATATCTCGTATAAGACAAAACTAGTGGACTAGTCAATGGAACTCCAAGCTTCTACAAGCTTCATGCCATGTGACCATTATCCAACTAATAATTGATTTACACTAAATAAATAAACCCTTCATTATCATTAGTATGGTGTAAATCTCATACACTCATGTTGCATGTATCATCAACCATGACATATAAAGAAAACACAATTAATATATATCACATATATATTAAGTGTGCACATGTGAGAAAAAGAAATGATTAAGTGAGCTAATATTAGTTAATGTAAATTAATACATCAAATATATATAATTATACATTAAATCATTAAATCAACACTTGATTTAATAATCCGGTTATATCTCATATGACCGACTAATATTATTTGTATCAACTTATCGAATCAACACTTGAATCGATAACCTGGCTATATCTCATATAACCGACCGATACAGTATCGACTTATCGAATCAATATTTGATTCGATAACCCGGCTATATCTCATATAACTGATTGATACCTTATATCGTGAGAATAGAATACGGTATCATATACTCGTATTAATCTCGGTCCCGCACATATCACATATGTGCTCCTACTTCGTTTGGCCTGAACCAGTGAAACCTCTGTATAGGATTCTAAAGACTCGTCAATACGCCGGCAGTAGGTGATGATCACATCAAGCACCTATAAGATGTCAGCGGTACTAGCTGGACATAATGGATACCCGGGTATTAAGCGATCAGAAGATCAACAAGCAAGCCTGCTCCTACTCCTGAAAAGCCTGTCAGTAACACTACCGTACAGTCCGGTCTCTTTGTCTGATATGTCACATATCTAGTCTAAGGGTGGTCAACGTCAGACACCAGTAACTGATAAGTCGTGCTGAGGTGAGGCTTATAACAGGTCAAGAAACTACTGATAACACTTATCAGTAAATCTCCGCAGCAGCCCTGGCCAGGGACTTGTAGTTATGGCCAATCGAGCATAGCGCAACATCAACCCCCAATACCGGGAGAGACGAATCCCCTCCTATCGCTCATTGCCTCCATGTGATACGGGACTATACTCAAAAGCCACCGTTTTGCACGTTCTCTTGAATGTGGTAAGGTGGAAATCAAAACGCAGTAGGAATTACACAAGGCTCTATACAAACTAACCTGTACCAGTGTCACCAGAGAACTGCTATCTGACGATAGGTATAATACCAGTTAGGAGTTCTCGGCGAGTCCGTTCAGTGTACTCAGTCTCCACTGAGCACCCGTATACCATCTTTGATGTCGAACACCAATGGATGTGGGATCATCTATTGCTCATTATATGGGTCAAGATGCGTATACGCTAGTCTACTCTGGAATATCGATGCCTTGCCTCGATACACCCTCGACTAGGAACATTTTTAGGGTGTACTTGTGGACTACCCTTTGCCCCACTTGTATGGTCTCCATCATAGTCCTGGTAGTCAAGTACACATTTTAAGGGCTTTATCAAAATGTGAGAGCAAGACAGTATCACTATACTAATCTACATGTTAAGACAAAGAGCAACCAGATAACATACTATCATGTCGAGCAAGAAAGTCCTCTATATATATATATCCAAGTATCCACTATAATATACATCACATGTACAATAATGGCCTCTAGGGCATACATATAACAACATAATGTAACACCCTAGTACGTTGATACAATATAACTTGGTATTTTAAGTCTTCCTTTAAAATCTTTTTATTTTATCTATTGGGTTGTGAATGATTCAAATAGCAGTAGTCGTTATCCGATCCGAACCACATGTTTAAACCCGATATGGTGCAAAGTTATATCTAATATGTACTAGTACATTGTATCTACATGAATCTAGTATTATATATACTTTATATATGTTTAAATCTTTATATATCTATTTATAGTACAAGATATGAATAAATAATATTTTTCTAACTGATTTTGCATGGCATATCACCCCATATCTTATTGTTGCTCTTATCAATTATGTTCATATCCTAAAATATAAATAACAAAATATTTATTAAATATTTATATATATTATTTAAATTTTATTTGAGGGTATATGTATTTAACATTAGATTATCGCATCTTGGCCCAAATCTTTACGTATGTATATTATTCTCAAAAATATATTTTTGGACGAGATTCTGATAAAATTTGGTGTAATTTGATATTATCTAGTAACCCTAAAACTATAATATATAATACATTCTTTATTATTATACCGTACTCTCACTCTCTCTATATATAAAGTTTATATTTATTAATATAAAAATCTCTCTCTCCCACTTCCCTCTTTCTCTTTTTCTCTCCTCTCTCGTTCTCGTCCCTAAGTCATTGTTCCCCCAATATTTAAACATAATAAAAGAGCTAAGCTTTGTTGAACTTTAATAAGGCACCGCCTCACGTGCTTTTCAAGAGGGCGCCAGCGCCAATCTTGTAGGATTAAATCCTATGGTGACGCCGCACACACTTCTCACGTGGGCGCCAATGTGCAAAGTACTGGAGCGCTTATTATATAAGAATTAGATTCTTATATGGTGTCGTACGTCTCCTCACGCAGGCACCAATATAGGAGTGCTTATCATGAATAAGAATTAAATTCTTAAGTGGCGCCCACATGCTCCCCACGTGAGCGCCAGCGCTCAAGTCAAAATCAATAGAATTAAATTCTACATGAGAATAATTCCCTAACAAAAAGTTGGGATATTCTCTGTTAAACAGAGCCGTTGGATCAAAAATCCAATGGTGATGATAAATCATCAAACAATAGAATTAAATTCTACTCTGAGGAATATTTGTCCTCAATCTTTACAAACAAAAAACATTGCTCTCTGTAAAACAGAGAACCCTTGGATTAAAAATCCAATGGTGATTAAAAATCACCGCTTGACAGAATAAAATAGTGTACATAGGAAAATATTTCCCCAATCTTATTAAAAAAATAAGAAAATATATTCTGTAAAACAGAAGCACTTGGATCAAAGATCCAACGGTGGATAAAATTCCCCAAATCAATTTTGAGACCAATTAAATCAATTAGAATCTCAAGAGATTTTCTCAAAACTAATTAACAAATTTACTGCTACTATATAAAGGACCCGAGACTTCAAGTCTGATATAGAGGGAACCCTTCATAAGCTTCTGAAAAAAATACAAAAAGCTTTCAAAACTACAGAGAATTCAATTCTCAATAAAAGAAGAAGACTTTCTCCCTCAAAACCCTAGGTAAAGAAAAAATAGAGATCAAAATATCTCTTTTTACCTATCTGAGGGTTTAATCCTTCTCAAAGAACTTAGTTCTTTTTCTGGATCAGAGATCCACGGGACAAGTCTCCCATAAGTTGAGAATTTAATTCTCATCGAGAAGATCTTGTTCTTGAGAATCAAAAATTCAGAAAAGAAATAGATTAAAAAGAAAGAAAAAAAGAAAAAGAACATGTGTTCTGGGAATTTAATTTCTCCAAAATTAGGGTTTAACCCTACATAAACAACTTAGTTCTTACAAAAAAAGAGAAGAACTTAGTTTTCCAATGAAGAAAAAACGATCCAAGGTCCCCAAAATAGAGATCCTGATGATCATTAATGGCCAAAATGGCATTAACAGATATTTAATTTCTAAAAAAGAAAAGAGGTTAGTGCCTTACGTGTTTCACACATGGGTGCCTCCCAATAGCGTCCAGCGCCTCATATGAAAAACACACGGGCGCCCAAAGCAGAAAGCTAGAGCCTCATGTGAAACACACGTGGGTGCTGAATAAAAGTGCTTAGCACTTCATATACAGCCAAAACGGCTGAGTGCTTAGCATTGATTGGGCAGTGCCTACCACCTCACGTGCTCCTCACGTGGGCGCCACACAAAAGTGCTTAGCACTTCATATATAGCCAAAACGGTTAAGTTCTTAGCACTGATTAGGAAGTACCCAGCGCCGCACGTGCTCTTCACCTGGACGCCACCCAAAAAAGTGTTTAACACTATATAATTGAGTGCTTGGCACTGGTTAAGCAACACCCATAACTGAATACTTCACATGATACCCATGTGAATGCTAGAGCTTCAAAAAAGTGCTTAGCACTTTTGCATAAAAAAGGACTAAACAAATAGAGCCCAAATAAGTGCTTAGCACTTTTGAAAAAAAATAAAGACTGAGCAGACTAAGCCCAAATTGGTTTAGCCTCTTTGAAAAAGGGTTTCTTACAACTGAGCCCAAATGCTCTGTTGTTGAATCTGAAATAAAAATAATCCTCTAAATTTTGTAAGTTGATTTTAGTCTCGAATTAGACTAATGTATCCTTAGTTAAAATAAATTGAACCCAAATGCTCATATATTTAAGTTGATCTTAATCTCAAACTAGATTAACAGTTCTTAAATAAAAAAAACCCAAATCTAAATATACAGATTTGGACTGATCCACGTCCTACGGGCGGCGACATAAACTGGTTTCCGTATACAATTCATGGGCAACCAAAATAAATAAAATAAACACAAGACACGAAGTGAACTACCGGAGCAGGAGATAGTGGTTATCACAACGCGTTAACGTAATTAACTGCAGGGGGTTGCGCCTGCAGGGAAGAGCGTCCCCACAATAAAAAACCGTCATAAAACGAGTGGGAATCTGAGAAAGTCTGCTACAACGGTCGCATCTATCCAAACCTCTGATGTATGGTGCCATAAATCCACTTGGTATCTTCGGAGAGGTGGATTGAGAAGTCCTAATAGCATCTGCCCCAAATTCATGCTACACGTTCCAACGTCTCGGTCCGGTCTTTCGGTGGAGAACAGATTTTGGCATGCCCGGTAGGATCTTTTTCTCTTTCCACTCCACACTTAGTGTGTCGTGTTTCGCGAACAAAATCATGGTTCGCTATGGTTGGCATTGGATTTGAGGTACTAAAACTTGGTGTCTTGCTCCTATGCAAAAAATCAATGGCCTCTTATTGCACTGCATGCAATAGCAACTCTCACTCCACCCCAACTGGAGGAGTGACCTATGGGCTCAACGCGGCCTCAATTTTCTCAATGCCCATGGGGCAAGTTACACAAGCTACTACTGGATTGTTCTTTGGGACCTTGCTCCCACCTGTGAGTTTCGGTGCCTCAACGCCGTAAGAAGAAGCTCCTAAAAGGTCAGTCTTGGATCGACTGGCAACCACAACGGCCCCTTTCAACAGGCCGTCCAAATCTGACGTCTCAGTCTTCAACAGGCTGAGCAAGAACCTAAACGGGCCTGCAAAGAGGCTTATGATACCTTAAGGGGCTGCCCCAAAACGGATAGCCTTTCCAAATCCTCCTACAGAAGAAGCCGTCAAAGGTGCTTCACCCGTCAGACGATCAGTTTTTGAAAGGCTGGCCATTTCTACTCAAACTCTACTAAAGATGTCGGTCTTCAAAAGGCTGACGCCGATTGAAGCCCCTCAGCAAAGCCGAGGGCATGAAGAAGCCGCTTCTAAAACTGAGGCATTCCCTTCTGCAAGGCACGCTCGACATCGCCACTTGCGCTGAGTGAGAAAAGCTGGGGGCAACTCCCCCTCTGGACTTACCTTACCAGCTCCAATGGTGGAAGTTGACGCTGTTATTCTAACCGGTAACAGCTTTGATCTGCTCAGGAGGGTGCATAAGAACTCCCCAACGATGGTGTTAAAGAAATCACCCCACCTGCGGAAGTCCCTGTACAGGCAAAGCCGAAGAGGCCCCATCAGCGGCCCTCCTCGCAAATGTTTTAGCTCTTTCAATGGGAACCTCTCTAGTAGCTCCATAGAGTCTGGCAGAAAGTCCAAGACTCTGTGATTGATGAAAATCTCTCTCGTTGACCAAAAAAATTGAAGGCTCGGTAAGAGAAAGATCACTCCTCCGCCATACAACGGAGGACTCCTTCTACATAGATGCCAGTTACAGCGGCCCCATCAACTTCAACCTCTCATAAAAGAAAGAGACTGGAAAAAATCCTACCGCCTGTGGAAAATTCCAAAGGTCATGGACTCAAATGCCCCAAGGCCGGGGGCATAACAATACATACAGTCTACATGGCTTCGGGAAAAGAAGAAAGCCGTGCTTCGGTGAGTCACCAACCGCAAACTTGGTTGCTGACCAAGGCTCAGAAGCAATAACAGAAGCTCCAAAAAATGCTGATCAAAATGGAAGCACTTACCGGACGGAAAGAAAGTCTGGACAAAGAAGCCGAATAGCGCCAAGAGTATGAGACTGATACAGAGTTCCTGCGAAGGGTACTTGAGAGAAAAGACAAAGAAGCCGCTGAACAAGCTGCCAATATAAAGCAAATGGTTCTCTTGTTCCAAGACACGGTTGGAATGATGATCCAACCAGAGCCCCCGGCCGAAGATCCATCAATAATCGTCAAGGATGACAGGTGGGAAACATCAAACCCTCCTCCGGCCTTATCGGCAGCCAAGGAGGAAATGATTTCCAAGGCCGCCCATAATGATTATATTGCTCAACAAATAAGAGCTCATCAAGCTAATGAAGCTGCTGGCCAACTCGTCAGAACTGGACGACCGTATCCAGGCTGGTATGACCAAATCAAATACTCACCGGGATATACGATCCCCAAGTTCAATGTGTATAAAAGGACATGCAACCCTCACCAGTACGTCGCGCAGTTCAAAGCTCTGTGCAGCAACACTTGAGGCGATGACAAATTGTTGCTTCGCCAGTTCGTTGGCAGCCTGTCAGAAATAGCATTCGAAGGGTAAAAGGAAAGCGGCCTTCGTTGCCAATACGCAACAACAACAGAGCGACCCAAAACTGGCTGCTCACCAAAACAATGCGCGTCCACGCTCGTCCTTGGAGGAAAGACTAGGGCATGCTTATTCGTTTCCCCGTGACAAGACGAGGAGACTGTTCGAATTGGCAATGCGTAATAAACTTATCACATTGCCAGACCTACGGCGTCCACCACAACCCGACGACATCAACAACCCTAATTACTGCTCCTATCACAGAATGGTGAGCTACCCAATTGAAGATTGCTACGTCTTCAAGAACTGGGTCGAAGACCAGTATCAACAGGGAAAATTCGCACTGTCTAATAACTGGAAAGTAAACCCACCCCAGAAGCACACTTCTAGAAAGGTGGATGCGGAGGGGGAATCATGCTCACTCGTAGAAGAAACTCTATGAGAAGTCATTCTTTCAGCAAAAACTAAAAGAATGCTGAAGGATCTACAAGCATATCCGGAAGTCTGGTGGAAAAGCCCACTTGAACCCAAAATCTTCGAAGGAATGCCGAAACCACATCCCTCACCGAAAATTGTTGACGAGGGGAAAACCCCCAAGTCAAGCCTTCGAAGTCTTTACAGAGAAAGAAGAAGACCAAGAGGCCTGTGCAGCCTGCCGAGTATGACAAGAAGTGCACCGATCTACAAAAATACATTGACACGCTGGAGGAGTATAACCAGAAGGCACGGACATCAGTCACGCTCGAAGAGTTACTCAAGCATATTCTTGAGGACGAAGATAGTGACATTGATAAGGAAATAACTCATCAGAAGACACCAAAGTCTGTATAGCAAGTTGCCACATATTCTCCCATTCATCGTTATATGACGAAGAAGCTCCTTCAGCATTAGAAAACAACGCAGTGAAACTGGGTGCAGAATCGGCTCTAAAATCTTCGGAACCGCCAGAAGACCCGATCGATAGTCTGTTAAACAAAGCCTTTCAAAAAAGCAAAGTTGATCGAGAACGCGAGACATCTATATACGAAAAGGCTAAGCATCAGCGTCAGGACAAAGAAGCGGCGGTAAGGATGAGTCGTAAATACTCCAACCAAACCAAAGCATACCTGCTATAAATAAGAGCAGGATTAAAATAGAGAAGCGGTTCGCTAAAGCCCTGTCAATGGAGATGAAGCTGCTACCTCTTGTAAGGAACACTCCTGGGGTCATATGCCTCGATAGATAAGATGCATGCCCAACTACTGCCTATATCATCGGAAGATCATCCATCCCACCTAAGAATGTAGCGCCTTCAAGAAGTGGTGGCAAGGATACGTTGCTCATCAAAAACGGTTCAAGAGGATGAAGCACGAAGTGCGTGCTCGTCGACGTCAAAATCTCAAGATGAACATGCTTGAAGAAACAACTGGCAACTGTTATATGGTTGGTACCAGTTCAGATGGAGGAAAACTTCCAGCTCTTACATTTGAGATGGATTCTGAGGATGAAACGTCCTTCAACCTTCTCTTCAAAGATTCCCGCTCCGAAAAAGAAGAGGAGGAGAACAACCGAGAAAATATTCAGCTGCGTAACCGCATGCTTCCTGAGAAGAACCTCAGACCTATAAACAAAGGTTCGAATAAAGAAGACATAGGGAAAGGAAAATCCCTGAGGAAATTGCCGTTGATGAAGAAGCAGTCAAAGAGTTCGCAGTAAAGGACCCGTCTAAGAAAAACAAGGTGGATTATAATGTCCTAGCACATCTGAGGAAATTACCTTCACAACTAAGCATATTGGATGCCCTCCTCCTATCGAAAGAGGCACGACATTCCCTGATCAAGGCGCTACAAGAGCCCGATCAGTTCCAAGATTTCTTCACAGAAGAGAAGATGAAGGATGAATTGGCAGAGGTCTAAATGGCTGACATTACATTCAGCGATAAAGATCTCCTTCTTGGTATGTGCGAACATAATCGCCCATTGTACGTCACTGGGTACTGCCACGACATCAAGATAGGGAAAATTCTTGTCGACAACGGTGTTAGTGGATGTTGCACACCCCCACAACACTTGTGAGGAGGCGGAAGTGGCAAATGAAAATTTTCTTGCATGCAACACCCACTTTAAACCTAGATCTTGTACTAAACCATGACTAGAAACCCTATCTAGAGATCTTATCTACTATGATAGGGGTTATACCATGAGAATCGGTCTTTCGGGTCTTCGTTTGGATGAGACTCCTAGGCTCCTTGGACGGTAGCAACGACCTCGATCTCCGGTCACCTCCAAGACGTAGATGATCCACCCGAGTGCTTTGGAACAAGCTTCAAACTCTTCACAAGAGTTAACTAAGAGGTCAAGTGTGCTAGAAATGACTACTTAGATGATGTTGAGAATGAACTAGTGGATTATTTTATCTCTTAAACTTTTGGTTCACAACTCAGGTGAAGGGTAAAGCTTAGAGGTGAAGGAGGAGATAATTTGGAGAGAGTGTAAGTCCATGTCACGCACCCCACGAACTTGCAGGGAGGCGGAATATATGAAAAACGATTATCAAAGCTTCGTAACACGGACTTGAGCGCATGAATCGTATCTAAACCGTTACTAGCAAACTACGAAGGTTTAACTACTCGGATTCGAAGTTATACCTCACGTTACATGTCCTTCAGGTCTTCATCACTGTCCTCCACTCCTCGTAGGCTCCTTGGAACATCGGGATCTCAACGGCCTCCTCGAGTCAAAGACGATCCACCCGAGAGCTCTTTGTCCAAGCTTGATCTCTAACTTGAGATAACTAGATTGCTCAAATTACTAATCTAACCTATCTAGGGGATATAGAGTAAGGTTATGGATGTATTAGTCTATCTAATCCTTGATCTCAACACATGAAAGGGGAGGATTAGGGTTTCAAGAGAGGATGAGCTTGAGGAGAGAGAAGGTGAGCATTAGAATGAGAATAGAAAAAGCTTCTCACTTGAACATATGAAACATAATGAATTATCAAATAAATGAATTTAAATGATTATTCACCATGCTTCATTTATTCAACAAGAGTGATTCATCATGTGAGTCATTAAGAAATTAATGAAGCATTTAAAGATATGATGAATCACACAAATGAGTCACAAAAGCAATTAATGAAAATGCCACCTCAACCCCTCATGTCACCATCCTTCTAGAAGCTTCTCGGAAAATTACGAGAACGCCCCTCGCATCCGTGAAAACACGGAAAAACTTTAGACTGTATAAATCCAATAACCTGATACTAGAATCTGGCTTAAACTAAAGCCGGCTAGTAAAAACTGTCCGAAAAGTCGTACGTGCGTAAACACACGTATGCGTCCGAACCCTTGTCGTAAAACCATACGACCTCTATATCGTTTCGCCTGGAGCAGGGAAACTCTCTGTGTGGGACTCTAAAGACTCGACACTACGCTGGCAGTGGGTTTAACCACAGACCGCAAGCGGCACTAGCTGTACGTAATGGTCCCCAGGTAGATGTCGATAAGAAGGCCGATGAGGAAACTCATCCGAACTCCCACTGAGCCTGATGTGACAATCTCCGTACAGTCCGGTCTATTCGTCTAAGACTATCGCATATCAAGCTTAGGGGGCGGCAAGCGTCAGTCCCCTAATAGCTGTATAAGTCATGTCGGAGCGTAGCCCATTACACCCTGAGAAAACTACTGGAACCTACCAGTAAATCTCGCTTGCCCTGGCCAGGGAATTTGCGTAATGGCTCTCTGACACAGCGCGATATCATCTCCCAATACCGGGAGAGACGAATCCTGTCTAACCACTACTGCCTCCAAGTGCTCGGGACTGCACCCAACTGCTACCTATTTGCACAACTCCTTTAAGCCGTGGAAGGGTAGCAATCTAAGAACAGTGGGACACACTCGAAGCGAAGTAGCAGTGTCAGGTCTGCGGACTATTCTGTACTCATGTCACCTGGGAACTGTTAACTGACGATGGGTATAATACCAACTAATCAGTTCCTCTGCGAGTCCTGTCCGGTGTACCCGTAACCTAACGAGCACCTGTATACTATCTCCAGTACGACGTACTGATGGCTATGGGACATACCATCTCCCCAACTGGGATGAGAAGCGTACACACTGGTCTACTTTGGAATATCGATGACCTATCTCGATAATCCAACGACCAGGGACCTGTATAGGATGTTGCTTACAGACTACCCAGCCCCCACTAGTGTGACTGCCATCACAACGCTGGTAATCAAGCAAAGAACCTATGGGCTCTGCTAATATGTATAAGTGATACGTTACAAGAAACATATGCACATATTAAAGTAGACACAAACCAAGTAGCATACTACCATTTTTAGCAAGACTGTATATACAACTGTGAATATCCCAAGCTTCCATTAAGTGATATACATACAAGTATGATACAATAATGGCCCCTAGGGCATATACACTAACAATCTCCCACTTGCACTAGGGCCATGAGTTGGTATATCGTAGACCTATCATCTCGAATAGCCTCTCGAACTGCGTCTGAGGAAGGGCCTTTGTGAATGGAGCAGGAATGTTGTAGCGTTTTGAAAATCGTTTCGGTGAAATTTCGGAAAATCGGTAAAATAAGGGGGTTTTCTGTAAAAAGTCAAAATGCAAATTTCTTATTATAAAAATTAAATATACATATTCTAGCTATGTAATTGCTATCATTTGGTGTTTATTGAGCCACTGGTGAAATTTTAAATTTTCTGAAAATTTTTCCGAAATTAATTATTTTAATATTATTTTAAGCCGTCACTAATATATTTAATTAGGGAAAATTACAAATTGGAATGATTTGAAACAAATTTTGTGCATCATAAAACTTTAAATAAAATTTTATCTTGTGGTTTTTGAAATGAAATCGTTTGCCAAAACGGTTTAGAAAATATCGAAGAAAAAGCCTTTTTTCGGTGAAATTAGTGTTAACGGGAATCGGGGTAATACATTTATCTTTTTCCCTAACCCACACACCCACACCTCACCCTCTCTCTCTCTCCCCATGTGGCCGGCCCCACCATGACAGCCCTCCCTCTCTCTCTCTCTCCAATCACCAAGAAAAGAAAAGAAAAGAAAGGAAAATGATAGAAAATGGTGGACTTTGACTTTTTCCACTTTCTCCACCTCACTCTCTCTCCTCCCTCACCCATTCCCCACCCCCATGCTGGCCGAAACCTGCACATTTCAGCAGCCCTCCCCTCTCATTCCTCATCTCATCTCTTCTCCTCTCCAAAAAATTTCACAAAAAATTTCATGAAAAATCAACTAAAACTCAAAACCGAAATTCAACTCCTACCCATTATTTATTTGCCTATCTAGCATGGATTTTGGGAGCAAGAGAGCAATTTGGGAGGCTTAGATCCTTGCTAGATCTCTAATTGGGAGGTATAAATCTTAACCCATGTCTTAATTGTTGGTTAATTACTCCAATTTAACTAAATTTGGTGTTTAATTTGTGTACATATTGCAAACTTGAATTGTGGGGTTAACGGTTATATGTGAGATTAAAATCAAGATAGGGTTTTATCACATCATTAAGGTTGCCATGAGTAGATTGACATGTTAATTCTTGCTAAAACCTAATCTAGTTACTAATTTCAAAATTTATTAGTTGGAAATTGTGATAAATGTGCTTTTTGCTAACTAGGTTTTTTTGAAATTGTTTTATATTTGGATTAAAATCTAAATTAAGGTTTCATGTCATTATTAATATTATAATGAGTGGTTTAATGATTTTGGATCATGCAAAACCAAGTTTAATTGATGAATTGTGAATTTTGCTTTAAAAGGTGTTAAAAATTGATATTTTTGCAAACTAGGATTTTGGAAATTATGCAAATTTATGAGATTAAATTATGGAAATGGTTTTTATGACTTATTTAAGATATTTAATAAGTATTATGGCCGCTACATTTGTTTAAACATTTTGTTTTATACAAAAACGGCGAATTGTGCTTGCTAGATTTTCGGAAAAAATGGCTTTTAAAGTGAATTTGGGGTTTTTATGAATTTTAAGCTATTTTATATTATAATTAGTGCTTGTGATTGTACAAATGAGTGTGTTTAGGTTTTTCTCGATGGTTTGGCGTTTGTACGCCGACGTCGAGGGTTTTTGGGTTGATTTGTGAATGCAACCATAGGTTTTGACCTATGTGGGACGTTTTGGTCATGAGTCGGATTTTAATGCGATATGGTGCGTTATGATGTGTAGGTACCCCATGTGGACTTCGAGACGACAAGCAAGCGCATGGTGACGTCGGCACCGGCGAGCGAGGACCAGGTGAGTAGATTTATATCTACGTGGAGAAGTCGGGTGGATGGCGTATAGCACCCCCGCAGTTCGTGATGATGTATACGAATACGTATACACACACATATATATTGATTATATTTTGTTTGAGTATATTGATGATAATATAGATATTTGGTGTTCTTGGATGATTTAGTGTCGCGAAACCCTAGAGTAGTGGTCGCACCACACATGCACACAACCACCCATACTTGCATACTTTCTTCTTTCATTTGTGCTTATTCGGGAATATATAGTTATGTGTTCACATGGGTATGGGACTATGTGTTCACATACAGATTTGAGGATAGTACTTGGGATTTATGATGAGTCGATGAGATTTGATTTGAGGCCGTGAGATCGGTGATATAGCAGGGTTCGTATTTGAGATACGACATGACGTTGTAGCGGGTCCTTGACGTAGTGTTTCCACACATGCATGCATACTTAGGCGGTATCAGTATTGTACTAGACGTAGATCAGTATCCCGATCATGATATTTGATAAAGAGGATACTAGGTGAATAGTATGATGAATGTGATATTGACCCGTACCCAGATTTGGGGATGCCGTACGACGGATTTACGTACGAGCTATATCTTGATGATTGATCCGCACTCTTGACTTGGGATGTCTGATTATAGATATGGTATCGGATATGATATTATTGAGGCGGATCACCGACTAATATATATACAGGCATGTATATGTATCGACTCAGATGTTAGGCGGTTTCCTTACCTGTAGTCTAGTTTGTAGCTTAGCCCTTTAGTTTAGTTAGTTGTTAGATTAGATTCGGTTCCTACCTATTTCAAAGCTTACGAATCGTGCGTATTTTAAAAGACAGCCCAAGGGATCCTACGGATATTTCAAAAGACGTATCTTTTCATAAAAACACCGTAGCCCCTATTTTCAAAACCCCACGATTCGTGTTATTTCAAAAGGCACCATTGTAGGACTTATATTAGGTTAATGCAGATTAGTTATCGTTGCGTCTAGTATTCAGCTCCCGCTCATTATTGTTGTTCGCTCCGCTTCACATGCTTATATTATGCTTCATATTCTACTGTTGATATCTTGTGGTTAGGACACCAGCACCATTACCGATGATGCGTATGTACCACGTACACTTACTTGCCGGCTCACACACATCTTCATCGGTAATTACCATGTCACGTACACCTTAGAAAATATTATTGCTCGATATAGCCTGTTAGCTAGTAGTTTAGACATGATATTAGTGTACTTGCCTTATATGTTAGTCTAGACATTGTAGTTATTACCTGCTACTTCATGCATACTGTTATTCATTGTTATGCCGCATTCATGGATTCTCATGCATATATTCACTTTTTACGTGCTATTGAGGTTTTGGATTTGGATTTCCATGAGATTTTCTGGATTTGGGGAAAACCGCAAAACATATACAAACTTCTTCTTTCTCTTTTTAAATGAAAAGCGCGGTTTTTCTCATGATGTATGAGTCGTCCACCATGAGTTTGCGAATGGATTTCGAGACCCGATTCGAGGAGTTGGATGAACCGTTTCGGGTACATGGTGGACCCGGTAAGGTACCCCGGTGCAAGAAGCTCGTGGTGATGACGATGAGCCTGGCAGGGGGAGACTACCTACCGGTGATTTTACCCGAAGCGTCGGATATCCGGAGGGTACCGTCGTGGTCTTGAGATGGATGGTAGGGGCCAGTCTGGACTGACGGCGCCCTAGATATTGAGATTGAGACATTGAGATTTCGAGATATTGAGGTACTGAGATTTGATGATACAGGCCAGTCCGGATAGCCGGAGCCTGAGGTTTTGAGACATTGAGATTTATGTTTTGTGTCGATGCTAGACACTGTTGATGTTGATTTCATTTATGATACCTCATTTTAAAAATACAAAGGAAATCTCACTAATTTATGAAAAGTTTCTTCATTTACATGTATTCTGTTTTCATGCATTCATACCTCATTCATATGATATATTGCTACCTGAGGCACTGACACGGGCACATGAGATCACACTCGGGTTAGATATTACCCTAGCCATTGTTATAGGCTGCATGTTATTCATATATTTGAGGATATATTATGATCATTGACCTAGGTTGCGTTATTTATGTGATTTCTGTGCGTAGATGTTTTTCTATTCACGAGTTGGCAACTCACCCCCGTTGTGCCCCAGTTTCTTGCAGGTTTGCCGTACAGGTTTCTTTACGGCTTGCGGGTATAGTTTCCTTCGGGTGATTTGCTAGTAGGTGGGTTTACTTGTTTCGTACCCCCATTATATATCTTGTATATTATTATTCTGTTGTATCTAGAAGTTCCATCAACCAAACTTGTATTTATCTCAGATAGAGACCAGTGATGTTTATTCTTTCGACCTCAGAGTCGCGCGTTGTATTTCTTTGGATTTCTTGCTGTTTTGAGTTTCCTTTTGAGTTTTGATCCTCGCCCTTGGCGTTGTATATTATATTGCTTGTGTGGTTGTGACCGTCGATTGAGGAAGAGCTAGCTCCCGCTTGGGGATGCCTTTTTATTGATTTCGTATACTATTCATGTTGTATCCTGTTTGGGAGCCAGTTTTACAAAGCAGACTCTGCCGAAATTTTCAGGAAATACTTGATGTTTTTAAAACCGCATAACTCGGCTTATGCTATTAAAACTACTTGATTTTAAATTGGTTTTCCTTCACCCTACTACTTTCCTTGGTTTGGATTTCTGGGTTTTCGGCTTACTTAGATTACGTACGCCTCGAGACGTTTCGTAGTTTAAGTGCCGGTCATATTCCGTACTTTCGGGACGTGACAAAGTTGGTATCAGAGCGTTAGGTTTTACCTTCGGAACGTAGGATGACCCTTGGTTGATGGAATAGATGACTAAAGTAGAGTGACGTACCGTGGGTATGTTCCGCGGCATACTTACGACACGCCACTCCGCTTAAGGAGCCTTAGGATGTACATTTCTTTGCTCAGTATTATATTCATTCCGATCTAGCCTCATCAGTACCAGTTATGGTTTTGCTGCCACGATTACGGGCAGGAAGAGCTACAGCTAGAGTTGTGGTCAGCACGAGCTCGTCGCGAATGAGGACTGACCAGGGTGAAATTCCGGCGACACACGATTGCGGAGATGTGTTTTTTTACTGTGTTTCCGCGCCACGAGCGTTTGGCGGATCGCCTTTATGAGGTTGCTCGGATGTGCTGATCGACACTAGAGGATTGAGCCACTGACAGAGGCCAGCCAGATTTTGATGACCGTTGGTGTATTGCTTACTCATGATGATTGAGGCACTATTCAGCGTGCGGACGAGTGAGCCAGTAGTTGCTGCGGACGACGAGATATCGCCTAGGTGTTGGAGCTATTGCGGTACGAGTTGTACCATGAGATGATAAAAGGTCTCTAGTCACCGAGGATGAATGACCAGGACATGTGATTCGTTCGCCTACCCCGATACGAGGTCATCAGATAGATTGATTCCAGCTAGAGACGACTTCACGTGGAGACGTTGGGAGTTGACAGAGACGATCGAATGTCAGAAACCTATGATTCCAAGTTTAAAGTAGTCGGAAAGACATGCAGGCAATTCTATGGTCCCTCTAGAAGAATGAAACCCAAACTCGACTTAATGACCGTGTGAAAGCCTTTGAACCTTCGGGTTTGCGGCAGTTCTACGGCGCCATTAGTGAGGCTTGGGTTTGCCCTTCTACGGCAGGACCACCGATGCTGTGGTATGTACTCGATACTATTAAACTGTGCCCAAGATGTTGAGCTCTTGGGGGATTATGAGGTTTTGACGACTCGATCGGATGGCTCGACTTAATTCGGATGCTAGGTGGTGAGATGCATTTCTTGGGAGACTCCCGATATGAGGATAGCCGTTGGAGCTCAGTCCATGCAGCCACGACGAGACGAGTCCGAAGCGGTCGACATTAGAGAAAGGTGAAGTAAGAGGTTCGTACCAGATCTAGATGAAACGACGTTCCACTCCGCCGACATCAGAGATGCGATACGTATGCCGAGGCATTGTACTTGGATATACCTTCCAGAAGGAGTCGCGTTGAGTATGCAGCCGTTCCAGAATGAGAACAGATATAGTAAGGGACGATGACTTCCGGACAGTTCGGCAGGGACGAGATTGGGAGAGATCTCGATAGGACCTTTCTGGAATAAATTACGAGAAGACTTGGACCCAGTAGTGGTCATGTTATGCACACCGGCAGGCCAGAGTTCAGGATCGTCGACGAGACATGCTATGAGTGACCACGGCAGTTGGCCAGAGATTCTTGGAGGATGTGCTTGAGCGGGACTATTCCGTCATACGTGATTCTGCGTATTTTGGGCGGTCTATTCGCATGATTGATTTTGATGATTGAGTTTCATGATATTTGTTTTCATGGACCATGGTTTCACCTACTGAGTATTTACGATTTTTGCACAGTTGTTGCACTTGATATCATTTTCGTGCCTTGGTTTCGCATGTTTATGATTTTATGGGTTTCATACAGTTGAATTGATTTTGTGCGTATGTACGTATACGAATTGGTTTTTGCACTCAGTATAGTTCACATATGCTTGCAGTGCAGTGATACGCATTTTGTGCACTTAGATGCACTGGACTTCGATTTCGATTGTGATACTCGATGTTTGTTTTATGCACCTTGTGCACCTGATTTGATTTTACGCATGTTCGGCGCTTGATATTGGATTTCATGATTTCGTGTATGATGGATGCCCCTAGTTTTGGGTTTTCGCGCATGTTGAGCGCAGGTTTTGAGATACGATTTTGGTGCACACCAGATGCACTAAATCGAGATTCTTCGTGCATGTCAGATGCACCTGTTTTGCTGTCAGGCACACCTGTTGCCATTGACAGATGTTTCGTGCACACCCGATGCACTTAGATATTGTTTCTGCGCACATGTATGGCACATTCATGGATTTTGATTTCCGTGCGCACCAGACGCACGTAGTATTCATACGCGTATTTTGGGATTGATTTTTCTTATAGAGCAGTATTTTTTTATGATATTGCTATGTGTTTTCATACTGAGCAGGACTAGTCAGAGGACAGTACCTGAATATATTTTGCATGCATTGATAGTTATTGAAGGGATTTCCAAAAAGCGAGCTATAGCCGCAACATTTACCTACGTGTCTGATATGACACGAAATGTTTAAAACAAGGAGACCCTTCTAAATTGTTTCCAAAATGGCGGAACGTACATTTCAAACAAGGGTATATATGTATATAGTTATTTTCTTATGATAGACGTCCGCCATTGTGCAGTGTTATACGCGTTGCACAGCGACTTAAAGAGATTTGGCATGCATTTCCTTCAGATACTTACATATATAGATTCGATATTTACATGTATAGTTTCGAGTTATATCATATTGGTTTTGCTTTGGATTTGGCATTGATGTCTTCCCCATGACTCCGATGATTGCGGGATGCTTGACGGAGTTTTGATTTGAGTTATATGCTCATTTTTCATGCGCATGCGCTGCGCTACGATTTGTTTTATGTATTTACAATTTCGGAGCCCCGACGACTTGATGGTTTTGGTTTAGATGTTATAGTATTTGGGGGGAGTTACTTTAAATTCGGGGACCGAATTTTTTTTAAGGGGGGAAGATTGTAGCGTTTTGAAAATCGTTTCGGTGAAATTTCGGAAAATCGGTAAAATAAGGGGGTTTTCTGTAAAAAGTCAAAATACAAATATCTTATTATAAAAATTAAATATACATATTCTAGCTATGTAATTGCTATTATTTGGTGTTTATTGAGCCACTGGTGAAATTTTAAATTTTCTGAAAATTTTTCCGAAATTAATTATTTTAATATTATTTTAAGCCGTCACTAATATATTTAATTAGGGAAAATTACAAATTGGAATGAGTTGAAACAAATTTTGTGCATCATAAAACTTTAAATAAAATTTTATCTTATGGTTTTTGAAATGAAATCGTTTGCCAAAACAGTTTACAAAATATCGAAGAAAAAGCCTTTTTTCGGTGAAATTAGTGTTAACGGGAATCGGGGTAATACATTTATCTTTTTCCCTAACCCACACACCCACACCTCACCCTCTCTCCCTCTCCCCATGTGGCCGGCCCCACCATGACAGCCCTCCCTCTCTCTCTCTCTCCAATCACAAAGAAAAGAAAAGAAAAGAAAAGAAAGGAAAATGATAGAAAATGGTGGACTTTGACTTTTTCCACTTTCTCCACCTCACTCTCTCTCCTCCCTCACCCATTCCCCACCCCCATGCTGGCCGAAACCTGCACATTTCAGCAGCCCTCCCCTCACATTCCTCATCTCATCTCTTCTCCAAAAAATTTCACAAAAAATTTCATGAAAAATCAACTAAAACTCAAAACCGAAATCCAACTCCTACCCATTATTTATTTGCCTATCTAGCATGGATTTTGGGAGCAAGAGAGCAATTTAGGAGGCTTAGATCCTTGCTAGATCTCTAATTGGGAGGTATAAATCTTAACCCATGTCTTAATTGTTGGTTAATTACTCCAATTTAACTAAATTTGGTGTTTAATTTGTGTACATATTGCAAACTTGAATTGTGGGGTTAACGGTTATATGTGAGATTAAAATCAAGATAGGGTTTTATCACATCATTAAGGTTGCCATGAGTAGATTGACATGTTAATTCTTGCTAAAACCTAATCTAGTTACTAATTTCAAAATTTATTAGTTGGAAATTGTGATAAATGTGCTTTTTGCTAACTAGGTTTTTTTGAAATTGTTTTATATTTGGATTAAAATCTAAATTAAGGTTTCATGTCATTATTAATATTATAATGAGTGGTTTAATGATTTTGGATCATGCAAAACCAAGTTTAATTGATGAATTGTGAATTTTGCTTTAAAAGGTGTTAAAAATTGATATTTTTGCAAACTAGGATTTTGGAAATTATGCAAATTTATGAGATTAAATTATGGAAATGGTTTTTATGACTTATTTAAGATATTTAATAAGTATTATGGCCGCTACATTTTTTTAAACATCTTGTTTTATACAAAAACGGCGAATTGTGCTTGCTAGATTTTCGGAAAAAATGGCTTTTAAAATGAATTTGGGGTTTTTGTGAATTTTAAGCTATTTTATATTATAATTAGTGCTTGTGATTTTACAAATGAGTGTGTTTAGGTTTTTCTCGATGGTTTGGCGTTTGTACGCCGACGTCGAGGGTTTTTGGGTTGATTTATGAAAGCAACCATAGGTTTTGACCTATGTGGGACGTTTTGGTCATGAGTCGGATTTTAATGCGATATGGTGCGTTATGATGTGTAGGTACCACATGTGGACTTCGAGACGACAAGTAAGCGCGTGGTGACGTCGGCACCGGCGAGCGAGGACCAGGTGAGTAGATTTATATCTACGGGGAGAAGTCGGGTGGATGGCGTATAGCACCCCCGCAGTTCGTGATGATGTATACGAATACGTATACACACACATATATATTGATTATATTTTGTTTGAGTATATTGATGATAATATGGATATTTGGTGTTCTTGGATGATTTAGTGTCGCGAAACCCTAGAGTAGTGGTCGCACCACACATGCACACAACCACCCATACTTGCATACTTTCTTCTTTCATTTGTGCTTATTCGGGAATATATAGTTATGTGTTCACATGGGTATGGAACTATGTGTTCACATACAGATTTGAGGATAGTACTTGGGATTTATGATGAGTCGATGAGATTTGATTTGAGGCCGTGAGATCGGTGATATAGCAGGGGTTCGTATTTGAGATACGACATGACGTTGTAGCGGGTCCTTGACGTAGTGTTTCACACACATGCATGCATACTTAGGCGGTATCAGTATTGTACTAGACGTAGATCAGTACCCCGATCATGATATTTGATAAAGAGGATACAAGGTGAATAGTATGATGAATGTGATATTGACCCGTACCCAGATTTGGGGATGCCGTACGACGGATTTACGTACGAGCTATATCTTGATGATTGATCCGCACTCTTGACTTGGGATGTCTGATTATAGATATGGTATCGGATATGATATTATTGAGGCGGATCACCGACTAATATATATACAGGCATGTATATGTATCGACTCAGATGTTAGGCGGTTTCCTTACCTGTAGTCTAGCTTGTAGCTTAGCCCTTTAGTTTAGTTAGTTGTTAGATTAGATTCGGTTCCTACCTATTTCAAAGCTTACGAATCGTGCGTATTTTAAAAGACAGCCCAAGGGATCCTACGGATATTTCAAAAGACGTATCTTTTCATAAAAACACCGTAGCCCCTATTTTCAAAACCCCATGATTCGTGTTATTTCAAAAGGCACCATTGTAGGACTTATATTAGGTTAATGCAGATTAGTTATCGTTGCGTGTAGTATTCAGCTCCCGCTCATTATTGTTGTTCGCTCCGCATCACATGCTTATATTATGCTTCATATTCTACTGTTGATATCTTGTGGTTAGGACACCAGCACCATTACCGATGATGCGTATGTACCACATACACTTACTTGCCGGCTCACACACATCTTCATCGGTAATTACCATGTCACGTACACCTTAGAAAATATTATTGCTTGACATAGCCTGTTAGCTAGTAGTTTAGACATGATATTAGTGTACTTGCCTTATATGTTAGTCTAGACATTGTAGTTATTACCTGCTACTTCATGCACACTGTTATTCATTGTTATGCCGCATTCATGGATTCTTATGCATATATTCACTTTTTACGTGCTATTGAGGTTTTGGATTCGGATTTCCATGAGATTTTCTGGATTTGGGGAAAACCGCAAAACATATACAAACTTCTTCTTTCTCTTTTTAAATGAAAAGCGCGGTTTTTCCCATGATGTATGAGTCGTCCACCATGAGTTTGCGAATGGATTTCGAGACCCGATTCGAGGAGTTGGATGAACCGTTTCGGGTACATGGTGGACCCGGTAAGGTACCCCGGGGCAAGAAGCTCGTGGTGATGACGATGAGCCTGGCAGGGGGAGACTACCTACCGGTGATTTTACCCGACGCGTCGGATATCCGGAGGATACCGTCGTGGTCTTGAGATGGATGGTAGGGGCCGGTCTGGACTGACGGCGCCCTAGATATTGAGATTGAGACATTGAGATTTCGAGATATTAAGGTACTGAGATTTGATGATACAGGCCAGTCCGGATAGCCGGAGCCTGAGGTTTTGAGACATTGAGATTTATGTTTTGTGTCGATGCTAGACACTGTTGATGCTGATTTCATTTATGATACCTCATTTTAAAAATACAAAGGAAATCTCACTAATTTATGAAAAGTTTCTTCATTTACATGTATTCTGTTTTCATGCATTCATACCTCATTCATATGATATATTGCTACCTGAGGCACTGACACGGGCACATGAGATCACACTCGGGTTAGATATTACCCTAGCCATTGGTATAGGCTGCATGTTATTCATATATTTGAGGATATATTATGATCATTGACCTAGGTTGCGTTATTTATGTGATTTCTGTGCGTAGATGTTTTTCTATTCACGAGTTGGCAACTCACCCCCGTTGTGCCCCAGTTTCTTGCAGGTTTGCCGTATAGGTTTCTTTACGGCTTGCGGGTATAGTTTCCTTCGGGTGATTTGCTAGTAGGTGGGTTTACTTGTTTCGTACCCCCATTATATATCTTGTATATTATTATTCTGTTGTATCTAGAAGTTCCATCAACCAAACTTGTATTTATCTCAGATAGAGACCAGTGATGTTTATTCTTTCGACCTTAGAGTCGCGCGTTGTATTTCTTTGGATTTCTTGCTGTTTTAAGTTTCCTTTTGAGTTTTGATCCTCGCCCTTGGCGTTGTATATTATATTGCTTGTGTGGTTGTGACCGTCGATTGAGGAAGAGCTAGCTCCCGCTTGGGGATGCCTTTTTATTGATTTCGTATACTATTCATGTTGTATCCTGTTTGGGATCCGGTTTTACAAAGGAGACTCTGCCGAAATTTTCAGGAAATACTTGATGTTTTTAAAACCGCATAACTCGGCTTATGCTATTAAAACTACTTGATTTTAAATTGGTTTTCCTTCACCCTACTACTTTCCTTGGTTTGGATTTCTGGGTTTTCGGCTTACTTAGATTACGTACGCCTCGAGACGTTTCGTAGTTTAAGTGCCGGTCATATTCCGTACTTTCGGGACGTGACAAAGTTGGTATCAGAGCGTTAGGTTTTACCTTCGGAACGTAGGATGACCCTTGGTTGATGGAATAGATGACTAAAGTAGAGTGACGTACCGTGGGTATGTTCCGCGGCATACTTACGACACGCCACTCCGTTTAAGGAGCCTTAGGATGTACATTTCTTTGCTCAGTATTATATTCATTCCGATCTAGCCTCATCAGTACCAGTTATGGTTTTGCTGCCACGATTACGGGCAGGGAGAGCTACAGCTAGAGTTGTGGTCAGCACGAGCTCGTCGCGAATGAGGACTGACCAGGGCGATATTCCGGCGACACACGATTGCGGAGATGTGTTTTTTTACTGTGTTTCCGCGCCACGAGCGTTTGGCGGATCGCCTTTATGAGGTTGCTCGGATGTGCTGATCGACACTAGAGGATTGAGCCACTGACAGAGGCCAGCCAGATTTTGATGACCGTTGGTGTATTGCTTACTTATGATGATTGAGGCACTATTCAGCGTGCGGACGAGTGAGCCAGTAGTTGCTGCGGACGACGAGATATCGCCCAGGTGTTGGAGCTATTGCGGTACGAGTTGTACCATGAGATGATAAAAGGTCTCTAGTCACCGAGGATGAATGACCAGGACATGTGATTCGTTCGCCTACCCCGATACGAGGTCATCAGATAGATTGATTCCAGCTAGAGACGACTTCACGTGGAGACGTTGGGAGTTGACAGAGACGATCGAATGTCAGAAACCTATTATTCCAAGTTTAAAGTAGTCGGAAAGACATGCAGGCAATTCTATGGTCCCTCTAGAAGAATGAAACCCTAACTCGACTTAATGACCGTGTGAAAGCCTTTGAACCTTCGGGTTTGCGGCAGTTCTACGGCGCCATTAGTGAGGCTTGGGTTTGCCCTTCTACGGCAGGACCACCGATGCTGTGGTATGTACTCGATACTATTAAACTGTGCCCAAGATGTTGAGCTCTTGGGGGATTATGAGGTTTTGACGACTCGATCGGATGGCTCGACTTAATTCGGATGCTAGGTGGTGAGATGCATTTCTTGGGAGACTCCCGATACGAGGATAGCCGTTGGAGCTCAGGCCATGCAGCCACGACGAGACGAGTCCGAAGCGGTCGAAATTAGAGAAAGGTGAAGTAAGAGGTTCGTACCAGATCTAGATGAAACGACGTTCCACTCCGCCGACATCAGAGATGCGATACGTATGCCGAGGCATTGTACTTGGATATACCTTCCAGAAGGAGTCGCGTTGAGTATGCAGCCGTTCCAGAATGAGAACAGATCTAGTAAGGGACGATGACTTCCGGACAGTTCGGCAGGGACGAGATTGGGAGAGATCTCGATAGGACCTTTCTGGAATAAATTACGAGAAGACTTGGACCCAGTAGTGGTCATGTTATGCACACCGGCAGGCCAGAGTTCAGGATCTTCGACGAGACATGCTATGAGTGACCACGGCAGTTGGCCAGAGATTCTTGGAGGATGTGCTTGAGCGGGACTATTCTGTCATACGTGATTTTGCGTATTTTGGGCGGTCTATTCGCATGATTGATTTTGATGATTGAGTTTCATGATATTTGTTTTCATGGACCATGGTTGAACCTACTGAGTATTTACGATTTTTGCACAGTTGTTGCACTTGATATCATTTTCGTGCCTTGGTTTCGCATGTTTATGATTTTATGGGTTTCATACAGTTGAATTGATTTTGTGCGTATGTACGTATACGAATTGGTTTTTGCACTCAGTATAGTTCACATATGCTTGCAGTGCAGTGATACGCATTTTGTGCACTTAGATGCACTGGACTTCGATTTCGATTGTGATACTCGATGTTTGTTTTATGCACCTTGTGCACCTGATTTGATTTTACACATGTTCGGCGCTTGATATTGGATTTCATGATTTCGTGTATGATGGATGCCCCTAGTTTTGGGTTTTCGTGCATGTTGAGCGCAGGTTTTGAGATACGATTTTGGTGCACACCAGATGCACTAAATCGAGATTCTTCGTGCATGTTAGATGCACCTGTTTTGCTGTCAGGCACACCTGTTGCCATTGACAGATGTTTCGTGCACACCCGATGCACTTAGATATTGTTTCTGCGCGCATGTATGGCACATTCATGGATTTTGATTTCCGTGCGCACCAGACGCACGTAGTATTCATACGCGTATTTTGGGATTGATTTTTCTTATAGAGCAGTATTTTTTTATGATATTGCTATGTGTTTTCATACTGAGCAGGACTAGTCAGAGGACAGTACCTGAATATATTTTGCATGCATTGATAGTTATTGAAGGGATTTCCAAAAAGCGAGCTATAGCCGCAACATTTACCTACGTGTCTGATATGACACGAAATGTTTAAAACAAGGAGACCCTTCTAAATTGTTTCCAAAATGGCGGAACGTACATTTCAAACAAGGGTATATATGTATATAGTTATTTTCTTATGATAGACGTCCGCCATTGTGCAGTGTTATACGCGTTGCACAGCGACTTAAAGAGATTTGGCATGCATTTCCTTCAGATACTTACATATATAGATTCGATATTTACATGTATAGTTTCGAGTTATATCATATTGGTTTTGCTTTGGATTTGGCATTGATGTCTTCCCCATGACTCCGATGATTGCGGGATGCTTGACGGAGTTTTGATTTGAGTTATATGCTCATTTTTCATGCGCATGCGCTGCGCTACGATTTGTTTTATGTATTTACAATTTCGGAGCCCCGACGACTTGATGGTTTTGGTTTAGATGTTTTAGTATTTGGGGGGAGTTACTTTAAATTCGGGGACCGAATTTTTTTTAAGGGGGGAAGATTGTAGCGTTTTGAAAATCGTTTCGGTGAAATTTCGGAAAATCGGTAAAATAAGGGGGTTTTCTGTAAAAAGTCAAAATGCAAATATCTTATTATAAAAATTAAATATACATATTCTAGCTATGTAATTGCTATTATTTGGTGTTTATTGAGCCACTGGTGAAATTTTAAATTTTCTGAAAATTTTTCCGAAATTAATTATTTTAATATTATTTTAATCCGTCACTAATATATTTAATTAGGGAAAATTACAAATTGGAATGAGTTGAAACAAATTTTGTGCATCATAAAACTTTAAATAAAATTTTATCTTGTGGTTTTTGAAATGAAATCGTTTGCCAAAACGGTTTAGAAAATATCGAAGAAAAAGCCTTTTTTCGGTGAAATTAGTGTTAACGGGAATCGGGGTAATACATTTATCTTTTTCCCTAACCCACACACCCACACCTCACCCTCTCTCCCTCTCCCCATGTGGCCAGCCCCATCATGACAGCCCTCCCTCTCTCTCTCTCTCCAATCACAAAGAAAAGAAAAGAAAAGAAAAGAAAGGAAAATGATAGAAAATGGTGGACTTTGACTTTTTCCACTTTCTCCACCTCACTCTCTCTCCTCCCTCACCCATTCCCCACCCCCATGCTGGCCGAAACCTGCACATTTCAGCAGCCCTCCCCTCTCATTCCTCATCTCATCTCTTCTCCAAAAAAATTCACAAAAAATTTCATGAAAAATCAACTAAAACTCAAAACCGAAATCCAACTCCTACCCATTATTTATTTGCCTATCTAGCATGGATTTTGGGAGCAAGAGAGCAATTTGGGAGGCTTAGATCCTTGCTAGATCTCTAATTGGGAGGTATAAATCTTAACCCATGTCTTAATTGTTGGTTAATTACTCCAATTTAACTAAATTTGGTGTTTAATTTGTGTACATATTGCAAACTTGAATTGTGGGGTTAATGGTTATATGTGAGATTAAAATCAAGATAGGGTTTTATCACATCATTAAGGTTGCCATGAGTAGATTGACATGTTAATTCTTGCTAAAACCTAATCTAGTTACTAATTTCAAAATTTGTTAGTTGGAAATTGTGATAAATTTGCTTTTTGCTAACTAGGTTTTTTTGAAATTGTTTTATATTGGGATTAAAATCTAAATTAAGGTTTCATGTCAGTATTAATATTATAATGAGTGGTTTAATGATTTTGGATCATGCAAAACCAAGTTTAATTGATGAATTGTGAATTTTGCTTTAAAAGGTGTTAAAAATTGATATTTTTGCAAACTAGGATTTTGGAAATTATGCAAATTTATGAGATTAAATTATGGAAATGGTTTTTACGACTTATTTAAGATATTTAATAAGTATTATGGCCGCGACATTTGTTTAAACATCTTGTTTTGTACAAAAACGGCGAATTGTGCTTGCTAGATTTTCGGAAAAAATGACTTTTAAAGTGAATTTGGGGTTTTTGTGAATTTTAAGCTATTTTATATTATAATTAGTGCTTGTGATTGTACAAATGAGTGTGTTTAGGTTTTTCTCGATGGTTTGGCGTTTGTACGCCGACGTCGAGGGTTTTTGGGTTGATTTGTGAAAGCAACCATAGGTTTTGACCTATGTGGGACGTTTTGGTCATGAGTCGGATTTTAATGCGATATGGTGCGTTATGATGTGTAGGTACCCCATGTGGACTTCGAGACGACAAGCAAGCGCGTGGCGACGTCGGCACCGGCGGGCGAGGACCGGGTGAGTAGATTTATATCTACGGGGAGAAGTCGGGTGGATGGCGTATAGCACTCCCGCAGTTCGTGGTGATGTATACGAATACGTATACACACACATATATATTGATTATATTTTGTTTGAGTATATTGATGATACTATGGATATTTGTTGTTCTTGGATGATTTAGAGTCGCGAAACCCTAGAGTAGTGGTCGCACCACACATGCACACAACCACCCATACTTGCATACTTTCTTCTTTCATTTGTGCTTATTCGGGAATATATAGTTATGTGTTCACATGGGTATGGGACTATGTGTTCACATAAAGATTTGAGGATAGTACTTGGGATTTATGATGAGTCGATGAGATTTGATTTGAGGCCGTGAGATCGGTGATATAGCAGGGTTCGTATTTGAGATACGACATGACGTTGTAGCGGGTCCTTGACGTAGTGTTTCACACACGTGCATGCATACTTAGACGGTATCAGTATTGTACTAGACGTAGATCAGTACCCCGATCATGATATTTGATAAAGAGGATACTAGGTGAATAGTATGATGAATGTGATATTGACCCGTACCCAGATTTGGGGATGCCGTACGACGGATTTACGTACGAGCTATATCTTGATGATTGATCCGTACTCTTGACTTGGGATGTCTGATTATAGATATGGTATCGGATATGATATTATTGAGGAGGATCACCGACTAATATATATACAGGTATGTATATGTATCGACTCAGATGTTAGGCGGTTTCCTTACCTGTAGTCTAGCTTGTAGCTTAGCCCTTTAGTTTAGTTAGTTGTTAGATTAGATTCGGTTCCTACCTATTTCAAAGCTTACGAATCGTGCGTATTTTAAAAGACAGCCCAAGGGATCCTACGGATATTTCAAAAGACGTATCTTTTCATAAAAACACCGTAGCCCCTATTTTCAAAACCCCACGATTCGTGTTATTTCAAAAGGCACCATTGTAGGACTTATATTAGGTTAATGCAGATTAGTTATCGTTGCGTCTAGTATTCAGCTCCCGCTCGTTATTGTTGTTCGCTCCGCATCACATGCTTATATTATGCTTCATATTCTACTGTTGATATCTTATGGTTAGGACACCAGCACCATTACCGATGATGCGTATGTACTACGTACACTTACTTGCCGGCTCACACACATCTTCATCGGTAATTGCCATGTCACGTAAACCTTAGAAAATATTATTGCTTGACATAGCCTGTTAGCTAGTAGTTTAGACATGATATTAGTGTACTTGCCTTATATGTTAGTCTAGACATTGTAGTTATTACCTGCTACTTCATGCATACTGTTATTCATTGTTATGCCGCATTCATGGATTCTCATGCATATATTCACTTTTTACGTGCTATTGAGGTTTTGGATTCAGATTTCCATGAGATTTTCTGGATTTGGGGAAAACCGCAAAACATATACAAACTTCTTCTTTCTCTTTTTAAATGAAAAGCGCGGTTTTTCCCATGATGTATGAGTCGTCCACCATGAGTTTGCGGATGGATTTCGAGACCCGATTCGAGGAGTTGGATGAACCGTTTCGGGTACATGGTGGACCCGGTAAGGTACCCCGGGGCAAGAAGCTCGTGGTGATGACGATGAGCCTGGCAGGGGGAGACTACTTACCGGTGATTTTACCCGACGCGTCGGATATCCGGAGGATACCGTCGTGGTCTTGAGATGGATGGTAGGGGCCGGTCTGGACTGACGGCGTCCTAGATATTGAGATTGAGACATTGAGATTTCGAGATATTGAGGTACTGAGATTTGATGATACAGGCCAGTCTGGATAGCCGGAGCCTGAGGTTTTGAGACATTGAGATTTATGTTTTGTGTCGATGCTAGACACTGTTGATGCTGATTTCATTTATGATACCTCATTTTAAAAATACAAAGGAAATCTCACTAATTTATGAAAACTTTCTTCATTTACATGTATTCTGTTTTCATGCATTCATACCTCATTCATATGATATATTGCTACCTGAGGCACTGACACGGGCACATGAGATCACACTCGGGTTAGATAATACCCTAGCCATTGGTATAGGCTGCATGTTATTCATATATTTGAGGATATATTATGATCATTGACCTAGGTTGCGTTATTTATGTGATTTCTGTGCGTAGATGTTTTTCTATTCACGAGTTGGCAACTCACCCCCGTTGTGCCCCAGTTTCTTGCAGGTTTGCCGTACAGGTTTCTTTACGGCTTGCGGGCATAGTTTCCTTCGGGTGATTTTCTAGTAGGTGGGTTTACTTGTATCGTACCCCCGTTATATATCTTGTATATTATTATTCTGTTGTATTTAGAAGTTCCATCAACCAAACTTGTATTTATCTCAGATAGAGACCAGTGATGTTTATTCTTTCGACCTTAGAGTCGCGCGTTGTATTTCTTTGGATTTCTTGCTGTTTTGAGTTTCCTTTTGAGTTTTGATCCTCGCCCTTGGAGTTGTATATTATATTGCTTGTGTGGTTGTGACCGTCGATTGACGAAGAGCTAGCTCCTGCTTGGGGATGCCTTTTTATTGATTTCGTATACTATTCATGTTGTATCCCGTTTGGGAGCCAGTTTTTACAAAGGAGACTCTGCCGAAATTTTCAGGAAATACTTGATGTTTTTAAATCCGCATAACTCGGCTTATGCTATTAAAACTACTTGATTTTAAATTGGTTTTCCTTCACCCTACTACTTTCCTTGGTTTGGATTTCTGGGTTTTCGGCTTACTTAGATTACGTACGCCTCGAGACGTTTCGTAGTTTAAGTGCCGGTCATATTCCGTACTTTCGGGACGTGACAAATGTTATTCTCTGTCTCTACTCTCTTCACCTCGATTTCCCGGCGATCTACGATCTCCCTGATCAGGTGATACCGCCTTAAGATGTGTCTGGACTTCTGATAGGACCTGGGTTCCTTCGCTAAAGCTATAGCGCCATTGTTGTCACAATACAGAGGTATTGGACCAACACTGGTAGGAACCACCTGATGTTCTGTGAGGAACTTTTTCATCCAGACAGCTTCTTTTGTGGCATCGCAAGCAGCTATGTACTCTGCTTCCATCGTTGAGTCGACAACGGTCTCCTGTTTGGAACTCTTCCAACAGACCGCCCCTCCATTGAGGGTAAAGACATAACCCGACATAGACTTAGAGTCATCTTTGTCACTCTGGAAGCCGAAGTCGGCAAAGGCCTCCATCTGGAGGTCTTTTCCTCCATATACTAAGAACATCTCCTTAGTCCTCCTCAGATACTTGAGAATGTTCTTTACTTCTATCCAGTGATTCTACCCTGGGTTTGCTTGATACCGGCTTACTACGCTTAATGCGTATGCTACATCTGGTCTGGTACATAACATCGCATACATTATAGAGCCTACTGCAGAAGCGTAGGGTATAATCGACATGCGATCCCTTTCCAAATCAGTCTTGGGAGACATATCTTTGGAGAGGGTGATTCCGTGACAAGCTGGTAAGTTACCGCGCTTAGAATCTTCCATACTGAATCTCTTCACTATGGTGTCTATGTACATGGACTGCGAAAGTCCCAACATCCTTTTTGATCTATCACGATAGATCCGGATCCCCAGAATGTAGGTGGCATCACCTAGGTCTTTCATGGAGAATTTATGTGACAAGAATCTTTTGACTGACTGTAACATAGGAATATCATTTCCTATTAGTAGAATGTCATCCACGTACAAGACGAGGAATACTACAGCTCTCCCTACAATCTTACTGTATATACATGGTTCATCTGGATTTTTGATAAAGTAAAATTCTTTGACAGCATCATCAAAACAGATGTTCCAACTCCGCGATGCCTGCTTTAGTCCATAAATGGACTTAAGCAGCTTGCATACTTTACCGCTGCTCCCATTCTGAATGAATCCTTCTGGCTGATCCATATAGACGCTCTCTTCTAAATTACCATTTAGAATGGCCGTCTTTACGTCCATCTGCCAGATCTCATAATCGTGGAAGGCAGCAATAGCAAGAAGGACCCTAATGGATTTTAGCATAGCTACTGGAGAAAAGGTTTCGTCAGAGTCCAAACCAGGTCTTTGACGGAAACCCTTTGCAACAAGTCTAGCTTTATAGGTTTCAACCTGTCCATCTACACCAATCTTCTTTCTGAAGATCCATTTGCATCCTACGGGTTTTACCCCATCTGGAGCAAAGTCCAAAGTCCATACTTTGTTAGTGTACATGGACTCCATTTCGGTCCGCATTGCATCCAGCCATTTTACTGAGTCACCGCTTTGAATGGCTTGCTGGAAGCTAGTAGGATCATCATAGTCAATAGTGCAATCCTCTCTATCCCCGTCAATGAGAAAACCGTAGTATCTCTCGGGCGGATGAGATTGCCTACTACTTCTACGGAGTGGCGTCGGGATGTCCTGTTCTTCTTGAACTTCTGGTTCTACCAAACTTTCAGTAGTAGTTTGTGCTTCTGGAATTTCTTCCAGTTCTATTTCGCTCTCACTAGTTTCCTTTTCTAAAAACTGGTATTCTAGAAAATGGGTATTAGGAGAAACAAAAACCTTTTGTTCCTCTGCGTAATAGAATAGATATCCCCTAGAGTTCTTTGGATATCCCACAAACTTACATAGTACTGATCGTGCCTCGAGTTTGTCCACATGCTGCTTTTTAACATAAGCCGGACATCCCCAAATCTTTAGATACTGAAGATAGGGTTTCTTCCCACTCCACATCTGATATGGTGTGGTAGGCACAGTCTTGGTGGGAACCTGGTTCAAAAGATATGTAGCTGATTCTAGTGCATATCCCCAGAATGATCATGGTAACTCAGCGTTACTCATCATGGAACGAACCATATCCAATAGGGTTCGATTCCTCCTTTCCGATACACCGTTATGTTGTGGTGTGTATGGAGGAGTAAGCTGAGAGAGAATTCCATTCTCTTTTAAGTAACCTAGGAACTCGGCACTTAAGTATTCACCACCTCGATCAGATCTCAGTGTCTTTATACTCTTGCCTGTTTGTTTTTCCACTTCATTCTTGTATTCTTGGAATTTCTCAAAGGCCTCGGATTTATGCTCCATTAAGAAGACATATCCATACCTAGAGAAATCATCCGTAAAAGTAATGAAGTAGGAATAACCACCTCGCGCATATGTAGACATTGGACCGCACAAGTCACTGCGCGAGTCCCAAGAGCTCGCTTGCTCTTACTCCGTGCCCAGTGAACGGAGTCTTTGTCATCTTTCATTAAGATAAGATTCACAAGTAGCATAAGATTGATATTCAAACGGATTCAAATATCCTTCTTTATGTAACTTAGTCAACATTCTCTCATTGATATGACCTAGTCTACAATGCCATAAGAAAGCCTGATTTATCTCTGGATACTTTCTTTTAAGAGTGTTCTGGATATTGAAAACCTGAGCTTGACTTAATACGTATATACCGTTATCTAATGTACCGGACCCAATCAGAACTTGATTTAGGTGGATGTTAACTACATCGCTTACGAATGTAAAATCATATCCCTCTCTCGAAAGTGAGGACACTGATATGATATTACAAGTCATACTAGGTACATACAAACAGTTATGTAAAATCAATATATGCCCACTTATCAAACCTAGGCGATATTCTCCCACGGATTCAGCATTCACTGTCATTCCGTTTGCAACTCTGAGAGACCAATCACCTACCTTTATAACTCTACTGTTTCTCAAAGCATGTAATGAATTACAGATATGAGATCCTGCTCCGGTATCTAGTACCCAGGAAGTAGAGTTTATTGACAAACAGTTCTCAATTACAAACACATTTGAGGCTGAAGCCACAACATGCTTCGTATCCTGGCTACTGGCTTCTAAAGCCCTGCAATCTTTCTGCCAATGCCCAATCCCATAATAATAGGAACGTCCCTCTTTTACTACATTCAGTCCCGAAACTTTTGCCCTTCTCTTTCCTTCTACTTCCCTGGTTTCCTTCAGAGTAGAAGGTAGAGACTGTAGAATTAAGTCAGTATCTGACCTGTTTCCCAACGTGATCTTTAGGTCCTTGAGCTCATCAATACAGCTAGTCATTGTAAGGACGTTGTCCCTTACAGATGCCCGTCAGCCAACCTCGCTTGAATTAATTCGTTCGAGGTCTCATATCTTGCGATATGAGATTGCTCTCCATATAAATCTTTGTTATGGAGAAAGATGGAAACTAAGTCCATCTTCTCGTGCTGCTTCTGGTATACACCATTAACTGAAGCTAACACGAGGCTTTTAGCTTTCGCTTTATCTTTTTTCCTTGTCTGACGGATATCCATATCCGCGACAGTAGAAACTGGACCTGGGACGGCGGGATCTTGAGTAGTAATAGGGTGGTCCAGCTTGTCATAGGCAATGGACATCTGGACAGACCTTTGCCAGTCATATAAGTCAGATTCAGTCAAATTGTTATCTAGATGTAACCTATGTGTGGTCACAAGGTCGCTGCAATGAGAGAAAGAGAAGAAAACATTTTAGCTTGATGCTGTTGCAAGTTTAGATTGGTTTTTAATTTATCTTAACAGGATGGCTCCCACTGTTTCTCGAATCCTTCCTCAAACCATAAAAGAAGAATTAGCCATGACTATTCTTACCGTACAATACTTGCTTAACCGTTCAGCCAGGCCAGTGTCGATACTTCGAGGGAGGTGTTCCAACGCTTTCGCGAAGTTCCTTAATTAAAGAACCTCTTTTCTCTAGGGGCTTAACCCCTCTGACACCTTTCTAGGCACCTACTTGGTTTATAGCATTGATCGTTAAGTGACGAATCTCCTGATAAGTAGTTCGTACTCACAGTAGGATCGGGATCCAAAATACCATTGTATGATAATGTTGAAGGAATCCTACCAACATTCATCAAACTCCAAAATGGTATGCATCTCTCTGCAAATTTCAGTTTCTTTAGAAATTCCCGATGTGGATTTTTGCCCCATGCTCTTATGACTTTGACTAAGGGCCAAATATGTCATAAGTCACATGTCAAGTTCTACCCATCATTATCCAGGTTAATTTGAACCCACCCGTATATACTCTTGACTAAGGGCCAAGAAAAGTAATACGACTGTCCCAAACCAACGTATCTATCTATGCAACAAATGAATACACCAACAGCTACTAAACACTATGTCTTGACTAAGGGCCAAGTATACATAGCTTGAATACTACTGAATACCCAAATGAAATGACGGAGGGCTACGAATGGTTTTGGCAAAACCGTGAACGTAGTGAACTTGATATAATCGAAGGAACCCGATACTTTTCAAAAGGAGTAGTTAAAGCTCCGTAATTTAAAAATTCTGATCTTTTTAAAATAACAGAGTGGTTTGTTTTAAATTTGTTCCAACGATTGAACTTTGGTTTATTTTCTTTGCATTATAATAATGCGTCCCATCATTTATCCTATCATTGCAGAAAACAACGAAAATACCACGTCCTTTTATGCCATCCGCATTCGCCACGGGGTCCCGCCATCACCCGTTAGGTTACTTAACTAACGACAGAGCAGGGGCTGGGCTAGCGCGGGTGTAAAACATAAGTGACGTCTAATAGCTATCATATATAGATATTGTACATTCGTCAGACGCAATAATAAGCATTCCAGATCACAGATGAACTTTATTGGATTTATTAGCAATCCGCATTTGCTTTGAGCCTGCAATAAAAGACGGATTACACAGTTGTGATGAATAGCCATTACCTCACCCTAGACCCCTACGGGTACGGAAAACTACCCGCCAAGTACCCGAAGTCAAGCGGTCTTCCTAAACAAAGTGAGTAGGCCACTAAACACTTCAAAGTACCCGGTAGTTTGTGTACCCCGCCTTGGGTCTGTCCTAGGAGCAAAAAAAGTAAAAAGAAATAATACAACGGTGGCTACAACCGCAACCTGGATGTGCCCCGCAAAAGAATATTACATCAAATTACATTTACATTGAATGAATGAATATTAAACACATATCAAACCCCGGCTAATCATCACAACAGTCCAACACAGTTCATATACACAAACAGTAAACATTTCAGAAATGTGCAACCCCCTGCCAACCGACATACTAGCAGTTAGGGGAGGTTTACGAACACATTAAACATTACAGATAAAAACCCAATTAGCAAATATCTTAGAACATCGATCGAATACCATATTCCATGTCTACCCCAAAAGCAAACCAGCACTGAAGTAACCTGGGAAGAAACAGTATATACAGGAAGACAAAACACCACAAACAATGAATAACAGTGAAAATACGAGTCAAAACCGAGTTGACTCGGCGGCGGATCCGCGGCCAAAAGCACTGTTTTGCCGCGGATCCGCGGCTATCTTGTCGTTTTGTGCACTCGTATTTTCCCAGAATTCATAAAATTCCCTGCCGTGATTTTTAAGACATATAAAATAATTTTTCAGACAGGTTTAAAATTAACAGAAACTAGGAATATTTAGGGTTTTGTTTTCGTGTTTTCCGTCGATCGAACTTCTAACTAGTTGCCAACAAGCTAGTAATGGTTTAGTTGGCTTTGATACCACTGTAAGTCCATGTCATGCACCCCACGAACTTGCGGGGAGGCGGAATATATGAAAAACGATTATCAAAGCTTCGTAACACGGACTTGAGCGCATGAATCGTATCTAAACCGTTACTAGCAAACTACGAGAGGTTTAACTACTCGGATTCGAAATTATACCTCACGTTACATGTCCTTCGGGTCTTCATCGCTGTCCTCCACTCCTCGTAGGCTCCTTGGAACATTGGGATCTCAACGGCCTCCTCGAGTCAAAAACGATCCACCCGAGAGCTCTTTGTCCAAGCTTGATCTCTAACTTGAGATAACTAGATTGCTCAAATTGCTAATCTAAGCTATCTAGGCGATATAGAGTAAGGTTATGGATGTATTAGTCTATCTAATCCTTGATCTCAACACATGAGAGGGGAGGATTAGGGTTTCAAGAGAGGATGGGCTTGAGGAGAGAGAAGGTGAGCATTAGAATGAGAATAGAAAAAGCTTCTCACTTGAATCTATGAAACATAATGAATTATCAAATAAATGAATTTAAATGATTATTCACCATGCTTCATTTATTCAACAAGAGTGATTCATCATGTGAGTCATTAAGCAATTAATGAAGCATTTAAAGATATGATGAATCACACAAATGAGTCACAAAAGCAATTAATGAAAATGCCACCTCAACCCCTCATGTCACCATCCTTCTAGAAGCTTCTTGGAAAATTACGAGAACGCCCCTCGCATCCGTGAAAACACGGAAAAACTTTAGACTGTATAAATCCAATAACCTGATACTAGAATCTGGCTTAAACCAAAGCCGGCTAGTAAAAACTGTCCGAAAAATCGTACGTGCGTAAACACACGTATGCGTCCGAACCCTTGTCGTAAAACCATACGACCTCTATATCGTTTCGCCTGGAGCAGGGAAACTCTCTGTGTGGGACTCTAAAGACTCGACACTACGCTGGCAGTGGGTTTAACCACAGACCGCAAGCGGCACTAGCTGTACGTAACGGTCCCCAGGTAGATGTCGATAAGAAGGCCAATGAGGAAACTCATCCGAACTCCCACTGAGCCTGATGTGACAATCTCCGTATAGTCCGGTCTGTTCGTCTAAGACTATCGCATATCAATCCTAGGGGGCGGCAAGCGTCAGTCCCCTAATAGCTATATAAGTCATGTCGGAGCGTAGCCCATTACACCCTGAGAAAACTATTGGAACCTACCAGTAAATCTCGCTTGCCCTGGCCAGGGACTTTGCGTAATGGCTCTCTGACACAGCGCGATATCATCTCCCAATATCGGGAGAGACGAATCCTGTTTAACCACTACTGCCTCCAAGTGCTCGGGACTGCACCCAACTGCTACCTGTTTGCACAACTCCTTTGAGCCGTGGTAGGGTAGCAATCTAAGAACAGTGGGACACACTCGAGGCGAAGTAGCAGTGTCAAGTCTGCGGGCTATGTTGTACTTATGTCACCTGGGAACTGTTAACTGACGACGGGTATAATACCAACTAATCAGTTCCCCTGCGAGTCCTGTCCGGTGTACCCGTAACCTAACGAGCACCTGTATACTATCTCCAGTACGACGTACTGATGGCTATGGGACAGACCATCTCCCCAACTGGGATGAGAAGCGTACACACTGGTCTACTCTGGAATATCGATGCCCTATCTCGATAATCCAACGACCAGGGACCTGTATAGGATGTTACTTACAGACTACCCAGCCTCTACTAGTGTGACTGCCAACACAACGCTGGTAATCAAGCAAAGAACCTATGGGCTCTACTAATATGTATAAGTGATACGTTACAAGAAACATATGCACATATTAAAATAGACACAAACCAAGTAGCATACTACCATTTTTAGCAAGACTGTATATACAACTGTGAATATCCCAAGCTTCCACTAAGTAATATACATACAAGTATGATACAATAATGGCCCCTAAGGCATATACACTAACTGAGAGAAGATGAATGTGAGAATGAGAAAAAATGAACCATAAAAAATGATATGGCTCATGGGAAAATAATTGAAGTATGTATTATTTTATCTTTAAAATAATGCACCATACTTCAATAGTAATCCCAAATGAATAAAAAATAATATGATCCATTCCTTCATCCATGCTTTGACATTTCTCCAAATTCCACCTCATATTTTTATTTTCACAAAATAAAAAATCCTATTATGAGGTGTCTCCTTCTAGAAGGTGCTCTTGTACAATTACAAGAATACCCCTCACCGTATACTGTATAAGTATATCCGTATTCGTATTCCGAAAAATTTGAATACAAATAATCCAATAATATAATACCGGTATCCTGCTTAAACCAAAGCCTGTCAGTATTATCCTTTCGTTCATTATTCCTGTAGCCAGTACACGAACATGATCGAAACCTTGCCGTAACAACTTATGGCCTCTACATCTTTTGCCTGAACCAGAGAACCCTCTGTGTGGGACTCTAAAGATTCGACAATACGCCGGCAGTGGGTTTAACCACAAGCACGTCGGCGGCACTAGCTGTGCGTAACGGCTACCCAGGTACATGACGAAAAGGTGGCCGACGAGCGTACTCATCCCAACCCTAACGAGCCTGTAAGCAACACTTACCGTACAGTCCCGTCTCTTCGTCTGATACGTCGCATATGAAGTCTAGGGGTGGTAAATGTTAGACCCCATTAACTTTATAAGTCATGCTGATTTATGGCTCATAACGGTTCGAGAAACTACTGATAACTCTTATCAGTAAATCTCGACAACCCTGGCCAGAGATTTGCTATTATGGCCGATCAATCATGGCGTGACATCAAATCCCTATACCGTAAGAGACGAAACCCCTCCTATCGCTCACCGCCTCCATGTGACTCGGGACTGTACCAAAAATCCACATGTTTGCACTACTCAGTAAAGCCGTGGTAGGGAGGAAATCAGAGTACAGTGGGAATCACACAAGACACTACGACGGTCTCAGGTCTACAGACTAAACTGTACAAGTGTCACCAGAGAACTGTTATATGAAAATAGGTATATATACCATCTAGGAGTTCTCAGCGAGTCCTGTTCGGTGTACCCATTCTCCAATGAGCACATGTGTACAATCTTTGATGTGAAACACCAATGGTTGTGGGATCAACCATCGCCCCTGGGGTTAAGAAACGTACACACTAGTCTACTCTGGTAATATCGATGCCCTGTCTCGATATACCCTCGACTAGGAACAATTAAAGGATATGCTTTTAGATTGCCCAGGACCCACTAGTATGATCTATAGCATAATCCCGGTAGTCAAGCATAATCCTAAGGGCTTCATTAACATGTATATAAGATATGAAATACAACACATCACACGTTAAGATGAAGATAAACCAGATAGCATACTATCATTTCGAGCAAAGATTGTTTCTGTACATATACATGCCTAGCATCCTATACAATACAGGCCTCTAGGGCATACATATCTAATAATCTCCACTTTCACTAAGGCCTGTAGTTGGTGCAATAAGTACCTACTGTTTACATTAGAACCAGCTGCCGGCGTACCGTATGCCCAATATCTCGAGCAGTTTCTCAAACTGGACTTGAGGTATGGCCTTTGTGAATGGATCTGCCTTGTTGTCTTTCGTGTCTACTCTCCGTACCTCGATGTCCTGGCGATCCACCATCTCCCTGATGAGGTGATACCGCCTCAAGATATGTCTGGATTTCTGATAGGACCGTGGTTCCTTTGCCAAATCCATGGCTCCATTGTTATCACAATACAAAGGTATTGGATTAGCAATGGATGGAACCACCTGAAATTCAGAAATGAACTTCCTCATCCAGACCGCCCCTTTTGCAGCATCATTAGCAGCAATATACTCAGCTTCTTTCATGGAGTCAGCGACTGTATCTAGCTTGGAACTCTTCCAACATACTGCCCCTCCATTTAGGGTAAATACAAGCCCCGAGATGGACTTACTATCATCTTTATCGCTCTAGAAGCTGGAATCGGTAAAGGCCTCTATTTGGGGGTCTCCATTACCATACACCAAGAACATTTCTTTAGTCCTTCGCAAGTACTTCAGAATGTTCTTCACAACAGTCCAGTGTTTTTCCCCAGGATTGGATTGATACCTGCTTACTGCACTCAGTGGATAAGCTACATCTGGGCGAGTACACAACATCGCATACATTATAGATCCTACCGCCGAAGCGTAGGGTATAATGTTCATGCGAGCCCTCTCCTCATCAGTCTTTAGAGACATCTCTTTAGAGAGGGTAATCCCGTGACAAGCGGGTAAATTACCTCACTTGGAATCTTCCATACTAAATCTCTTTAGTATGGTGTCTATGTATCTCGATTGGGACAATCCCAACAATCTCTTAGATCTATCTCTATAGACCTTAATTCCCAGAATGTATGAGGCATCACCCAGGTCCTTCATGGAGAATCTTTGCGATAAGAATAGTTTGACCGATTGTAGCATAGTAACATCATTTCCTATCAAGAGAATGTCGTCCACATACAATATGAGGAATATAACAGTACTCTCTACAATCATTTTATAAATACATGGTTCATCGAAATTTTTGATAAAACCAAACTCTTTGATTGTATCATCAAAGCAGATGTTTCAACTCCGTGATGCCTGCTTCAATCCATAGATGGATTAAGCAACTCGCATGCTTTTCCGCTGCTCCCACTGTCAATGATGCCTTCTGGCTGATCCATAAAAATGCATTCTTCTAAAGCACCATTTAGAAATGCCGTTTTAACATCCATTTGCCAGATTTCATATTCATAGTGAGCAGCTATAGCAAGCAGGATCCGAATGGATTTAAGCATTGCGACTGGTGAAAAGGTTTCATCATAGTCCAATCCTGGTCTTTGACAAAAACCTTTTGCTACCAGCCTAGCTTTATAGGTCTCCACCTGACCATCCACACTAATTTTTCTCTTAAAGATCCACTTGCACCCTATGGGTTTTACCCCAGAAGGTGCAACCTCCAAAGTCTATACTTTGTTGGTGTGGATGGATTCCATTTCGGATCTCATGGCATCCAGCCACTTCACTGAGTCACTACTCATGATAGCTTGTTGAAAACTAGTAGGATCATCATTATCTATGATGCAATATTCTCTATCACCATCAATTAGAAAACCGTAGTATCTATCAGGTGGGTGAGAAGTCCTACTAGATCTACGGAGTGGCTGAGGTTTGCTTGGTTCTATTGAAACCACAGGTTCAACCAAATCATTGGTATTTATTTGTGGTTCTGGAATTTCTTCTAGTTCTACCGCATTTCCAACAGTGTCATTTGTAAAAAATTCATTTTCTAAAAATGTGGCATACTGAGAAACAAACACCCTTTGTTTCTTCTTGTGGTAGAAAAGATATCCATACGAATGTTTTAGATATGCTACAAATTTACACAAAACCGATCGTGTCTCGAGTTTGTCCGGATTCTGCTTTTTCACATAAGCCGAACAACCCCATATCCTAACTCGTTTAAGAGATGGTCTCTTCTCATACCATATTTCATATGGAGTGGTAGACACGGTTTTGGTCGGAACCCTATTCAATAGATATATTGCAGTTTCCAATGCATGCCCCCAGAATGAAAGTGGTAACTCAGCATCACTCATCATTGACCGTACCATATCTAATAGGGTATGATTTCTCCGTTCCGACACACCATTGTGCTGTGGTGTGTACGGAGGAGTGAGCTGAGAGAGAATCCCATTCTCATTTAGGAAATATAGAAACACGGAGCTTAGATACTCACCTCCTCGATTCGATCGAAGTTTCTTGATACTCATGCCTGTTTGTTTTTCTACTTTAGATTTATACTCCTTGAATTTTTTGAAGGCTTCGGACTTATGTTTCAACAAGAACACGTGTCCAAATCTCGAGAAATCATCAGTAAAGGTTATGAAGTATGAATAACTACCGCTCGCATGTGTAGACATTGGTCCACATACATCACTATGTATGAGGCCTAAGAGTTCAGTAGCTCTCTCTCCGTGTCCAGTAAATGGAGTTTTGGTCATTTTACCTTTGATACAAGACTGACAAGTCGCATAAGATTTATATTCAAACGGGTTTAAATATCCATCTTTATGTAGCTTGGTTAGTCTTGTTTCGTAATGTGACCAAGTCTACAATGCCAAATGAAAGCTTCATTTATGTCTGAAATCTTTCTTTTGTTTGTGTGTTGTATATTGAAAACTGTGTGTTGATTCAGGACGTATATCCCGTTATTTAATGTACTAGACCCAATCAACTGTTAATTAAGGTTAATGTTCATAACATTACTTTGTAATACAAAATCATATCCTTCATTTCCAACAACGATATAGATATAATATTACACAACATCGAAAGTACAAAATAACATGGGATCAAAACCAATATACAACCCGACGGCAAACCAAGGTGATACTCTCCCACTGATGCAGCATGTACAGAGGAACCATTCCCAACTCAGAGAGTGTGATCACCTTTCTTCAACACCTTGCTATTTCTCAGCCCCTGCACATAATTGCAGATATGAGATCCTGATCCGGTATCTAATACCCAGGAAGCAGAGTTAATTGAAAAACAGTTTTCTATTACAAACACACCTGAAGTGGAAGCATCATCATGCTTTTTCTTCTTGAGGTTGGCAAGGTATCCAATGCAGTTTCTCTTCCAGTGTCCAGTCTTGTGGCAGTAGAAGCATTCCCCTTTCCCCGATGCAGCAGCCCCTGTGTTGTCCTTCCCTGGTGCCTTTTTCACTCTTCCTTTCGGCTTGATGGGATTCTTCTTCTTCTTTCCCTTAGCCTTGGCTTTCGGGACGGAAGAGGAAGATGGTCCAGCAATTAGAGTGGGAGTTTTCGCTATCTTTAGTGTGCTCTTTTCACTCCTCAACATATTGAGAAGTTCAGGAAGTGAAATCTCCATATTATGCATGTTGAAGTTCACTATAAATGGAGCAAAGGTGGGGGAGAGACTATAGAACAATATCAACATGCTGTACGTTCTCCATTGTCCATCCCAGGTTTTCTAGTTCTTCGATAAGTCTTATCATCTTCAATACATGGTCACCTATAGACGTGCCAGCAGCCACCCGCATCTGAAACAACTTTTGAGATGCCTCGTATCGGGGAGTGCGAGATTGCTTTCCATACAACTCCTTTGTATGAAGAAAGATAGATTGTACATCTATCTTCTCATGCTGCTTTTGATGTTCATTGTCCATAGAAGCAAGCGTGAGGCATTTGGATGTTGCACAGTCTATATCCCATATTTTGCGGATATCCTTATCCGCAACTAAAGAATTAAGGACTGGGCTAGGAGGGGCTGGAGTAGTCAGGACGTATCTGATCTTATCATAGGTCAGGACAATATTTACATTCCTCAGCCATTCTTTGTAATTCGGTCCCGTGAGTTTATTCTTGTCTAATAAAAGCTTAAGTCCCATCATAGGTATCTGCCATTAGGAGAGAGAAAATAAGACACTCAGCGATTACTCTTGCATGATTAGATTGGTTATTAATCTTATCTAATCGATGTCTCTCACTGCTTTTATAAAATTTTCCTTCAAACCTTAAAAAGAAAATTACCCAGGATTAACTGCAATCTACAAGTTCGCTAACCGGTCGGCCAGGCTAGTGTCGGTACTCTGAGGGAGGTTCCCCGTGCTTTCGCGTGGACCTAATTAAAATAAACCTTGTTTCCCTAGAGTCTTAACCCCGTTGACACCTTTCCAGACACCTGCTGGATTAGCTAATTGTAAAGTGTAAAACTCTCCCGGGAGTAACTTTTACTCACAGTGGGATCGGGATCCAACTATCAAATAGAAGGTATGCAATCTCATTGCAAATTTCAACTCTTAAAATTCCCGATATGGTTTTTACCCCTAGTGTCTGCACTAGTCAAGTTCTACCCGCCATTTCGTGATTGATTTAGACCCACCCGTATGACCCTTAACTATGGTCAATAAAGTCATACGAATATCCTAATCGATCACATCATATGCTTTATAGGAAGACATCACTTAGCTACCGTACACCACGTCTTAACCATGGTCAACAAACGTGGTACGAATACTAAGTACTCTGCTTCCTAAAATGGCGGAGGGCAACAGATGGTTTTGGTGAAAAACCTTTAACGTTTTGAACTTGATATCGTTGTAGAATCGAGTGAAAGGAGTGGTTTAAGCTCTAGTTTTAAAAATCGAATGGTTTTGTAGCATATTTCTAATTTTTCTAAAGAGGTCACTCCCGGTGAAGGGATCTCTGTTCTTTCCTCATCGAATGAGGTGCTGGATATTCATCAAGGAATACCACGATGCAAAGAAAAAATTAGATCAACTATAAAAACAAATCGAGTGCTTTGTAACATTTATTAGTTTTGCTAAAGGGGTCACTCTCGGTGAAGGAATCTCGGCCCTTTCCCCATCGAATGAGATGCTGGATATTCATTAAGGAATACCACTATGCAAAGCAAAAAACTAGAGTTACCCGTTTTAAAAAGTTTGATTCTACAACATCTTTAGGTTTCTTTTTCTTAACATTAATCACATTAATGTTGTCCCATCATTTAAGTTTCCTAAACATCACAGAAAAGAAACGAAAATAGAACGTACGCTTATGCCATCCGCATTCGCCACGGGGCCCCGTCATGCACCGTTGGGTTACTTAACTGACGGCAGAGCGGGGGCTAGACTAGCATGGGTACAAAACATAAGCAACGTTTATTATATATCTCATATATAAATAGCCATTCGTCACATGCATTTATGATCACAGATGAATACATTGGATATACTAGGAATTCCGTATTTTGTTTAAGCCCTTAACGAATGACGGGTTCCATGGTCGTGATGAATAGCCAAACCCCATCCTAGACCCCTACGGGTGCGGCAAACTATCCGCCAAATTCCCGAAGTTAAGAAAACTCCTTCAATAAAATGAGTACGCCACTCGGCACTTCGAGAACCCGGTAGTTTGTTCACCCCACCTTGGGTCTATCCTAGGAGAAAAAACAGTAAAAAGAAATAATACATCGGTGGATACAACCTCAACCCAGATGTGCCCCGCAAAATAATATTACATCAATTTTACAAATTACATGAAAGAAAGAAAAGAAAAACACTTTTCTCACATCCCCCCGGCTATTCATCCACGACGATCCAACATATTCATATACACATACCATCTGTTAGTGTGATATGCCCTAGAGGCCATTATTGTATAGTACTAGTTTGTATATACATTTTGGAAGCTTGGGATATATACACGGATTGACATTCTTTCTCAATATGATAGTATACTACTTGCTTTGTATCTATCTTAATATGTGTATATGTTTCTTTTGACATGTTGCTAACACATATTGATAGAGCCCTTAGGATCTTTTGCTTGACTACCAGCGTTGTGATGGCAGTCACATTAGTGGAGGCTGGGTAGTCTATAAGCACATCCTTATACAGGTCCCTAGTCATAGGATTATCGAGACAGGGCATCGATACTCCAGCGTAGACTAGTGTATACGCTTCTCATCTCAGGAGGGGAGATGGTCTGTCCCATAGCCATCAGTACGTCGTACTGGAGATAGTATGCAGGTGCTCGTTAGGTTACGAGTACACTGGACAGGACTCGCTGGGAACTGCTGGTTGGTATTATACTTATCGTCAGTTATCAGTTCCCAGGTGACATGAGTACAGCTTAGTCCGTTGACTTGACACTGTCACTTCACCTCGAGTGTGTTCCCACTGTTCTTAGATTACTACCTTACCACGGCTCAAATGAGCCGTGCAAACAGGTAGTAGTAGGGTGCATTCCCGAAGCACTTGGAGGCAGTAACGGTTAGACAAGATTCGTCTCTCCCGGTATTGGGAGCTGATATTGCGCTGTGTCTAGGAGAGCCATTACACAAAGTCCCTGGCCAGGGCAAGCGAGATTTACTGGTAGTGTTTCCAGTATTTTCTCAGGGTGTTCTGGGCTACACTTCGACACAACTTGTACCACTATTAGGGGACTGACGTTTACCGCCCCCTAGGCCCGACATGCGATACTCTCAGACGAACAGACCGAACTGTACGGAGATTATCACATTCAGGCTCAGTAGGAGTTCAGATGGGTTCACCTCATCGGTCTTCTTATAGGCATCTACCTGGGGACCGTTACGTACAGCTAGTACCACTTGCGTCCTGTGGTTAAACCCACTTCCAGCGTAGTGTCGAGTCTTTAGAGTCCTACACAGAGGGTTGTTCGCCTTTAGGCAAAACAAAGTAGAGGTCGTATGGTTTTACGGCGGGGTTCGTTGACATACGCGCACTTGTGCACGTTTGGTGTCCGGGCAGTTATTACTAGTGGGCTTTGGTTTAAACCAGATCCTAGTATTTGTTTTGGGATTGGTCTTGTCTCATTGTATTCGTGTTTCTTCAAAATGCGAATGCGGGTACGTACGTACAGTTAACAGAGGCGGAGAGGGAGAAACCTCATTAGGGTTTTTGACCATTGACTTGATCAAAACCCTAATGAGAATGAGAAATATGATTAATAATATTAATTAAGGATAATTGTGTCATGGTTAGGGTTGGGTTGACCATTTGACTTGTTGACTTTCATTGACCTTGATATTTTCTTTTTGTTAAGCAAAAGATGCTTCTTGAAGCTTGCTTAGCATTAAATATGAAATGATAATGGTCAAATCAACTAACCATCACAATTTTCTTAATAATTATTATTATTATCTTATATCTCTAATATGAGAACAAGGTTCATTCTAGACTCTCATTCTCTCATAACCTTTCACTCTCATGGTTTGCTCTCCCTCTTCCTCTCTCTCAAAAGCTCCCTTGTTTCATGAGTTGAAAAGTATGAGCTTTGTGGGATAAAACCATCAAAACACCTCTCTACTCACTCTAGGGTTCTTAGTCTAGCAAGCCAAGCACTCTAGTTACTTCTTTGTTGAGGTAGGAGCTCAAGATAGAGGCCTTCGGGTGGATCTTTCTTCGGCAAAGAGAAGACGAAGAGGAGGAGCCGTCTACACCACTCAAAGGAGCACACAAGAAAGGAAAGCAACACAAGAAGAGAAGGAGTTCAAGAACTAGGTATAACCTTCTAACCTAGTAGTTAGAACTTGTCGATAGTTTGTTAGCTTTTGTTTGGCAAAGATCCTTCATGGTTAGTCTATGTTTCCTCGTGAGAAAAATTCAATTTTTACTCTTTCCGCCTCCCCGTAAGTGCCGGGGTGGGATACATAGACTTACAGTGGTATCAAAGCCTAGCTAAACAACAACTAACATGTTAGCAAAGTATTTAGAACTTCGATCCGAAAAAAATCGCAAAAAACATCAAAAACTAGTGTTTTCTGCCGATTTTAAAAACAGGTCTAAAAATATTTCCAGAGACTTGAAAAATACGTGCAAGGTTTTTTAAGGACACCTAAGAAAAACGAGCTCGTGACTCGGTCAGACCGCTGCGGAAGCGCGGCGAAACCATGCGTTTCGCCGTGGATTCGCGGCCGAGTCGACTCAGAGTCAACTCGTTTTTCCTGCAGTGTGTCCATCTTGATGTTTTGTGATTTTACAGATGCTTTGTTTCTGCACAGATTCTTCAGAGAACAGTGTTGTATTTGGGGTAGTTTCAAATTGGAATATTGATCGAAATCCTATAAACTTTAGCTAATTGATTATATGTGTAATGTGATATATGTACTGAACGTCGACTAATCGCTATATGTCGATTAGTGGGGGTTGTACATATCTGTGATCTGTGATGTTGGTTTGTGTATATGAACTTATTGGATTATCGCGGATGAATAGCCGGGGTTGTGAGATGAGTGTTTATTTATCTTTCATTCAATTTAAAAATTGTAAATTAATGTAATATTATTTTTATGGTCGCACATCCGGGTTGAGGTTGTAGCCGCCATTGTATATTATTTCTTTTACTGTTTTTGCTCCTAGGATAGACCCAAGGTGGGGTGCACAAACTACCGGGTACTTTGAAGTGCCGAGTGTAAGTCCACGTTGCTCACCCCGGTTCTTACGGGGAGGCGGAAACGGAGAAGAACAATAATTTTAGTGCAAGGCAACATGGACTAAAAGTCGGATCTTTGCTAAACTAGAAACTAGTAAAACACTTAGAGGTTTTAGCTACTATGCTGTAGAAAGTATACCTCATGGAACCGGTCCTTCGGGTCTTCATCCCGCTGTCCCACTCGCCTATCCAAGCTCCAAGCGTCGATCCGGACCTTAGGCACCTCCGCGGCCTTCTTGAGTCGAAGACGATCCACCCGAGAGTTGTACACTAAGCTTCGCTTCAAACCAAGGCAACTAGGGCAAAGAGATTGCTAATCTAATTGCCTTAGGTTGTGTAGAAGAGAAAGATGGAAGTGTTTGTCTATGTAGATTCTTTTTCTCTCAACACATGAGATCAAAAGAAGAGATCAAGAGGAGGAAGAAGAAGGAGAAAGTTTGCAACCATGAAGCTTTTCTTTTTCTTCTCACTTCATGAGAGAGAATGAGAAGAGAATAATAAAAAGATTAAAACAAATGAAAAGAACCATGGTTGCAATAATACACCAAGATCATCATTACTAATCCTATCATGATATAAGTTGATAGCACATTGAATTGACCATTATCATAACATAAGAAATAAAAAGAAAATGAAAGAAGAGTGTGGATCTCTCTTGATGGTCAATGGTCAACATGGTCAACAAGTCAACAAAGTCAAGAGAGATCTAAGTGGTCAAATGGTCAATGCAATTTGCCATCACTAATCTATTACTAAAAGGATTAGTAAACAATGTCTCCGACTCATAACGGTTTTGACCAAACGAATTTTCAAAACCCTAATGAGTGTGCCACATTACGGTTTTGGCCGAACCAACTGCCAAAACCCTAATGGGGCACCTCCTCCTTCATCGCTCCTCAAAATTATGCATACACACCTGCATCCGCATTCCGTAGAATGCGAATGCACAGAAGACAAAACAAATCCATCTGTGCAATACCAGGATCTGGCTTAAAACAAAGCCCACTAGTATTGCCTGCCCGAACAGCATACGCACACAAGTGCACGTAAGTGATCGTAGCTCTGCCGTAAAACCATACGGCCTCTACACGTTTCGCTCAGTGCAGGGAAACTCTCTGTGTGGGACTCTAAAGACTCGACACTACACTGGAAGTGGGTTTAACTACAGACAGCAAGCGGCACTAGCTGTACGTAACGGTCTCCAGGTAGATGTCGATAAGAAGGCCGATGAGGTAAACCCATCCGAACTCCTACTGAGCCTGCATGTGACAATCTCCATACAGTCCGGTCTGTTCGTCTGATACATCGCATGGCGGGCCTAGGGGGCGGTGAACGTCAATCCCCTAATAGCGGTACAAGTCGTGTCGGAGTGTAGCCCAGAACACCCTGAGATAACACTGGAAACCTACCAGTATATCTCGCTTGCCCTGGCCAGGGACTACTTGTGTAATGGCTCTCCTAGACACAGCGCGATGTCAACCCCCAATACCGGGAGCGACGAATCCTGTCTAACCGTCACTGCTTCCAAGTGCTTCGGGACCGCACCCAAAAACTACCTGTTTGCACGACTCCTTTGAGCCGCGGTAGGGTAGTAATCAAAGTGCAGTGGGAACACACTCGAGGCGAAGTGACAGTGTCAAGTCAGCGGACTAAGCTGTACTCATGTCACCTGGGAACTGATAACTGACGATAGGTATAATACCAACCAATAGTTCCCAACGAGTCCTGTCCAGTGTACTCGTAACTTAACGAGCACCCGCATACTATCTCAAGTACGACGTACTGACGGCTGTGGGACAGACCGTCTCCCACGCTGGGATGAGAAGCGCATACGCTAGTCTACTCCGGAGTATCGATGCCCTGTCTCGATAGTCCAATGACTAGGGACCTGTATAAGGATGTGCTTATGGATTACCCAGCCCCACGAGTGTGAGCGCCATCACAACGCTGGTAATCAAGCAAAGATCCTAAGGGCTCTACTAATATGTATATAAGCGATATGCTAAAAGAAACACATGCACATATTGAAGTAGCGACAAACCAAGTAGCATACTACCATTTTGAGCAAGATTGTCTATACAACTGTGAATATCCCAAGCTTCCATCAAGTAATATACAAGCTAGTATGATACAGTAATGGCCTCTAGGGCATATACACTAACAATCTCCCACTTGCACTAAGGCCATGTACTGGCGTATCGAAAACCTATCATCTCGATCAGCCGCTCGAACTGAGTCTGGGGTAGGGCCTTCGTGAGTGGATCTGTAGTGTTGTTATCCGTATTTACTCTCTTTACCTCGATCTCCCGGCGATCTACGATCTCCCTGATCAGGTGGTACCGCCTCAAAATGTGCCTGGACTTCTGATGGGACCTGGGTTCCTTCGCTAAAGCTATAGCTCCGTTGTTGTCGCAATACAGCGGTATTGGATCAACAATGGTAGGAACCACCTGAAGCTCCGTAAAGAACTTCTTCATCCAAACAGCTTCCTTTGCGGCATCGCAAGCAGCTATGTACTCCGCTTCCAAAGTTGAGTCTGCAACGGTCTCCTGCTTGGAACTCTTCCAGCAAACCTCCCCTCCATTGAGGGTAAAGACATAACCCGACATGGACTTGGAGTCATCCTTGTCACTCTGGAAGCTGGAGTCAGCAAAGGCCTCAAGCTGGAGGTCTTTTCCGCCATACACCAAGAACATCTCCTTAGTCCTTCTCAGGTACTTGAGAATGTTCTTTACCGCTATCCAGTGTTTCTCCCCTGGGTTCGACTGATACCGGCTTATAACGCTCAATGCGTATGCTACATCTGGTCTGGTACACAACATCGCATACATTATAGAGCCTACCGCAGAAGCGTAGGGTATAATAGACATGCGATCCCTTTCCAAATCAGTCTTGGGAGACATCTCTTTGGAGAGGGTGATCCCGTGACAAGACGGCAGGTTACCGCGTTTGGAATCTTCCATACTGAACCTTGACTGTGAAAGTCCCAACATCCTCTTAGATCTATCACGATAGATCTGGATCCCCAGAATGTAGTTGGCATCGCCCAGGTCCTTCATGGAGAACCTCTGCGACAAGAATCCTTTGACTGACTGTAGCATAGGAATATCATTTCCTATTAGGAGAATGTCATCCACATACAAGACGAGGAATACCACAGTTCTCCCTACAATCTTACTGTAAATGCATGGTTCATCTGGGTTTTTGATAAAGTCGAATTCATTGACAGTATCATCAAAGCAGATGTTCCAACTCCGCGATGCCTGCTTAAGTCTATAAATGGACTTGAGCAACTTGCACACTCTGCCGCTGCTCCCACTCTGAATGAATCCCTCCGGCTGATCCATATAGACGCACTCTTCCAAATTTCCATTTAGGAAAGCCGTCTTTACGTCCATCTGCTAGATTTCATAATCGTGGAAGGCAGCAATGGCAAGAAGGATCCGAATGGATTTCAGCATAGCCACTGGAGAAAAGGTCTCGTCATAGTCCAAATCAGGTCTTTGACGAAAACCCTTTGCAACAAGTCTAGCTTTATAGGTCTCAACCTGCCCATCTACACCAATCTTCTTTCTGAAGATCCATTTGCAGCCTACAGGTTTTACCCCTTCTGGAGCAAAGTCCAAAGTCCAAACTTTGTTGGTGTACATGGACTCCATCTCGGCCCGCATTGCATCCAGCCATTTTACCGAGTCGCCACTCTGAATGGCTTGCTGGAAGCTAGTAGGCTCACCATAATCCATGGTGCAATCCTCTCTATCCCCGTCTATGAGAAAACCGTAGTATCTCTCGGGCGGATGAGACTGCCTACTACTCCTGCGGAGTGGCGCAGGGACGTCCGGTTCTCTTGAAACCTCTGGTTCTTCCAAGCTTTCAGTAATAGCTTGTGGTTCTGGAATTTCTTCCAGTTCTACTACGCTCCTACTTGCTTCTTTTCCTAAAAACTGATGTTCCAGAAAGTGGGCATAACGAGAAACAAAAACCTTTTGTTCCTCTGCGTAATAGAAAAAATACCCCCTGGAGTTCTTTGGGTATCCCACAAACTTACACAGTGCTGAGCGTGCATCGAGCTTGTCTGCATGCTGCTTTTTTACAAAAGCTGGACATCCCCATATCTTCAGATACTTAAGACAGGATTTCTTCCCACACCATATCTGATATGGTGTGGTAGGCACAGTCTTGGAGGGAACCTTGTTCAAAAGATATGCAGCTGATTCTAGTGCATAACCCCAGAAGGATCGCGGTAACTCAGCCTTACTCATCATGGATCGAACCATATCCAATAGGGTTCGATTCCTCCTTTCCGATACACCGTTGTGTTATGGTGTGTATGGAGGAGTAAGCTGAGAGAGAATTCCATTCTCTTTTAAGTAGCCCAGAAACTCGGCACTTAAGTATTCACCACCTCGATCAGATCTCAGTGTCTTGATACTTTTGCCTGTTTGTTTTTCAACTTCATTCTTATATTCCTGAAATTTCTCAAAGGCCTCGGATTTGTGCTTCATCAAGAAGACATTCCCATACCTAGAGAAATCATCTGTGAAAGTAATGAAGTATGAATAACCACTTCGCACATGTGTAGACATTGGACCACACACGTCACTGTGTATGAGTCCTAAGAGCTCGCTCGCTCTTTCTCCATGTCCAGTGAATGGAGTCTTTGTCATCTTTCCCATGAGACAAGATTCACAAGTGGCATAAGACTGGTACTCGAACGAATCCAAGTATCCTTCTTTATGTAACTTTGTCAACCGTGTCTCATTGATGTGACCCAGTCTACAATGCCATAAGAAAGCCTGATTTAATTCCGGAGACTTCCTTTTAAGTGTGTTCTAGACATTGAAGACCTGAGCTTGATTCAAAACGTATATACCGTTTTTCAATGTACCTGACCCAATCGGTACTTGATTTAGGTGGATGTTTACTACATCGCTTACAAAAGTAAAATCATATCCTTCCTTAGAAAGTAAGGATACAGATATGATGTTACAAGTCGCACCTGGTACACAAAAATAGTCACGCAGAATCAATATCTGTCCAGTTGTCAGTCCTAGATGATATTCCTTTACGGATACAGTATACATGCTCATTCCATTAGCAACCCTGAGAGTCATATCACCTTTCCTGATAACCCTACGGTTTCTCAGAGCCTGTAATGAATTACAGATATGAGATCCTGATACGGTATCCAATACCCAGGAAGTAGGGTTAACTGACATACAGTTCTCTATTACAAACACACCCGAAGCCGAAGTCACAACATGCTTCGAATTCTGGCTACTGGCTTTGCAAGCCCTGCAATCCTTCTGTCCATGTTCATTCCCGTAATAATAGGAACATCCCTCTTCCACTGCATCCATTTCCGAAACTTCTGCCCTTCTCTTTCTTTCTACTTCCCTGGTTTCCTTCAGGGTAGTAAATAGAGACTGTTGAACTAAGTCAGCATCTGACCCGTTCTTCAACGTGGTCTTCAGGTCCGAGAGCTCAAAAGAGCTGGTCTCTGTAAGGACGTTGCCCTCTACAGATGACCCGATAGTCAACCTCGCTGGAAGCAATTCGTTCGAGATCTCATATCTTGCGATACGAGATTGCTCTCCATATAAAACTTTGTTATGGAGGAAGATAGAAGCTGAGTCCATCTTCTCGTGCTGCCTCTGGTTTATACCATCAACTGAGGCTAACACGAGGCACTTGGTTTTCGCACAGTCTTCTTCCGATGTCCTATGGATATCCATATCCGTGATAGGGGAAACTGGACCTGAGACGGCAGGGGTTGGATCAGTCAAGAGGTGTTCCAGCTTGTCCTGGGCAATGGACATCTGGACAGACCTTTGCCAGTCATAACAGTCAGATTCAGTCATTTTATTATCTAGATGTAACCTATGTGCGGTCACTGGGTCGCTGCAATTAAGAGAGAGAGAAGAAAACACTTAGCATGATGCTCTTGCAAGTTTAGATTGGTTTTTAATTTATCTAAACAGGATGGCTCCCACTGTCTTTCGAATCCCTCCTCAAACCATAAAGGAAGAATTAGTCAGGATCAATCTCACCGTACAATACTTGCTTAACCGTTCAGCCAGGCCAGTGTCGGTACTTCGAGGGAGGTTTTCCAACGCTTTCGCGAAGTTCCTTAATTAAGTAACCTCTTTTCCCTGTGGGCGTAGCCCCGCTAACACTTTTCTAGACACCTACTTGGTTTATAGCATTGATCGTTAAGTGAAAAAGTTCCCGAGGAGTAGCATATACTCACAGTAGGATCGGGATCCAAATATCATCGTGTGATGAAACCAAAGGAATCCTACCAGAATCATCACACTCCAAATGGTATGCAGTGCTAGCAAGTTTCAGTACTTATGAAACTCCCGATGTGGATTTTCTCTTATGACCTTGACGAAGGCCAATATATCATTAGTCACATGTCAAGTTCTACCCGTCATTATCCAGGTTAATTTGAACCCACCCGTACATACCCTTGACGAAGGCCAAAATAGTAGTACGACTGTCCCAAACCAACGCAACTATCTATGCTACAGATAAATATTCAGCAGCTACCAATCACTATGCCTTGGCGAAGGTCAAAATACATAGCTTGAATACTACTGAATATTTAACCGAAATGACGGAGGGCTACGAATGGTTTTGGCGAAACCGTGAACGTAGTGAACTTGATATAGTCGATGGAACGAGATAGCTTTTAAAAGGAGTGGTTCAAGCTCCGCGTTTAAAATGCTGGTTTTTGAAAAGAACCGAGTGGTTTTGAAAGTGTTCCAATCGACTTTTACTTGGTTTATTTTCTTGCATTAGTTCTTTTAATGCGTCCCATCATTTAATCCTACCATTGCAGAAAACAACCAAAATATGACGTACGCTTATGCCATTCGCATTCGCCACGGGGCCCCGTCATCACCCGTTAGGTTACTTAACTAACGACAGAGCGGGGGCTGGGCTAGCGCGGCTGTAAAACATAAGCAACGCCTAAATAGTTATCATATATAAATATATAGCAATGATAGACATTACAGATCAAAGATGAACACTTTGGATATACTAGGAATCCGCATTCCGTACGAGCCTGTAACGAAAAACGGATTACACGGTCGCGATGAATAGCCAATACCCCACCCAAGACCCCTACGGGTGCGGCAAACTACCCGCCAAGTACCCGAAGCGAAGCAACCTCCCTCAACACCGTGAGTAGGCCACTCGGCACTTCTGGATACCCGGTAGTTTGTGCACCCCCTCCATGGGTCTATCCAAGGAGCAAAAACAGTAAAAAGAATTATACAATGACGGCTACAACCCCGACCGGTTGTGCGGCCATACAAATAATATTACATCAATTTACAACTTTTACAATGAATGAAAGAAAAAGAAACTCTCATCTCACACCCATTCCCGGCTATTCATCCGCGACAATCCACCGAGTTCATATACACAAACCATCAACATTACAGATCACAGGTATATATAACCCCCACCAATCGACGTATAGCGATTAGCGGACGTTCAATACATATATCACATCACAGATAATATCCATTAGCCAAAGTGTACGGAATACCGATCAAAATACGGATTTTTAACCACCCGAGAAGTCAATTTGCTCTCTGGAAATTCTGGGTGGAAAAAACATGTCTTAAAAATCCCAAAACATCCAAACTAAAACACTGCACAAAACCCGATCCAGTGCCGAGTCAAAACGGCGGCGGAACCGCGGCAATGAGCATGTTATTGCCGCGGAACTGCGGTCGTTTGATCGAATCACTGGATCGTTTTTCTGCAGTGTTTTCACAAAACCCTGAGACGGTTTTTGAAATATGATTTTTTATTTTTAGAGCAGAAAAAATCCAACAGAAAGTTGTGGTTTTGCGGATGTGTTTTGCGACTTTTTTTTTCGATCGACGTTCTTAACACTTTGCTAACTTACTAGTTTATGTTTAGCTAGGCTCTGATACCACTGTAAGTCCACGTTGCTCACCCCGGTTCTTACGGGGAGGCGGAAACGGCGAAGAACAATAATTTTGGCGCAAGGCAACATGGACTAAAAGTCAGATATTTGCTAAACTAGAAACTAGTAAAACACTTAGAGGTTTTAGCTACTATGCTGTAGAAAGTATACCTCACGGAACCGGTCCTTCGGGTCTTCATCCCGCTGTCCCACTCGTCTATCCATGCTCCAAGCGTCGATCCGGACCTTGGGCACCTCCACGGCCTTCTTGAGTCGAAGACGATCCACCCGAGAGTTATACACTAAGCTTCTCCTCAAACCAAGGCAACTAGGGCAAAGAGATTGCTAATCTAAATGCCTTAGGTTGTGTAGAAGAGAAAAATGGAAGTGTTTGTCTATGTGGATTCTTTTTCTCTCAACACATGAGATCAAAAGAAGAGATCAAGAGGAGGAAGAAGAAGGAGAAAGTTTGCAACCATGGAGCTTTTCTTTTTCTTCTCACTTCATGAGAGAGAATGAGAAGAGAATAATGAAAAGATTAAAACAAATGAAAAGAACCATGGTTGCAATAATACACCAAGATCATCATTACTAATCCTATCATGATATAAGTTGATGGCACATTGAATTGACCATTATCATAACACAAGAAATAAAAAGAAAATGAAAGAAGAGTGTGGATCTCTCTTGAAGGTCAATGGTCAACATGGTCAACAAGTCAACAAAGTCAAGAGAGATCTAAGTGGTCAAATGGTCAATGCAATTAGCCATCACTAATCTATTACTAAAAAGATTAGTAAACAATGTCTCCGACTCATAACGGTTTTGACCAAACGAATTGTCAAAACCCTAATGAGTGTGCCACATTACGGTTTTGGCCGAACCAACTGCCAAAACCCTAATGGGGCACCTCCTCTTTCATTGCTCTTCAAAACTGTGCATACACACCTGCATCCGCATTCCGTAGAATGCGAATGCACAGAAGACAAAAAAATCTATCTGTGCAATACCAGGATCTGGCTTAAACCAAAGCCCACTAGTATTGCCTGCCCGAACAGCATACGCACACAAGTGCACGTAAGTGATCGTAGCCCTGCCGTAAAACCATACGGCCTCTACACGTTTCGCTCAGTGCAGGGAAACTCTCTGTGTGGGAATCTAAAGACTCGACACTACGCCGGCAGTGGGTTTAACCACAGACCGCAAGCGGCACTAGCTGTACGTAACGGTCCCCAGGTAGATGTCGATAAGAAGGCCGATGAGGTAAACCCATCCGAACTCCTACTGAGCCTGTATGTAACAATCTCCGTACAGTCCGGTCTGTTCGTCTGATACATTGCATGGCGGGCCTAGGGGGCGGTGAACGTCAGTCCCCTAATAGCGGTACAAGTCGTGTCGGAGTGTAGCCCAGAACACCCTGAGATAACACTGGAAACCTACCAGTATATCTCGCTTGCCCTGGCCAGGGACTACTTGTGCAATGGCTCTCCTAGACATAGCGCGATGTCAAACCCCAATACCGGGAGAGACGAATCCTGTCTAACCGTCACTGCCTCCAAGTGCTTCGGGACTGCACCCAAAAACTACCTGTTTGCACGACTCCTTTAAGCCGCGGTAGGGTAGTAATCAAATCGCAGTGGGAACACACTCGAGGCGAAGTGACAGTGTCAAGTCAGCGAACTAAGCTGTACTCATGTCACCAGGGAACTGATAACTGACAATAGGTATAATACCAACCAACAGTTCCCGACGAGTCCTGTCCAGTGTACTCGTAACCTAACGAGCACCCGCATACTATCTCAAGTACGACGTACTGACGGCTGTGGGACAGACCGTCTCCCACGCTGGGATGAGAAGCGCATACGCTAGTCTACTCCGGAGTATCGATGCCCTGTCTCGATAGTCCAATGACTAGGGACCTGTATAAGGATGTGCTTATGGATTACCCAGCCCCACGAGTGTGAGCGCCATCACAACGCTGGTAATCAAGCAAAGATCCTAAGGGCTCTACTAATATGTATATAAGCGATATGCTAAAAGAAACACATGCACATATTGAAGTAGAGACAAACCAAGTAGCATACTACCATTTTGAGCAAGATTGTCTATACAACTGTGAATATCCCAAGCTTGCATCAAGTAATATACAAGCTAGTATGATACCGTAATGGCCTCTAGGGCATATACACGTAATATACAACCGAGTGGCCTACTCACGTTGTTGAGGATGGTTGCTTCACTTCGGGTACTTGGCAGGTAGTTTGCCGCACCCGTAAGGGTCTAGGGTGGGGTTTGGCTATTCATCGCGACCGTGTAATCCGTCTTTCGTTGCAGGCTCGAACGAAACGCGGATTCCTAGCATATCCAATGTATTCATCTGTGATCTGGAATGACTATCATTGCGTCTGACGAATGTATATATCTATATATGATATCTAATAGGCGTTGCTTATGTTTTGCATCTGCGCTAGTCCAGCCCCCGCTCTGTCGTTAGTTAAGTAACCTAACGGGTGATGACGGGGTCCCGTGGCGAATGCGGATGGCATAAGTGTACGTCATATTTTCATTGTTTTTCTGCAATGGTAGGATTAATTGATGGGACGCATTATTAATGCAAAGAAAATAAACCAAAGTTAAGTCGTTGGAACAATTTCAAAACCACTCGGTTTTTTTTCCAAAACAGAAAACTTTTAAAAAACGCGGAGCTTAAACCACTCCTTTTAAAAGCTATCAGGTTCCTTCGATTATATCAAGTTCAATACGTTCACGGTTTCGCCAAAACCATTCGTAGCCCTCCGTCATTTCATATGGATTCAATAGTATTCAAGCTATGTTTGTTGGCCAAAGTCAAGGTATAGTGATTGGAAGCTATTGAATATTCATATGTAGCATAGATAGATGCATTGGTTTGGGACAGTCGTACTGCCTTGTTGGCCAAAGTCAAGGGTAGGTACGGGTGGGTTCAAATTAACCTGGAAAATGACGGGTAGAACTTGACATGTGACTTATGATTTGTTGGCCAAAGTCAAGGTCATAAGAGCATAGGGCAAAAATCCACATCGGGAGTTTCTAAAGAAACTTGCTAGTGTTGCATACCATTTGGAGTGTGATGATTTTGGTAAGATTCCTTCAGCTTTATCACACGATGATATTTGGATCCCGATCCTACTGTGAGTATATGCTACTCCTCGGGAAACTTTCTCACTTAACGATCAATGCTATAAACCAAGTAGGTGTCTAGAAAGGTGTTAGCGGGGCTACGCCTACAGGGAAAAGCGGTTATTTAATTATGGAACTTCGCGAAAGCGTCGTAAAACCTCTCTCGAAGTACCAACACTGGCCTGGCTGAACAGTTAAGCAAGTATTGTATGGTGAGATTGATCCCGACTGATTCTTCTTTTATGGTTTGAGGAAGGATTCGAGAAACAGTGGGAGCCATCCTGTTTAGAAAAACTAAAAACCACTCTAAACTTGCAAGAGTATCATGCTAAAGTGTTTCTTCTCTTTCTCCTAATTGCAGCGACCAAACATCATGACCGGCCTTAAGTTACTACTAGATAAAAATATATTGACAGGGCCAAACTACAAAAATTGGCTCAGGAATGTCAAAATGGCAATCACTTATGACAAGTTGGGGTATCTCCTTACCGCTAAAGCCCCCGCCGTCCCAGGTGCAATATCCAGTGTCGCGGATAAGGAAATCCGTAAGACCTGGGAGATTGACTGCCGAAGGCTAAGTGCCTCGTGCTTGCCTCTATAGACAATGAACATCAGAGGAGGCACGAGAATATAGACCTCGAATCCATGTTTCTCCATACTAAGGAACTATATGGAGAGCAATCCCGTATCGCCAGATATGAAACCTCGAAAAAGTTATTTTCAGTGAGGTTGGCCGTCGGATCATCTGTAGCGGAACACATGCTTAAGATGATTGTCTACATCGAGGAGCTCACGGACCTCGGGACCACGTTAGAGAACGAGCTCTACACTGACTTGATTTTCTAGTCCCTTCCTTCCACCTACACTCAGTTTATCCTGAACTTCAACATGCAAGGAAAAGAAGTTGAACTTCCGAAACTCCTCAACATGTTGAGGAGTGCAGAGGGCACTCTGCAGAAAGTCAGGGAAACACCCGCTTTGTTTGTTGGAGGAGCTTCCTCTAATAGGTCCAAGGCAAAAGCCAAAGGAATGAAGAAGAAGTCCCCCACCAAACCAAGGGGCGGTGTTAGTAAGGTGGAAGCCAAGAGAAAGGCAAAGGTAGCGAAGGTAGCGGGACAGATTATGGGGAAGGAAGAATGCTTTTATTGTTACAAGAAAGGACACTGGAAGAAAGATTGCAGGGCTTGGAAGGCCAAGAACCAGGACCCGAAGCAAGTTGTAGCTTCGGCTTCAGGTGTGTATGTTATTGAAAACTATCTGTCAATCAACTCTACTTCCTGGGTATTGGATACCGGATCAGGATCTCATATCTGTAATTCTTTGCAGGCACTGAGAAGGCGTAGAGCTTTGAAGGCAGGTGATATAACCCTCGGAGTTGCAAACGGAGCAAGCATGGATGCTGAGTCCGTGGGGGACTATCACTTAGGGTTGACAGATGGACATGTTTTGGTTTGGCGCAACTGTTATTTTGTACCCAGTTCGACTTGTAATATCATATCTGTATCTTTAATGTCTAAAGAAGGTTATGATTTTGCATTTGTAAGCAATGTTGTAAACATTCACCTTAATCATGTTTTGATTGGGTCGGGTACATTAAGCAACGGGATATACGTATTAAACCAACCGCAGATTTTCAATATCCAGAATACAAACAAAAGAAAGTCTCCAGAAATAAATCATGCTTTCTTATGGCATTGTAGACTGGGTCACATCAATGAGACAAGGTTTACTAAGTTGCATAAAGAAGGATATTTGGATCCGTTCGAATATCAATCATATGCAACTTGTCAATCATGTCTCAAAGGAAAGATGGCAAAGACTCCGTTCACTGGATACGGAGTAAGAGCGAGCGAGCTCTTAGGACTCGTACACAGCGATGTATGTGGTCCAATGTCTACACATGCGCGAAGTGGTTATTCTTACTTCATTACTTTTACGGATGATTTCTCAAGGTATGGACATGTCTTCTGAATGAAGCATAAATTTGAGGCCTTTGAAAAATTCCAGGAATATAAGAATGAAGCAGAAAAACAAACCGGCAAAAGTATCAAGACACCGAGATCTGATCGAGGTGGTGAATACCTAAGTGCCGAGTTCCTGGATTACTTAAAAGAGAATGGAATTCTCACTCAGCTTACTCCTCCATACACTCTACAACATAACGGTGTATCGGAGAGACGGAACCGAACCCTATTGAATATGGTACGTTCCATGATGAGTAACGCTGAGTTACCACGATCTTTCTGGGGATATGCACTAGAATCAGCTGCATATCTTTTGAACCGGGTTCCAACTAAGTCAGTGCCTACCACACCATATCAGATATGGAGTGGGAAGAAACCTTATCTTAAACACATTAAGACATGGGGATGTCCAGCTTTTGTCAAAAAGCAGCATACGGAAAAACTCGAGGCACGCTCAGTACAGTGCAAGTTTGTGGGATATCCAAAGAACTCCAAGGGATATTTCTTCTATTACGCAGAGGAATAAAAGGTATTTGTTTCTTGTCATACCTGCTTCTTGGAAACTGAATTTTTGGAAAATCAGATAAGTGGGAGCGCAATAGAACTGGAAGAAATTCCAGAACCACGAGCTATTATTGAAAGCTTAGTAGAACCAGAAGGTTCAAAAGAACAGGACATTCCTGCGCCGCTCCGCAGGAGTAGTAGGCTTTCTCATCCACCTGAGAGATACTACGGTTTTCTCATAGACAGGGATAGAGAGGATTGCATCATTGATAATGATGAGCCCACTAGCTTCCAACATGCCATTTAGAGCACTGACTCGGTAAAATGGCTGGATGCAATGCGGACCGAGATGGAGTCCATGTACACCAACAAAGTATGGACTTTGGACGTTGCTCCAGAAAGGGTAAAACCCGTGGGCTGCAAATGGATCTTCAAAAGGAAGATTGGTGTAGATGGACAGGTTGAGACCTATAAGGCTAGACTTGTTGCAAAGGGTTTTCGTCAAAGACCTGGTTTGGACTTTGACGAAACTTTTTCTCCAGTGGCTATGCTAAAATCCATTCGGATCCTTCTTTCCATTGCTGCCTTCCACGATTATGAGATTTGGCAGATGGACGTAAAAACCGCTTTTCTAAATGGTAATTTAGAGGAGTGTGTCTATATGGACCAGCCAGAGGGTTTCATTCAGAGTGGGAGCAGCGGGAAGGTGTGCAAGTTGCTTAAGTCCATTTATGGACTGAAGCAGGCATCGCGGAGTTGGAACATCTGTTTTGATGAGATGGTCAAAGAATTTAGCTTTATCAAAAATCCAGATGAACCATGTATTTACAGTAAGATTGTAGCGCGAACTGTTATATTCCTCGTTTTATACGTGGATGACATTCTCTTGATAGGAAATGACATTCCTATGCTACAATCTGTCAAAGGGTTCTTGTCACACAGGTTCTCCATGAAAGATCTGGGTGATGCCTCTTACATTCTGGGGATCCGGATCTATCGTGACAGGTCCAAGAGGATATTAGGACTTTCACAGTCCAGGTACATCGACACCATACTGAAAAGATTCAGTATGGAAGATTCCAAGCGCGATAATTTACCGGCTTGTCACGGGGTCACCCTCTCCAAAGAGATGTCTCCCAAGACTGATTTGGAAAGGGATCGCATGTCTATTATACCCTACGCCTCTGCGGTAGGCTCTATAATGTATGCAATGTTGTGTACCAGACTAGATGTAGCTTATGCACCGAGTGTAGTAAGCCGATATCAGTCAAACCCTGGGGAGAAGCACTGGATAGCGGTAATGAATATTCTGAAGTACTTGAGAAGGACTAAGGATATGTTTTTGGTTTACGGCGGAAAAGACCTCCAGATCGAGGCCTTTGCTGACTCCAGCTTCCAGAGTGACAAGGATGACTCCAAATCCATGTCAGGTTATGTCTTTACTCTCAATGGAGAGGCAGTGTGTTGGAAGAGATCCAAACAGGAAACCGTTGCTGACTCGACGATAGAAGCGGAGTATATCGCAGCATCTGATGCCGCAAAAGAAGCTGTCTGGATGAAGAAGTTCTTAACAGAACTTCAGGTGGTTCCGTCCATTGTTGATCCAATACCTCTGTATTGTGACAACAACGGGGCTATAGCTTTAGCAAAGGAACCCAAGTCCTATCAGAAGTCCAGACACATCTTGAGGCGGTATCACCTGATCAGGGAGATCGTGGATCGCCGAGAGATCGAGGTTCGGAGGGTTGCTACAGAAGATAACACTGAAAATCCATTCACAAAGGCCATTCCTCAGACGCAGTTTGAGAGGCTATTCAAGATGATAGGTCTGCGATATGCCAGCACATGGCCTTAGTGCAAGTAGGAGATTGTTAGTGAGATATGCCCTAGAGGCCATTATTGTATAGTACTAGTTTGTATATTACATTTTGGAAGCTTGGGATATATACACGGATTGACATTTTTGTTCAATATGGTAGTATGCTACTTGGTTTGTATCTATCTTAATATGTGTATGTGTTTCTTTTGACATGTTGCTAATACATATTGATAGAGCCCTTAGGATCTTTTGCTTGACTACCAGCGTTGTGATGGCAGTCACACTAGTGGGGGCTGGGTAGTCTATAAGCACATCCTTATACAGGTCCCTGGTCATATGATTATCGAGACAGGGCATCGATACTCCTGAGTAGACTAGTGTATACGCTTCTCATCCTAGGAGGGGAGATGGTCTGTCCCATAGCCATCAGTACGTCGTACTGGAGATAGTATGCAGGCGCTCGTTAGGTTACGAGTACACTGGACAGGACTCGCTGGGAACTGTTGGTTGGTATTATACCTATCGTCAGTTATCAGTTCCCAGGTGACATGAGTACAGCTTAGTCCGTTGACTTGACACTGTCACTTCGCCTCGAGTGTGTTTCCACTATTCTTAGATTACTACCCTACCACGGCTCAAATGAGCCGTGTAAACAGGTAGTAGTTGGGTGCAGTCCCGAAACACTTGGAGGCAGTGATGGTTAGACAGGATTCGTCTCTCCCGGTATTGGGAGTTGATATCGCGCTGTGTCTAGGAGAGCCATTACACAAAGTCTCTGGCCAGGGCAAGCGAGATTTACTGGTAGTGTTTCCAGTATTTTCTCAGGGTGTTCTGGGCTACACTCCGAGACGACTTATACCGCTATTAGGGGACTGACGTTTACCACCCCCTAGGCCCGACATGCGATACTCTCAGATGAACAGACCGGACTGTACAGAGATTGTCACATTCAGGCTCAGTAGGAGTTCGGATGGGTTCACCTCATCGGTCTTCTTATCGGCATCTACCTGGGGACCGTTACGTACAGCTAGTACCGCTTGCGGCCTGTGGTTAAACCCACTGCCAGCATAGTGTCGAGTCTTTAGAGTCCCACACAGAGGGTTGTTCGCCTTTGGGCAAAACAGAGTAGAGGTCGTATGGTTTTACGACGGGGTTCGTTCACATATGCGCACTTGTGCGCGTTTGGTGTCCGGGCAGTTATTACTAGTGGGCTTTGGTTTAAGCCAGATCCTAGTATTTGTTTTGGGATTGGTCTTGTCTCATTGTATTCGTGTTTCTTCGGAACACGAATGCGGGTACGTACGTACAGTTGACAGAGGCGGAGAGGGAAAAACCTCATTAGGGTTTTTGACCATTGACTTAATCAAAACCCTAATGAGAATGAGAAATATGATTAATAATATTAATTAAGGATAATTGTGTCATGGTTAGGGTTGGGTTGACCATTTGACTTGTTGACTTTCATTGACCTTGATTTTCTTTTTGTTAAGCAAAAGATGCTTCTTGAAGCTTGCTTAGCATTAAATGTGAAATGATAATGGTCAAATCAACTAACCATCACAATTTTCTTAATTATTATTATTATTATCTTATATCTCTAATATGAGAACAAGGTTCATTCTAGACTCTCATTCTCTCATAACCTTTCTCTCTCATGGTTTGCTCTCCCTCTTCCTCTCTCTCAAAAGCTCTCTTGTTTCATGAGTTGAAAAACATGAGCTTTGTGAGATAAAACTATCAAAACACCTCTCTACTCACTCTAGGGTTCTTAGTCTAGCAAGCCAAGCACTCTAGTTACTTCTTTGTTGAGGTAGGAGCTCAAGGTAGAGGCCTTCGGGTGGATCTTTCTTCAGCAAAGAGAAGACGAAGAAGAGGAGTCGTCTACACCACTCAAAGGAGCACACAAGAAAGGAAAGCAACACAAGAAGAGAAGGAGTTCAAGAACTAGGTATAATCTTCTAACCTAGTAGTTAGAACTTGTAGATCGTTTGTTAGCTTTTGTTTGGCAAAGATCTTTCATGGTTAGTCTATGTTTTCTAGTGAGAAAAATTCGATTTTTACTCTTTCCGCCTCCCCGTAAGTGCCGGGGTGGGATACATAGACTTACACCATCACATGATATACATATGTGCAACCCCCACTAATGGTCGTATAGCAATTAGTGGACGTTTCAAACACATATCAAACTGAAAAGCGGATAAATGACGTTAAAAATTCGATTTCGAAACACTCCGTTTTCTCCTAACACTTAGGTTACATCACATGTAATCTGGAAGTAATCAAACAATACTATAAAACCAAAAACCCAGAATACAGTGACCCTTAGAAAACCCAAGCCCAAACCCATGAAAAGGACTGGCGACGCCAGGAAATTCATTGTTCTCGCCGGGTTAAAATGGGTGGTTTGGGCTCGTTTTTCTAGTGTTGTCTAGTTATCTCATAATAAGTATTCTGCACATGTTTAAATAATTTTTAGAACAACTTTTAAAAATTTCCAGAGAGCAGGTTTTTTGATTTTACGGTTTCGGAGTTGTTTTGTGTTTCGAAGTTTTAAACATCATCTAAAAATCTAGTTATGGTCTAGTTAGGCTCTGATATCATGTTAGTGGATGTTGCACACTCTCACAACACTTGTGAGGAGGCGGAAGTGGCAAATGAAAATTTTCTTGCATGCAACACCCACTTTAAATCTAGATCTTGTGCTAAACTATGAATAGAAACCCTATTTAGAGATCTTATCTACTATGATAGGGGGTTATACCTTGAGAATCGGTCCTTTGGATCTTCGTTTGGATGCAACTCCTAGGCTCCTTGGATGGTAGCAACAACCTCGATCTCTGGTCATCTCCAAGACGTAGATGATCCACCCGAGAGCTTTGGAACAAGCTTCAAACTCTTCACAAGAGTTAACTAAGAAGTCAAGTGTGCTATAAATGACTACTTAGATGGTGTAGAGAATGAACTAGTGGATTATTTTATCTCTTAAGCTTTTGGTTCACAACTCATGTGAAGGGTAAAGCTTAGATGTGAAGGAGGAGATAATTTGGAGAGAGAAGATGAATGTGAGAATGAGAAAAAAAATGATATATAGAAAAAATGATATGGCTCATGGGAAAATAATTGAAGTATGTATTATTTTATCTCTAAAATAATGAACCATATTTCAATTGTAATCCCAAATGAATAAAAAATAATATGAGCCATTCCTTCATCCATGCTTTGACATTTCCCTAAATTCCACCTCATATTTTTATTTTCACCATATAAAAAATCCTATTATGAGGTGTCTCCTTCTAGAAAGTGCTCTTGTACAATTACAAGAATACCCCTCACCATATACCGTATAAGTATACCCGTATTCGTATTCCGAAAAATACGAATACAAATAATCCAATAATCTAATACCAGTATCTGGCTTAAACCAAAGCCTGCCAGTATTATCCTTCCAATCATTATTCCTGTAGACAGTACACGAACATGATCGAAACCCTGCCGTAACAACTTACGGCCTCTACATCTTTTGCCTGAACCAGGGAACCTTCTGTGCGGGACTCTAAAGACTCGACAGTATGCTGGCAGTGGGTTTAACCACAAGCACGTCAGCGGCACTAGCTGTGCGTAACGGCTACCCAGGTACATGACAAAAATGTGGCCGACAAGCGAACTTATCCCAACCCTAACGAGCCTGTAAGCAACACTTACCGTACAGTCCGGTCTCTTCGTCTGATACGTCGCATATGAAGTCTAGGGTTGGTAAATGTCAGACCCCAGTAACTTTATAAGTCATGCTGATTTATGGCTCATAACGGTTCGAGAAACTACTGATAACTCTTATCAGTAAATCTCGACAACCCTGGCTAGGGATTTTCTGTTATGGCCGATCAAACATAGAGCGACATGAACTCCCTATACCGGGAGAGACAAAACCCCTCCTATCACTCACCGCCTCCATGTGACTCAGGACTATACCCAAAATCCACTTGTTTGCATGACTCAGTAGAGCCGTGGTAGGGAGGAAATCGAAGTATAATGGGAATCACACAAGACACTATGACGATCTCGGGTCTACAGACTAACCTGTACAAGTGTCACCAGATAACTGCTATCTGACAATAGGTATATATACCATCTAGGAGTTCTCAACGAGTCCTGTTCGGTGTACCCATTCTCCAATGAGCACATGTGTACAATCTTTGATGTCAAACACCAATGGTTGTGGGATCAACCTTTTCCCCCAGGGTCAAGAAACGTACACACTAGTCTACTCTGGTAATATCGATGCCCTGTCTCGATATACCCTCGACTAGGAACAATTAAAGGATATGCTTTTAGACTGCCCAGGCTCCATTATTATTATCTACATCATAATCCTGGTAGTCAAGCATAATCCTAAGGGCTTCATCAACATGTATATAAGATATAAAATACAACACATCACACATTAAGATGAAGATAAACCAGATAGCATACTATCATTTTGACCAAAGATTGTTTCTATACATATACATGCCTAGCATCCTATACAATATAGGCCTCTAGGGCATACATATCTAAGATAGCTGTTAAGATGTCAAGGTGTTCCCCTCGAACAAACTGTTCGACATGCCCATTTCTGCAAAAGGATTTAGGATATTCTTGGGACTCAGCAAAAGATGCCCAAAGGGAAGATGGAGACAACCGGTGTCACGCCCCACTTCCCAGAGTACGCTAAATTGGGTACGTGACATAGCCAACCATACTACCTGTGGGTAGGAAGTATCCATCCACAGTCACATTACGGCTGTAGAGATATCAAGAACAAAATAAAACTATCTAATACATGTCCATAAGCCAAGAGAAAATGAGTCAAGAATAATAAAATGCGGAAGCAAAAGATCCAATACAAAATAACTGGAATGTATGTCCCATAATGCGGGCTCACATCAGGAATAAAATGCAGGAAATAAAGAAGTAACTACTACTGACACCTCACAGCTCAGCCTGCTGGCTGAAGTACTCCTGCTCGGACTGCAGCAACGGTACAGAATCTGGGCCATGCAAAACCCAGACATCAGCGCGTCATGTCATCAAGTAAGAAAGTGTAACAGGGTAACAAGCAATGCAAATATAATCATGAGTTATAAAGCATGTGTAACAGTGATATAAATCGGGGCAGTGAAGGGTAGTGTGCAGTGAGTAAACTAAACTGGTCTATTGGGTTATCTATTCTAAAATCTTTGAAATCAAATTGATGAATCATCGATGTAACTCAATAGTATCCCGTGCATTCCCAGGACCACGGTCTACAGACTCTCGGGCTGAAACCGAGACGTGCCGCTAGGCAGTAAAAGGTAGCAGGTACAGACGAGTGATGTCAGCATCATCACTCCGGGGCTGGCCTAGCCCGTAAGACTGATCAGAACAGGTATCGAACTGTTGAGTTACAAGTCAGGTTTCACCATTGATTTCCGCATACCCCCAAGTTATAAGTGTTCAAGTCAGGTATTAAGTAATCAAGAACTAATGCCAACACAGGATTAGGTAAGAGCAGGTTTGTCTGGATAGACAATAGGAATGGTCCGTGAGGACTACATGTCAAGTTTGTTGGCATTAGACACAAGATCAGGTAACGGGTCAAGTCATGGTACATCAGGTCCAGTCAAGTAGTGTACGGCACCATGTCGGGTCAACCAATATGTGTGTAGCAAATCAGGCCAGGGTGTAAAAGATAACATGTGGGTACTTATAAACAGCCAGCATAATCATGGTTATAATAATCAAGCGTGGTTATCAACAACACGGTCTAAGTAATAAGTTAAGCAATAAAGCATATTTAATTAATTAGCTGTACAGTTATCAGTTGTGTTTAACAGACAGTGTCAGCATTATGTGAACACATTATGATAGATGTGAATGCTGAAAAACAGGTTAATAGATATTGAGTGATCCATGGATGCGACGGCATGTATAATCTGTTAAATGGATGCAGCTGTAATTAGACCGGTTAAAGTTGCACATGGATGTCTGATAGGCTAAACTGGATAAAAGGGTATCATAGTAATAAACAAATGTGATCTATGATGTACAGGTGATTGTTAGATATAAATAATCAGATGCAAGATTAAGTTTCAAGTTCGGAATTATAAAAATGTGTAACGGACTTTATACGGTTAACTTGAAATCCATTTCTTTCAATTCTAATTAGAGATTTAATAGGAAATAAGTAATTTAGTCTATTAATAGTTTAAAATAGCATATAGCAAGTTTCACTTGCCTCGACGGGTCGCGAAACGGAAAACGGAACGTGACGCGTCGGCGGGGAAACAACACGACGTGCGTACGGTTCACGGAATGAACCCAAACGACGAACAGTGAAGCAACACGGGTCAGGGTTCCTCGCTGGATCGTCATGAATCGTCGCCGGCACGGCCGGATTCCAGCGAACCCAAAAACAGTAAGCATCGATACTTCAAGACTGCATGAATGAGAAAGGAAACAAAGAGAAAGAGAATGAAGGGAAGGAGGCTTACAATGGTCTGGAGAGGGATCGTGAGGATCGACGGCGTCGACGAAGCTCCGACGAGGTACCTGCAGCGACCACCGGCAGTCAAGAACAGATCTGAAAAGAAAAGAAGGAAGGAGATGGAAGAAGAAGAAGAAGAAGAAGGGATAGGTAAAGCTCACTGGGGTTGCACGAAAGCCGGGGCACGGAGACGAGGCCACTGGCGGCGACAAATCCGGCGGTGCAAACGTGTAGGGGGGCGGCTGCAGGTGTAGGGTGCTCGGGAGAGAGGGAAGGAGGAAGAAGAGGATGTGGAAGTGACGAGGGCGAGGAGGCGACGAGGTCTGCGACGATGGCGTCGGCGCTGGGGCAATGGCGAGGGAAGACGAGGCGGCTAGGGTTTGCAGGGAGGTGGGTTTTTGCTTCTGTGAAAAAAATAAAGAGGAAGAGAAATATAAAAGAAAGAGAGAGAGAAAGATTCGCGGGGAGGAGAGAGAGAGGGATACGAGAGGAGAGAGAAGAGGAGAGAGATAGAGAGGGGGTGAGAGATCGAGAGGAGAGAGAAAGCGAGAGGAGAAAGAAAGTTGGCTTTAGCGCGCGAGAGAGAGAGAGAAGAGAGAGAAAGAGAAGGGGAAAGGAGAGAGGGAGAGACATGTGGGGCTCGGGGTAGAATAAGGGATTGTGATTGGATCGCGGGGGGTAAAATGGTTAGGGAAAAATTTAAGAAAAGATTTAATATTTTGATACATCTTTTCGTTAACTGTAGAAAATTTTAGAGCTGGGGAAAAATTTGTTTGGTTAGGGAAAAATATTTTACACGGTTTTGTTCTGGTTTTTAAAATAATTTGGTTAAGGGGAAAACAGTACTGTAGATAATATAGGAAATATTTTTAAATTGATTTTAGAAATTTTAAAGTAGAATTTGGCGGGATACAAAACATCTCCGAATTGCGCCCGGGTCGAGTACAAAAATTTGAATTCGAAAAATGAAAATTACTGGCGGGTTCCAAAAATTAAAATGAAGGATTTTATAATTAAAAAGTATACCCCCAAGAACGATCGCACGCACGTGCGCGTAGCCGCCCAAACACGTCCGTTTCACTGAACGGGACGAGAACACGATGCAAGGACGCCACCACAGGGTTAGGAGTGTCAAGCAGGCCATGACAAGTATTTTAAATTTAAATTTTAGATGACCTAAATTGTTAGATGCAGAATATGAATTTGTCGGGGTAAATTACAACTAGCAATAGTCAAGCAAGATAAATAAAATAAATACTACACACTACACATACGGTAACTGAAATTTGTAGAACTGGACTCGGTTGTTACATTATACCCAACTACAAAAAGAATTTCGTCCTCGAAATTCCAAGAACACAAAAGATAGACGACCGACAATTACAAGAAAAGATTAGGAAACTTTTGCCGGATTTCATCTTCTCGTTCCCAAGTGGACTCTCCATGCGAGCAATTACCCCAAGAAACAAGTACAAGAGTGATAACCTTGTTCTTAAGAACCTTTTCCCTTCGATCCATAATTTCAACCGGTCGCTCCTCAAAAGTCAAGTCTTCTCGTACCGTTAGCTCCAAATGATCCAACACATATGTTTCATCTCGAACATACTTACGGAGTTGAGATACGTGAAACACATCATGCACATTCACCAAGGACTGCGGTAACGCCAAACGGTACGCTATCTCATCAACACGCTCCAAGATCTCAAAGGGTCCAACGAATCGAGGACTGAGCTTTCCTCGACTTCCAAAACGAATCACCCCTCTAGTCGGTGATATCTTCAAGAATACTAAATTACCCACGGTGAACTCTAGAGGTCTTCTCGACGTATCTTCCCAACTCTTCTGTCTGTCTTGAGCTGCTTTCATATGATTTCTGATAACGTTAACATTCTCAGCTGTCTGTACAACCAAATCTGGTCCCAACAATCTTCGTTCACCGACATCGTCCCAACAAACAGGTGAACGACATTTGCGACCGTACAGAGCTTCGAATGGAGCCATCTAAATCGTCGCCGGGAAACTGTTGTTGTAAGAAAACTCCACCAAATGTAGATGATCCTCCCAAGAACCCTTGAAGTCCAACATGCATGCTCTCAACATATCTTCAAGAGTTTGGATCGTTCTCTCCGACTGACCATCAGTTTGAGGATGATAAACTGTGCTAAACTTCAATTGAGTCCCCAAACTTTCCTGTAAACTCCTCCAGAAGTGTGATAAGAACCGAGTGTCCCGATCGGACACGATGCTCACCGGTACTCCATGCAATCTTACAATCTCCTGCATGTACCGCTCCGCCAAAGTTTCTGTTGATTGACCAACCCGAAAAGGAATAAAATGAGCTGCCTTGGTCAAACGATCAACAATCACCCATACTGCATTGTTTCTTTTTGGACTTCGCGGTAGAGCTGTCATGAAATCCATGGTTATATGTTCCCACTTCCACTGAGGAATCGGAAGTGGTTGCAATAAACCAGCAACCCTTTGATGTTCAGCCTTAACTTGCTGACACACCAAGCACTTTTCCACAAAGCGAGCAATCTCCCGCTTCATGCCTTCCCACAAGAAATGCTGTCGTATATCTCGGTACATCTTCGTGCCTCCTGGATGTACGGAATACGCTGAACTGTGTGCCTCCTTCATAAGTTCTTCACGAATATCTCCCTTTGGCACACACAAACGGCTATAATACCTCAACGAACCATCTTCGTGGATCAACAAATCTGTTCGTAGTCCGGCTTCGACCTGTTCTCGAAACTTTTGCAATTTAAGGTCCTGCGATTGCGCTGCTTTAATATTCTCGATCAGAGACGAATGTACCTGCAGCTGCATCAACTATCCCGAAGAATGCGGTAGCACAACCTCCAAATCAAATCTTCGAAAGTCTTCAACGAGTTCTTTCTGCGTAGTCAACATCTGAATTGCCAGTAACCGACTGAGTGCATCCGGCACAACATTAACTTTCTCCGGATGGTACTTAAGATCAAGATCGTAGTCAGCCATCAGCTCCAACCATCTGCGTTGCCTCATATTAAGCCCCTTCTACGTGAACACATACTTCAAGCTCTTATGATCAATAAAAACTTTGACCCTTTCGCCCAAAAAGTAGTGTCTCCAAATCTTCAAAGCGAAAATCACAGCCGCAAGCTCCAAGTCGTGAGTTGGGTAATTCTTCTCATGGTTCTTCAGCTGTCTTGATGCGTACGCTATAACCTTCCCTTGCTGCATCAAAACACATCCCAATCCTTTCCCAGATGCGTCGTTGTGAATCACCTGCAGGGTTCCTAGGCACCCTAATGAGGTCTCACAAGGCATCAACCATGCCATTTTCAAATTTAAACGGTGCCGAGAAACCCTAGTGTACGGATCGTTGGCTAGATGTCTAGGCGAAAAAGCAACTAGTTAACTATTAACTACAAGAATACGGAAATACAACCTTTGTAGATCCGGTTATCCACCTCCATAGCTCCGCAACGAAGTATCCTCGCTGTCCAAATCGAAATCCGGGCTCTTGCGTCGGCTTCATCGGAGAAGAAGCGGGCTAGGTCATCGACGACGTGCCGAAGATGATCTACGTCGAAGCATCACTAGATCAAGCTCCACCTTCACCAAGCCATGAAAACTTGTGAAGGAAACACTTTCTACTACTTGGCAAGAGGTAGAGGATGAAGAAATAGGAAGTGGGTAGACTTTAGAATTGGATTTCTCACTCATTTCCATCAATCACCATTGATGGAGCTTGCTTCTTCAAGTGAAGAAGATGAAGAAGAAGAAGATGAATATTATGATAAGTCTTTTTCAAAAAAGGAAATAATAAGAATACTTATCATAATGTAACCATGGTAATGTGTAGAGAGTTAATCATGGTTGAAAGGAATGGTTAGGGTTAAGCAAGAGACAAAATGGTCACTTGGTCAAAGTCTTCATGAAGCTTCAACAAGCTTCCAAAGAAAGCCACCATTTTGCATTATGCTTATCATTTTCCAAAATGAATAAACAAATAAATAAATAGATATGAAAATGAAAACCCTAACCATTACATAACCATGGTTTAAACTTTACACAAAACACAAGTTAGCATGCATCATCAAACATGATACATACAAGTGCACAAAAATATATCACATATACAATGTGCACATCCGAGTGAGAAAATTCATCTTAAAGTGAACCAATACTAGTTAATGCAAAGTAATATATCAAATATATAATTATGCATTAAATCATTAAATCAACACTTGATTTAACGATCCGGTCATATCGCATATAACCGACTAGTATCCTATGTATCGGCTTATCGAATCAATACTTGATTCGATAATTAGGTTATATCGCATATAACCAATCGATACATTTATCGCGAGAATGAAATACGGTATCACATACACGCATGATTCTCGGTCCCGCACATATCTCATATGCGCTCCTATTTCGTTTCGCTTGAGCCAGGAAACCTCTGTGTAGGACTCTAAATACTCGTCAATACGCCGGCAGCAGGTGATCATCATATCAAACACCCACAAGTCGCAAGCGGTCTGCTAAACGTAACGGCCACCCGGGTATTGAGCGATCTGAAGATCGACGAGCAAGCCCGCTCACACTCCAGTGAATCCAACCAGTAACACTACCGTACAGTCCGGTCTGATCGTCTGATATGTCGCATATCTCGCCTAGGGGTGGTAAACGTCAGACCCCAATAGCTCGATAAGTCGTGTCGATATGAGGTCTATAACAATTCGAGAAACTACTGGTAACACTTACCAGTAAATCTCAACAACCCTGGCCAGGGATTTCCTATTATAGCCAATCGAACACAGCGCAACATCAACTCCCTATACCGGGAGAGACGAATCCCCTCCTATCGCTCATTGGCTCCATGTGACTCGGGACTGTACCCAAAAACCACCGTTTTGCACGCCCTCTTGGACGTGGTAAGATGGAAATCAAAGCACAGTGGGAACCACACAAGACTCTATGACGATCTCGGGTCAACAGACTACTCTGTACCAGTGTCACCAGAGAACTGCCATCTGACGTAAGGTATAATACCATCTGGGAGTTCTCGGCGAGTCCGTCCAGTGTACCCAGTCTCCACTGAGCACCCGTATATCATCTCTGATGTCAAACACCAATGGATATGGGATCATCCATCGCCCATCTGTATGGGTCGAGAAGGTATACGCTAGTCTACTCTGGTATATCGATGCCCCGTCTCGATATTCCTACGACTAGGGACTTTGAAGGATGTACTTATGGACTACCATGTCCCCACTAGTATGATCCGCATCATAGTCCAGGTAGTCAAGTACACATCCTAAGGGCTTTACCAACATGTAACAGAGAGACAATCAGTAAACACGTTAAGGTAAAGATCAACGAGATAGCATACTATCATGTCGAGCAAGAAAGTCCTCCCTATATATGTCCAAGCATCCACTACAATATACATCCTATGTATAGCAATGGCCTCTAGGGCATACATATAACTAACAATCTCCCACTTGCACTAGGGCCATCTGATAGCAGTGGTTGCAGTATCTCATACTCAACCATCCCATAAAAGTCTCTCTCTGGGAAAAGGCCTTTGTGAGTGGATCCGCAGTGTTGTCCTCTGAGTCTACTCTCCTAACCTCGATCACCCTGGAGATCAACTATCTCCATGATCAGGTGATACTGCCTTAGAATATGTCTGGATCACTGATGGGACGAACGTTCCTTGGCATAAGCCACAACTCCATTGTCACACAATGGGAGGAACTAAGTTCATCTCATGAACAAATATACATCCAGAATGCCTCTTTGGTAGCATCTTAAGTAGCGATGTATCGAGCCTTTATCGTCTAGTATGCCACAGTATCTAGCTTGGAACTCTTCCAACATACCGTCCCTTTATTGAGGGTAAAGACAATGCCTGTGACTGACATTCAGTCGTCTTTATCATCCTGGAACACTTCCAGGGATTCTCCCCAGGATCGATTGATACCATCTCACTACAACTAGTGAGAATCCTAACATCCAATTAGATCTATCTCATAGATCCAAAACCCAGGATTTAGGAGGTATCACTTTGATCCAATATAGAGAATCATTGTGATAAGCGGAGATTGACCGATCGTAGCATAGGAAACTCTTTTCTTATCAAGAGTATGTCATCCACGTACTCAACGAGGATCACTACCATACTCCCTACTACCTTCTTGTATATACAAGGTTCATCTACCATTTTGATGATGTCAAACTCTTTGACTACTACATCAAAACAGATGTTCCAACTCCGCGATGCCTGCTTTATCCTATAAAGCATCTTGAACACGTTTCCGCTGCTCCCACTGTCTACGAAGCCCTCTGGCTGTGTACTTATAGACGCTCTCTTCCAAAACATCATTTAGAAAAGCAGTCATGGTACCCAACCACCAGATATCGTAGTCATGGTATGTAGCCGTGGCAAGTAGGATCTGGATGGACTTAAGCATAGATACTTGAAAAGGTTTCATCATTATCCACGCCTGGTCAATGACGAAAACCTTTAACAAGTCTAGCTTTGAAAGTTTCAACTTTTCCATCTACACCAAGTAATCTTCTCAAGATATACTTGCTCCTGATGGGGATTTAACCCTTCAGATATAGCACCCAAAGTCTATACTTTGTTGGTGTATGAGGATTCCATCTCAGTTCACTAAGCATCCAGCCATTCTTACAGAGTCCCACTCCTGATGGCCAGCTCGAAACTAGTTGGGTCATCATCTTATGATGCAATCCTCGCTCCCACTGTCATAGAGAAACCGAAGTATCTCTCAGGTGGGCGAGGAACCCTACTAGATCGGCGGAGAGGCTGAGGTTCGCTGGAATCTACTGAATCCTTCGGTTTTACCAAATCATCAGCTGCAGTTTGTATAGCTGGAACATTTCCAGTTCTACATAACAGACCTTGCCTCGAGCTTGTCCGGATTTTGCTTTTAGACATAGGCCGGACAACCCCAAATCTTAACTAACTTAAGAGATGGGCTCTTCCCTTATCATATCAAATATGAAGTGGTAGACAACTGATTTGATTTGAACCCTATTCAAAAGGTATGCAGCTTCTCAAGTGCATAACTCCTAAAAAGGAAATAGGTAACTCAGTAGTACTCATCATAGAGCACACCTTATCATATAGGGTGATGTTGCTCTGCCCCGATATACCATCGTGCTATGGTGTATTCGGAGGAGTAATGCTGAGAGAGAATCTCATTCTCCTTTAGCATAATCCAGGAATTCCATGCTCAAGTATTCTCCTCTTTGATCTCATCAAAGGACATAATACTTATACCCGTATTGGTTCTCTACTTCTAGCTTATATTCTGTGAATATCTCAAAAGGTTCGGACTCATGTTTCAACAGGAACATAGGTCTGAATCTTGAAAGATCATCAGAGAATGTAATGAAGTATAAAGAACCGGTCTTGGCAAGTGTAGATAGGGGACCTACATACATCAACATGTATCATCCCAAGAGTTCACTAACTCTTTCTCTGTTTCCAATAAACGGAGCTGTGGTCATCTTATCTTTGTGACATGACTGGCGAGTTTCACAAGATGTAAATTCAAACTGATTTAAATATGCATCTAAATGTAACTCAGCCAGTCGGGTCGCATTGATATGACCTAGTCTACAATACCTCAAAAAGGATTCGTTCATTTCTGAACTCTTCCTCTTGTGTGTGTTCCGTATACTAAAGAACTGTAGTTTGATTTAGAACATCAACGCTTTTAGATAACATGCCTGAACCGATCAACTTTTGATATAGGAAATGTTCAAAACATTATCCAACTATACAAAATTTTATCATTTCTTTACTGATAAAGAGACTGATATGATTTTGTATATCAGGTTCGGTATCTAATAGCATTTGTTCAGAATCAATGTACTGATAATACAGGGTGACAGTGACCAACAGACTTGGCTGCAACACATACCCCGTTTTCTGTCTCATGAAACTTATCACCCGTTCTCAGTTCTCTACCTTTCTGTAGCCCTATGTAACATATTACATATCTGGGATCCTGATCTGGTATCACATACCCAGGACGTAAAGGACACTGAGAAACAGTTCTCTGTAATGAACACACCCGAAGATGATGCATCAGCATGCACTCTCTTCGTTTGGGCGGTACGGGAAATCTGGTATTCCCCAATTTCCTGCTCTGTCTTATAACAATTATAAGTTGGAGCGGGACCAACGTTCCCCAGCTCAGTATAACAAGCAGGTTCGGTCAAATATTCCGTATTATTATCTTGATTAAGGCGTGATATGGTCGCTACCTGGAGAGAGAGAGAAGAAAACACTCAGCGTGCGCTCTTGCAAGAATAGATTGGTTATTATTTTATCTAATCAGGATGGCTCCCACTGCTTTTTATCAAATCTTCCTTCAAACCCTAAAAGGAAAGACTAGCCGGGATTAATTATACACTACAAGTTCGCCAATCTTTCAGCCAGGCCGGTGTCGGTACTTTGAGGGAGGTCCCCCGTGCTTTCGCACGAACCTAATTAATGTAAACCTCGTTTTCCCAGAGGCGTAACCCATTGACACCTTTCTAGACACCTACTTGATCGGCTAATTGTAATGTGTAAAACTCTCCCAGGAGTAACTCTTACTCGCAGCGGGTATCGGGATCCAACTATCTCATAGAAGGTATGCAATCTCATTGCAAATTTCAACACTTGAAATTCCCGATAATATTTTGCCCCTAGCGTGCTATGACCTTGACGCAGGCCAACAAACCATAGTGCGCTAGTCAAGTTCAACCCGTCATTTCCTGATTGAATTAAACCCACCCGCACGACCCTTGACGCAGGCCAACAAAGTCGCACGACTACCCTAATCCAATCTGCATCATATGCATAAGCAGATAAATACTAGTTAGCTACCGCACACTACGCCTTGACGCAGGCCAACAAACATAGCACGAATACTAACTAGCACTTATCTGAAATGACGGAGGGCTACGACAGGTTTTTCTGAAAACCTATTGCGTAATGAACTTGATATCGTTGCAGAATCAAATGATTTTAAAATGGAGTGTTTCTGAGGCTTTTCCAGTTTCGCTAAAGGGGTCACTCCCGGTGAAGGGATCGTCGGCCCTTTCCTCGTCGAATGAGGTGCGGGATATATCATATATATCGCTGTGCAAAGCAAAAACTCTTAAAAGCTATCAAAAGACAAACCGAGTGTGTAGCATCTGCCAGTTATTGCTAAAGGAGTCACTCCCGGTGAAGGGATCTCGGTCCTTTCCTCATCGAATAAGGTGCAGGATATATCACATATACCGCTGTGCAAAGCAAGAACTGTAGCTACCTGTTTTATTTTGAAATTCGATTCTACAACATCTTAGGTTTCTTTTATTTCATTAATCACATTAATGAAGTCCCATCATTTAAGTACCTAAACATCACAGATAATTACGACGTACACTTATGCCATCCGCATTCGCCTCGATGTCTCCTCGTGCACCGTTAGGTTAGGTGACTAACGGCAGAGCGGGGCAGGGCTAGCGCGGGTGTAAAACATAAGTAACGCCTATATAATATATCATATATACTATATACAGTATCCATCAGAGAACATCACATGATCACATCACAGATATCGCAGCAGAAGAATCATATGAAATATTGGATATACTAGGACGTCCGTGTTTTCAATACGAGCCAGTATAAAACACGGATTCCACGGTCGTGATGAATAGCCAAACCCACACCCCTAGACCCCTACGAGAGCGGTAAGCAACCCTACCAATTCTGGAGTTAGGAGACCCGGACTCGACTCCTCGAGTTGGTCTCCCACTGGACCCCAGAACCCGGTTACTTGTGCTCCCCTCCTTGGGTCTATCCTAGTGCGGAAAAGTAAATAATATACAAAGGGTGACAACTTCCGCAACCTGGAAGCGCTCCAATAAAAGAATATTACATACAAGTTTTTACATGAATGAAAATGAAAAACACTCATCTCACATAAAAACCCCTGGCTATTCAAACACGAAGATCCAATATAACATATTCAGCAACACATAACATCACATGTCATCAACATAAGTAAATATGCGCATCCCAATTGTCGTTGACATATAGCAACGAAACCGGCGATATCATATATTACGCTTACGGTCACAGAAAAGAAAGTGTAAAACTACAACAGTTGGAATCCGCAACCACCTCAGACATCGCATGCCTGACCAAATGAATTACTTAGACATCGCATGCCTAACAATTATAAACCCCGCATTTTAGTCTCATTATCGAAAACACTTTTCAATATTCAAGTCGGGCAATTCAACAAGATTCCTGACATCCTGATCGAATGCTCGTCGCAAACTTCAGTAGACGGCCGCACCCCCGATACCGTCGACGAAGTGCACCAAGGCGGAACACCGCTACCGCGAGCACCCGAACGGATGCTTTCGGCGACGGGGTTCTCCTACAGTCACTTGGTCGGGGCTATGGAGTGAGGCTATCTATTAAGTTTACCCGGCGAGTATCCGCGTACGCTACGTGATTGCGACGGACTTTTGATCACATCAAAATTCCATAGCAACCGATCAAGTGAGACTAAACTGCTATGTTTATAACATTCATTCAGTTATCTCATAACTTCTTGTGAATTCCAATTATTGTATCCCATTCCAGATAATTAGAAAATGTTAAACTTTCCGATCGAACATTCAAACACCCAAGTTTTCCCGATACAGATCAACACATGAAACAAGTCTAACAACATTCAGTTCGTGCCTCAGTACCAACGGTCCAGCCGTAGAAGGGTCAAGCCAATGCCTCACATGTGGCACGCCGTACTGCCCCAAACCCGAAGGTTCAAAGGGCAGTTCAAGACGGTCACATAATCGAGTTAAGGTTTGTTGTCTTCTAGAGGGACCATCGCGTTACTTGCACTACTTAGAACGTCGTTAAACTACAGAAAAATCCAACACTTGGAAATTTCCCGACAGGGGAAAAATTGGGTATTTATATCCGGTCGAACTTTTTAACATATTCTAAAATTTATCCGGAAAGCCACATAGACAAAATTTGATACTCCGATCAAAACACCGAATCCCCAAAACAACTCTAGAAAATTCAACTCTTGAATAAAATATAAAAATTACCAGAAGACTCAGCACTTTTACACAAGAATTACTGTGCAAGACACGTGCTCTAAATCACCAACATGGCCGCGGAACCGCCGCTAAACCCAGGGTGGGGCCGCGGTTCCGCGGCTCATTGGTCGATATAGAGCGACGTGCTTCACAGTAACTCTTAGGTTTCCCTGCTGAATTTTTTAGCAATTTTTAATCTGGAAAAATCCCAGTTTTTGAAAAAAGGACAGAGAGCATTTTTGTGATCGGGTTTCGGGTTCGTTCGGACTTCAAACTCCGTCTAGACTTCGCCTAAGGCTCTAGCTAGGCTCTGATACCACTGCAGGGTTCCTAGGCACCCTAATGAGGTCTCACAAGGCATCAACCATGCCATTTTCAAATTTAAACGGTGCCGAGAAACCCTAGTGTACGGATCGTTGGCTAGATGTCTAGGCGAAAAAGCAACTAGTTAACTATTAACTACAAGAATACGGAAATACAACCTTTGTAGATCCAGTTCTCCACCTCCATAGCTCCGCAACGAAGTATCTTCACTGTCCAAATTGAAATCCGGGCTCTTGCGTCGGCTTCATCGGAGAAGAAGCGGGCTAGGTCATCGACGACGTGCCGAAGATGATCTACGTCGAAGCATCACTAGATCAAGCTCCACCTTCACCAAGCCATGAAAACTTGTGAAGGAAACACACTCTACTACTTGGCAAGAGGTAGAGGATGAAGAAATAGGAAGTGGGTAGACTTTAGAATTGGATTTCTCACTCATTTCCATCAATCACCATTGATGGAGCTTGCTTCTTCAAGTGAAGAAGATGAAGAAGAAGAAGATGAATATTATGATAAGTCTTTTTCAAAAAAGGAAATAATAAGAATACTTTTCATAATGTAACCATGGTAATGTGTAGAGAGTTAATCATGGTTGAAAGGAATGGTTAGGGTTAAGCATGAGACAAAATGGTCACTTGGTCAAAGTCTTCATGAAGCTTCAACAAGCTTCCAAAGAAAGCCACCATTTTGCATTATGCTTATCATTTTCCAAAATGAATAAACAAATAAATAAATAGATATGAAAATGAAAACCCTAACCATTACATAACCATGGTTTAAACTTTACACAAAACACAAGTTAGCATGCATCATCAAACATGATACATACAAGTGCACAAAAATATATCACATATACAATGTGCACATCCGAGTGAGAAAATCCATCTTAAAGTGAACCAATACTAGTTAATGCAAAGTAATATATCAAATATATAATTATGCATTAAATCATTAAATCAACACTTGATTTAACGATCCGGTCATATCGCATATAACCGACTAGTATCCTATATATCGGCTTATCGAATCAATACTTGATTCGATAACTAGGTTATATCGCATATAACCAATTGATACATTTATCGCGAGAATGAAATACGGTATCACATACACGCATGATTCTCGGTCCCGCACATATCTCATATGCGCTCCTATTTCGTTTCGCTTGAGCCAGGAAACCTCTGTGTAGGACTCTAAAGACTCGTCAATACGTCGGCAGCAGGTGATGATCATATCAAACACCCACAAGCCGCAAGCGGTCTGCTAAACGTAACGGCCACCCGGGTATTGAGCGATCTGAAGATCGACGAGCAAGCCCGCTCACACTCCAGTGAATCCAACCAGTAACACTACCGTACAGTCCGGTCTGATCGTCTGATATGTCGCATATCTCGCCTAGGGGTGGTAAACGTCAGACCCCAATAGCTCGATAAGTCGTGTCGATATGAGGTCTATAACAATTCGAGGAACTACTGGTAACACTTACCAGTAAATCTCAACAACCCTGGCCAGGGATTTCCTGTTATAGCCAATCGAACACAGCGCAACATCAACTCCCTATACCGGGAGAGACGAATCCCCTCCTATCGCTCATTGCCTCCATGTGACTCGGGACTGTATCCAAAAACCACCGTTTTGCACGCCCTCTTGGACGTGGTAAGATGGAAATCAAAGCACAGTGGGAACCACACAAGACTCTATGACGATCTCGGGTCAACAGACTACTCTGTACCAGTGTCACCAGAGAACTGCCATCTGACGTAAGGTATAATACCATCTGGGAGTTCTCGGCGAGTCCGTCCAGTGTACCCAGTCTCCACTGAGCACCCGTATATCATCTCTGATGTCAAACACCAATGGATATGGGATCATCCATCGCCCATCTGTATGGGTCGAGAAGGTATACGCTAGTCTACTCTGGTATATCGATGCCCCGTCTCGATATTCCTACGACTAGGGACTTTGAAGGATGTACTTATGGACTACCATGTCCCCACTAGTATGATCCGCATCATAGTCCAGGTAGTCAAGTACACATCCTAAGGGCTTTACCAACATGTAACAGAGAGACAATCAGTGAACACGTTAAGGTAAAGATCAACCAGATAGCATACTATCATGTCGAGCAAGAAAGTCCTCCCTATATATGTCCAAGCATCCACTACAATATACATCCTATGTATAGTAATGGCCTCTAGGGCATACATATAACTAACATCACCAATCCTCCGGAATTGTCTGGCACGGTCAAAATAGGGGCGGTTATCAATTTCTGCTTCAACGTCTCAAAAGTTGACGCACATCTATCCGTCCACACAAAAAGTACCTCTTTGCGCATAAGCTTGGTCAACGGCTCCGCCAGACGAGCAATGTTCTCCACAAATCTTCTGTAATATCCGGCAAGTCCAAGAAAGCTTCTTATATCCGCAACATTCTTTGGAATCGGCCAATCACGAACTGCTGCAATCTTTTCGGGATCGACGGCGATTCCATCGCCAGACACAACATGCCCCAAAAACTTTACTTCCTCCAGCCAAAACTCGCACTTGCTCATCTTCGCATATAACTTCTCCTGTCTCAACGTCTGCAGTGCGATCTTCAAATGTTCAGCATGCTCTTCAAAACTCTTCGAGTAAACCAGAACATTGTCAATGAACACCACAATAAACTGGTCCAAGAATGGTGAAAAGATTCGGTTCATCAAGTCCATGAATATCGTCGGTGGATTCGTTACTCCGAAAGGCATCACTAAGTACTCGTAATGTCCATACCGAGTTCGGAACGTCGTCTTGCAAATATCATCTGCTTTCACTCGGACCTGATGATATCCGGATCGCAAATCTACCTTCGAGAATACCCTCACGCCACTAAGCTGTTCAAAAAGTTCGCCAATGCGAGGGATCGGGTACTTGTTCTTAATAGTCACCCGGTTTAATTCTCGATAGTCGATGCACATCCTCCTCGTGCCATCTTTCTTCTTAACTAGAAGAACTGGAGCTCCCCAAGGTGAGTTACTGCTTCGAATCCAACCCTTCTCAAGCAATTCAGCAACCTGTTTCTTGACTTCTTCCAACTCCACTGGTGCCATTGGATAATACGCTTTAGATACTGGCGCTGCACCAGGAATAAGATCAATTGTGAATTCCACGTCTCGCTTCGGCGGTAATCCCGATATATCTTCAAACACGTCCATAAAATCACGAACAACAGCTGGCTCTTCACTTTTATCAACCTCCCTTGATGCAAGAATATTAGTTGTCGGCCTAGCCCTAAACTCGACTTGCCCGACAGAACTGCTTCCTCCAGTGAAGGTGAACTCGGGATGTCCGGGAATATGGAAAATTACTTTCTTTGCCCTACAATCAATATGAGCGTGGAAAGTTCCTAGAAAATCCATTCCCAAGACGACTTCGTAGCTGCCCGTATCGATCACCAAGAAATCTGCAAAAAGTTCCCGTCCGCACACAACAACTGTACAATCTTTACATTCCCTACTAGATATGATTTTCCCATTCCCAGTGTGTATGTCCCAGAAACTAGATAGGGTCGTGCAGGTAATCGAGTGTGTAGCTATAAACTTGGACGACATAAAACAATGGGATGCACCAGAATCAAATAACACTAATGCGGGAAAACCGTGAACGAGTAGAATACCTGAAACAACTTCTCCTAACGCCTTAGCTTCCTCAGCTGTCAACGTAAAAGCTCGAGCTTGATTAGGTCCTTGAGTCAGCTGCTTCTGTCCCTGAAATGGTCTCTGCGGAGGCTTCTGAATATCATCCCTCGAACGAAGTTTCGACGGACAAGCGCTGACAGTGTGATCTGCTGCTCCACAAACTAAACAGAGTCCCTGCCTCCTTCGACACTCCTTTTGCACGTGTCCCGGTAAATGGCAGTAGTCACAAATCACGCTCCTACTTCAATCAATGACAACCGGCTTCTTCATCGGTGTTACGCCACGACGGTCCACGGGAATACTTCTGCGTCCATGAGATCGGTTTGGTACAAATGCCGGCTTCCTTATCGCAACTGCTGTCTGTTGTGAACTCCCAGTCTTCCCTGATAGGCTCTGCTATTCTCGGGCTGCCGTAAGTACCTGTGAGAAAGTGGTCAAACCCAGAGAGACAATCTGCCTCTGGATGTCCACATCCAAGCTGCGCATGAACCTCTTTGCCCTGTCTGCATCGTTGGCAACTAAAGGTCCAGCGAATCTACTGAGCCGTGTCCACTCTGCTGCATGTACGTCTACGGGTGCACCATTCTGCTTCAGACTGATGAATTTCTCTTCCATTTCCTCCCGTGCAGTCCGCGGGAAGAACTTCTCCAGGAAACTCTTCGAAAAATCCGCCCACTTGATCGGCTTGGGCAAGCGGGTCTCCTCCACAAGCCACCATTCACGGGCGTAGTCCACTAACTGAATACGCACCACATCCACCCTTTTATCTTCCGAGATCCGCGCCGCAATAAGTAAGTTCTCCGTGTCAACTAACCACTGCTCCGCTGGCAACGGCTCCTCCAAACCAGTAAAGACAGACGGACCCAAACGCCTGAAATCTGCTACGGTCCCCACACGATCAACTGGTTTAGCTCCAACATTGTTCACGGACTGCTGAACGGTCTGTAGGCCTTCCTGAAATGATTCAGCTTGCAGCTGGATCAGCTCGGTCTGCCTCTTTTGATTCTCCAGCATTACCCGTATCACTCCAAGCATGGAGGCTTCGTCAACATGCCTTTGGTACGTCTTCAGATTCTTGCCTGCCATACTCCTGAAATCAAAACACCCAAGATTAGCATGATAACAAATTTACAATATAGATCAATGCTAGAACTCCAAGTTACCTAAATAGAGTACCGCATTGTAACTATGCCGCGGTATCATAGCTACAATTACATAACTCCACCCAAGTCGCCTAAGTCCTAGAGATAACAAGGAATCAGGTTTTCGAGTCGATATGCAAAGGAAGTTTGCACATCGTAAAAGATATAATCAGGAAGAACTTGATTCAAGAATGGTAAAACGGTAAGGTAGCAGGACATGTTTCCTAAACACGGGTATTCTGATTCGTGTATTGGGTACAATACCAAACTACAAAAGAATCAACTCGACTAACCTATGGCTCTGATACCAAAAGAACCATGTCACGCCCCGCTTCCCAGAGTACGCTAAATTGGGCACGTGACATAGCCAACCATGCTACCTGTGGGTAGGAAGTATCCATCCACAGTCACATTACGGCTGTAGAGATATCAAGAACAAAATAAAACTATCTAATACATGTCCATAAGCCAAGAGAAAATGAGTCAAGAATAATAAAATGCGGAAGCAAAAGATCCAATACAAAATAACTGGAATGTATGTCCCATAATGCGGGCTCACATCAGGAATAAAATGCAGGAAATAAAGAACTAACTACTACCGACACCTCACAGCTCAGCCTGCTGGATGAAGTACTCCTGCTCGGACTGCAGCAACGGTACAGAATCTAGGCCATGCAAAACCCAGACGTCAGGGCGTCATGTCATCAAGTAATAAAGTGTAACAGGGTAACAAGCAATGCAAATATAATCATGAGTTATAAAGCATGTGTAACAGTGATATAAATCAGGGCAGTGAAGGGTAGTATGCAGTGAGTAAACTAAACTGGTCTATTGGGTTATCTATTCTAAAATCTTTGAAATCAAATTGATGAATAATCGATGTAACTCAATAATATCCCGTGCATGCCCGAGACCACGGTCTACAGACCCTCGGGCTGAAACCGAGACGTGCCGCTAGGCAGTAAAAGGTAGCAGGTACAAATGAGTGATGTCAGCATCATCACTCCGGGGCTGGCCTAGCCCGTAAGACTGATCAGAACAGGTATCGAACTGTTGAGTTACAAGTCAGGTTTCACCATTGATTTCCCCATACCCCCAAGTTATAAGTGTTCAAGTCAGGTATTCAGTAATCAAGAACTAATGCCAACACAGGATCAGGTAAGAGCAGGTTTGTCTGGATAGACAACAGGAACGGTCCGTGAGGACTACATGTCAAGTTTGTTGGCATTAGACACAAGATCAGGTAACAGGTCAAGTCATGGTACATCAGGTCCAGTCAAGTAGTGTACGACACCATGTCGGGTCAACCAATATGTGTGTAGCAAATCAGGCCAGGGTGTAAAAGATAACATGTGGGTACTTATAAACAGCTAGCAAAATCATGGTTATAATAATCAAGCATGGTTATCAACAACACGGTCTAAGTAATAAGTTAAGCAATAAAGCAGATTAAATTAATTAGCTGTACAGTTATCAGTTGTGTTTAACAGACAGTGTCAGCATTATGTGAACACATTATGATAGATGTGAATGCGGAAAAACAGGTTAATAGATATTGAGTGATCCATGGATGCGACGACATGTATAATCTGTTAAATGGATGCAGTTGTAATTAGACCGGTTAAAGTTGCACATGGATGTCTGATAGGCTAAACTGGATAAAAGGGTATCATAATAATAAACAAATGTGATCTATCATGTACAGGTGATTGTTAGATATAAATAATCAGATGCAAGACTAAGTTTCAAGTTCGGAATTATAAAAATGTGTAACGGACTTTATACGGTTAACTTGAAATCCATTTCTTTCGATTCTAATTAGAGATTTAACAAGAAATAAGTAATTTAGTCTATGAATAGTTTAAAATAGCATGTAGCAAGTTTCACTTGCCTCGACGGGTCGCGAAACGGAAAACGGAACATGACGCGTTGGCGGGGAAATAACGCGACGTGCGCACGGTTCATGGAATGAACCCAAACGACGAACAGTGGAGCCACACGGGTCAGGGTTCCTCGTTGGATCGTTGTGAATCGTCGCCGGCACAGCCGAATTCCGGCGAACCCAAAAACTGTAAGCATCGATACTTCAAGACTGCATGAATAAGAAAGGAAACAAAGAGAAAGAGAATGAAGGGAAGGAGGCCTACAATGGTCTAGAGAGGGATCGTGAGGATCGACGGCGTCGACGAAGCTCCGACGAGGTACCTGCAGCGACCACCGGCAGTCAAGAACAGATCTGAAAAGAAATGAAGGAAGGAGAAGGAAGAAGAAGAAGAAGAAGGGATAGGTAAAGCTCACTGGGGTTGCACGAAGGCCGGGGCACGGAGACGAGGCCACTGGCGGCGACAAATCCGGCGGTGCAAACATGTAGGGGGCGGCTGCAGGTGCAGGGTGCTCGGAAGAGAGGGAAGGAGGAAGAAGAGGATGTGGAGGTGACGAGGGCGAGGAGGCGACGAGGTCTGCGACGATGGCTTCGGCGCTGGGGCAATGGCGAGGGAAGACGAGGCGGCTAGGGTTTGCAGGGAGGTGGGTTTTTGCTTCTGTGAAAAAAATAAGGAGGAAGAGAAATATAAAGGAAAGAGAGAGAGAAAGATTCGCGGGGAGGAGAGAGAGGGATACAAGAGGAGAAAGAAAATGAGAGAGATAAAGAGGGGGTGCGAGATCGAGAGGAGAGAGAAAGCGAGAGGAGAAAGAAAGTTGGCTTTAGCCCCAGAGAGAGAGAGGGAGAGAGAAGAGAGAGAAAGAGAATGGGAAAAGAGAGAAGGAGAGACGTGTGGGGCCCGGGGTAAAATAAGGGATTGTGATTGGCTCGCGGGGGGTAAAATTGTTAGGGAAAAATTTAAGAATAGATTTAATATTTTGATACATCTTTTCGTTGACTGCAGAAAATTTTAGAGCTAGGGAAAAATTTGTTTGGTTAGGGAAAAATATTTTACACGGTTTTGTTCTGGTTTTTAAAATAATTTGGTTAAGGGGAAAACAGTAATATAGATAATATAGGAAATATTTTTAAATTGATTTTAGAAATTTTAAAGTAAAATTTGGCGGGATACAAAACATCTCCGAATTGAGCCCGGGTCGAGTCCAAAAATTTGAATTCGAAAAATGAAAATTACTGGCGGGTTCCAAAAATTAAAATGAAGGATTTTATAATTAAAAAGCATACCCCCAAAAACGATCGCACGCACGTGCGCGTAGCCGCCCAAACACGTCCGTTTCACTGAACGGGACGAGAACACGATGCAAGGACGCTACCACAGGGTTAGGGGTGTCAAGCAGGCCATGACAAGTATTTTAAATTTAAATTTTAGATGACCTAAATTGTTAGATGCATAATATGAATTTGTCGGGGTAAATTACAACTAGCAATAGTCAAGCAAGATAAATGAAATAAATACCACACACTACACATACGGTAACTGAAATTTATAGAACTGGACTCGGTTGTTACAACCGGACTCAGATACATTCAGTCTAAGAAATGGGAGCAGATCCACAGTTGCTGCATCTTAAATGGCTCCAGTGTAGCGGAAAACGCTCTTCCAAATAACCGTGATGTTAAATCGGAGCGAGATCCCGCTCTAAAAACGTTAAGTCTGTCACTGGAAGAACAAATTAACAGGTTGATAAAAGAAGCTTTTCAAAAGAGAAGGGACAATCATAGCCGCGAAATGGCCATTTATGAAAAGGCCAGGACGTAGCGTCTCAGTCAGCAATCTGAGGTGAAGGAAGATTATAATGCTCTTCATCCCCGGCCCATTGTATGTTCGGGGAAAATCCTGAAATGGAGGAAAAAATAGGGCAAAGAACGCAAACAAAGTTCGAAAACAATAAAGCGGCTCCAAGACATCGTGCAATCGAGAAAAACTTGGTTGGAGCTCGTCCTTTATAAAGAAGATGGGCCAGGAATACTCTTTCTCCTAAGACAAGACAATGAAAATATTTAACCTTGTCATGAATCACCAAATGATGACACTTACGGAGTCTCGGCATCCCAAACAAATAAACGGGGTCCATCATCCAGATTATTGCTCTTATCACTGAGTAATAGGTCATCCCTTTGAAGACTGCTTCACCTTCAAAGACTGGGTATAAGACCAGTATTTACAAGGCAGGTTCGCTTTATCCGACAGCTGGAGGGTAACCCCGCCGTAAAAGCATGAGCCAAAAGGACCTATACCGTCAGGATAGGACCAGCTCAACATAAAAAAAGGAAGCGAACTCGTACTTGCCATATGATAACATTCTCAAAAGAGAGAGGCCACAAGACTATGGATGACCTCCACATGTGCTTTGCAAATGAAGACGAGGATGAGGTGATCTCAGAGTTTCCACCAGCACCAAAAGAGCTAGAAGACGGGATACACACTACGGCGGACAGCCTAAGAAAAATTGACTTAGGAACGGAAAATGATCCGGGACCAACGTTCGTCAGTGAACTATTATCTGGAAAAAAGGTGGCCACGTTAAAAGACGTGCTCATGCAATATAAAACTTGCTTCGCCTGGAACTACTCTGAAATGCCGGGTTTAGATCCAAAAGTGGCAGTACATAAATTGGCCATATCACCAGACATAAAGCCAGTCAAGCAAGTGCCAAGAAGAATGAGACTCGAACTTGAGATGAGCATCAACGCTGAGGTCAAGAAATTAATTGACTCCAGGTTCATCCAAGAAGTTCAATATCCTGACTGGATCGCCAACATTGTTCCAGTAATGAAGAAAAATGCGATAGTGCGCATCTGCGTGGACTTTCGGGACCTCAACAAAGCTTGCCCGAAGGATGATTTTCCAGTACCTGTTGCCGAGTTGATGTTCAATAACACGTCTACCAATGAGGTCTTCTTCTTCATGGATGGATCTTCATGATACAACCAAATAGAAATGCATCCAGAAGACCAAAAGCATACTGCCTTCCGGACACCACTGGGCATATTCTGTTATAAGGTGATGCCCTTCGGTTTGAATAACGCTAGCGCTACCTACCAGAGGGCCATGACGAAGATCTTTGATGACCTGATACACGAGATCGTCGAATGCTACATTAACGACCTTGTGGTAAAGAGTAAATCACACGAGGAATATTGGGAACACCTAAAAATAGTGTTCCAATGCCTTCAGAAGTATAATCTGAAAATGAATCCTCTAAAATGTGTGTTTGGAGTTTCCTCAGGAAAATTCCTAGGATTTATCATACGTCACCGGGATATCAAAATCGACCCTTCAAACATCAAGGCGATTATGGAAATGCCCACGCCAAGAACCCTCAAACAACTGCGGTCTCTCCAAGGAAAGCCCGCGTACATCCGGCGGTTCATAGCTAACCTCTCCAAGAAATGTTGTCCCTACGGACATTTGATGAAGAAGGGGATCCCGTTCGTCTGGGATCAGAAGTGCCAAAATGCACCGGACGAAATTAAGCAATCCTGCAAAATCTGCCGGTATTGACCGCTCCAGAGTTGAGAAATCCCCTTATCCTATATACAATAGCCCTTGAGGGTTCTTTAGGCACATTGTGGGTGTTAGTTATATGTATGCCCTAGAGGCCATTACTGTACATTGGATGTATATTGTAGTGGATGCTGGGACATATATAGGTAGGACTTTCTTGCTCGACATGATATTACGCTATCTGATTGCTCTTTATCTTAACATGTATACTTTCTATCTCTCTGTTACATGTTGATAAAGCCCTTAGGATGTGTACTCGACTTCCAGGACTATGATGTAGATCATACTAGTAGGGCCTGGGTAGTCCATGAGTACATCCTTCAATGTTCCTAGTCGTGGGAATATCGAGACGGGGCATCGATATTCCAGAGTAGACTCGCGTATATCTTCTCGACCCATGTGATGGGCGATGGATGATCCCATATCCATTGGTGTTTGATATCAGAGATGGTATGCGGGTGCACAGTGGAGACTGGGTACACTGAACGGACTCGCCGAGAACTCCCAGATGGTATTATACCTCACGTCAGATGGCAGTTCTCTGATAACATTGGTACAGCTTAGTCTGTTGACCCGAGATCGTCATAGAGTCTTGTGTGTCTCCCACTGTGCTTTGATTTCCACCCTACCACGGCTCTACTGAGTCGTGCAAACATGTGGTTTTTGGGTACAGTCCCGATTCACATGGAGGCAATGAGCGATAGGAGGGGATTCGTCTCTCCCGGTATTGGGGGTTGATGTTGCGCTATGCACGACTGGCCATAACTGGAAATCCCTGGCCAGGGTTGCAGTGATCTACTGGTAAGTGTTATCAGTAGCTTCACACATGTTATGGACCTCACGTCGGCATGACTTATCGAGCTATTGGGGTCTGACGTTTACCATCCCTAGGCGAGATATGCGACATATCAGACGAACAGACCGGACTGTACGGTAAGTGTTACTGGTTGGATTCACAGGAGTGTGAGCGGGCTTGCTCGTCGATCTTCTAATCGCTCAATACCCGGGTGGCCGTTACGTTTAGCAGACCGCTTGTGGCTTGTGGGTGTTTGATATGATCATTACCTGCTGCTGGCGTATTGACGAGTCTTTAGAGTCCTACACAGAGGTTTCCTGGCTCAAGCGAAACGAAATAGGAGCGCATATGAGATATGTGCGGGACCGAAAATAATGCATGTATGTGATACCGTATTCTATTCTCGCGATGAATGTATTGAATGGTTGTATGCGATATAACCTAGTTATCGGATCGAAGATTGATTCGATAAGTCGATACATTGGATATTAGTCGGTTATATGCGATATGACCGGATCGTTAAATCAAGTATTGATTTAATGATTTAATGCATAATTATATATTTGATATATTACTTTGCATTAACTAGTATTGGTTCACTTTAAATTGATTTTCTCACTTGAAATGCACAAGTTGTATATGTGATATATTTTTGTGCACTTGTTTGTATCATGTTTGATGATACATGCAAACTTGGGTTTGTGTAAGACTTAAACCATGTTTAGTGAATGGTTAGGGTTTCATTTCACTTATTTATTTATCTATTTATTTTGGTTAAAAAGGAAAAGAAAAACTAAATGGTTGCTTTCATACTAGAAGGTTCTTGATGCTTCATGCATCTTTGACTAAAGTGACCATTTTGTCTTCATCTCCTAAACATAACCATTCAACTAAACCCTAGTTAATTCTCTACACTAAACCATGGTTGCAAATATGATAAGTATCATTTTATTTTCTATTTTATTTATTCTTATCTTCTTCTTCTTCTTCAATATAGAAGAAAGCTTGCAACCATTAATGGCAACATAAGAAAAAGAGTGAGAAATCCAATTCTAAAGTGAACCCACTTCCTATTTCTTCATCCTCTACCACTTGCCAAGTAGTATAGGGTGTTTTTTTCATAAGTTTCATAACTTGGTGAAGTTGGAGCTTGATTTTGAGTTGCCTCGACGTAGATCATCTTCGGCATCGAAGTCGACGACCTAGACCGATCATTTCTTCGACGAAACCATCGCCAGTCCGGGATCCGATGATCGCAGCGGAGAGTCGTCAACGTGGAGCTAAGGAAGTGGAGGACTGGATCTATAAAGGTTATAGTCACTTTCCTTTAGCAATAAAGTTGTTTACTTGCTTGCATCGCCTTATCATCTAGTTAACGATTCGTATTAGGGTTTGTAGGCACATGAAAAAATTTGAATTGGGCATGTTTGATCTATTGTGAGACCTCATTAGTGTGCCTAGGAACCCTACAGTGGTATCAGAGCCTAGCTAGAGCCTTAGGCGATGCGTAGACGGAGTTAGAAGTTCGATCGAACCGAAACCCTAATCTGAAATTGCTCTCTGTACATTTTTTGAAATCGGGGATTTTTGAGAATTAAAAATATGCAGAAAAATCAGCAGGAGTTTCTAAGAATTACTGTGAAGCCCGTACTCCTGATTCCATAAAAGCGCGGCGGAACCGCGGCATTAGCATGGCTAATGCGGCGGTTCCGCGGCCATTTAGTCTCCTCATTCATTTAATTTTACACAGTAATTCCTATTTTGTAGTGCTGGTTTTCCTGGGAATTTTTAATCTGAACTGAAGAGTTGAGTTTTCTGGGTTGTATTGGAAGTTCGGAGATTCAATCGGACTGTCTAATTTTGTCTGTGTTTTTTCCGGGTAATTTTAGAATATGTTAAAAGTTCGATCGGATATAAATACCCACTTTTTCCCCTGCCGGGAAATTTCCAATTGTTGGACTTTTCCGTAGTTTAATGACGTTCTAAGTAGTGCAAGTAACGCGATGGTGTCTCTAGAAGACAACAAACCTTAACTCGATTATGTGACCATCTTGAACTGCCCTTTGAACCTTAGGATTTGAGGCAGTATGGCGTGCCACATGTGAGGCGTTGGCTTGACCCTTCTACAGCTGGACCGTTGGTACTGAGTCACGAAGTGAATGTTTTTGAACTTATTTCATGTGTTGAGCTGTTTCGGGAAAACTTGGGTGTTCGATTGTTCGATCGGAAAGTTTAACATTTTCTATTCATCCGGAATGTGATACAACATTTGGAATCCACAAGTAGTTATGAGATAACTGAATGAATGTTATAAACATAGCAGTTTAGTCTCACTTGATCGGTTGCCACGGAATTTTGATGTGATCAAAAGTCCGTCGTAATCATGTAGCGTACGCGGATACTCGCCGGGTAAACTTAATAGACAGCCTCACCCTATAGCCCCGACCAAGTGACTGTAGGAGAACCCCATCGCCGAAAGCATCCATTCGGGTGCTCGCGGCAGCGGTGTTCCGCCTTGGTGCACTTCGTCGACGGCGTCGGGGGTGCGGCCGCCTACTAAAGTTTGCGACGAGCATTCGATCATGATGTCGGGAATCTTGTTGAATTGCCCGACTTGATATTGAAAAGAGTTTTCGATAATGAGACTAAAATGCGGGGTTTATAATTGTTAGGCATGCGATTCCTAAGGGATTCATTTGATTAGGCATGCGATGTCTAAAGAGTTTGCGGATTCCAACTGTTGTACTTTTACACTTTCTTTTCTGTGACCGTAAGTGTAATATGTGATTTCGCCGGTTTCGTTGCTATATGTCAACGACAATTGGGATGCGCATATTTACTTACGTTGATGACATGTGATGTTATGTGTTGCTGGATATGTTATATTGGATTGTCGTGTTTGAATAGCCGGGGTTTTTTTATGTGAGATGAGTGTTTTTCATTTGCATTCATGTAAAAACTTGTATGTAATATTCTTTTATTGGGGCACTTCCAGGTTGCGGATGATGTCACCATTTGTATATTATTTACTTTTCCGCATTAGGATAGACCCAAGGAGGGGAGCATAAGTAACCGGGTTCTAGGGTCCAGTGGGAGACCATCTCGAGGAGTCGAGTCCGGGTCTCCTAACCCTAGAATTGGTAGGGTTGCTTACCGCTCTCGTAGTGGTCTAGGGGTGTGGGATTGGCTATTCATCGCGACCGTGGAATCCGTGTTTTATACTGGCTCGTATTAAAAACACGGACGTCCTAGTATATCCAATATTTCATATGATATTTTCTGCTGCGTTATCTGTGATGTGATCATGTGATTTGTTCAGATAGATATTGTATATAGTATATATGATATATTATATAGACGTTGCTTATGTTTTACACCCGCGCTAGCCCTGCCTCGCTCTGGCGTTAGTTACCTAACCTAACGGTGCAGACGGGACATCGAGGAGAATGCGGATGGCATAAGCGTACGTTATATTTATCTGTGATGTTTAGGTGGACTTAAATGATGGGACATTCATTAATGAGATTAATGAAAAGAAAATAAACCTAAAAGATGTTGTGGAATCGAATTTCAAAATAAAACAGGTAGCTACAGTTCTTGCTTTGCATCGCGGTGTTCCTTGTAGAACATCCTGCACCTTATTCGATAAGGAAAGGACCGAGATCCCTTCACCGGGAGTGACTCCTTTAGCAATAACTGGCAGATGCTACAAACCTCGGTTTGTCTTTTAATTGCTTCTATAGTTCTGCTTTGCACAGTGATATATATGATATATCCCGCACCTCATTCGTCGAGGAAAGGGCCGACGATCCCTTCACCAGGAGTGACCCCTTTAGCAAAACTAGAAAAGCCTTAAAAACATTCCATTTGAAAACCATTTGATTCCGCAACGAGATCAAGTTCAAAGCGTTAAAGGTTTTCATAAAAACCATTCACAGCCCTCCGTCATTTTAGGAAGTAGAGTACTTAGTATTCGTGCTACGTTTGTCGACCATAGCCGAGGCGTAGTGTGCGGTAGCTAAGTGATGTCTTCCTACACCGCATATGATGCGATTAGTTAGGACAGTCATGTGGCTTTGTTGACCTTAGCCAAGGGTCATGTGGGTGGGTCTAACTAATCACGAAATGATGGGTAGAACTTGACTAGTACTTATAATTTGTTGACATTAGCCAAGGTCATAGGTGCTAAGGGTAAAAACCATTATCGGGAGTTTCAAGTGTTGAAATTTGCAATGAGATTGCATACCTTCTATGTGATAGTTGGATCCCGATACCCACTGCGAGTAATTGTTACTCCTGGGAGAGTTTTGCACTTTGCAATTAGCCGATCAAGTAGGTGTCTAGAAAGGTGTCAACGGGGTTACGCCTCTGGGAAAACGAGGTTTACTGTAATTAGGTCCGTGCGAAAGCACGGGGAACCTCCCTCAAAGTACCGACACTGGCCTGGCTGAAAGATTGGCGAACTTGTAGAGTGTAATTAATCCCGGCTAGTCTTTCCTTTTAAGGTTTGAAGGAAGATTTGATAAAAACAGTGGGAGCCATCCTGATTACATAAAATATATAACCAATCTAATCTTACAAGAGCACACGCAGAGTGTTTTCTTCTCTCTCTCTCCAGGTAGCGACCATATCACGCCTTAATCAAGATAATAATATGGATATATTGACCGAACCCGCTTGTTATACTGAGCTGGAGAACGTTGGTCCCGCTCCAACTTATAATTGTTATAAGACAGAGCAGGAAATAGGGAAATACCAGAATTCCTATGCCGCCCAAACGAAGAAAGTGCATATGATGCATCTCCTTCGGGTGTGCTTATTATAAAGAACTGTTTCTCAGTATCCTCTGCATCCTGGGTATTTGATACCGGATCAGGATCCCAGATATGTAATCTGTTACATAGGGCTACAAAAGGGTAGAAAACTGAGAACGGGTGATAAGTTTCATGAGACAGAAAATGGGGCAAGTGTTGCAGCCAAGTCTGTTGGTCACTGTCACCCTGTATTACCAATACATTGATTCTGAACGAATGCTATTAGATACCGAACCTGATATACAAAATCATATCAGTCTCTTTACAAGTAGAGAAATGATAAAATTTTGTATTGTTGGATAATGTTTTGAACATTTCCTATATCAAAAGTTGATCGGTTCAGGCACGTTATCTAAAAGCATTGATGTTCTAAATCAAACTACAGTTCCTAGTATACAGAACACACACAAGAGGAAGAGTTCAGAAATGAACGAATCCTTCTTGAGGCATTGTAGACTAGGTCACATCAATGCGACCCGACTGGCTGAAGTTACATTTTAGATGCATATTTAAATCAGTTTGAATTTACATCTTATGAAACTTGTCAGTCATGTCACCAAGATTAGATGACCATAGCTCTGTTTATTGGAAACAGAGAAAGAGTTAGTAAACTCTTGGGACTGATATATGATGATGTATGTAAACTCCCTTGTCTACACATACCAGGACCGGTTCTTTGTACTTCATTATATTCTCTGATAATCTCTCAAGATTCAGTCATATGTTCCTGTTGAAACATAAGTCCGAACCTTTTGAGATATTCACAGAATATAAGTTAGAAGTAGAGAACCAAAATACGGGTATAAGTATTATGTCCTATGATAAGATCAGGGAGGAGAATACTTGTGCATGGAATTCTTGGACTATTCTAAAGGAAAATGAGATTCTCTCTCAGTGTTACTCCTCTGAATGCACCACAGCACAACGGTGTATCGGGGTGGAGCAATCGCACCATATTGGATATAGTGTGCTCTATGATGAGTACTACTGAGTTACCTATTTACTTTTGGGGTTGTGCACTTGAGAAGCTGCATACCTATTGAATTAGGTTCGAATCAGATCACTGCCTACCACTCCATATAAGATATGGTATGGGAAGAGCCTATCTCTTAAGTGAGTTAAGATTTGGGGTTGTCCGGCCTATGTCTAAAAGAAAAATCCGGACAAGATCGAGGCAAAGTCAGTTCTGTAGAACTGGAAAGGTTCCAGCTATACAAAACCGCAGCTGATGATTTGACAGAACCAAAGGATTCAATAGTTCCCGACGAACCTCAGCCTCTCCGCCGATCTGGTAGGGTTCCTCATCCGCCTGAGAGATACCGTGGTTTCTCGATGACAGTGGGAGCAAGGAATGCATCATGAGATGATGACACAACTAGTTTCGAGCAGGCCATCGAGAGTAGGGACTCTGTAAGAATGGCTGGATGCTTAGCGATCTGACATGGAATCCATGTACACCAGCAAAGTATGGACTTTGGCTGCTATATCCGAAGGGTTAAATCCCCATCAGGAGCAAGTATATCTTGAGAAGATTACTTGGTGTAGATGGAAAAGTTGAGACTTTCAAAGCTAGACTTGTTAAAGGTTTTCGTTATCAACCAGGCATGGATAATGATGAAACCTTTCCAGGGACTATGTTTAAGTCCATCCAGATCCTACTTGCCATTGCTACATACCATGACTACGATATCTGGTGGTTGGGTGCCATGACTACTTTTTTAAATAGTGATTTAGAAGAGAACGTCAATAAGAACACATCCAGAGGGCTTCGTAAACAGTAGGAGCAGCGGAAACGTGTGCAAGTTGCTTTACATAATAAAGCAGGCATCGCGGAGTTGGAACATTTGTTTTGATGTGGTAGTCAAAGAGTTTGACTTCATCAAAATGGTAGATGAACCTTGTATATACAAAAAGGTAGTAGGGAGTCTGGTGGTGATCATCGTAGAGTACGTAGATGACATACTCTTGATAGGAAAAGAGTTTCTTATGCTACGAACGGTCAATCTCCTCTTATCACAAGGATTCTCCAATAGGATAAAGATGATACCTCCTAAATCCTGAGATTTGGATCTATAAGATAGATCTAAAGGGATGTTAGGGTTCTCACTAGGTATAGTGAGATTGTATCAATCGATCCTGGGAGAATCACTGAAAAAGTTCCAGACTGATAAGCACGACTGAGTGTCAGTCGCAGGCATTGTCTTTACCCTCAGTGGAGAGACGGTATGTTGGAAGAGTTCCAAGCTAGATACCGTGACAAACTAGACGATAAAGGCTGGTAACATCGCTATTAAAGATACTACCGAAGAGGCAGTTTGGGTGTATATTGGTTCATGAGATGAACTAGGTTCCTATCATTGTATGACAATGAAAGTGTGGTTTTGGCCCAGGAACCCTGGTCCCATCAGTGACCCAGACATATTCTGAGGCAGCATCACCTGATCATGGAGATAGATGATCTCCAGGGTGATCGAGGTTAGGAGAGTAGACTCAGAGGACAACACGGTGGATCCACTCACAAAAGCTTTTTCCCAGAGAGAGACTTATATGGGATGGTTGAGTATGTGATATTGCAACCACTGCTACAGATGGCCCTAGTGCAAGTGGGAGATTGTTAGTTATATGTATGCCCTAGGGGCCATTACTGTACATTGGATGTATATTGTAGTGGATGCTGGGACATATATAGGTAGGACTTTCTTGCTCGACATGATAGTACGCTATCTGGTTGCTCTTTATCTTAACATGTATACTTTCTGTCTCTCTGTTACATGTTGATAAAGCCCTTAGGATGTGTACTCGACTTCCAGGACTATGATGTAGATCATACTAGTAGGGCCTGGGTAGTCCATGAGTACATCTTTCAATGTTCCTAGTCGTGGGAATATCGAGACGGGGCATCGATATTCCAGAGTAGACTAGCGTATATCTTCTCGACCCATGTGATGGGCGATGGATGATCGCATATCCATTGGTGTTTGACATCAGAGATGGTATGCGGGTGCTCAGTGGAGACTGGGTACACTGAACGGACTCGCCGAGAACTCCCAGATGGTATTATACCTCACGTCAGATGCCAGTTCTCTGGTGACATTGGTACAGCTTAGTCTGTTGACCCGAGATCGTCATAGAGTCTTGTGTGTCTCCCACTGTGCTTTGATTTTCACCCTACCACGACTCTACTGAGTCGTGCAAACAGGTGGTTTTTGGGTACAGTCCCGATTCATATGGAGGCAATGAGCGATAGGAGGGGATTCGTCTCTCCCGGTATTAGGGGTTGATGTTGCGCTATGCATGACTGGCCATAACTGGAAATCCCTGGCCAGGGTTGCAGTGATCTACTGGTAAGTGTTATAAGTAGTTTCACACATGTTATGGACCTCACGTCGGCATGACTTATCGAGCTATTGGGGTCTGACGTTTACCACCCCTAGGCGAGATATGCGACATATCAGACGAACAGACCGGACTGTACGGTAAGTGTTACTGGTTGGATTCACAGGAGTGTGAGCGGGCTTACTCGTCGATCTTCTGATCGCTCAATACCCCGGTGGCCGTTATGTTTAGCAGACCGCTTGCGGCTTGTGGGTGTTTGATATGATCATCACCTGCTGCTGGCGTATTGACGAGTCTTTAGAGTCCTACACAGAGGTTTCCTGGCTCAAGCGAAACGAAATAGGAGCGCATATGAGATATGTGCGGGACCAAGAATAATGCGTGTATGTCATACCGTATTCTATTCTCGCGATGAATGTATTGAATGGTTGTATGCGATATAACCTAGTTATCGGATCGAAGATTGATTCGATAAGTCGATACATTGGATATTAGTCGGTTATATGCGATATGACCGGATCGTTAAATCAAGTATTGATTTAATGATTTAATGCATAATTATATATTTGATATATTACTTTGCATTAACTAGTATTCGTTCACTTTAAATGGATTTTCTCTCTTGAAATGCACAAGTTGTATATGTGATATATTTTTGTGCACTTGTTTGTATCATGTTTGATGATGCATGCAAACTTGGGTTTGTGTAAGACTTAAACCATGTTTAGTGAATGGTTAGGGTTTCATTTCACTTATTTATTTATCTATTTATTTTGGTTAAAAAGGAAAAGAAAAACTAAATGGTTGCTTTCATACTAGAAGGTTCTTGATGCTTCATGCACCTTTGACTAAAGTGACCATTTTGTCTTCATCTCCTAAACCTAACCATTCAACTAAACCCTAGTTAATTCTCTACACTAAACCATGGTTGAAAATATGATAAGTATCATTTTATTTTCTATTTTATTTATTCTTATCATATTCTTTTTCTTCTTCTTCTTCTTCTTCTTCAACAAAGAAGAAAGCTTGCAACCATTAATGGCAACATGAGAAAAAGAGTGAGAAATCCAATTCTGAAGTGAACTCACTTCCTATTTCTTCATCCTCTACCACTTGCCAAGTAGTATAGGGTGTTTTCTCCACAAGTTTCATGACTTGGTGAAGTTGGAGCTTGATCTTGAGTTGCCTCGACGTAGATCATCTTCGGCATCGAAGTCGACGACCTAGCCCGATCATTTCTTCGACGAAACCATCGCCAGAGTCCGGGATCCGATGATCGCAGCGGAGAGTCATCAACGTGGAGCTAAGTAAGTGGAGGACTGGATCTACAAAGGTTGTAGTCACTTTCCTTTAGCAATAAAGTTGTTTACTTGCTTGCATCGTCTTATCATCTAGTTAACGATCCGTATTAGGGTTTGTAGGCACATGAAAAAATTTGAATTGGGCATGTTTAATACGTTGTGAGACCTCATTAGTGTGCCTAGGAACCCTACAGTGGGCATAAGAGAATGATCAGGGAAAGGAGAGAGCTCTGTACTATTTGAGTTGAGTTCTCATGGGGGCAGAAAACAACTATTCCCTTATCAAAAAGCATTGCCTAGCACTGATCTTCGCAATAACGAAACTCAGACATTACGCCTTGGTAATGAGATTCATCTCATATTGAAACTATATCCTCTCAAATATCTGATGTCAAGGGCATAATAATAAGAAGGCTTTCCAAATGGGCCCTCCTCCTGATGGAGTTCTCGGTAACGTATCGACCCCTTAAAGCAGTGAAAGGTTAGGTCATTGCTGACTTTCTCGCAGAGTATCCGATACCAGCTGACTCCCCGTTAAATTACGAGTTGCCAGATGAATATGCGTTCGATGCGATTGAAGAAGAACATGATTCCCAGTGGGAACTTTACTTTGATGGAGCATCTTCCATGAAGCGGTGAAAGTAAAACACCCCCATAATCAAAGCCGGGGTAGGCCTTACCTTCGTGACTCCACAAGGAGGGATATTGCGATACACGCTCTCCTTAACAGAGCCAAGGACTAATAACAAAGCTAAATATGAAGCTTTGACAACAGGTCTCGAGATCGCTATCGACATGGGAATCAAAGACCTCTTCATATATGGAGACTCTCAGCTGATCGTTAGCCAGGTAAATGGCGACTATCAGAAATGCAAGACAGAGCTGATAAAGTATGGTGAAAGAGTGCAACAACTGTTGACATAAATCCCTTCCTACATCCTGGAGAATATACCACGAGCAGAAAACAGCAAGGCGGATGCATTGGCCAAATTGGCTAAGGAATTGGCCGATGAAGACCTCGATGACGTAAGGATCATTGTGCAAAGACACGGGATTCTCGCAATAACGGATATATCTTCGGAAGACCTAATAGTGACACCCAAAGGAAAAGAAGAAACCAAACAAGTAGCCCTTCAAATAGAGGACGAAGAAAAGGTCAAGGATTAGAGGGAAGTCTTTACAGACTACTTCAAATCCCAACGAACGCCCAAAAATGCATCGTTTAGACATCAGCTCATGAAATGAGCTTTGTCTTTTGCCCTCGTCAATGATACTCTATATAAGAGATCGTTCGATGGTCTATGGCTAAGATGCCTGGGGCTGGAGGAAGCAAAGAAAGTCGTCAAAGAAATTCATGAAAACTCTCCGGTTCTCACCAAGCTTGACCAAGGATGAAGCTGAAGATAAAAAGAATGGGTTATTATTGGCCCACAATGATCTAGAACTACCTCGAATATGTGAAGCAGTGTCACTCTGTAGGGTTGCTAGGCACGGGCACAAGGGTCTAAGAGGCATCAACCATGCCCGATTTAAAAATTAGCCGTGCCGAACAACACGAAGCCGGATCTTTAAACTAAAGTTTAGGCGAAAACAAGTATGTTAAACAGTTTAACACTAAGTGAGAGGAATTACAACCTTTGTAGATCCAGTCCTTCACTTCTTAAGCTCCATGTTGAGGTCCCTTCGCTGCGATCATCGTGTTCTGGACTCTCGAGAGGCTTCACGAAGAGAATGATGCAACCTTTGCTTCCGATCTTCGATACAAAGATGATCTACCTTGAAGTTTCGTTAACACAAGCTAACACTCATAATATGAAGGGAACACCCTCATCTAAATGGCAAGGGAAGATGAGGATGATGAAGTAGGATTTTTGCTCTCTTTTATTATCTTTTTCTCACTCATTTATCATCACAAAAACAAATCAATAAAGCTTTTTCATGAAAAGAGAAGGAAGAAGAAGATGGAATCCTTTTGTGATGAATAATGAATAACTCATATGTGAGGTTAGAAATGCAACCATAGTTAAGAATGAAACTTTAACCCTTGTAGAGAAACAACCATGGTCAAGGGTTTGGGTTTGGTTAAGCAAATATCTTCACAAAATATCTTACACAAAACAAAATAAAAAACCTTCTAGAAACTTCTAGAATAGCTTAACCCTAATCAAACCCTAACCATATTTAATCTCCACTAATCATGTTGCATTAATAACCATATCATGTTACAATATTATATATCACATATATAATATTTATTGTAACAAAATAAAATAATACATTTAACATATATCGCATATATATCAATGTATTACCCGAGTGAGAAAAAGAATCTTTTAGTGAGCTAATATTAGATAATGTAATTTAATATATCATATATATTATTATACATTAAATTATCGAATCAACACTTGATCCGACAATCCGGCTATATCGCATATAACCGACTAATATTTATCCGTACCGATTCATCGAATCAACACTTGATCCGATGACCCGGCTGATATCAAATATCGCGAGAATATATTACGGTATCTCATATCGCATTATCCTCAGTCCCACACATATCACATATGTGCCCCTACTCCGTTTTGCCTGAGCCAAGAAACCTCTGCATAGGACTCTAAAGAATCGTCAATACGCCGGCAGTAGGTGATGATCATATCAAACACCCACAAGCTGCAAGCGGTCAGCTAAACGTAACAGCTACCCAGGTATTGAGCGCTCAGAAGATCAACAAGCAAGCCTGTACATTCTCCTGTGAATCCAAACAGTAACACTCCCGTACAGTCCGGTCTCGTCGTCTGATATGTCGCATATCTCGCCTAGGGGTGGTAAACGTCAGACCCCAGTAGCTCGATAAGTCGTGTCGATATGAGATCTATAACAGTTCGAGAAACTACTGATAACACTTACCAGTAAATCTCAGCAACCCTGGCCAGGGATTTCCGGTTATAGCCAATCGAACACAGCACAACATCAACTCCCTATACCGGGAGAGACGAATCCCCTCCTATCGCTCATTGCCTCTATGTGATTCGGGACTGTACCCAAAAGCCACCTTTTTGCACGCCCTCTTGGACGTGGTATGATGGAAATAAAAGCACAGTGGGAATCACACAAGACTCTATGACGATCTCGGGTCAACAGACTACTCTGTACCAGTGTCACCGGAGAACTGCCATCTGACGTGAGGTATAATACCATCTGGGAGTTCTCGGCGAGTCTGTCCAGTGTACCCAGTCTCCACTGAGCACCCGTACACCATCCTTGATGTCAAACACCGATGGATATGGGATCATCCATCGCCCATCATATGGGTCAAGATGCGTATACGCTAGTCTACTCTGGTGTATCGATGCCCTGTCTCGATATACCCTCGACTAGGAACAGTTATAGGATGTACTCGTCGACTACCGTGGCCCCACTAGTATGATCTCATCATAGTCCCAGTAGTCGAGTACATATCCTAAGGGCTTTATTAACATGTAACATAGAGACAATCAGAGTACATGTTAAGATAAAGTACAACCAGATAGCATACTATCATGTCGAGCAAGAAAGTCCTCCCTATATATGTCCAAGCATCCATTACAATATACATCGTATGTACAGTAATGGCCTCTAGGGCATAGATATAACTAACAATCTCCCACTTGCACTAGGGCCATCTGTTGTGGTATCACATACCCAACAATTAGCTGCGGTTGAAGTATCTCATACTCAACCATCCCATAAAAGTCTCTACTGGGAAAAAGGCTTTTGTGATTGGATCCGCGCTGTTGTCCTCTGTGTCTACTCTCCTGACCTCGATCTCCCTGGAGATCAACCATCTCCATGATCAGGTGATACTGCCTAAGAATTTTATCTGGATTTCTGATGGGACGGGGGTTCCTTGGCATAAGCCACAACTCCATTGTCACACAATGGCAGGAACGAAATTCATCTCATGAACTTATATATATCCAGACTGCCTCTTTGGTAGTATCCTTGGTAACGATGTATCTTGCCTTTAATCGTCTAGTAAGTCACAGTATCTATCTTGGAACTCTTCCAACATACCATCCCTCCACTGAGGGTAAAGACAATGCCTGCGACTGACATTCAGTCGTCCTTATCACCCCGTAACCTTTCCAGTGATTCTCCCCAGGATCGATTGATACCATCTCACTACATCTAGTGAGTATCCTAACATCTAATTAGATCTATCTCATAGATCCAAAACCCAGGATTAGAAGGTATCACTTTGATCCTATATAGAGAATCCTTGTGATAAGCGGAGATTGACCGAGCGTAGCATAGGAAACTCCTTCCCTATCAAGAGTATGCCATCCACGTACTCTACGAGGATCTCCACCATACTCTCTACTACCTTTTTGTATATACAAGGTTCATCTACCATTTTGATGAAGTCAAACTCTTTGACTACCATATCAAAACAGATGTTCCAACTCCGCGATGCCTGCTTTATCCTATAAAGCATCTTGCACGCGTTTCCGCTGCTCCCACTATCTACGAAGCCCTCTGGCTGTGTACTTATAGACGTTCTCTTCTAAAACATCATTTTAGAAAAGCAGTCATGACACCCAACCACCAGATATCGTAGTCATGGTATGTAGCCGTATCAAGTAGGATCTGGATGGACTTAAGCATAGCTTTGAAAGTCTTAACTTTTCCATGTACACCAAGTAATCTTCTCAAGATATACTTGCTCCTGATGGGGATTTAACCCTTCAGATAAAGCAACCAAAGTCCATATTTTGTTGGTGTATAAGGATTCCATCTCAGATCGCTAAGCATCCAGCCATTCTTATAGAGTCCCACTCCTGATGGCCAGCTCGAAACTAGTTGGGTCATTATCTCATGATGCAATCCTCGCTCCCACTGTCATAGAGAAACCGAAGTATCTCTCAGGTGGGTGGGGAACCCTACTAGATCGGTGGAGAGGCTGAGATTCGTTGGAAACTATTGAATCCTTCGGGTTTACCAAATCATCAGCTGCAGTTTGTATAGCTGGAACATTTCCAGTTCTACATAACAGACCTTGCCTCGAGCTTGCCCGGATTTTGCTTTTAGACATACGCTGGACAACCCCAAATCTTAACAAACTTAAGATATGGGCTCTTCCCTTTCCATATCACATATGAAGTGGTAGGCAACTGATTTGATTTGAACCATATTCAATAGGTATGCAGCTTCTCAAGTGCATAACTCCCAAAAGGAAACAGGAAACTCAGTAGTACTCATCATAGAGCACACCATATCAAATAGGGTGCATTTGCTCCGCCCCGTTATACCATCGTGCTATGGTGTATACGGAGGAGTAATGCTTAAAGAGAATCTCATTCTCCTTTAAGATAGTCCAGGAATTCCGTTCTTAAGTATTCTCCTCCCTGATCACATCAAAGGACATAATACTTATACCCGTTTTTCTGGTTCTCTACTTCTAACTTATATTCCGTGAATATCTCAAAAGGTTCGGACTTGTGTTTCAACAGGAACATATGTCTGAACCTTGAGAGATCATCAGAGAATATAATGAAGTACAAAGAACCAGTCTTGGCATGTGTAGACAGGGGACCTTCATACATCAGCATGTATCAATCCCAAGAGTTCACTAACTCTTTCTCTGTTTCCAATAAACGGAGCTGTGGTCATCTTATCTCTGTGACATGACTGGCAAGTTTAATAAGATGTAAATTCAAACAGATTTAAATATGCATCTAAATGTAACTTCAGCTAGTCGGGTCACATTGATATGACCTAGTCTACAATGTCTCAAGAAGGATTCGTTCATTTCTGAACTCTTCCTCTTGTGTGTATTCTGTATACTAAGAACTGTAGTTTGATTTAGAACGTCAATGCTTTTAGATAACGTGCCAGAACCGATCAACTCTTGATATAGGAAATGTTCAAAACATTATCCAACAATACAAAATTATATCCTTTCTTTACTAATAAAGAGAATGATATGATGTTGTACATCAGGTTCGGTATCTAATAACATTTGTTCAGAATCAATGTATTCTGGTAATACAGGGTGATAGTGACCAACAGACTTGGCTGCAACACTTGCACCGTTTTCAGTCTCATGAAACTTATCACCCGTTCTCAGTTCTCTACCTTTATGTAGCCCATGTAACAGATTACATATGCGGGATCCTGATCCGGTATCACATACCCAAGACGTAAAGGATACTGAGAAACAGTTCTCTGTAATGAACACACCTGAAGATGATGCAACAACATGCACTTTCTTCGTTTGGGCAGCACGGGAAATCTGGTATTCCCCAATTTCCTGCTCTGTCTTATAACAATTATAAGTTGGAGCGAGACCAACGTTCCCCAGCTCAGTATAACAAGCGGGTTCGGTCAATATATCCGTATTATTATCTTGATTAAGGCGTGATATGGTCGCAACCTGGAGAGAGAGAGAGAAGAAAACACTCAGCGTATGCTCTTGCAAGATTAGATTGGTTATCTAATATATCTAATCAGGATGTCTCCCACTGTTTTAATCAAATCTTCCTTCAAACCCTAAAAGGAAAGACTAGCCGGGATTAATTACACGCTACAAGTTCGCCAATCTTTCAGCCAGGCCAGTGTCGGTACTTTGAGGGAGGTCCCCCGTGCTTTCGCACGAACCTAATTAAAGTAAACCTCATTTTCCCAGAGGCGTAACCCAGTTAACACCTTTCTAGACACCTACTTGATCGGCTAATTGTAATGTGTAAAACTCTCCCAGGAGTAACTCTTACTCGCAGCGGGTATCGGGATCCAACTATCTCACAGAAGGTATGCAATCTCATTGTAAATTTCAACACTTGAAATTCCCAATAATATTTTGCCCCTAGCGTCCTATGACCTTGACGAATGCCAAACCACCCATAGTCCGCTAGCCAAGTTCAACCCGTACATTTCTTGATTGAATTAAACCCACCCGCATGACCCTTGACGAATGCCAAACAACGTCGTACGAATACCCTAATCCAATCGCATCGTATGCTAGCAGATAAGCACTAGTTAGCTACCGTACACTACGCCTTGACGAATGCCAAACTACCGCAGCACGAATACTAAGTAGTACTTATCTGAAATGACGGAGGGCTACGACGGGTTTTTAAGAAAACCCTTTGCGTAATGAACTTGATATCGTTGTAGAATCGAGTGATTTTAAATGGAGTGTTTTTGAGGCTTTTCTAGTTTTGCTAAAGGGGTCACTCCCGGTGAAGGGATCGTCGGCCCTTTCCTCATCGAATAAGGTGCAGGATATTTCACAAATACCGCTGTGCAAAGAAAGAACTATAGAAGCAATCAAAAGACAAACCGATTTTGTAGCATCTGCTAGTTTCACTAAAGAGGTCACTCCCGGTGAAGGGATCTCGGCTCTTTCCTTATCGAATAAGGTGCTGGATCTTCTACAAAGAACACCGCTATGCAAAGCAAGAACTAGAGCTACCAGATTTTTTAAACAAGTTTCTACAATATCTTTGGTTTCTTTTATTTCATTAATCTCATTAATGAAGTCCCATTTTTATTATGCTTCACAAGCATCACATTTGAAACGAAATCTGCAATATAACATATATCTCATATATAATATAAACATTCGTCTCAGGCAGTAATATAATATGATCACAGAATATTGCAGCAGAAGAACATATATGAAATATTGGATATACTAGGACGTCCGTGTTTTAACTACGAGCCTGTATAAAACACGGATTCCACGGTCGCGATGAATAGCTAAACCCACATCCCTAGAACCCTACGAGAGCGGCAAGCAACACTGCTAATTCTAGGGTTAGGAGACCCGGTCTCGACTCCTCGAGATGGTCTCCCACTGGACCGTAGAACCTGGTTACTTGTGCTCCCCGCCTTGGGTCTACCTAATGCGGAAAAGTAAATAATATACAAAGGTGACATCTTCCGCAACCTGGAAGTTCCCCAATAAAAGAATATTACATACAAATGAATTTTACATGAATGAAAAAGAAAAAACTATCATCTCACATAAAACCCCCGGCTATTCAAAACGCGACGATCCAATATAACATATCACAGCAACACATAATATCTCATATCATCAATGTAAGCAAGTATGCGTATCCCGATTGTCGTTGATGTATAGCAACGAAGCCGGCGATACACCACATACTACGCTTACGGTCACAGAAAAGAAAGTGTAAAACTACAACAGTTGGAATCCGCAACCTCCTTAGACATTGCATGCCTAACCAAATGAATTCCTTAGACATCGCATGCCTAACTATTATAAACCCCGCATTTTAGTCTTATTATCGAAAACTCTTTTCAATATCAAGTCGGGCAATTCAACAAGATTCCCGATATTCTGATCGAATGCTCGTCGCAAACTTTAGTAGACGGCCGCACCCCCGGATGCCGTCGACAAAGTGCACTAAGGCGGAACACCGCTGCCGCAAGCACCCGAATGGATACTTTTGGCGACGGGGTTCTCCTACAGTCACTTGGTCGGGGCTATGGGGTGTAGCTGTCTATTAAGTTTACCCGGCGAGTATCCGCGTACGCTACGTGATTGCGACGGACTTTTGATCACATCAAAATTCCGTGGCAACCGATCAATTTGAGACTAAACTGCTAGATTTATAATATTCAAAATAGTTATCTCATAACTTCTTGTGGATTCCAAATATTGTATCACATTCCAGATAAATAGACAATGTTAAATTTCCGATCGAATAATCAAACACCCAAGATTTCCCCAATATATCTCAACACTTGAAATCAGTTTAAAAATATCCATCACATGCCACAGTACCAATGGTCCAGCCGTAGAAGGGTCAAGCCAACGCCTCACATGTGGCACGCCGTACTGCCCCCAAACCCTAAGGTTCAAAAGGCAGTTCAAGACGGTCACATAATCGAGTTAAGGTTTATTGTCTTCTAGAGGGTCCACCGCTTTACTTGCACGACTTAGAACGTTCTTAAACACGAGAAAAAATCCAACTTTTGAAAAATTTTCCGCCAGGGGAAAAAGTGAGTTATTGATATCCGTTCGAACTTTTTAACAGTTTCTAAAAATTATCCGAAAAAAACTAAACAAAGTTAAATTATCTGATCGAATCAACGATTCTCCAATACAACCCTAGAAAACTCAACACTTGATTGGAATTAAAATATTCCCAGAAAAAATAACAAGAAAGGACCTAAGAATAATTAAATGAAATTACAGGGACTAAGTCCAAATTTTGGCCGCGGAACCGCCGCTAAACCCATGGTTTCGCCGCGGTTCCGCGGTCAAAATATCGAGTTAGTTGACCGTACTTCACAGTAATTCATAGTTTTTCCTGCTTGTTTTTATGAGAATTTTTAATTCAGAAAAAATCATATTTTTGAAAAATTTCCAGAGAAGGGGTTTTATTGGGTTTTCCAGGTTCAATCGGACTTTAAACTTCGTCTAGATTTCGCCTAAAGCTCTAGCTTGGCTCTGATACCACTGTAGGGTTGCTAGGCATGCGCACAAGGGTCTACGAGGCATCAACCATGCCCGATTTAAAAATTAGCCGTGCCGAACAACACGAAGCCGGATCTTTAAACTAGGGTTTAGGCGAAAACAAGTATGTTAAACAGTTTAACACTAAGTGAGAGGGATTACAACCTTTGTAGATCCGGTCCTTCACTTCTTAAGCTCCATGTTGAGGTCCCTTCGCTGCGATCATCGTGTTCTGGACTCTCGAGAGGCTTCACGAAGAGAATGATGCAACCTTTGCTTCCGATCTTCGATACAAAGATGATCTACCTTGAAGTTTCGTTAACACAAGCTAACACTCATAATATGAAGGGAACACCCTCATCTAAATGGCAAGGGAAGATGAGGATGATGAAGTAGGATTTTTGCTCTCTTTTATTATCTTTTTCTCACTCATTTATCATCACAAAAACAAATCAAGAAAGCTTTTTCATGAAAAGAGAAGGAAGAAGAAGATGGAATCCTTTTGTGATGAATAATGAATAACTCATATGTGAGGTTAGAAATGCAACCATAGTTAAGAATGAAACTTTAACCCTTGTAGAGAAACAACCATGGTCAAGGGTTTGGGTTTGGTTAAGCAAATATCTTCACAAAATATCTTACACAAAACAAAATAAAAAACCTTCTAGAAACTTCTAGAATAGCTTAACCCTAATCAAACCCTAACCATGTTTAATCTCCACTAATCATGTTGCATTAATAACCATATCATGTTACAATATTATATATCACATATATAATATTTATTGTAACAAAATAAAATAATACATTTAACATATATCGTATATATATCAATGTATTACCCGAGTGAGAAAAAGAATCTTTTAGTGAGTGTTCATACGATAATATTGCATTATTATATTCCCCATTCTTATTCATTTTATAAATAAACAGGTGCTTTTGACGCATGTCTGCTACATATTACAGGTTACAGGTTCTTGGACAGAAAACAGTGAAAATGATGAAAAGACGATGCAAAAGTGGACTTTGACCAACAAACAGAAGACTCTTGATCAAGTCTCCATCAAAGATAAAATTCACAAAGTACAAGGCAATGCAAGGTCCAAGATTACAAAGCGAACGGTTAAAAACCCACCGCAATTATTCACTGGAGATCTGGAAGAAACATAGAAGCTATTTTAATAAAGAACCAAATAATAAGGAAGCCCAAAGATCCAAGGCCCAATACTTTCTTTTAAAGAGACATAAAATTTTACCAAAGCTTGAAGTCTACTTTGACTAGGTCTTCTTAAGGATATTTTGGTAAATGTAGACATGCAAATCAATTGTAACCTAGGGTTTCTATCTCCTATAAATAGAAGCCCAAATCATTGTATTCTTTTCATGCCTCCTTTTAATAATAAATTTTAGAAATCTTTTGGAGAGCATCGGTGCCTCTCTTTAATTCAGAAATTCAGATCTGACAACCCTGCTTTGATGTTTGGAGAGAGCCATCTGTAAGTAATTTAATTTCTTGCCCTAGGTAGATTTAATTTCATGCCCTAGGAACTTGTTTAGGGTTTAGCTTTTGGGAAGGATTTTGAGAGATGAGATCTCTCATCCCTTTCTTACCCATCAAATATTTACAGTAGGACTCTATGCATACATGCACATACCGCTCCCTACGGCACTCTATCCCTCGAGGTAGCGGTGATACCGTAGTATAAAGGCCCGGTTGTGATGTTTTCCATGGAGGTTAGGGTAAGGATCTCTAAAGGAAGGAAAAGAACCTAGAGGAAGGAACACCTTCCCGAACGGATCTAATCCACTTTATTGATAATTACCATAACTCCTCACAGATCTTCATTCGGGTAAAGAAAGCGTTGAGATTTACTACCATTTCCAAATCATCCCTAAACCTAGCCCTAGCAAGAATAGATTTAATTAAATTGCCCTAGAATAATTAGGTTTTTAGATTTAATAACAACTCCGAACACCCTTCGGAATTAACTCGTTAGCGCGATTAGGAAATTCACAAAATCCCTGTGGACCGACCCGTACTCACCGGCTAGCTGCAAAGCGACGCCGTTCTTGATTGCGGTTTACAAATATTTTTGATCTATCTTTTAGAAAGCGCAAGCACGCTAAATCAAACCAATCAGTGAGCTAATATTAGATAATGTAATTTAATATATCATATATATTATTATACATTAAATTATCGAATCAACACTTGATCCGACAATCCGGCTATATCGCATATAACCGACTAATATTTATCCGTACCGATTCATCGAATCAACACTTGATCCGATGACCCGGCTTATATCAAATATCGCGAGAATATAATACGGTATCTCATATCGCATTATCCTCGGTCCCGCACATATCACATATGTACCCCTACTCCGTTTTGCATGAGCCAAGAAACCTCTGTATAGGACTCTAAAGAATCGTCAATACGCCAGTAGTACGTGATGATCATATCAAACACCCACAAGCTGCAAGCGTGTAGGGTTCCTAGGCACCCTAGAGAGGTCTCACAAGTCATCATCCATGCAAATTTCTAAAAATTACGGTGCCGAGAAACCCTAGAACGGATCGTTGACTAGATATATAGGCGATAAAACAAACTAGTTAACACTTAACTACTAGAATACGGAAATACAACCTTTGTAGATCCGGTTCTCCACCTCCATAGCTCCGCAATGAAGTCTCCTCGCTGTCCATATCATATCTTGGGCTCTAGCATCGGCTTCATCGGAGAAAAAGCGGGCTAGGTCATCGACGACGATGCCGAAGATGATCTACGTCGAGGCATCGCTAGATCAAGCTCCAACTTCACCAAGTCAAGAAAACTTGTGAAGGAAACACCCTATACTACTTGGCAAGAGGTAGAGGATGAAGAAATAGGAAGTGAGTAGACTTTAGATTTGGATTTCTCACCCTTTTTCATCAATCACCATTGATGTAGCAAGCTTTCTTCTCATGAAAGAAGAAGATGAACAAGAAGAAGATGATATGATAAGTGTTATGTAAATGATAAATAAATCAATACTTATCATTTACTAACCCTTGGTTAGTTGTAGAGAATGGACCATGGTTAACTTGAATGGTTAGGGTTAAGGATGAGACAAGAATGGTGACTTAGTCAAAGTTTCAAGAAACTTCAACTACAAACAAATCAAGCCACCATTCTATTTTCTTTATCATTTTCTTTTTCCAAAATAAACAAAAAGAATAAATAAAGGAATAAGTAAATAAAAAGAAAACCCTAATCATAAACTTAACCATGGTCTAATTCTTTACACTAACCCTAGCTTGCATGTATCATCAAACATGATACAATCATGTGCACAAAATATATCACATATACAATGTGCACAAACCAAGTGAGTAAATCCATTTAAAGTGAACCAATACTAGTTAATGCAAAGTAATATATCAAATATATAATTCTACATTAAATCATTAAATCAACACTTGATTTAACGATCCGGTCATGTCGCATATAACCGGCTAGTATCCAATGTATCGGCTTATCGAGTCAATCCTTGATTCGATAACTAGGTTATATCGCATATAACCATTCGATACATTCATCGCGAGAATAGAATACGGTATCACATACACGCATTATTCTCGGTCCCGCACATATCTCATATGCGCTCCTATTTTGTTTTGCTTGAGCCAGGAAACCTCTGTGTAGGACTCTAAAGACTCGTCAATACGCCGGCAGCAGGTGATGATCATATCAAACACCCACAAGCCGCAAGCGGTCTGCTAAACGTAACGGCCACCCCGGTATTGAGCGATCAGAAGATCGACGAGCAAGCCCGCTCACACTCCTGTGAATCCAACCAGTAACACTTACCGTATAGTCCGGTCTGTTCGTCTGATATGTCGCATATCTCGCCTAGGGGTGGTAAACGTCAGACCCCAGTAGCTCGATAATTCATGCCGACGTGAAGTCCATGACATGTGTGAAACTACTGATAACACTTACCTGTAGGTCACTGCAACCCTGGCCAGGGATTTCCTGTTATGGCCAGTCGAGCATAGCGCAACATCAACCCCCAATACCGGGAGAGACGAATCCCCTCCTATCGCTCATTGCCTCCATGTGAATCGGGACTGTACCCAAAAACCACCTGTTTGCACGCCTCAGTAGAGCCGTGGTAGGGTGGAAATCAAAGCACAGTGGGAGACACACAAGACTCTATGACGATCTCGGGTCAACAGACTAAGCTGTACCAGTGTCACCAGAGAACTGCCATCTGACGTGAGGTATAATACCATCTGGGAGTTCTCGGCGAGTCCGTTCAGTGTACCCAGTCTCCACTGAGCACCCGTATACCATCTCTGATGTCAAACACCAATGGATATGGGATCATCCATTGCCCATCACATGGGTCGAGAAGATATACGCTAGTCTACTCTGGAATATCGATGCCCCGTCTCGATATTCCCTCGACTAGGAACAATGAAGGATGTACTCATTGACTACCCAGGCCCCACTAGTATGATCTGCATCATAGTCTTGGAAGTCGAGTACACATCCTAAGGGCTTTATCAACATGTAATCAGAGAGACAGAAAGTATACATGTTAAGATAAAGAGCAACCAGATAGCGTACTATCATGTCGAGCAAGAAAGTCCTACCTATATATGTCCCAGCATCCACTACAATATACATCCAATGTACAGTAATGGCCTCTAGGGCATACATACAACTAACAATCTCCCACTTGCACTAGGGCCATCTGTAGCAGTGGTTGCAGTATCACATACTCAACCATCCCCTAAAAGTCTCTCTTTGGGAAAAGGCCTTCGTGAGTGGATCCGCCGTGTTTTCCTCTGAGTCTACTCGCCCAACCTCGATCACCCTGGAGATCAACTATCTCCATGATCAGGTGATACTGCCTCAGAATATGTCTGGGTCACTGATGGGACCAGGGTTCCTTGGCCAAAACCATAGTTCCATTGTCATACAATGGTAGGAACCTAGTTCATCTTATGAACCATTATACACCCAAACTGCCTCTTTGGTAGTATCATTAATAGCGATGTTATCAGCCTTTATCGTCTAGTTTGCCACGGTATCTAGCTTGGAAATCTTCCAACATACCGTCCCTTTTTTAAGGGTAAAGACAATGCCTGTGACTGACATTCAGTCGTCTTTATCACCCTGGAACCCTTCCAGTGATTCTCCCCAGGATCGATTGATACCATCTCACTACAACTAGTGAGTATCCTAACATCCAATTAGATCTATCTCATAGATCGAAAGCTTAGGATTTAGTAGGTATCACTTTGATCGTATATGGAAAATCTTTGTGATAAGCGGAGATTGATCGAGCGTAGTATAGGAAACTCCTTCCCTAACAAGAGTATATCATCCACGTACTCTACGAGGATCGTCACCATACTCCCTACTACCTTTTTGTTTATACAAGGTTCATCTACCATTTTGATGATGTCAACTTCTTTGACTAATCCATCAAAACAGATGTTCCATCTCTGCGATGCCTGCTTTATCCTATAAAGCATCTTGCATACGTTTCCGCTGCTCCATCTGTCTACGAGGCCCTCCGGCTGTGTTCTTATAGACGTTCTCTTCTAAATCATTATTTAGAAAGGTTGTCATGGCACCCAACCACCAGATATCGTAGTCATGGTATGTAGCCGTGGCAAGTAGGATCTAGATGGACTTAAGCATAGTCCCTGGAAAAGGTTTCATCATTATCCGTGCCTGGTTGATGACGAAAACCTTTAACAAGTCTAGCTTTGAAAGTCTCAACTTGTCCATCTACACCAAGTAATCTTCTCAAGATATACTTGCTCCTGATGGGGATTTAACCCTTCAGATATCGCAACCAAAGTCCATACTTTGTTGGTGTATATGGATTCCATCTCAGATGGCTAAGCATCCAGCCATTCTTACAGAGTCCCTACTCTTGATGGCCTGCTCGAATCTAGTTGGGTCATCATCTCATGATGCAATCCTCGCTCCCACTGTCATCGAGAGACCGAGGTATCTCTCAGGCAGATGAGGAACCCTACTAGATCGGCGGAGAGGCTGAGGTTCGTCGGAAACTATAGAATCTTATGGTTCTGTCAAATCATCAACTGCAGTTTTGTATAGCTGGAACCTTTCCAGTTCTACAGAACTGATCCTGCCTCGATCTTGTCCGGATTTTGCTTTAAACATAGGCCGGACAACCCCAAATCTTAACTCGCTTAAGAGATGGGTTCTTCCCATACCATATCTCATATGGAGTGGTAGGCACTGATTTGATTCAAACCTAATTCAATAGGTATGCAGCTTCTCAAGTGCATAACCCCAAAAGGAAATAGGTAACTCAGTAATACTCATCATAGAGCACACCATATCTAATATTGTGCAATTGCTCCGCCCTGATACACCGTTGTGCTGTGGTGTATTCAGAGGAGTAACACTGAGAGAAAATCTCATTCTCCTTTAGAATAGTCCAGGAATTCTATGCACAAGTATTCTCCTCCCTAATCTTATCATAGGACATAATACTTATACCCGTATTTTGGTTCTCTACTTCTAACTTATATTCTGTGAATATCTCAAAAGGTTCGGACTTATGTTTCAACAGGAACATATGACTGAATCTTGAGAGATTATCAGAGAATATAATGAAGTATGAAGAACCAGTCCTGGCATGTGTAGACAGGAGACTTTACATACATCATCATGTATCAGTCCCAAGAGTTTACTAACTCTTTCTCTGTTTCTAATAAACAGAGCTATGGTCATCTAATCTTTGTGACATGACTGGCAAGTTTCACAAGATATAAATTCAAACTGATTTAAGTATGCATCTAAAATGTAACTTCAGCCAGTCGGGTCGCATTGATGTGACCTAGTCTACAATGCCTCAAGAAGGATTCGTTCATTTCTGAACTCTTCCGCTTGTGTGTGTTCTGTATACTAGGAACTGCAGTTTGATTTAGAACGTCAATGCTTTTAGATTACGTGCCTGAACCGATCAACTTTTGATATAGAAAATGTTCAAAACATTATCCAACAATACAAAATTATATCCTTCTTTACTAATAAAGAGACTGATATGATTTTGTATATCAGGTTCGGTATCTAATAGCATTTATTCAGAATCAATGTACTGGTAATACAGGGTGACAGTGACCAACAGATTTGGCTGCAACACTTGCCCCGGTTTCTGTCTCATGAAACTTATCACCCGTTCTCAGTTTTTCTACCTTTTTGTAGCCCTATGTAACAGCTTACATATCTGGGATCCTGATCCGGTATCATATACCCAGGATTCAGAGGATACTAAGAAACAGTTCTTTGTAATGAACATACCTGAAGGAGATGCATCATATGCACTTTCTTCGTTTGGGCGGCATAGGAAATCTGGTATTCCCCTATTTCCTGCTCGGTCTTATAACAATTATAAGTCGGAGCGGGACCAACGTTCCTCAGCTCAGTATAACAAGCGGGTTCGGTCAATACATCCATATTATTATCTTGATTAAGGCGTGATATGGTCGCTACCTAGAGAGAGAGAGAGAAGAAAACACTCAGCGTGCGCTCTTGCAAGATTAGATTGGTTATATACTTTATCTAATCAGGATGGCTCCCACTGTTTTTATCAAATCTTCCTTCAAACCTTAAAAGGAAAGACTAGCCGGGATTAATTACACTCTACAAGTTCGCCAATCTTTCAGCCAGGCCAGTGTCGGTACTTTGAGGGAGGTTCCCCATGCTTTCGCACGGACCTAATTACAGTAAACCTCGTTTTCCCAGAGGCGTAACCCCGTTGACACATTTCTAGATACCTACTTGATCGGCTAATTGCAAAGTGCAAAACTCTCCCAGGAGTAACAATTACTCGCAGTGGGTATCGGGATCCAACTATCATATAGAAGGTTGCATCTCATTGCAAATTTCAACACTTGAAACTCCCGATAAAGGTTTTTACCCCTAGCACCTATGACCTTAACTATGGTCAACAAATCATAAGTACTAGTCAAGTTCTACCAGTCATTTCGTGAGTAATTAGACCCACCCACATGACCCTTAACTAAGGTCAACAAAGTCACGCGACTGTCCTAACTAATCGCATCATATGCGGTGTAGGAAGACATCACTTAGCTACCGTACACTGTGCCTTGACTATGGTCAACAAACACAGCACGAATACTAAGTACTCTACTTCCTAAAATGACGGAGGGTTGCGAATGGTTTTTATGAAAACCTTTAACGCTTTGAACTTGATCTTGTTTGCGGAATCAAATAGTTTTTAAATGGAATGTTTTTGAAGCTTTTTCTAGTTTTGCTAAAGGGGTCACTCCCGGTGAAGGGATCGTCGGCCCTTTCCTCGTTGAATGAGGTGCGGGATATATCATATATATCACTGTGCAAAACGAAAACTATAGAAGCGATCAAAGACAAACCGAGGGTTGTAGCATCTGCCAGTTATTGCTAAAGGAGTCACTCCCGGTGAAGGGATCTCGGTCCTTTCCTCATCGAATAAGGTGCAGGATGTTCTACAATGAACACCGCGATGCAAAGTAAGAACTGTAGCTACCTGTTTTTATTTTGAAATTCGATTCCACAACATCTATTAGGTTTATTTTCTTTCATTAATCTCATTAATGAATATCCCATCATTTAAATTACCTAAACATCACAGATAAATATGACGTACACTTATGCCATCCGCATTCGTCTCGATGTCCCTTCATGCACCGTTAGGTTAGGTAACTAACGGCAGAGCGGGGCAGGGCTAGCGCGGGTGTAAAACATAAGTAACGTCTATATAATATATCAAATATACTATATACTACATCTATCTGAACAGAGCACAGAACATCGCATGATCACATCACAGATAACGCAGCAGAAAGAATCATATGAAATATTGGATATACTAGGACGTCCGTGTTTTCAATACGAGCCAGTATAAAACACGGATTCCACGGTCGTGATGAATAGCCAAGCCCACACCCCTAGACCCCTACGAGAGCGGTAAGCAACCCTACCAATTCTAGGGTTAGGAGACCCGGACTCGACTCCTCGAGTTGGTCTCCCACTGGACCCCAGAACCCGGTTACTTGTGCTCCCCTCCTTGGGTCTATCCTAATGCGGAAAAGTAAATAATATATATCAACGGTGACAACTTCCGCAACCTGGAAGTGCCCCAATAAAAGAATATTACATACAAGTTTTTACATGAATGAAAATGAAAAAACACTCATCTCACATAAAAACCCCCCGGCTATTCAAACACGACGATCCAATATAACATATCCAGCAACACATAACATCACATGTCATCAACGTAAGTAAATATGCGCATCCCAATTGTCATTGACATATAGCAACGAAACCGGCGATATCACATATTACACTTACGGTCACAGAAAAGAAAGTGTAAAACTACAACAGTTGGAATCCGCAACCACCTCAGACATCGCATGCCTGACCAAATGAATTCTTTAGACATCGCATGCCTAACAATTATAAACCCCGCATTTTAGTCTCATTATCGAAAACACTTTTCAATATCAAGTCGGGCAATTCAACAAGATTCCCGAAAAACTGATCGAATGCTCGTCGCAAACTTTAGTAGGCGGCCGCACCCCTGATACCGTTGACGAAGTGCACCAAGGCGGAACATCGCTGCCGCGAGCACCGGGACGGATGCTTTCGGCGACGGGGTTCTCCTACAGTCACTTGGTCGGGGCTATGGGGTGAGGCTGTCTATTAAGTTTACCCGGCGAGTATCCGCGTACGCTACGTGATTGCGACGGACTTTTGATCACATCAAAACTCCGTGGCAACCGATCAAGTGAGACTAAACTGCTACGTTTATAATATTCATTCCGTTATCTCATAACAATTTATGAATTCCAATTATTGTATCACATTCCGGATAAATAGAAAATGCTAAACTTTTCGATCGAACAATCAAACACCCAAGTTTTCCCGATACAGCTCAACACATGAAATAAGTCTAACAACATTCAGTTCGTGCCTCAGTACCAACGGTCCAGCCGTAGAAGGGTCAAGCCAACGCCTCACATGTGGCACGCCGTACTGCCCCAAACCCGAAGGTTCAAAGGGCAGTTCAAGACCATCACATAATCGAGTTAAGGTTTGTTGTCTTCTAGAGGGTCCATCGCGTTACTTGCACTACTTAGAACGTCGTTAAACTACGGAAAAATCCAACAATTGGAAATTTCCCGGCAGGGAAAAAATTGGGTATTTATATCCGGTCGAACTTTTTAACATATTCTAAAAATACCCGGAAAAGCACACCGACAAAATTAGACAGTCCGATCGAATACACCGAGTCCCCAATACAACTCAGAAAATACAATTCTGGAATAAATATTAAAAGCATCGAGAACACACAAGAAACACCAACAGAAACAACTGAAGAAAACTCACAGCCTGATCATCACAGACGCCCGCGGAACCGCCGCAAAAGTGGGGTCAACACCGCGGTTCCGCGGTCGTACTGTAGAATTAGGCTGTCGTTTTCTGCAGTTTTTCTTAGAATTTCCTGCACATTTATCTGCATATTTTTAATTCTAAAAAAACCACAAATTCAGAAAAAGTCCAGAGAGCAATATTAGGGTTTGGGTTTTGATTCGATCGGAGTTCTAATTCAGTCAAGACTTCGCCTAAGGCTCTAGCTAGGCTCTGATACCACTGTAGGGTTCCTAGGCACCCTAGTGAGGTCTCACAAGTCATCATCCATGCAAATTTCTAAAAATTACGGTGCCGAGAAACCCTAGAACGGATCGTTGACTAGATATATAGGCGATAAAACAAACTAGTTAACACTTAACTACTAGAATACGGAAATACAACCTTTGTAGATCCGGTTCTCCACCTCCATAGCTCTGCAATGAAGTCTCCTCGCTGTCCATATCATATCTTAGGCTCTAGCGTCGGCTTCATCGGAGAAAAAGCGGGCTAGGTCATCGACGACGATGCCGAAGATGATCTACGTCGAGGCATCGCTAGATCAAGCTCCAACTTCACCAAGTCAAGAAAACTTATGAAGGAAACACCCTATACTACTTGGCAAGAGGTAGAGGATGAAGAAATAGGAAGTGGGTAGACTTTAGATTTGGATTTCTCACCCTTTTTCATCAATCACCATTGATGTAGCAAGCTTTCTTCTCATGAAAGAAGAAGATGAACAAGAAGAAGATGATATGATAAGTGTTATGTAAATGATAAATAAATCAATACTTATCATTTACTAACCCTTGGTTAGTTGTAGAGAATGGACCATGGTTAACTTGAATGGTTAGGGTTAAGGATGAGACAAGAATGGTGACTTAGTCAAAGTTTCAAGAAACTTCAACTACAAACAAATCAAGCCACCATTCTATTTTCTTTATCATTTTCTTTTTCCAAAATAAACAAAAAGAATAAATAAAGGAATAAGTAAATAAAAAGAAAACCCTAATCATAAACTTAACCACGATCTAATTCTTTACACTAACCCTAGCTTGCATGTATCATCAAACATGATACAATCATGTGCACAAAATATATCACATATACAATGTGCACAAACCAAGTGAGTAAATCCATTTAAAGTGAACCAATACTAGTTAATGCAAAGTAATATATCAAATATATAATTCTACATTAAATCATTAAATCAACACTTGATTTAACGATCCGGTCATGTCGCATATAACCGGCTAGTACCAATGTATCGGCTTATCGAGTCAATCCTTGATTCGATAACTAGGTTATATCGCATATAACCATTCGATACATTCATCACGAGAATAGAATACGGTATCACATACACGCATTATTCTTGGTCCCGCACATATCTCATATGCGCTCCTATTTCGTTTTGCTTGAGCCAGGAAACCTCTGTGTAGGACTCTAAAGACTCGTCAATACGCCGGTAGCAGGTGATGATCATATCAAACACCCACAAGCCGCAAGCGGTCTGCTAAACGTAACGGCCACCCCGGTATTGAGCGATCAGAAGATCGACGAGCAAGCCCGCTCACACTCCTGTGAATCCAACCAGTAACACTTACCGTATAGTCCGGTCTGTTCGTCTGATATGTCGCATATCTCGCCTAGGGGTGGTAAACGTCAGACCCCAGTAGCTCGATAATTCATGCCGACGTGAAGTCCATGACATGTGTGAAACTACTGATAACACTTACCAGTAGGTCACTGCAACCCTGGCCAGGGATTTCCTGTTATGGCCAGTCGAGCATAGCGCAACATCAACCCCCAATACCGGGAGAGACGAATCCCCTCCTATCGCTCATTGCCTCCATGTGAATCGGGACTGTACCCAAAACCACCTGTTTGCATGACTCAGTAGAGCCGTGGTAGGGTGGAAATCAAAGCACAGTGGGAGACACACAAGACTCTATGACGATCTCGGGTCAACAGACTAAGCTGTACCAGTGTCACCAGAGAACTGCCATCTGACGTGAGGTATAATACCATCTGGGAGTTCTCGGCGAGTCCGTTCAGTGTACCCAGTCTCCACTGAGCACCCGTATACCATCTCTGATGTCAAACACCAATGGATATGGGATCATCCATTGCCCATCGCATGGGTCGAGAAGATATACGCTAGTCTACTCTGGAATATCGATGCCCCGTCTCGATATTCCCTCGACTAGGAACAATGAAGGATGTACTCATTGACTACCCAGGCCCCACTAGTATGATCTGCATCATAGTCTTGGAAGTCGAGTACACATCCTAAGGGCTTTATCAACATGTAATCAGAGAGACAGAAAGTATACATGTTAAGATAAAGAGAAACCAGATAGCATACTATCATGTCGAGCAAGAAAGTCCTACCTATATATGTCCCAGCATCCACTACAATATACATCCAATGTACAGTAATGGCCTCTAGGGCATACATACAACTAACAAAGTGGTCAGCTAAACGTAACAGCTACCCAGGTATTGAGCGCTCAGAAGATCAACAAGCAAGCCTGTACATTCTCCTGTGAATCCAAACAGTAACACTCCCATACAGTCCGGTCTCGTCGTCTGATATGTTGCATATCTCGCCTAGGGGTGGTAAACGTCAGACCCCAGTAGCTCGATAAGTCGTGTCGATATGAGGTCTATAACAGTTCGAGAAACTACTGATAACACTTACCAGTAAATCTCAGCAACCCTGGCCAGGGATTTCCGGTTATAGCCAATCGAACACAGCACAACATCAACTCCCTATACCGGGAGAGACGAATCCCCTCCTATCGCTCATTGCCACCATGTGATTCGGGACTGTACCCAAAAGCCACCTTTTTGCACGCCCTCTTGGACGTGGTATGATGGAAATAAAAGCACTGTGGGAATCACACAAGACTCTATGACGATCTCGGGTCAACAGACTACTCTGTACCAGTGTCACCGGAGAACTGCCATCTGACGTGAGGTATAATACCATCTGGGAGTTCTCGGCGAGTCCGTACAGTGTACCCAGTCTCCACTGAGCACCCGTACACCATCCTTGATGTCAAACACCGATGGATATGGGATCATCCATCGCCCATCATATAGGTCAAGATGCGTATACGCTAGTCTACTCTGGTGTATCGATGCCCTGTCTCGATATACCCTTGACTAGGAACAGTTATAGGATGTACTCGTCGACTACCGTGGCCCCACTAGTATGATCTCATCATATTCCCAGTAGTCGAGTACATATCCTAAAGGCTTTATCAACATGTAACATAGAGACAATCAGAGTACTTGTTAAGATAAAGTACAACCAGATAGCATACTATCATGTCGAGCAAGAAAGTCCTCCCTATATATGTCCAAGCATCCATTACAATATACATCGTATGTACAGTAATGGCCTCTAGGGCATACATATAACTAACACACTCGTGCCAAATTCACGGGGACTTCATCCACCAACTTCCAAACCCGCTACACCCAACAATGTCTAGTTGGCCATTCGAAATGTGGGGAACCGATATAATTGGCCCCATTAAACCAGTATCGTCTAAAGGATCGGTTTATATTGGCGACGACCGACTACTTCTCTAAGTGGGAAGAAGCAGTACAACTAAGGGAGGTGAAGACGGAGAATATCTTCCACTTCTTCAGAACCCATGTCATCTATCGGTTTGGCACTCCACGACGGATAATCTCGGATAATGGGCTAACTTATAGGAGCCATACAATAAGCCGCTTCGCACACCAGTATAAAATAAATTGGAGGTACTCGTTGGTCTATAATCCTCGGGCCAACGGTCTAGCAGAACCTTTTAACAAGACTTTGATAAAGATTATAAAGAAAACAGTGTCCAGAAACAAAAAAGACTGGCATGAAAGGCTGCATGAAGCTCTCTGGGCATACCGAACAACATTCAAGATGGCCACGAATACAACACCATACGCGTTGTTATTCGGCATGGAAGCAGTGCTCCCATTGGAAATAGAACTCCCCTCTTTACGAGTAGCGGTTCGATACGAGCTGACAGATGAAGAAAATGCTCATCTTCGGCTTGAGGAGCTCGACTCCTTCGATGAGCTCGCCTTATAGCATAACAAAATCTGGAGGCTTATAAGGCAAGGATGACACGGTCATACGAAAAACTGACTGGGCCGAGAATATTCTGCCAAGGCAAACTCGTGCTAGTCGTCAAAAGACTAATGATCCCCAATCGTGCAAAACGGGGGAAGTTCGAACCAAACTATGAAGGCCCATACATTATAAACAAAGTCTACCAAGGTGGAGCCTACCTGATCATGGATATGCATGGCGAAAGACCCTTCCGGCCAATAAACGGCCGATTCCTTAAAAAAATACTACGCTTGAAGAGTCATGACTTAGGTTAATGATAGATGATGATGCTTGCGTCCGCTCGCTATCTTCCTGGGTGACACGACCCGAAATTGGCACGTGACGGCCCTTAAATTACGCAACGTCTACAGGTAAAACGCAATTTAAGTAAGCTAAAAACCCAGCAATCTAAACCATCAAAAGTAGTAAGTGATAATAGCATTTTCAAAACTTTTGAAATCTCAACCAAATTCTTTAAAGTCCAACTTTACTTTCTTAAAAATTTTGGCAGCACCACTTTTGTAATAACTAGCCCCAAAATGGGTACATACAAAGATATAAGTAAAGCATTCCCAACGGGAGCAAATCCACGCCCAAAGGCGGAAAATAACCACCACAACAAATATACGACGCCGTAACGAAGAAATAAAAGACGATATAAATAAAACTGCATAAAAGACATCCAAAGTCACTAAAAATATACAATATCGTCCTCACATCTCGTCTCTAAGTCAATATATGAAGGTGGTAGATGGAGAGTACTAGATACAACAAGATACAATGTATATAAATGGATAACCGTGAAACCCACTTATAGCAAAACTGCACACTATCAGCCGAAACAGTATCCGCTACAAAAGATAATACGATAGGAAGAAGCCCTGCCTCGACTGCCCTGAGGGACTACCTGCAAAACACTGTGGCATAACGGGGGTGAGTTGCCAACTCGTGAATAGTAAATAACATATATAGGTAATCGCAAGTATGCACATACTGCGCGAATCTATCACATGCAAGCTAATAGCAATAAATGGCCATATGTATGCAACGGTCATGAAAGGTACTCTATCAGGTACAACTAATACATGAAGCAATAATATGACAATATGTATATGCAACAGTCATGAAAGGTACTCTATCAGGTACAGCTAATACATGAAGCAATGCATATAAATAAATACGGAATATGGGATAAAACATGTCATCCTCTCGGAATCCTCATCGTGGCAAGACCAATGTCCATCAAGACAATTCAAATCGCAAATATCCTCAAATCGGCCCTCGGATCGGCCTTCATATGGCCATCAGATCGGCCCTCATATCGGCCATCATATCATGAATAAGTATATTTGCAAGGTCATTATAATGATGTATATATTTAGTTATGTATACATATCTATCAGCGTCCCATTCCACTAATATATATATATATATATATATATATATATATATCCCATTCCACTGTTATATATACTTAGGAGTAAAAATATCATGAAAACAAGTATCCAGCATCGACACATAAATACTCATCTATCAGGTATCGTCACCACGACTGGCCCTGATATGTACGTATCATACGTTCATCGGAAACCCGAGTAACCAGCTTCGATACTCGAATTCCCCATATCCATACGTACATGACTCTGGTCGATATCTACGCGATCACCGACGAGTCCAATACTGTCACTAGTAGGTATGATTCCCCCACTAACTCATCGCCATCACCTGCGAACTTCTTGCCCCAGGGTACCTTCGGGCCCCACCATGTACCCGCACATGGCCCCCTCCATTCCTCGCATGGGGTATATATCAGAACTGAGAAATCTCATGGTGGACGATGAAATATCATATCAAGAGAAACCGGGGTTTTCAAATAATGCATAATTTTATGAAACTACTACGGTCCTCAAATCCAGAAAACAACATGTGAAATCCATATCTCAATGAGAAATCCATGAAATATAATATATACAACATGAAATAGTAATATGAGCATATAAAGGAAAAACCGCTATTTAATTGCAACAAGTTAGGAAATATATCATGCGGTTCCTAACTTCTCCAAAATCCATATAACATCACATAAATGTGAACAAGTAGCTATAACCAGGTATGCGTAACCATGTCGGTATAGTAAGATATGTGTATCTACCTATCAATAATGATGTGATACCCTCCAGGTTTGTGTGTACCTATATCAAGCTAGGTATGTGTATATACAAGTATGTATACAAGATGTACATGTAGCTATGCCTCAAATATGTATATACCTATCACTAATGGTACACTACCATATAGGTATATGGGTAACTAGTATGTAGGCATGTCAAGATATATGTGTAAGCATGTAGGTATACATACTTGTATATACGGCCCATTCATTATAAACAAAGTCTACCAAGGTGGAGCTATCTTCCTGGCGAACTCGTGCTAGTCGTCAAAAGACTAATGATCCCCAATCGTGCAAAACGGGGGAAGTTCGAACCAAACTATGAAGGCCCATACATTATAAACAAAGTCTACCAAGGTCGAGCATACCTGATCATGGATATGCATGGCAAAATACCCTTCCGGCAAATAAACGGCCGATTCCTCAAAAAATACTACGCTTGAAGAGTCATGACTTAGGTCAATGATAGATGACGACGCTTGCGTCCGCTCGCTATCTTCCTGGGTGACATGACCCGAAATTGGCACGTGACGGCCCTTAAACTACGCAACGTCTACAGGCGTAACGCAATTTAATTAAGCTGAAAAATAGAATATGAATCAACGTCTACAGGGTACACAGGTATGCTATATGTCATATGCAAAATGGAATATGAATCAATGTCTCAATGTCCCTAACCAATACAATCTCATGTATGCATAAGTGTTGTGCGTGTCATGGCAATTATTGACGGTGTGTATGGCATACAATCAGTTCTCATGCAACATAAGCCGTCAAAAATAGTGATGAGTCCAATGGGTACAAGTCTAAGCACAACAAGTAATAATATGCAATGAAGTTTTATGCACAATCTCTATATGTACAATATAATATGCGGCTAATATCATATCATATCTAGCCCAGACGCATAACGCCATACGGGCGATCCCCCTGTAGATATTAAATCTACTCACCAACGCTCCTGACTAAATAAAGCCAACCACCTGCTTTCCCTTTTTCGCAGCGTCCGGAGTCCTCGCCTGCGACCCTAAGATCATAAAACAATAAAACAAGTATATATTAGCAATCGACCAATAACACGTACCGACTACATTGACCGACGCACCAACTCCAAAAGTACTCTCAAGTGTTCGTCTAGTGGATAACGCGCGTAGCGACACTACGAAACCAACTCAAGAGCAAAAGCTACACAAAGACACGAACGGCATCGGCACAACCCTAGCTAGGAACGCTAAACAATACAACCACAAAGCCTAGACCCTGATTGTACCGATCGCGCATTCACAACACAATAAATAATGTGGAATCCAATATAAATAAAGTCGCAACGTCAAAAGAAACCCAAGCCTCAACTATCCGGAAATCTAGTAAGCAACATTTAATCATTTTAGCTCGAAACTATAAGTTTTACCAAAACTAGAAATCGCAAACATCACAATATAGCATGTTTAAACCATACAAACCCTTACTAGAATTTTAAACTCACTCAAGTAGGATTAGTAAAACTTTAGTTTTCTAATTAGCTTAAATATACAATTAGGAAAATATCATTTGACAAACTAGCAACTAGGTTAAGTTTTCATTTGTCTAAACTTCACACTTAACCAATTCACTAGTCAAAATCCTAACTTGATTACCCACAACCCTTTTCTAGAAATTCTAAACATGCAAATACAAGTTTAAATTAACATCTAATAAGCTAATTAAAGTATTAAAACAAGAATTAAGTATTAGGGTTAGGATTTTATACCTCCACAAAATTAGCAACTTGCAACAAGAAATCCAAATTTAATCTTCCAAAAATGATGACTTCTATGAAGATCCAAGCTTGATTTGTGAAGAAGAATGATTGGTTTTGATTTATTTATGAGTTTGTATGAATATTTGATGAATTTTGAGGATTTATTTGAGATTTAAAGAGTTGAAATGGGGTGAAAAGAGATGAAGGGCAGCAAGGGGAGGTTTCGGCCAAGGGGGGCAAATGGTGAAGGCTAAGGAAAAGTATGGAAAACTCTAGAAGAAAACAAAATAAAAGCTTTATTTCAAATTATAACTTGAAATTCATTTTCTTTTCTAATTAAAATTTTCCATTAAATTAACAAATATCTGTAGGGTTTCCTTATCACTTCGTATAGGGTTTGGAAGCATCACACATGCCACAACTTTGATTTTAAGAGGTGCTAAGCAAACTTAACTATGAATCGAACTAGAAATATTGAGTAACAACTAATAGTATCACATACTAAAGTTATTGTATCACTAAGTGGTGAGACTACAACCTTTGTAGACCTTCTTGAGTGACTCCTTGGATCTCCTAGAGTTTGGAACGACTCACTGAACACTTCCGAGTCCACGACGATCCACCCGAAGTCCTTTGCTCAAAGCTTGTTGCTTCACTTGTTCTTTCAAATCCGTGGAGAAAACACCCTATACAAGAGAGCTAGAGATGTGTAGGATGATGAAGTGGTTTATGTTCTCACTTAAAAACCCTCTCTTTTTCTTTTCCTCACTCTAAACAAATCTCAAAAGAGCTTGAAGAAGGAGGAAGATGAAGATGGCAAAGCTTTTTTGAAGATAATGATGATTCTTATGTTTTAAGAATAAAACAAAAGGATATATATATGTGAGACACTCTCACAACAAACCATGGTTAATATAAATATCTAGATATTTTGTGATGAGTTAAAGAACAAAGAAAATTAACCATGGGTTAGTCAATGGTCAAACAAAGAAGAGTATGAAAGCTATGAGTCATTTGTAAAGAAATGAGTCATTAGTTAATTTCCTTTATCTTTTATCTTAAAAAAAAATCTATATATTAATATGAACCATATGAGTCTTGCATTGCCATCTTCAATATATCAACAACCATGATACATATACATGTATGTATGTGTGTATGCACATCAACATGTACATATACATGCATGCATCCATCAAAAGAAAAAGGGTTTAATAAAAGTGAGCTAAAAGTCATTATTAAATCAACATTTGATTTAATAAACCGGACATATCACATACGACCCGACCAAAAGTAAACACCCGATTAACATACGGTATCTTATACACGTATTTAATCGAGCTCCCGCACATATCTCATATGCACACCACATCGTTTTGCCCGAGCTAGGAAAATTCTGTGTGGGACTCTAAGACTCGTCAATATGCCGGCTGTAGGTGATGATCACATCAAACACCTACAAGCCGCAAGCGGCCAGTTAAACATAACGACCACCCGGGTATTGAGCGATCAGATGAAGAACAAGCGAACCTGTCAAAACTCCCGTCAATCCAACTGGCAACACTTACCGTACAGTCCGGTCTCTTCATCAGATATGCTGCATATCGAGTCTAGGGATTAAATCGTCGACCCCAATAACTCAATAAGTCATGCCGGTATATGGTCTACAACAGATCGAGAAACTACTAATAACACTTATCAGTAATATCTCAACAGCCCTGGCCAGGGACTTCCTGTTATAGCTAATCGTGCACATCGCAGTATCAACCCCCAATACCGGGAGAGACGAAACCCCTCCTATCGCTCATTGCCTCCATGTGCCTCGGGACTGTACCCAAAATCCACCTATTTGTACGACTCAGTAGAGCCGTAGTAGGGTGGAGATCAAGATACAGTGGGAGGACACACAAGACTCTATGGCGATCTTGGGTCTACAGACTAACCTGTACCAGTGTCACCTGAGAACTGCTATCCGACGTATGATATAATACCACATAGGAGTTCTCGGTGAGTCCGTTCAGTGTACCCAGTCTCACTGAGCACCTGTATACAATCTTTGGTGTCAGCACACCATATAGATATGGGATCATCCATCGCCCATCATATGGAACAGGAATGGTATACGCTAGTCTACACTGGAATATCGATGCCCTTCTCGATATACCTACGACTAGGAACATTTCAAGGATATGCTTATAAACTACAGGTGTCCCACCAGTATGATCCACATCATAATCCCAGTAGTCAAGCCAATATCCTTAGGGCTTTATCAACATGTACCAAATGAGTAAAAAACATGATCAAGTGAACATATGATAAAGAGAAACCAGATAGCATACTATCATGTCGAGCAAGACTGTCCTCTGAATACACACACACACACACACACACACACATCAGTACATACACTATCATATAATGGCCTCTAGGGCATACATATATCCAACAATCTCCCACTTGCACTAAGGCCAATTATTGGCGTATCTCATATCCAACATCTCAAAAAGTCGCTCATGTTGCGGCTGAGGGAGGGCCTTGGTGAATGGATCCGCAGTGTTGTTCTTTGTATCTACTCTCTTAATCTCTATCTCGTGGCGATCAACTATCTCCCGGATCACATGATATCGCCTCAGGATGTGTCTGGACTTCTGATGGGACGTGGGCTCTTTAGCCAACGCCATAGCCCTATTATTGTCACAATACAAAGGTATTGGATCAATAATAGTTGGAACTACTCCTAGCTCCGTTATGAACTTCCTCATCCAAACGGCTTCCTTGGCAGCATCATTTGCAGCAATGTACTCAGCTTCCATCGTTGAGTCTGCAACGGTATCCTGTTTGGAACTCTTTCAACTTACTGTCCCTCCATTGAGGGTAAATGCAAACCCTGAGATAGACTTGCTGTCATCCTTGTCACTCTGGAAGCTCGAATCGGTAAAGGCCTCCATTTGGAGACCCCTGTTACCATACACCAAGAACAATTCTTTAGTCCTTCGCAAGTACTTAAGAATGTTCTTCACAGCAGTCCAGTGATTTTCCCCTGGGTTTGACTGATACCTGCTTACTACACTAAGTACTTGAGCTACATCAGGGCGTAACATCGCATACATTATCGATCCTACTGCCAAAGTATAGGGAATAATGCTCATGCGAGCTCTCTCTTTATCAGACTTTCGTCAATCGTCCTTGGAGATAGTGACTCCGTGGCAAGCCGGTAAGGCACCCCGCTTGGAGTCTTCCGTACTAAACCTCTTTAGGATGGTGTTGATGTACTTGGTTTGGGACAATCCCAATAACCGTTTGGATCTAACCCTATAGATCCGTATGCCCAATATGTACGTAGCATCACCCAGGTCCTTCATGGAGAACCTTTGTGATAAGAATGATTTGACCGACTGTAGCATAGGAATATCATTTCCTATCAGAAGTATGTCATCCACGTACAATACGAGGAATGCGACAGATCTCCCTATAGTCTTCTTATAAACACAAGGTTCATCTGGATATTTGATGAAATCAAACTCTTTCATAACATCATCAAAACAGATGTTCCAACTCCGTGATGCCTGCTTTAATCCATAAATGGATTTAAGCAACTTACATGCTTTTCCGCTGCTCCCACTGTCAATGAAGCCCTCTGGCTGATCCATATAAACGCATTCATCTAAATCACCATTTAGAAATGCAGTTTTAACATCCATCTGCCAGATTTCATAGTCGTAGTGAGCAGCAATAGCAAGTAGGATTCGAATGGATTTAAGCATGGCTAGAGAAGAGAAAGTCTCGTTATAGTCCAAACCTGGTCTTTGACGAAAACCTTTCGCTACCAACCTTGCTTTATAGGTCTCCACCTGTCCATCTACACCGATCTTTCTTTTAAAGATCCATTTGCAGCCTACAGGTTTTATCCCGGAGGGTACATCCTCCAAAGTCCATACTTTGTTGGTGTACATGGACTCCATTTCGGATCTCATGGCATCCAGCCATTTCACAGAGTCACCACTCGTGATAGCTTGATGAAAACTGGCAGGATCATCATCATCCATGATACAATCTTCTCTATCACCATCAATGAGAAAACCGTAGTATCTCTCCGTTGGGCGAGAAGTCCTACCAGATCTACGGAGTGGCTGAGGTTCATTAGATTCTGTTGCAACATTAGATTCAGCCAAATCGTCATTTGTAACTTGTGTTTCTAGAACCTCTTCTAGATCTACCACATTGCCATCAGCAACATTTGGAAAAATCTCATTTTCTAAAAATGTGGCATACTGAGAAACAAACACCTTTTGTTCCTCCTTGTGGTAGAAAAGATACCCAAACAAATGTTTTGGATATCCCACAAATATACATTTGATTGATCGTGTCTCGAGTTTTTCTGGATTCTGCTTTTTAACAAAAGCCGGACAACCCTAAATCTTAACTCGTTTAAGAGATGGTCTCTTCCCATGCCATATCTCATATGGGGTGGCAGACACGGTCTTGGTTGGAACTTTGTTTAACAGAAAAGCTGCAGTTTCCAATGCATGCCCCCAAAAGGAGATGGGTAACTCAGAATCACTCATCATGGATCGTACCATATCTAATAGGGTACGATTCCGCCGCTCTGACACACCATTGTGCTGTGGTGTGTAAGGGGGAGTGAGCTGAGAGAGAATCACATTCTCTTTTAGGAAGTCCAAGAACTCAGTACTTAAGTACTCTCCACCTCGATCTGATCGAAGTATCTTGATTCTCATTCCTGTTTGGTTTTCTACTTCAAGTTTGTACTCCTTGAATTTCTCGAAAGCTTCAGACTTATGTTTTATCAAAAACACATGACCGAATCTTGAGAAATTATTAGTAAAAGTTATGAAGTAAGAAAAACTGCCTCTTGCATGCATAGACATTGGCCCACATACATCACTATGTATGAGGCCTAAGAGCTCAGTAGCTCTTTCTCCGTGTCCAGTAAATGGAGTTTTGGTCATTTTACCTTTGATACAAAACTGGCAAGTTGCATAAGATTTATACTCAAAAGAATTTAAATATCCATCTTTATGAAGCTTGTTTAGTCTTGTTTCATTAATATGACTAAGTCTACAATTCCAAAGTAAAGCTTCATTTATATCTGAAAATTTTCTTTTACTTGTGTGTTGAATGTTGAAAACTGTGTGTTGATTAAGGACGTATATCCTGTTATTTAGTGTACCACAACCAATCAACTCTTGATTAAGTCTAATGTTCATAACATTGTGTTGCACGGAAAATGACATCCTTCATTGTCTAACAAAGAAACGGATATAATATTACAAAGTATACTTGGCACAAAATAACATGGGTTCAAAACCAATATACAACCCGACGACAACCCTAGGTGATACTCTCCCGCTGTAACTGCATTTACATTGGAACCATTTCCAACCTGTAGAGTATGATCACCTGTCTTCAAAACTCTGCTATTTCTCAATGCCTGCACAGAATTGCAAATATGAGAACCCGAACCGGTATCTAATACCCAGGAAGTAGAGTTAATAGAAAAACAGTTTTCAATTACGAACACACCTGAAGCTGAAGCATCACTATGTTTCTTCTTGAGTTCAAGGTACTCAGTACAGTTCCGCTTCCAGTGTCCCGTCTTTTTGCAGTGGAAACATTCTCCTTTCCCCGATTCCCCAACCTTGGACTTGTCTTTCCTCTTAACCTTTTTGACTCCACCCTTAGGTTTGGTGGGTTTCTTCTTCATCTTTCCCTTGGCCTTAGCCTTCGGACGATAGGAGGAAGATGGCCCAACACTCAAAACGGGAGTCTTCACTGACTTCAGCGTGCTCTCTGCACTCCTTAACATATTAAGGAGTTCAGGTAGTTCCTTCTCCATGTTGTGCATGTTGAAGTTAACTATAAATTGAGCAAAGGTGGAGGGGAGAGACTGCAGAATAATATACGTATATTGCTCATTGTCCATTGTCCACCCAAGGTCCTCAAGCTCTTCTATGAGAGCTATCATCTTCAGAATATGGTCTCCTACTGGTGTGCCAGGGGCTATTCGCATCTGAAACAGCTTTCTGGATGCTTCGTATCGTAATACGTGAGATTGCTCTCCATACAACTCTTTTGTATGGAAGAATATGGCTTTTACATCCATATTCTCATGTTGCTTCTGATGTGTGTTATCCATCGATGCAAGCGCAAGGCATTTGGCCGTGGAACAGTCAGCGTCCCATGTCTTGCGGATTTTCTTATCCGCAACTGAAGGTTTAGGACTTAGGATGGGCGGGGTTGGAGCCGTGCGGACATATGATACCTTATCATAAGTCAAGGCAATGTTGAGATTCCTCAGCCAATCTTTATAATTGGTCTCATTCAGTTTATTTTTATCTAGTAGAAACTTGAGTCCTGACATTGGTATCTGCCATTAAGAGAGAGAAAAGAATACACTCAGCAAAAACTCTTGCAAAGATCAGATTGGTTATTATCTTGTCTAATCGATGACTCCCACTATTTTTATCAAATTTTCTTTAAAACCTTTAAAAAGAAAACTAGCCGGGATTAATTACATTCTACAACTTTGCTAACTGTTCAGCCAGGCCGGTGCCAGTACTTGAGGGAGGTTCCCCGTGCTTTCGCATGGACCTAATTAAAATAAACCTCATCTTCCCAGAGGCGTAGCCCCGTTTAACACCTTTCTAGACACCTAATGGGTTAGCTAATTGTAAAGTGCAAAACACTCACGGGAGCAACTTTTACTCACAGTGGGATCGGGATCCTACTATCATATAGAAGGTATGCAATCTCATTGCAAATTTCAACTTTTGAAATTCCCGATATTATTTTTACCCCTAGTACTCATGACCTTAACTATGATCAACATATCATAAGTACTAGTCAAGTTCTTCCTGTCATTTCATGATTAACTAGACCCACCCACATGACCCTTAACTAAAGTCAACATAATCATATCAATGTCCTAACTAATCTGCATCATATGTAGTGTAGGAAGACATCATTTAGCTACCGTACACTGCGCCTTAACTAAAGTCAAAATACACAGCACGAATACTAAGTACTCTGCTTCCTAAAATGACGAAGGGCTGCGGATAGTTTTTAAGAAAACTTTTAACGCTTTGAACTTGATATCGTTGTAGAATCCAATGGGTTTAAAAGGAGTGGCTCAAGCTCCGTATTTTGAAACTTGCTTTTTCATAAAAGGCCGAGTGTGTTTCAAATCCGATTCTACAACATCTTTTTAGGTTCATTTTTCTTTACATTAATCTCATTAATGTAGTCCCATCATTTAAGTCCTAAAGCCATCACAGAAATAAACAAAAATATAACGTACGCTTATGTCACTCGCATTCGTCACTGTGTCCCGTTATGCACCGTTAGGTTAATTAACTAACGACATACTAGGATGGGGCTAGCGCGAGCGCAAAATATAAGCAAAGTCTATTATATATCATATATATAATATTGCATTCGTCTCAGATATATATTAAATGATCACATCACATAATATAAGTAGCAGAAGCACATTTAATATAGGATATCTAGGAGGTCCGTATTTTGTATTTAGCCATCAATAGAAAATACGGATTCCACGGTCGCGATGAATAGCCAAGCCCACACCCCTAGACCCCTACGAGAGCGGCAAGCGACCCTACCAATTCTGGAGTTTAGGAGACCCGGTCTCTACTTCTCGAGATGGCCTCCTACTGAACCCTAGAACTTGGTCACTTGTGCTCCCTGTTAGTTATATGTATGCCCTAGAGGCCATTACTGTACATTGGATGTATATTGCAGTGGATGCTGGGACATATATAGGGAGGACTTTCTTGCTCGACATGATAGTATGCTATCTGGTTACTCTTTACCTTAACGTGTACACTGATTGTCTCTCTGTTACATGTTGGTAAAGCCCTTAGGATCTGTACTTGAATACCTGGACTATGATGCGGATCATACTAGTGGGGACATGGTAGTCCATAAGTACATCCTTCAAAGTCCCTAGTCGTGGGTGTATCGAGACGGGGCATCGATATACCAGAGTAGACTAGCGTATACCTTCTCGACCCATACAGATGGGCGATGGATGATCCCATATCCATTGGTGTTTGACATCAGAGATGATATACGGGTGCTCAGTAGAGACTGGGTACACTGGACAGACTCGCCGAGAACTCCCAGATGGTATTATACCTTACGTCAGATGGCAGTTCTTTGGTGACACTGGTACAGAGTAGTCTGTTGACCCGAGATCGTCATAGAGTCTTGTGTGGTTCCTACTGTGCTTTGATTTCCATCTTACCACGTCCAAGAGGGCGTGCAAAACGGTGGTTTTTGGGTACAGTCCCGAGTCACATGGAGGCAATGAGCGATAGGAGAGGATTCGTCTCTCCTGGTATAGGGAGTTGATGTTGCGCTGTGTTCGATTGGCTATAACAGGAAATCCCTGGCCATGGTTGCTAAGATATACTGGTAAGTGTTACCAGTAGTTTCTCGAATTGTTATAGACCTCATATCGACACGACTTATCGAGCTATTGGGGTCTGACGTTTACCACCCCTAGGCGAGATATGCGACATATCAGACGATCAGACCGGACTGTACGGTAGTGTTACTGGTTGGATTCACTGGAGTGTGAGCGGGCTTGCTCGTCGATCTTCTGATCGCTCAATACCCGGATGGCCGTTACGTTTAGCAGACCTCTTGCGGCTTGTGGGTGCTTGATATGATCATCACCTGCTGCCGGCGTATTGACGAGTCTTTAGAGTCCTACACAGAGGTTTCCTGGCTCAAGCGAAACGAAATAGGAGCGCATATGAGATATGTGCGGGACCGAGAATAATACGTGTATGTGATACCGCATTCCATTCTCGCGATGAATGTATCGGAAGGTTGTATGCGATATAACCTAATTATCGAATCATGGATTGATTCGATAAGCCGATACATTGGATATTAGTCGGTTATATGTGATATGACCGGATCTTTAAATCAAGTGTTGATTTAATGATTTAATGTATAATTATATATTTGATATATTACTTTGCATTAACTAGTATCGGTTCACTTTAAATGGATTTTCTCACTTGATGTTCACAAGTTGTATATGTGATATACTTTTGTGCACTTGATTGTATCATGTTTGATGATACATGTAAACTTGGTTAAGTGTAAAGATTAAACCATGGTTAAGTTAATGATTAGGGTTATGCTTTTCTTTATTATTTATTTATTTATTTATTTTGGAAAGAAAATGGGAAAATGGTTGCTAGTTTTGTTTTATCTTTGAAGCTTCATGAAGCTTTGACTAAAGTGACCATTTTGTCTCATGCTTAACCCTAACCTTTCACTTAAACCTTAGTTAGTTCTCTACACTTGACCATGGTTCATGATTATGATAAGAATGATTTCATTATTCTTATTATAATAACTTATCATAATATTAGCTTCTTCTTCTTCATCTTCTTTCATGAAGAAAGCTTCACTTCATCAATGGTGATTGATGAAAATGAGTGAGAAATCCAATTCTAAAGTGAACCCACTTCCTATTTCTTCATCCTCTAGCTCTTGCCAAGTAGTAGAGTGTGTTTCCTTCACAAGTTTTCTTGACTTGGTGAAGTTGGAGCTTGATCTAGCGATGCCTCGACGTAGATCATCTTCGGCACGTCGTCAATGACCTAGCCCGCTTCTTCTCCGATGAAGCCGACGCTAGAGCCCGGATTTTAATTTGGACAGCGGAGAGGACTACATCACGGAGCCGTGGAGGTGGAGGACCGGATCTACAAAGGTTGTATTTCCGTACTTTTAGTTAAGTAGTTAACTAGTTGCTTTATCGCCTAAACTTCTAGCCAACGATCCGTATTAGGGTTTCTCGGCACCGTTAAATTTTGAAATTGGCATGGTTGATGCCTTGTGAGACCTCTTGAGAGTGCCTAGGAACCCTACAGTGGTATCAGAGCTACTAGGCATTGGATGTCGACCTATGGGGGGTTCTCACTGTGTGACAGTATGGCGAAGCATAGGCTCTTACCCCCAGGGTGTCCCGAGACTGGAAGGTGTTCCGACGGGTTGTAGTCCTCGCGAGGGGGCATGCGTAAAAAGTAGCGGCTGAGGGACCCGTTGGTGCCACGGTGACCCCATTGGATGGGGTGGCTGCCTGACCTACAGTGGTATCAGAGCCTAGCTAGAGCCTTAGGCGATGCGTAGACGAAGTTTGAAACCCGAACGAACCCGAAACCCTAAACCAAACATGCTCTCTGTACATTTTCTAAAAACTGGGATTTATCCAGATTAAAAATTCTTAAAAAATTCAGCAGGAAAAAATAAGAATTACGATGCAAAATTTTTCGAGTGAAGCTGCTACAGTGCGGCGGAACCGCGGCAGAAGCTTGGCTTCTGCGGCGGTTCCGCGGCCAATTTATCTTATCACTGTTTATTTTTTGCACAGTAATTCATGTTTTCAGGTGTTGAGTTTTCTGGGAATTTTTAATAATTTATTCAAGAGTTGAATTTTCTGTGGTTGTTTTGGGGATTCGATGAATCGATCGGATTATTTAACTTTGTCTATTCGGCTTTCCGGATAATGTTTGAATATGTTAAAAAGTTCGACCGGATATAAGTACCCAATTTTTCCCCTGTCGGGAAATTTCCAAGTGTTGGATTTTTCCGTGGTTTAACGACGTTCTAAGTAGTGCGAGTAACGCGATGGACCCTCTAGAAGACAACAAACCTTAACTCGATTATGTGACCGTCTTGAACTGCCCTTTGAACCTTCGGGTTTGGGGCAGTACGGCATGCCACATGTGAGGCGTTGGCTTGACCCTTCTACGGCTGGACCGTTGGTACTGAGGCACGAACTGAATATTGTTAGGCTTATTTCATGTGTTGATCTATATCGGGAAAACTTGGGTGTTCGATGTTCGATCGGAAAGTTTAACATTTTCTATTTATCTGGGATGGGATACAATAATTGGAATTCACAAGAAGTTATGAGATAACTGAATAAATGTTATAAATCTAGCGGTTTAGTCTCACTTGATCGGTTGCCACGGAATTTTGATGTGATCAAAACTCCGTCGCAATCACGTAGCGTACGCGGATACTCGCCGGGTAAACTTAATAGACAGCCTCACTCCATAGCCCCGACCAAGTGACTGTAGGAGAACCCCGTCGCCGAAAGCATCCGTTCGGGTGCTAGCGGCAGCGGTGTTCCGCTTTGGTGCACTTCGTCGACGGTATCGGGGGTGCGGCTGCCTACTAAAGTTTGCGACGAGCATTCGATCAGGATGTCGGGAATCTTGTTGAATTGCCCGACTTGATATTGAAAAGTGTTTTCGATTTTGAGACTAAAATGCGGGGTTTATAATTGTTAGGCATGTGATGTCTAAGGTATTCATTTGATTAGGCATGCGATGTCTGTGCGGATTGCGGATTCCAACTGTTGTAGTATTACACTTTCTTTTCTGTGACCGTAAGTGTAATATGGGATATCGCCGGTTTCGTTGCTATATGTCAACGACAATTGGGATGGACATATTTACTTACGTTGATGACATGTGATGTTATGTGTTGCTGGGTATTTTATATTGGATCGTCGTGTTTGAATAGCCGAGGGGTTTTATGTGAGATGAGTGTTTTTTCATTTTCATTCATGTAAAAACTTTTATGTAATATTCTTTTATTGGGGCACTTCCAGGTTGCGGAAGATGTCACCCTTTGTATATTATTTACTTTTCCGCACTAGGATAGACCCAAGGAGGAGGGCACAAGTAACCGGGTTCTGGAGTCCAGTGGGAGACCAACTCGAGGAGTCGAGTCCGGGTCTCCTAACTCTAGAATTGGTAGGGTTGCTTGCCGCTCTCGTAGGGGTCTAGGGGTGTGGGTTTGGCTATTCATCACGACCGTGGAATCCGTGTTTTATACTGGCTCGTATTGAAAACACGGACGTCCTAGTATATCCAATATTTCATATGATTCTTCTGCTGCGATATCTGTGATGTGATCATGTGATGTTCTGTGATGGATACTGTATATAGTATTTATGATATATTATATAGACGTTACTTATGTTTTACACCCGCGCTAGCCCTGCCCCGCTCTGCCGTTAGTTACCTAACCTAACGGTGCATGAGGGGACATCGAGGCGAATGCGGATGGCATAAGTGTACGTCGTATTTATCTGTGATGTTTAGGTAATAAATGATGGGACTTCATTAATGTGATTAATGAAATAAAAGAAACCTAAGATGTTGTAGAATCGAATTTCAAAATAAAAAGGGTAGCTACAGTTCTTGCTTTGCACAGCGGTATATGTGATATATCCTGCACCTTATTCGATGAGGAAAGGACCGAGATCCCTTCACCGGGAGTGACTCCTTTAGCAATAACTGGCAGATGCTACACACTCGGTTTGTCTTCTGATTGCTTTTAAGAGTTTTGCTTTGCACAGCGGTATATGTGATATATCCTGCACCTTATTCGATGAGGAAAGGACCGACGATCCCTTCACCGGGAGTGACTCCTTTAGCAAAACTAGAAAAGCCTCAAAAACACTCCATTTTAAAATCATTCGATCCTACAACGATATAAAGTTCATTACGCAAAGGGTTTTCTTAAAAACCTGACGTAGCCCTCCGTCATTTCAGATAAGTAATAGTTAGTATTCGTGCTGCGTTTGTTGACTCAGTCAAGGCGTAGTGTGCGGTAGCTGATTACTATTTATCTGCTTATGCATATGATGCAGATTGGATTAGGGTAGTCGTGCGGCCTTGTTGACTCAGTCAAGGGTCGTGCGAGTGGGTTTAATTCAATCAGGAAATGACGGGTTGAACTTTACTTGCGGTCTATGGTTTGTTGACTCAGTCAAGGTTATAGATCACTTGGGGCAAAAAATTATTGGGAATTTCAAGTGTTGAAATTTGCAATGAGATTGCATACCTTCTATGAGATAGTTGGATCCCGATACCCGCTGCGAGTAAGAGTTACTCCTGGGAGAGTTTTACACATTACAATTAGCCGATCAAGTAGGTGTCTAGAAAGGTGTTAACGAGGTTACGCCTCTGGGAAAACGAGGTTTACATTAATTAGGTTCGTGCGAAAGCACGGGGGACCTCCCTCAAAGTACCGACACTGGCCTGGCTGAAAGATTGGCGAACTTGTAGTGTGTAATTAATCCCGGCTTGTCTTTCCTTTTAGGGTTTGAAGGAAGATTTGATAAAAAAACAGTGGGAGCCATCCTGATTAGATAAAATAATAACCAATCTATTCTTGCAAGAGCGCACGCTGAGTGTTTTCTTCTCTCTCTCTCCAGGTAGCGACCATATCACGCCTTAATCAAGATAACAATACGGAATATTGACTGAACCCGCTTGTTATACTGAGCTGGGGAACGTTGGTCCCGCTCCAACTTATAAATATTATAAGACAGAGCAGGAAATTGGGGATTACCTGAATTCCCATGCCGCCCAAACGAAGAGAGTGCATACTGATGCATCATCTTCGGGTATGTTCGTTACAAAGAACTGTTTCTCAGTATCCTCCGCATCCTGGGTATATGATACCAGATCAGGATCCCAGATATGTAATCTGTTACATAGGGCTACAGATAGGTAGAGAACTGAGAACGGGTGATCAGTTTCATGAGGAAGAAAATGGGGCAAGTGTTGCAGCCAAGTCTGTTGGTCACTGTCACCCTGTATTACCAATACATTGATTCTGAACGAATGTTATTAGATACCGAACCTGATATACAAAATCATATCAGTCTCTTTATTAGTAAAGAAAGGATATAATTTTGTATTGTTGGATAATGTTTTGAACATTTCCTATATCAAAAGTTGATCGGTTCAGGCACGTTATCTAAAAGCATTGACGTTCTAAATCAAACTACAGTTCTTAGTATACGGATCACACACAAGAGGAAGAGTTCAGTATTGAACGAATCCTACTTGAGGCATTGTAGACTAGGTCATATCAATGTGACCCGACTAGCTGAAGTTACATGTAGATGCTTTTTTAATCAGTTTGAATTTACATCTTGTGAAACTTGCCAGTCATGTCACAGAGATAAGATGACCATAGATCCGTTTACTGGAAACAGAGAAAGAGTTAGTGAACTCTTGGGATTGATACATGTTGATGTATGTAAAGTCCCCTGTCTACATATGCCAAGACCGGTTCTTTATACTTCATTAAATTCTCTGATAATCTCTTTTGATTCAGACGTATGTTCCTGTTGAAACACAAGTCCGAACCTTTTGAGATATTCACAGAATATGATTAAGAAGTAGAAAACCAAAACACGGGCATAAGTATTATGTCCTTTGATGAGATCGAGGAGGAGAATATTTGAGCACGGAAATCCTGGATTATTCTAAAGGAGAATGAGATTCTCTCTCAGCATTACTCCTCCGTATACACCATAGCATGATGGTATATCGGGGCGAAGCAATAACACCCTATATGATAAGGTGTGCTCTATGATGAGTACTACTGAGTTACCTATTTCCTTTTGGGAGTTATGCACTTATGAAGTTGCATACCTATTGAATAGGGTTCCGATCAAATCAGTTGCCTACCATTTCATATTTGATATGGAAAGGGAAGAGCCCATATCTTAAGTTAGTTAAGATTTGGGGTTGTCCGGGCTATGTCTAAAAGCATAATCCGGACAAGCTCGAGGCAAAGTCAGTCATGTAGAACTGGAAAGGTTCCAGCTATACAAACTACAGCAGATGATTTGATAGAGCCAAAGGATTCAGTAGATTCCAATGAACCTCAGCCTCTCCGCCGATCTAGTAGGGTTCCTCACCCACCTGAGAGATACTTCGGTTTCTCTATGACAGTGGGAGCGAGGACTGCATCATGAGATGATGACCCAACTAGTTTCGAGCTGTCCATCAGGAGTGTGACTCTGTAAGAATGGCTGGATGCTTAGCGATCTGAGATGGAATCCTTATACACCAACAAAGTATGGACTTTGGTTGCTATATCTGAAGGGTTAAATCCCCATCAGGAGCAAGTATATCTTGAGAAGATTACTTGGTGTATATGGAAAAGTTGAGACTTTCAAAGCTAGACTTGTTAAAGCTTTTCGTCATCGACCAGGCGTGGATTATGAAACCTTTTCAAGTGGCTATGCTTAAGTCCATCCAGATCCTACTTGCCACGGCTACATACCATGACTACGATATCTGGCGGTTGGGTGCCATGACTACTTTTCTAAATAATGATTTAGAAGAGAACGTCTATAAGAACACAGCCAGAGGGCTTCGTAGATAGTGGGAGCAGCGGAAACGTGTACAAGATGCTTTATAGGATAAAGCAGGTATCGCGGAGTTGGAACATATGTTTTGATGTATTAGTCAAAGAGTTTGACATCATCAAAATGAAAGATGAACCTTGTATAAACAAAAAGGTAGTAGGAAGTATGGTGATGATCCTCGTAGAGTACGTGGATGACATACTCTTGATAGGGAAGGAGTTTCCTATGCTACGCTCGGTCAATCTCCGCTTATCACAATGATTCTCCATAAAGGATCAAAGTGATACCTCCTAAATCCTGGGTTTGGATCTATGAGATAGATCTAATTGGATGTTAGGATTCTCACTAGTTGTAGTGAGATGGTATCAATCGATCCTGGGGAGAATCACTGGAAGGGTTCCAGGGTGATAAAGACGACTGAATGTCAGTCACAGGCATTGTCTTTACCCTCAGTAAAGGGACGGTATGTTGGAAGAGTTCCAAGCTAGATACCGTGACATACTAGACGATAAAGGCAGGATACATCGCTACTTAAGATGCTACCAAAGAGGCAGTCTGGATGTATATTTGTTCATGAGATGAACTTAGTTCCTCCCATTGTGTGATAATGGAGTTGTGGCTTATGCCAAGGAACGTCCGTTCCATCAGTGATCCAGAAATATTCTAAGGCAGTGTCACCTGATCATGGAGATAGTTGATCACCAGGGTGATCGAGGTTAGGAGAGTAGACTTAGAGGACAGCACGGCGGATCCACTCACGAAGGCCTATTCCCAGAGAGAGACTTTTATGGGATGGTTGAGTATGAGATACTACAACCACTGCTATCGGATGGCCCTAGTGCAAGTGGGAGATTGTTAATTATATGTATGCCCTAGAGGCCATTACTGTACATTGGATGTATATTGCAGTGGATGCTGGGACATATATAGGGAGGACTTTCTTGCTCGACATGATAGTATGCTATTTGGTTACTCTTTACCTTAACGTGTACACTGATTGTCTCTCTGTTACATGTTGGTAAAGCCCTTAGGATCTGTACTTGACTACCTGGACTATGATGCGGATCATACTAGTGGGGACATGGTAGTCCATAAGTACATCCTTCAAAGTCCCTAGTCATGGGTGTATCGAGACGGGGCATCGATATACCAGAGTAGACTAGCGTATACCTTCTCGACCCATACAGATGGGCGATGGATGATCCCATATCCATTGGTGTTTGACATCAGAGATGATATACGGGTGCTCAGTAGAGACTGGGTACACTGGACGGACTCGCCGAGAACTCCCAGATGGTATTATACCTTACGTCAGATGGCAGTTCTCTGGTGACACTGGTACAGAGTAGTCTGTTGACCCGAGATCGTCATAGAGTCTTGTGTGGTTCCCACTGTGCTTTGATTTCCATCTTACCACGTCCAAGAGGGCGTGCAAAACGGTGGTTTTTGGGTACAGTCCCGAGTCACATGGAGGCAATGAGCGATAGGAGGGGATTCGTCTCTCCCGGTATAGGGAGTTGATGTTGCGCTGTGTTCGATTGGCTATAACAGGAAATCCCTGGCCAGGGTTGCTGAGATATACTGGTAAGTGTTACCAGTAGTTTCTCGAATTGTTATAGACCTCATATCGACACGACTTATCGAGCTATTGGGGTCTGACGTTTACCACCCCTAGGCGAGATATGCGACATATCAGACGATCAGACCGGACTGTACGGTAGTGTTACTGGTTGGATTCACTGGAGTGTGAGCAGGCTTGCTCGTCGATCTTCTGATCGCTTAATACCCGGATGGCCGTTACGTTTAGCAGACCGCTTGCGGCTTGTGGGTGCTTGATATGATCATCACCTGCTGCCGGCGTATTGACGAGTCTTTAGAGTCCTACACAGAGGTTTCCTGGCTCAAGCGAAACGAAATAGGAGGGCATATGAGATATGTGCGGGACCGAGAATAATACGTGTATGTGATACCGCATTCCATTCTCGCGATGAATGTATCGGAAGGTTGTATGCGATATAACCTAGTTATCGAATCATGGATTGATTCGATAAGCCGATACATTGGATATTAGTCGGTTATATGTGATATGACCGGATCGTTAAATCAAGTGTTGATTTAATGATTTAATGTATAATTATATATTTGATATATTACTTTGCATTAACTAGTATCGGTTCACTTTAAATGGATTTTCTCACTTGATGTTCACAAGTTGTATATGTGATATACTTTTGTGCACTTGATTGTATCATGTTTGATGATACATGTAAACTTGGTTAAGTGTAAAGATTAAACCATGGTTAAGTTAATGATTAGGGTTTTGCTTTTCTTTATTATTTATTTATTTATTTATTTTGGAAAGAAAATGGGAAAATGGTTACTAGTTTTGTTTTATCTTTGAAGCTTTGACTAAAGTGACCATTTTGTCTCATGCTTAACCCTAACCTTTCACTTAAACCTTAGTTAGTTCTCTACACTTGACCATGGTTCATGATTATGATAAGAATGATTTCATTATTCTTATTATAATAACTTATCATAATATTAGCTTCTTCTTCTTCATCTTCTTTCATGAAGAAAGCTTCACTTCATCAATGGTGATTGATGAAAATGAGTGAGAAATCCAATTCTAAAGTGAACCCACTTCCTATTTCTTCATCCTCTACCTCTTGCCAAGTAGTAGAGCGTGTTTCCTTCACAAGTTTTCTTGACTTGGTGAAGTTGGAGCTTGATCTAGCGATACCTCGACGTAGATCATCTTCGGCACGTCGTCGATGACCTAGCCCGCTTCTTCTCCGATGAAGCCGACGCTAGAGCCCGGATTTTAATTTGGACAGCGGAGAGGACTTCATCACGGAGCCGTGGAGGTGGAGGACCGGATCTACAAAGGTTGTATTTCCGTACTTTTAGTTAAGTAGTTAACTAGTTGCTCTATCGCCTAAACTTCTAGCTAACGATCCGTATTAGGGTTTCTCGGCACCGTTAAATTTTGAAATTGGCATGGTTGATGCCTTGTGAGACCTCTTGAGAGTGCCTAGGAACCCTACACTCCCCTCCTTGGGTCTATCCTAATGCAGAAAAGTAAATAATATACAACACTGGTGACATCATCCTCAACCCAGAAGTGCCCTAAATAAAAGAATATTACATACAATTGAATTTTACATGAATGAAAAGAAAACTCTCATCTCACATAAAACCCCCGGCTATTCAATCACGACAATCATGCACATCATATCTCAGCAACACATAATATCATATATCATCAACGTAAGTAAGTATGCGTACCCCGATTGTTGTTGATGTATAGCAACGAAACCGGCGATACACCACATACTACACTTTCAGTCACAGAGAAATAAAATGAAAAACTACAATAATTGGAATCGTAACTGCCTTTAGACAACACAAACCAGGAATATCACATATCCAAGATTTCATGCCTAACAATGTAAAGCTCGCATTTAGGTCTCACCCATGAAAACACCTTTTCAAAACAAGTCGGATAATTTAACAAGATTTTCGATTATTCCCGAGACCGAAATGCTAGATTTACACGCAACAAACAAATTTGTAGATTTCAATTATTGTATCACATACTAATAAACTAGGCACAGTTAAAACATTCGATCGAAAGATTGAACACCCAAAGACTTCTCAGAAAGCTCAACACTTGAGCAGCTTTAAAATTTACCAGAAACTGCAACAAGTACAAACGGGCCAGCGCAAGAAGGCACAGTCCAAGCCTCACCAACGGCGCCGTGGAACCGCCGCAGAATGACCATTCTGGCCGCGGTTCCGCGGTCGTATAGTCAAGTTAGGGCTTCGTTCTTCTTGTGGGCCCATAAAATACCCTGCATGATTTTCTGAGTATTTTTAATGTGATAAAATCCACGTTTTTGAAAAATGTCCAGAGAGTACCCTTCGGGCGTTGATTTTCGTTCGTTCGAGGTTTTTAACGTCGTCTATGTTACTCTAAAGCTCTAGCTTGGCTCTGATACCACTGTAGGGTTTCCTTATCACCTCGTATAGGGTTTGGAAGAATCACACATGCCACAACTTTGATTTTAACAGGTGCTAAGAAAACTTAACTATGAATCGAACTAGAAATATTGAGTAACAACTAATAGTATCACATACTAAAGTTATTCTAACACTAAGTGGTGAGACTACAACCTTTGTAGACCTCCTTGAGTGACTTCTTGGATCTCCTAGAGTTTGGAACGGCTCACTTGAACACTTCTGAGTCCACGACGATCCACCCGAAGTCCTTTGCTCAAAGCTTGTTACTTCACTTGTTCTTTCAAATCCGTGGAGCAAACACCCTACACAAGAGAGCTAGAGATGTGTAGGATGATGAAGTGGTTTATGTTCTCACTTAAAAACCCTCTCTTTTTCTTTTCCTTACTCTAAACAAATCTCAAAAGAGCTTAAAGAAGGAGGAAGATGAAGATGGCAAAGCTTTTTTGAAGATAATGATAATTCTTATGTTTTAAAAATAAAACAAAAGGATATATATATATGTGAGACACTCTCACAACAAACCATGGGTAATATAAATATCTAGATATTTTGTGATGAGTTAAAGAACAAACGAAATTAACCATGGGTTAGTCAATGGTCAAACAAAGAAGAGTGTGGAAGCTATGAGTCATTTGTAAAGAAATGAGTCATTAGTTAATTTCCTTTATCTTTTATCTTAAAAAAAATCTATATATTAATATGAACCATGTGAGTCTTGCATTTCCATCTTCAATATATTAACAACCATGATACATATGCATGTATGTATGTGTGTATGCACATCAACATGTACATATGCATGCATGCATCCATCAAAAGAAAAGGGTTTAATAAAAGTGAGATAAAAGTCATTATTAAATCAACATTTGATTTAATAAACCGGTCATATCACATACGACCCGACCAAAAGTAAACACCCGATTAACAACGGTATCTCATACACGTATTTAATCGAGCTCCAACGCATATCTCATATGCACACCACATCGTTTTGCCCGATCTAGGAAACTTCTGTGTGGGACTCTAAGACTCGTCAATACGCCGGCAGTAGGTGATGATCACATCAAACACCTACAAGCCGCAAGCGGTCAGCTAAACATAACGGCCTCCCGTATATTGAGCGATCAGAAGAAGAATAAGCGAACCTGTCAAAACTCCCGTCAATCCAACTGGCAACACTTACCGTACAGTTCGGTCTCTTCGTCAGATATGCTGCATATCGAGTCTAGGGATGGAATCATCGACCGCAATAACTCAATAAGTCATGCCGGTATATAGTCTACAACAGATCGAGAAACTACTAATAACACTTATCAGTAATATCTCAGCAGCCCTGGCCAGGGACTTCCTGTTATAGCCAATCGTGTACAGCGCAACATCAACCCCCAATACCAGGAGAGACGAAACCCCTCCTATCGCTCATTGCCTCCATGTGCCTCGGGACTGTACCCAAAATCCACCTGTTTGTATGACTCAGTAGAGCCGTAGTAGGGTGGAGATCAAGATACAGTGGGAGGACACACAAGACTCTATGGCGATCTCAGGTCTACAGACTAACCTGTACCAGTGTCACCTGAGAACTGCTATCTGACATATGATATAATACCACATAGGAGTTCTCGGTGAGTCCGTTCAGTGTACCCAGTCTCACTGAGAACCCATATACAATCTTTGGTGTCAGCACACCAGATGGATATGGGATCATCCACCGCCCATCATATGTAACAAGAATGGTATATGCTAGTCTACACTGGAATATCGATGCCCTGTCTCGATATACCTATGACTAGGAACATTTCAAGGATAGCTTATAAACTACAGGTGTCCCACCAGTATGATCCACATCATAATCCCAGTAGTCGAGCCAATATCCTTAGGGCTTTATCAACATGTACCAAATGAGTAAAAAACGTGATCAAGTGAACATATGATAAAGAGAAACCAGATAGCATACTATCATGTCGAGCAAGACTGTCCTCTGAATATATATATATATATAGACACACACACATCGGTACATACACTATCATATAATGGCCTCTAGGGCATACATATATCCAACAATATCTAGATATTTTGGATGGATATTTTCAAAGATGGATTAGTGCTAATCTAGTGATTAACTTAGTATAGATTCACATTAGCAATAATTAACCCAAGCAAAAAATGTAATTACCACTAATTTAGTGCATAATTAAAAGCTTAAAATAATATTTTAATTAGGGAAAAATATTTAAATGCACTAAAATTACAAGTGGCTTACAAAAACCCACAAACTAGCAATATTCTAGCTAAACTAGCTGCAGTGAATTCTATACTGTAAAAAGATCGCTTTTAGGTTTTTACGGAAAACACCGACTATATTACCCTAAAAACGGAAAATCGCCTAAACGATTACCAAAATGTTACACTGGGTCAGAACTCCGAGAGTAGTATCCAAAAAACCCCGTCGCCTAAAAAACGACGACAACGGACCGAGATGTCCTTAAACTAATATTCGCGTCAAACATGGCAATAATGGACCAAAAAGTCCTTAAACTAAAAATTCGCCTCAAACATGGTAATAACGGATTGAGACGTCCCTAAAACTAGTGTGTCGCTTCAAACATGGCAATATTGGACCGAAATGTCCCTAAACTAGTACATTGCCCCAAATACGACGATATGCTCCCTGGAGATCTATATTACAATCGAAGTCCTAGCAGCAAAGGTTGCAACTCAAGTCCCACTGGCTGCACAACTACTCTAGCAATGGACCACCCCCAAGTCCCACCGATAAACAGATGGGCAGCTGCGGCGAAACTATTTTCGGGAGTTACATAAAAAAAGTATGTCCACAAGCAAAAAAGCGGAACAGATGAAAACCCGAAAGGGCGCCGTGAATAAAAACAGCAGGACTGCTGGCGAGCTTCGCGAAAACCCGAAAGGGCACGATCTCGTTAAAAAAAACCTGCTTGAGATCTTTACGACTCACAAAGGAGCAACACACTTAGGAGTCCCACGATTCATAAGGAGAAATTACACTTACGAGATCCTCATGACTCGTGAGGAGAATTTCCCCTATGAGACCCTCATGGCTTATGGGACTCAAAAGCCTTAAATTACAGAGATCTAAACATGTTCTTAAGCCATCAAAAACCCATTTTCTCTAAAGGCGGTCCTATATTGACCCTTGTATAAAATCCACGGGCATAAATAAATATTCTATCACCAAGTTCCACCAATGGCAAGAAATCTCCCCATATAGTGAGCGACACTTGTAAGTCCTCTCGACTTATAAGGAGAAAACACTATTGTAAGATCTTTACGATTTACAAGAGAAAATATCACTTTGAAATCCCCACAATTCCTAAAGAGATAATATACCTACGAGATCCTTACGACTTGTAGGGAAAAACACCTTTATGAGACCCTTCGACTTATAAAGTCAAAAAGCTTTAGTCGACAGGATCCTAACCCTGTTTGCTAAGCCACCTTTGTTCAAATCGACAAAGGCAAATGATGATTCGCTCCTGATAATATCCCAGTTGAAGCGATGTTGATGCCTAAATAGGTATCAAATTTCAAGTCCTCTTATGGCAAATGATGATTTGCTCCTAGCAATATTCCAGTTGCAGTGATACTGATGCTACAATGGGTATCACGAACCAAGTCCCCAACTCACGACAAAATCAGCGAGCAAAAAATATGCATATAAAAAAACCCAAAATGTTTGGGCAACTCATAATAAAAAGCAGCCAGTAAATAAAAAAAGTCGAAATGTTTGGGCAACTCGCAATAAAAAATAGCGAATAAATAAAAAATAGCCGAAATGATTGGGCACCGTGAAAATAGCCAAAATGATCGGGCAATCGCGACTTTCATGATATGAAAATCTGAAAAGATAGAGCATCATGGAAATAAAAAATAAAACAAAATAAAAATTCCTCTGCCCTGCAAGTATGTCCATATTGACTCTTGGATACGATCCATAGGCACAAATGAAAGAACAGGGGCCATATCTTCCACCACGCTTCGTCAAAAGGAGAACGAAGTCTTGGTGGTTCATATACAACCTAGAGACTATCCAGGCGTTCCTTCTCATTCCAGAAGACTGTAGACGCAACATCACCATCAAACAAGAAAGACCCAAGGGTCGAAACAAGAATGGAGTAATGGCAAAATCCTAACTCCAAGTCTTGACGGTTCATATACAACCTGGAGACTATCACTGTGTCCCCTCCTCATTCCAGGAAGGGCAGGCACAACAATCAAATAAAATGAAGTGACGGCAAAATCCTAGCTTCAGGTCTCAGTGGCAACATCTAAAGCTTAGAGATCACCCCGACGCTCTTCTCATTACAGCAGGGTGCGAACACAATAATTAGATAAAAGTGGAGTAATGGCAAAATCCTTACTCCGGCTCGACGTGCTTCTCATGTCAACAAGATGCAGATGCAACGTCAATAAAGACCCAAGGGTCAAATAGAAATGGAGTAATGGCAAAATCTAAGCTCCAAGTCTTGACGGTTCATATACAATCTAGAGACTATCTCGACGTTCCCCCTCATTTCAGCGGATATGGACACGACTATCAAATGAAATTGGAGCAATGGCATAATCCTAGCTCCGGACTTCAATTGCAGTACATACAGTGTTGGGATACCTATAACAGCAGCAAGGTTTCGGGAGGTATCGTCCATGCCAATTTCAAATTTTTGCCGTTCTAGATAACCCTAGCCATGAATGTTTAACTAGAGAATCAAACTAAACTTCATGTTAATAACTTAACATCTAAGAGTTAGGGATTACAACCTTTGTAGTCCGTTCCTTCGCTTCATAAGCTCCGAGTTGATGTCCCTTCGCTGCGATCATCAATCTCCCGGACTCTATAGAGGCTCCATGAGGTGAATGAGACATCCTTGCTTGAAGACTTCACAATCCAAGATGATCTACTTTGAGAAATCACAAACCCAAGCTCCCACTTCACTAATGAGGTATTAGTGAAGCAAACACCCTAATCTAAGTGGCTAGAATAGATGAGGATAATGAAGTAGGAATTTTGCTCTCTTTAGTTTTCTTTTTCTCTTAATCATTCATCACAAAATAAAAAGCTAGAAAGCTTTTGTGAGGAGGAAGAAGAAGATCAAGTGTGATAGATGAAAATGAATTATTGTATGAGGTTAGAAATGCAACCAAGGGTTATGCATGGCATGCTTAACCCTTATAGAGACTTAACCATGAGTTAGGGTTAGGGTTTGGTTAATAAAAATCTTAGAAATATCCAAAGGGGTAGACTTAGTCAAAGCATCATGAAGCTTCTTCAAAACTCATCCATGACTTAATCCATACAATTTGAATTACCAAAATAAATATAAATCCAACCATAAACCCAAGCATGGTTTAATCTCACAAATCCTAGTTGCATTTGTAACCTAGCATGTTATAAAATTATATATCACATATATAATATTTAATGTAACAAAAGAAAATAATACAATTAACATATATCACATATATATCAATGTATCATCAAATCAGAAAACAAATCATTTAAGTGAGCTTATATTAGTTAATGTAATGTAATATATCACATATATAATTATACATTAAATTATTAAATCCACACTTGATTTAATAACCCGGCTATATTACATATAACCGACTAATATAATATGTATCTTTTTATCGAATCAACACTTGATCCGATAACCCGGCTATATCACATATACCCGGCCGATATCACACATCGCGAGAATAGAATATGGTATCTCATATCGTATTAATCTTGGTCCCGCACATATCACATATGTGCTCCTACTCCATTTCTCCTGAGCCCGGAAACCTCTATATAGGACTCTAAAGACTCGTCAATACGCCGGCAGTAGGTAATGATCATATCAAACACCCACAAGCTGCAAGCGGTCAGCTAAACGTAACGGCCACACGGGTATTGAGCGATCAGAAGATCAACAAGCATGCATGTACACACTCCTGTGAACCCAATCAGTAATACTACCTACAGTCCGATCTCTTGGTCTGATATGTTCCATATCTAGTCTAGGGGTTGTAAAACGTCAGACCCCAGTAACCGATAAGTCGTGTCATTGTGAAGCTCATAACGGATCGAGAAACTACTGATAACACTTACCAGTAGATCTCCATAGCAGCCCTGGCCAGGGACTTCCAGTTATAGCCAATCGAACACAGCGCAACATCAACTCCTAATACCGGGAGAGACGAAACCCCTCCTATAGCTCATTGCCTCCATGTGATTTGGGTCTGTACCCAAAAGCCACCGTTTTTCACGTTCTCATGAACGTGGTAAGGTGGAAATCAAAGCACAGTAGGAATCACACAAGACTCTATGACGATCTCGGGTTTACAGACTAACATGTACCAGTGTCACCAGAGAACTGCTATCTGACGATAGGTATAATACCATCTAGGAGTTCTCGGCGAGTCCGTTCAGTGTACCCAGTCTCCACTGAGCACCCGTACACCATCTTTGATGTTAAACACCAATGGATATGGGAGCATCCATCGCCCGTCATATGGGTCAAGATGCGTATACGCTAGTCTACTCTGGAGTATCGATGCCCTGTCTCGATACACCCTCGACTAGGAATAGTTATAGGATGTACTTTTGGACTACCCTGTCCCCACTAGTATGATCTGCATCATAGTCCAAGTAGTCGAGTACATATCCTAAGGGCTTTATCAACATGTGAGAGCAAGACAGTAAACCAATACAAGTCAACATGTTAAGACAAAGTGAAACCAGATAGTATACTATCATGTCGAGCAAGAAAGTCCTTTCTCTATATATCCAAGCATCCATTATAATATACATCATATGTACAACAATGGCCTCTAGGGAATATACATAACTAACAATCTCCTACTTGCACTAAGGCCTGCTGCTGTAGTATCTCATACCCAACATCCCGAAGAGTCTCTTAAATTGTATCTGGGGTATGGCCTTCTTGAGTGGATCCACAGTGTTGTCCTTCATGTCAACTCTCCTGATCTCGATCTCTCGGCGATCAACTATCTCCCGGATCAGGTGATACCGCCTCACAATATGCCTGGATCTCTGATAGGACCTGGGTTCCTTGGCCAAAGCCACAGCTCCATTGTTATCACAATACAAAATTATTGGATGCTCAATGGAAGGAACCACTCCAAGTTCAGTTATGAACTTTTTCATCCAGACAGCCTCTTTAGCAGCATCGTTGGCAGCGATGTTTTCAGCCTCTATCGTCGAGTCTGCCATAGTTTCCTGTGTAGAGCTCTTCCAACACACCACCCCTCTATTGAGGGTAAAGACAAATCCCGAGTGCGACTTAGAGTCATCCTTATCACTTTGGAAGCTCGAATCGCTAAAGGACTCCACCTGGAGTTCTCCGTTACCATACACCAAGAACATTTCCTTAGTCCTTCTCAAGTACTTGAGAATGTTCTTCACAGTTGTCCGGTGATTCTCTCCTGGATTTGCTTGATACTTACTCACTACACTTAGTGAGTATGCTACATTGGGTCTGGTACATAGCATCGTGTACATGATAGAGCCTACTGCCGAAGCACAGGGTATCCCTTACATGCGAGCTCTCTCCAAATCAGTCTTAGAAAACATCTCTTTAGAGAGAGTGAGTCCAGAGATCGTGGGTAAATACTCACGCTTGGATTCTTCCATACTAAACCTCTTTAGTATGGTGTCAATGTACCTGGATTGGGACAATCCCAGTATCCGCTTAGATCTCTCTCTATAGATCTTAATTCCCAAAATGCAGGAGGCATCACCTAGATCTTTCATTGAGAATCTATGTGATAAGAAGAGCTTGACCGAGTGCAGCATAGGAACATCATTTCCTATCAAGAGTATGTCATCCACGTATAATACGAGGAAGACAACCTTACTCTCTGCCACCTTCTTGTAAATACACGGTTCATCTACGTTCTTGATGAAGTCAAACTCTTTGACTACAACATCAAAACAGATGTTCCAACTCCGTGATGCCTACTTTAACCCGTAGATGGATTTAAGCAGTTTGCACACCTTTTCGCTGCTCCCACTGTCTACGAAGCCCTCTGGCTGAGTTATGTACACGCACTCCTCAAAATCACCATTTAGAAAGGCGGTCTTAACATCCATTTTCCAGATTTCGTACTCATGGTATGCAGCAATGGAAAATAGGATCCGGATGGACTTAAGCATAGCTATAGGAGAAAATGTTTCTACATAATCCATACCTGAACGTTGACGAAAACCCTTTGCAACAAGCCTAGCTTTGAAAGTCTCAACTTTTCCATCTACACCAAGTTTCTTCTTAAAGATCTATTTGCTCCCAATGGGTTTTACCCCTTCAGGAGCAACTTCCAAAGTTCATACTTTGTTGGTGTACATGGATTCCATCTCAGATCGCATTGCATCCAGCCATTTCACAGAGTCACCACTCGTGATGGCCTGCTTGAAGCTAGTTGGGTCATCATCTTCCATGATGCAATCCTCGCTCCCACCATCAATGAGAAAACTGTAGTATCTCTCAGGTGGATGAGAAACCCTACTAGATCGGTGGAGCGGCTCGGGTTCGTCGGGAACTATCGAATCCTCTGGTTCCATTAAATCTTCAGTTGTTGTTTTTGCTGCTGGAACTTCTTTCAGCTCTACCTCTTCGCCACTAATTTCCTTTGCAAGAAATTCCTTTTCTAAAAAGATAGTATGTTGAGAAACAAACACCTTATGTTCCTCACTGTGGTAGGAAAAATATCCATATGAATTCTTTGGATATCTCACAAACTTGCAGAGAACCGATCGTGCCTTGAGTTTGTCCGGATTTTGCCTTTTGACATAGGCCTGACAATCCTATATCTTAACTCGTTTAAGATATGGTCTCTTCCCACTCCATATCTCATATGGTATGGTAGGTACAGATTTAGAAGGAACTTGATGTTGGCTATAGTGCCCTCAAAGTCAATTATTGGATCGCAGGCACGTGATTGCAATGATTGAGGGAGGACCTATACCGGTAGGACAGTCTTACTCGAGATGATAGTATGCTATCTGGTTTGTCTTTATCATCATGTACATGCATTAGGTGACATTATAGATCACTATTACACGTTGATAGAGCCCTTAAGATTCTTGCTTGACTACCAGAAGTATGATGGCGATCATATACGTGAGAGTTGGGTAGTCTATAAGCACATCCTTAAAGTGTCCCTAGTCGTGGGAGTTTCGAGACTGGGCATCGCTACTCCATTAATAGACTAGTGTATATAGTCAAGACCCCTACGAGGGGCGGTGGCCGGTCTCACAAGCCATTGGTGTCAGTTGGTTCACCTAATATGTATACAGGTGCTCATTGGGTTATGAGTACACCGGACGGACTTGCCGGGAACATGCTAGTTGGTATTATACCTATCGTCAGATAGCAGTTCCCTGGTGACATGTGTACAGGTTAGTCCATTGACCTGAGATCGTCATTTGTCTCGTGTGAGTTCCCACTGTGCTTTGATTACTACCCTACCACGGCTCAAAAGAGTCATGCAAATAGGTTTAGGTTGGGTACAGTCCCGAGCCACATGGAGGCAGTGAGCGGATCGGCAGGGGATTCGTCTCTCCCGGTATTGGGGGTGAGATCGCGCTTTGTTTAGGAGTGCCATTTCACAAAGTCCCTGGCCAGGGCAAGCGATATTTACTGGTAGGTATTCCAGTAGTTTCTCAGGGTGTTCTGGGCTACACTCCGACACGACTTATACCGCTATAGGAGGTCTGACGTTTACCAGCCCCTTAGGCCCGATATGCGATACTCATAGATGAACGGACCGGACTGTACGGATACCGTCACTGACAGGCTCAGTAGGATTTCAGGATGAGTTCGCTCATCGGCTTCGCTTTCACTCAATACATGAGAAGCCGTTACGCACAGCTAGTACCACTGACGTGCTTGTGGTTAAACCCATTGCCAGCGTATTGACGAGTCTTTAGAGTCCCCTACAGAAAGTTTTCCCAAGTTCGGGCGAAACGTTGTAGAGGCCGTATAGTTTAATGGTAGAGTTCGATCATATACGTGCACTTGTACACGGATCATGATCGGACGGATCATACTAGTGGGCTTTGGTTTAAGCCGGATCCTAGTATTAGATTGTTGGAATATTTTCGTCTCGTTGTATTCATATTCAGTCGGAATACGGATGCAGGTATGTATATACGGATGGGGAGTATTCTTGTAATTCGTTACGAGTTTACTTTTGAAGTTGCCATTTTCTTTTCTTCCGTTTTTAAACATTTAGTTTAATGTTTAAATTTGTTATGTGAAAATATGAGTTTTTAGTTTGCATGGAAATTTTAGTTTGTCATGGGTTTTTTTGGCAATTCCATGTGCTGGATTTTTTTTTGGGTGGCTGCCAATTTCGAAATTCATTTGTGGCTGGGGAAATTTGAAATTGGTGATTTATTTGGTGTGGTTAATTTCTTTGGGCCAATGGGCAATCGTGACTTTGTGTGTGTGCGCGCTTTGGTATGGGTCCTTAATTAGAGTGGGTAGGATATTTCATGGTGCATTTAATTTATTTTGTCAAGTTTAAGATATTTGATATAGATATTTTGGTGAGGGTTTTTTAAGCGGCTGTTGATATTTGTGTTGCTTGTGAAGGGTTCCTAGGCACACTAATGAAGTCTCACAAGGCATCAAACATGGCCAATTCAAATTTTACAAGTGCCGAGAAACCCTAATACGGATCGTTAACTAGATGTATAGGTGATGCGATGCAAGTAAACAACTTTAACTTAAAAGGAAAGGGGCTACAACCTTTGTAGATCCGGTCCTCCACCTCCTTGGCTCCGTGATGACGTCCCTCCGCTGTCCAAATTGAATCCATGACTCTAGCATCGGGTTCATCGGAGAAAAGGGCGGACTTGGTCGTCGGCTTCGATGCCGAAGATGATCTACGTCGAGGCATCACAAGATCAAGCTCCCACTTCACCAAGTCATGAAACTTGTGAAGAAAACACCCTATACTACTTGGCAAGAGGTAGAGGATGAAGAAATAGGAGGTGGGTTCACTTTAGAATTGGATTTCTCACTCATTTTCACTAGTTGCCATTGATGGTGGCTAGGTTTTCTTCTTGTTCAAGATGAAGAAGATGATGATGAAAGAATATCATAAGTATATTCTCAAAAGAAAATCAAAATGAATACTTATCATATCCTAACCTTGGTTAGGTGTAGAGAATATACCATGGTTAGTTTTAATTGTTAGGGTTAAGAATGAGACAAGAATGGTGGACTTGTTTAAAGCTTCATGAAGCTTCAACAAACAAACAAACAAAGCCACCATTCTTTCTTTATCTTTTCCAAAATAAGAATTATAAATAAATAGATAAGTAATTATAAAAATAAAACCCTAATCATTAACTTAACCATGGTTTAATTCTTTACACAAACCCAAGTGAGCAAGCATCATCAAACATGATACAAACAAGTGCACAAAAGTATATCACATATACAACTTGTGCACTTCAAGTGAGAAAATCCATTTAAAGTGAACCAATACTAGTTAATGCAAAGTAATATATCAAATATATAATTATGCATTAAATCATTAAATCAACACTTGATTCAATGATCCGGTCATGTCGCATATAACTGACTAGTATCTAATGTATCAACTTATCGAATCAATCTTCGATTCGATAACTAGGTTATATCGCATACAACTAATCGATACATTTATCGCGAGAATGGAATACGGTATCACATACACGCATTATTCTCGGTCCCGCACATATCTCATATGCGCTCCTATTTCGTTTCGCTTGAGCCAGGAAACCTCTGTGTAGGACTCTAAAGACTCGTCAATACGCCGGCAGCAGGTGATGATCATATCAAACACCCACAAGCCGCAAGCGGTCTGCTAAACGTAACGGCCACCCGGGTATTGAGCGATCAGAAGATCGACGAGCAAGCCCGCTCACACTCCTGTGAATCTAACCAGTAACACTTACCGTACAGTCCGGTCTGTTCGTCTGATATGTCGCATATCTCGCCTAGGGGTGGCAAACGTCAGACCCCAATAGCTTGATAAGTCATGCCGACATAGGGTCCATAACATTCATGAAACTACTGATATCTCTTACCAGTATATCACTGCAACCCTGGCCAGGGATTTCCTGTTATAGCCAGTCGAGCATAGCGCAACATCAACCCCCAATACCGGGAGAGACGAATCCCCTCCTATCGCTCATTGCCTCCATGTGAATCGGGACTGTACCCAAAAACCACCTGTTTGCACGACTCAGTAGAGCCGTGGTAGGGTGGAAATCAAAGCACAGTGGGAGACACACAAGACTCTATGACGATCTCGGGTCAACAGACTAAGCTGTACCAGTGTCACCTGAGAACTGCCATCTGACGTGAGGTATAATACCATCTGGGAGTTCTCGGCGAGTCCGTTCAGTATACCCAGTCTCCACTGAGCACCCGCATACTATCTCTGATGTCAAACACCAATGGATATGGGATCATCCATCGCCCATCACATGGGTCGAGAAGATATACGCTAGTCTACTCTGGAATATCGATGCCCCGTCTCGATATTCCCACGACTAGGAACATTGAAGGATGTACTCATAGACTACCCAGGCCCCACTAGTATGATCTGCATCATAGTCCTGGAAGTCGAGTACACATCCTAAGGGCTTTATCAACATGTAACAGAGAGACAGAAAGTATACATGTTAAGATAAAGAGCAACCAGATAGCGTACTATCATGTCGAGCAAGAAAGTCCTACCTATATATGTCCCAGCATCCACTACAATATACATCCAATATACAGTAATGGCCTCTAGGGCATACATATAACTAACAATCTCCCACTTGCACTAGGGCCATCTGTAGCAGTAGTTGTAGTATCTAATACTCAACCATCCCATATAAGTATTTCTTTGGGAAAAAGCCTTTGTGAGTGGATCCGCCGTGTTGTCCTCTGAGTCTACTCTCCTAACCTCGATCATCCTGGAGAACATCTATCTCCATGATCAGGTGATGCTGCCTCAGAATATGTCTGGGTCACTGATGGGACCATGGTTCCTTGGCCAAAGCCACACTTCCATTGTCATACAATGGTAGGAACCTAGTTCATCTTATGAACCAATATACACCCAAACTTCCTCTTTGGTAGTATCCTTAATAGCGATGTTACCAGCCTTTATCGTCTAGTTTGCCACGATATCTAGCTTGGAACTCTTCCAACATACCGTTCCTCCACTGAGGATAAAGACAATGCCTGTGACTGACATTCAGTCGTCCTTATCACCCTGGAACACTTCCAGTGATTCTCCCCAGGATCAATTGATACCATCTCACTACATCTAGTGAGAATCCTAGCATCTAATTACATCTATCTCATAGATGAAAACTCAGGATTTAGGAGGTATCACTTTGATCCTATTGGAGAATCCTTGTGATAAGCGGAGATTGACCGTGCGTAGCATAGGAAACTCTTTTCCTATCAAGAGTATGTTGTCTACGTACAATACGAGGATGACCACCTTACTCTCTACTACCGTTTTGTATATACAAGGTTCATCTACCATTTTGATGAAGTCAAACACTTTGACTACCACATCAAAATAGACGTTCCAACTCCGTGATGCCTGCTTTATTCTATAAAGCAACTTGCACACGTTTCCGCTGCTCCCACTGTTTACGAAGCCCTCTGGCTGTGTTCTTATAGACGTTCTCTTCTAAATCATTATTTAGAAAAGTAGTCATGGCACCCAACCACCAGATATCGTAGTCATGGTATGTAGCAATGGAAAGTATTATCTGGATGGACTCAAGCATAGTCCCTAGAAAAAGTTTCATCATTATCCACACTTGGTTGATGACTAAGACCTTTAACAAGTCTAGTTTTGAAAGTCTCAACTTTTCCATCTACACCAAGTAATCTTCTCAAGATATACTTGCTCCTGATGGGGATTTAACCCTTCAGATATAGCAACCAAAGTCCATACTTTGTTGGTGTACATGGATTCCATCTCAGATCGCTAAGCATCCAGCCATTCTTACAGAGTCCCTACTCTCGATGACCTGCTCGAATCTAGTTGGGTCATCATCTCATGATGCAATCTTTGCTCCCACTGTCATCGAGAAACCGAAGTATCTCTCAAGCAGGTGAGGAACCCTGCTAGATCGGCGGAGAGGCTGAGGTTCGTCGGGAACTATTGAATCCTTTGGTTCTACCAAATCACCTGCTGTAGTTTGTATAGCTGGAACCTTTCCAGTTCTACACAACAGACCTTGCCTTGATCTTGTCCGGATTTTTGCTTTTAGACATAGGCCGGACAACCCCAAATCTTAACTAACTTAAGATATGGGCTCTTCCCTTTCCATATCACATATGAAGTGGTAGGCAACTGATTTGATTCGAACCTAATTCAATAGGTATGCAGCTTCTCAAGTGCATAACTTCCAAAAAGGAAATAGGTAACTCGGTAGTACTCATCATAGAGCACACCTTATCATATAGGATGTGATTGCTCCACCCCGATATACCATCGTGTTATGGTGTATACGGAGGAGTAATGCTGAGAGAGAATCTCATTCTCCTTTAGAATAGTCCAGGAATTCCGTGCTCAAGTATTCTCCTCCTTGATCTCATCAAAGGACATAATACTTATACCCGTATTGGTTCTCTACTTCTAACTTATATTCTGTGAATATCTCAAAAGGTTCGGACTTGTGTTTTAACAAGAACATATGTCTGAATCTAAAGAGTTCATCAGAGAATGTAATGAAGTACAACGAACCGGTCTTGGCATGTGTAGACAGGGGACCTACATACATCAACATGTATCATCCCAAGAGTTCATTAACTCTTTCTCTGTTTCCAGTAAACGGAGCTATGGTCATCTTATCTTTGTGACATGACTGGCAAGTTTCATAAGATGTAAATTCAAACTAATTTAAATATGCATCTTTATGTAACTCTAGCTAGTCGGGTCACATTGATCTGACCTAGTCTACAATACCTCAAAATGGAATCGTTCAATTCTGAACTCTTCCTCTTGCGTGTGTTCCGTATACTAGGAACTGTAGTTTGATTTAGAACGTCAATGCTTTTAGATAACGTGCCTGAACCGATCAACTTTTGATATAGGAAATGTTCAAAACATTATCCATCAATACAAAATTTTATCATTTCTTTACTAATAAAGAGACTGATATGATTTTGTATATCAGGTTCGGTATCTAATAGCATTTGTTCAGAATCAATGTATTGGTAATACAGGGTGACAGTGACCAACAGACTTGGCTGCAACACTTGCCCCGTTTTCTGTCTCAAGAAACTTATCACCCGTTCTCAGTTTTTCTACCTTTTTGTAGCCCTATGTAACAGATTACATATCTGGGATCCTGATCCGGTATCAAATACCTAGGATGCAGAGGATACTGAGAAACAGTTCTTTGTAATGAACACACCCGAAGGAGATGCATCATATGCACTTTCTTCGTTTGGGCTGAATAGGAATTCTGGTATTCCCCTAATTCTTGCTCTGTCTTATAACAATTATAAGTTGGAGCGGGACCAACGTTCCCCAACTCAGTATAACAAGCGGGTTCGGTCAATACATCCGTATTATTATCTTGATTAAGGCGTGATATGGTCGCTACCTGGAGAGAGAGAGAGAAGAAAACACTCAGCGTGCGCTCTTGCAAGATCATATTGGTTATTTATTTTATCTAATCAGGATGGCTCCCACTGTTTTTATCAAATCTTCCTTCAAACCTTAAAAGGAAAGACTAGCCGGCATTAATTACACTCTACAAGTTCGCCAATCTTTCAGCCAGGCCAGTGTCGGTACTTTGAGGGAGGTTCCCCGTGCTTTCGCACGGACCTAATTACAGTAAACCTCATTTTCCCAGAGGCGTAACCCCGTTGACACCTTTCTAGACACCTACTTGATCGACTAATTGCAAAGTGCAAAACTCTCCCAGGAGTAACAATTACTCGCAGTGGGTATCGGGATCCAACTATCACATAGAAGGTATGCAATCTCATTGCAAATTTCAACACTTGAAACTCCCGATAAAGATTTTTACCCCTAGCACTTATGACCTTAACTATGGTCAACAAATCATAAGTACTAGTCAAGTTCTACCCATCATTTCGTGATTAATTAGACCCACCCACATGACCCTTAACTAAGGTCAACAAAGTCACGCGACTGTCCTAACTAATCGCATCATATGCGGTGTAGGAAGACATCACTTAGCTACCGTACACTGTGCCTTAACTAAGGTCAACAAACACAGCACGAATACTAAGTACTCTACTTCCTAAAATGACGGAGGGTTGCGAATGGTTTTTAAGAAAACCTTTAACGCTTTGAACTTGATCTCATTGCGGAATCAAATGGTTTTAAATGGAATGTTTTTGAGGCTTTTCTAGTTTTGCTAAAGGGGTCACGCCCGGTGAAGGGATCGTCGGCCCTTTCCTCGTCGAATGAGGTGCGGGATATATCATATATATCACTGTGCAAAGCAGAAAACTATAGAAGCAATCAAAAGACAAACCGAGGGTTGTAGCATCTGCCAGTTATTGCTAAAGGAGTCACTCCCGGTGAAGAGATCTCGGTCCTTTCCTCATCGAATAAGGTGCTGGATGTTCTTTAATGAACACCGCGATGCAAAGCAAGAACTGTAGCTACCTGTTTCATTTTGAAATTCGATTCCACAACATCAATTAGGTTTATTTTCTTTCATTAATCTCATTAATGAATATCCCATCATTTAAGTCCACCTAAACATCACAGATAAATATAACGTACGCTTATGCCATCCGCATTCGCCTCGATGTCCCGTCTGCACCGTTAGGTTAGGTAACTAACGCCAGAGCGGGGCAGGGCTAGCGTGGGTGTAAAACATAAGCAACGTCTATATAATATATCATATATACTATATACTATATCTATCTGAACAAATCACATGATCACATCACAGATAACGCAGCAGAAAATATCATATGAAATATTGGATATACTAGGACGTCCGTGTTTTCAATACGAGCCAGTATAAAACACGGATTCCACGGTCGCGATGAATAGCCAAACCCACACCCCTAGACCCCTACGAGAGCGGCAAGCAACCCTACCAATTCTAGGGTTAGGAGACCCGGACTCGACTCCTCGAGTTGGTCTCCCACTGGACCCCAGAACCCGGTTACTTGTGCTCCCCTCCTTGGGTCTATCCTAATGCGGAAAAGTAAATAATATACAAATGGTGACAACATCCGCAACCTGGAAGTGCCCCAATAAAAGAATATTACATACAAGTTTTTACATGAATGAAAAGGAAAAACACTTATCTCACATAAAAAAAACCCCGGCTATTCGAACACGACGATCCAATATAACATATCCAGCAACACATAACATCACATGTCATCAACGTAAGTAAATATGCGCATCCCAATTGTCGTTGACATATAGCAACGAAACCGGCGATATCACATATTACACTTACGGTCACAGAAAAGAAAGTGTAAAACTACAACAGTTGGAATCCGCAACCTCTTTACACATCGCATGCCTAATCAAATGAATTCCTTAGACATCGCATGCCTAACAATTATAAACCCCGCATTTTAGTCTCAAAATCGAAAACACTTTTCAATATAAAGTCGGGCAATTCAACAAGATTCCCGACATCCTGATCGAATGCTCGTCGCGAACTTCAGTAGGCGGCCGCACCCCCGACGCCGTCGACAAAGTGCACCAAGGCGGAACACCGCTGCCGCGAGCACCCGAACGGATGCTTTCGGCGACGGGGTTCTCCTACAGTCACTTGGTCGGGGCTATGGAGTGAGGCTGTCTATTAAGTTTACTCGGCGAGTATCCGCGTACGCTACGTGATTGCGACGGACTTTTGATCACATCAAAATTCCGTGGCAACCGATCAAGTGAGACTAAACTACTAGATTTATAACATTCATTCAGTTATCTCATAACTACTTGTGAATTCCAAATGTTGTATCACATTCCGGATAAACAGAAAATGTTAAACTTTCCGATCGAACAATCGAACACCCATGTTTTCCCAATACAGCTCAACACATGAAATAAGTCTAAAAACATTCAGTTCATGCCTCAGTACCAACGGTCCAGCCGTAGAAGGGTCAAGCCAACGCCTCACATGTGGCATGCCGTACTGCCCCAAACCCGAAGGTTCAAAGGGCAGTTCAAGACGGTCACATAATCAAGTTAAGGTTTGTTGTCTTCTAGAGGGACCATCACGTTACTTGCACTACTTAGAACGTTATTAAACTACAGAAAAATCCAACAATTGGAAATTTCGCGGCAGGGGAAAAAGTGGGTATTTATATCCGGTCGAACTTTTTAACATATTCTAAAATTACCCGGAAAAACACACTGACAAAATTAGACAATCCGATCGATACACCGAGGCCCCAATACAACCTAGAAATTTCAACTCTTGAATAAATATTAAAAATTCCCAGGAAAACCAGCACTGCAAAGTAGGAGTTACTGTGCAAAATACAATGCATGAGGAGATTAAAGGGCCGCGGAACCGCCGCATTAGCATGCTAATGCCGCGGTTCCGCCGCGCTTTGATGGACTCAGGAGTACGGGCTTCTCAGTAATTCTTAGAATCTCCTGCTGGGTTTTCTGCATATTTTTAATTCTCAAAAATCCACGATTTCAGAAAATGTACAGAGAGCAAGTTTGAATTAGGGTTTCGGTTCGATTGGACTTCTAACTCCGTCAACGCATCGCCTAAGGCTCTAGCTAGGCTCTGATACCACTGAAGGGTTCCTAGGCACACTAATGAAGTCTCACAAGGCATCAAACATGGCCAATTCAAATTTTACAAGTGCCGAAAAACCCTAATACGGATCGTTAACTAGATGTATAGGTGATGCGATGCAAGTAAACAACTTTAACTTAAAAGGAAAGGGGCTACAACCTTTGTAGATCCGGTCCTCCACCTCCTAGGCTCCGTGATGACGTCCCTCCGCTGTCCAAATTGAATCCATGACTCTAGCATCGGGTTCATCGGAGAAAAGGGCGGACTTGGTCGTCGGCTTCGATGCCGAAGATGATCTACGTCGAAGCATCACAAGATCAAGCTCCCACTTCACCAAGTCATGAAACTTGTGAAGAAAACACCCTATACTACTTGGCAAGAGGTAGAGGATGAAGAAATAGGAGGTGGGTTCACTTTAGAATTGGATTTCTCACTCATTTTCACTAGTTGCCATTGATGGTGGCTAGGTTTTCTTCTTGTTCAAGATAAAGAAGATGATGATGAAAGAATATCATAAGTATATTCTCAAAAGAAAATCAATATGAATACTTATCATATCCTAACCTTGGTTAGGTGTAGAGAATATACCATGGTTAGTTTTAATTGTTAGGGTTAAGAATGAGACAAGAATGGTGGACATGTTCAAAGCTTCATGAAGCTTCAACAAACAAACAAACAAATCCACCATTCTTTCTTTATCTTTTCCAAAATAAGAATTATAAATAAATAGATAAGTAATTATAAAAATAAAACCCTAATCATTAACTTAACCATGGTTTAATTCTTTACACAAACCCAAGTGAGCAAGCATCATCAAACATGATACAAACAAGTGCACAAAAGTATATCACATATACAACTTGTGCACTTCAAGTGAGAAAATCCATTTAAAGCGAACCAATACTAGTTAATGCAAAGTAATATATCAAATATATAATTATGCATTAAATCATTAAATCAACACTTGATTCAATGATCCGGTCATGTCGCATATAACCGACTAGTATCTAATGTATCAACTTATCGAATCAATCTTCGATTCGATAACTAGGTTATATCGCATACAACCAATCGATACATTTATCGCGAAAATGGAATACGGTATCACATACACGCATTATTCTCGGTCCCGCACATATCTCATATGCGCTCCTATTTCGTTTCGCTTGAGCCAGGAAACCTCTGTGTAGGACTCTAAAGACTTGTCAATACGCCGGCAGCAGGTGATGATCATATCAAACACCCACAAGCCGCAAGCGGTCTGCTAAACGTAACGGCCACCCAGGTATTGAGCGATCAGAAGATCGACGAGCAAGCCCGCTCACACTCCTGTGAATCCAACCAGTAACACTTACCGTACAGTCCGGTCTGTTCGTCTGATATGTCGCATATCTCGCCTAGGGGTGGCAAACGTCAGACCCCAATAGCTTGATAAGTCATGCCGACGTAGGGTCCATAACATTCGTGAAACTACTGATAACTCTTACCAGTATATCACTGCAACCCTGGCCAGGGATTTCCTGTTATGGCCAGTCGAGCATAGCGCAACATCAACCCCCAATACCGGGAGAGATGAATCCCTTCCTATCGCTCATTGCCTCCATGTGAATCGGGACTGTACCCAAAAACCACCTGTTTGCACGACTCAGTAGAGCCGTGGTAGGGTGGAAATCAAAGCACAGTGGGAGACACACAAGACTCTATGACGATCTCGGGTCAACAGACTAAGCTGTACCAGTGTCACCTGAGAACTGCCATCTGACGTGAGGTATAATACCATCTGGGAGTTCTCCGCGAGTCCGTTCAGTGTACCCAGTCTCCACTGAGCACCCGCATACCATCTCTGATGTCAAACACGAATGGATATGGCATCATCCATCGCCCATCACATAGGTCGAGAAGATATACGCTAGTCTACTCTGGAATATCGATGCCCCGTCTCGATATTCCCACGACTAGGAACATTGAAGGATGTACTCATAGACTACCCAGCCCGACTAGTTTGATCTGCATCATAGTCCTGGAAGTCGAGTACACATCCTAAGGGCTTTATCAACATATAACAGAGAGACAGAAAGTATACATGTTAAGATAAAGAGCAACCAGATAGCGTACTTTCATGTCGAGCAAGAAAGTCCTACCTATATATGTCCCAGCATCCACTACAATATACATCCAATGTACAGTAATGGCCTCTAGGGCATACATATAACTAACAGCTTGGTTACACTCACCACTTGAAAAACCTTACACTCACCACAACACAAAGAATTCCACAGAGCACCTTTTCATTCATGGCCGAGCCTAATATTTCCAACAAGAAAAGACTTGTGCTCACTTCTTCACATTTCTACTTGGCAACTTCATTTACCTCCACCAAAATCCTTGGGTGTCTTGAGACAAAGTATTCACACACTATCTCTACTTCATCTTGGGCATCTAGGCTAGCAAACTGGATGTCCGAGCTGCTTTGGTTTGAAGCGGGAGCCCGTATAAAGAATCTTCGACGTGGTGCCACTTCGTCGAGCGAGATCGGAGATCGGACTTCGTCGAGGCAGCCGCAACTAGAAAAGCGCAGAGATTGAAGACCGAAGGACACGGATCGATCGGTATAATCTCTTTTACCACTTTACAGTTTACTAGTTTATAGTTAATGGAACGATCCAGGTTTTAGGGGAACGATAGCGCCAGTTTGAAATGTTTTTGTTCCGCATTTGGCCTCGGATTGATAGCCGGGACGCTGCCGTAGCCTTACATGGTATCATAGCCAACCCATTAATCGCATACTAGTTGGTTTAGACAATGTTAAAATATCGAAGCTGAAACAACCCCAAACACTGCCCCAAAACATTGCAGTTTCTGTCAATTTAAAAAGTTTCTTCAAAAATTATTTAAACAGCTGCAGAAGACTACTTATGTGACCACTAGACTGCACCCCAAAAACGAGACACTTTCATCAAAATTTGGCCGAGCACATTGTTGGAAATTCTGAGCTGGCCGGCCATTCTGGGGCTTCTTGGTTTCATTTTTTGGGTGTGGTCTAGTCTCTGTAATGTTGGTTCAGTGGTATTGTTTGTTTAGCCCAGTTTGGATATGGTTTTATCTAGTTGTTTGGGGCTATTCGGGGGTTATTTCGAAGTCGATATTTCTAACATTGTTTAAAGTTTTTAGTACATGCATTTCTATCTGCGACCGTGAATATCATTCGAGCGGTAAATCTTGTCAAGTTGCTATAGCTATTTTAGACAGGCTTGCGAACGTGACATTCACGTTGATGTTCTGTGTTGTGCTGTATTGTTGCGGATTTTTCGTGGTGGATAGCTTGCGTGCAATGGTAGTGCAGTTTAGATTTATTTGTACATTTGATATCACGGGGAGAGCGTCCGACATATGGACTGCCGTCACTGTTGGAGATAGTGCCCTCAGAGTCAATTATTGGATCACAGGCACGTGATTGCAATGATTGAGGGAGGACCTATCCCGGTAGGACAGTCTTACTCGAGATGATAGTATGCTATCTGGTTTACCTTTATCATCGTGTACTGCTTCAGGTGACCTTACAGGTCGCTATTACACGCTGATAGAGCCCCTAGGATTCTTGCTTGACTGCCAGCAGTATGATGGCGATCATATACGTGAGAGCTGGTGGTCTATAAGCACATCCTTAAAAGGTCCCTAGTCGTGGGAGTTTCGAGACAGGGCATCGATTCTCCAGAGTAGACTAGTGTATACAGTCGAGACCCCGACGAGGGGCGGTGGCCGGTCTCACAAGCCACTGGTGTCAGTTGGTTCACCTAAGATGTATACAGGTGCTCATTGGGTTATGAGTACACCGGACAGGACTCGCCGGGAACCTACTAGTTGGTCTTATACCGGACGTCAGATAGCAGTTCCCTGGTGACATGTGTACAGGTTAGTTCATCGACCTGAGATCGTCATTTGTCTCGTGTGAGTTCCCACTGTACTTTGATTACTACCCTACCACGGCTCAAATGAGTCGTGCAAACAGGTTTTAGTTGGGTACAGTCCCGAGCCACATGGAGGCAGTGAGCGGATCTTCAGGGGTTTGTCTCTCCCGGTATTAGGGGTGAGGTCGCGCTGTGTCTAGGAGAGCCATTACACAAAGCCCTCGGCCGAGGCAGGAGATTTACTGGTAGGTATTCCAGTAGTATCTCAGGGTGTTCTGGGCTACACTCCGACACGACTTGTACCGCTTTTGGGGTCTGACTTTTACCAACCCCCTAGGCCCGCCATGCGATGCTCATAGACGAACGGACCGGACTGTACGGATATTGTCACTGACAGGCTCAGTAGGGTGTCAGGATGAGTTCGCTCATCGACGTCCCTTTTGGTCAATAGCTGGTGGCCCGTCACGTATTGGCTTATACCTCTGACGTGCTAGTGGTTAAATCCACAACCATAGTATTGACGAGTCTTTAGAGTCCACCACACTTTCAGTTACTCAAGCTTTCGGGCGAAACGCTGTAGAGGCCGTATGGAGATATGGCAGGGTCCGATCAGATACGTGCGGTATTGCACGGATCAGGATCGGACGGTTAGTACTAGAGGCCGTATAGATATATGGCAAGGTTCGATCGGATACGTGCGGTATTGCACGGATCAGGATCGAACGGATATTACTAGCGGGCTTTGGTTTAAGCCGGATCCTAGTTTAGTACAGTGTAGATTTTGTCTCATTGCATTTGTATCCGGTCGGAATACAGATGCGGGTGTGTATGCACAGTTTCGGGGTTTTCCTGTAATTTATTACGGGACCAGTTTTCTGAGGTTGCCAGTTTGCATTCCGTTCCGGCCGGTTTTCCTTTGTTCTTTCCCGGCCGGACTTTTCCGATGGAGGGGGTTATTTGCAAGTTTGCAAATAACACATTGTGGAGGGGTTTCTTGCAAATGCTTTGATTATGATGGCATCTTTTCTTTTCCACCATCATTTGATTCTCTTTGCATCACTCACTTGCATTTATTGAGATAAGAGAGGGTATGGTTTGGATGTAAGTTTGTAATCATGATGTTTGGATATGGTCACCCTTTCACTTTTACTACCATTACCTCCCTTCTTGGTTTTGCAATTTGATTCCCTCCACCATTCTAATTTGAGGCCGGCCACTTTCTTTGAGTGAGAATGAGAGAGTTCTCATTTTGTGAGGGTGTGGGAAAAATTATCATTCATATCATTTTTCCATTGCCACAAAAATTCCCAAGTTCATATCTTGTTGATTCCTCCATCAAGGCAACTTCACAAACCCCATGAGGCAAAGTGATTCTACACTACTTCTACTGCAAATCTTGGACGCGTCGGCCAGCCAACTTCGCGCCCGAGTTGCCTCGGTATTGAGGTGGGAGCCCGTAAAAGATACAGACGATGTGGTGCCCTTCCGGCAAAGATGCGACGACCGGAGTTTCCGTGGAAGATCGGGACGATGACGAGAAGACCGGAGGACTCGGATCACTCGGTATATCTCTCACCCTTTCTCTTATTAGCTAGTATCGGTTAATGGTTACGATCCGGGTATATTGTCCGCGGTAGCGCCAGTTTAAAGTTAAGAAAAATTTTGATTCCGCATTTCGGCCTCGGATAGACGGCCGGGGCGCTGCCGTGGTGCAACATGGTATCAGAGCCACGCCATTAACCTTGCCTAGCTTGTTCTAATGTGTTTTACTTATCCGATCGACCAAAATTCCAAAATCCGCGTTTTGCATGCATCAGTTTTCTGTCGATTTTTTCCGGGCTCGAAAAAATTTTCAGGTTGTAGTAAACTGATGTACCTGAAATTCTAAGACAACTGCAAAATTTTGGTAAGCTGTGTTAGTCCGTGTTGCCCACCACGGTGCTTACGGGGAGGCGGAAAACATAATAAAAATCGGATTTTTAATGACTTAGGCAACATGGACTATGCTTGTGAGGATCTTTGCTAAACATAAACTAGCTAACCCTAACTACAAAGTAGCTAAGTGAAGAAAGGTTATACCTTTGGTCTTTAGTCCTTCTCTCCTTGCTCCTAGGTATGGTAGAAAAGGATCACCTTGCTTGTCTTCTCCCGTCAAAGAAGGATCCACCCGAAAGCCACCACCTTTAGCTTCAACTCCAAGCTAGGAGTAACTAGAGTGCAAGAAATGCTAAGACTTGAACCCTAGAAGTGAGTAGAGAAGATCAAGAGAGGGTTTTTCTCAAGCTTTTTGTTTCTCAACACATGAGAGGGAGAGAGCTTGAGGGAGAGGATGAGCAAGAGAGAGAAAAGAAATGAGAGAATGAGAATAATAGTGAGCCATTCTCACTAATATGTGTGAGTTATTTTAATTAATCAATTAGCAAGAAAATTGTCATGGTTTAATCAAGAGGTGACCATTATCATTTCATTATTAATGCAAATTGCAAGAATCAAAGAGCATCTTCCAAATGAAATGATCATGGTCAAATTGTCAACTTGGTCAACAAGTCAACAAAGTCAAAGTGTCAACAACAACAACCATGCACAATAATTAAGCTAATTATTAATTAACAATAATACACACAAAAACAATAGGGTTAATAAAATGACAATAGTCATTAACCCTAAACAAGGTTCTCTCCCTCAATCTCAAGCAACCGTGCATACGCACCCGCATTCGTGAACCGAGGAACACGAACACAATGAGAAAAACCAATCTCAAATCATATACTAGGATCCGGCTTAAACCAAAGCCCGCTAGTATAAACTGTCCGGACAGCAAACGTGCACAAGTGCGCGGATGCGAACGAACCCTGTCGCAAAACCATGCGACCTCTACTCATTTTGCCTAAAGGCGAATAGCTCTCTGTGTGGGACTCTAAAGACTCGACACTACGCTGGCAGTGGGTTTAACCACAGACCGCAAGCGGCACTAGCTGTACGTAACGGTCCCCAGGTAGATGTCGATAAGAAGACTGACGAGGTGAACCCCATCTGCACTCCTACTGAGCCTGTATGTGACAGTCTCCGTACAGTCCGGTCTGTTCGTCTGATACATCGCATGGCGGGCCTAGGGGGGCGGTGAACGTCAGTCCCCTAATAGCGGTACAAGTCGTGTCGGAGTGTAGCCCAGAACACCCTGAGATAACACTGGAAACCTACCAGTATATCTCGCTTGCCCTGGCCAGGGACTACTTGTGTAATGGCTCTCCTGGACACAGCGCGATGTCAACCCCCAATACCGGGAGAGACGAATCCTGTCTAACCGTCACTGCCTCCAAGTGCTTCGGGACTGCACCCAAAAACTACCTGTTTGCACAGCTCCTTTGAGCCGTGGTAGGGTAGTAATCAAAGTGCAGTGGGAACACACTCGAGGCGAAGTGACAGTGTCAAGTCAGCGGACTAAGCTGTACTCATGTCACCTGGGAACTGATAACTGACGATAGGTATATTACCAACCAACAGTTCCCGACAAGTCCTGTCCAGTGTACTCGTAACCTAACGAGCACCCGCATACTATCCCAAGTACGACGTACTAACGGCTGTGGGACAGACCGTCTCCCACACTGGGATGAGAAGCGCATACGCTAGTCTACTCCGGAGTATCGATGCCCTGTCTCGATAGTCCAACGACCAGGGACCTGTATAAGGATGTGCTTATAGATTACCCAGCTCCCACGAGTGCGAGCGCCATCACAACGCTGGTAATCAAGCAAAGATCCTAAGGGCTCTACTAATATGTATACCAGCAATATGCTAAAAGAAACACATGCACATATTAAAGCAGAGACAAACCAAGTAGCATACTACCATTTCGAGCAAGATTGTATATACAACTGTGAATATCCCAAGCTTCCATTAAGTAATATACAAGCTAGTATGATACAGTAATGGCCTCAAGGGCATATACACTAACAATCTCCCACTTGCACTAAGGCCATGTACTGGCGTATCGAAGACCTATCATCTCGATCAGCCGCTCGAACTGAGTCTGGGGCAAGGCCTTGGTGAATGGATCTGCTGTGTTATCCTCTGATGCAACTCTCCGGACCTCGATCTCCTGGCGATCCACGATCTCCCTGATCAGGTGATACCGCCTTAAGATGTGTCTGGATTTCTGATGGGACCTGGGTTCCTTCGCTAAAGCTATAGCCCCGTTGTTGTCGCAATACAGAGGTATTGGGTCAACAATGGACGGAACCACCTGAAGTTCTTTCAAGAACTTCCTCATCCAGACAGCTTCTTTTGCGGCATCAGATGCAGCGATGTATTCCGCTTCCATAGTCGAGTCAGCAACGGTTTCCTGTTTGGAGCTCTTCCAACACACCGCCCCTCCATTGAGGGTAAAGACAAAACCCGACATGGACTTGGAATCATCCTTGTCACTCTGGAAGCTGGAGTCAGCAAAGGCCTCAATCTGCAGGTCTTTTCCGCCATACACCAAGAACATCTCCTTAGTCCTTCTCAGGTACTTGAGAATGTTCTTTACTGCTATCCAATGTTTCTCCCCAGGGTTTGACTGATACCTGCTTACCACACTCAGTGCATAAGCCACATCCGGTCTGGTACACAACATCGCATACATTATAGAGCCTACCGCAGAAGCGTAGGGTATAATAGACATGCGATCCCTCTCCAAATCAGTCTTGGGAGACATCTCTTTGGAGAGGGTGATCCCGTGACAAGCCGGTAGATTACCGCGCTTGGAATCTTCCATACTGAATCTCTTCAGTATGGTGTCGATGTACCTGGACTGCGAGAGTCCTAATATCCTCTTGGATCTGTCACGGTAGATCCGGATACCCAGAATGTATGAGGCATCACCCAGGTCTTTCATGGAGAACCTGTGTGACAAGAACCCCTTGACAGATTGTAGCATAGGAATGTCATTTCCTATTAAGAGAATGTCATCCACGTATAAAATGAGGAATACTACAGTTCTCGCTACAAATCTACAATAGATGCATGGTTCATCTGGATTTTTGATAAAGCCAAATTCTTTGACCGTCTCATCAAAACAGATGTTCCAACTCCGCGATGCCTGCTTGAGTCCATAAATGGACTTGAGCAACTTGCACACCTTTCCGCTGCTCCCACCCTGAATGAAACCCTCTGGCTGGTCCATATAGACACACTCCTCTAAATGACCATTTAGAAAAGCTGTCTTTACGTCCATCTGCCAAATCTCATAATCGTGGAAAGCAGCGATGGCAAGAAGGATCCGAATGGATTTCAGCATAGCTACTGGAGAAAAGGTTTCGTCATAGTCCAAACCAGGTCGCTGACGAAAACCCTTTGCTACCAGTCTAGCTTTATAGGTCTCAACCTGTCCATCTACACCAATCTTCCTTTTGAAGATCCACTTGCATCCTACGGGTTTTACCCCGTCTGGAGCAATGTCCAACGTCCATACTTTGTTGGTGTACATGGACTCCATCTCGGTCCGCATTGCATCCAGCCATTTTACCGAGTCGACGCTCTGAATGGCTTGCTGGAAGCTAGTAGGCTCATCACAATCTAGGATGCAATCCTCTCTATCCCCGTCAATGAGGAAACCGTAGTACCTCTCGGGCGGATGAGACTGCCTACTACTCCTGCGGAGTGGCATGGGAATGTCTTGTTCTTTCGAACCTTCTGGTTCCTCTAAGCTTTCAGTGATGGTTTGTGGTTCTGGAATTTCTTCCAGTTCTATTGCGTTCCCGCTTATCTGATTTTCTAAAAACTCAGTTTCCAAGAAGCGGGCATGACGAGAAACAAGGACTTTTTGCTCCTCTGCGTAATAGAAGAGATACCCCTTGGAGTTCTTTGGGTATCCCACAAACTTGCACTGTACTGAGCGTGCCTCGAGCTTGTCCGCATGCTGCTTTTTTACAAAAGCTGGACATCCCCATGTCTTAAAGGATTTAAGACAGGGTTTCTTCCCACTCCACATCTGATATGGTGTGGTAGGCACTGATTTAGTAGGAACCTGGTTCAAGAGATGTGCAGCTGTTTCCAGTGCATAACCCCAGAAAGATCGCGGTAACTCAGCCTTACTCATCATGGACCGTACCATATCCAATAGGGTTCGGTTCCGTCTCTCCGATACACCGTTGTGTTGCGGAGTGTATGGAGGAGTAAGCTGAGAGAGAATTCCATTCTCTTTTAAGTAATTCAGGAATTCGGCACTTAAGTATTCTCCTCCTCGATCCGATCTTAGGATCTTGATACTTTTGCCGGTTTGTTTCTCTACTTCACTCTTATATTCCTGGAACTTTTCAAAGGCCTCGGACTTATGTTTCATTAAGAAGACATAACCGTACCTTGAAAAATCATCCGTAAAAGTAATGAAGTAAGAGTAACCGCTTCGCGCATGTGTAGACATTGGACCGCACACGTCACTGTGTACGAGTCCCAAGAGCTCGCTCGCTCTTTCTCCGTGTCCAGTGAACGGAGCCTTTGTCATCTTTCCCATGAGACAAGATTCACAAGTGGCATAAGACTGATACTCGAACGGATCCAAGTATCCTTCTTTATGTAACTTAGTCAACCGTGTCTCATTGATGTGACCTAGTCTACAATGCCACAAGAAAGCCTGATTAATATCTGGAGACTTTCTTTTATGTGTATTCTGGATATTGAAAACCTGTGGTTGGTTTAAAACGTAAATACCGTTGTTTAATGTACCTGACCCAATCAAAACTTGATTAAGGTGAATGTTCACTACATTACTTACAAATGCAAATTCATAACCTTCTTTAGATAATAAAGATACAGAAATGATATTACAGGTTGCATTTGGTACATAATAACAACTACGCAAAACCAAAAAGTGTCCATCTGATAATCCCAGGTGATAGTCCCCCACGGCCTCTGCATCCATGCTAGCACCGTTCGCAACTCTGAGGGTCATGTCACCTGTCTTCAAAACTCTACGCTTTCTCAACGCCTGCAAAGAATTACAGATATGAGATCCTGATCCGGTATCCAATACCCAGGATGTAGAGTTTATTGATAGACAGTTTTCAATAACATACACACATGAAGCTGAAGCTGCAACTCGCTTCAAATCCTGTGTTCTGGCTTTCCAAGCCTTGCAATCTTGTTTCCAGTGGCCACTTTTGTGACAATAGAAGCATTCTTCCTTCCCCACTAGCTTCCCCGCTACCTTTGTTGCTTTACCCTTTCCCTTCGTATCCACTTTACCGACACCGCCTCTTGGTTTGGCGGGGGCTTTCTTCTTCTTGCCCTTGGCTTTCGCCCTGGACCTAGAAGAGGAAGATCCTCCTACAAACAAAGTGGATGTCTCCCTACCCTTCTGTAGGGTGCCCTCAGCAGTCCTCAACATGTTCAGAAGCTCGGCAAGTTCAACCTCCTTTCCTTGCATGTTGAAGTTAAGAATGAACTGGGCGTAAGTGGAAGGAAGGGACTGGAGAATTAGATCAGTATAGAGTTCATTCTCCAACGTGGTCCCAAGGTCCGCGAGCTCCTCTATGTAGCCGATCATCTTAAGCACGTGGTCCGCTACCGATGATCCGACGGCCAACCTTGCCGAAAAGAGCTTCTTCGACACTTCGTATCTTGCGATACGAGACTGCTCTCCATACAGTTCTTTTGTATGGAGAAATATGGACTCTAGGTCCATATTCTCGTGCCTCCTCTGATGGTCATTGTCCATCGAGGCTAGTACGAGGCATTTGGCCCTCGCGCAATCTATCTCCCATGTCTTACGGATTTCTACATCCGCGACGCTGGAGGTGGGACCTGGGACGGGGGGAGCTTTGGTGGTAAGTATATACCCCAGCTTGTCATAAGTGATAGCCATCTTGACATTCCTGAGCCAATCTTTGTAGTTCGGCCCTGTCAATATGTTTTTATCTAATAGTAACTTAAGTCCGGTCATCTTGAATGGTCGCTGCAATTAGGAGAGAGAAAAGAAACACTTTAGCATGATGCTCTTGCAAGTTTAGAGTGGTTTTTAGTTTGTCTAAACTGGATGGCTCCCACTGTCTCTCGAATCCCTTCTCAAACCATAAAGAAAAGGATTAGCCGGGATCATTCTCACCGTACAATACTTGCTTAACCGTTCAGCCAGGCCAGTGTCGGTACTTCGAGGGAGGTTTTCCAACGCTTTCGCGAAGTTCCTTAATTAAGTAACCTCTTTTCCCTGTGGGCGTAGCCCCGCTAACACCTTTCTAGGCACCTACTAGGTTTATAGCATTGATCGTTAAGTGAGAGTTTTCCCGAGGAGTAGCATATACTCACAGTAGGATCGGGATCCAAATATCATCGCGTGATAAAACCGAAGGAATCCTACCAGAATCATCACACTCCAAATGGTATGCAACGCTAGCAAGTTTCAGTACTTATGAAACTCCCGATGTGGATTTTTGCCCCATGCTCTTATGACCTTGACTAAGGCCAACAAATCATAAGTCACATGTCAAGTTCTACCCGTCGTTATCCAGGTTAATTTGAACCCACCCGTATCCACCCTTGACTATGGCCAACAAGGCAATACGACTGTCTCAAACCAACGCATTCTATCTATGCAACATATGAATACCCACCAGCTACCAAACACTGTGCCTTGACTAAGGCCAACAAACACAGCTTGAATACCGTTGATTATTCATATGAAACGACGGAGGGCTACGAATGGTTTTGGCGAAACCGTGAACGTAGTGAACTTGATATAATCGATGGAACGAGATAGCTTTTAAAAAGGAGTGGTTCAAGCTCCGCGTTTAAAAGTTTAGTTTTTTGAAAAAGAACCGAGTGGTTTTCAAAGTGTTCCAATCGAATTTTACTTGGTTTATTTCTTGCATTAGTTCTTTTAATGCGTCCCATCATTTAATCCTACCATTGCAGAAAACAACCAAAATATGACGTACGCTTATGCCATTCGCATTCGCCACGGGGCCCCGTCATCACCCGTTAGGTTACTTAACTAACGACAGAGCGGGGGCTGGGCTAGCGCGGCTGTAAAACATAAGCAACGCCTAAATAGTTATTATATATAAATATATAGCAATGATAGACATTACAGATCACAGATGAATACATTGGATATACTAGGAATCCGCAATGCGTTCGAGCCTGCAACGCAAAGCGGATTACACGGTCGCGGTGAATAGCCAATACCCCACCCAAGACCCCTACGGGTGCGGCAAACTACCCGCCAAGCACCCGAAGCGAAGCAACCTCCCTCACCACCGTGAGTAGGCCACTCGGCGCTTCGAGATACCCGGTAGTTTGTGCACCCCCTCCATGGGTCTATCCTAGGAGCAAAAACAGTAAAAAGAATTATACAATGACGGCTACAACCCCGACCCGGTTGTGCGGCCATACAAAGAATATTATTACATCAATTTACATGTTACAAATGAATGAAAAAAAAACAACGCTCATCTCACATCCACCCCGGCCATTCACCCGCGACAATCCAATCCATTCATATCCACAAACCAACAATCACAGATCACAGAGATGTATAACCCCGACTAATCGACTTATAGCGATTAGCCGACGTTCAATACATACAAGCATCACAGATATAACCGATATAGTTAAAGTGTAGTGAAGTTCCGAAAAATACGGATTTATAGGCCCCCAAAAGTAAATTTTAGTTCTGGAAAATCTGGGCACATATAACATATCCTAAAAATCCTAAAACCAACTCAGAAACAAACTGCAGCAAAAACGATACAGAGAGTTGACAAGACGGCCGCGCTTCCGCGGCAAGAGCTTCCTTATGCCGCGGAAGCGCGGTCCTCTTGGCTCCTCTCTGGTTCGTATTTGGTGGTGTTTCACACAAAACCCTGAGACAATTTTACAAGTATACAGTTTTTCATTTTAACCAGGAAAAATTTTAACAGAAAGTTGGATTTTGAAAAAGTTTGGTTTTAGGGTTTTTTCGGTTTCGAAACTTCGTTACACTTAACTACTTAGCTAGTTTGAGTTTAGTTAGGCTCTGATACCACTGTTAGTCCGTGTTGCCCACCACGGTGCTTACGGGGAGGCGGAAAACATAATAAAAATCGGATTTTTAATGACTTAGGCAACATGGACTATGCTTGTGAGGATCTTTGCTAAACATAAACTAGCTAACCCTAACTACAAAGTAGCTAAGTGAAGAAAGGTTATACCTTTGGTCTTTAGTCCTTCTCTCCTTGCTCCTAGGTATGGTAGAAAAGGATCACCTTGCTTGTCTTCTCCCGTCAAAGAAGGATCCACCCGAAAGCCACCACCTTTAGCTTCAACTCCAAGCTAGGAGTAACTAGAGTGCAAGAAATGCTAAGACTTGAACCCTAGAAGTGAGTAGAGAAGATCAAGAGAGGGTTTTTCTCAAGCTTTTTGTTTCTCAACACATGAGAGGGAGAGAGCTTGAGGGAGAGGATGAGCAAGAGAGAGAAAAGAAATGAGAGAATGAGAATAATAGTGAGCCATTCTCACTAATATGTGTGAGTTATTTTAATTAATCAATTAGCAAGAAAATTGTCATGGTTTAATCAAGAGGTGACCATTATCATTTCATTATTAATGCAAATTGCAAGAATCAAAGAGCATCTTCCAAATGAAATGATCATGGTCAAATTGTCAACTTGGTCAACAAGTCAACAAAGTCAAAGTGTCAACAACAACAACCATGCACAATAATTAAGCTAATTATTAATTAACAATAATACACACAAAAACAATAGGGTTAATAAAATGACAATAGTCATTAACCCTAAACAAGGTCCTCTCCCTCAATCTCAAGCAACCGTGCATACGCACCCGCATTCGTGAACCGAGGAACACGAACACAATGAGAAAAACCAATCTCAAATCATATACTAGGATCCGGCTTAAACCAAAGCCCGCTAGTATAAACTGTCCGGACAGCAAACGTGCACAAGTGCGCGGATGCGAACGAACCCTGTCGCAAAACCATGCGACCTCTACTCATTTTGCCTAAAGGCGAATAGCTCTCTGTGTGGGACTCTAAAGACTCGACACTACGCTGGCAGTGGGTTTAACCACAGACCGCAAGCGGCACTAGCTGTACGTAACGGTCCCCAGGTAGATGTCGATAAGAAGACTGACGAGGTGAACCCCATCTGCACTCCTACTGAGCCTGTATGTGACAGTCTCCGTACAGTCCGGTCTGTTCGTCTGATACATCGCATGGCGGGCCTAGGGGGGCGGTGAACGTCAGTCCCCTAATAGCGGTACAAGTCGTGTCGGAGTGTAGCCCAGAACACCCTGAGATAACACTGGAAACCTACCAGTATATCTCGCTTGCCCTGGCCAGGGACTACTTGTGTAATGGCTCTCCTGGACACAGCGCGATGTCAACCCCCAATACCGGGAGAGACGAATCTTGTCTAACCGTCACTGCCTCCAAGTGCTTCGGGACTGCACCCAAAAACTACCTGTTTGCACAGCTCCTTTGAGCCGTGGTAGGGTAGTAATCAAAGTGCAGTGGGAACACACTCGAGGCGAAGTGACAGTGTCAAGTCAGCGGACTAAGCTGTACTCATGTCACCTGGGAACTGATAACTGACGATAGGTATATTACCAACCAACAGTTCCCGACGAGTCCTGTCCAGTGTACTCGTAACCTAACGAGCACCCGCCTACTATCCCAAGTACGACGTACTAACGGCTGTGGGACAGACCGTCTCCCACACTGGGATGAGAAGCGCATACGCTAGTCTACTCCGGAGTATCGATGCCCTGTCTCGATAGTCCAACGACCAGGGACCTGTATAAGGATGTGCTTATAGATTACCCAGCTCCCACGAGTGCGAGCGCCATCACAACGCTGGTAATCAAGCAAAGATCCTAAGGGCTCTACTAATATGTATACCAGCAATATGCTAAAAGAAACACATGCACATATTAAAGCAGAGACAAACCAAGTAGCATACTACCATTTCGAGCAAGATTGTATATACAACTGTGAATATCCCAAGCTTCCATTAAGTAATATACAAGCTAGTATGATACAGTAATGGCCTCTAGGGCATATACACTAACAAGCTGATCACTCCAGATGACCGCGGAACCGCGGCAATAACCCCTCTTTTGCCGCGGTTCCGCCGCAGGGTATTCGCTTCATTTTGCCAATTTTTTTGTAGTGGGCTTTTGGGCTTAAGATAGGGGTTTTGGAATATTAAAATTGGGCCCAAAATTTCTGTGAGTGCTACAATATTACTTGGGGGCCCACTTGTTAATTTTTTGATCGATTGGATATTTTAAACACATTATTTCACAGTATTTACATTATATCTGCGACCGTGAATATCACTTGATCGGTAAATCCTGTCTAACTGCTATAGCCCGGTTAGACGGATTTGCGAACGTGATTTTCACGTTGATGTTCTGTGTTTATGCTGTGATGTTGCGGATCGGTCGTGGGGGATAGCCTGGATGCAATGCTAGTACTGTTTTGTTTTATATGTACATTTGATATTGCGGGGCGAGCGTCCGACATGTGGACTGCCGTCACTGCCTGTTTGTATTATTCTTTTGGGGCACGACCTGGTTGCGGTCGATGTACCCATTGTATGTATATTTTACTTTCTGTACTAGGATTGCCCCGCGGAGGGGTGCACGGATAGCCGGGTTCTAGAGGGCAACAAGCCCGCATCTCATGGCATTGAGACGGAGGGGGCTTTACTCTAGAATTGGCGGGCTGTTCGCCGCACTCGTAGGGGGTACAGGTTGACCCAGGAGGGGTGCCCAAGTTGCCGGATTCCGTGAAGTGCTGGGTTGTCCATTCACGTTGCTGAAGGGGGCTGCCTCGCTTCAGGTTTTGGCGGGTGACTTGCCGCGCCCGTAGGGGTCTAGGGTTTCATTGCACAGGCTATCTACACGACCAGGGGAACGTCGGGTTTCAGCAGCGGCTCTGTGAAACCCGGGGCCTCCAGATATCTGTATTGTTCTGTGATGCTGTACATTTCTGTGATGTTGCATTTTATCACGCCTTGAGCGAATATAATATATTGGTATATATATTAGTAGATGTTGTATATGTTTTCCATCCGCGCTAGTCCAGTCCCCGCTCTGCCGTTAGTTAGCTAACCTAACGGGTAATGACGGGACCCAGTGGCGAATGCGGATGGCATATACGTACATCAGTATATTTTCGTTCTTTGTGGTGTGATCAATTGATGGGACTGCGTTGATTCGGATCAATGCAAGATAAACAAACCTATTCTGATGTTGTTGGAATACTTTTCAAAAAGCTGTTATTGTAAGGACGTTCACTTTTGTTTTGCATCGTGGTATTCATTTGGAATATCCTGCTCCTCAGTCGACGAGGCAAGGGCCGAGATCCCTTCACCGGGAGTGACCCCTTGGACAGAAGTTTGCATCAGGGCATTAACTTCACTATAGCCGATTACTTTTGCTTTGCATCGTGGTATTCAGTTGGAATATCCTGCACCTCATTCTACGGGGAAAGAGCCGAGATCCCTTCACCGGGAGTGACCTCTTTAGTAAAGGTTTTCGTCACTATATTTTTATAAAAAGTTATCCAGTTCCTTCAACGATATCAAGTTCATTACGTTAAAGGTTTTTCGCCAAAAACCAGTCGTAGCCCTCCGTCATTTCAGATCAGTATTGCTTAGTATTCGCGCTGCGTTTGTCGTTGCTATTCGCCGAGGCGTAGTGTGCGGTAGCTTTGTTGTGCTATTCTGTCGCATGGATATGTGGATTGGTTAGGACAGTCGTACGACTTTGTTGATTATTCGTCAAGGGTCGTGCGGGTGGGTTTAACGCAATCAAGATAATGACGGGCTGAACTTGACTAGGACCTTTTGATTTGTTGATTATTCGTCAAGGTCACTTGGGTCCTAGGGGTAAAAATCACATCGGGAGTTTCAAAAGAACTGAAACTTGCCAGACATGCGCATACCTTCTGGAGTGTGGTGACGTGAGTGGATTCCGTCATGTTATCATGCGATGATAGTTGGATCCCGATTCCCACTGATGAGTTGGTTTACTCTTCGGGTGACCCCGACTAATTCTTCTTTCAGGTTCGGGGAAGAATTTGAGGTTACAGTGGGAGGTTTCCAGATTAGATAAAGTGATAACCATTCTGATCTAGGTTAGAGTGCACGCTGAGTGTTTCTTTTCTCTCTTTCTTTGGCAGCGACCATTGACCCGACCCTAGACTATGACTCAGTGACCAAGTTGACCGAACCTTCTTAACACTGGCTTTTGGATTGTCAGAGTTGCAAACCTCATTGCCACTCCTACTTTTACCCTTTACTCCAGGACACCCCGTATTACTACGAACGTCCACTTCCATTGGACAAAACCATCGTATGGTTATATACGAACTCGAAGGACTTCGAGGATGGTTTCTGGTTCTGGAGAAAACGAATAGGATTATTCAGTTGTCTTTTCTTTTCACCTTCTCTCATTGCGAGTACTCCTTGGTTTAGGAGATAGTACACCTATTACGCAAATTGGATAGTCTTCTTCCAAACCTTAGGCAGGTGCCGAACGGTGGGGAATGAAGAAAACCAATTAGCATAACGATGGTGTACAGAAGGTATTAAGTTAAGACAAAGCAAGGGATTAGTAAGAGGGCAAAGTAAACTGCGACTGCTATTCACGACCGAACCAAGTATTTCTTCGCCAATCCTAAATCACCTTTGTATTTCTCCAGGACACTCCGTATCACTACGAAGATCCCAAGTTTATTGGATAATCCATCGTGTGGTTATATACGAAATCGAAAGGAACTTGTTCCAGTTCGGGGATGGATTCTGGTTCAGGAGAAATAGGAATAAGGTTTATTCGGTTGTCTTTTATCTTCACCTTCTCTCGCATTGCGAGTGTTCCTAGGATTAGGACAGTACACCCATTATGCTTATTGGATAGTCTTCTTCCAAACCATAGGCTGGTGCCGAACGGTAGGGAAGGAAGAAAACCATTTGGCCTAAGGGGTGTGCAGAAGGTAATGACTAAAGACATATAAAGGGATTTGGAGAGGTGGCAAAGAATTATACGGTTATAGTTGTGAATCTGGATAATGGAAGAGGCATTACTAGGAATACCAGGATACCCCATCGAAACATTTCATTGTTTCAGTTCAACTGTATACTGTTAAAAGATAACTGATTTCCCGATTAGACACTTGCTCCAGGGTATGTATTTACCAGGTTGGATTCTCACATCTGTATGGTTTTACAGATGATGAGTGGGAGTAAGTTATTGGGAATTAGGTGACCATCCTCATTATATCGGGATTAGTTGTAATTGGTGATATTTGAGGAAGCCACCTGGGTTGTTTGCCGGTCGGCAAATATTTGGTTTTGAATATCCGTTGCTATGCACTAATTTCAAATTGATATATCTGTACGTCTATTTTCATAGAGTGAGATATACCTTTTGATATTATGTCGATGACATTTACCTATATCAGTGGATGGTTAGGTAAGGAGCATTAAACAGCGGTGTAATTCTTCTTAACCATAAGTACAGTTTTCAACTTACGACACACAGTGAAAGAGTTGTTAGACTCAGCGGACTTATACAGAGTATTGTATGTTGTCCAGTGTCCATTAGGACAGAGGGGTTGGTCCTCATACTATACTCTGTTTACTTTTAACTTCTCTAGTTCTTAGACATGTGTTTCGTAGAAACACAGGGTCTAAGTTTTGAGGAGTTATAGGTATTTGAATAGAGTAGAGTACCAGGTGTAGCATGTATCGGGATTCTTCAAAGTGATCGAAGATGTAGATACTTGTGTATGGTGTTCAGTTGATAGTAATGATAAAGAGAAATTGCTTCTCTTTCAGGTTACTCATAATTGGAAGCATTCCTGAGTTGAGTAACGCTGATCGGCCTCTTTCCATTTAGTTGACATGCACTGGAGATAGCTGCATGATTTGAATCTGGTTCATTTAAATCAGTGCCTCTGGTTCTATATTGGATATAGAACAGTTCATATCTTAACGATGTTAAGGTACGGGGAGTTATCCGGCTTATGATTAAAACCAGACACTGGACAACTCAAGGCACGTTTCTGTAATGGCTGTTTGTGGGTTGACCCAGGCTATGATGAGGGTTGACGTTCTACCATCTGGAAGATCAATAGTGATATTGTTCTTAACTCGCCACATTTTAAAAAGAAATGGTTATTTTTCAGAAAACAGTAGTGGGAGTATGGTAGAACTGGAAGCGATTCCAGAACCACAAACGATTACTGAAGATTTGATAAGGAACCTAAAGATTCAATCTGATTTGACATTCCATTGGCCACTCCGCAGATAAGGTGGGTAACTTCAGGCACCCGAGAGGTACTCCGGTAGCCTCAAGGACGGTGACAGGGAAGTTCTTATTTACCCACACTTGCCATTGTTGTTGTTCCTGTTAGTTATATGTATGCCCTAGAGGCCATTATGTACATAGGATGTATATTGTAGTGGATGCTGGGACATATATAGGGAGGACTTTCTTGCTCAACATGATAGTATGCTATCTGGTTGTTCTTTACCTTAACGTGTATACTGATTGTCTCTCTGTTACATGTTGGTAAAGCCCTTAGGATCTGTACTTGACTACCTGGACTATGATGCGGATCATACTAGTGGGGACATGGTAGTCCATAAGTACATCCTTCAAAGTCCCTAGTCGAGGGTGTATCGAGACGGGGCATCGATATACCAGAGTAGACTAGCGTATACCTTCTCGACCCATACAGATGGGCGATGGATGATCCCATATCCATTGGTGTTTGACATCGGAGATGATATACGGGTGCTCAGTAGAGACTGGGTACACTGGACGGACTCGCCGAGAACTCCCAGATGGTATTATACCTCACGTCAGATGGCAGTTCTCTGGTGACACTGGTACAGAGTAGTCTGTTGACCCGAGATCGTCATAGAGTCTTGTGTGGTTCCCACTGTGCTTTGATTTCCATCTTACCACGTCCAAGAGGGCGTGCAAAACGGTGGTTTTTGGGTACAGTCCCGAGTCACATGGAGGCAATGAGCGATAGGAGGGGATTCGTCTCTCCCGGTATAGGGGGTTGATGTTGCGCTGTGTTCGATTGGCTATAACAGGAAATCCCTGGCCAGGATTGCTGAGATTTACTGGTAAGTGTTACCAGTAGTTTCTCGAATTGTTATAGACCTCATATCGACATGACTTATCGAGCTATTGGGGTCTGACGTTTACCACCCCTAGGCGGGATATGCGACATATCAGACGATCAGACCGGACTGTACGGTAGTGTTACTGGTCGGATTCACTGGAGTGTGAGCGGGCTTGCTCGTCGATCTTCAGATCGCTCAATACCCTGGTGGCCGTTACGTTTAGCAGACCGCTTGCAGCTTGTGGGTGTTTGATATGATCATCACCTGCTGCCGGCGTATTGACGAGTCTTTAGAGTCCTACACAGAGGTTTCCTGGCTCAAGCGAAACGAAATAGGAGCGCATATGAGATATGTGCGGGTCCGAGAATAATACCAGTATGTGATACTGTATTCGATTCTCGAGATGTGACATTGATCGGTTATATGTGATATAGCCGGGTTATCGGATCAAGTGTTGATTCGATAAGTTGTTACTAATGATACCAGTCGGTTATGTGCGACATGACCGGATCATTAAATCAAGTGTTGATTTAATGATTTAATGCATAATAATATATTTGATATATTACTTTGCATTAACTAGTATCGGTTCACTTTAAATGGATTTTCTCGCTCAGATGTGCGCATTGCATATGCGATATGATTTGTGCACTTGCTTGTATCATATTTGATGGTGCATGCAAAAAATGGTTAAGTATAAAGAATTAAACCTTGGTTAAAGGAATGGTTAGGGTTTATTATTTGTTATTCATTTATCTTATTTAATTATCTATTTATTTTTGATAAATGAATAAATGAAAAGATAATGAGGAAAATGGTTGCTTTCTTTTGACCATTCATGAATCTTCATGAAGACTTTGACCATTTTGTCTGATGCTTAACCCTAACCACTTCTATTAACTCAAGTTAATTCTCTACACCTAACCATGGTGAGAATTATGATAAGAATGGATTTTTCCTTTTATTTTAATTCTTATCATAATATTTATCTTCTTCTTGCTCTTCTTCTTCTTCATGAAGAAGCTTGTCTTCATCAATGGCAAAGTGAGAATTAGAGTGAGAAATCCAATTCTAAAGTCTACCCACTTCCTATTTCTTCATCCTCTACCTCTTGCCAAGTAGTAGAGTGTGTTTCCTTCACAAGTTTCTTGACTTGGTGAAGTGAGAGCTTGATCTTGCGATGCTTCGACGTAGATCATCTTCGGCATGGACATCGACGACCTAGCTCGCCTATTCTCCGATGAAGTCGACGCTAGAGCCCGGATTCGATTTGGACAGCGGAGAGGACCTCATCTCAGAGCCGTGGAGGTGGAGGACCGGATCTACAAAGGTTGTATTTCCGTATCCTTTTAGTTAAGTGTTAACTAGATTATCCTTTTCGCCTAGTTTTCTAGCAAACGATCCGTAGTCGGGTCTCTCGGCACCTAGAATTTTTGAAATTGGCATGTTCGATGCCTTGTGAGACCTCACTAGTGTGCCTAGGAACCCTACAGTTCCAGGCTGCGACACCCGGCAGGAGGATGAGTATAGCGTCGTTCTAAACTAGCTTTAGAAGTGCACGTCTATATGACTGCCTGTAACACCCGAGCCCAATGCTACTATTTTCAGTTACTGTTTGAGCATAATGTGGTACTCATTTCATTTAATTTGCTTGTTTGTTGCTTACTGTAAAATTTACCCGGCAAAGTCATTTCTACATATAACAAATTTTAGCATCTAAAATAAAATTGAAAATATTCATCTTGGCCTACTTGACACCCTTAGCCTCGTGGTAGCGTCCGTGCGTTGTGTTCTCGTCCCGTTCAGTGAAACGGGCGAGTTTGGATGGCTACGTGCACGCACGTGTGTCCGTTTTGAGAGTATGCTTTTTAATCATAAAACATTTCATTTTAAAATTTGGAACCCGCTTAAAATCCTATTATTTGAATTTCGAATTTTTGGACCCAACCCGGGCGCAATTTGGAAATGTTTCATTTGGCGCCAAAATCCCAAATTTTTAATATTATTAAAACCTTCGCATATATTTTTCTAACTAATCTGATATCTTACTGTTCATTACCTATCTTTTAATCTTTAAGTTAACCATATAATATTTTTACAATCTTTTATATCCTTCTCAATTTATTCTCTCAGCCAATCGCAACCTCCCCTTTAACCCCCGTGGGCCCCACTTTCTCTCTCTTCTTCTTCTCTCTCTCTCCATTTTTTCTCTCTCTCTCCCCCTTATATATTCTCTCGTACTTCTCTTTATCATTTTTCTCTTCTTGCTTCATGTCTCGTTTCTCATTTCTTTTAACTGTTCTTTTGTTGCCGGAATTCCGTCGTGCCGGTGACGTTTCTCGATGTTCCAGCGAGATACCCCGACCCGTGTGGTTCCTTTGTTCGTCGTTTGGGTTCATTCCGTGAACCGTGCGCCGTCGCGAGTTTTCCCCGCCGACGGTTAACGTTCCGTTTTCCCGATTCGTGACCCATCGAGGCAAGTTAATCTTGCTACATGCTATATACTTTTATAATCTTCATTTTATAATATTATACATTTGAAAATCTTATAGTTTACATATGAAATGTCGTTGAAAAATCGGATATGACAAATCTGAAATTTACTGTACACCTTATCTTATAAAATTCATTATAAATCATAAAAAAATCATTAGGATACGTTCTTTAGTTCGTTGCGAAGCTAATTCAGAATACTATAACTATATGAAATATTTACTTGCAAAATAAATTGTTTAATTAACGTAAAATGCAAATGAACACGTCTCTAAACTGCTGTCCAGGGAAATTCCAGCAGCAAACTTTCAACTTTGAATATTCATAACTTTTTGTAGGGATAACCTGAGATGCTTATACTTATAAAACTGAAAACCTTATTGAATTATCTTTGTTTTGGTATAAGATACGTCTCTTTTGGAGAACATTTGTTATTTTTAAGCTATTTTACAAATTAGGGTGACGCTAAATTTCTGAACGGAACCTTCTTGTGCATGGTTAATCAATACATCTTTTATAGTTACTAATCGCTTTGAATATGCTATCCATATTAATATTATTATATCACATATTGTTTAGTTGTACATCACACATTACCATTTTATAGTTTTATAACTTTTCGGATACCCGTTTGCATCCATCGCATTTAAGATACATATAATTGCAAGCATAGATCACATCACTACATAATAATGTGATATTAACACTCCATGTTTAATAAATTGTATCCTAATTAATATTGGAACTATAAATGTAACCCTAATCGATAACTGTGCATCCATATCCTTGAAATTATATCTATTGGCATATCATATTACATGTTCCAGTTATTGTTCTGATAGTACTCATGCTTGTTTATTTATACACATGTTTATGTTAGTTTGATTATGAGCACCCACATGACATCTTGTGCTTCCTGACATGACCTGTTACACTTCCTACTTGACATGACATGGTACCGTACACTCTTGACATGACACCTTTATACATTACCTGGTTGACCTGATGGACCATGGCTTTACCTGTTACCTGATCTCATGCCTAATGCCGACAAACCCGACCATCCCTGCTGTCTATCCAGACAGACCTACTCTTACCGGATTTTGAGTTGGCATTAGTCCTTGACTACTGAATACCTGACCTGACATACATAGCTTGGGGGTATGGGGAAATCAAAGGTGAACCTGACTTGTAACTCGACAGTTCACTACCGTTCGAGTGTATACATTCCTATTCTGTACCTAACGGCATGTCTCGGCTGCCGCCGAGAATATTGTGGCCGTGGTCCCGGGTATGTACGGGAGACTATTGGGTTATATCGACGATTCATCAATTGATTTCAAAGACTATAGAGTAGAAACTTGATAGGACAGTTTAGTTACCACTGCACATTACCCTGCACTGTTATTTCTTAGTACTGCTTTATTCATGTTCATACCTGCATTGCTTATTACCATGTTCATATTATATTGTTGGTTGTCATGACGCGCTGACGTCTGGGTTTTGCATGGCCTAGATTCCGTACCACTGTCGTCGACTGAGCAGGAGTACTTCAGCCAGCAGGCTGATTTGTGAGTTCTGTAATGGTTAGTTCATTTATTGCATTTTATTTCCAGGTGTGATCCCGCATTACGGGACGTACCTTTCTATTATTGCATTGGATCATTTGCTTCCGCACTTATTGTTTATTGATTCTTGTTATTATGGATTTGGACATGTATTAGATTAGCTTATTATCTTGTTCTTGATATCCTTACAACCGTAATGTGACTGTGGATGGATACTTCCTACCCACAGGTAGCATGGTTGGCTATGTCACGTGCCCAATCTCGCGTACACTGGGAAGCGGGGCGTGACATGGTTCTTTTGGTATCAGAGACATAGGTTAGTCGGGTTGATTCTTTTGTAGTTGGGTATTGTACCCAATACACGAATCAGAATACCCGTGTTTAGGAAACATGTCCAGCCATATTGACCGTTTTACCATTCTTGAATCACATTCTTCCTGATTATATCTTTTACGACGTGCAAACTTACTTTGCATGTCGACTCGGAAACCTAATTTCTTGTATCTCTAGGACTTAGGCGACTTGGGTGGAGTTAAGTAATTGCGGCTATGATACCGCGGCATAGCTACAATGCAGTACTCTATTTAAGTATCTTGGAGTTCTAGCCTTGATCCATATTCAGAATCTATCATCATGCTAATGTTGGGTGTTTTGAGTTCAGGATTATGACAGGTAAGAAGTTGAAGACTTACCAGAGGCGTGTGAACGAAGCCGCCATGCTTGGAGTGATAAGAGGAATGCTGGAAATCAAAGAGATAGACTGAGCTGATCCAGCAATAGCAGATTCGTTTCAGGAAGGTTTGCAGATCGTTCAGCAGTCTGTAAACAACGATGGAACTAGACCAGTCGAACGAGTAGGGACTGTAGCAGATTTCAGACTTTTGGGTCCGTCTACTTCCACTGGTCTGGAGGAGCCGTTGCCAGCCGAGCTGCGGCTAGTGACACGGAGAATTTGCTGATTGCGGCACAGATTCCAGAGGACAAAGGAGTTGATGTAGTGCGCATTCAACTAGTGGATTACGCCCGAGAGTGGTGGCTTGTGGAGGAGAACCGCTTGCCCCAGGCCAAACAGTGGGCGGATTTCTCTAAGGGTTTACTGGAGAAGTCCTTTCGCGGACTGCACGGAGAAAATGGAAGAGAAGTTCATCGGACTAAGGCAGAATGGAGCAACGTGGACGTGCATGCAGCAGGATGGACGAGACTCAGTAGTCTTGCTGGACCTTTCGTGGCCAACAATGTAGACAGCAGTTGCGGTAAGGAAGCAGTTCTGTTGGGCCAGTCGTGTTTAGGGCTAGGCCGACAAGCAATGTTCTTGCATCAATGGAAGTGATGAAAGTAAAGAGCCGGCTGTTGTTCGTGATTCTATGGACGTGTTTGAAGATATATCGGGCTTACCGCCGAAGCGAGACGTGGAGTTCACGATTGACCTTAGTCCTGGTGCAGCGCCAGTGTCTAAAGCTTACTATCCAATGGCACCAGTGGAATTGGAAGGAGTTAAGAAGCAAGTTGGTGAATTACTTGAGAAGGGTTGGATTCGAAGCAGCAACTCGCCTTGGGAGCTCCAGTTCTTTTAGTAAAGAAGAAGGATGGCACGAGAAGAATGTGCATTGATTATCGAGAATTGAACCGGGCGACTATTAAGAACAAGTACCCGATCCCTCGCATTGGAGGACTTTTGAGCAGCTTAGTGGCGCGAGAGTATTCTCGAAACTGGATTTGCGATCCGGATATCATTAGGTCCTGCAGATGTTGAGACAGGAGAAGCTTTATGCGAAGATGAGTAGTGCGAATTCTGGCTGGAAGAAGTGAAATTTCTGGGACATGTCGTGTCGGGTGATGGAATCGCCGTCCATCCCGAAAAGATTGCAGCAGTTCGAGATTGGCCTATTCCAAGGAATGTAGCTGAGATAAGAAGTTTCCTTGGATTAGCCGGATACTACAGAAGATTTATGGAGAACTTCGCTCGTTTAGCTGAGCCGTTAACCAAGCTTACGCGCAAGGAGGTACCGTTTGTTTGGACGGAGGGATGTGCATTGGCCTTCGAGACGTTGAAGCAGAAGTTGATAACCGCCCCTATCCTAACCGTACCGGATGATTCAGGAGGACTGGTGATTCATAGCGACGCATCCGGAAAGGGATTGGGATGTGTTTTGATGCAGAGTGGGAAAGTCGTCGCTTACGCATCGAGACAACTGAAGACTCATGAGAAGAACTATCCGACTCATGACTTAGAGCTTGCAGCCGTGATCTTCGCCCTAAAGATTTGGAGACACTACCTTTTGGGCGAGAGAGTTGAAGTCTTTACAGATCACAAGAGTTTAAAGTATGTGTTCACTCAGAAGGAGTTGAACATGAGGCAACGCAGATGGTTGGAGCTGATGGCCGACTATGACCTTGATCTTAAGTACCATCCGGGAAAAGTCAACGTCGTGCCGGATGCGCTGAGTCGGTTACCAGCAATTCAGATATTGACTGCACAGAGAGAGATCATTGCGGATTTTCGGAGATTTGACTTGGAGGTTGTGCTACCACATGCTACAGGACAGTTGATGCAGTTGCAAGTACAGTCGTCCTTAGTTGAGAAGATTAAAGCGACACAATCGCAGGATCCTAGACTGCAAAAGTTTTGAGAACAAGTTGGAGCCGGACTACGAACCGATTTACTGATTCATGAAGATGGTTCGTTGAGATATGGTAGCCGTATGTGTGTGCCAAAAGGAGATGTGCGTGAAGAGCTTATGAAGGAGGCACACAGTTCAGCTTACTCTGTACATCCAGGAGGGACAAAGATGTACCGAGATATTCGACAGCACTTCTGGTGGGAAGGTATGAAACGGGAAATTGCTCGCTTCGTGGCTAAGTGCTTGGTGTGTCAGCAAGTCAAGGCTGAACACCAAAGGGTTGCTGGTTTGTTGCAACCACTTCCGATTCCTCAGTGGAAGTGGGAACATATAACCATGGATTTCGTGACGGCTTTACCGCGGAGTCCAAAGGGCAACAATGCTGTATGGGTGGTTGTCGATCGGTTGACCAAGGCAGTTCACTTTATTCCTTTTCGGGTTGGTCAATCGACAGAGACTTTGGCAGAGCGGTACATGCAGGAGATTGTCAGATTGCATGGAGTACCGGTAAGCATCGTGTCCGGTCGGGACACTCGGTTCTTGTCGCACTTTTGGAGGAGTTTACAAGAAAGTTTGGGGACTCGATTGAAGTTTAGCCCAGCTTATCATCCTCAGACTGATGGACAATCGGAGAGAACGATCCAGACCCTTGAAGATATGTTGAGGGCTTGCATGTTGGACTTCAAAGGTTCTTGGGAAGATCATCTACACCTGGTGGAGTTTTCGTACAACAATAGCTTCCAAGCAACTATTCAGATGGCCACGTTTGAAGCACTGTATGGTCGCAAGTGCCGTTCACCTATTTGTTGGGATGATGTTGGTGAACGAAGGTTACTAGGACCAGATTTGGTGGTGCAGACAGTCGAGAAGGTGAATACAATCAGGAAGCATATGAAGGCAGCTCAAGACAGACAGAAAAGTTGGGCCGACACATCAAGAAGACCTCTAGAGTTCGCCGTGGGTGATTTGGTATTCCTGAAGATATCACCGACTAGAGGAGTGATTCGCTTTGGAAGTCGGGGAAAGCTTGGTTCTCGATTCGTTGGACCCTTCGAGATATTGGAGCGTGTTGGAGAGGTATCGTACCGGTTGGCGTTACCACCGTCATTAGCAGGAGTTCACGACGTGTTTCATGTGTCTCAACTACGGAGGTATGTTCGTGATGAGACTCATGTCTTGGATCATTCGGAGTTGACTGTGCGAGAGGACCTAACTTTTGAAGAGCGACCAGTTGAAATCAAGGATCGAAGAGAAAAGGTTCTTAAGAACAAGGTTACCCCTCTTGTGCTAGTTTCTTGGGGTAACCGTTCGCATGGAGAATCCACTTGGGAGCGAGAAGACGAAATCCGGCAGAAGTTTCCTCACCTTTTCTTGTAGTTATCTATCTTTGTATTCTTGGAATTTCGAGGACGAAATTCTTTTTGTAGTTGGGTATAATGTAACACCCGAGCCCAATGCTACTATTTTCAGTTACTGTTTGAGCATAATGTGGTACTCATTTCATTTAATTTGCTTGTTTGTTGCTTACTGTAAAATTTACCCGGCAAAGTCATTTCTACATATAACAAATTTTAGCATCTAAAATAAAATTGAAAATATTCATCTTGGCCTACTTGACACCCTTAGCCTCGTGGTAGCGTCCGTGCGTTGTGTTCTCGTCCCGTTCAGTGAAACGGGCGAGTTTGGATGGCTACGTGCACGCACGTGTGTCCGTTTTGAGAGTATGCTTTTTAATCATAAAACATTTCATTTTAAAATTTGGAACCCGCTTAAAATCCTATTATTTGAATTTCGAATTTTTGGACCCAACCCGGGCGCAATTTGGAAATGTTTCATTTGGCGCCAAAATCCCAAATTTTTAATATTATTAAAACCTTCGCATATATTTTTCTAACTAATCTGATATCTTACTGTTCATTACCTATCTTTTAATCTTTAAGTTAACCATATAATATTTTTACAATCTTTTATATCCTTCTCAATTTATTCTCTCAGCCAATCGCAACCTCCCCTTTAACCCCCGTGGGCCCCACTTTCTCTCTCTTCTTCTTCTCTCTCTCTCCATTTTTTCTCTCTCTCTCCCCCTTATATATTCTCTCGTACTTCTCTTTATCATTTTTCTCTTCTTGCTTCATGTCTCGTTTCTCATTTCTTTTAACTGTTCTTTTGTTGCCGGAATTCCGTCGTGCCGGTGACGTTTCTCGATGTTCCAGCGAGATACCCCGACCCGTGTGGTTCCTTTGTTCGTCGTTTGGGTTCATTCCGTGAACCGTGCGCCGTCGCGAGTTTTCCCCGCCGACGGTTAACGTTCCGTTTTCCCGATTCGTGACCCATCGAGGCAAGTTAATCTTGCTACATGCTATATACTTTTATAATCTTCATTTTATAATATTATACATTTGAAAATCTTATAGTTTACATATGAAATGTCGTTGAAAAATCGGATATGACAAATCTGAAATTTACTGTACACCTTATCTTATAAAATTCATTATAAATCATAAAAAAATCATTAGGATACGTTCTTTAGTTCGTTGCGAAGCTAATTCAGAATACTATAACTATATGAAATATTTACTTGCAAAATAAATTGTTTAATTAACGTAAAATGCAAATGAACACGTCTCTAAACTGCTGTCCAGGGAAATTCCAGCAGCAAACTTTCAACTTTGAATATTCATAACTTTTTGTAGGGATAACCTGAGATGCTTATACTTATAAAACTGAAAACCTTATTGAATTATCTTTGTTTTGGTATAAGATACGTCTCTTTTGGAGAACATTTGTTATTTTTAAGCTATTTTACAAATTAGGGTGACGCTAAATTTCTGAACGGAACCTTCTTGTGCATGGTTAATCAATACATCTTTTATAGTTACTAATCGCTTTGAATATGCTATCCATATTAATATTATTATATCACATATTGTTTAGTTGTACATCACACATTACCATTTTATAGTTTTATAACTTTTCGGATACCCGTTTGCATCCATCGCATTTAAGATACATATAATTACAAGCATAGATCACATCACTACATAATAATGTGATATTAACACTCCATGTTTAATAAATTGTATCCTAATTAATATTGGAACTATAAATGTAACCCTAATCGATAACTGTGCATCCATATCCTTGAAATTATATCTATTGGCATATCATATTACATGTTCCAGTTATTGTTCTGATAGTACTCATGCTTGTTTATTTATACACATGTTTATGTTAGTTTGATTATGAGCACCCACATGACATCTTGTGCTTCCTGACATGACCTGTTACACTTCCTACTTGACATGACATGGTACCGTACACTCTTGACATGACACCTTTATACATTACCTGGTTGACCTGATGGACCATGGCTTTACCTGTTACCTGATCTCATGCCTAATGCCGACAAACCCGACCATCCCTGCTGTCTATCCAGACAGACCTACTCTTACCGGATTTTGAGTTGGCATTAGTCCTTGACTACTGAATACCTGACCTGACATACATAGCTTGGGGGTATGGGGAAATCAAAGGTGAACCTGACTTGTAACTCGACAGTTCACTACCGTTCGAGTGTATACATTCCTATTCTGTACCTAACGGCATGTCTCGGCTGCCGCCGAGAATATTGTGGCCGTGGTCCCGGGTATGTACGGGAGACTATTGGGTTATATCGACGATTCATCAATTGATTTCAAAGACTATAGAGTAGAAACTTGATAGGACAGTTTAGTTACCACTGCACATTACCCTGCACTGTTATTTCTTAGTACTGCTTTATTCATGTTCATACCTGCATTGCTTATTACCATGTTCATATTATATTGTTGGTTGTCATGACGCGCTGACGTCTGGGTTTTGCATGGCCTAGATTCCGTACCACTGTCGTCGACTGAGCAGGAGTACTTCAGCCAGCAGGCTGATTTGTGAGTTCTGTAATGGTTAGTTCATTTATTGCATTTTATTTCCAGGTGTGATCCCGCATTACGGGACGTACCTTTCTATTATTGCATTGGATCATTTGCTTCCGCACTTATTGTTTATTGATTCTTGTTATTATGGATTTGGACATGTATTAGATTAGCTTATTATCTTGTTCTTGATATCCTTACAACCGTAATGTGACTGTGGATGGATACTTCCTACCCACAGGTAGCATGGTTGGCTATGTCACGTGCCCAATCTCGCGTACACTGGGAAGCGGGGCGTGACACTGCCAGAGGGTTGTCGTAGTCAGTGGGAGCAGCGGAAGCATTGGTGGACATCAGGCTTATGTCTATAGACTAAAGCAGATATAGCGGAGATAGATCATCTATTTCTGATGTGACAGTCATAGGTCTGACGTCATCAGAATAGGGGATGGATCTGTTAAGAAGGTAGTAGGGTATGATGTCCTGGTTTTGGATGACATACACAGAGTAGGAAAGGAAACTCCTATAATACGATCGGTTATATTTTGGTTGTCACACAGTGGTTTCTCCACACAGAACTTGGATATTATATCAGATATTCTGGTTACTAGATCTATGGTTTTAGATCTAGATTTGGGTGGTTTCCTAATCTGGGTACCTTGACAGCATTCTATGAGTATTTAGAATGGACGACTCCTGGCACGGTAGTACACCTGTAGGTAATGGAGTCACCCTCTCTAAAGGTGTCTTACATACTAAAGGGGAGAGGGATACGCATGATTGACAGATCACTTGCTTAGGCAATTGAGTCAATCATGAGATGTCAAGTACCACACCAAATGTTGTTCTTGCAGTAGCTGCAATAAGCTGATATTAATCCAATCCTGGAGAAACAGTCGGAAGCAGTTTTAGAACATAAGTTGATGTTCTAGGGATGTGATAACGACAGCCTCTTTTAGGAGACGGTTGTCACTCCAGGCTTCCAAGGTGACATAGATGGCAGAATGGCTGTCAGAGTTATATTTTCTCCTTCTGACGAGGGGCAGTATTTTGGACAGGTGGTCCAAGGCAATACTGAGGGAGGCATGGCACTGGGTACTGATTAAGTTCAGTTATCGATACAGTCTAAGAAGTTTGGATTTGGAGTTCATTTATGAGCTAGGTCCCATCAGATATCCAGACATACTCTAAGACAGGTATTGCTCATTTCGGGAGATGGTTTTCTCTGCGAACTTGAGATATAGAGAGACATAGAAAGATACTTCACAGCGGATCCACTCACTGAGGCTATTCCTCAAACGCAATAGTTTCACAAACGAGCTTTGTGAGACTGACTAGTAGAGGAGTTGGGTGTTCGGTATCACACGGGCTGTGAGTACGCGACATCGCAATAATTAGCCTTGAGTGCAAGTGGGAGATTGTTGGAGATAGTGCCCTCAGAGTCAATTATTGGATCACAGGCACGTGATTGCAATGATTGAGGGAGGACCTATCCCGGTAGGACAGTCTTACTCGAGATGATAGTATGCTATCTGGTTTACCTTTATCATCGTGTACTGCTTCAGGCGACCTTACAGGTCGCTATTACACGCTGATAGAGCCCCTAGGATTCTTGCTTGACTGCCATCAGTATGATGGCGATCATATACGTGAGAGCTGGTGGTCTATAAGCACATCCTTAAAAGGTCCCTAGTCGTGGGAGTTTCGAGACAGGGCATCGATTCTCCAGAGTAGACTAGTGTATACAGTCGAGACCCCGACGAGGGGTGGTGGCCGGTCTCACAAGCCACTGGTGTCAGTTGGTTCACCTAAGATGTATACAGGTGCTCATTGGGTTATGAGTACACCGGACAGGACTCGCCGGGAACCTGCTAGTTGGTCTTATACCTGACGTCAGATAGCAGTTCCCTAGTGACATGTGTACAGGTTAGTTCATCGACCTGAGATCGTCATTTGTCTCGTGTGAGTTCCCACTGTACTTTGATTACTACCCTACCACGGCTCAAATGAGTCGTGCAAACAGGTTTTAGTTGGGTACAGTCCCGAGCCACATGGAGGCAGTGAGCGGATCTTCAGGGGTTCGTCTCTCCCGGTATTGGGGGTGAGGTCGCGCTGTGTCTAGGAGAGCCATTACACAAAGCCCTCGGCCGAGGCAGGAGATTTACTGGTAGGTATTCCAGTAGTATCTCAGGGTGTTCTGGGCTACACTCTGACACGACTTGTACCGCTTTTGGGGGTCTGACTTTTACCAACCCCCTAGGCCCGCCATGCGATGCTCATAGACGAACGGACCGGACTGTACGGATATTGTCACTGACAGGCTCAGTAGGGTGTCAGGATGAGTTCGCTCATCGACGTCCCTTTTGGTCAATAGCTGGTGGCCCGTCACGTATTGGCTTATACCTCTGACGTGCTAGTGGTTAAATCCACAACCATAGTATTGACGAGTCTTTAGAGTCCACCACACTTTCAGTTACTCAAGCTTTCGGGCGAAACGCTGTAGAGGCCGTATGGAGATATGGCAGGGTCCGATCAGATACGTGCGGTATTGCACGGATCAGGATCGGACGGTTAGTACTAGAGGCCGTATAGATATATGGCAAGGTTCGATTGGATACGTGCGGTATTGCACGGATCAGGATCGAACGGATATTACTAGCCGGCTTTAGTTTAAGCCGGATCCTAATTTAGTACAGTGTAGATTTTGTCTCATTGCATTTGTATCCGGTCGGAATACAGATGCGGGTGTGTATGCACAGTTTCGGGGTTTTCCTGTAATTTATTACGGGACCAGTTTTCTGAGGTTGCCAGTTTGCATTCCGTTCCGGCCGGTTTTCCTTTGTTCTTTCCCGGCCGGACTTTTCCGATGGAGGGGGTTATTTGCAAGTTTGCAAATAACACATTGTGGAGGGGTTTCATGCAAATGCTTTTATTATGATGGCATCTTTTCTTTTCCACCATCATTTGATTCTCTTTACATCACTCACTTGCATTTATTGAGATAAGAGAGGGTATGGTTTGGATGTAAGTTTGTAATCATGATGTTTGGATATGGTCACCCTTTCACTTTTACTACCATTACCTCCCTTCTTGGTTTTGCAATTTGATTCCCTCCACCATTCTAATTTGAGGCCGGCCACTTTCTTTGAGTGAGAATGAGAGAGTTCTCATTTTGTGAGGGTGTGGGAAAAATTATCATTCATATCATTTTTCCATTGCCACAAAAATTCCCAAGTTCATATCTTGTTGATTCCTCCATCAAGGCAACTTCACAAACCCCATGAGGCAAAGTGATTCTACACTACTTCTACTGCAAATCTTGGACGCGTCGGCCAACCAACTTCGCACCCGAGTTGCCTCGGTATTGAGGTGGGAGCCCGTAAAAGATACAGACGATGTGGTGCCCTTCCGGCAAAGATGCGACGACCGGAGTTTCCGCGGGAGATTGGGACGATGACGAGAAGACCAGAGGACTCGGATCACTCGGTATATCTCTCACCCTTTCTCTTATTAGCTAGTATCGGTTAATGGTTACGATCCGGGTATATTGTCCGCGGTAGCGCCAGTTTAAAGTTAAGAAAAATTTTGATTCCGCATATCGGCCTCGGATAGACGGCCGGGGCGCTGCCGTGGCGCAACAGTCACTACCTGTTTGTATATTATTCTTTTGGGGCACGACCGGGTTGAGTCGATGTCACCGTTGTACATATTTTCTTTTCTGTACTAGGACTACCCCGCGGTGGAGTGCACGGATAGCCGGGTTCTAGAGAGCAACAGGCCCGCATCTCATGGCTTTGAGATGGAGGGGGCTTCACTCTAGAATTGAGGGGCTATTCGCCGCACTCGTAGGGGGTACAGGTTGACCCAAGGTGGGGTGCTCAAGTTACCGGATTCCGTGAAGTCCTAGGTGGTCCATTCACTTTGCTGAAGGGGGCTGCCTCGCTTCTGGTTTTGGCGGGTAACATGCCGCACTCGTATGGGTCTAGGTTTCATTGCACAGGCTATCCACACGACCAGGGGAACGTCAGGTTTCATTTGCGGCTCAAAGGAAACCCGGGGCTCCCAGATTATCTGTATTGTTCTGTGATACTTATTACTTTTCTGTGATGTTGCATTTATCATGCCTGGAGCGATTATTATATATTGATATATACTAGTAGATGTTATATATGTTTTACACCTGCGCTAGTCCAGTCCCCGCTCTGTCGTTAGTTAAGTAACCTAACGGGTGATGACGGGACCTAGTGATGAATGCGGATGGCATATACGTATATTTTATTTTCGTTCTTTGTGGTGTGATTAATTGATGGGACTGCATTGATTTTGATCAATGAAAGTAAAACAAACCTATTCGTTGTTGTTGGAACAATTTTCAAAAAGCTGTTATTACAAGGACGTTTTCTTTTGTTTTGCAAAGAGGTATTCGGTTATGAATATCCAGCACCTCATTCGACAAGGCAAGGGCCGAGATCCCTTCATCGGGAGTGACCCCTTGGGCAGAAGTTGATATCCCTTCACCTCATTCTACGGGGAAAGAGCTGATATCCCTTCACCGGGAGTGAGCTCTTTAGCAAAGGTTTTCGCCACTATATTTTTGTAAAAAGCCATCTGGTTCCTTCAACGATATCAAGTTCATTATGTTAAAGGTTTTTCGCCAAAAACCATTCGTAGCCCTCCGTCATTTAAGACGGGTAGCACTTAGTATTCATGCTATATTTGTTGATCTTCGTCAAGGCATAGTGTATGGTAGCTGCTTGTTACCTTTCTGTTGCATAAATAGATGCGTTGGTTTGGGACAGTCGTACAGCCTTATTGACCTTCGTCAAGGGCTTGTACAGGTGGGTTCAAATTAACCTGGACAATGACGGGTAGAACTTGACATGTGACTTATGATTTGTTGACCTTCGTCAAGGTCATAAGAGCATGGGGTAAAAATCACATCGGGAGTTTAAAATATACAGGAAACTTGCCAGATATGTGCATACCTTCTGGAGTGTGATAACGTGAGTGGATTCCATCACGTTATCATGCGATGATAGTTGGATCCCTATCCCACTGATGAGTTGGTTTACTCCTCGGGTGATCTCGACTAATTCTTCTTTCAGGTTTGGAAGAGAATTTGAGGATACAGTAGGAGACATCATGATTAGATAAAGTGATTAACCATTCTGATCTAGGTTAGAATGCACGCAGAGTGTTTTTTTTCTCTCTCTCTTTGGCAGCGACCATGGCCCGGCCCTATACTATAACTCAGTGACCAAGTTAACCGAACTTTCTTAAAACACTGACTTTTGGATTGTCAGAGTTGCATACATCATTGTCACTCCTACTTTTACCCTTTGCTTTTCTCCGGAACATTCCGTATCACTACGAACATCCACTTCCATTGGATAAATCCATCGTATAGTTACATACGAACTCGAAGGAACTTTTTCGAGGATGGATTCTGGTTCTGGAGAAAATGAATAGGACTATTCAGTTGTCTTTTCCTTTTACCTTCTCTCACGTTGTAAGGGCTCCTGGGATTCGGAGAGGGTACACCTATTACGCTTATTGGATAGTCTTCTTCCAAACCATAGGCTGGTGCCGAACTGTAGGGAAAGAAGAAAACCATTTAGCCTAAAGATGGTGTACAGAAGGTAATAAGTAAAGACAAATAAATGGATTAGAAAGAGGACAAAGTAAAATGTGACTGCTATCATTCATGACCAAACCGTGAAATATACGGTTACGGTCATGAATTTGATAATGGATGAGGCATTACTAGGAATACCCGGATACCCCTACGAAACATTTTAATGTTTCAGTTTCACTATGCGTTGTTAATTGAAAACTGATTTCCCAATTAGATACTTACTCCAAGGTATGTATTTACCAGGTCTGGTTCTCATATCTGTATGGTTTTACAGATGATGAGTGAGAGTAAGCTATTGGGAATTAGGTGATCATTCTCATTATATCGGGATTCGTTGTAATTGGTTATATTTGAGGAAATCGCCTGGGTTTTTGCTAAACGGAAAATTTTTGGTTTTGAATATCCGTTGTTATGCACCAATTTCAAACTGATATATCTATACGTTTATTTTATAAAGTGAGATATAACTTTTTGAAATTATATCCATGACATTTACCTATATCAGTTGATGGTTAGGTAAGGAGCATTCAACGGCGGTGTAATTCTTCATAACCATAGTACAGTTTTCAACCTACGACGCACAGGGTTTGAGTTATTAAATTCAGGGTACTTATACAAAGTATTGTATATTGTCCAGTGTCCATTAGGACAGAGGGGTTGGTACTCATACTATATTCTGTTTACTTGTGACTTCTCAAGTTTTAGACACGTATTTCGTAGAAATACAAGGTCCAAGTTTTGAGAAGTTATAGGTACAAGAATAAAGTAGAGAACCACGTGATGCAAGTATCAGGATTCTTCAAGATGATCGAAGAAGTAGATACTTGTATTTGGTATTCATTCAATAGTAATAGTTTTGAGAAACTTGTTTCTCTTTCAGGTTACTCATATCTGGATGCATTCCTAAGTTGAGTAATGCCGATCGGCCTCTCTCCATTCAGTGGACATGCACTGGAGACAGCTGCATGATTCGAATTTGGTTTCGATTAAATCAGTGCCTCTGTTTCTATATTGTATATAGAATGGATCATATCTTAACGATGTTAAGGTATATGGAGTTGTCCGGCTTATGCTTAAAACTAGACTCTGGATAACTCAAGGCACGTTTCTGTAATGGCTGTTTGTAGTTTAACCCAGGCTATGATGAGGGTTAACTTTCTACCATCATTGAAGATCAATAGTGATATTGTTCTTGACTCGCCACAGTTTTATTAAAATGGACGTTTTCAGAAAACAGTAGTGGGAGTGTGGTAGAAATGGAAGTGATTCCAGAACCACAAACGATTACTGAAAATTTAAAAGAACCTAAAGATTCAATCTGGATTGACATTCCATTAGCCACTCCGCAGATATGGTGGGTAACCTCAGGCACCCGAGAGGTATTCCGGTAGCCTCAAGGACGATGCCAGGGAGGTTCTTGTTTACCCAGACTTGACACTACTGTTGTTCCAGACTATGAGACCCGGAAGGAGGATGAGTATAGCGCCGTTCTAAACTAGCTTTAGAAGTGCACGTGTATATGACTCTGCCAGAGGGTTATTGTGGTCAGTGGGAGCAGCGGAAGCATAGTGGACAAGTAGCTTATGTCTATTTATAGAGATATAGCGGAGATAGATCATCTATTTTTGATGTGACATTCATAGGTTTTGACTTCATCAGAATAGGAGATGGATCTGGTAAGAAGAAAGTAGGGTGTGATGTCCTGGTGTTTCGATGGCATGCACTTTATAGGAAGTAGAATTTCTATCCTACAATCGGCTATACTGTGGTTCTAACATAGTGGTTTCTCCACATAAGATATGGATATTACATCAGGCATTCTGGTTACTAGATCTATAGTTTTAGATCTAGATTTGGGTAGTTTCCCAATCTGGGTACTTAGACATTATTCTAAAGGTGTTTTAGAATGGACGACTCCTGGCATGGTGGTGTACCTGCAGGTGATGGAGTCACCCTCTCTAAAGGTGTCTTACAGACTAAAGGGGAGAGGGATGTGCATGATTGGCATATCATTTGCTTAGGCAGTTGAGTCAATTATCAGATGTCAAATACCACAACAGATGTTGTTTTTGCACTAGCTGCAACAAGTTGATATTAATCCAATCCTGGAGAAACGTTCGGAAGCAGTTTTAGAACATAAGTGGATGTTCTTGGGATTTGATAATGGCAGCCTTCTTCGAGAGATGGTTATCACTCCAGGCTTCCAAGGTGACCTGGATGACAGAGTGACTGTCAGAGTTATAGTTTTCCCTCTGATGAGTGGCAGTAGTTTGGACAGGTGGTCCAAATGGATACTGAGGAAGGCATGGCGCAGGATACTGATTAAATTTAGATGACGATACAGTTTAAGAAGTTTGCTGGATTTGGAGTTCATTTGTGAACTAGGTCCCATCAGATATCCAGACATATTCTAAGACAGGGATTACTCATTTCGGAAGATAGCTTTCTGCACGAACTTGAGATAAATAGAGACATAGAAAGAAACATCAGAGCGGATCCACTCACTGAGGCTATTTCTCGAACGCAATAGTTTCGCAAACAAGCTTTGTGAGACTGATCAGTAGAGAAGTTAGGTGTTCGGTATCACACGGGCTGTGATTATGCGACATCGAAATAATTAGCCTTAAGTGAAAGTGGGAGATTATTAGCTATAGTGCCCTCAAAGTCAATTATTAGATCACAGGCACGTGATTGCAATGATTGAGGGAGGACCCATACCGGTAGGACAGTCTTACTCGAGATGATAGTATGCTATCTGGTTTGTCTTTATCATCGTGTACATGCTTTAGGTGACATTAGAGATCACTATTACACGTTGATAGAGCCCTTAGGATTCTTGCTTGACTACTAGCAATATGATGGCGATCATATACGTGAGAGTTGGGTAGTCGATAAGCACATCCTTAAAGTGTCCTTAGTCGTGGGAGTTTCGAGACTGGGCATCGATACTCCATTAATAGACTAGTGTATATAGTCAAGACCCCGACGAAGGGCGGTGGCCGGTCTCACAAGCCATTGGTGTCAGTTGGTTCACCTAAGATGTATACAGGTGCTCATTGGATTATGAGTACACTAGACGGACTCGCCGGGAACATGCTAGTTGGTATTATACCTATCGTCAGATAGCAGTTCCCTGGTGACATGTGTACAGGTTAGTCCATCGACCTGAGATCGTCATTTGTCTCGTGTGAGTTCCCACTGTGCTTTGATTACTACCCTACCACGGCTCAAAGGAGTCGTGCAAATAGGTTTTAGTTGGGTACAGTCCCGAGCCACATGGAGGCAGTGAGCGGATCGGCAGGGGATTCGTCTCTCCCGGTATTGGGGGTGAGATCGCGCTATGTTTAGGAGAGCCATTACACAAAGTCCCTGGCTAGGGCAAGCGAGATTTACTGGTAGGTATTCCAGTAGTTTCTCAGGATTTTTTGGGCTACACTCTGACACGACTTATACCGCTATTGGGGTCTGACGTTTACTAGCCCACTAGGCCCGATATGTGATACTCATAGATGAATGGACCGGACTGTACGGATATTGTCACTAAAAGGCTCAGTAGGGTTTCAGGATGAGTTCGCTCGTCAGGTTCCCTTTCACTCAATACATGGGCAGCCGTTACGTACAGCTAGTACCACTGACATGCTTGTGGTTAAACCCACTGCCGGCGTATTGACGAGTCTTTAGAGTCCCCCACAGAAAGTTTTCCGAAGTTCGGGCGAAACGTTGTAAAGACCGTATAGTTTTATGGAAGAGTTCGATCATATATGTGCACTTGTGCGCGGATCATGATCGGACGGATCATACTAGTGGGCTTTGGTTTAAGCCGGATCTTAGTATTAGATTGTTGGAATATTTTTGTATCGTTGTATTCGTATTCAGTCGGAATACGGATGCATGTATGTATATACGGATGAGGGGTATTCTTGTAATTCATTACGAGTTTACTTTTGAAGTTGCCATTTTCTTCTCTTCCGTTTTTAAACATTAGTTTAATGTTTAAATTTGTTATGAGAAAATGTGAGTTTTTATTTTGCATGGAAATTTTAGTTTGTCATGGGTTTTTTTGGCAATTCCATGTGCTGGATTTTTTTTTGGGTGGCTGCCAATTTCGAAATTCATTTGTGGCTGGGGCAATTCGAAATTGGTGATTTATTTGGTATGGTTAATTTCTTTGGGCCAGTGGGCAATTTGTGGCTTTGTGTGTGTGTGTGCGCTTTGGTGTGGGTCCTTAATTGGAGTGGGTAGGATATTTCATGGTGCATTTAATTTATTTTTTCAAGTTTAAGATATTTGTTGTAGATATTTTGGTGAGGGTTTTTTAAGCGGCTGTTGATATTTATGTTGCTTGGTTACACTCACCACTTGAAAAACCTTACACTCACCACAACACAAAGAATTCCACGGAGTACCATTTTATTCATGGCCGAGCCTAATATTTCCAACAAGCAAAGACTTGTGCTCACTTCTTCACATTTCTACTTGGCAACTTCATTTACCTCCACCAAAATCCTTGGGTGTCTTGAGACAAAGTATTCACACACTATCTCTACTTCATCTTAGGAATCTAGGCTAGCAAACTGGATGTCCGAGCTGCTTCGGTTTGAAGCGGGAGCCCGTATAAAGAATCTTCGACGTGGAGCCACTTCGTCGAGCGAGATCGGAGATCGGACTTCGTCGGGGCAGCCGCAACTAGAAAGGTGCAGAGATTGAAGACCGAAGGACACGGATCGATCGGTGTAATCTCTTTTACCACTTTACAGTTTACGGTTAATGGAACGATCCAGGTTTTAGGGTTACGATAGCGTCAGTTTGAAAAGTTTTTGTTCCGCATTTGGCCTCGGATTGACGGCCGGGACGCTGCCGTAGCCTTACACTTGATTCAATAGGTATGCTGTTGTTTCAAGCGCATAACCCCAAAAGGAAATAGGTAACTCAGCAGTGCTCATCATAGAGCGCACCATATATAATAGGGTGTGATTCCTCCGCTCCGAAACACCGTTGTGCTGTGGTGTATAAGGAGGAGTAAGCTGAGAGAGAATCCCATTCTCTTTTAAATAGTCTAGAAACTCATTGCTCATGTATTCTCCTCCTCGATAAGATCGAAGGATCTTAATACTTTTACCCGTTTGGTTCTCTACTTCGTTCTTATATTCTTTGAATTTCTCAAAAACTTCAGACTTGTGTTTCAACAGGAACACATGTCCGTACCTTGAGAAATCGTCAGTTAATGTAATAAAGTACGAATAACCATTCCTGGCATGTGTAGACATGGGACTACATACATCACTATGTATCAGTCCCAAGAGTTCCGTAACTCTTTCTCCGTGTCCACTAAACGGAGTTTTGGTCATCTTGCCTTTGAGACATGACTGGCAAGTATCATAAGATGAAAATTCGAACGGACTTAAATATCTATCCTTATGTAACATAGCTAGTCGTGTCGCATTGATGTGACCTAGTCTACAATGCCACAAGAAGGACTCGTTCATTTCTGAACTCTTCCTCTTGTGTGTGTTTTGTACATTGAGAACTGTTGTTTGGTTTAGAACGTATATGCCATTATTTAACGAGCCTGATCCAATCAACTTTTGATTCAGGAAGATGTTCATAACATTATCCTGTACTACAAAATTATATCCTTCTTTACCCAATAAAGAAACTGATATAGGTGCATATCAGGGTCGGAATGTAATAGCATTCGTTCAGAATCATTGTATTACCATTTGGTAACACAAGGTGATATTCACCAACTGCTTTGGCTGCAACATTTGCACCATTCCCTACTCTTACGGAATGATCACCCTCTTCCAGTTCTATACCTTTCTTTAGCCCATGTAACATGTTACATACGTGGGATCCTAATCCGGTATCTAATACCCAGTACGTAGAGTGAACTGAGAAACAGTTATCGATAACAAACACACCCGATGAAGATACATCAACATGCTTGTTCTTCATTTGGGCGGTGTGGGAATCCGGATATTCCCCTATTTCCTGCTCTGTCTTATAACAATTATAAGAAAGACCAGAACCAACGTTCCCCTGCTCAGTATAACAAGCGGGTTCAGTCAATACATCCATATTATTATCTTGATTAAGGCCTGACATGGTCGCTACCTGGAGAGAGAGAGAAGAAAACACTTTAGCGTATGCTCTTGCAAGATTAGATTGGATATTATCTTATCTAATCAGGATGTCTCACACTACTTTTATCAAATCTTCCTTCAAACCCTAAAAGGTAAGACTAGCCGGGATTAATTACACCTTACAAGTTCGCCAATCTTTCAGCCAGGCCAGTGTTGGTACTTTGAGGGTGGTTCCCCGTGCTTTCGCAGGGACCTAATTAAAATAAACCTCATTTTCCCAGAGGCATAACCCCGTTAACACCTTTCTAGACACCTACTTGTTCGGCTAATTGTCATGTGAAAAATTCTTCCAGGAGTAACTCTTACTCGTAGTGGGTATCGGGATCCAGCTATCTCATAGAAGGTATGCAATCTCATTGCAAATTTCAACACTTGAAATTCCCGATAATCTTTTTGCCCCTAGCGATTTATGATCTTGACAAGGTCAACAAACCATAAATTGCAAGTTAAGTTCAACCCGTACATTTCATGATTGAATAAAACCCACCCGTAAGACCCTTGACAAGGTCAACAAGGCCGTACGACTACCCTAATCCAATCGCATCTCATGCTTTAGCAGATAAACACTAATTAGCTACCGTACACTACGCCTTGACAAGGTCAACAAACGTAGCACGAATACCAAGTAGGACTTATCTGAAATGATGGAGGGCTACGACAGGTTTTTCCGAAAACCATTCGCATAATGAACTTGATACCGTTGTAGAAATAAGTGATTTTGAAGAGGAGTGTTTTTGAGGCTTTTACTAGTTTCGCTAAAGAGGTCACTCTCAGTGAAGGGATCTCGGCTCTTTCCTTATCGAATATGGTACAGGATATTCTACAAATACCGCTATGCAAACAAGAACTATAGAAGCAATAAAAAACAAAACCGAGTGGGTTGTAACATCTGCTAGCTTTGCTAAAGAGGGATCTCAGCTCTTTCCTTATCGAATAAGGTATTGGATATTCTACAAGGAATATCGCTATGCAAAGTAAAAACTAGAGCTACCCTTTTTATAAATTTGATTATACAACATCTTTTAGGTTTCTTTTCTTTTATTAATTTCATTAATGAAGTCCCATCATTTATGCTTCCTAAGCATCACAGAAGAAACGAAAATAAAACGTACGCTTATGCCATCCGCATTCGCCACTGTATCCCGTTATGCATCGTTAGGTTACTTAACTAACGACATACCGGGACGGGACTAGCGCGGGTGTAAAACATAAGCAACGTTTATTATATATCATATTTACAATAATAAAGCATTCATTTCACGCATATAATATGATCATATCACATAATATCAGCAGCAGATGATAACATATGAAATATTGGATATACTAAGAGATCCGTGTTTTATTTGAACCTGTATAAAACACGGATTCCACGTTCGCGATGAATAGTCAAACCCACATCCCTAGACCTCTACGAGAGCGGCAAGTAACCCTACCAATTCTAGGGTTAGGAGACCCGATCTCGACTCCTCGAGATGGCCTCCCACTGTACCCTAAAACCGGTTACTTGTGCTCCCCTCCTTGGGGCTATCCTAATGTAGAAAAGTAAATAATATACAATGGTGACAACATCCTCAACCCGGAAGTGCCCCAATAAAAGAATATTACATACAATGAATTTTACATGAATGAAAATAAAAACCCTCATCTCACATAAAACCCCCGGCTATTCAAATCACGACGATCCAATATAACATATCACAGTAACACATAACATTACATGTCATCAACGTAAGTAAATATGTGTATCCCAATTGTCGTTGATGTATAGCAACGAAACTGGCGATACACCACATATTACACTTACGGTCGCAAAAAAGAAAGTGAAAAACTACAACATTTGGAATCCACAATCACCTTAGACATCGTAAACCCGAAATATCATATATTAGGGATTTCATGCCTAACTATATGAATTCCACATATTGTATCACATTACAGAAAAATCTAGACGACGTTAAACATTCCAATCGAATCAACAAACACCCAAAAATTCCCAAAAGTTCAACATTTGAGCGTAGTTTAAAAATACTTAGTACATGCCACAGTACCAATGAACCAGCTGTAGAAGGGCCAACCAATGCCTCACATGTGGCACCGCTGAACTACCACAAACCCTAGGATTTGGTGGCGGTTCTGACGGTCACATAATCGAGTTAAAGTTTCGTTCTTCTAAAGGGTCCACCGAATCACTTGCACGATATTTGAATGTTCTTTAACTATGGAAAAATCCAACACTTGAAAATTTTCCGGCAAGGGTGAAAGTGGGTATTTGATATCCGATCGAACTTTTTAACACCGTCTAAAATAACCGAAACAAAACCTAGAATTACGAATACGAAACACTCCGAATTGCCTTTGCTAAAAGATAACATCACATGCAAAATTAGCAAAAACAAACAACACCTAAAGTACAAAAACCCAGAGCCATGAACACTGTAAAAATTTCAACCCCTTCGAGGCCGATCTGACCAGTTTTGGTAGTGTTGGGCTCGGCAATTTTCTGAGAGAATGGGGTGAATTTTGTATAGTGTTCATTATGTATCTCATACATCATTCTACAACTGTTTAAAAAAAATTTGACTCTCTGAAAATTTTTACAAAAACTAAGGTTTGATGTCGGGTGTTTCGGAGTTATTTCGGTTTTGTAATCCTACACTAATCCGTGTAATTCTCTAGCTAGGCTCTGATACCACTGTTGAGATACATATAACGGCAGCAAGGTTTCGGGAGGTATCGTCCATGCCAATTTCAAATTTTTACCGTTCTAGATAACCCTAGCCATGAATCTTTAACTAGAGAATCAAACTAAACTTCATGTTAACAAATTAACATCTAAGAGTTAGGAATTACAACCTTTGTAGTCCGTTCCTTCGCTTCATAAGCTCTGAGTTGAGGTCCCTTCACTACGATCATCAAGCTTCCGGACTCTATAGAGTCTCCATGAGGTGAATGAGACATCCTTGCTTGAAGACTTCACAATCCAAGATGATCTACCTTGTGGAATCACAAACCCGAGCTCTCACTTCACTAATGAGATATTAGCGAAGCAAACACCCTAATCTAAGTGGCTAGAATAGATGAGGATGATGAAGTAGGAATTTTTCTCTCTTTAGTTTTCTTTTTCTCTTAATCATTCATCACAAAATAAAAAACTAGAATGCTTTTGTGAGGAGGAAGAAGAAGATCAAGTGTGATGAATGAAAATGAATTATTGTGTGAGGTTAGAAATGCAACCAAGGGTTAGGCATGGCATGCTTAACCCTTGTAGAGACTTAACCATGAGTTAGGGTTAGGGTTGGGTTAATAAATATCTTAGAAATATCCAAAGGGGTGGACTTAGTCAAAGCATCATGAAGCTTCTTCAAAACTCATCCATGACTTAATCCATACAATTTGAATTACCAAAATAAATATAAATCCAACCATAAACCCAAGCATGATTTAATCTCACAAACCCTAGTTGCATTTGTAACCTAGCATGTTACAATATTATATATCACATATATAATATTTAATGTAACAAAAGAAAATAATACAATTAACATATATCACATATATATCAATATATCATCAAATGAGAAAAAGAATCAATTAAGTGAGCTTATATAAGTTAATATAATGTAATATATCACATATATAATTATACATTAAATTATTAAATCAACACTTGATTTAATAACCCGGCAATATTACACATAACCAACTAATATAATATGTATCTTTTTATCGAATCAACACTTGATCCGATAACCCGGCTATATCACATATACCCGACCGATATCACATATCACGAGAATCGAATATGATATCTCATATCGTATTAATCTCAGTCCCGCACATATCACATATGTCCTCCTACTCTATTTCGCCTGAGCCCGGAAACCTCTGTGTAGAACTCTAAAGACTCGTCAATACGCCGGCAGTGGGTGATGATCAAATCAAACACCCACAAGCTGCAAGTTGTCAACTAAACGTAACAGCCACCCGGGTATTGAGCGATCAGAAGATCAACAAGCAAGCCTGTACATACTCCTGTGAATCCAATCAGTAACACTACCATACAGTCCGGTCTCTTCGTCTGATATATTGCATATCCAGTCTAGGGGTGGTAAAACGTCAGACCCCAGTAACCGATAAGTCGTGTCGATGTGAGGCTCATAACGGGTCGAGAAACTACTGATAATACATACCAGTAGATCTCCATAGCAGCCCTGGCTAGGGACTTCCAGTTATAGCCAATCGAACACAGCGCAACATCAACTCCCAATACCGGGAGAGACAAAACCCCTCCTATCGCTCATTGCCTCCATGTGATTCGGGACTGTACCCAAAAGCCACCATTTTGCACGTTCTTATGAACGTGGTAAGATAGAAATCAAAGCGCAGTAGGAATCACACAAGACTCTATGACAATCTCGGGTCTATAGACTAACCTGTACCAGTGTCACCAGAGAACTGCTATCTGACGATAGGTATAATACCATCTAGGAGTTCTTGGCGAGTCTGTTCAGTGTACCCAGTCTCCACTGAGCACCCATACACCATCTTTGATGTCAAACACCAATGGATATAGGATCATCCATCACCCATCTTATGGGTCAAGATGCGTATACGCTAGTCTACTCTGGAGTATCGATGCCCTGTCTCGATACACCCTCGACTAGGAACAGTTATAGGATGTACTCTTGGACTACCCTGGCCCTACTAGTATGATCTGCATCATAGTCCTAGTAGTCGAGTACATATCATAAGGGTTTTATCAACATGTGAGAGCAAGACAGTAAACCAATACAAGTCAACATGTTAAGACAAAGTGAAACCAGATAGCAGACTATCATGTCGAACATGAAAGTCCTCTCTATATATATCCAAGCATCCACTATAATATACATCATATGTACAACTGTAACACTTTAGGATGTGTTTAGTGACTATTTATATTTAAGTAAAGGGTTTTTAACAAAAAGTTTACCAAATTGTGTTTCAAATATTTTTCCTAATTTAATAAATATTTTTCTAAAATTTTCCTAGGCTTGCACACACATGTGCATGTAAACTAGGGTTTTTAAAATGAGTTATTACCATGATTAGTGACCATGGTGGGTTAATCATGGGGATTAAAGTCTTTTGGGTTTTAATTGAGTTTAATTAGTTAATCAATAGTTGCTTTAATTTGAATTTTCTTAGGGTGTTGACTTGTGAGAGAGGGAGAGAGTGCATCATGGCTTAAGCCATGCTTGCAATCATGAGGAGAGAGAGAGAGGAGGGGTTGACATTGGGTGATGATTTTCCTCTCATTTGTTTTGTTTTCTTTCTCTCAACCTCACTCTCTCTCTCACACACACACACCCACACTTACCTCTCAGCTGAGGCAAGCACTCACAGCAGCAGCAACTGAAGCCAGAAGCAACAGCAGCAGCAGAGAGCAGTAGCAACAGCAACAGTGAGCAGCAACAGCCTCACAGCAGCAACCACAGCCTCTTCCCTTCATTTCTTCTTCTTCCTCCAGCTCCCTAGGGTCAAGTGTGAGGTATATTTCCTAAACTTACTCCCTAGTTTGCGTGGTTTGAGTAGTTTTGCTTCGGTTAGTGGTTTTTATTGCGTTTTAGTGCGATATGAGGTGTTTAGTGGGAACCTTGAGCTAATGTGGTGTGAATTGGTTTCAGTAGGTTGTTAGAGGGTTGTTGAAACCATATTAACCTAGCTTAACCCCCAATTGCACTAAAATACCACCAGTTCCCTAATTGATGCAAATTCATCGTTTTTATGCTAAACCGAGTTTTCTGGAAACTGCTTTTGACCCGGTGGGTTCAGAATAAATTTGAGATGACTGCAGTATAGTAGTAAGGTGCTGATACCCTAGATAGAACCCGACCCCCTTCCTCCGTACCATGGCCGCCAATTAATTCGATCTGGCCGCAATTTGCGGCCAGATGGGTAGGGTTTGGGTTGGGGTTTGGTCCATTGGGTGTCTGCTGGTATGTGGAGTTTTGTGGTATATATATTTTTGTAAGTTAAGTTCTGTATAAAAATCTGGGACCAAATACCTATTTCTCGTATTTTCTAAACCTTCGCGACACGCGTGATACGTGTGTGAGTTTGGGATTTCTGCGTATCGCGACGCGTCAGGGTAGTTCCAGGCGCGTGATCGCACGTTTTAGCGTATCGCGCACACGCGCGATTGGTTTACGACACGGGTTTCTAGTTGGACTGTAATATCACGTTTCTGTGAAATTGAGCTTATGTGTGATATATGTTATGTGATTCTAGGTTCGCAGGCCAGTGAGACGGACGCTGCGAAGAAGGGCAAGCAAGTCGTCGGCTACACTTAGCGCGAGACTTCGGTGAGTAGATTTCACATCTACGGGGATATCGCCCGCATGGCGTTATGCGTCAGGGGTGATAGGACTTTATTATTATATGTTGCATATACCTCATGGACTGTCATCGCATATTGCATTCCCTGCTATATATATAGGCTTAGAACTGATAGAACACCACACTATTACTAACGGTTTATGTTGCACGGGCACTAATAATACATGCTACACACACACCATTAGTAATTGCCATGACACACTCACTGTAGAGCTGCCATGATTATATTGCTGTAGTTCATCTTATATATGATTGGTTATGATTTCCTAGAAATTGGGAGCCGTATGACATCTTTAAGAACGGAAACTATTTTAAAAGTGGTTTTCCCCTTATACCTATACCATGGATTGATTTACATTGCACCTCGCATTGGGTTTACTTCTTGGTGTTGGATTTTCAAGTGATTTCTGGTTTTGAGGACCGTGGAAGTATTTAAGAAAAGATGCACTATTTTGAAAAACCCGGTACCTCGTGATATGATATTTTGGTGCGTCCACCACGCGTTTTCTCGGTGCTGAGACGTGTGCTTGAAACCCGATTCGAGGAGATGCATGATCCGTTTGCGGGTTCGTGGTGGACCCGGTATGGTACCCCGGGGGGAGAACGGTTTCGCTGTGCAGTAGACGGTGAGCCCGGCGGAAGGACCACTACCTACCGGTGATTTCTTGGACTTGGCAGTTGTCCGGAGGATACCGACCAGAGTCGAGAGATGGATGCGGGATGATCCGTACTGCCGGGGCCGAAGGCCGACACCGCAGACGGACCCCGTGGGCCGATCCGGATTGACGGAGCCTGATATACGAGGATTTGCGTGTCGATGCTGAACATGAGTATTTTATGATATTTTGGGTGCCGATATTGGGCACTCGTGATTTCTCAGAGATGTACAGGATTTGAGGGCCGATGGGAGTGCCGGCGCCTGAGTTTATTTGGGATTTAGGTGCAGCCTGAGGCACCGATTATTGTTTTCCATGTTTGACACATCCATGTAGATGTCATTTATCCCATGCTCAGTATTGATTTCTATGTATCTCATCCTGTAGTACTTACCTGATAGAGCACTTGCATTACTATTGCATCCACTTTTTGTCATGCATTGATATTATCTGCTGGCATTAGTAGAGCAGCGCCGTACGTGCATGCTCGCGATTACTTTTATATGTTATCTCTATTCACGAGTTGGAAACTCACCCCCGTTGTGCCACAGTATTTGCAGGTTGCTCTCAGCATAGTCGCGGCAGGCTGTCTTTTGCATCTTTTGGCTACAGATACCACTACAGTTGCAGTGAGAGCTGTTTTGCATTTAGGTGGGTTGTGGTATCTGATTACTTTTATTGTACCCCTTTTTGTATCTAGTACTCTCCATCTACCATTTATGTACTGGACTTAGATACTGTGTGAGGACTATGATGTATACTTTGTATTCTGGTGTCGAGCTCGTGGGAGCCGACTGTTTTTATATGCAGTTAATTTCTGTGTTGTTCACTTATTGCTTATTCTTCGCTACGGCGTCGTATATTACTCTTGTGATGTTGGTTTCCGCCGTTGGGCGTGATTGCTCCCGTTTGGGGATGTTTCTTTTCATTTCATTTATATCCTGTTTTGTACCCGGTCTCGGGGCTACTTTTACAAAGGAAATGCTGCCAAAATTATTCAAATGATTAAGTAACTTTAAAGGAACTTATTGAATTATTTAAGGTTTTCTAAATGCTTTAACTAAATGTTTCAACACTCACTATTTTTTTAAAGGGTTTTGATTTCTGGGTTCGGCTTACTTAGCCGCGTTACGCCTGTAGACGTAGCGGGGTTAAGTGCCGGTCACGAGTCGAAATACTCGGGTCGTGACAAAATTGGTATCAGAGCGTCGGTTTTACCTTCGAAGTGTAGGATGACCCTGGTATGATGGAGTAGGTAGCTGCAGCAGGGTAGCGTAGCGTGTGTATGTTCCGCGGCATACTCACGACACGGTACTCTGCCTAAGCGACCTTAGGACTTATTGGTTTAAATTCCTTCTTGAGTATATATATATATTCTTGTGATTCGATTCCTGTATTCTTATCGAATCCTAATTTCCTTTCAGCCATTATGCCGCCAAAGACTACGAGGGCGCAGAGAGCGGCCGCGAGGGCCGAGATTCGAGTTGACTCGTCCGAGACGAGGACTGATCCGGGCAGTACACCGGTTGTGCCCGAGCAGGCTGTTCCTGCCGTGACAGATCAGATCGCCACGCTAGGGGCTGGTATGCAGGAGATGCGCCAGACGGTGGGATCTAGCATGCGGGAGATGCGCCAGATGATAGGATCGCTAGTTGAGACGCTTCGAGCGCAGCGACCAGAGGTAGCTCCACCAGTTCCAGAGACCGCGATGGTACCTACCGCACAGCCAGTTGCCCCTGTAGCCACGGAGGTGATTACAGTATCGCTATCAGAGTTCATGAGGCTGAAGCCTCCTGTCTTCATAGGCACCGATACAACCGAGGACCCACAGTCTTTCATCGACAGGATGGCCCGGATATGCCGTTCCCTTAGATGCGCAGATACGAGATGGGTTGAGTTCGCGAGCTTTCGCCTGGAAGGTCTTGCGCAGAAGTGGTGTGATTCAGTTGAGAAGGGAAGAGCAGCAGGTCTTCCTCCTATGACCTGGACGGAGTTCGTGACCATATTTCTAGCCCGTTTCCTTCCCTAGAGTGTTAGGGATGCCCGAGCCCGCAGATTTGAGTCCTTGCGCCAGATGCCAGGGATGACAGTGGCAGAGTATGACGTGCTGTTTACCGAGCTAGCAGTTTATGCCCCGTATTTAGTGGCTACCGAGGAGTTGCGAGTCAAGCGATTTATTCGAGGCCTTCTTACACCACTGTTCCTTGCGATCAGCGCACAGCACTACGGGACCTATGCAGCAGCTGTAGATGCAGCCTTATTGGTAGAGGAGAGCCTTGCTGAGACCTTGGCAGCCCCAGAGCCGAAGAGAGTTCGTGCAGGTACATCGGTGCAGAGACAGCCTTTTCGACGCCGTGACAGACACCTAGCAGGTGGCAGAGATTCGAGGCGAGCCCGATTGTTCAGCTCGTATCCCCAGGAGGGTCAGCGACCATTATCGGGATGTTTCCGTTGCGGGAGTTCTTATCATCGTGTGCGGGATTGTCCCGAGATACACCGGAGGGAGGCGGCAGCACCGCATGTTACTTTACCACCTTCACCACCCCAGAGGGCGTTACCTGTTGTACCTACCGTTGCTCCGCGCCAGACTCATACACAGAGAGGTCGTGGGCGTGGAGGAGTTGCTCAGAGAGGACGAGATGACCGAGGCAGAGGGCAGTCAGTTACAGGTGGTGGACAGGCACGGGTCTTTGCTTTGACGCATCAGGACGCGCAGGCGTCCAATGCGGTGGTTTCAGGTATCCTTCCTGTATGTTCAGTTGATGCACACGTATTGTTCGATCCCGGATCCATGCACTCGTACGTATCCACACACTTTGTGCCGAGTTTGGGTAGAGAGTCCGGTTTGCTTGATCAGCCGCTTGTGGTGACCACTCCTGTGGGAGAGTCGTTTGTTGCTAGGCATGTGTTTCGATCCTGTACCGTCTGTATTGGCGAGAGGGAGTTGCCTGTCGACTTGATCCTTCTTGAGATGTTGGACTTCGACGTCCTTTTGGGCAAGGATTGGTTAGCCACGTGCTATGCTTCTGTGGACTGCCCTGGGAAGACAATTATATTTTGTTTTCCCGGTGAGTCGGTTTTTGTTGTGTTGGGGGACCGTGGTGCCGCCCCTCATAGTGTGATTCCTTCTTTTCGCGCTGGACAGCTTTTGAGGAAGGGATGTCAGGGATTTCTCGCCTATGTTTGCGATGCTAGTGCTACACAGGTTCCATTGGATCAGGTTCCGACTGTTAGCGAGTTCCCTGATGTATTCCCTGACGAGCTTCCTGGGTTACCGCCCGAGCGCGACATTTCTTTCTGTATTGATTTGGTTCCTGGCACGGGGCCTATTTCCATACCGCCTTATCGGATGGCCCCGGCGGAACTTAGAGAATTGAAGGGTCAGTTGCAAGATTTGTTGGATAAGGGACTTATTCGACCCAGTGTTTCTCCTTGGGGTGCTCCAGTCCTGTTCGTCAAGAAGAAGGACGGCAGTTTGCGTCTGTGTATCGACTACCGCCAGCTGAATAGGGTGACAGTGCGGAACAGGTATCCTTTGCCGCGCATCGACGATTTGTTCGACCAGCTTCAGGGGGCAGGGTACTTTTCGAGGATCGATTTACGATCGGGTTATCATCAGCTGCGGGTTAGACAGGAGGACATTCCCAGGACAGCTTTCCGTATGCGCTACGGCCATTACGAGTTTTTGGTGATGTCGTTCGGACTCACCAATGCGCCAGCAGCCTTCATGGACTTGATGAACCGTATTTTTCGGCCATATTTGGATCTGTTCATCATAGTCTTCATTGACAATAGCTTGGTGTATTCCCGGAGTAGTGAGGAGCACGAGCAGCACCTGCGAATTACATTGCAGACCTTGAGGGAGCACCAGCTTTATGCGAAATTCTCCAAGTGTGCTTTCTGGCTAGATAGCGTAGACTTCTTGGGGCACGTGATTTCACGAGACGGTATATGTGTAGACCCGAGAAAGATCGAGGCCATTCAGCGTTGGCCCAGACCCACATCGGTGACGGAGATTCGCAGCTTTTTGGGGTTGGCCGGTTACTACAGGCGTTTTGTGCAGGACTTCTCCCATATTGCTACACCGTTGACCGGGTTGACCCGGAAGGGAGTTCCTTTCGATTGGACGGAGGAGTGCGAGCACAGTTTTCAGCAGTTACGGACTCGGCTGACAACGGCACCGGTGTTATCTTTACCTTCCGGATCGGGCGGATTTGTGGTCTTTTGTGATGCTTCTTGAGTGGGGCTGGGGTGCGTACTGATGCAGCATGACAGGGTGATCGTGTATGCCTCGCGACAATTGAAGAAACATGAACAAAACTACCCCACTCACGATTTGGAGATGGCTGCGGTGGTCTTTGCACTTAAGATCTGGCGACATTACCTATACGGCGAGTCGTGCCAGATATTCACGGATCACAAGAGTCTAAAATATATATTTCAGTAGCGGGATCTGAACCTTAGACAGCGCCGATGGATGGAGTTAGTGAAGGATTATGACTGCGAGATCTTGTACCACCCAGGCAAGGCGAATGTAGTGGCGGATGCGTTGAGCAGGAGGCCCGGGGGTAGTCTATCTTACTTGAGCGCGGTACGGGGACAGTCGTCGGCAGATTGGCAGATATTATGCGACAGACGAGTACAGTTCGAATTCACGCCGATTGGAGGACAGACCGCGCATGTTCGTGCACGCCCACAGTTGATCGATCGTATACGTGAGGCACAGCTCAGTGATGACCGATGTTCAGAGATCATGGCACAGATTGGACAGGGCAGATTTTCCAAGTTCGTGATCGATGGTCAGGGGATACTACGATTTGGAGTTAGACTATGCATACCAGATGCTGAGGGGCTGAGGCGTGAGATTCTTGAGGAGGCACATCGATCGGTGTACAGCGTCCATCCCGGTTCCACCAAGATGTATCATGATATGAGAGATGTTTACTGGTGGGACGGAATGAAGAGGGACATCGCAGATTTTGTGTCGAGATGCCTGACTTGTCAGCAAGTCAAGGCTGAGCACCAGAGGCCCGCGGGAGAGCTACAGCCGTTACCCATTCCAGAATGGAAATGGGAGCAGATTTCGATGGATTTCGTTGTGGGTCTACCCAGGACTAGTCGAAAGTATGACTCCATCTGGGTGATCGTGGATCGTTTGACGAAGGCGGCTCACTTCTTACGAGTGAAGACGACTTTCGGATTTACTCAGTATGCCCAGATCTATATTGACGAGATTGTGCGACTACACGGGGTCCCGACATGTATTGTGTCCGACAGAGGTACCCAGTTTACCAGCCGATTATGGCAGAGGCTTCAGGAGGCTTTGGGCACTCGCTTGAGTTTCAGTACAGAATTTCATCCGCAGACCGACGGACAGTCAGAGCGGACGATTCAGACTCTCGAAAACATGCTCAGAGCGTGTGTATTAGATTTCGGAGGTAGCTGGGATCATCACTTACCCTTGGTAGAGTTCTCCTACAATAACAGCTACCAGGAGACCATTCAGATGGCACCGTTTGAGGCTCTCTATGGGAGGAGATGCAGATCGCCCGCCTGTAGGACAGAGCTCAGTGAGGGCAGTATCTTAGGGCCACAGATTGTTGAGGAGACGACCGCGAAGATCCAGTTGATTCGCGATAGGATGAGAGCAGCGCAGAGTAGGCAGAGATCTTATGCGGACCGTCGGCGGCGCAGGCTTGAGTTTTCTGTTGGTGATCATGTTTTCTTGAGGGTCTCCCCTATGAAAGGTGTGATGAGGTTTGGGAAGAAGGGGAAGCTCAGTCCCAGGTAAGTGGGCCCCTTCGAGATCCTCGAGCGTGTTGGTGCAGTAGCATACCGATTAGCCCTTCCGCCCAGTTTTCCAGATGTGCACCCCGTATTTCACGTTTCTATGCTCCGCAGATATCTTCATGATCCTTCGCATGCGATTCAGCACCCGACGATCCAGCTTGAGCGCGACCTTTCCTATGCAGAGCAGCCGGTGATGATCTTGGATCGACAAGTGAAGAAGTTGAGATCGAAGGACATCCCATCTGTTAAGGTACTTTGGCATGGCCAGAACCGTGAGGAGGTCACTTGGGAGACCGAAGGCGAGATGATGAAGACGTACCCCCAACTTTTCAAAGGTACGTGTAGTTAGATTTTGAAATTCGCGGACGAATTTCTTTAAGGGGGAGAGATTGTAACACTTTAGGATGTGTTTAGTGACTATTTATATTTAAGTAAAGGGTTTTTAACAAAAAGTTTACCAAATTGTGTTTCAAATATTTTTCCTAATTTAATAAATATTTTTCTAAAATTTTCCTAGGCTTGCACACACATGTGCATGTAAACTAGGGTTTTTAAAATGAGTTATTACCATGATTAGTGACCATGGTGGGTTAATCATGGGGATTAAAGTCTTTTGGGTTTTAATTGAGTTTAATTAGTTAATCAATAGTTGCTTTAATTTGAATTTTCTTAGGGTGTTGACTTGTGAGAGAGGGAGAGAGTGCATCATGGCTTAAGCCATGCTTGCAATCATAAGGAGAGAGAGAGAGGAGGGGTTGACATTGGGTGATGATTTTCCTCTCATTTGTTTTGTTTTCTTTCTCTCAACCTCACTCTCTCTCACACACACACACACACACACTTACCTCTCAGCTGAGGCAAGCACTCACAGCAGCAGCACCTGAAGCCAGATGCAACAGCAGCAGCAGAGAGCAGTAGCAACAGCAACAGTGAGCAGCAACAGCCTCACAGCAGCAACCACAGCCTCTTCCCTTCATTTCTTCTTCTTCCTCCAGCTCCCTAGGGTCAAGTGTGAGGTATATTTCCTAAACTTACTCCCTAGTTTGCGTGGTTTGAGTAGTTTTGCTTCGGTTAGTTGTTTTTATTGCGTTTTAGTGCGATATGAGGTGTTTAGTGGGAACCTTGAGCTAATGTGGTGTGAATTGGTTTCAGTAGGTTGTTAGAGGATTGTTGAGACCATATTAACCTAGCTTAACCCCCAATTGCACTAAAATACCACCAGTTCCCTAATTGATGCAAATTCATCGTTTTTATGCTAAACCGAGTTTTCTGGAAACTGCTTTTGACCCGGTGGGTTCAGAATAAATTTTGAGATGACTGCAGTACAGTAGTGAGGTGCTGATACCCTAGATAGAACCCGACCCCCTTCCTCCGTACCATGGCCGCCAATTAATTCGATCTGGCCGCAATTTGCAGCCAGATGGGTAGGGTTTGGGTTGGGGTTTGGTCCATTGGGTGTCTGCTGGTATGTGGAGTTTTGTGGTATATATATTTTTGTAAGTTAAGTTCTGTATAAAAATCTGGTACCAAATACCTATTTCTCGTATTTTCTAAACCTTCGCGACACGCGTGATACGTGTGTGAGTTTGGGATTTCTGCGTATCGCGACGCGTCAGGGTAGTTCCAGGCGCGTGATCGCACGTTTTAGCGTATCGCGCACACCCGCGATTGGTTTACGACACGGGTTTCTAGTTGGACTGTAATATCACGTTTCTGTGAAATTGAGCTTATGTGTGATATATGTTATGTGATTCTAGGTTCGCAGGCCAGTGAGACGGACGCTGCGAAGAAGGGCAAGCAAGTCGTCGGCTACACTTAGCGCGAGACTTCGGTGAGTAGATTTCACATCTACGGGCATATCTCCCGCATGGCGTTATGCGTCAGGGCTGATAGGACTTTATTATTATATATTGCATATACCTCATGGACTGTCATCGCATATTGCATTCCCTGCTATATATATATAGGCTTAGAACTGATAGAACACCGCACTATTACTAACGGTTTATGTTGCACGGGCACTAATATTGCAAGCTACACACACACCGTTAGTAATTGCCATGACACACTCACTATAGAGCTGCCATGATTATATTGCTGTAGTTCATCTTACATATGATTGGTTATGATTTCCTAGAAATTGGGAGCCGTATGACATCTTTAAGAACGGAAACTATTTTAAAAGCGGTTTTCCCCTTATACCTATACCATGGATTGATTTACATTGCACCTCGCATTGGGTTTACTTCTTGGTGTTGGATTTTCATGTGATTTCTGGTTTTGAGGACCATGGAAGTATTTAAGAAAAGATGCACTATTTTGAAAAACCCGGTACCTCGTGATATGATATTTTGGTGCGTCCACCACGCGTTTTCTCGGTGCTGAGACGTGTGCTTGAAACCCGATTCGAGGAGATGGATGATCCGTTTGCGGGTTCGTGGTGGACCCGGTATGGTACCCCGGGGCGAGAACGGTTTCGCTGTGCAGTAGACGGTGAGCCCGGCGGAGGGACCACTACCTACCGGTGATTTGTTGGACCTGGCAGTTGTCCGGAGGATACTGACCAGAGTCGAGAGATGGATGCGGGATGATCCGTACTGCCGGGGCCGAGGGCCGACACCGCAGACGGACCCCGTGGGCCGATCCGGACTGACGGAGCCCGATATACGAGGATTTGCGTGTCGATGCTGGACACGAGTATTTTATGATATTTTGGGTGCCGATGTTGGGCACTCGTGATTTCTCAGAGATGTACAGGATTTGGGGGCCGATGGGAGTGCCGGCGCCTGAGTTTATTTGGGATTTGGGTGCAGCCTGAGGCACCGATTATTGTTTTCCATGTTTGACATATCCATGTAGATGTTATTTATCCCATGCTCAGTATTGATTTCTATGTATCTCATCCTGTAGTACTTACCTGATAGAGCACTTGCATTACTATTGCATCCACTGTTTGTCATGCATTGATATTATCTGCTGGCATTAATAGAGCAGCGCCGTACATGCATGCTCGCGATTACCTTTATATGTTATCTCTATTCACGAGTTGGCAACTCACCCCCGTTGTGCCACAGTATTTGCAGGTTGCCCTCAGCATAGTCACAGCAGGCTGTCTTTTGCATCTTTTGGCTACAGATACCACTACAGTTGCAGTGAGAGCTGTTTTGCATTTAGGTGGGTTGTGGTATCTGATTACTTTTATTGTACCCCTTTTTGTATCTAGTACTCTCCATCTACCATTTATGTACTGGACTTAGATACTGTGTGAGGACGATGATGTATACTTTGTATTCTGGTGTCGAGCTCGTGGGAGCCGACTGTTTTTATATGCTGTTAATTTCTGTGTTGTTCACTTATTGCTTATTCTTCGCTACGGCGTCGTATATTACTCTTATGATGTTGGTTTCCGCCGTGGGGCGTGATTGCTCCCGTTTGGGGATGTTTCTTTTCATTTCATTTCATTTCATTTCATTTATATCCTGTTTTTTACCCGGTCTCGGGGCTACTTTTACAAAGGAAATGCTGCCAAAATTATTCAAATGATTAACTAACTTTAAAGGAACTTATTGAATTATTTAAGGTTTTCTAAATGCTTTAACTAAATGTTTCAACACTCACTATTTTTTTAAAGGGTTTTGATTTCTGGGTTCGGCTTACTTAGCCGCGTTACGCCTGTAGACGTAGCGGGGTTAAGTGCCGGTCACGAGTCGAAATACTCGGGTCGTGACAACAACAATGGCCTCTAGGGCATATACATAACTAATATACAGCATAGAGGTCCTACAGATGTCTACCCTATTTTAGCAAAAGAATCGGCATGACATCATCAAAGCAAAAAAACCCGAAGTGACGGCATATTCCTAGCTTCATGTCTTGACGGCAACTCATATAAAGCTCAAAAGACCATTGGAGATCATCCCACTTCCGAAGGGTGCGGTCATGACTCATCGGGGCTCCAAATTGAGCCTAACCTTAAGTAACAAGCGTCATAGAAAATTTCTAACGCTTGCTCTTCTGACGGTAATATAACCTAAGGAGATTACTTGAAGACGTCTTGTCCAGCTCCCGAAGGGATCAGAGACACGACAGTCGCGGAGCCACTCGAACTGCTGGGAACCTAGGTATGCTAGAAAACTAGTTTTCAAAGATGGCAACATGGATTTAAAAATTTTCTACTTCGTCGAAATTCCCAAACCAAGAATCGAACTAAATAGCTAGAACTTGTAAACAAAACCTAGTGAGATAAACTAATCTACTATGTGTAGAATACTCACATCCTCAACCTATCTTCAAGTGCTCCGGATCGCTCTTGCAAACCGGTCTTCCTCCGTCGAAGATGATCCACCCGAGGGATATAGTTCATTTCTCTAGCTCCACACTAAAAGTCTAGTGGAGAAATTAGGGACTTTAGGTTGCTAATCTAGAGTGCCTAGGGATGTAGTGAGTTGTTCTTAATGTATTTCTATCTCTCATCCACCCTTAGTTCTCAACACATGAGATGGTAGGGTAGATGATCAAGAAGAAGGAGGAGGAGCTTAAGAAAGGCTAGTGAAGAGAGATGAGGCAAATGGTGAGAGCAATTTTCATCATGTCAAAAAACAAATGAGAGAAAAATATGAAGCATGGTTTTGTATAGAACCTTTTTTCAAATAAAATAAAGCAACCATACTTGAATAGTTTGTACAAATGAATTTTCAATTCATTTGTCAACACTATTCAAGCATGGTTCTCACCATTCTCTCTTCACTACCTTAACACCTCATTTCCATTTAAATTAGTAAATGGATAAACCAAAATGAGGTGTCCACCTTCTAGAATGTTTTCCGTATAAATACGGAATACACTCAACTGTATATACATACCCGTACTCGTATCAAAATACGAATACCCGAAGAGATAGAATAACACAAAGAATATACTACTAGAATATACATATCGAAATATATACACGTAAATTATTAAATCAATACCTGATTTAATAATCCGGCTCAATCCTAAGCCGGCTAGTATTATCAATCGTCCGATCGAAATTCCGGGTAACTAGTACAATCATTCGATCGGAGCCCTGCACGTATCAAAATACGGCTACTACATCATTTCTTCTGAACCAGGGAAACCCTCTGTGTGGGACTCTAAAGACTAGTAAATACCCTGGCAGTGGGTTTAACCATAAGCACGTCAGCGGCACTAGCTGTACGTAACAGCTATCCAGGTATTGAGCGAAAGGAAGGCCGACGAGCAAACTCATCCGTACCCCTACCAAGCCTTTCTGTGGCAATCTCCATACAGTCCGGTTTATTCATCTAAGAGTATCGCATATCGGATCTAATAAGGTGGATAAAGTTAGACCCCTAAAAACGTGATATTTCGTGTCGGTGTGAAGCCCATCACCCACTGAGAAATTACTAATCCAAATCAGAAATTCTCCTCCACCTTGACCAAGGAATTCTGGTGATGGTCACCCGTGCACAGTACGACATCAACCCTCAATACCGGGAGAGACGAATCCCCGACGATCCATTCGCTGCCTCCATATGGCTCAGGACTGTACCCAACTAAAACCTGTTTGCAGGACTTCTTTGAGCCATGGTAAGGGAGTAATCAAAGCACAGAGGGAACTCAAACAATACAAATGACGATCTCAGATCGATGGACTAACCTGTACTCATGTCACCTGAGAACTGCTATCATACAATAGGTATAATACCATATAACATGTTTTCGGCGAGTTCGTCCAGTGTAACTCATAACCCAATGAGCACCTGTATACTATCTTAGGTGATTAACTGACACCAATGGCTTGTGAGACCGGAGTATTGATGCCCGGTCTCGATACTCCTTCAACTAGGGACATTTAAAGATGTGCTTATAGACCACCCAGCTCCTACGTATATGATCGCCATCATAATGCTGGTAGTCAAGAAAGAATCCTATAGGCTCTATTAACATGTAATAGTGATCTGTAATACCATATAATGCATATACATAATGATAGAGACAAACCAGATAGCATACTATCATCTTGAGTAAGATTGTTTTACCCGTATAGGTCCTCCCTCAATCATCACAATCGCCGGCTGCGATTACAATAATTGACTTGAGGGCACTATATCCAACAATCTCCCACTTGCACTTAAGACTAATTATTGCGGTGTCGTATACTCACAGCCCGTGTGATACCGAACATCCAACTTCTCTACTAATCAGTCTCGCAAGCTTGTTTGTGAAACTATCGCGTTCGAGAAATATCCCCAGTGAGTGGATCCGCTCCAATGTTTCTATCTTTATCTCTCTATATCTCAATTTCACGGAGAAAGACTATCTCCCGAAATGAGCGTACCTGTCTTAGAATTTGTTTGGATATCTGATGGGACCAAGTTCAAAAATGAACTCCAAATCCAACAAATTTCTTAGACCGTATCTTCCACTGAATTTAATCAGTATCCTGCGCCATGCCATTCTCAGTATTCTCTTGGACCACCTGTCCAACATACCGCCCCTCAGAAAAGGGTAAACATTAATTCTGACGGTCACTCTGTCATCTAGGTCACCATGGAAGCCTAAAATGATAACAGCCAAATGAAGTAAGCTGCCATTACCATATACTAAGAACATCCTCTTATGTTCATAACTGCTTCCCAATGTTTCTCCAGGATTGGATTAATATATGCTTATTGCAGCCAGTCCAAAAGCAATATCTGGTGTAGTACTTGACATCTCATGGTTGACTCAATTGCCTAAGCAAGAGATATGTCAATCAAGCAAATCACTCTCCTCATCAGTTTAAAAGACATCTCTTTAGAGAGGGTGACTCCCTCACTTGCGGGTACACCACCACGCCAGGAGTCGTCCATTATAAAACATCTTAGAATAGTGTCAAAGTACCTGAATTGAGACACTTTCTAAATTTAGATCTAAAACCATAGATCTAGTCACCAGAAATCCTGATATTTTATCCAGATCCTATATAGAGAAACAACTTGTGACAACCACAGTATAACCGATCGTAGAATAGGAAGATCACTTCATATCAGGAGTGCGTCATCCGAATACCAGGACATCACTCCCTAGTACTTTCTTACTAGATCCATCTGTTATTCTGATGAAGTCAAACTCTATGACTGTCATATAAAAAATAGATGATCTATCTTCGCTATATTTGCTTTAGTCTATGAATAAACATAAGCTACTTCCTTACTATGCTTCCGCTGCTCCCACTAACTACAACAACCCTCTGGCAGATTCATATACACGTGCACTTCTAAAGCTAATTTAGAATGACGTTATGGTCATCCACCTGCCAGATCTCATAGTCCAGGACAGCAGTAGTACTAAGAATAGGTCATCAAAACCTCCCTGTCACCGTCTTTGAGGAGACCGAAGTACCTCTCAGGTGGCTGAGCTTACCCACCAAATCTGCAGAGTGGCTAATAGATTATCAAATCCAATTGAATCTTTAGGTTTTACTAAATTTTCATTAATCGTTTGTGGTTCTGGAATAACTTCCAGTTCTACCATACTCCCATTAATGTTTTCTGAAAAGAATTCATTTTACTAAAACGAGTGGCGAGTCAAGAACAATATAACTATTTACCCTCCAAATGGTAGAAAGTTAACCCTCGTCAAAGCCTAGGATAACCTACAAACTACCATTACTGAAACGTGCCTTGAGTTTATCCAGATTCTGGTTTTAAGCATAAGCCGGACAACTCCATATACCTTAACATCGTTAATATATGAATCCATTCTATATCCAATATAAACAAAGGCACTAATTTAATTGGAACCAGATTTAAATTACATGCAGCAATTTCTAGTGCATATCGACTAAATGGAAGAAGGCCAAGCAGCGTTACTCATCAAAGAGCGCACCCACGGATGAGTAACGTGAGAGAGAAGCAAGTTCTCAAATATCTTATTTACGACGGAATACCTAGTATAAGTATTTACATCTTCGATCACCTCGAAGAATCCTGATACTTCCAATGTGTGGTTCTCTACTTTATTCTTATACCTATATCTTCTCAAAATTTAGACCTTGTATTTTAACGAAATACTTGTCTAAAATTAGAGAAGTCATAAGTAAACAGAATATAGTACGAGTACCAACTCCTTAGTCCTAATGGACATTGAACAACATAGAATACTTTGTATAAGTCCTCTGAGTTTAATAAATCAAATCTTGTGCGTCGTAGGTTGAAAACTGTGTTATGCTTAAGAAGAATTACACCGTTGTTGAATGCACCTTACCTAACTATCAACTGATATAGGTAAATGTCATAAACATAATTTTAAAAAGTTATATCTCACTTTATAAAATAAACGTACATTTAAAACTGGTGCATAACAATGGATATTCAAAACCAAATATTTGCCGTTAGGCAAAACCCAGGTGATTTTCTCAAATATCACCAATTATAAAGAATTCTGATATTGAGGATCTAATCACCCAATTCCCAATATTCTACTCTCACTCAGCATCTGTAACGCCATAAAGATCTGAGAATCAAGTCTAGTAAATACATACCCTAGAGTCAGAATCTAATTGGGAAAACAGTTTTCAATTAACACCGCACAGTAAAACTGAAACATGAAAATGTTTTGAAGGGGTGGCTGGGTATTCCTAGTAATAGCTCTTCCACTATCCAGATTCCTGACAGTAACCGTATATTTCCTTGGTCTGCCTCTAATCCCTTTATACGTCTTTACTTCTTACCTTCTGTACACCATACTTAGGCTAATTGATTTTCTTCCTTCCCTACCCTTCGGCACCAGCCTAAGGTTTGGAAGAAGATTGTCCAATAAGCGTAATAGGTGTACTCTCTTAATACTAGGAGCTCTCGCAACCTGAGAGAAGGGAATAAGAAAAGACAACCGAATAATCTTATTCAATTTCTCCAGAACCGGAATCCATCCTCGAACAGAAATAAGTTTCTTTGAGTTCGTACGTAACTATATGATGGAATACCCAACCAATATGGATCTTTGTAGTGATATGGAGTGTTCTGGAGAAATGCAAAGGGGAAGTAGGAGTAGCATGAATATATGCAGCTTTGTCGTGAATCGTGACAGTAGTCGCAATTTCCTTTGCCCTCAGTCTAATCCCTTTATATGTCTTTATTTCTTACCTTCTGTATACCACACTTAGGCTAATTGGTTTTCTACTTGCCCTACCTTTCGGCACCTGCCTAAGGTTTGGAAGAAGACTATCCAATAAGCGTAATGGGTGTACTATATTAGGAGCTCTCACAACCTGAGAGAAGGTAAAGAGAAAATACAACCGAATAATCCTATTCAATTTCTCCACAACCGGAATCCATCATCGAACAGAAACAAGTTTCTTTGAGTTCGTATGTAACTATATGATAGAATACCCAAGCAATAGGATCTTTGTAGTGATACAGAGTATTCTGGAGAAATGCAAAGGGGAAGTATGAGCAGCAAGGATATATGCAACTTCGTCGTGAATAATGAAAATCCAAAACCAAAATGTGTAAGAAGGTTCGGTTAACTTGGTTCATGAGTTTTAGTTTAAGGTCAGGTCATAGTCGCGGCCAAAGAGAGAGAGAGAGAAAAAAGAAACACTCAGTGTACACTCTAACCGACATTAGATTGGTTAATCACTTTATCTAATTAGGATGGCTCCCACTGTTTCCTCGAATTCTCCTTCAAACCCTAAAAGGAGAATTAGTCCGGATCATCTGAAAATCACCCGAGAAGTAACACTTACGCATCAGTGGGAATCGGGACCCAACTATCATCGCGTGATAACCTGACAGAAGCCACTCAAGTCACCACGCTTCAAAAGGTATGCGCAAGCCTGGCAAGTTTCTGAAACTCCCGATATAGTTTTTACCCCTAGGACCCAAGTGACCTTCACACGGTCAACAAATCAAAAGGTCCTAGTTAAGTTCAACCCATTATTATCATGATTGCATTAAACCCATCCGCACGAGCCCTTGACATAGTCAACAAGGCCGCACGACTGTCCTAACCAATCGCATTGCATGCTCCAAACAAGAACCATTTAGCTACCGCACACTACGCTTTGACACAGTCAACAAACGCAACACGAATACTAAGTAGTACTTGTAGGAAATGACGGAGGGCTACGACTGGTTTTTGTTGAAAAATCTTTAACGTAATGAACTTGATATCATTGAAGGAACCTGAGCAAGTTTCAAAAGGAGTGGTTTAGGCTCCGCATTTTTTTTTAAAACAAGCGGTTTTGTAGAAAACCGTTGAGTTTATAGTCACGTAAACTTTTGCTAAAGAGGTCACTTCCTGTGAAGGGATCTAGGCTTTTTCCCCATCAAATGAGGTGTATCATATTCCTAACTAAATACCATGATGCAAAGCAAAAGAATCGACTATAGTGAAGTTATTATAATGATGCAAACTTTTGCCCAAGAGGTCCTTCCCTATGAAGGGATCTCAGCTCTTGCCTCGTCGAATGAGGTGCTGGATATTCATAACTGAATACCGCTGTGCAAAGCAAAAGGAAACGTTTGTAATGATAGTTTTTCAAAAAATAGTTCCAACAACATTATTTAGGTTTGTTTTCCTTTCATTAATCAGAATTAATGGAGTCCCATCAATTAATCATATCATGCCAGAAAGAAACGAAAATAATCACGCACATATATACCATCCGCATTCGCCACAGGGTTCTGGGTCTTCACCGTAAGGTTACTTAACTTACGGTAGGGTGGGGACAGGATTAGCGCGGATGCAAAACATATATAGTGTCTACTATACACACACACACACACATACACACACACACACACACATACATATATATATATAATATGAACATTCGTCTCACACATGATATCAAGTAACATCATAGAAGCAACACAGCAGAATCACAGCGGAAGCAAATACAATATGGAAATGTGGATAAACAAGGAAAATTACATTTCAATGGAGCCAAATATGAAATGCAATTTCTCGATCGTGTGGATAGCCCATAGTATCATACCCTAGACTCCTACGAGTGCGGCAAGCCATCCACCAATCCCAGAAGCGAGGCAACCCCAATCAACGAAGTGAGTGGGCCATCCAACACTTCCGAAATCCGGTGACTTGGGCACTGTAGGGTTCTTAGGCACACCCATGAGGTTCCACAACTGATCAACCATGCCAAAATCAAAATTTTCTATGTGCCAAAGAACCCTAAACTAGATCGTTACTAGAGGTAAAGGCGAAACATGCAAGCAAACTACTTTGCTATAAAGTGAAAGTGTCTACAACCTTTGTAGATCCAGTCCTCCACCTCTCTAGCTCTGTGATGACGTCCCTCCGCTGCGATCATCGGATCCCGGACTCTGGCGATGGTTTCGTCGGAGAAATGATCGGGCTAGGTCATCGACTTCGATGCCGAAGATGATCTACGTCGAGGCAACTCAAGATCAAGCTCTATCTTCACTTGGTCATAGAACTTGTGAAGATAACACACTCTACTACATGGCAAGTGGTAGAGGATGAAGAAATAGGAAGTGGGTTCACTTTGGATTTGGATTTCTCACTCTTTTGATCATGGCACCATTAGAGGTAGCATGGTTTCTTCTTCTTGAAGAAGAAGGAGAAGAAGAAAAAGAATATCATAAGAATAATAAAATCAATTGATCTTATCATAATGCAACCATGGGTTAGTGTAACTAGTGTAGAGACTAAACTAGGGTTTAAGTGAATGGTTAGGTTAAGGAAAGAAACAAAGTGATCAAAGCTTCATGAAGCTTCAAGGTAAAAACAAAAGAAGCCACCATTTTGTTTCTTGCCCAAAAATAATTAAATAAAATAAATAATTAAGAAAAGATAACAAAACCCTAACCATTAACCTAAACATGGTTTAAAGTAAACACACACCCAAGTTTGCATATATCATCAAACATGATACAAACTAGTGCACAAACATATATCATATATACAATGTGCATATCAAGTGAGAAAATCCATCTTAAGTAAACTAATACTAGTTAATGTAAAGTAATATATCAAATATATAATTATACATTAAATCATTAAATCAACACTTGATTTAATGATCCGGTCATACTGCATATAACCGACTAATATCAAGTGTATCATTATATCGAATCAATACTTGATTCGATAACCCGGCTATATCCTATATAATCGTCCAATGATACATATCGCGAGAATAGAATACAATATCACATACTGGTATTATTCTCGGTCCCGCACATATCTCATATGCTCTCCTATTTCGTTTCGCTTGAGCCAGGAAACCTTTGTGTAGGACTCTAAAGACTCGTCAATACGCCGGCAGCAGGTGATTATCATATCAAACACCTACAAGGCGCAAGCGGTCTGCTAAACATAACGGCCACCCGGGTATTGAGCGATCAGAAGATCAACGAGCAAGCCCACTCACACTCCTGTGAATCCAACCAGTAACACTTACCGTATAGTCCGGTCTGTTCGTCTGATATGTCGCATATCTCGTCTAGGGGTGGTAAACGTCAGACCCTAGTAGCTCGATAAATCATGCCGATATAAGGTCCATAACATAGCATGAAACTACTGATAACTTTTACCAGTATATCACTACAACCCTGGCCAGGGATTTCCAGTTATGGCCAGTCGAGTATAGCGCAACATCAACCCCCAATACCGGGAGAGACGAATCCCCTCCTATCGCTCATTGCCTCCATGTGAATCGGGACTGTACCCAAAAACCACCTGTTTGCACGACTCAGTAGAGCCGTGGTAGGGTGGAAATCAAAGCACAGTGGGAGACACACAAGACTCTATGACGATCTCGGGTCAACAGACTAAGCTGTACCAGTGTCACCAGAGAACTGCCATCTAACGTGAGGTATAATACCATCTGGGAGTTCTCGGCGAGTCCGTTCAGTGTACCCAGTCACCACTGAGCACCCGCATACCATCTCTGATGTCAAACACCAATGGATATGGGATCATCCATCGCCCATCACTTGGGTCGAGAGGATATACGCTAGTCTACTCTGGAATATCGATGCCCCGTCTCGATATTCCCATGACTAGGAACATTGAAGGATGTACTCATGGACCACCCAGGCCCCACTAGTATGATTTACATCATATTCCTGGAAGTCGAGTACACATCCTAAGGGCTTTATCAACATGTAACAGAGAGACAGAAAGTATACATGTTAAGATAAAGAGCAACCAGATAGCGTACTATCATGTCGAGTAAGAAAGTCCTACCTATATATGTCCCAGCATCCACTACAATATACATCCTATGTACAGTAATGGCCTCTAGGGCATACATATAACTAACAGGCATCCCTCTGCGGGTCAATCTTATACCCCCTACGAGTGCGGGGAATAGCCCGCTAATTCTAGAGTAAAGCAACCCGGTCTCAACGCCATGAGATGGAGGCCCGTTTCTCTCTAGAACCCGGCAGTACCCCGCCGCGGGGTAATCCTAGTGCATGTAATGAAAATAAAATATATAATGGTGACTACGTCCGCAACCTGGACGCGGCCCAAAAAATAATACAAACCGCAATGACGGCAGTCCATATGTCAGACGCTCACCACGCAATATGAATATACATTACATCACATAGAATTACATCTAATACTATGTATACCAGGCTATCCATCGCGACAAATCCAACATAACCATAATCACAGAGCAACACAGAACATCAACGCGAATATCATGTTCGTAAACCCGTCTGATTGAGTATATAGCAACTAGTCGGATTATACCTGAAGGGTTTTCTAGCATGACAGCAAGGTTTTGGGTGGCATCATCCATGCCAAATAAAAATTTTACCATGCTTAAACAACCCTAAAACAAGATCTTTAACTAGAGAATCATGCGGAATCGAAATGCAAACAACTTTAGATCTAAATGATTAGAGATTACAACCTTTGTAGTCCTCTCCTTCACTTCATAAGCTCCAAGTAGTGGTCCCTTCGTTCCGATCTAAGAACTCCCGGACTCTTGAGAGGCTCCGCAAGGTGAATGATCCATGCTTGCTTGAAGACTTCGAAATCCAAGATGATCTACTTCGAGGAAATACAAACTCAAGCTATGACTTCACTAATATGGAATTAGTGAAGCTAACACACTAATCTATATGGCTAGTATAGAAGAGGATGATGAAGTAGGAATTTTGCTCTCTTTAGTATTCTTTTTCTCACAATCTTTCATCACAAAGGAAAAAGCTAGCAAGCTTTTTGAGGAAGAAGAAAATGAAGTGATGAATGAATTATTGTTGAGGTTAGAAATGCAATCAAGGGTTAAGAATTTCATAGCTAACTCATGTAGAGAATAAACCATGAGCTAGGGTTAGGGTTAGGTTAATAAATATCTTAGAAATATCAAAAGGGTGGACTTAGTCAACAAGAAGAAATATCTTAGCATAAATCCATATTTTTGAATTAACTAAAATAAATATACATCTAACCCTAATCATTAGCCATGGTCTGAATCTCATAAACCCTAGTTGCATGTATAACATAGCATGTTACAATTATACATATCACATATATATAATTTAGTAACAAAAGAAAAGAATACAATAAACATATATCACATACATGTTAAATGTATCCAAAGTGAGAAAATGAAATACTTAAGTGAGAAAATATTAGTTAATGTAATTTAATATATCAAATATATAATTATACATTAAATTATCGAATTAACACTTGATCCGATAATCCGGCTATATCACATATAACCGACTAATATAAAATGTATCATTTCATCGAATCAACACTTGATCCGATGGCCCGGCTATATCACATATAACCGGTCGATATCACATACAGCGAAGATAGAATACGGTATCACATACACATATCAATCTCGGTCCCGCACATATCATATATGTGCTCCTACTCCGTTTTGCCTGAGCCCGAAAACCTCTGTGTAGGACTCTAAAGACTCGTCAATACGCCGGCAGTAGGTGATGATCATATCAAAACACCCACAAGCCGCAAGCGGTCAGCTAAATGTAATGCCACCCGGGTATTGAGTGATCAGAAGATCAACAAGCAAGCCTGTACATACTCCTGCAAATCCAATCAGTAACACTACCGTACAGTCCAGTCTCTTCGTCTGATATGTCGCATATCCAGTCTAGGGGTGGTAAACGTAAGACCCTAGTAACCGATAAGTCATGTCGATGTGAGGCTTATAACAGGTCGAGAAACTACTGATAACACTTACCAGTAGATCTTCATATCAGCCCTGGCCAGGGACTTCCAGTTATAGCCAATCGAGCACAGCGCAACATCAACCCCCAATACCGGGAGAGACGAAACCCCTCCTATCGCTCATTGACTCAATGTGATTCGGGAATGTATCCAAAAGCCACCATTTTGCACGTTCTCATGAACGTGGTAAGGTGGAAATCAAAGGACATTGGGAATCACACAAGACACTATGACGATCTCGGGTCTACAGACTAACCTGTACCAGTGTCACCAGAGAACTGCTATCTGACGATAGGTATAATACCATCTAAGAGTTCTCGGCGAGTCCGTTCAGTGTACCCAGTCTCCACTGAGCACCCGTATACCATCTTTGATGTCAAACACCAATGGATGTGGGATTATCCATCGCCCATCATTTGGGTCAAGATGCGTATACGCTAGTCTACTCTGGAGTATCGATACCCTGTCTCGATACACTCTCGGCTAGGAACAGTTATAGGATATACTTGTAGACTACTCTGGCCCCACTAGTATGATCTGCATCATAGTCCTAGTAATCAAGTACACATCCTAAGGCTTTATCAACATGTGAGAGCAAGACAGTAACATAATACAAGTCAACATGTTAAGACAAAGAACAACCAGATAGCATACTATCATATCGAGCAAGAAAGTCCTCTCTATATATATCCAAGCATCCACTATAATATACATCATATATACAACAATGGTCTCTAGGGCATATACATAACTAACAATACCGCGCTTTGATATTCACAGTCGCATAAATAAATGCTCAGAAAAAACACAAATTTAAAGTTTCTATCGATTAAAATTTTCCGCATTGGCCCCCAAGTACAAACTACACAAACAAATCTGGGCCAAAAACATACATCCCAAAAATCACATTTCCATATTCCAGAGTGCCCGAAAAAATTTGTGGCACAATGGCCATACATCGATCGCGGAACCGCGGCTAATAGATATATAAGGCGGCGGTTCTGCGGCCGTATGTTAGGCTCATGTGCCCAAATTTCTTCAGCCCATCTTAAAATGCCTGCACATAATTTTAAGGCAATCTAAATAATTTTTTGAACAATTTTCAAAAACGGACAGCGTGCATGAAAATGGAAGCGCGATTCGAAAAATTCCGTCGATCGAAACTCTAAGCTAATGTAAACAAGTCTAGCTTTTAGTCTGGCTCTGATACCACTGCTGGGAACCTAGGCATACTAGCAAACTAGTTTTCAAAGATGGCAACATGGATTTAAAAATTTTCTAGTCTGCCGAAATTCCCAAACCAAGAATCGAACTAAATAGCTAGAACTTGTAAACAAAACCTAGTGAGCTAAACTAATCTACTATGTGTAGAATACTCACATCCTCAAGCTATCTTCAAGTGCTCTAGATCGTGCTTGCAAGCCAGCCTTCCTCCGTCGAAGTTGATCCACCCGAGAGATGTAGTTTATGGCTCCAGCTCCATACTAAAAGTCTAGTGGAGCAACTAAGGACTCTAGGTTTCTAATCTAGAGTGCCTAGGGATGTAGTGGGTTGTTCTTAATGTATTTCTATCTCTCATCCACCCTTGATTCTAAACACATGAGATGGTAGGGTAGATGATCAAGAAGAAGGAGGAGGAGCTTAAGAAAGGCTATTGAAGAGAGATGAGGCAAATGGTGAGAGTGATTTTCATCATGTCAAAAAACCAATGAGTGAAAATATGAAGCATGGTTTTGTATAAAACCCTTTTTCAAATAAAAAAAAGCAACCATACTTGAATAGTTTGCACAAATGAATTTTCAATTCATTTGTCAACGCTATTCAAACATGGTTCTCGCCATTCTCTCTTCACTACCTTTACACCTCATTTCCATTTAAATTAGTAAATGGATAAACGAAAATGAGGTGTCCACCTTCTAGAATGTTTTCCGTATAAATACGGAATACACTCAACTGTATATACATACCCATATTCATATCAAAATACGAATACCCAAAGAGATAGAATAACACAAAGAATATAATACTAGAATATACATATCGAAATATATATACGTAAATTATTAAATCAATACCTGATTTAATAATCCGGCTCAATCCTAAGCCGGCTAATATTATCAACCGTCCGATTGAAAATCCGGGTAACTAGTACAATAATTTGATCGGAGCACTGTACGTATCAAAATACGGCTACTACATCATTTCTCCTGAACCAGAGAAACCCTCTGTGGGGGAATATAAAAAACTTGTCAATACGCTGGTAGTGGGTTTTGTTGGCTATAGTGCTCTCAAGGCAATTATTGTAATCACAGGCAGGTGATTATGATAATTGAGGGAGGACCTATACGGACAGAACAGTCTTACTCAAGATGATAATATGCTATCTGGTTTGTGGTTATCATCATGTACATGCATTAGGTGGTATTACAGATCACTATTACATGTTGATAGAGCTCATAAGATTCTTGCTTGACTACCAGCATTATGATGGCAATCATATATGTGGGAGCTGGGTGGTCTATAAGCACATCCTTAAATGTCCCTAGTCGAGGGAGTATTGAGACTGGCTTTTGATACTCTAGAGTAGACTAGTGTGTACTTATCGAGACCCCGACGAGGCGTGGTGGTCGGTCTCACAAGCCATTGATGTTAATTTATAACCTAAGATAGTATACAGGTGCTCATTGGGTTATGAGGCACTGGACGGACTCGCCGGGAACATGCTAGTTAGTATTATACCTATTGTCAGATAGCAGTCCTAGGTGAAATGAGTACATGTTAGTATGTCAACCTGAGATCGTCATTTGTCTCGTTTGAGTTCCCACTGTGCTTTGATTACTACCCTACCACGGCTCAAAGGAGTCGTGCAAATAGGTTTTAGTTGGGTACAGTCCCGAACCACATGGAGGCAGTGAGCGGATTGATTGAACTATTTTTATGTGGAGTAGTTAACCTCAATCAATAACGGTGTCGCGTGTAGCTAGACCGAGATGAGTACGGGTCGTCCTCTGGGAAACGTTGAATCTTTTAATCTTACTTTAGGCGGTTGAGAAAGAAATGAGGAATAATAAAGAATGGTGAAGAATGGTTGTAGGTTCTAGATCTACGTCAAACACAGATGCAGAATATAGATCTAGATTAACTACGAATGTAGGTTTTATAGTAGAAGGGGGCTTGTAGGGTTCTTTAAGATTTTAGTAGTCATGAATGATTACATAAAGATTACTCTTTTTATCATTTAATAGATTTAAAACTAGATCGACAGTGATGCATGTAGATTAGAGTTTCTGGAGGGAATAGGGTTCCCACTCTTAACCCCTATCTTGACATGGATCTCCGTTCATGTCTAGCCTTTACCAAAGCAATTGTTAATCTAATCTCTAATCGTGGTCGTGACTATCAATGAATTGATAGCGCGCCCGATTAGGATGTTAACTATTCTTTTGATAAAGTTCATAAACTTTATAGTTTAAGGAACTTCATCATCCCTTAATCTACCCTAATCTTACAAACCCTAACAAGCGGAGAATTACTCGCGCATGTTGGGAAAAGAAAAGATAGAGAGGAAAAAATAATGTAAAATACAGAAAAATAAAATGATATAATAAAACAACTATCTTTATTAATCAACAAGATCAAGTACACTTTGTTTCCTTAGAAAATGATTACAAAACCCTAGTTTGCTTCTCGATCTCTTCTAAGGAGGTAGATGTTCTATTGATGATCAGCCTGAATGCGTGAGCCATCTTGGACTTCGTGATCGCGTCGGTTTGATAATTTTTCCAAGAGGCTCTCGGTTCTATTTATAGTCATAGAAGTTGAAAACCCTCGATCGTGTTAGTTAGGGTTTGTTGAGAAAATCTTTCTCAGAAAATCACACATCCCAACTCCACTAACAAGCCGCGGATCCACCGCCAATAGTGGGTTTTGGCCGCGGATCCGCCGCTCTTTGGTGGGATCTTGGGCTACAACTTCTAGGGCTTCATATCTATAGCACTTGGTGATCTTTTGAATATCTAGACTTTGAAAATCTTTTCTACGTTTCTGCCAGAATTGGTTTCTTCAATTTACTTAATTATCTTCGGCAGATTTGATCTCGCCAACTCGGATTTCCTTGATTTCAGTCATGATATAATTCCTGCACAATTATTTCAATAAATAATATTAGTAGAATTTGTTTTTATTGAGATACTATCTTAACCATTTGTCATGATATTTTAGTTTTAAGAGAATTGGTCAAACATATTTAATAAGATAAGCATATTTAAATAGACCAAATATTATATGAATATTATATTCTTACATTTTCCTTCATAATATTAATTATAATATATAAACACATGAAAATAGTATTTTTACGGATAAACCCTTATATGTGTCATATTTATAATAAACATCCTTTTTTATATATAAATAGTAAGGAAAATGTCATATCAAAAGTGCAGTTTTATCAACTGAACAAATACCCCCAAACTTAACTTTGATCGTCCCGAGCAAACTAGTTATTCAAGAGAAGGAGAAAAATAAAGAAAAAAAACTAAGTAGCACACTTTCATAGGCAACACGATTGCACTGAGCACGTGTAACAAGCCGTTAAACCTCTAGGTGTCCCTAGTAGGAGGAGTGTTGTTTCCTGAGGGTTTTCAGCAGATTACACCCACAAAATCCTATAATAAGAGAAAGATGGTGAAAGTTACATATAAAGATAAGAACTATAAAAGAAAGAACTTGAAAAATAAGAGTTTCCAACTATACCAGCTTTTCGGTTGTCATGAGCCCTATCTTAATGGTCGTGAAAAAATGTTAGAAATCACATCATCTCTCAATAAAACATCGCCTTTGTTAGTGTATATGCCCTAGGGGCCATTATTGTATCATACTAGTTTGTATATTACTTAATGGAAGCTTGGGATATTCACAGTTGTATTAACTGTCTTGCTCAACATAGCAGTATACTACTTGGTTTATATCTATCTTAATATGTATATATGTTTCTTTTTGCATATCGAGAATACATATTGATAGAGCCTATAGGATCTTGCTTGACTACCAGCGTTGTGATGGCAGTCACACTAGTAGGGGCTGAGTAGTCTATAAGCACATCCTTTTTCAGGTCCCTCGTCGTAGGATTATCGAGACAGGACATCGATACTCCGAAGTAGACTATTGTATACGCTTCTTATCCCAGCAGGGGAAATGGTCTGTCCCACAGCCATTAGTACGTTGTACTGGAGATAGTATGTAGGTGCTCGTTGGGTTACGGGTATACCGGACGGGACTCACAGGGAACTGTTGGTTGGTATTATACCCGTCGTCAGTTAACAGTTCCCAAGTTACATGAGTACAGCATAGTCCGTAGACTTGACACCGCTGCTTCATCTCGAGTGTGTTCCCACTGTTCTTAGATTGCTACCCTACCATAGCTCAAAGGAGTCATGCAAACAGGTAGCAGTTGGGTGCATTCCCGAAGCACTTGGAGGCAGTGGCGGTTAGATAGGATTCGTCTCTCCTGGTATTGGGAGTTGATATCGCTCTGTGTTTGGAGAGCCATTACACAAGGTCCCTGGCCAGGGCAAGCGAGATTTACTGGTAGGATTTCCAGTAGCTTCTCAAGGTGTAATGGGCTTCACTCCGACACGACTTATACCGCCTTTTAGGGGACTGACGCTTGCCGCCCCTTAGGCCCGATATGCGATAGTCTTAGACGAACAGACCGGACTGTACGGAGATTGTCACATTAAGCTCAGTAGGAGTTCGGATGGGTTTCCTCATCGGCCTTCTTATCGATATCTACCTGGGGACCGTTACGTACAGCTAGTACCGCTTGCGGCCTGTGGTTAAATCCACTGCCAGCGTAGTGTTGAGTCTTTAGAGTCCCACACAGTGGTTTCCCTGCTTCAAGCGAAATGATATAGAGGTCGTATGGTTTTACGACAGGGTTCGGACATATACGTGTACTTGTGCACGTATGATGTTCGAAAAGTTTATACTAGCGGGCTTTAGTTTAAGCCAGATTCTAGTATTGGATTATTGGATTTATGCAGTCTCAGTATATCCGTGTTTTTCAGGAATACGGATTGGAGGGGCATTCTCGTAATTAGTCGAGAAGCTTCTAGAAGGAAAGTGACTCATTTAGATTTAATTCATTTATGAATTAAACTAAATGAGGTGGAGAGCTTATGTGTAATTTGTATGAAATGAATTAGTGACTCATGAGATGATTCATCCAAATGAGTTAATGAAACATTAATTGTTTTAATGACTCATGAGATGATTCGTTCATTGTATTAAATGAAGTATGGTTGTAATTATCTTATATGATTTATTTGATAATCATTATGCTTCATAATATATAGAAATGAGTTATTTTTCATTTCATTCACACATACACATTCTCTCTTCTCAAGCTCTTGTTAGTGTTTATGCCCTAGAAGGCCATTACTGTATCATACTAGTTTGTATATTACTTAATGGAAGCTTGGGATATTCACATGTATATAACAGTCTTGCTAAACATGGTAGTATGCTACTTGGTTTTTCTATCTTAATATGTGAGTGTAAGTATTGATAGAGCTCTTAGGATCTTGCTTGACTACCAGCGTTGTGATGGCAGTCACACTAGTGGGGGCTGGGTAGTCTGCAAGCACATCCTTATTCAGGTCCCTAGTCGTTGGATTATCGAGACAGAGTATCGATACTCCGGAGTAGACTAGTGTGTACGCTTCTCATCCCAGTTGGGGAGATGGTCTGTCCCACAGCCGTCAGTACGTCGTACTGGAGATAGTATACAAGTGCTCGTTAGGTTACGGGTACACCGGACAGGACTCACAGGGAACTGTTGGTTGGTTTTATACCAGTCGTCAATGAACAGTTCCCAGGTGACATGAGTACAGCATAGTCCGCAGACTTGACACTGCTACTTCGCCTCGAGTGTGTCCCACTGTTCTTAGATTGCTACCCTACCACGGCTCAAAGGAGTCATGCAAACAGGTAGCAGTTGGGTGCAGTCCCGAGCACTTGGAGGCAGTGGCGGTTAGACAGGATTCGTCTCTCCCGGTATTGGGAGTTGATATCGCGCTGTGTCAGAGAGCCATTACGCAAAGTCCCTGGCCAGGGCAAGCGAGATTTGCTGGTAGGTTCCAGTAGTTTCTCAGGGTGTAATGGGCTTCGCTCCGACACGACTTATACCGCTATTAGGGGACTGACGCTTGCCGCCCCCTAGGCCCGATATGCGATAGTCTAAGACGAACGGACCGGACTGTATGGAGATTGTCACATCAGGCTCAGTAGGAGTTCGGATGGGTTTCCTCATCGGCCTTCTTATCGACATCTACCTGGGGACCGTTACGTACAGCTAGTGCCGCTTGCGGTCTGTGGTTAAACCCGCTGCCAGCGTAGTAGTCGAGTCTCTAGAGTCCCACACAGAGAGTTTCCCTACTCCAGGCGAAACGATATAGAGGTCGTATGGTTTTACGACAAGGGTTCGGACGCATACGTGTGTTTACGCACGTACGACTTTCGGACAGTTTTTACCAGTCGGCTTTGGTTTAAGCCAGTTACTGGTATCCGGTTATTGGATTTATACAATCTAAAGTTTTTCCGTATTTTTGCGGAAAGGAGGGGCGTTCTCGTAATTGCGCGAGAAGCTTCTAGAAGATGGTGACTAAGGAGGTTTAGGTGGCATATACATTGAATGAGATTAGTGAGTCATATGGATGATTCATCCATGTCATTAATGCTTCATAATTGCTTAATGACTCATGGAGATGAATCACCACAAGATATTTATCAAGCATGGTTGTAAAATGATTTCTTTTCTTTTCTTGTTAAAAAGAAATGCTTGATATATATTATGATAACTCATTCTTCTCACTTCACTATTATCTTCACCTTCTCTCTCCTCAAGATCTCCCTCTTCAAACCCTAATCCTCCCCTCTCATGTGTTGAGTACAAGGATTAGTTAGACTAATTAAACCATAACCCTCACTCTATATCACCTAGCTTCTTTGATTAGCACTTAAAGAAGGTTAGTTGCCTCAAGTTTAGAGGCTAAGCTTGGAGTAAAGCTCTCGGGTGGATCGTCTACTACTTCGAGAAGGCCGAGGAGGAAGAGGAGTTCACAAAGACGAAGGACACGTTTCGTTAGGTATAATCCCTAAACATAGTAGCGTAGAAACTCTATGTTTGTAGTTAGTTATCGTTTAGCTTCGATTCAAGCGGTTAGTCGATGTTTGTTCACTAAACAAGTTCGTTTTTGAAAATTCCGCCTCCCCACAAGTATTGGGGTGTTGTACATCGACTTACAGTGGTATCAGAGCCTCGCTAAACAATAAATAACTTACTTGCAAATTTGTATGAATTTCGAACGGAAAAAACGAAACCGGAAAGCCCCGAAATCACTAGTTTCTGTCGAATTTTAAATGAGGTCCTAAAATTTTTCAGGGAGGTTCAGAAAGCTTAAAAGGACAGTAGAAGAACACCCAAGAAATTTGGGCCCCTGAATCGCCTAAAGCGCCGCGGAACCGCGGCGGATCGCACCGATCCGCCGCGCTTCCGCTGCCGAGTTGGCGATTCAGGAACCCAAATTTCCTGTGTTGCTTCTCTGTGATATTTGGTATTTTCTGGAATATTTTATTTTTGCTCAGATTTCAGGTTTACAGAGAAGTATTGGAGCAAAATTAAAAGTGTTTAATCGATCGAAATTATACAGTATTTGCTTGTTGGATTATATCTGTGTTTGTATAATGTGTTCGTAAACCTCCCCTAACTGCTAGTATGTCGGTTGGCAGGGGGTTGCACATTTCTGTAATGTTTTTTACTGTTTGTGGATATGAACTGTGTTGGACTGTTGTGATGATTAGCCGGGGTTATGTGATGGGTTATTATTTAATTCATTTGATGTAAATGTAATTTGTTGTAATATTATTTTGCGGGGCACATCCAGGTTGCGGTTGTAGCCACCGTTGTATTATTTCATTTTACTGTTTTTGCTCCTAGGACAGACCCAAGGTGGGGTGCACAAACTGCCGGGCGGGTAGTTTGCCGTACCCGTTGGGGTCTTAGGTGGGGTAATGGCTATTCATCACAACTGTGTAATCCGTCTTTTGTTGTAGGCTCAAAACAAACACGGATTACTTGCAAATCCAATAAAGTTCATCTGTGATCTGGAATGCCTATTATTGCGTCTGACGAATGTACAATATCTATATATGATAGCTATTAGACGTCACTTATGTTTTACACCCGCGCTAGCCCAGCCCCCGCTCTGTCGTTAGTTAAGTAACCTAACGGGTGATGACGGGACCCCGTGGCGAATGCGGATGGCATAAGAGGACGTTGTATTTTCGTTGTTTTCTGCAATGATAAGTTAATGATGGGACGCATTATCTATAATGCAAAGAAAATAAACCAAAAGTTTAATCGTTGGAACAATTTAAAAGAAACCACTCGGTTAATTTTAAAAACCAGATATTTTTAAATGCGGAGCTTTAACCACTCCTTTTAAAAGCTATCAGGTTCCTTCGGTTATATCAAGTTCACTACGTTCACGGTTTCGTCAAAACCATTCGTAGCCCTCCGTCATTTCATTTGGGTATTCAGTAGTATTCAAGCTATGCATTTTGGCCAAAGTCAAGGCATAGTGTTTGGTAGCTGCTGGGTTTTCATTTGTTGCATAAGATAGATGAGTTAGTTTGGGACAGTCGTATTATCATTTGACCAAAGTCAGGGGTATATACGGATGGGTTCAAATTGACAAGATAATGACGGGTAGAACTTGACATGTGACTTATGACATTTTGACCAAAGCCAAGGTCATAAGAACATGGGGCAAAAATATATATCGGGAATTTCTAAAGAAACTGAAATTTGCAAAGAAATGCATACCATTTGGAGTTTGATGAATGTTGGTAGGATTCCTTCAACATTATCATACGATGATATTTGGATCCCGATCCTGCTGTGAGTATATGCTACTTATCAGGATATTCGTCACTTAACGATCAATGCTATAAACCAAGTAGGTGTCCAGAAAAGTGTCAGCGGGGTTACGCCCCCAGAGAAAAGAGGTTATTTAATTAAGGAACTTCGCGAAAGTGTTGGAAAACCTCCCTCGAAGTATCGACACTGGCCTGGCTGAATGGTTAAGCAAGTATTGTACGGTGAGAATAGTCCTGGCTAATTCTTCTTTTATGGTTTGAGGAAGGATTCGAGAAACAGTGGGAGCCATCCAGTTTAGATAAACTAAAAACCACTCTAAACTTGCAAGAGCATCATGCTAAAGAGTTTTCTTCTCTCTCTCCTATTTGCAGCGACCCTGAAAATGACTGGACTTAAGTTACTTTTAGAGAAAAATATACTGACATGGCCAAAGTATAAAGATTGGCTGCGGAATGTCAAAATGGCTTTGACCTATGACAAACTGGGGTACGTCCTCACCGCTACGGCACCTGCTGTCCCTGGTCCCAAATCCAGCAATGCGGATAAGGAAATCCGCAAAACCTGGGATTTATATTGCGCGAAAGCCAAGTGCATCGTGCTTGCCTCAATGAACAATGAACATCAGAGGAGGCACGAGGATATGAACCTAGATGGCATATTTCTCCATACAAAGGAACTTTATGGAGAGCAATCTCGTATAGCAAGATACGAGACCTCTAAGAACTTGTTTCGAGCGAGGTTGGCTGTCGGGTCATCGGTAGGAGAACATGTCCTAAAGATGATCGGCTATATTGAAGAGCTCGCAGACCTTGGGACGACTTTGGACAATGAGCTCTATACAAACCTTATTCTCCAGTCCCTTCCTCCCACCTACGCCGAGTTTATCCTGAACTTCAACCTTCAAAGAAAAGAAGTTGAACTTCCGAAACTCCTGAACATGTTAAGGAGTGCAGAGGGCACCTTGCAGAAAGCAAGGGAAACACCCGCTATGTTTGTTAGCGGTGCATCTTCTTCCGGGTCCAAGGCTAGGGCCAAAGGAAGGAAGAAGAAGGCCGCCACCAAACCTAGAGGAGGTGTTAGTAAGGTGGGAGGGAAGGGAAAGAAAAAGTTTGCGGTACCGGTAGTTGGCCAGGATGAGTGCTTCCATTGTCACAGGAAAGGGCACTGGAAGAAGGATTGCAAGGCGTGGAACGCCAAGAACCAGGAACCGAAGCAAGCTGTGGCTTCGACTTCAGGTGTGTTTGTAATTGAGAATTGTCTGTCGATCAACTCTACTTCCTGGGTATTGGATACCGGATCAGGATCTCATATTTGCAATTCATTGCAGGCACTGAGAAACCGTAGAGTGCTGAAGGAAGGTGATATGACCCTAAAGGTTGCTAACGGAGCTAGCGTGGGAGCTGCGTCCGTCGGGGATTATCACCTAGGATTGACGAGTGGACACATTTTGGTTTTACATAACTGTTATTTTGTACCAAGCTTAACGTGTAATATCATATCAGTTTCCTTGTTATCAAATAAAGGTTATGATTTCACGTTTGTAAGAGATGTTGTTAACATCCACCTTAATCATGGTTTGATTGGGTCAGGTACACTAAATAACGGTATATATGTTTTAAACCAACTCCAAATTTTCAACGTCCAGAACACACTAAAAAGAAAGTCTCCAGATTTAAATAAAGCTTTCTTATGGCATTGTAGACTGGGTCACATCAATGAGAGAAGGTTGACTAAGTTGCATAGAGAAGGATATTTGGACTCGTTCGAATATCAAACTTATGACACTTGTCAATCTTGTCTCAAAGGAAAGATGACAAAGACTCCATTTACTGGACAAGGAGTAAGAGCGAGCGAGCTCTTAGGACTCATACACAGTGATGTATGCGGTCCAATGTCTACACATGCAAGAGGTGGTTTTTCCTATTTCATTACTTTCACGGATGATTACTCAAGGTACGGATTCATTTATCTGATGAAACATAAATCCGAGGCTTTTGAGAAATTCCAAGAGTATAAGAATGAAGTAGAAAACCAAACCGGCAAAAGTATTAAGACACTGAGATCTGATCGAGGTGGAGAATACTTAAGTGCCGAGTTCCTAGGTTACCTAAAAGAGAAAGGAATTCTCTCTCAGCTTACTCCTCCATACACTCCACAGCACAACGGTGTATCCGAGAGACGGAATCGAACCCTATTGGATATGGTACGATCCATGATGAGTAATGCTGAGTTACCGCGATCTTTCTGGGGTTATGCGCTAGAATCAGCGGCATATCTTTTGAACAGGGCTCCTACCAAGACTGTGCCTACCACTCCATATCAGATGTGGACTGGGAAGAAACCTCATCTTCAACATATGAAGATTTGGGGATGTCCAGCTTTTGTTAAAAAGCAGCATGTGGACAAGCTCGAGGCACGATCAGTAAAATGTTTGTTTGTGGGATATCCAAAGAACTCTAAGGGATATTATTTCTATTACGCAGAGGAACAAAAGGTTTTTGTTTCTCGTAATGCCCATTTTCTGGAAAATCAGTTTTTAGAAAAGGAAATAAGTGGGAGCGAAATAGAACTGGAAGAAATTCCAGAACCACAAACTAATACTGAAAGTTTGGTAGAACCAGGAGTTCAAGAAGAACAGGACATTCCCGCACCCCTCCGCGGGAGTAGTAGGCCGTCTCATCCGCCTGAGAGATACTACGGTTTTCTCATAGATGGGGATAGAGAGGATTGCATCATAGATGATGATGAACCTACTGACTTCCAGCAGGCCATCCAGAGCGGCGACTCGGTACGATGGCTAGATGCAATGCGGACCGAAATGGAGTCCATGTACACCAACAAAGTATGGACTTTGGACTTTGCTCTAGATGGGGTAAAACCCATAGGATGCAAATGGATCTTCAAGAAAAAGATTGGTGTAGATGGACAGGTGGAAACCTATAAGGCTAGACTTGTTGCAAAGGGTTTTCGTCAAAGACCTGGTTTGGACTATGACGAAACTTTTTCTCCAGTGGCTATGCTCAAATCCATTCGGGTCCTTCTTGCTATTGCTGCCTTCCATGATTATGAAATCTGGCAGATGGACGTAAAGACGGCTTTTCTGAATGGAAATTTAGAAGAGTGCATCTATATGGATCAGCCAGAGGGTTTCAATCAGAGTGGGAGCAGCGGGAAAGTATGCAAGCTGCTTAAGTCCATTTATGGACTAAAGCAGGCATCGCGGAGTTGGAACATCTGTTTTGATGAGACAGTCAAAGAATATGACTTTATCAAAAATCCAGATGAACCGTGCATATATAGTAAAGTTGTAGCCAGAAGTGTCGTAATCCTCGTCTTGTACGTGGATGACATTCTATTGATAGGAAATGACATTCCTATGCTACAATCTGTCAAAGGATTCTTGTCACACAGGTTCTCTATGAAAGACCTGGGTGATGCCTCTTACATTCTGGGGATCCGGATCTATCGTGATAGATCAAAGAGGATGTTGGGACTTTCGCAGTCCAGGTATATCGACACTGTACTGAAAAGATTCAGTATGGAAGATTCTAAGCGCGGTAATCTACCGGCTTGTTACGGAATCACCCTCTCCAAAGAGATGTCTCCCAAGACTGATTTAGAAAGGGAACGCATGTCTATTATACCCTACGCTTCTGCGGTAGGCTCTATAATGTATGCGATGTTGTGTACCAGACCAGATGTAGCTTACGCACTGAGCGTGGTAAGCCGGTATCAGTCAGACCCAGGGGAGAAGCACTGGATAGCAGTAAAGAACATTCTCAAGTACCTGAGAAGAACTAAGGAGATGTTCTTGATTTACGGCGGAAAAGACCTCAGGTTAGAGGCCTTTGCTGATTCCGGCTTCCAAAGTGATAAGGACGATTCCAAGTCCATGTCAGGTTATGTCTTTACCCTCAATGGAGGGGCGGTGTGCTGGAAGAGCTCCAAGCAGGACACCGTTGCTGACTCGACGATGGAAGCGGAGTATATAGCTGCTTGCGATGCCACAAAAGAAGCAGTCTGGATGAAGAAGTTCCTAACAGAACTTCAGGTGGTTCCTACCATTGTTGATCCAATACCTCTGTATTGCGACAACAACGGAGCTATAGCTTTAGCGAAGGAACCAAGGTCCCATCAGAAGTCCAGACACATCTTAAGGCGGTATCACCTGATCAGGGAGATCATTGACCGTCAGGAGATCGAGGTTCGGAGAGTTGCTTCTGAAGAGAACATTGCTGATCCATTCACGAAGGCCCTACCTCAGATTCAGTTCGAGAGGCTACTCGAGATCATTGGTCTACGATACGCCAGTACATGGCCCTAGTGCAAGTGGGAGATTGTTAGTGTTTAGGCCCTAGAAGGCCATTACTGTATCATACTAGTTTGTATATTACTTAATGGAAGCTTGGGATATTCACATGTATATAACAGTCTTGCTAAACATGGTAGTATGCTACTTGGTTTTTCTATCTTAATATGTGAGTGTACGTATTGATAGAGCTCTTAGGATCTTGCTTGACTACCAGCGTTGTGATGGCAGTCACACTAGTGGGGGCTGGGTAGTCTACAAGCACATCCTTATTAAGGTCCCTAGTCGTTGGATTATCGAGACAGAGCATCGATATTCCGGAGTAGACTAGTGTGTACGCTTCTCATCCCAGTTGGGGAGATGGTCTGTCCCACAGCCGTCAGTACGTCGTACTGGAGATAGTATACAGGTGCTCGTTAGGTTACGGGTACACCGGACAGGACTCACAGGGAACTGTTGGTTGGTTTTATACCAGTCGTTAGTGAACAGTTCCCAGGTGACATGAGTACAGCATAGTCCGCAGACTTGACACTTCTACTTCGCCTCGAGTGTGTCCCACTGTTCTTAGATTGCTACCCTACCACGGCTCAAAGGAGTCGTGCAAACAGGTAGCAGTTGGGTGCAGTCCCGAGCACTTGGAGGCAGTGGCGGTTAGACAGGATTCGTCTCTCCCGGTATTGGGAGTTGATATCGCGCTGTGTCAGAGAGCCTTTACGCAAAGTCCCTGGCCAGGGCAAGCGAGATTTGCTGGTAGGTTCCAGTAGTTTCTCAGGGTGTAATGGGCTTCGCTCTGACACGACTTATACCGCTATTAGGGGACTGACGCTTGCCGCCCCCCTAGGCCCGATATGCGATAGTCTAAGACAAACGGACCGGACTGTATGGAGATTGTCACATCAGGCTCAGTAGGAGTTCGGATGGGTTTCCTCATCGGCCTTCTTATCGACATCTACCTGGGGACCGTTACGTACAGCTAGGGCCGCTTGCGGTCTGTGGTTAAACCCGCTGCCAGCGTAGTAGTCGAGTCTCTAGAGTCCCATACAGAGAGTTTCCCTACTCCAGGCGAAACGATATAGAGGTCGTATGGTTTTACGACAAGGGTTCGGACGCATACGTGTGTTTACGCACGTACGACTTTCGGACAGTTTTTACCAGTCGGCTTTGGTTTAAGCCAGTTACTGGTATCCGGTTATTGGATTTATACAGTCTAAAGTTTATCCGTATTTTTGCGGAAAGGAGGGGCATTCTCGTAATTGCGCGAGAAGCTTCTAGAAGATGGTGACTAAGGAGGTTTAGGTGGCATATACATTGAATGAGATTAGTGAGTCATATGGATGATTCATCCATGTCATTAATGCTTCATAATTGCTTAATGACTCATGGAGATGAATCACCACAAGATATTTATCAAGTATGGTTGTAAAATGATTTCTTTTCTTTTCTTGTTAAAAAGAAATGCTTGATATATATTATGATAACTCATTCTTCTCACTTCACTATTATCTTCACCTTCTCTCTCCTCAAGCTCTCCCTCTTCAAACCCTAATCCTCCCCTCTCATGTGTTGAGTACAAGGATTAGTTAGACTAATTAAACCATAACCCTCACTCTATATCACCTAGCTTCTTTGATTAGCACTTAAAGAAGGTTAGTTGCCTCAAGTTTAGAGGCTAAGCTTGGAGTAAAGCTCTCGGGTGGATCGTCTACTACTTCGAGAAGGCCGAGGAGGAGGAGGAGTTCACAAAGACGAAGGACACGTTTCGTTAGGTATAATCCCTAAACATAGTAGCGTAGAAACTCTATGTTTGTAGTTAGTTATCGTTTAGCTTCGATTCAAGCGGTTAGTCGATGTTTGTTCACTAAACAAGTTCGTTTTTGAAAATTCCGCCTCCCCACAAGTATTGGGGTGTTGTATATCGACTTACAGCTCTCTCTCTTCTTCACACTAACCCTAATCCTCTCATGTGTTGAGATCCCAAGGGTTAGAAAGACTAATAGATCCTTAATCCACTTCTATATCTTCTAGGTCACTTGGATTAGCAATCCTAGCCACTTAGTTACCTCAAGTTAGAGGTTAAACCTTAGAGAAAGAACTCTCGGGTGGATCTTCTATCACATCTAGGAGGCCGACGAGGAGGCCGACGAGGAGGTGAACAACAAGAACAAGGACTAGTATCTTGAGATATAATCATCTATCATAGTAGTTATGCACTTCTAGATAGTTTGTTAGTTAGGGTTTAGCAAAGATCCGTAAAGTTAGTCGATGTTACCTTAAACAAAATGATTGTTTTACCTATTCCGCCTCTCCGCATCATATGGGGTGTCTAACGTCGACTTACAGTGGTATCAGAGCCTAGCTAAACCATAACTAACATGTTAGCAATTTACAAATTCGATCGCAAAATAATCCCGAAGAAACGACGTTTTCACTATGTTTCTGCCGATTTTAAAACGGGGTCTAAAAATTTTTCAGGGACCCTTAAAAATACAAGCAGGTTTTCTTAAGAATTGTGAAGAAATTTGGGATCATGACTCGACCAAACCACCGCGGAACCGCGGCCGATACAAGCGATCCGACGCGGATCCGCGGCCGAGTTGACTCCGAGTCAACCTAAATTTTCTCAGTTATTCTTCTGTGTTGATGTTGTATTTTCTGGGATGTTTTGTTTCTGCTCAGGTTTTATGTGCACAGAGCATTGTTTGGAGTAGATTCATTTGTGTTGCTTGATCGATATTCTAAGTACTTTGGCTAACTGGAATATATCTGTGTTGTGATTAATATGTTCGTAAACCTCCCCTAACTGCTAGTATGTCAGTTAGCAGGGGGTTGCACATTTCTGTAATGGTTTTTATTGGTTTGTGAATATGAACTTGTTGGATTGTCGTGAATGGATAGCCGGGGATGTGAGACGAGTGTTTCTTTTTTACAAATATAAATTATAATTTTTTGTAATATTCTTTTGCGGGGCACATCCGGGTTGAGGTTTATTAATTATGTATATGCCATAGAGGCCATTGCTGTACATATGATGTTTATTATAATGGATGCTTGGATATATACAGAGAGGACTTTCTTGCTCGTCATGATAGTATGCTATTTGGTTTCACTTTATCTTAACATGTTGACTTGTATTGGTTTACTGTCATGTTGATAAAGCCCTTAGGATCGTACTCGACTACTGGGATTATGATGAGATCATACTAATGGGGCCATGGTAGTCGAAGAGTACATCCTATAAATGTTCCTAGTTGAGGGTATATCGAGACGGGGCATCGATACACCAGAGTAGACTAGCGTATACGCATCTTGACCCATATGATGGGCAATGGAGGATCCCATATCCATCGGTGTTTGACATCAAGGATGGTGTACGGGTGCTCAGTGGAGACTGGGTACACTGGACGGACTCGCCGAGAACTCCCAGATGGTGATATACCACACGTCAGATGGCAGTTCTCCGGTGACACTGGTACAGGGTATTCTGTAGACCCGAGATCGTCATAGAGTCTTGTGTGATTCCCACTGTGCTTTGATTTCCACCTTACCACGTCCAAGAGGGCGTGCAAAACGGTGGCTTTTGGGTACAGTCCCGAATCACATAGAGGCAATGAGCGATAGGAGGGGATTCGTCTCTCCCGGTATAGGGAGTTGATGTTGTGCTGTGTTCGATTGGCTATAACTGGAAGTCCCTGGCCAGGGATGATATAGAGATTTACTGCTAAGTGTTACTAGTAGTTTCTCGACTTGTTATGAGCCTCACATCGACACGACTTATCGGTTACTGGGGTCTGACGTATACCACCCCTAGACTTGATATGCGACATATCAGACGAACAGACGGACTGTATGGGAGTGTTACTGATTGGATTCACAGGAGAACGGACAGGCTAGCTTGTTGATCTTCTGATCGCTCAATACCTGGGTGGCTGTTACGTTTAGCTGACCGCTTGCAGCTTGTGGGTGTTTGATATGATCATCACCTGCTACCGGCGTATTGACGATTCTTTAGAGTCCTACACAGAGGTGTCTTGGCTCAGGCGAAACGGAGTAGAGGCACATATATGATATGTGCAGGATCGAGGATAATGCGATATGAGATACCGTATTATATTCTCGCGATATTTAGATATGAATCGGGACATCGGATCAAGTGTTGATTCGATGAATTGGTACATGATATATTAGTCGGTTATATACGATATAGCCGGATCGTCGGATCAAGTGTTGATTCGATGATTTAATGTATAATGATATATATGATATATTGTATTACATTATCTAATATTGGCTCGCTTTATTATTTCATTTTCTCACCGGATTAATACATTGATATATATGCGATATATGTTAATTGTATTATTTTCTTTTGTTGCAAATATATAATATATATGTGATATATATTATTGTGACATGATATGATTTATTATGAAACATGTTTAAGGATGATAAAAAGGGATTAGGGTTTGATTAGGGTTTGTTCTTCTTGTTCATTCTAGAAGGATTCTCTTTTGTCTTGGTTAAAATATTATGGTTGATCCTTATCCTTAACCTAACCAAACCCTAACTCTAGTTTATTCTCTACAAAGTTTTAGCCTCTCATCCTTGACCATGGTTCCATAATCAATCATATAGATTTATCTACTATTCATCACAAAAGGATTATTCTTTTCATTCTTCATCTTCTTCTCTCTTTAGTTTTTGAGAGAGAGCTCACTAGAAATTCCTTTTGTGATGATTTCTTATGAGAAAGTGAATAAAAAAGATAGCATAAATACTACTCCATCATCCTCATCTAATCTAGCCCATTAGATTAGGGTGTTCATCTCTTTAGAGTGAGAAAGCTTGGGTTATAGAAACTTCGACGTAGATCATCGGAGAAGCGGAACACTTCAAGCTAGCATGGATCGTTCGATCGTAGAGCCTCTCTTGAGTCCAGGAGATCGTGGATCGCGGCGAAGGGACTTCTACTCGGAGCTTGTGAAGCGAAGGAGCGGACTACAAAAGTTGTAATCCCTCACACTTAGCTTTAAAGATGTTATCTTGCATGCTAAACCCTAATAATCTAGCAAAGATCCCGTCTTTGGGTTGTTCGGCACATGTAAAATTTTATTCGGGCATGTTTGATGCTTTATGAACCTTCACAAGTGTGCCTAGGAACCCTACAGTGGTATCAGAGCCTAGATAGAGCATTAGGCGATGTGTTAACGAAGTTAAAACCCCGATCGAACCCGAATACGGAATTTCAAACCCCTCTCTGTACATTTTTTAAAATCCGGGTTTTTCCAGAATTAAAAATACCTAAAAAATTCAGCAGGATAATATAAGAATTATGGTGAAAAACGTGCCCCCAATTCCTCAACATGGCCGCGGAACCGCGGCAATTAGCCACCTTTGGCGGCGGTTCCGCGGCAGGGTAAGGGTATTAGGGTCGGAATTTTGCACAGTAATTCTTGTCTCTGTGGTTACTATTTTATGGGTATTTTTAATCTGACTCAAGTGTTGAGTATTCTGGGGTTTATTTTGTAATCGTCGATTCGATCGGGAATTTTAAATTCGTTATTGTTTTCCGGATATTTAGAAATTGTTAAAATGTTCGAACGGATATCATTAACTCAATTTTTCCCGACATGAAAAATTTTCAAGTGTTGAATCTTTTCTCGAGTTTAAATCTTTCGCAAATGCGTGCAAGTTTTGTGGTGGACCCTCTAGAAGACAACAAACTTTAACTCGATTATGTGACCGTTTTGAACTACCTTTTGAACCTTCGGGTTTGGGGCAGTACGGCGTGCCACATGTGAGGCGTTGGCTTGACCCTTCTACGGCTGGACCGCTACTACTGTGACACATTCCGGATTATTTGAACTCAGCTCAAGTGTTGAGCAATTTAGGAAATTTTGGGTATTTGATTATCTGTTCGAAAAGTTTAATACTGTCTATTTATCTGGAATGTGATACAATATGTGGAATTCATAGAGTTAGGCATGAAATGCGAAGTATGTGATATTTCGGATTTACGATGTTTAAAGTGATTGTAGATTCCAAATATTGTAGTTTTACACTTTCTTTTCTGTGACCGTAAGTGTAGTATGTAGTTGTATTGCTGGTTGTCGTTGCTATACATCGACGACGATCGGTGTAGGCATACTTACTTACGTTGATGATATGAGATATTATGTGTTGCTGAGATATGATGTGCAGGATTGTCGCGATTGAATAGCCGGGGGTTTTATGTGAGATGAGAGTTTTATATTTTCATTCATGTAAATTCAAATGTAATGTAATATTCTTTTATTTGGGGCACTTCCGGGTTGAGGTTGATGCCACCAGTATTGTATATTATTTACTTTTCCGCATTAAGATAGACCCAAGGAGGGGAGCACAGGTGACCGGGTTCTGGGGTTCAGTGGGAGGCCATCTCGAAGAGTCGAGACCGGGTCTCCTAAACTCCAGAATTGGTAGGGTCGCTTGCCGCTCTCGTAGGGGTCCAGGGTGTTGGCTTGGCTATTCATCGCGACTGTGGAATCCGTATTTTCTATTGTTGGCTAAATACTAAATACGGACGTCCTAGTATATCCCACATTATATCTATGTTTCTGCTGCGATATCTGTGATGTGATCATTTGGTATGTTGTGATGGATACAGTATATAGTATATATGATATATTATATAGACGTTACTTATGTTTTACACCCGCACTAGCCCTGCCCTGCTCTGTCGTTAGTTACCTATACTAACGGTGCACGAGGGGACATCGGGGCGAATGTGGATGGCATAAGTGTACGTCGTATTTATCTGTGATGCTTAAGAAGCATAAGCTGATGGGTTTTTTATTAATAAGATTAATAAAAAGAAAAGAAACCTAAAAGATGTTGTAGAATCAAAACTTTATAAAAAGGGTAGCTACAGTTTTGCTTTGCATAGCGGTATATATGATATACCCTGCACCTTATTCGATGAGGAAAGAGCCGAGATCCCTTCAACCGGAGTGACCTCTTTAGCGAAACTGGCAGATGCTACCCAACTCGGTTTGTCTTTTGATTGCTTTTAGAGTTTTGCTTTGCACAGTGATATATATGATATGTCCTGCACCTTATTCGATGAGGAAAGAGCCGAGATCCCTTCACCGGGAGTGACCTCTTTAGCAAAACTAATGAAAGCCTAAAAAACACTCCATTTCAAAATTTCATATGATTCTACGACGATATCAAGTTCATTACGCTCATGGTTTTCTGAAAATCCTACGTAGCCCTCCGTCATTTCAGATAAGTACTACTTAGTATTCGTGCTACGGTAGTTTGGCCTCCGTCAAGGCGTAGTGTACGGTAGCTAACTAGTGCTTATCTGCTAGTATATGATGCGATTGGAATAGGGTATTCGTACGGCGTAGTTTGGCCTCCGTCAAGGGTCGTACGGGTGGGTTTAATTCAATAAAGAAATGATGGGTTGAACTTGACTAGCGCCCTATAGGTAGTTTGGCCTCCGTCAAGGTCATGGGACGCTAGGGGTAAAAATATCATCGGGAATTTTAAGTGTTGAAATTTGCAATGAGATTGCATACCTCCTATGAGATAGTTGGATCCCGATACCCACTGCGAGTAAGTGTTACTCCTGGGAGAGTTTTACACAGGACAATTAGCCGATCAAGTAGGTGGCTAGAAAAGTGTTAACGGGGTTACGCCTCTGGGAAAATGAGGTTTACTTTAATTAGGTCCGTGTGAAAGCACGGGGAACCTCCCTCAAGTACCGACACTGATCTGGCTGAAAGATTGACGAAATTGTAGAGTGTAATTAATCCCGGCTAATCTTACCTTTTAGGGTTTGAAAGAAGATTTGATAAAAACAGTGGGAGACATCCTGATTAGATAAGATAATAACCAATCTAATCTTGCAAGAGCATACGCTAAAGTGTTTTCTTCTCTCTCTCTCCAGGTAGCGACCATGTCAGGCCATAATCAAGATAATAATATGGATGTATTGACTGAACCCGCTTATTATACTGAGCAGGGGAACGTTGGACCCGTTCTTTCTTATAAGAGTTATAAGACTGAACAGGGAATAGGAGAATATCTGGATTCTCACGCCGCCCAAAAGGACATGCATGTTGATGCATCTTCTTCAGGCGTGCTAGTTATTGAAAACTGTTTCTCAGTTCACCCTACGTCCTGGGTATTAGATACCGGATCAGGATCCCACATATGTAAATTGTTACATGGGCTACGTAAAGATAGAAAACTGGGAAAAGGTGATCATTCCGTTCAAGTAGGGAACGGTGCAAATGTTGCAGCCAAAGCAGTTGGCGAATATTACCTAGTATTACCAAGTGGTGATACACTGATTCTGAATGAGTGCTATTATATACCGAACATGATGTGCAACATTATATCAGTTTCTTTATTAAGTAAAGAAGGATATAATTTTGTAGTACAGGATAATGTTATGAACATATTCCTAGATCAAAAGTTGATTGCGTCAGGCTCGTTACATAATGGCATATTCAATCTAAATCAGAGTACAGTCCTCAATATACAAAACACACACAAGAGGAAAAGTTCAGAAATGAACGAATCCTTCTTGTGGCATTGTAGACTTGGTCATATCAATGCGACTAGACTGGCTAAGTTGCATAAGGATGGTTATTTGAATCCGTTCGAATTATCATCTTATGATACTTGCCATTCATGTCTCAAAGGAAAAATGACCAAAGCTCCGTTTAGTGGACACGGAGAAAGAGTTACTGAACTCTTAGGACTGGTACATAGTGATGTATGCGGTCCCATGTCTACGCATGACAGGAACGGTTCTTCCTACTTCATTACATTCACTGACGATCTCTCAAAATTCGGATATGTATTCATGATGAAACACAAGTCTGAAGCTTTTGAGAAATTCAGAGAATATAAGCATGAAGTAGAGAATCAAACGGGCAAGAGTATTAAGATTCTTCGATCTGATCGAGGAGGTGAATACTTAAGCAATGAATTCCTAGATTATCTAAAAGGGAATGGGATTCTCTCTCAGCTTACTCCTCCTTATACACCATAGCACAACGGTGTATCGGAACGAAGAAATCGCACTCTATTAGATATGGTGCGATCTATGATGAGCACTGCTGAGTTACCTATTTCCTTCTGGGGATATGCACTGGAGACAGCTGCATACCTATTGAATAGAGTTCCAACCAAATCAGTGCCTACCACTCTATATGAGATATGGAATGGTAAGAAACCATATCTTAATTTTATTCAGATATGGGGTTGTCCGGCCTATGTTAAAACACACAATCCGGACAAGCTCGAGGCAAGGTCTGTCCTATGTAAGTTTATTGGATATCCTAAACATTCGCGAGGGTATATCTTCTACCACTCCGAGGAACAAAAGGTGTTTGTTTCTCGACATGCCACTTTCTTAGAAAAAGGTTTTCTTACGAAACAGATTAGTGGCATTGAGGTAGAACTGGAAGAAGTTCCAGCAGAACAAACTACAACAGATGATTTGGTAGAACCAGAGGATTCAGTAGTACCCGACGAACCCCAGCCTCTCCGCCGATCTAGCAGGGTTTCTCATCCACCTAAGAGATACTACGGTTTTCTCATTGATGGTGGAAGTGAGGATTGCATCATGGAGGATGATGACCTGACTAGTTTTGAGCAGGCCATCACGAGTGGTGACTCTGTGAAATGGCTGGATGCAATGCGATCTGAGATGAAATCCATGTACACCAATAAAGTATGGATTTTGGAAAATGCTCCTGAAGGGGTAAAACCCATTGGGAGCTAGTGGATTTTTAAAAAGAAATTTGGTGTAGATGGAAAAGTTGGGACTTTCAAATCTAGACTTGTAGCAAAGGGTTTTCGTCAACGACCAGGTGTGGATTATGACGAAACCTTTTCTCCAGTGGCTATGCTTAAGTCCATCTGGATCTTACTTGCCATTGCTGCATACCATGACTATGAAATCTGGCAAATGGATGTTAAGACCGCTTTTCTAAATGGTGATTTAGAAGAGTGCGTGTACATGACTCAGCCAGAGGGCTTCGTAGATAGTGAGAGCAGCGAAAAGATATGCAAGCTGCTTAAATCCATTTATCGGTTGAAGCAAGAATCGCGGAGTTGGAACATCTGTTTTGATGCTGTAGTCAAAGAGTTTGACTTCATCAAAAATATAGATGAACCTTGTATCTATAAGAAGGTGGCAGAGAGTAAGGTTGTCTTCCTCGTATTGTACATGGATGACGTACTCTTGATAGGAAATGATATTCCTATGCTGCAATCAGTCAAGCTCTTCTTATCACAAAGATTCTCAATAAAAGATCTAGGTGATGCCTCCTGCATATTGGGGATTATGATCTATAGAGATAGATCCAAAAGGATACTGGGATTGTCCCAATCCAGGTATATTGACACCATATTAAAGAGGTTTGGTATGGAAGAATCCAAGCGTGGGAACCAACCCATGATCTCTGGACTCACTCTCTCCAAAGAGATGTCCCCCAAGACTGATTTGGAGAGAGCTCGCATGCAAAGGATACCCTATGCTTCGGCAGTAGGCTCTATCATGTATGCGATTCTATGTACGAGACCTGATGTAGCATACTCACTAAGTGTAGTGAGTCGGTATCAAGCAGATCCTGGAGAGAGTTACTGGACAGCTGTGAAGAACATTCTCAAGTACTTACGAAGGACTAGAGACATGTTCTTGGTGTATGGTAACGGAGAACTCCGAGTGGAATCCTTTACCGATTCCAGCTTCCAACATGATAAGGACGACTCTAAGTCGCACTCGGGATTTGTCTTTACCCTCATTGGAGGGGCGGTATGTTGGAAGAGTTCCAAACAGGATACCGTTGCAGACTCGACGATGGAGGCTGAATACATCGCTGCCAACGATGCTGCCAAAGAGGCTGTCTGGATGAAGAAGTTCATTAGTGAACTTGGTGTGGTTCCATCCATTGAGCATCCAATACCTCTGTATTGCGATAACAATGGAGCTGTGGCTTTGGCCAAGGAACCCAGATCCCATCAGAAGTCTAGACATATTCTGAGGCGGTATCAACGGATCAGGGAGATAGTTGATCGCCGGGAGATCGAGTTCAGGAGAGTAGATACGAAGGATAACACTGCGGATCCACTCACGAAGGCCATTCCCCAGATACAGTATGAGAGATTATTCGGGATGCTAGGTATGAGATACTACAACAGCTGGCCTTAGTGCAAGTGGGAGATTGTTAGTTATGTATATGCTCTAGAGGCCATTGTTGTACATATGATGGATGCTTGGATATATACAGAGAGGACTTCCTTGCTTGTCATGATAGTATGCTATTTGTTTTCACTTTTGTCACGACCCGAAAGTACGGAACATGACCGGCACTTAAACTACGAACGTCTCGAGGCGTACGTAATCTAAGTAAACCGAAAACCCAGAAATCCAAACCAAGAAAATAGTAGAGTGCAGGAAAAACAACTTAAAGCAAGTAATTTCAATAGCATAAGCCGAATTATGCGGTTTTTAAAACATCAAAAATTTACTGAAAATTTCGGCAGAGTCTCCTTTGTAAAAACTGGCCCCCAAACGGGATACAACATGAATAGTATACGAAAACAATAAAAAGGCATCCCCAAGCGGGAGCTAGCTCTTCGTCAATCGACGGTCACAACCACACAAGCAATATAATATACAACGCCAACGGCGAGGATCAAAACTCAAAGGAAACTCAAAACCACCAGAAAAATAACGAGCGACTCTAAGGTCGAAAGAATAACCAACACTGGTCTCTATCTCAATAAATACATGTTTGGTTGATGGAATTCTAGATACAACAGAATAATGATATACAAGATAAATAATGGGGGTATGATACAAGTAAACCCACCTACTAGCAAATCACCCGAATGAAACTATGCCCGCAAAGCCGTAATGAACCTGTACGGCAACCTGCAAGAAACTGGGGCACAACGGGGGTGAGTTGCCAACTCGTGAATAGAAAAATATCTACGCAGAGAAATCGCATAAATAACGCAATCCTAGGTCAAAGATCATAATATATCCTCAAATATATGTATAACAGGCAGCCTATGACAATGTCTAGGGTAATATCTATCCCGAGTGTAAACTCATGTGCCCGTGTCAGTGCCTCAGGTAGCAATATATCATATGAATGAGGTATGAATGCATGAAAACAGAATACATGTAAATGAAGAAACTGTTTTCATAAATTAGTGAGATTTCCTTCATATTTTAAACTGAGGTATCATAATTAAAATCAGTATCAACAGTGTCTAGCATCGACACAAAACATAAATCTCACTGTCTCGAAATATCAATGTCTCAATCTCAATATCTAGGGCGCCGTCAGTCCAGACCGGCCCCTACCATCCATCTCAAGACCACGACGGTATCCTCCGGATATCCGACGCGTCGGGTAATATCACCGGTAGGTAGTGCTCCCCAGCCAGGCTCAACGTCAACACCACATTCCTCTTGCCCCGGGGTACCATACCGGGCCCACCATGTACCCGTGACGGTTCCTCCACTCCTCGACACGGATCTCCAAAAGTACAGCAAACTCATGGTGGACGACACTTTACATCACTAGAAAACCGCAACATTTTATATTTTAAAAGATCATAAGTTGTAAATTTTGCGGCTTTCCCCGAAATCCAGAAATATCATAAATCTCAAGAAATCATCACAAGTGCATATGTCAATGATAATGAACTAGGCATGAACAACTGAATAACAGTATGCATGAAGTGGTAGGTAATAACTACAATGTCTAATATGGCATATAAGGGAAGTACACTAATATCATGTCAACACTACTAGCTAACAATCTGAGTCAAGCAATTATATTCTATAAAGTGTACGTGACATGGCAATTACCGATGAAGATGTGTGTGAGCCGGCAAGTAGGTGTACGTGGTACATACGCATCATCGGTAATGGTGCTGGTGTCCTAACAGCATGATATCAATAATGGAATATGCAGCAAAATAAATATGCGAGGCAGAGCGAACAGCAATAATGTGCGGGAGCTGAATACTAGACACAACGATAACTAATCTGCAATAATCTAATATAAGTCCTACAAATGGTGCCTTTTCAAATAACACGAATTATGGGGTTTTGAAAATAGGGGCTACGGTGTTTTTTATGAAAAGATACGTCGTTTTTGAAATATCCGTAGATTCCCTTGAGCTGTCTTTAAAAATGCCCACGATTCGTTAGTTTTTTTTGAAATAGGTAAGAAGTCTAATCTAATCTAACAACTACACTAAACTATACGGCTGAACTACAAGCTGAACTACAGGTAAGGAAACCGCCTATCATCTGAGTCGATACATATACATACCTGTATATGTATAGTCGGTGATCTCGCCTCAATAATATCATATCCGATACCATATCTATAATCAGGCATCCCAAGTCAAGAGTGCGGATCAATCATCAATATAGCTCGTACGTAAATCCGTCGTACGGCATCCCAATCTGGGTACGGGTCAATATCACATTCATCATACTATTCACCTGGTATCCTCTTTATCAAATATCATGATCGGGGTACTGATCTACGTCTAGTACCATACTGATACCGCCTACGTATGCATGGACGTGTGTGAAACACTACGTCAAGGACCCGCTACAACGTCATGTCGTATCTAAGATACGAACCCTGCTATATCACCGATCTCACGGCCTCAAATCAAATCTCATCGACTCATCATAAATCCCAAGTACTATCATCCTCAATCCGTATGTGAACACATAGTCCCATACCCATGTGAACACATAACTATATAATCCCGTATAAGCGCAAATGAAAGAAGAAAGTATGCAAGTATGGGTGTGTGTGTGCATGTGTGGTGCGACCACTACTCTAGGGTTTCGCGACACTAAATCATCCAAGAACACCAAATATCTATATCATCGATAATATCAAACAAATTATAGTCAAAATATATATATATGTGTGTATACGTATTCTTATACATCACCACGAACTGCGGGGGTGCTATACGCCATCCACCCGACTTCTCCCCGTAGATATAAATCTACTCACCTGGTCCTCGCTCGCCGGTGCCGACGTCGCCACGCGCTTGCTTGTCGTCTCGAAGTCCACGTGGGGGTACCTACATATCATAACGCACCATATCGCATTAAAACTAAATTCGAGATCGAAACGGCATACGAAAATCAAATCGGCACGCGTATCACGCATAGGTCCAAACCTATCGCCTACGCATGCAAGAATAGTAAAACCAACCCTCGATGTCGATGTACAAACGTCAAACCATCGAGAAAAATCCAATCACACTCATTTGAACATTCACGAACACTAATTTTAATATAAACTAGGTTAAAACTCACAAAAACCCCATTTTCACTTAAAAAGTCATTTTTCCGAAAATCTAGCAAGCACAATTCGCCGTTTTGTACAAAACATGATGTTTAAAAGAAAGTAGCGGCCAATATACTTATTAAATATCTTAAATAAGTCGTATAAACAATTTCCGGAATTTAATCTCATTAAATTCCAAAAATCCTAATATTCTAGTTTACAAAAATACCCTTTTTTAACAATTTCAAAGCAAAAATGCACAAACTACAATCTAGCTTAGATTTGCATGATCCAAAGCATTAAACCACACTTAATAAAGTTAATGAAGCCAAGAAAACCCTAATCACATTTTTAATCCCAAGAATTTAACAAATTTCAAAAACCTAGTAAGCAATTAGCAAATTAACACAATTTTTCAAGTAACAACTTGTAATTAACAACTAGATTAGTTTTCTACAAAACTAATTATGTTAAACCACTTCACTAAACCATGCACAATCAAACACAACTCATTTCCACAACAAACCCTAACTTGAAATCCAAAACTTGCAATTAAACTCACATATCCAAGTTAATACTTAATTTAAATTAGCTTTAAGAAACAAGTAACAATTTAAGCAAAAAAAGTTTTAGAATTATACCCAAAAATATATGAAGGTCCACAAGCATCCATGGCCTCCCAAAATGCTCTCTTTTCACAAGGATCCATGCTATACGGGCTAAGCTAAAATGGGTAGGAGTCGGATTTGGGTTTAGATTTGAATTTGCATGGATTTTGAAGTGATTTGTGGATTTTTTTGATGAAGAAAAGAGTGGGATTTAGGGGGGGGCTGCTGCTGTTGGGAGGGGGAGAATTTCGGCCAGAAATGGGAGTGAGGAGAGAGAGGGAGGTAGAGAAAATGGGGGGGGACAAAGTCAAGGTCAAGCAAAGTCAAAAGTCTAACTACTTTATCCATTTTCTATTCTTTTCTTTTATTTCTTTTCCTTTGAAAACCAAGTGGGGACAAGAAAGGGGGCTGCTGAATTCAGCCATGGGGGGAGTAAGTGGGGGTGTGTGGGTGTGGGTACGGGTGTGGGGTGATGAAAAATGATAAATACAATACCCCAAACATCCATTTACGCTAAAAAAAAGCCTTTTTTCTTCAATAATTTCTAAACCGTTTTGGCAAATGGTTTCGTTCCAAAAACCACATGATAAAATTTTATTTAATGTTTTATGATGCACAAAATTTGTTTCAACTCATTCCAATTTGTAATTTTCCCTAATTAAATGTATTAGTGACGGCTTAAATAATAATAAAATAATATTTTTTTTCAGAAAATTTGAAATTTCACCAGCGGCTCAATAAACACCAAATAATAGCAATTACATAGCTAGAATATGTATATTTAATTTTTATAATAAGATATTTGTATTTTGACTTTTCACAGAAAACCCCCTTATTTTACCGATTTTTTCGAAATTTCACCGAAACGATTTTCAAAACGCTACAATCTTCCCCCCTTAAAGAAATTCGGTCCCCGAATTTAAATTCAAACTCCCCCAAATACTAAAACATCTAGGAAAACCCATCAAGTCGTCAGGGCTCCGAAATTGTAAATACATAAAACAAATCGTAGCGCAGCGCATGCGCTTGAAAAATGAGCATTTAACTCAAATCAAAACTCCGTCAAGCATCCCGCAATCATTGGAGTCATGGAGAAGACATCAATGCCAAATCCAAATCAAAACCAATATGACATAACTCGAAACTATACATGTAAATATCGAATCTATATATGTAAGTATCTGAAGGAAATGCATGCCAAATCTCTTTATGTCGCTGTGCACGCGTATAACACTGCACAGTGGCGGACGTCTAACATAAGGAAATAACTATATACATATATACCTTTGTTTGAAATGTACGTTCCGCCGTTTTGGAAACAATTTAGAAGGGTCTCCTTGTTTTAAACATTTCGTGTCATATCAGACACGTAGGTAAATACTGAGGCTATAGCTCGCTTTTTTTTTGGAAATCCCTTCAATAACTATCAATGCATGCAAAATATATTCAGGTACTGTCCTCTGACTAGTCCTGCTCAGTACGAAAACACATAGCAATATCATAAAAACGTACTGCTCTATACGAAATCAATCCCCAAAATATGCACATGAATGCTACGTGCGTCTGGTGCGCACGGAAATCAAAATCCATGAATGTGCCATACATGCGCACAGAAACAACATCTAAGTGCATCGGGTGTGCACGAAACATCTGTCGTAGGCAACATGTGTGCCTGACAGCAAAATCAGGTGCATCTGACATGCACGAAAAATCTCAATTTAGTGCATCTGGTGTGCACCAAAATCGCATCTCAAGACATGCGCTCAACATGCGCGAAAATCCAAATCAGGTGCATCCATCGCGCACGAAATCATGAAATCCAATATCAAGCGCCGAACGTGCGCAAAATCAATCAGGTGCACAAGGTGCACAAAACAAATATCGAGTATCATAATCGAAATCGAAGTCCAGTGCATCTAAGTGCACATAAGGCGTATCACTGCACTGCAAGCATATATAAACTATACCGAGTGCAGGAACGAAATCGTGTGCATGCATACGCACAAAACCAACTCAACTGTTTAAAACCGTAATATCACAAACATGTGAAACTAAAGCACGAAAACGATATCAAGTGCAACACTGTGCAAAGGTCGTAAATCCTCAATCATCAAAATCAAATCTTACGAATAAATCACCCAAAACATCGTAATCAATAATGGCGGAATAGTACCGCTCAAGCGCATCCTCTAAGAATCTCGGCCAACTGTCGCGGTCACTAGTGGGACGTCTTGTCGATGATCATGAACTCTGTCCTGCTGGTGTGCGTAACTATGACCACTCCTGGGTCAAGGTCTTCACTGTGAATTACCAATCTTTCGGTCCATCGGCTCATCGGCCCTGTCAGGTGTGCTAACGGGGACGATTCCGTTCTGGCACTTCTCTGGTCATCTCTTGGTCAATCATCGCGACCACTCGTAAGACAGGATATCACTGGCGTCGGCCTCTGGCTCTCTGAATGTACGTGACACATCTGATCCTGGGTGCAAGTATCATTGCAGCAGTGTCCTGGAAGGAATCCTGCTCACGGTCTCTTCTATGTCTCGTCTCTGCCAACTGTCCGGAAGTCGTTGTCCTTTCCTATATCTGCATCTTGCTCTGGAACGACTGCATACTCATCGCGACTCCTTCTGGAAGGTAAGTCCAAGTACCATGCCTCGGCATGCGCATCGCCTCTCTGATGTCGGCGGAGTGGAACATCATCTCATCTAGATCTGGTGCGAACCTCTTACTCCACTTTTCTCTAATGTCGTCCTCTTTGGACTCGTCTCGTCACGGCTGCATGGACTGAGCTCCAACGGCTATCCTCGTATCTGGAGTCTCCCAAGAATGCATCTCACCACCTAGCATCCGATTGAAGTCGAACCATTCGATCGATTCGTCAAAACCTCATAATCCCCCAAGAGCTCAACATCTTGGTACAGTTTAATAGTATCGAATATATATACCACAGCATCGGTGGTCCAGCCGTAGAAGGGCAAACCTAAGCCTCACTAATGGCGCCGTGGAACTGCCGCAAACCCGAAGGTTCAAAGGCTTTCACACGGTCATTAAGTCGAGTTAGGGTTTCATTCTTCTAGAGGGACCATAGAATTGCCTGCATGTCTTTCCGACTACTTTAAACTTGGAATAATAGGTTTCTGACATTCGATCGTCTCTGTCGACTCCCAACGTCTCCGCGTGAAGTCGTCTCTAGCTGGAATCAATCTATCTGATGACCTCGCATCGGGGTAAGCGAACGAACCACCTGTCCTAGTCATTCATCATCGGGTGACTAGCGACCTTGTATCATCTATTCGTACAACTCGCCCCGCAATAGCTCCAAAATATGGGGCGATATCTCGTCGCTCGCAGCAACAACTGGCTCGCTCGTCTGCACGCTGAACAGTGCCTCAATCATCAGGAGTAAGAAACACACCAACTGTCATCAAAATCTGGCTGGCCTCCATCATCGGCTCAATTCTCTAGTGTCGACCAGCACCTCCAAGTAACCTCATAAGGGCGATCCGCCAAACGCTCGTGGCGCGGAAACACAGTAAGAAGACACATCTCTGCAATCGTGTCGCCGGAATTTCGCCCTGGTCAGTCCTCGTTCGTGACGAGATTGTGCTGACCGCAACTCTAGCCGTAGCTCTCCCTGCCGTAACCGTAGCAGCAAAACCAAACTGGTACCGATGAGGCTAGATCGGAACGAACATAATACTGAACAAAGAAATGTACATCCTAAGGCTTCTTAAGTGGAGTAGCGTATCGTAAATATGCCGCGGAACATACCCACAGTACGTCACTCTACTTTAGTCACCTATTCTATCAACCAAGGGCCATCCTACGCTCCGAAGGTTAAAACCTATCGCTCTGATACCAACTTTGTCACGACCCGAAAGTACGGAACATGACCGGCACTTAAACTACGAACGTCTCGAGGCGTACGTAATCTAAGTAAACCGAAAACCCAGAAATCCAAACCAAGAAAATAGTAGAGTGCAGGAAAAACAACTTAAAGCAAGTAATTTCAATAGCATAAGCCGAATTATGCGGTTTTTAAAACATCAAAAATTTACTGAAAATTTTGGCAGAGTCTCCTTTGTAAAAACTGGCCCCCAAACGGGATACAACATGAATAGTATACGAAAACAATAAAAAGGCATCCCCAAGCGGGAGCTAGCTCTTCGTCAATCGACGGTCACAACCACACAAGCAATATAATATACAACGCCAACGGCGAGGATCAAAACTCAAAGGAAACTCAAAACCACCAGAAAAATAACGAGCGACTCTAAGGTCGAAAGAATAACCAACACTGGTCTCTATCTCAATAAATACATGTTTGGTTGATGGAATTCTAGATACAACAGAATAATGATATACAAGATAAATAATGGGGGTATGATACAAGTAAACCCACCTACTAGCAAATCACCCGAATGAAACTATGCCCGCAAAGCCGTAATGAACCTGTACGGCAACCTGCAAGAAACTGGGGCACAACGGGGGTGAGTTGCCAACTCGTGAATAGAAAAATATCTACGCAGAGAAATCGCATAAATAACGCAATCCTAGGTCAAAGATCATAATATATCCTCAAATATATGTATAACAGGCAGCCTATGACAATGTCTAGGGTAATATCTATCCCGAGTGTAAACTCATGTGCCCGTGTCAGTGCCTCAGGTAGCAATATATCATATGAATGAGGTATGAATGCATGAAAACAGAATACATGTAAATGAAGAAACTGTTTTCATAAATTAGTGAGATTTCCTTCATATTTTAAACTGAGGTATCATAATTAAAATCAGTATCAACAGTGTCTAGCATCGACACAAAACATAAATCTCACTGTCTCGAAATATCAATGTCTCAATCTCAATATCTAGGGCGCCGTCAGTCCAGACCGGCCCCTACCATCCATCTCAAGACCACGACGGTATCCTCCGGATATCCGACGCGTCGGGTAATATCACCGGTAGGTAGTGCTCCCCAGCCAGGCTCAACGTCAACACCACATTCCTCTTGCCCCGGGGTACCATACCGGGCCCACCATGTACCCGTGACGGTTCCTCCACTCCTCGACACGGATCTCCAAAAGCATAGCAAACTCATGGTGGACGACACTTTACATCACTAGAAAACCGCAACATTTTATATTTTAAAAGATCATAAGTTGTAATTTTGCGGCTTTCCCCGAAATCCAGAAATATCATAAATCTCAAGAAATCATCACAAGTGCATATGTCAATGATAATGAACTAGGCATGAACAACTGAATAACAGTATGCATGAAGTGGTAGGTAATAACTACAATGTCTAATATGGCATATAAGGGAAGTACACTAATATCATGTCAACACTACTAGCTAACAATCTAAGTCAAGCAATTATATTCTCTAAAGTGTACGTGACATGGCAATTACCGATGAAGATGTGTGTGAGCCGGCAAGTAGGTGTACGTGGTACATACGCATCATCGGTAATGGTGCTGGTGTCCTAACAGCATGATATCAATAATGGAATATGCAGCAAAATAAATATGCGAGGCAGAGCGAACAGCAATAATGTGCGGGAGCTGAATACTAGACACAACGATAACTAATCTGCAATAATCTAATATAAGTCCTACAAATGGTGCCTTTTGAAATAACACGAATTATGGGGTTTTGAAAATAGGGGCTACGGTGTTTTTTATGAAAAGATACGTCGTTTTTGAAATATCCGTAGATTCCCTTGAGCTGTCTTTAAAAATGCCCACGATTCGTTAGTTTTTTTTTGAAATAGGTAAGAAGTCTAATCTAATCTAACAACTACACTAAACTATACGGCTGAACTACAAGCTGAACTACAGGTAAGGAAACCGCCTATCATCTGAGTCGATACATATACATAGCTGTATATGTATAGTCGGTGATCTCGCCTCAATAATATCATATCCGATACCATATCTATAATCAGGCATCCCAAGTCAAGAGTGCGGATCAATCATCAATATAGCTCGTACGTAAATCCGTCGTACGGCATCCCAATCTGGGTACGGGTCAATATCACATTCATCATACTATTCACCTAGTATCCTCTTTATCAAATATTATGATCGGGGTACTGATCTACGTCTAGTACCATACTGATACCGCCTACGTATGCATGGACGTGTGTGAAACACTACGTCAAGGACCCGCTACAACGTCATGTCGTATCTAAGATACGAACCCTGCTATATCACCGATCTCACGGCCTCAAATCAAATCTCATCGACTCATCATAAATCCCAAGTACTATCATCCTCAATCCGTATGTGAACACATAGTCCCATACCCATGTGAACACATAACTATATAATCCCGTATAAGCGCAAATGAAAGAAGAAAGTATGCAAGTATGGGTGTGTGTGTGCATGTGTGGTGCGACCACTACTCTAGGGTTTCGCGACACTAAATCATCCAAGAACACCAAATATCTATATCATCGATAATATCAAACAAATTATAGTCAAAATATATATATATATATGTGTGTATACGTATTCGTATACATCACCACGAACTGCGGGGGTGCTATACGCCATCCACCCGACTTCTCCCCGTAGATATAAATCTACTCACCTGGTCCTCGCTCGCCGGTGCCGACGTCGCCACGCGCTTGCTTGTCGTCTCGAAGTCCACGTGGGGGTACCTACATATCATAACGCACCATATCGCATTTAAAACTAAATTCGAGATCGAAACGGCATACGAAAATCAAATCGGCACGCGTATCACGCATAGGTCCAAACCTATCGCCTACGCATGCAAGAATAGTAAAACCAACCCTCGATGTCGATGTACAAACGTCAAACCATCGAGAAAAATCCAATCACACTCATTTGCACATTCACGAACACTAATTTTAATATAAAATAGGTTAAAACTCACAAAAACCCCATTTTCACTTAAAAAGTCATTTTTCCGAAAATCTAGCAAGCACAATTCGCCGTTTTGTACAAAACATGATGTTTAAATGAAAGTAGCGGCCAATATACTTATTAAATATCTTAAATAAGTCGTATAAACAATTTCCGGAATTTAATCTCATTAAATTCCAAAAATCCTAATATTCTAGTTTACAAAAATACCCTTTTTTAACAATTTCAAAGCAAAAATGCACAAACTACAATCTAGCTTAGATTTGCATGATCCAAAGCATTAAACCACACTTAATAAAGTTAATGAAGCCAAGAAAACCCTAATCACATTTTTAATCCCAAGAATTTAACAAATTTCAAAAACCTAGTAAGCAATTAGCAAATTAACACAATTTTTCAAGTAACAACTTGTAATTAACAACTAGATTAGTTTTCTACAAAACTAATTATGTTAAACCACTTCACTAAACCATGCACAATCAAACACAACTCATTTCCACAACAAACCCTAACTTGAAATCCAAAACTTGCAATTAAACTCACATATCCAAGTTAATACTTAATTTAAATTAGCTTTAAGAAACAAGTAACAATTTAAGCAAAAAAGTTTTAGAATTATACCCAAAAATATATGAAGGTCCACAAACATCCATGGCCTCCCAAAATGCTCTCTTTTCACAAGGATCCATGCTATACGGGCTAAGCTAAAATGGGTAGGAGTCGGATTTGGGTTTAGATTTGAATTTGCATGGATTTTGAAGTGATTTGTGGATTTTTTTGATGAAGAAAAGAGTGGGATTTGGGGAGGGGGGGGCTGCTGCTGTTGGGAGGGGGAGAATTTCGGCCAGAAATGGGAGTGAGGAGAGAGAGGGAGGTAGAGAAAATGGGGGGGGACAAAGTCAAGGTCAAGCAAAGTCAAAAGTCTAACTACTTTATCCATTTTCTATTCTTTTCTTTTATTTCTTTTCCTTTGAAAACCAAGTGGGGACAAGAAAGGGGGCTGCTGAATTCAGCTATGGGGGGAGTAAGTGGGGGTGTGTGGGTGTGGGTACGGGTGTGGGGTGATGAAAAATGATAAATACAATACCCCAAACATCCATTTACGCTAAAAAAAAGCCTTTTTTCTTCAATAATTTCTAAACCGTTTTGGCAAATGGTTTCGTTCCAAAAACCACATGATAAAATTTTATTTAATGTTTTATGATGCACAAAATTTGTTTCAACTCATTCCAATTTGTAATTTTCCCTAATTAAATGTATTAGTGACGGCTTAAATAATAATAAAATAATTTTTTTTTCAGAAAATTTGAAATTTCACCAGCGGCTCAATAAACACCAAATAATAGCAATTACATAGCTAGAATATGTATATTTAATTTTTATAATAAGATATTTGTATTTTGACTTTTCACAGAAAACCCTCTTATTTTACCGATTTTTTCGAAATTTCACCGAAACGATTTTCAAAACGCTACAACTTTATCTTAACATGTTGACTTGCATTGGTTTACTGTCTTTCTCTCACATGTTGATAAAGCCCTTAGGATCTGTACTCGACTACTGGGATTATGATGAGATCATACTAGTGGGGCCACGGTAGTCGATGAGTACATCCTATAAATATTCCTAGTCGAGGGTATATCGAGACGGGGCATCGATACACCAGAGTAGACTAGCGTATACGCATCTTGACCCATATGATGGGCGATGGATGAACCCATATCCATCGGTGTTTGATATCAAGTATGGTGTACGGGTACTCAGTGGAGACTGGGTACACTGGACGGACTCGCCGAGAACTCCCAGATGGTGATATACCACACGTCAGATGGCAGTTCTCCGGTGACACTGGTACAGGGTAGTCTATAGACCCGAGATCGTCATAGAGTCTTGTGTGATTCCCACTGTGCTTTGATTTCCACCTTACCACATCCAAGAGGGCGTGCAAAACGGTGGCTTTTGGGTACAGTCCCGAATCACATGGAGGCAATGAGCGATAGGAGGGGATTCGTCTCTCCCGGTATAGGGAGTTGATGTTGTGCTGTGTTCGATTGGCTATAACTGGAAGTCCCTGGCCAGGGCTGATATAGAGATTTACTGCTAAGTGTTACTAGTAGTTTCTCGACCTGTTATTAGCCTCACATCGACACGACTTATCGGTTACTGGGGTCTGACGTATACCACCCTTAGACTTGATATGCGACATATCAGACGAACAGACCGGACTGTACGGGAGTGTTACTAATTGGATTCACAGGAGAACGGACAGGCTAGCTTGTTGATCTTCTGATCGCTCAATACCTGGGTGGCTGTTACGTTTAGCTGACCGCTTGCAGCTTGTGGGTGTTTGATATGATCATCACCTGCTACCGGCGTATTGACGATTCTTTAGAGTCCTACACAGAGGTTTCTTGGCTCAGGCAAAACGGAGTAGAGGCACATATATGATATGTGCCGAACCGAGGATAATTCGATATGAGATACCGTATTATATTCTCACGATATTTAGATATGGATCGGGACATCGGATCAAGTGTTGATTCGATGAATCGGTACATGATATATTAGTCGGTTATATACGATATAGCCGGATCGTCGGATCAAGTGTTGATTCGATGATTTAATGTATAATGATATATATGATATATTGTATTACATTATCTAATATTGGCTCGCTTTATTATTTCATTTTCTCACCGGATTAATACATTGATATATATGCGATATATGTTAATTGTATTATTTTCTTTTGTTGCAAATATATAATATATATGTGATATATATTATTGTGACATGATATGATTTATTATGAAACATGTTTAAGGATGATAAAAAGGGATTAGGGTTTGATTAGGGTTAGTTCCTTCTTGTTCATTCTAGAAGGATTCTCTTTTGTCTTGGTTAAGATATTATGGTTGATCCTTATCCTTAACCTAACCAAACCCTGACTCTAGTTTTCTCTACAAAGTCTTAGCCTCTCATCCTTGACCATGGTTCCATAATCAATCATATAGATTTATCTACTATTCATCACAAAAGGATTATTCTTTTCATTCTTCATCTTCTTCTCTCTTTAGTTTTTGAGAGAGAGCTCACTAGAAATTCCTTTTGTGATGATTTCTTGTGAGAAAGTGAATTAAAAAGATAGCATAAATACTACTCCATCATCCTCATCTAATCTAGCCCATTAGATTAGGGTGTTCATCTCTTTAGAGTGAGAAAGCTTGGGTTATAGCAACTTCGACGTAGATCATCGGAGAAGCGGAACACTTCAAGCTAGCATGGATCGTTCGAGTCGTGGAGCCACTCTTGAGTCCGGGAGATCGTGGATCGCGGTGAAGGGACTTCTACTCGGAGCTTGTGAAGCGAAGGAGCAGACTACAAAGGTTGTAATCCCTCACACTTAGCTTTAAAGATGTTATCTTGCATGCTAAACCCTAATAATCTAGCAAAGATCCCGTCTTTGGGTTGTTCGGCACATGTAAAATTTTATTCGGGCATGTTTGATGCTTTATGAACCTTCACAAGTGTGCCTAGGAACCTTACAAGGTTGTAGCCACCGTTGTATTATTTCATTTACTATTTTCTGCTCCTAGGATAGACCCAAGGTGGGGTGCACAAACTACCGGGTAGTTTGAAGTGCTTAGTGGCTTACTCACGTCGTTGAGGGAGACCGCTTCACTTCGGGTACTTAGCGGGTAGTTTGCCGTACCCGTAGGGGTCTAGGGTGGGGGTTTGGCTATTCATCGCGACTGTGTAATCCGTCTTTCATTGCAGGCTCAAAAGAAATGCGGATTGCTTGTATGTCCAATATGTTCATCTGTGATCTGAAATGTCTATTATTGCATCTGACGAATGTACAATATCTATATATGATATCTAGTAGGCGTTACTTATGTTTTGCACCCGTGCTAGCCCATCCCCCGCTCTGTCGTTAGTTAAGTAACCTAACGGGTGAATGACGGGGCCCAGTGGCGAATGCGGATGTCATAAGAGGACGTTGTATTTTCGTTATTTTCTGCAATGATAGGTTAATTGATGGGACACATTATATTAATGCAAAGAAAATAAACCAAAGTTGAATCGTTGGAACATTTTAAAAGAAACCATTCGGTTATTTTAAAACAGAAGATTTTTTTTAATTGCGGAGCTTAAACCACTCCTTTTAAAAGCCATCAGGTTCCTTCGATCATATCAAGTTCACTACGTTCACGGTTTCGCTAAAACCATTCATAGCCCTTCGTCATTTCATTTGGGTATTCAGTAGTATTCAAGCTATGTATTTTGACCAACGCCAAGGCATAGTGTTTGGTAGCTGCTGGGTATTCATCTGTTGCATAGATAGATGAGTTAGTTTGGGACAGTCGTACTGCCATTTGGCCAACGTCAGGGGTATGTACGGATGGGTTCAAATTAACAAGATAATGATGGGTAGAACTTGACATGTGACTTATGAAATTTTGACCAACGCCAAGGTCATAAGAGCATGGGGAAGAAATCCATATCGGGAGTTTCTAAAGAAACTGAAACTTGCTAGAGTGGCATACCATTTGGAGTGTGATAATTTTGGTAGGATTCCTTCAGCTTTATCACACGATGATATTTGGATCCCGATCCTACTGTGAGTATATGCTACTCATCAGGAGATTCTTTCACTTAACGATCAATGCTATAAACCAAGTAGGTGTCGAGAAAGGTGTCAGCGGGGCTACGCCCCAAGAGAAACAGGTTATTTAATTAAGGAACTTCGCAAAAGCATCGTAAAACCTCCCTCGAAGTACCGACACCGGCCTGGCTGAACGATTAAATAAGTATTGTACGGTGAGAATAGTCCTGACTAGTTCTTCTTTTATGGTTTGAGGAAGGATTCAAGAAACGGTGGGAGCCATCATGTTTAGATAAACTAAAAACCACTCTAAACTTGCAAGAGCATCATGCTAAAGTGTTTCTCTCTCTCTCCTAATTGCAGCGACCCAGAACATGGCAGGCCTTAAGTTATTATTAGATAAAAATATTTTGACAGGGCCAAACTATAAAGATTGGTTTCGGAATGTCAAAATGGCAATTACCTATGACAAATTGGGGTATGTCCTTACTACTAAGGCCCCTGCCGTCCCAGGTCCTGAATCCAGTGTCGCGGATAAGGAAATCCGCAAGACCTGGGTGTTAGACTGCGCGAAGGCCAAGTGCATCGTGCTTGCCTCTATGAATAATGAACATCAGAGGAGGCACGAGAATATGGATCTAGAATCCATATTTCTCCACACCAAGGAACTGTATGGAGAGCAATCTCGTATAGCTAGATACGAGACCTCGAAGAACTTGTTTCAGTCGAGGATGGCTGTCTGATCATCTGTAGGGGAACATGTCCTTAAGATGATTGGCTATATTGAAGAGCTCGCAGACCTCGGGACAACATTAGAGAATGAGCTGTTTACAGACTCGATTCTCCAGTCCCTTCCTTCCACCTACGCCCAGTTTATCTTGAATTTCAACATTCAAGGTAAAGAAGTTGAACTTCCAGAACACCTTAACATGTTGAGGAGTGCAGAGGGCACCTTGCAGAAAGCAAGGTAAACACCCACTATGTTTGGTCGTGGTGCTTCCTCTTCCAGGTCCAAGGCAAGGGCCAAAGGAAGGAAGAAGAAGGCCGCTACCAAACCGAGAGGTGGTGTTGGTAAGGTAGGAGTCAAGGGAAAGGCAAAGGTTGCGGTGCCGGTAGTGGCAAAGGACGAGTGCTTCCACTGTCGTAGGAAAGGCCATTGGAAGAAAGATTGCAAAGCATGGATTGCCAAGAACCAGGACCCGAGGCAAGTTGTGGCTTCGGCTTCAGGTGTGTTTGTAATTGAAAATTGTCTGTCAATCAACTCTACTTCCTGGGTATTGGATACTGGATCAAGATCTCATATATGCAATTCATTACAGGCACTGAGAAACTGTAGAGTGCTGAAGGTTGGTGATATGTGTAGGGTTCCTAGGCATACACTAGAGGTTTTACAACCCATCAAACATGGCTAATTCAAAAATTTCCTATGTGCCGAGAAACCCTAAACTAGATCGTTACTAGAGGTAAGGCGATGCAAGCATGTAAACAACATTATTGCTAAAGGAAAGTGACTACAACCTTTGTAGATCCGGTCCTCCACTTCCTTAGCTCCATGAAGATGTCCCCTCGCTGCGATCATCGGATCCCGGACTCTAGCGTCGGCTTCGTCGGAGAAATGGGCGGGCTAGGTCGTCGACTTCGATGCCGAAGATGATCTACGTCGAGGCAACTCAAGATCAAGCTCCAACTTCACCAAGTCCTGAAACTTGTGAAGAAAACACCCTATACTAGTTGGCAAGTGGTAGAGGATGAAGAAATAGGAAGTGGGTTCACTTTAGAATTGGATTTCTCACTCTTTTTCTCAAGACACCATTAAAGGATGCAAGGTTTTCTTCATCTTGAAGAAGAAGAAGAAGAAGAAGAAAAGAATATGATAAGAATATGACAAATAGAAAATAAAGTGATGCTTATCATATAGAAACCATGGTTAAGTGTAGAGAATAAACTAGGGTTAGGTTTAATGGTTAGGTTAAGGATAAGAAACCAAATGGTCAAAGCTTCAAAGCTTCATGAAGCTTCAAAGAAAAATCAAAAGAAGCCACCCTTTTGTTTCTTGCCTTAAAAAGAATAAATAAAAATAAATAGATAAGTAAATCAAAACCCTAACCATTAACATAACCATGGTTTAGTCACACACATAACCATGGTTTAGTCACACACACCCAAGTTTGCATGTATCATCAAACATGATACAAACTAGTGCACAAAACTATATCATATATACAATGTGCACATCAAGTGAGAAAATCCATCTTAAGTGAAAAAATACTAGTTAATGTAAAGTAATATATCAAATATATAATTATACATTAAATCATTAAATCAACACTAGATTTAATGATCCGGTCATACTGCATATAACCGACTAATATCAAGTGTATCAATGTATCAAATCAACATTTGATTCGGTAACCCGGCAATATCACATATAACCGTCCCATGATACATATCGCGAGAATAGAATACAGTATCACATACTGGTATTATTCTCGGTCCTGCACATATCTCATATGCGCTCCTATTTCGTTTCGCTTGAGCCAGGAAACCTCTGTGTAGGACTCTAAAGACTCGTTAATACGCCGGCAGCAGATGATGATCATATCAAACACCCACAAGCCGCAAGCGGTCTGCTAAACGTAACGGCCACCCGGGTATTGAGCGATCAGAAGATCGACGAGCAAACCCGCTCACACTCCTGTGAATCCAACCAGTAACACTTACCGTACAGTCCGGTCTGTTCATCTGATATGTCGCATATCTCGCCTAGGGGTGGTTAACGTCAGACCCCAGTAGCTCGATAAGTCATGCCGACGTGAGGTCCATAACAATCGTGAAACTACTGATAACTCTTACCAGTATATCACTGCAACCCTGGCCAGGGATTTCCTGTTATGGCCAGTCGAGCATAGCGCAACATCAACCCCCAATACCGGGAGAGACGAATCCCCTCCTATCGCTCATTGCCTCCATGTGAATCGGGACTGTACCCAAAAACCACCTGTTTGCACGACTCAGTAGAGCCGTGGTAGGGTGGAAATCAAAGCACAGCGGGAGACATACAAGACTCTATGACGATCTCGGGTCAACAGACTAAGCTGTACCAGTGTCACCAGAGAACTGCCATCTGACGTGAGGTATAATACCATCTGGGAGTTCTCGGCGAGTCCGTTCAGTGTACCCAGTCTCCACTGAGCACCCGCATACCATCTCTGATGTCAAACACCAATGGATATGGGATCATCCATCGCCCATCACATGGGTCGAGAAGATATACGCTAGTCTACTCTGGAATATCGATGCCCTGTCTCGATATTCCCACGACTAGGAACATTGAAGGATGTACTCATGGACTATCCAGGCCCCACTAGTATGATCTGCATCATAGCCCTGGAAGTCGAGTACATATCCTAAGAGCTTTATCAACATGTAACAGAGAGACAGAAAGTATACATGTTAAGATAAAGAGCAACCAGATAGCGTACTATCATGTCGAGCAAGAAAGTCCTACCTATATATGTCCCAGCATCTACTACAATATACATCCAATGTACAGTAATGGCCTCTAGGGCATACATATAACTAACAATCTCCCACTTGCACTAGGGCCATCTGTAGCAGTAGTTGTAGTATCTAATACTCAACCATCCCCTAAAAGTCTCTCTTTGGGAAAAGGCCTTTGTGAGTGGATCCACCGTGTTGTCCTCTGAGTCTACTCTCCTAACCTCGATCACCCTGGAGATCAACTATCTCCATGATCAGGTGATGCTGCCTCAGAATATGTCTGGGTCACTGATGGGACCAGGGTTCCTGGGCCGAAACCACACTTCCATTGTCATACAATGGTAGGAACCGAGTTCATCTCATTAACTAATATACACCCAGACAGCCTCTTTGGTAGTATCCTAAGTAGCGATGTATCCAGCCTTTATCGTCTAGTTTGCCACGGTATCTAGCTTGGAACTCTTCCAACATACCGTCCCTTTACTGAGGGTAAATACAATGCCTGTGACTGACATTCAGTCGTCTTTATCACCCTGGAACCCTTCCAGTGATTCTCCCCAGGATCGATTGATACCATCTCACTACATCTAGTGAGAATCCTAGCATCCAATTACATCTATCTCATAGATGAAAACTCAGGATTTAGGAGGTATTACTTTGAACCTATTGGAGAATCCTTGTGATAAACGGAGATTGACCGAGCATAGTATAGGAAACTCTTTTCCTATCAAGAGTATGCCATCCACGTACTCTACGAGGATCATTACCATACTCCATACTACCCTTTTGTACATACCAGGTTCATCTACCATTTTGATGAAGTCAAACTCTTTGACTATCACATCAAAACATATGTTCCAACTCCGCGATGCCTGCTTTATTCTGTAAAGCAACTTGCACACGTTTCCGCTGCTCCCACTGTTTACGAAACCCTCTGGCTGTGTTCTTATAGACGTTCTCTTCTAAATCATTATTTAGAAAAGCAGTCATGGCATCCAACCACTAGATATCGTAGTCATGGTATGTAGCAATGGTAAGTAGGATCTGGATGGACTTAAGCATTGTCCCTGGAAAAGGTTTCATCATTATCCACGCTTGGTTGATGACGAAAACCTTTAACAAGTCTAGCTTTGAAAGTCTCAACTTTTCCATCTACACCAAGTAATCTTCTCAAGATATACTTGCTCCTGATAGGGATTTAACCCTTCAGTTATAGCAGACAAAGTCCACACTTTGTTGGTGTACATGGATTCCATCTCAGATCGCTAGGCATCCAGCCATTCTTACAGAGTCCCTACTCTCGATGGCCTGCTTGAAACTAGTTGGGTCATCATCTCATGATGCATTCCTCGCTCCCACTGTCATCGAGAAACCGAGGTATCTCTCAGGCGGATGAGGAACCCTACCAGATCGACGGAGAGGCTGAGGTTCGTCGGGAACTATTGAATCCTTTGGTTCTATCAAATCATCAGCTGCAGTTTTGTATAGCTGGAACCTTTCCAATTCTACAGAACTGACCTTGCCTCGATCTTGTCCGGATTTTGCTTTTGACATAGGCCGGACAATCCCAAATCTTAACTTACTTAAGAGATAGGCTCTTCCCATACCATATCTTATATGGAGTGGTAGGCAGTGATCTGATTCGAACCTAATTCAATAGGTATGCAGCTTCTCAAGTGCACAACCCCAAAAGGAAATAGGTAACTCAGTAGTACTCATCATAGAGCACACTATATCCAATATGGTGCGATTGCTCCACCCCGATACACCGTTGTGCTGTGGTGCATTCAGAGGAGTAATACTGAGAGAGAATCTCATTTTCTTTTAGAATATCCAAGAATTCCATGCACAAGTATTCTCCTTCCTGATCTTATCATAGGACATAATACTTATACCCGTATTTTGGTTCTCTACTTCGAACTTATATTCTGTGAATACCTCAAAAGCTTCGGACTTATGTTCTAACAAGAACATATGACAGAATCTTGAGAGATTATCAGAGAACGTAATGAAGTATAAAGAACCAGTCCTGGCATGTGTAGACAGGAGACCTTACATACATCATCATGTATCAGTCCCAAGAGTTTACTAACTCTTTCTCTGTTTCTAGCAAACGGAGCTATAGTCATCTAATCTTTGTGACATGACTGGCAAGTTTCACAAGATGTAAATTCAAACTGATTTAAATATGCATCTAGAATGTAACTTAAGCTAGTCAGGTTATATTGATATGACCTAGTCTACAATGCCTCAAGAAGGATTCGTTCATATCAGAACTCTTCCTCTTGTATGTGTTCTGTATACGAGGAACTGTAGTTTGATTTAGAACATCAATGCTTTTAGATAACGTGCCTGAACCGATCAACTTTTGATATAGGAAATGTTCAAAACATTATCCATCAATACAAAATTTTATCATTTCTTTAATAAATAAAGAGATTGATATGATTTTGTATATCAGGTTCGGTATCTAATAGCATTTGTTCAGAATCAATGTATTGGTAATACAGGGTGACAGTGACCAACGGACTTGGCTGCAACACTTTCCCCGTTTTCTGTCTCATGAAACTTATCACCCGTTCTCAGTTTTCTACCTTTTTGTAGCCCTATGTAACAGATTACATATCTGGGATCCTGATCCGGTATCAAATACCCAGGATGCAGAGGATACTGAGAAACAGTTCTTTGTAATGAACACACCCGAAGGAGATGCATCATATGCACTTTCTTCGTTTGGGTGGCATAGGAATTCTGGTATTTCCCTATTTCCTGCTCTGTCTTATAACAATTATAAGTTGGAGCGGGACCATCGTTCCCCAGCTTAGTATAACAAGTGGGTACGGTCAATACATCCATATTATTATCTTGATTAAGGCGTGATATGGTCGCTACCTGGAGAGAGAGAGAAGAAAACACTCTGTGTGCGCTCTTGGGAGATTAGATTGGTTATATATTTTATCTAATCAGGATGGCTCCCACTGTTTTTATGAAATCTTCCTTCAAACCTTAACAGGAAAGACTAGCCGGGATTAATTACACTCTACAAGTTCGCCAATCTTTCAGCCAGGCCAGTGTCGGTACTTTGAGGTAGGTTCCCCGTGCTTTCGCACGGACCTAATTACAGTAAACCTCGTTTTCCCAGAGGCGTAACCCCGTTGACACATTTCTAGACACCTACTTGATCGGCTAACTGCAAAGTGCAAAACTCTCCCAGGAGTAACAATTACTCGCAGTGGGTATCAGGATCCAACTATCATATAGAAGGTATGCAATCTCATTGCAAATTTCAACACTTGAAACTCCGGATAATGATTTTTACCCCTAGCATTTATGACCTTAACTATGGTCAACAAATCATAAGCACTAGTCTAGTTCTACCCGTCATTTCGTGATTAATTAGACCCACCCACATGACCCTTAACTAAGGTCAACAAAGTCAAGCGACTGTCCTAACTAATCGCATCATATGCGGTGTAGGAAGACATCACTTAGTTACCGTACATTGTGCCTTGACTATGGTCAACAAACACAGCACGAATACTAAGTACTCTACTTCCTAAAATGACGGAGGATTGCGGATGGTTTTTAAGAAAACCTTTAACGCTTTGAACTTGATCTCGTTGCGGAATCAAATGGTTTTTAAATGGAATGTTTTTTAGGCTTTTCTAGTTTTGCTAAAGGGGTCACTCCCGGTGAAGGGATCGTCGGCCCTTTCCTCGTCGAATGAGGTGCGGGATATATCATATATATCACTGTGCAAAGCAGAAACTATAGAAGCAATCAAAAGACAAACCGAGTGTGTAGCATCTGCCAGTTATTGCTAAAGGAGTCACTCCCGGTGAAGGGATCTCGGTCCTTTCCTCATCGAATAAGGTACAGGATGTTCTTCAAGGAACACCGCGATGCAAAGCAAACACTGTAGCTACCTGTTTTTATTTTGAAATTCGATTCCACAACATCAATTAAGTTTATTTTCTTTCATTAATCTCATTAATGAATATCCCATCATTTAAGTCCACCTAAACATCACATATAAATATAACGTACGCTTATGCCATCTGCATTCGCCTCGATGTCCCGTCTGCACCGTTAGGTTAGGTAACTAACGCCAGAGCGAGGCAGGGCTAGCGCGGGTGTAAAACATAAGCAACGTCTATATAATATATCATATATACTATATATAAAATCTATCTGAACATATCACATGATCACATCACAGATAACGTAGCAGAAAGTATCATATGAAATATTGGATATACTAGGACGTCCGTGTTTTCAATACGAGCCAGTATAAAACATGGATTCCACAGTCGTGATGTATAGCCAATCCCACACCCCTAGACCCCTACGAGAGCGGCAAGCAACCCTACCAATTCTAGGGTTAGGAGACCCGAACTCGACTCCTCGAGATGGCCTCCCACTAGACCCTAGAACCCGGTTACTTGTGCTCCCCTCCATGGGTCTATCCTAATGCGGAAAAGTAAATAATATACAAATGGTGACATCATCCGCAACCTGGAAGTGCCCCAATAAAAGAATATTACAAACAAGTTTTTATATGAATGAAAATGAAAAACACTCATCTCACATAAAAAAAACCCGGCTATTCAAACACGACGATCCAATATAACATATCCAGCAACACATAACATCACATGTCATCAACGTAAGTAAATATGCGCATCCCAATTGTCGTTAACATATAGCAACGAAACTGGCGATTTCACATATTACACTTACGGTCACAGAAAAGAAAGTGTGAAACTACAACAGTTGAAATCCGCAAACTATTTAGACATCGCATGCCTAACCAAATGAATTCCTTAGACATCGCATGCCTAACAGTTATAAACCCCGCATTTTAATCTCATTATCGAAAACTCTTTTCAATATCAAGTCCGGCAATTCAACAAGATTCCCGACATCCTGATCGAATGCTCGTCGCAAACTTCAGTAGGCGGCCACACCCCCGACGCCGTCGACGAAGTGCACCAAGGCGGAACACCGCTGCCGCGAGCACCCGAACGGATGCTTTCGGCGACGGGGTGTTAGTGTATATGCCCTAGAGGCCATTACTGTATCATACTAGTTTGTATATTACTTAATGGAAGCTTGGGATATTCACCTTGTATATACAATCTTGCTCAAAATAGTAGTATGCTACTTGGTTTGTTTCTACTTCAATGTGTACATGTGTTTATTTTAGTATATCGCCTATACACATTCGTGGACCCTTAGGATCTTTACTTGATTGCCAGCGTTGTGATGGCAGTCACACTAGTGGGGCTGGGTAATCTATAAGCACATCCTTATGCAGGTCCCTGGTCGCAAGACTATCGAGACAGGGCATCGATACTCCGGAGTAGACTAGAACATGCGCTTCTCATCCCAATGTGGGAGACGGTCTGTCCCACAGCCGTCGGTACGTCGTACTTAAGATAGTATGCGGGTGCTCGTTGGGTTACGAGTACACTGGACAGGACTCGTCGGGAACTGACTAGTTGGTATTATGCCTATCGTCAGTTATCAGTTCCCAGGTGACATGAGTACAGCTTAGTCCGCTGACTTGACACTGTCACTTCGCCTCGAGTGTGTTCCCACTGTACTTTGATTACTACCCTACCACGGCTCAAAGGAGTCGTGCAAACAGGTGGTAATTGGGTGCAGTCCCAAAGCACTTGGAGGCAATGACGGTTAGACAGGATTCGTCTCTCCCTGTATTGGGGGTTGACATCGCGCTGTGTCTAGGAGAGCCATTACACGAGTAGTCCCTGGCCAGGGCAAACGAGATATACTGGTAGGCTTCCAGTGTTATCTCAGGGTGTTTTGGGCTTCACTCCGACACGACTTGTACCGCTATTGGGGGACTGACATTTACCGCCCCCTAGGCACGCCATGCGATGTATCAGACGAACAGACCGGACTGTATGGAGAATGTCACATTCAAGCTCGGTAGGAGTTCGGATATGTTTCGCCTCGTCAGTCTTCTTGTCGGCATCTACCTGGGGACCGTTACGCACAGCTAGTGCCGCTTGCGGTCTGTGGTTAAACCCACTGCCAGCGTAGTGTCGAGTCTTTAGAGTCCCATACAGAAAGCTATTTGCCTTTAGGCAAAAGAGTAGAGGTCGCATGGTTTTGCGACAGGGTTCGGTCACATCCGTGCACTTGTGCACGTACAGTGTCCGGACAGTTCACACTAGCGGGCTTTGGTTTAAGCAGATCCTAGTGTACCTTTTGGGATTGGTTTTATCCAGTATGCATCCGTGTTCCTCGGAACGCGGATGCGGGTGTGTATGCACAGTTGACGGAGAGACAGAGGCAGAGGATTCTCATTAGGGTTGTTGACCGTTGACAGTTGACTATTGACTTTTTGCTCAACCCTAATGAGAATATGATATGTGATTAACAGTTATATTAATTAAGTATTATGGTGACATGGTTGTTGAGGGATTGACTTTGTTGACTTGTTGACTTTGTTGACCGGTTGACTAGGCTTGACTAGTTGACCATCATGATAACTATAGCTATCATTTCATGGCAAAGACTTTTGCTTACTTGTTCTTTTGTGCAAAATGAGTGCATGAAATGATATGGCTATGGTTGCTTAAACCATCACATAATACTTGATTGATATGAGGTGTTATGATTGTTTTGGATTATGAGAGCAAAATGAGAAAAGTCTTCTCTCATTCTTTCATGCTCATTCTCTCTCTTGTTCTTGAGCTCTCATCTCCTCCTCTTGCTCTTCCTCTCTTGACTCTATGGTTCACTTGTCTCATGAGTTGAGAACCAAGAACCATAGATAAAATCCCATACAAACTCTTCTCTACTCACTCTAGTTCACAAGGTTTAGCAAACCGAGTGAACTGGTTTCTTCAAAGTTCGAAGAAGGAGCCAAAGGTTGAAGCTTTCAGGTGGATCTATCTTCGGCGTAAGGAGACGACGGGGAGAAGCCGATTCAGACGACCATCGAAGCTTGAAGACGAAGGAGTTCGAGAGAAAGAAAGGTATAACCCCCTAACCGAGTAGTTAGGATTGTTAGTTAGATGTTTAACAAAGATCCGGGTCTTTAAGTCCATGTTACCACCTCTAAGAAAATTGTTTTTCACCAAATTCCGCATGCCCGAAAATACCGGGAGAGGTAGCATGGACTTACAGTGGTATCAGAGCCTAGTTAAACTCTATCTAACATGTTAGCAAAGTAACTAGAAGATCGATCAAAGAAAAAGTCACGAAACGAACCCGAGATTGTCAAGTTTCTGCCGATTTTTATTCTGTTCAAAAGTTGATAAATTTCATCTTAAAAATCGGCTCAGGCTTTTTATAGAATAACCACAAAATTTGGTCCCACGAACCGTTAAAAGTGCCGCGGAAACGCGGCGGGAGCACGCTCCCGCCGCGGTTCCGCGGCCGAGTTGACTCGGCCGAGGTCCAAATTTGGTGCAGTGTATTTCTGGGGTTGTTTTGGGATTTTTGGAATATGTATTTTCTGCCCAGATTTTCCAGAATGAAAATTTTATTTTTGGGGTCCTAAAAATCCGTATTTTTGATCGAACTTCTAAAAGACTTTAGCTGACGGGTTTTTCTGTAATGTGATATTTGTATTGAACGTCTACTAATCGCTATATGTCGATTAGTGGGGTTTATACAAATCTATGATCTGTAATGTCATTGGAATGTGTATATGAATTCATTGGATTGTCGCGGGTGAATAGCCGGGGGTTGTGAGACGAGAGTTTTCTTTTCTTTCAATTCATGTAAATTTGTAAATTGATGTAATAATTATTTGTATGGCCGCACAACCGGGTCGGGGTTGTAGCCGTCATTGTATAATTTCTTTTTACTGTTTTTGCTCCTAGGATAGACCCATGGAGGGGGTGCACAAACTACCGGGTATGCCGAAGTGCCGAGTGGCCTACTCATGGAGTTGAGGGAGGTTGCTTCGCTTCGGGTACTTGGCGGGTAGTTTGCCGCACCCGTAGGGGTCTTGGGTGGGGTTTTGGCTATTCACCGCGACCGTGTAATCTGCTTTTCGTTACAGGCTCGTACGAATTGCGGATTCCTAGTATATCCAATGTGTTCATCTGTGATCTGAAATGGCTATCATTGCAATATATCTATATATGATATTATTTAGGCGTTGCTTATGTTTTACAGCCGCGCTAGCCCAGCCCCCGCTCTGTCGTTAGTTAAGTAACCTAACGGGTAATGACGGGGCCCCGTGGCGAATGCGAATGGCATAAGCGTACGTCATATTTTGGTTGTTTTCTGCAATGGTAGGATTAAATGATGGGACGCATTAAAAGAACTAATGCAAGAATATCACACATTAAAAGAACTAATGCAAGAAAATAAACCAAGTTAAAATCGTTGGAACACTTTCGGAAACCCACTCGATTCTTTTCAAAACTAACTTTTAAATGCGGAGCTTGAGCCACTCCTTTTAAAAGCTATCTCGTTCCATCAATTATATCAAGTTCACTACGTTCACGGTTTTGCCAAAACCATTCGTAGCCCTCCATCATTTCAGTTAAATATTCGGTAGTATTCAAGCTATGTATTTTGACCTCACGCCAAGGCATAGTGATTGGTAGCTGCCGGATATTTATCTATTGCATAGATAGAATGCGTTGGATTGGGACAGCCGTACTACCATTTTGGCCTACGTCAAGGGTAGGTACGGGTGGATTCAAATTAACCTGGATAATGATGGGAAGAACTTGACATGTGACTTATGACATTTTGACCTCACGCCAAGGTCATAAGAGCATGGGGCAAAAATCCACATCGGGAGTTTCAAAAGAACTGAAACTTGCTAGTGTTGCATACCATTTGGAGTGTGATGATTCTGGTAGGATTCCTTCAGTTTTGTCACGCGATGATATTTGGATCCCGATCCTACTGTGAGTATGTGCTACTCCTCGGGAAATTTCTCACTAAACGATCAGTGCTATAAACCTAGTAGGTGTCTAGAAAGGTGTTAGCGGGGCTACGCCCCCAGGGAAAAGAGGTTATTTAATTAAGGAACTTCGCAAAAGCGTTGGAAAACCTCCCTCGAAGTACCGACACTGGCCTGGCTGAACGGCTAAGCAAGTATTGTACGGTGAGATTGATCCTGACTAATTCTTCCTTTTTGGTTTGAGGAGGGATTCGAGAAACAGTGGGAGCCATTCTGTTTAGACAAATTAAAAACCATTCTAAAACTTGCAAGAGCATCAAGCTGAGTGTTTCTTCTCTCTCCTAATTGCAGCGACCAATCGACATGACTGGACTTAAGTTACTTCTAGATAAAAACATACTGACAGGGCCAAACTACAAAGATTGGCAGAGGAATGTCAAGATGGCAATCACTTACGACAAGCTGGGGTATCTTCTTACCACCAAAGCTCCCCCTGTCCCTGGTCCCACTTCCAGCGTCGCGGATAAGGAAATCCGTAAGACTTGGGAGATTGATAGCGTGAAGGCCAAGTGCTTCGTACTTGCCTCTATGGACAATGAACATCAGAGGAGGCACGAGAATATGGACTTGGAATCCATATTTCTTCATACAAAAGAACTGTATGGAGAGCAATCTCGTATCGCAAGATACGAAGCGTCGAAAAAGTTATTTTCGGCAAGGATGGCCGTCGGATCATCAGTAGCAGAACACGTGCTTAAGATGATCGGCTACATTGAGGAGCTCGCGGACCTAGGGACCACATTGGAGAGTGAGCTCTATACGGACTTAGTTCTCCAGTCCCTTCCTTCCACTTACGCCCAGTTTATACTGAACTTCAACTTACAAGAAAAAGAAGTTGAACTTTCAGAGCTCCTCAACATGCTGAGGAGCGCAGAGGGCACCCTACAGAAAGGTAGGGAAACATCCACTTTGTTTGTAGGAGGATTATCTTCTTCTAGGTCCAAGGCGAAAGCCAAGGGAAAGAAGAAGAAAGCCCCCGCCAAACCAAGAGGCGGTGTTAGTAAAGTGGATACGAAGGGAAAAGCTAAAGCAACAAAGAAAGCGGGGAAGCTTGTGGATAAGGAAGAATGCTTCTATTGTCATAAGAAAGGACACTGGAAGAATGATTGCAGGGCCTGGAAGGCCAGAACACAGGAATTGAAGCAGGTTGCAGCTTCAGCTTCAGGTGTGTATGTTATTGAAAACTGTCTTTCAATAAACTCTACTTCCTGGGTATTGGATACCGGATCAGGATCTCATATCTATAATTCTTTGCAGGCGTTGAGAAACCGTAGTGTTTTGAAAGCAGGTGACATGACCCTCAGAGTTGCGAACGGAGCTAGCATGGATGCTAAAGCCGTGGGGGACTATCACCTGGGAATGTCAGATGGACATGTTTTGGTTTTGCGTAATTGCTTTTTGTACCCAACGCAACTTGTAATATCATTTCTGTATCTTTGGTTTCTAAAAAAGGTTATGAATTTGCGTTTGTAAGCAATGTTGTAAACATTCACCTTAATCAAGTTCTGATTGGGCCAGGTACATTGAGCAATGGCATATACGTATTAAACCAACCACAGATTTTCAATGTCCAGAATACACACAAAAGAAAGTCTCCGGAAATAAATCAGACTTTCTTATGGCATTGTAGACCGGGTCACATCAATGAGAGAAGGTTGACAAAGTTACATACAGAAGGATATTTGAATCCGTTCGAATATCAATCGTATGCCACTTGTCAATCCTGTCTCAAAGGAAAGATGACAAAGTCTCCGTTCACTGGACACGGAGTAAGAGCGAGCGAGCTCTTGGGACTCGTACACAGTGACGTGTGCGGTCCAATGTCTACACATGCGCGAAGCGGTTTTTCTTACTTCATTACTTTTACGGATGACTTTTCAAGGTACGGTTATGTCTTCTTAATGAAACATAAGTCCGAAGCCTTTGTAAAATTCCAGGAATATAAGAATGAAGTAGAAAAACAAACCGGCAAAAGTATCAAGATTCTAAGATCGGATCGAGGTGGTGAATACTTGAGTGCCGATTTCCTGGACTATTTAAAAGAGAACGGAATTCTCTCTCAGCTTACTCCTCCATACACTCCACAACATAATGGTGTATCGGAGAGACGGAACCGAACCCTATTGGATATGGTACGGTCCATGATGAGTAACGCTGAGTTACCGCGATCATTCTGGGGGTATGCGCTAGAATCAGCTGCATACCTTTTGAACCGAGTTCCCACTAAGACTGTGCCTACCACACCTTATGAGTTATGGAGTGGGAAGAAACCCTATCTTCAATATCTGAAGATCTGGGGATGTCCAGCTTTTGTCAACAAGCAGCATGCGGACAAACTCGAGGCACGCTTAGTACTGTGCAAGTTTGTGGGATACCTAAAGAACACCAGGGGGTATCTTTCCTACCACGCAGAGGAACAAAAAGTCCTTGTTTCTCGTAATGCACACTTTCTAGAACACCAGTTCATAGAAAAGGAAATTAATGGGAGCGCAGTAGAACTGGAAGAAATTCCAGAACCACGAGCTATTACTGAAAGCTTAGTGGAACCAGAGGGTTCAAAAGAACAGGACATTCCTACGCCGCTCCGCAGGAGTAGTAGGCAGTCTCATCCGCCCGAGAGATACTACGGTTTTCTCATAGACGGGGATAGAGAGGATTGCATCATAGATTATGATGAGCCTACTAGCTTCCAGCAGGCCGTTCAGAGCGTTGACTCAGTAAAATGGCTGGATGCAATGCGGACCGAAATGGAGTCCATGTACACCAACAAAGTATGGACGTTGGACATTGCTCCAGACGGGGTAAAACCCGTAGGATGCAAGTGGATCTTCAAAAGGAAGATTGGTGTAGATGGACAGGTTGAGACCTATAAAGCTAGACTTGTTGCAAAGGGTTTCCGTCAAAGACCTGGCTTGGACTATGACGAAACCTTTTCTCCAGTGGCTATGCTGAAATCCATTCGGATCCTTCTTGCCATTGCTGCCTTCCACGATTATGAGATCTGGCAAATGGACGTAAAGACTGCTTTTCTAAATAGAAATTTAGAGGAGTGTGTCTATATGGACCAACCAGAAGGTTTCATTCAGAGTGGGAGCAGTGGAAAGGTGTGCAAGTTGCTTAAGTCCATCTATGGACTAAAGCAGGCATCGCGGAGTTGGAACATCTGTTTTGATGAGACGGTCAAGGAATTTGGCTTTATCAAAAATCCAGATGAACCATGCATCTATTGTAGATTTGTAGCGAGAACTGTAGTATTCCTCGTTTTGTACGTGGATGACATTCTCTTAATAGGAAATGACATTCCTATGCTACAATCTGTCAAGGGGTTCTTGTCACACAGGTTCTCCATGAAAGACCTGGGTGATGCCTCATACATCCTGGGGATCCGGATCCATCGTGATAGATCCAAGAGGATATTAGGACTTTCACAGTCCAGGTACATCGACACCATACTGAAAAGATTCAGTATGGAAGATTCCAAGCGCGGTAACCTACCGGCTTGTCACGGGATCACCCTCTCTAAAGAGATGTCTCCCAAGACTGATTTGGAGAGGGATCGCATGTCTATTATACCCTACGCTTCTGCGGTAGGCTCTATAATGTATGCGATGTTGTGTACCAGACCGGATGTAGCTTATGCACTGAGTGTAGTAAGCCGGTATCAGTCAAACCCTGGGAAGAAACACTGGATAGCAGTAAAGAACATTCTCAAGTACCTCAGAAGGACTAAGGAGATGTTCTTGGTGTATGGCGGAAAAGACCTCCAGATCGAGGCCTTTGCTGACTCCAGCTTCCAGAGTGACAAGGATGATTCCAAGTCCATGTCGGGTTTTGTCTTTACCCTCAATGGAGGGGCGGTGTGTTGGAAGAGTTCCAAACAGGAAACCGTTGCAGACTCGACGATGGAAGCGGAATACATCGCTGCATCTGATGCCGCAAAAGAAGCTGTCTGGATGAGGAAGTTCTTGAAAGAGCTTCAGGTGGTTACGTCCATTGTTGATCCAATACCTCTGTATTGCGACAACAACGGGGCTATAGCTTTAGCGAAGGAACCCAAGTCCCATCAGAGATCTAGACACATCTTGAGGCGGTATCACCTGATCAGGGAGATCGTGGATCGCCAGGAGATCGAGGTTCGGAGAGTCGCTTCAGAAGATAACACTGCAGATCCATTCACCAAGGCCTTACCCCAGACTCAGTTCGAGCGGCTGATCGAGATGATAGGTCTTCGATACGCCAGTACATGGCCTTAGTGCAAGTGGGAGATTGTTGTTGGAGATAGTGCCCTCAGAGTCAATTATTGGATCACAGGCACGTGATTGCAATGATTGAGGGAGGACCTATCCCGGTAGGACAGTCTTACTCGAGATGATAGTATGCTATCTGGTTTACCTTTATCATCGTGTACTGCTTTAGGTGACCTGACAGGTCGCTATTACACGTTGATAGAGCCCCTAGGATTCTTGCTTGACTGCCAGCAGTATGAGGGCGATCATATACGTGGGAGCTGGTAGTCTATAAGCACATCCTTAAATGGTCCCTAGTCGTGGGAGTTTCAAGACAGGGAATCGATTCTCCAGAGTAGACTAGTGTATACAGTTGAGACCCCGACGAGGGGCGGTGGCCGGTCTCACAGGCCACTGGTGTCAGTTGGTTCACCTAAGATGTATACAGGTGCTCATTGGGTTATGAGTACACCGGACAGGACTCGCCGGGAACATGCTAGTTGGTCTTATACCTGACGTCAGATAGCAGTTCCCTGGTGACATGTGTACAGGTTAGTTCATCGACCTGGGGATCGTCATTTGTCTCGTGTGAGTTCCCACTGTACTTTGATTACTACCCTACCACGGCTCAAAGGAGTCGTGCAAACAGGTTTTAGTTGGGTACAGTCCCGAGCCACATGGAGGCAGTGAGCGGATCTTCGGGGGTTCGTCTCTCCCGGTATTGGGGGTGAGGTCGCGCTGTGTCTAGGAGAGCCATTACACGAAGTCCTTGGCCAAGGCAGGAGATTTACTGGTAGGTATTCCAGTAGTATCTCAGGGTGTTCTGGGCTACACTCCGACACGACTTGTACCGCTTTTGGGGGTCTGACTTTTACCAACCCCCTAGGCCCGCCATGCGATGCTCATAGACGAACGAACCGGACTGTACGGATATTGTCACTGACAGGCTCAGTAGGGTGTCAGGATGAGTTCGCTCATCGACGTCCCTTTTGGTCAATAGCTGGTGGCCCGTCACGTATTGGCTTATACCTCTGATGTGCTAGTGGTTAAATCCACAGCCATAGTATTGACGAGTCTTTAGAGTCCACCACACATTCAGTTACTCAGCTTTCGGGCGAAACGCTGTAGAGGCCGTATGGAGATATGGCAGGGTCCGATCAGATACGTGCGGTATTGCACGGATCAGGATCGGACGGTTTATACTAGAGGCCGTATAGATATATGGCAGGGTTCGATCAGATACGTGCGGTATTGCACGGATCAGGATCGGACGAACATTACTAGCCGGCTTTGGTTTAAGCCGGATCCTAGTTTAGTACAGTGTAGATTTTGTCTCTTTGCATTTGTATCCGGACGGAATACAGATGCGGGTGTGTATGCACAGTATCGGGGTTTTCCTGTAATTTATTACGGGACCAGTTTTCTGGAGTTGCCTGTTTGCATTCCGTTCCGGCCGGTTTTCCTTTGTTCTTTCCCGGCCGGACTTTTCCGATGGAGGGGGTTATTTGCAAGTTTGCAAATAACATTTGTGGAGGGGTTTTCTTGCATATGGATTAATTATGATACCATTCTTTTCTTTTCCACCATCACTTGCATTAATGAGAGGGTATGGGTTTGATGTATGATTGTTATGATGATGTTTTGTTTATGGTCACCATTTTCTATCTCCTACACTTACCTCCCTCTTGTATTTGTTTTGCTCTCCACCACCATTCCCAAAATAGCTTGGCCGGCCACAAATTTGAGGGGAGGAGAGAAAATGAGAGGTTTCATTTTTTTTTGGTGAAAGAAATTAATCATCCATCTCATTTTCATTTCTACAAAAATCCCCAAGTTCATATCTTGTTGATTCCTCCATCAAGGCAACATAACCCCAAAGAGACAAGCATCATCTACACTACATTCTACAGCACTTCTTGGGCATGTCGACTTGCCAGCTTCATGCCTGAGTTGCCTCGGTATAGAGGCGGGAGCCCGTAAAAGATGCAGGCGATGTGGTGCCCTTCCGGCGAGGAGGCGACGACCGGAGTTTCCGCGGGAGATCGGGACGACGACGAGAAGACCGGAGGACTCGGATCACTCGGTATATCTCTTCCCTTCATGTAGTTAGCTAGAACTAGTTTAATGGTCCGATCCGGGTGTTTAGTGCACGGTGGTGCCGGTTTGCAAAGTTCGCAAAATTAAAGTTTATCACCGTTTCCGCATTTGGCAGTCGGATTGACGGCCGAGGCGCCGCCGTGCACTTACAATTGTTAGTGTATATGCCCTAGAGGCCATTACTGTATCATACTAGTTTGTATATTACTTAATGGAAGCTTGGGATATTCACCTTGTATATACAATCTTGCTCAAAATAGTAGTATGCTACTTGGTTTGTTTCTACTTCAATGTGTACATGTGTTTATTTTAGTATATCGCCTATACACATTAGTGGAGCCCTTAGGATCTTTGCTTGATTACCAGCGTTGTGATGGCAGTCACACTAGTGGGGCTGGGTAATCTATAAGCAAATCCTTATGCAGGTCCCTGGTCGCAGGACTATCGAGACAGGGCATCGATACTCCGGAGTAGACTAGCGCATGCGCTTCTCATCCCAGTGTGGGAGACGGTCTGTCCCACAGCCGTCGGTACGTCGTACTTGAGATAGTATGCGGGTGCTCGTTGGGTTACGAGTACACTGGACAGGACTCGTCGGGAACTGACTAGTTGGTATTATGCCTATCGTCAGTTATCAGTTCCCAGGTGACATGAGTACAGCTTAGTCCGCTGACTTAACACTGTCACTTCGCCTCGAGTGTGTTCCCACTGTACTTTGATTACTACCCTACCACGGCTCAAAGGAGTCGTGCAAACAGGTGGTGGTTGGGTGCAGTCCCGAAGCACTTGGAGGCAGTAACGGTTAGACAGGATTCGTCTCTCCCGGTATTGGGGGTTGACATCGCGCTGTGTCTAGGAGAGCCATTACACGAGTAGTCCCTGGCCAGGGCAAACGAGATATACTGGTAGGCTTCCAGTGTTATCTCAGGGTGTTTTGGGCTCCACTCCGACACGACTTGTACCGCTATTAGGGGACTGACGTTTACCGCCCCCTAGGCCCGCCATGCGATGTATCAGACGAACAGACCGGACTGTACGGAGAATGTCACATTCAGGCTCAGTAGGAGTTCAGATGGGTTTCGCCTCATCAGTCTTCTTGTCGGCATCTACCTGGGGACCGTTACGCACAGCTAGTGCCGCTTGCGGTCTGTGGTTAAACCCACTGCCAGCGTAGTGTCGAGTCTTTAGAGTCCCATACAGAAAGCTATTCGCCTTTAGGCAAAAGAGTAGAGGTCGCATGGTTTTGCGACAGGGTTCGGTCACATCCGTGCACTTGTGCACGTACAGTGTCCGGACAGTTCACACTAGCGGGCTTTGGTTTAAGCCAGATCCTAGTGTACCTTTTGGGATTGGTTTTATCCAGTATGCATTCGTGTTCCTCGGAACGCGGATGCGGGTGTGTATGCACAGTTGACGGAGAGACAGAGGCAGAGGATTCTCATTAGGGTTGTTGACCGTTGACAGTTGACTATTGACTTTTTGCTCAACCCTAATGAGAATATGATATGTGATTAACAGTTATATTAATTAAGTGTTATGGTGACATGGTTGTTGAGGGATTGACTTTGTTGACTTGTTGACTTTTGTTGACTTGTTGACTTTGTTGACCGGTTGACTAGGCTTGACTAGTTGACCATCATGATAACTATAGCTATCGTTTCATGGCAAAGACTTTTGCTTGCTTGTTCTTTTGTGCAAAATGAGTGCATGAAATGATATGGCTATGGTTGTTTAAACCATCACATAATACTTGATTGATATGAGGTGTTATGATTGTTTTGGATTATGAGAGCAAAATGAGAAAAATCTTCTTTCATTCTTTCATGCTCATTCTCTCTCTTGTTCTTGAGCTCTCATCTCCTCCTCTTGCTCTCCCTCTCTTGACTCTATGGTTCACTTGTCTCATGAGTTGAGAACCAAGAACCATAGATAAAATCCCATACAAACTCTTCTCTACTCACTCTAGTTTACAAGGTTTAGCAAACCGAGTGAACTAGTTTCTTCAAAGTTCGAAGAAGGAGCCAAAGGTTGATGCTTTCAGGTGGATCTATCTTCGGCGCAAGGAGACGGCGGGGAGAAGCCGATTCGGACGACCATCGAAGCTTGAAGATGAAGGAGTTCGAGAAAAAGAAAGGTATAACCCCCTAACCGAGTAGTTAGCAACTCGTAGTTAGGATTGTTAGTTAGATGTTTAACAAAGATCCGGGTCTTTAAGTCCATGTTACCACCTCTAAGAAAATTGTTTTTCACCAAATTCCGCATGCCCGAAAGAACCGGGAGAGGTAGCATGGACTTACACGGGGTTCTCCTACAGTCACTTGGTCGGGGCTATAGGGTGAGGCTGTCTATTAAGTTTACCCGGCAAGTATCCGCGTACGCTACGTGATTGCGACGGACTTTTGATCACATCAAAATTCCGTGGCAACCGATCAAGTGAGACTAAAGTGCTAAATTTATAACATTCATTCAGTAATCTCATAACTACTTGTGAATTCCAAATGTTGTATCACATTCCGGGTAAATAGAAAATGTTAAACTTTCCGATCGAACAATCGAACACCCAAGTTTTCCCGAAACAGCTCAACACATGAAATAAGTTAAAAAAACATTCACTTCGTGCCTCAGTACCAACGGTCCAGCCGTAGAAGGGTCAAGCCAACGCCTCACATGTGGCACGCCGTACTGCCCCAAACCCTAAGGTTCAAAGGGCAGTTCAAGACGGTCACATAATCGAGTTAAGGTTTGTTGTCTTCTAGAGCGTCCATCGCATTACTTGCACTACTTAGAAAGTTATTAAACCACGGAAAGATCCAACACTTGGAAATTTCCCGACAGGGGAAAAAGTGGGTATTTATTTCCGGTCGAACTTTTTAACATATTCTAAAATTATCCGGAAAAACACATAGACAAAGTTTGATAATCCGATCGAATCTACGAACTCCCAATACAACCCAGAAAACTCAACTCTTGAGTAGAAGTTAAAAATTCCCAGAAAATACAGCACAACAATATAGGAATTACTGTGCAAATTAAAATGAATGATGCTTCCGAACGGCAGCGGAACCGCCGCACGAGCCTTGCTCGTGCCGCGGAACCGCGAAGGTTTGATCGATTTAGCCGCTCGAATTTCACAGTAACTCCTACAAACGTCTACTGATTTTTCTGCATATTTTTAATTCGTAAAAATCCCCGATTTCAAAAAATGTACAGAGAGCAATTTTGCATTAGGGCTTCGGTTCGATCGGAGTTCTAACTCCGTCTACGCATCGCCTAAGGCTCTAGCTAGGCTCTGATACCACTGTAGGGTTCCTAGGCACACACTAGAGGTTCTACAACCTATCAAACATGGCCAATTCAAAATTTTCCGATGTGCCGAGAAACCCTAAACTAGATCGTTACTAGAGGTAAGGCGATGCAAGCATGTAAACAACATTATTGCTAAAGGAAAGTGACTACAACCTTCGTAGATCCGGTCTTCCAATTCCTTAGCTCTGTGAAGATGTCCCCTCGCTGCGATCATCGGATCCCGGACTCTAGCGTCGGCTTCATCGGAGAAATGGGCGGGCTAGGTCGTCGACTTCGATGCCAAAGATGATCTACGTCGAGGCAACTCAAGATCAAGCTCCAACTTCACCAAGTCATGAAACTTGTGAAGAAAACACCCTATACTACTTGGCAAGTGGCAGAGGATGAAGAAATAGGAAGTGGGTTCACTTTAGAATTGGATTTCTCACTCTTTTTCTCAAGACACCATTAAAGGATGCAAGGTTTTCTTCATCTTGAAGAAGAAGAAGAAGAAAAGAATATGATAAGAATATGAAAAATAGAAAATAAAGTGATTCTTATCATATAGCAACCATGGTTAAGTGTAGAGAATAAACTATGGTTAGGTTAAAGCTAAGAAACCAAATGGTCAAACCTTCAAAGCTTCATGAAGCTTCAAAGAAAAATCAAAAGAAGCCACCCTTTTGTTTCTTCCCTTAAAAAGAATAAATAAAAATAAATAGATAAGTAAATCAAAACCCTAACCATTAACATAACCATGGTTAAGTCATACACACCCAAGTTTGCATGTATCATCAAACATGATACAAACTAGTGCACAAAACTATATTATATATACAATGTGCACATCAAGTGAGAAAATCCATCTTAAGTGAGAAAATACTAGTTAATGTAAAGTAATATATCAAATATATAATTATACATTAAATCATTAAATCAACACTTGATTTAACGATCCGGTCATACTGTAGATAACCGACTAATATCAGGTGTATCAATGTATCGAATCAACATTTGATTCGGTAACCCGGCTATATCACATATAACCGTCCCATGATGCATATCGCGAAAATAGAATACAGTATCACATATTGGTATTATTCTCGGTCCTGCACATATCTCATATGCGCTCCTATTTCGTTTCGCTTGAGCCAGGAAACCTCTGTGTAGGACTCTAAAGACTCGTCAATACGCCGGCAGTAGATGATGATCATAACAAACACCCACAAGCCGCAAGCGGTCTGCTAAACGTAATGACCACCCGGGTATTGAGCGATCAGAAGATCGACGAGCAAGCCCTCTCACACTCCTGTGAATCCAACCAGTAACACTTACCGTACAGTGCGGTCTGTTCATCTGATATGTCGCATATCTCGCCTAGGGGTGGTAAACGTCAGACCCCAGCAGCTCGATAAGTCATGCCGACGTGAGGTCCATAACAATCGTGAAACTACTGATAACTCTTACCAGTATATCACTACAACCCTGGCCAGGGATTTCCTGTTATGGCCAGTCGAGCATAGCGCAACATCAACCCCCAATACCGGGAGAGACGAATCCCCTCCTATCGCTCATTGCCTCCATGTGAATCGGGACTGTACCCAAAAACCACCTGTTTGCACGACTCAGTAGAGCCGTGGTAGGGTGGAAATCAAAGCACAGTGGGAGACACACAAGACTCTATGACGATCTCGGGTCAACAGACTAAGCTGTACCAGTGTCACCAGAGAACTGCCATTTGACGTGAGGTATAATACCATCTGGGAGTTCTCGGCGAGTCCGTTCAGTGTACCCAGTCTCCACTGAGCACCCGCATACCATCTCTGATGTCAAACACCAATGGATATGGGATCATCCATCGCCCATCACATGGGTCGAGAAGATATACGCTAGTCTACTCTGGAATATCGATGCCATGTCTCGATATTCCCACGACTCGGAACATTGAAGGATGTACTCATGGACTATCCAGGCCCCACTAGTATGATCTGCATCATAGTCCTAGAAGTCGAGTACATATCCTAGGTGCTTTATCAACATGTAACAGAGAGACAGAAAGTATACATGTTAAGATAAAGAGCAACCAGATAGCGTACTATCATGTCGAGCAAGAAAGTCCTACCTATATATGTCCCAGCATCCACTACAATATACATCAAATTTACAGTAATGGCCTCTAGGGCATACATATAACTAACAATATGACCCTCCAGGTTGCTAACGGAGATAGCGTGAATGTTGTGTCCATAGAGGATTATCACCTTGGATTGACGAGTGGACATATTTTGGTTTTGCGCATTTGTTTTTGTGTACCTAGTTAAACGTGTAATATCATATCAGTATCGTTGTTATCAAAAGAAGGTTATGATTTCACGTTTATAAGCGATGTTGTTAACATCCACCTTAATCATGGTTTGATTGGGTCCGGTACACTAGATAACGGTATATACGTGTTAAACCAATTACAGATTTTCAATGTCCTGTACACACTAAAAAGAAAGTCTCCAGATATAAATCAGGCTTTCTTATGGCATTATAGACTAGGTCACATCAATAAGACAAGGTTAACTAAGTTACATAGAGAAGGATATTTGGATCCGTTCGAATATCAATCTTATGCCACTTGTCAATCATGTCTCAAAGGAAAGATGACAAAGACTCCATTCACTGGACATGGAGTAAGAGCGAGCGAGCTCTTAGGACTCATACACAGCGATGTATGTGGTCTAATGTCTACACATGTAAGAGGCGGTTTTTCATATTTCATTATTTTTACGGATGATTACTCTAGGTATGGATTCATTTTCTAGATGAAATATAAATCCGAGGTCTTTGAGAAATTCCGAGAATATAAGAATGAAGTAGAAAACCAAACCGGCAAAAGTATCAAGACACTGAAATATGATCGAGGTGGTAAATACTTAAGTGCCAAGTTCCTGGGTTACCTAATAGAGAATGGAATTCTCTCTCAGCTTACTCCTCCATACACTCCACAACATAACGGTGTATCGGAAAGACGGAACCGAACCCTATTGGATATGGTACATTCCATGATAAGTAATGCTGAGTTACCGCGATCTTTCTAGGGTTATGCACTAGAATCAGCTGCATATCTTCTTAACAGGGTTCCTACCAAGACTGTGCCTACCACACCATATCAGATGTGGAGTGGAAAGAAACCCTATCTTCAGTATCTGAAGATATGGGGATGTCCAACTTTTGTTAAAAAGCAGCGGACAAACTCGAGGCACGCTCAGTGCAGTGTAAATTTGTGGTATATCCAAAGAACTCCAAGTGGTATTTTTTCTATTACGCAGAGGAACAAAAGGTTTTTGTTTCTCGTAATGCCCATTTTCTAGAACAACAGTTTTTAGAAAAGGAAACAAGTGGGAGCGCAATAGAACTGGAAGAAATTCCAGAACCACAAACTACTTCTGAAAGTTTGGTAGAACCAGAAGTTCCAGAAGAACAGGACATTCCAGAACCCCTCCGCAGGAGTAGTAGGCCGTCTCATCCGCCTGAGAGATACTAAGGTTTTCTCATAGACGGGGATAGAGAAGATTGTGTCATTGATAATGATGAACCTACTAGCTTCCAGCAGGCCATCCAGAGCGGCAACTCAGTAAGATGGCTGGATGCAATGCGGACCGAGATGGAGTCCATGTACACTAAAAAAGTATGGACTTTGGACTTTGCTCCAGATGGGGTAAAACCCATAGGATGCAAGTGGATCTTCAAGAAGAAGATTGATGTAGATGGACAGGTGGAAACCTGTAAGGCTAGACTTGTTGCAAAATGGTTTTCGTCAAAGACTTGGTTTGGACTATGACGAAACTTTTTCTCTAGTGGCTATGCTCAAATCCATTCGGATCCTTCTTGCCATCGCTGCCTTCCATGATTATAAGATCTGGCAGATGGACGTAAAGACGGCTTTTTTAGATGGAAATTTGGACGAGTGCGTTTATATGGATCGGCCAGAAGGTTTCAATCAGAGTGGGAGAAGCAGGAAAGTGTGCAAGTTGCTTAAGTCCATTTATGGACTAAAGCAGGCATCGCAGAGTTGGAACATCTGTTTTGATGAAACGGTCAAAGAATATGACTTTATCAAAAATCCAGATGAACCATGTATATATAGTAAAATTGTAGCACGAACTGTCGTATTCCTCGTCTTGTACGTGGATGACATTCTCTTGATAGGAAATGACATTCCTATGCTACAATCTGTCAAAGGATTCTTGTCGCACAGGTTCTCCATGAAAGACCTGGGTGATGCCTCTTACATTTTGGGGATCCAGATCTATCGTGATAGATCAAAGAGTATGTTGGGACTTTCGCAGTCCAGGTATATCAACACTATACTGAAAAGATTCTGTATGGAAGATTCAAAGTGCGGTAATTTACCGGCTTTTCATGGAATCACCCTATCCAAAGAGATGTCTCCTAAGACTGATTTGGAAAGGGAACGCATGTCAGTTATACCCTACGCTTCTGCGGTAGGCTCTATAATGTATGCGATGTTGTGTACCAAACCAGATGTAGCTTACGCACTGAGCGTGGTAATCCGGTATTAGTCAGACCGAGGGGAGAAGCACTGGATAGAAGTAAAGAACATTCTCAAGTACCTCAGAAGGACTAAAGATATGTTCTTGGTTTATGGCGGAAAAGACCTCCAGATCGAGTCCTTTGCTGACTCCAGCTTCCAGAGTGACAAGGATGACTCCAAGTCCCTATCGGGTTATGTCTTTACCCTCAATGGAGGGGCGGTGTGCTGGAAGAGTTCCAAGAAGGACACCGTTGCTGACTCGACGATGGAAGCGGAGTACATAGCTGCTTGCGATGCCGCAAAAGAAGCAGTCTGGATGAAGAAGTTCCTAACAGAACTTCAAGTGGTTCCTACCATTGTTGATCCAATACCGCTGTATTGTGACAACAACGGCGCTATAGCTTTAGCGAAGGAACCCATGTCCCACCAGAAGTCCAGACACATCTTAAGGCGGTATCACCTGATCAGGGAGATCATAGATCGCCAGGAGATCGAGATCCGGAGAGTTGCTACAGAGGAGAACACTGCAGATCCATTCACACAGGCCTTACCTCAGACACAGTTCGAGAGGCTATTCGAGATGATAGGTCTTCGATATGCCAGTACATAGCCCTAGTGCAAGTGGGAGATTGTTAGTGTATATGCCCTAGGGGCCATTATTGTATCATACTAGTTTGTATATTACTTAATGGAAGCTTGGGATATTCACAGTTGTATTAACAGTCTTGCTCAACATAGTAGTATGCTACTTGGTTTATATCTATCTTAATATGTGTATATGTTTCTTTTTGCATATCGAGAATACATGTTGATAGAGCCCATAGGATCTTGCTTGACTACCAGCGTTGTGATGGCAATCACACTAATGGGGGCTGGGTAGTCAACAAGCACATAATTTTTGAGGTCCCTAGTCATAGGATTATCGAGACAGGGCATCGATACTCCGGAGTAGACTAGTGTGTACGCTTCTCATCCCAGCAGGGGAAATGGTCTGTCCTACAGCCATTAGTACGTTATACTGGAGATAGTATGCAGGTGCTCGTTGGTTTACGGGTACACCGAACAGGACTCGCAGGGAACTGTTGGTTGGTATTATACCCGTCGTCAGTTAACAGTTCCTAGGTGACATGAGTACAGCATAGTCCGTAGACTTGACACCGCTGCTTCGTCTCGAGTGTGTTCCTACAGTTCTTAGATTGCTACCCTACCACGGCTCAAAGGAGTCGTGCAAACAGGTAGCAGTTGGGTGCAGTCCCAAAGCACTTGGAGGCAGTGGTGGTTAGATAGGATTCGTCTCTCCGGGTATTGGGAGTTGATATCGCGCTGTGTTTGGAAAGCCATTACGCAAGGTCCCTGGCCAGGGCAAGCGAGATTTACTGGTAGGATTTCCAGTAGCTTCTCAAGGTGTAATGGGCTTCACTCCGACACGACTTATACCGCCTTTTAGGAGACTGATGCTTGCCGCCCCCTAGGCTCGATATGCGATAGTCTTAGATGAACAAACCGGACTGTACGGAGATTGTCACATCAGGCTCAGTAGGAGTTCGGATGGGTTTCCTCATCAGCCTTCTTATCGACATCTACCTGGGCACCGTTACGTACAGCTAGTACCGCTTGCGGCCTGTGGTTAAATCCACTGCCAGCGTAGTGTCGAGTCTTTAGAGTCCCACACAGAGATTTCCCTGCTTCAGGCGAAACGATATAGAGGTCGTATGGTTTTACGACAGGGTTCGGATATATACGTGTACTTGTGCACGTATGATGTTCGGACAGTTTATACTAGCGGGCTTTAGTTTAAGCCAGATTCTAGTATTGGATTATTGGATTTATGCAGTCTCAGTATATCCGTGTTTTTCCGGATTACGGATAGGAGGGGCATTCTCGTAATTAGTCGAGAAGCATCTAGAAGGAAGGTGACTCATTTAGATTTAATTCATTTATGAATTAAACTAAATGAGGTGGAGAGCTTATGTGTAATTTGCATTAAATGAATTAGTGACTCATGAGATGATTCATCTAAATGAGTTAATGAAGCATTAATTGTTTTAATAACTCATGAGATGATTCATTCATTGTATTAAATGAAGCATGGTTGTAATTATCTTATATGATTTATTTGATAATCATTATGCTTCATAATATATAGAAATGAGTTATTTTTCATTTCATTCACACATACACATTCTCTCTCCTCAAGCTCTCTCTCTCTCTTCTTCACACTAACCCTAATCCTCTCATGTGTTGAGATCCAAAGGGTTAGAAAGACTAATAGATCCTTAATCCACTTCTATATCTTCTAGGTCACTTAGATTAGCAATCCTAGCCACTTAGTTACCTCAAGCTAGAGGTTAAAGCTTGGAGAAGGAACTCTCGGGTGGATCTTCTATCACATCGAGGAGGCCGACGAAGAGGTGAACAAGAAGAACAAGAAGGACTAGTATCTTGAGGTATAATCATCTATCATAGTAGTTTAGCACTTCTAGATAGTTTGTTAGTTAAAGTTTAGCAAAGATCCGTAAAGTTAATCGATGTTACCTTAAACAAAATGATTGTTTTACCTATTCCGCCTCCCCGCATCATGTGGGGTGTCTAACGTCGACTTACAGCCTTTAGTCTTCCTCCCTATTTTACTTCCAAACATTGATCATATGACCCTACGTATATATAAAAGACATCCCTACACTTAGAGAATTCAATTCAAGGTATCGTACTCTTGTCCATCTTCCAAAGTACTTTATGGTTGGTGAATATTTTCGATAAAATTGCTTGCACATTCTTCATGCGACCGTTAATACTTCTTAAGATACTAACCGACCGATTACAAAATGTGCTTACACATTTAGGCGTAATTCCTCGTTTTGCAACACCTAAGGCTTAGCAGTGGCTCCCAAACAAGTTGGTCTAAGGCACTAGGTAATAAAGCACCCTCGCTGTCACGACCCGAAAGTACGGAACGCGACTGACACTTAGATTACGAGACGTCTAAAAGCGTACCGTAACCTAAGTCAGCCAAAGCCCAGAAGAATCTAAACCAAAATCAAAAGAGAGTGAAGGAAAACCTTAAATGAAAACGGTTTTGAAATCAATTAAGTTGCATAGAATCCCTTTAAAAAAAACATCAAAAATTCCCGAAAATTTCGGCAGAGTCTCCCCTGTATTTTCTATCCCCCAAAATGGGTACAACAAGATAATAAACCTGTAATCATAAAAATGGCATCCCCAAGCGGGAGCTAGCTCTTCGCCCAAGGCGGATCACAACCACATGCAATATAATAGTAATATCAAGAAAAGAGCATAAAGAAACGCAAAATATCAGAAAACACAACGCCGGCTCAAGTGAGCTCGACCCAAAAGAAACCACATATATACAATCTCTCAGTCTCATCACTAGGTCGCATATACAATATAAAATGGTAGATGGAGAATACTAGATACAATGAAAAAGCAAAAGAAATAAAGTGTGCTCACAACCCACCTACGGGCGATGTCGTGAGTCTGAGCAAAAGGAGCTGATGATAAGATAGCCGCTGCTACAAAACTGATGAGTCCGACCTGCAAGACACTGTGGCACAACGGGGGTGAGTTGCCAGCTCGTGAGTAAATATAACATCTAATAAGGCAATCGTAAGAATGCACGCAATGCACCACAACATGCATGTCCATATGTGATTATAATAGCTCTAGTATGCATGCACATGTATGCAATGTCATTTCTAACTCTTTAAGTGTTTTAAATGCTAAGAGTACTGCGTTCTTAACTTTAGAAAATGAATATCTGTATAATAGCTAAGTACCATCAAGAAATCATCTGAAAACTCGTGTCAAGCATCGACACCAAATAGGAATCATATCTGTCTCAATATCGGGCTCCGTCAGTCCGGATCGGCCCATATCATAAATCTCACGACAACGGTCGGTATCCTCCGGATATCCGCCGCGCCAGACATCACCGGTAGGTAGTCTTCCCCTGCCAGGCTCATCGTCTACAACTCGATCTTCTTGCCCCGGGTACCCATACCGGGCCCACCATGTACCCGAGACGGTTCATCCACTCCTCGAATCGGGTCTCGAAATCCAACAGAAAACATGAAAACTCATGGTGGACGACACATACATCACGAGAAAACCGCAACTTTGTTTTAAAAATGATAAATATAAGCTTTTGTTAAATTCTTGCGGGTTTCCCCAAAAATCCAGAAATCGCAGCAATACTGAAATCCTCAAGAAAATCATAATGTTCACATGTTATAGATGATAAATGTCTATGATATCAATGTATATGATGTGAGTTTTGGCTAGAAATCTATGTAGGTATGATGGTAATGCGAGGTATATGCATGCTATGCAATTCCATATATCATGTATGAATGCAAAAGGCGTTATTAAGTTAAACAGGTTCTATAGTGCACGTGGCATGGCAATTACCAAAGGCGTGTGTGTCACATGAATAGTGCGCGTGCAACAGATGCCAATGGTAATGGTGTTCGTGTCCTACGAAGTGATATCGCATAAGTATAGATGAATGTCCATGCAATCTAATATACTGTTCGCTATAAGGGTATGCAGTGTACATGAATGGATAAGCCAGCTAACAATATGAATCTTGCACAAAGTAGGGTAATCCTAACCAGGGGGGGCGCATCGCGCCATCCAGACGATTCCCCCATAGATGAATACATCTACTCACCTGAAATCCCCGCTAATCCGATCCGGCCACCGCCTTGCCTTTACGCGCCGTGTCCGATGTTTCCCCGACCGATCCTATATTTGCACAACACCAAGCATATGATTACATAACCTAAAACGATGCAAGTCACATTATACAATTATCGACGCTCTCGAATTAAACATAGCATGCACTCGGTGCGCGGGAAAACGCACGAAAATCGCTAATCTTTAACTAACATCGTCATTTCGGGGAAATCGACAAAACTAAAACCCGACTAGACGAAACCCCGCGTTCGCGCACTCTAATAGTCCTATACGAAGACAATTATATCGCTAACATAACGCAATTTGATTATATTCTAATTTTTGTAAAAATCTAGTAAACAAATTGCTTACCGATTCGATACAAACATCGCAATTTTGTCGATTTAGCGAGCATAACACTACACAATTAACCACTCCAATCAATTAGATAACCAAAGTCCTAACTTAACTCTAACAACCATGCTTCAAATCCTAGTTCAACATCAAATCCCATTCTTGATTTTCATGAACAAAAATTTACAACTAAATTAATACTTAAAAATTGAATTTTAGCACACATAAACTACAAGTTAGCAACTAGTTTAGGATTTTACCTCACAAGTGGAAACCTAGCATGATCAAGTCACCAAGAAGCCTCCTTTCATCAAGTTTTTGAACTAATTTGGGTTGAGGAGAGATAGGATTTGGATTTTTCTTTGAATGAGTTAATGAATTTGTGGATTTTGTATGAATTTTGACATGAAAAATGAAGCACAATGAAATGAGAAGAGAGGGGATTTTCTGCAGTGGGCTCAGCCAGCAGGTAAGGGTGAGGAGTTGGGGAAATTTGGAGAAGTTTCTTGGTCAATAAACACCCCATGTTGTCATTTAATGCTTTCATATCAACAATTTACAAAAAAAACCTTATTTTACATCATTTTTCCATTAAATTTCCCACCCTAAAACCAAAATTGTGCAAGTCATGATATAATTTTATTAACACCATATTTTATCTTATAAAGATTCCTAATTATGAAATTTACCTAATTAAATTTGTATTTATCCCTAATTTAATGTATTTAAAAAGGCTTAAAATAATAAAAAAATAATTAATTACGAAAAAAATTTATTTAACTAGAAAATTATAAGTGACATTTTAGTGACAAAATTATAGTAATATCTTATCTAAATTTTGTATAATTAGGTCTATAATCAAAAATACCTATTTTGACTTTTTACGGAAAAAGCCGAAAAATTAGCCGATTACCGAAAAACTGCCTAAACGATTTTTCGAAGGGTTACAATCTTCCCCCCTTAAAGAAATTCGGTCCCCGAATTTAGAATTTAACTACGCGTACCTTCAAAAAGATGGGGATATCTCTTCCTCATCTCGACCTCGGTCTCCCAGGTGACCTCCTCGCTGTTCGGGCCACGCCAAATGACCTTGACGGACGGTATAACCTTCGACCTCAATTTCTTCACCTGCCGATCCAAAATGACAACCGGCTGCTCAGTGAAAGAAAGATCATGCTCTAGCTGGATCGTCTGGTGCTGAATCGCCTGGGAAGGATCATGAAGGTACTTGCGGAGCATCGAGACATGGAATACGGGGTGAACATCGGGGAAGCTTGGCGGAAGAGCTAACCGATAAGCGACTGGACCAACACGCTCTAGGATCTCGAAAGGACCAACATATCTAGGACTCAGTTTCCCTTTCCGCCCAAATCTCATCACACCTTTCATCGGAGAGACCTTCAGGAAAACATGATCGCCAACAGCGAACTCGAGTCGGCGACGGCGCCTGTCAGCATATGATTTCTGCCTACTCTGTGCCGCTCTCATCCTGTCCCGAATCAGCTGTATCTTCTCGGTCGTCTCCTGTACAATCTGCGGCCCCAAAATACTGCTCTCCCTAAGCTCTGTCCAACATACAGGCGATCGACATCTCCTCCCATATAAAGCCTCGAAAGGTGCCATCTGAATCGTCTCCTGGAAGTTATTATTGTAGGAAAACTCGATCAAAGGCAAATGGCAATCCCAGCTACCACCGAAATCTAAAACACAAGCTCTGAGCATGTCCTCAAGAGTCTGAATCGTACGCTCTGACTGAACGTCAGTCTGCGGATGAAAGGCTGTGCTAAAACTCAATCGGGTGCCTAATGCTTCCTGTAGTTTCTGCCACAATCGGCTGGTAAACTGGGTGCCACGGTCGGACACGATGCAAGTCGGAACGCCATGCAGTCGCACTATCTCATCAATATAAACCTGGGCGTACTGAGAAAATCCAAAAGTGGTCTTCACTGGCAGAAAGTGAGCCGTTTTCGTCAGTCGATCCACAATCACCCAAATAGAGTCATACCCTCGACTAGTCCTGGGTAGACCGACAATAAAGTCCATGGAGACCTGCTCCCACTTCCACTCAGGGATGGGCAAAGGCTGTAACTCGCCGGCTTGGCTCTGGTGCTCGGCCTTGACTTGCTGACAAGTCAGGCATCTCGACACAAAGTCTGTAATATCCCTCTTCATCCCGTCCCACCAGTAAACCTCTCTCAAATCACGGTACATCTTGGTGGAACCTGGATGCACACTGTATACTGATCTATGTGCCTCCTCGAGAATATCACGCCTTAGTCCCTCTGAATCTGGCATGCACAGTCGAGTCCCAAATCGAAGTATGCCCTGATCATCCATCACGAACTCGGAAACTCTGCCCTGCCGAATCTGCTCAATAATCTCTAATATACGGGCATCGCCGGACTGTGCCTCGCGGATACGGTCAAGTAATTGTGGGCGTGCTCTGAAATGGGCTAGCTGTCCCCCCGTAGGAGTAAACTCGAACTGCACTCTGCTGTCACATAAAACCTGCCAATCCGCCGTCGACTGCATCTGTACTGCGCTCAAACAAGATAAGCTACCTCCGGGCCTCCTACTCAAAGCATCCGCCACCACATTCGCCTTGCCCGGATGGTATAGAATCTCGCAGTCATAATCCTTCACCAGCTCCATCCAACGGCGCTGCCTCAGGTTCAGGTCTCGCTGCTGGAAGATATACTTCAAACTCTTGTGGTCAGTGAATATCTGGCACGACTCACCGTATAGGTAATGTCTCCAGATCTTAAGTGCAAATACCACTGCAGCCATCTCTAAATCATGGGTAGGGTAGTTCTGTTCGTGTTTCCTCAGCTGCCGAGAAGCATACGCGATAATTCTGTCGTGCTGCATCAACACACATCCCAGCCCTACTCTAGAAGAATCACAATATACCACGAACCCGCCTGATCCTGAAGGCAATGCTAACACTGGTGCAGTAGTCAGACGAGTCTTCAACTGCTGGAAACTATCCTCACATGCCTGGGTCCAATCAAAAGGAACCCCCTTCCGGGTCAACCCGGTCAATGGTGCAGCAATGCGGGAGAAATCCTGGACGAAACGTCGATAATAGCCGTCCAGACCTAGAAAGCTGCGAACCTCTGTAACTGATACTGGTCTAGGCCAACGCTGAACTGCCTCGATCTTCCTCGGGTCCACACAAATACCGTCTCTCGTCACCACATGACCCAAGAAGTCGACACTGTCTAACCAGAATGCGCACTTGGAGAATTTGGCGAACAGCTAATGCTCCCTCAAAGTCTGCAATGTGATACGTAAGTGCTGCTCATGCTCCTCCCGGCTCCGAGAATAAACCAAGATGTCGTCAATGAACACAATAATGAACTGATCGAGATACGGCCTGAATATGCGGTTCATCAAGTCCATAAATGCTGCCGGGGCATTGGTGAGCCCGAACGACATCACCAAGAACTCATAATGACCATAACGAGTACGGAAAGCGGTCTTCGGAATATCCTTCTTCCGAACTCGCAACTGGTGATAACCTGACCGTAAATCAACCTTCGAGAAAAACCCTGCACCCTGGAGCTGATCGAATAAGTCATCAATGCGGGGTAGGGGATACCTGTTCCGCACAGTAACCCGGTTCAGCTGACGATAATCAATGCATAAGCGCATACTTCCGTCCTTCTTCTTAACAAACAGGACGGGAGCACCCCAAGGTGACACACTCGGTCGGATAAGCCCTTTGTCCAGCAAGTCCTGTAACTGATCCTTTAGCCCTCTCAGCTCCGCCGGGGCCATCCGATAAGGCGGTATAGAGATAGGCCCCGTGCCGGGGATCAAGTCAATACAGAACTCAATCTCGCGCTCTGGTGGCAGACCAGGCAGCTCGTCAGGAAATACATCAGGAAACTCCCTCACAACAGGGAACTGGTCCAACGGAACCTCTGTGGAGCTAGTATCATAAATATAGGCTAAGAATCCCTGACACCCTTTCCTCAAGAGCTGACCAGCGCGAAGAGAAGAAATCAAGCTGGGAAGGGTAGCACTACGATCTCCCTGAATAATAAGAACCGGCTCACCAGGAAAACTGAATCTGACTGCTTTCTCACGGCAGTCCACGGATGCATAACTGGTGGCTAGCCAGTCCATACCAAGAAGAACGTCAAAGTCTAGCATATCGAGGAGAATCAAATCAACTGAAGAATCTCTCTCCCCAATACGAACGGAACACGATCGGTACACAAAACGGGCAACAAAAGACTCGCCTACCGGTGTAATAACGACAAGCGGTTGATCTAACGGAGAAGACTCTCGGCCCAACCTCGGTGCAAAGTACGTGGATACATAGGAATGTGTGGAGCCTGGATCAAATAATACCCGTGCATCAAAAGAACATACTGGCAGAGTACCTGTCACGACGGCATTGGATGCCTGTGCATCCTGAGGAGTCAATGCGAACACTCGGGTCTGTCCACCACTAATAGCTGGCTGTCCTCTGCCTCTACCTCGGCCTCTGCCTTTGCCTCTGTCGCCTCGTCCTCTCGGAACTGGACCGCCACGCCCACGGCCTCTAGAAGCATCTGACTGACGTGGAGCATCATCAGGAGTAAGAAGTAAAGCTCTCTGAGAAGGTGGTGAGGGTGGTAAAGTCACATGCGGGACTGTCGCCGCGCCCTGGCGTCCCATGGTACAGTCTCTGACACGGTGGTACTGACTCCCGCACCGAAAACATCCTGGAGACGACTGCTGGGTCTGTAGATATGAACCAAATAACTGACCTCGTCTCAATCCTCTGCCTCCGCCATCTCCCGGAAATAATCTATCACGATGTCTGCCCATCTGCCGCTGAGCTGGCGTATCAGTACGGATCCTCTTCGGCCCAGAAACGACCGGAGTCTCAGAAATACGCTCCTCCAAAAGTAAGGCTGCATCCATCGCGGCTGCGTATGTGTCAAAATGCTGGGTGCCGATGGCAAGGAATAGCTGTGTATCAAGCCCTCGCACGAACCTCTTTATTCTCTTCTCTTCTGTGTCGACTAGGTACGGAGCATATCGAGACAACTGGGTAAACTGTATATCATACTCCGACACTGTCATCCCAGGAGTCTTGCGCAAAGACTCAAAACTACGGGCTCGAGCATCTCGGACACTCTCCGGAAGAAAACGGGCAAGAAATGCAGCTGTAAACTCATCCCAGGTCATAGGAGGTAGACCTGCAGCTCGGCCTCTCTCTACTGAATCGTACCATGTCTGGGCAAGACCCTCCAGACGAAAACTCGCAAACTCCACCAATCTATCATCAGAACACCTCAACGAACGGCAAATCCGAGCCATCCTATCAAGAAATGCCTGTGGGTCCTCTGTCGCATCTGTACCGGTAAAAGATGGAGGTCTCAATCTCATGAACTCCTGTAGTGAAACAGGGATAGTCTCCGTAGTAGCAGCAAGAGTGACCATCTGTGCAGCAGGTACGATCATGGTCTGTGCGGTGGAAGGAACGTCCTCGGATCTCTGTGCCCGGCTGGACTCAACTAAAGATCCCATCATCTGTCGCAACTCTTGCATGCCGGCCTCTAATCTGGCAATACGGTCTGGATAAGGCAGATCAGTATGACCCTGAGGGGTAGGCGTATCCCCCCGCTCGATCCTCGCCTCAGACGGGCCCGCCCGAATCTCATCCCTAGCGGCAGCCCGCTGAGCTCTCGTAGTCTTTGGCGGCATCAAAACTGGAATAAGAAACAGGACTGATAAGGACATTGCAATTGAATCAAGGAATGCAAGGAATCAAGAAAGGAAATACAAGCAATTATGTCCTAAGGTCACTTAGGCGGAGTACCGTATCGTAAGTATGCCGCGGATCATACCCACGGTACGCCACTCTGCTTAAGTCACCTACTCCATCTACCAAGGTCGTCCTACACTCAGAAAGGTAAAACCTACGCTCTGATACCAACTTTGTCATGACCCGAAAGTACGGAACGCGACTGGCACTTAGATTACGAGACGTCTAAAGGCGTACCGTAACCTAAGTCAGCCAAAGCCCAGAAGAATCTAAACCAAAATCAAAAGAGAGTGAAGGAAAACCTTAAATGAAAACGGTTTTGAAATCAATTAAGTTGCATAGAATCCCTTTAAAAAAAACAACAACAAAAATTCCCAAAAATTTCGGCAGAGTCTCCCCTGTATTTTCTATCCCCCAAAATGGGTACAACAAGATAATAAACCTGTAATCATAAAAATGGCATCCCCAAGCGGGAGCTAGCTCTTCGTCCAAGGCGGATCACAACCACATGCAATATAATAGTAATATCAAGAAAAGAGCATAAAGAAACGCAAAATATCAGAAAACACAACGCCGGCTCAAGTGAGCTCGACCCAAAAGAAACCACATATATACAATCTCTCAGTCTCATCACTAGGTCGCATATACAATATAAAGTGGTAGATGGAGAATACTAGATACAATGAAAAAGCAAAAGAAATAAAGTGTGCTCACAACCTACCTACGGGCGATGTCGCGAGTCTGAGCAAAAGGAGCTGATGATAAGATAGCCGCTTCTACAAGACTGATGAGTCCGACCTGCAAGACACTGTGGCACAACGGGGGTGAGTTGCCATCTCGTGAGTAAATATTACATCTAATAAGGCAATCGTAAGAATGCACGCAATGCACCACAACATGCATGTCCATATGTGATTATAATAGCTCTAGTATGCATGCACATGTATGCAATGTCATTTCTAACTCTTTAAGCGTTTTAAATGCTAAGAGTACTGCGTTCTTAACTTTAGAAAATGAATATCTGTATAATAGCTAAGTACCATCAAGAAATCATCTGAAAACCCGTGTCAAGCATCGACACCAAATAGGAATCATATCTGTCTCAATATCGGGCTCCGTCAGTCCGGATCGGCCCATATCATAAATCTCACGACAACGGTCGGTATCCTCCGGATATCCGCCGCGCCAGACATCACCGGTAGGTAGTCTTCCCGTGCCAGGCTCATCGTCTACAACTCGATCTTCTTGCCCCGGGGTACCATACCGGGCCCACCATGTACCCGAGACGGTTCATCCACTCCTCGAATCGGGTCTCGAAATCCAACAGAAAACATGAAAACTCATGGTGGACGACACATACATCACGAGAAAACCGCAACTTTGTTTTAAAAATGATAAATATAAGCTTTTGTTAAATTCTTGCGGTTTTCCCCAAAAATCCAGAAATCGCAGCAATACTGAAATCCTCAAGAAAATCATAATGTTCACATGTTATAGATGATAAATGTCTATGATATCAATGTATATGATGTGAGTTTTGGCTAGAAATCTATGTAGGTATGATGGTAATGCGTGGTATATGCATGCTATGCAATTCCATATATCATGTATGAATTTAAAAGGCGTTATTAAGTTAAACAGGTTCTATAGTGCACATGGCATGGCAATTACCAAAGGCGTGTGTGTCACATGAATAGTGCGCGTGCAACAGATGCCAATGGTAATGGTGTTCGTGTCCTACGAAGTGATATCGCATAAGTATAGATGAATGTCCATGTAATCTAATATACTGTTCGCTATAAGGGTATGCAGTGTACATGAATGGATAAGCCAGCAAACAATATGAATCTTGCACAAAGTAGGGTAATCCTAACCAGGGGGGGTGCATCGCGCCATCCAGACGATTCCCCCATAGATGAATACATCTACTCACCTGAAATCCCCGCTAATCCGATCCGGCCACCGCCTTGCCTTTACGCGCCGTGTCCGATGTTTCCCCGACCGATCCTATATTTGCACAACACCAAGCATAAGATTACATAACCTAAAATGATGCAAGTCACATTATACAATTATCGACGCTCTCGAATTAAACATAGCATGCACTCGGTGCGCGGGAAAACGCACGAAAATCGCTAATCTTTAACTAACATCGTCATTTCGGGGAAATCGACAAAACTAAAACCCGACTAGACGAAACCCCGCGTTCGCACACTCTAATAGTCCTATACGAAGCTAATTATATCGCTAACATAATGCAATATGATTGCATTCTAATTTTTGTAAAAATCTAGTAAACAAATTGCTTACCGATTCGATACAAACATCGCAATTTTGTCGATTTAGCGAGCATAACACTACACAATTAACCACTCCAATCAATTAGATAACCAAAGCCCTAACTTAACTCTGACAACCATGCTTCAAATCCTAGTTCAACATCAAATCCCATTCTTGATTTTCATGAACAAGAATTTACAACTAAATTAATACTTAAAAATTGAATTTTAGCACACATAAACTACAAGTTAGCAACTAGTTTAGGATTTTACCTCACAAGTGGAAACCTAGCATGATCAAGTCACCAAGAAGCCTCCTTTCATCAAGTTTTTGAACTAATTTGGGTTGAGGAGAGATAGGATTTGGATTTTGCTTTGAATGGGTTAATGAATTTGTGGATTTTGTATGAATTTTGACATGAAAAATGAAGCAAAATGAAATGAGAAGAGAGGGGATTTTCTGCAGTGGGCTCGGCCAGCAGGTAAGGGTGAGGAGGTGGGGAAATTTGGAGAAGTTTCTAGGTCAATAAACACCCCATGTTGTCATTTAATGCTTTCATATCAACAATTTACAAAAAAAACCTTATTTTACATCATTTTTCCATTAAATTTCCCACCCTAAAACCAAAATTGTGCAAGTCATGATATAATTTTATTAACACCATATTTTAGCTTATAAAGATTCCTAATTATGAAATTTACCTAATTAAATTTGTATTTATCCCTAATTTAATGTATTTAAAAAGGCTTAAAATAATAAAAAAATAATTAATTACGAAATTTTTTTTATTTAACTAGAAAATTATAAGTGACATTTTAGTGACAAAATTATAGTAATATCTTATCTAAATTTTGTATAATTATGTCTATAATGAAAAATACCTATTTTGACATTTTACGGAAAAAGCCGAAAAATTAGCCGATTACCGAAAAACTGCCTAAACGATTTTTCGAAGGGTTACACTCGCTATATTTTTTATGCTTCCTTGGTAATTACAAAACCAGTGTTCATTTTTTTCTCTTCACCACCACTTATACTTTTTTTTATACTAAGGCTTTTAGACAAGAGAACTTCAAGGTATCCTCTACTATCCCAAGTTTCAAGATGTGTGTAATTGCGTATAGTAGGGTATCAACATTCAAATGTTTGGTCTTAAGAATAGAAACTATTTTTCAGACTTATTTCTATTCTCAGATTAGTAATTTCCTTCATCTTACTAACCCTTGAGACAACAACTCATAACTAGTTATTACTAGTTTTGTTTAAGAAAATATCTAATTTTCTTGCATTTCTCAAACTATTCATATCTTTCATATATAATTTTTCACTTTCTACTCATTTATTATATAAATTTTTTTATACCCAGTGCCAAAGATAATTCAGTGAATACAAACCTCCCCCCAAACCTGTTTTCAGCGGTGTCCTCACTGATGTTGTCTTTTGAGAGCATAGACCTGTAGACTTGGGGAGAGACAATAATAGGGGTAAAATAATAGTTAAATGAAGACTACCCCAAAACTTGTTTTTTGGCACGCACAGATATTCTGTTAAGTCCTTTTTTTCACCCACCTCCATTCTTTAGATGATACAATGTTACCGAAACATGGAGGTGATGCGGAGAAATTTAGTTATGATAAAGTGGCTCCTGTAAAAACAGGAGTTCCTCCGCTGGGTTAGCAGAGAAATACGGTTTTAATCTATGCCAATATACTTTAAAAATTGAACCGTTTTTTATATTTTCAACTTCTACTGCCCCGTGCGGGTGTACATACCGCACCACAAAAGGTCCTTTCCAACGGGATTTAAGCTTACCCGGATGAAGATGGAGTCGTGAATCATAAAGAAGGACTTATTGTCCCGGTGTGAAAGTTTTTCTAAAAAGGTTTTTATCGTGGAACACTTTAGTCCGGTTCTTTACTATCACCGCATTATCGTAAGCTTCATCACAGAGTTCGCTTAGCTCATTCAATTGCAGCTTCCGATAATTGCAAGCTTGATCAAAATCGAAGTTTAGCTCTTTAATAGCCCACAATGCCTTATGTTCGATCTTGACAGGAAGGTGGCATGCCTTCCCAAACACAAGGCGGTATGGAGACATACCAAGATCGATCTTATAAGCGGTGCGAAATGCCAAAAGAGCATCCGTCAATTTGGTTGACCAATCTTTACGGTTTTTAGAAACCGTCTTCTCCAAAATTTGTTTGATTTGCCTATTTGAGATCTCAACTTGCCCGCTTATTTGGGGATGATAGGGTATAGAAAGTTTGTGGTTGATAGCATATTTCCGCATCAAAACCTCAAAAGACCGATTACAGAAGTGCGTCCCATTGTCGCTAATTATAGCACGAGGGTGTCCGAATCGCGAAAAGATATTTTCTTTAAGGAACTTAATGACAACTTTGTTGTCATTAGTGCGACACGGTATTGCTTCCACCCATTTCGAGACGTAATCAACTGCTAACAAGATATATAAATTCCCAAAAGAGTTGGGAATAGGGCCCATAAAATCAATACCCCAAACATTGAATATTTCCACAACCAAGATAGGTTGGAGCGGCATCTCATTTCTTCGTGAAATCTGACCCAAGTGCTGACACCGCGGGCAAGTTTTGCAATGATCATAAGCATCTTTAAATAGTGTTGGCCAATAAAAACCACATTGCAAAACTTTCTCCGCTGTTTTTTGAGGTCCAAAGTGACCGCCGCATGCCTAATCATGACAAAATGATAACACACTCTTGAATTTATCGTTAGGGACACACCTGCGAATGATTTGATCGGAACAATACTTAAACAAATAAGGTTCATCCTAGTAAAAGTATTTGACTTAGGATAGAAATCGAAGTTTGTCTTGTTTCGACCAATTGCTAGGAATAGGTCCCGTCGCTAGATAATTCACAATATCCACGAACCAAGGTTCGTAGGATACGGTCAAGAGCTGCTCGTCAGGAAATAAGTCATTTATCGGCACGGTCAACGTAGGTGAAGAAGAGATGCGTGTAAGATGGTCGGCTACAACGTTTTCACATCCACTCTTGTCTCGGATGACAAGGTCAAATTCTTGTAACAACAGGATCGAACGTATTAGCCTAGCCTTAGCATCCTTCTTCGATAAAAGGTGTCGTAGGACGGAGTGATCAGTGTAAACCACTATTAGCGAGCCAATCAAGTAGGGCCAGAATTTTTCTAATGCAAATACAACTACCAAGAGTTCTTTTTCGGTAGTTGTGTAATTAATTTGTGCATCGTTCAAGGTCCTACTTGCACAGTAAATTACATGTGGCATCTTATCAATGTGATGTCCTAAGACCGCACCAATAACAAAATTCGATGCATCACACATAAGCTTGAACGGTGGTTCCAATCCGGAGATGATAGAACTGGGGCTGTCGTGAGAGTTCTTTTAAGCGACTCAAAAGCAGATTCAAAATCCGAATCGAAGTGAAATGTTGTGTCCATGGCTAAGAGAAGAGTTAAGGGTCTAGCAATTTTGCTAAAGTCCTTAATAAATCTCCTATAAAATCCTGCACGACCAAGGAAGGATCGTATATCGTTGACGCATTTGGGATGAGGGAGGTTATAAATGACATCTATTTTAGCTCTGTCTACCTCAATGCCTTTTTATGAAATTATATGTCCAAGGACAATACCATCTTGGACCATAAAATGGCATTTTTTCCAATTCAAAGTTAAGTTCTTATCCTTACAGCGGGTAAGAACCACATCAAGATGACGAAGGAAGTCCTCAAAGGAGTCCCTAAATATGGAGAAATCGTCCATAAATATCTCCAAAAAATTCTTAACCATGTCTAAGAATATCCCCATCATACACCGATGAAATGTAGCGGGAGCGTTGCATAACCCAAAGGGCATGAGTCTATAAGCAAAAGTACCGAAAGGACAAGTAAATGTGGTTTTATCCTGATCCGTTTCGGCGATGGAGACCTGGTTATAGACAGAGTATCCATCCAAGAAACAATAGTATTCATGTCCAGCTAATCGTTCTAACATCCGGTGAATGAAAGGTAGAGGGAAGTGATCTTTCCTTGTTGTGGCATTGAGTTTCTTATAATCAATACATACACGTGTAGGGTTCCTAGGCACTCTAGTGGAGTCTCACAAGTGATGAAACATGCACAAATCAAATTTTACGGGTGCCTACAAACCCTAATACGGATCGTTAACTAGAAATCAAGGCGAAGCAAGCAGGTAATCGAATTAAATGCTAAGGGAAAGTGACTACAACCTTTGTAGATCCGGTCCACCACCTACTAGGCTCCGTGATGAAGTCCCTCCGCTGTCCAAAACAAACTCACGACTCTAGCATCGGTATCATCGAAGAATGGGCGAGCTTGATCGTCGGTTCGATGCCGAAGATGATCTACGTCGAGGTATCACAAGAACAAGCTCCAACTTCATCAAGCTTTGAAAACTTGTGAAGGAAACACCCTATACTACTTGGCAAGAGGTATAGGATGAAGAAATAGGAAGTGGGTAGACTTTAGTTTTGGATTTCTCACTTGTTTTCTCATGTTGCCATTGAACTAGAAAGCTTTTCTTTTGTTGAAGAAGATGAAGAAGAAGAAGAAGATGATAAGTTCAATAAATAAAAAATCAATAAGAATTAAATCTTATCATACTTTTAACCTTAGTTAAGTGTAGAGAAAAGACCATGGTTAATAGAATGGTTAGGGTTAAGGATAAGAACAAAAAGGAGACTAAGTCAAAACTTCAAGAATCTTCAACTAAAAAACAAAATAAGCAACCATTCATTTATCCTTTTTCTTTTTCCAAAATGGATAAATAAGAAAGATAAATGAATAAATAATCAAAACCCTAATCATTAACTTAAACCATGGTTTGATTCTTTACACTTAACTAAGTAAGCATGTATCATCAAACATGATACAAACATGTGCACAAAACTATATCGCATATACAATGTGTACAATTCAAGTGAGAAAATCCATTTAAACTGAACCGATACTAGTTAATGCAAAGTAATATATCAAATATATAATTATACATTAAATCATTAAATCAACACTTGATTCAATGATCCGGTCATGTCGCACACAACCGACTAGTATACAATGTATCGGCTTATCGAATCAACGCTTGAATCGATAACTAGGTTATATCGCATACAACCATTCGATACATTCATCGCGAGAATGAAATACGGTATCACATACACGAATTATTCTCGGTCCCGCACATATCTCATATGCGCTCCTATTTCGTTTCGCTTGAGCCAGGAAACCTCTGTGCAGGACACTAAAGACTCGTCAATACGCCGGCAGCGGATGATGATCATATCAAACACCCACAAGCCGCAAGCGGTCTGCTAAACATAACGGCCACCCGGGTATTGAGCGATCAGAAGATCGACGAGCAAGCCCACTCACACTCCTGCGAATCCAACCAGTAACACTTACCGTACATTCCGGTCTGTTCGTCTGATATGTCGCATATCTCGTCTAGGGGTGGTAAACGTCAGACCCCAATAGCTCGATAAGTCATGCCGACTTGAGGTCCATAACATTCGTGAAACTACTGATAACTCTTACCAGTATATCACTGCAACCCTGGCCAGGGATTTCCTGTTATGGCCAGTCGAGCATAGCACAACATCAACCCCCAATACCGGGAGAGACGAATCCCCTCCTATCGCTCATTGCCTCCATGTGAATCGGGACTGTACCCAAAAACCACCTGTTTGCACGACTCAGTAGAGCCGTGGTAGGGTGGAAATCAAAGCACAGTGGGAGACACACAAGACTCTATGACGATCTCGGGTCTACAGACTAAGCTGTACCAGTGTCACCAGAGAACTGCCATCTGACGTGAGGTATAATACCATCTGGGAGTTCTCGGCGAGTCCGTTCAGTGTACCCAGTCTCCACTGAGCACCCGCATACCATTTCTGAAGTCAAACACCAATGGATATGGGATCATCCATCGCCCATCGCATGGGTCGAGAAGATATGCGCTAGTCTACTCTGGAATATCGATGCCCCGTCTCGATATTCCCTCGACTAGGAACATTTCAAGGATGTACTCATGGACTACCCAGGCCCCACTAGTATGATCTACATCATAGTCCTGGAAGTCGAGTACACATCCTATGGGCTTTATCAACATGTAATCAGAGAGACAAAAAGTATACATGTTAAGATAAAGTGCAAACAGATAGCGTACTATCATGTCGAGCAAGAAAGTCCTACCTATATATGTCTCAGCATCCACTACAATATACATCCAATGTACAGTAATGGCCTCTAGGGCATACATATAACTAACAATCTCCCACTTGCACTAGGGCCATCTGTAGCAGTGGTTGCAGTATCACATACTCAACCATCCCTCAAAGGTCTCTCTTTGGGAAAAGGCCTTCGTGTGTGGATCCGCCGTGTTGTTCTCTGAGTCTACTCTCCTAACCTCGATCACCCTGGAGATCAACTATCTCCATGATCAGGTGATGCTTCCTCAGAATTTGTCTGGGTCACTGATGGGACCAGGGTTCCAGGGCCAAAGCCACACTTCCATTGTCATACAATGGCAGGAACCTAGTTCATCTTATGAACCAATATACACCCAAACTTCCTCTTTGGTAGTATCTTTAATAGCGATGTTACCAGCCTTTATCGTCTAGTTTGCCACGGTATCTAGCTTGGAACTCTTCCAACATACCGTCCCTCTACTGAGGGTAAAGACAATGCCCGTGACTGACATTCAGTTGTTTTTATCACCCTGGAACTCTTCCAGTGATTCCCTCCAGGATCGATTGATACCATCTCACTACATCTAGTGAGAATCCTAACATCCAATTACATCTATCTCATAGATGAAAACTCAGGATTTAGGAGGTATCGCTTTGATCCTATTTGGGGAATCCTAGTGATAATAGGAGATTGATCGATCGTAGTATAGGAAACTTTTTTCCTATCAAGAGTATGTTGTCTACGTACAATACGGAGATGACCACCTTACTCTCTACTACCCTTTTGTATATACAAGGTTCGTCTACCATTTTGATGAAGTCAAACACTTTGACTATCACATTAAAACAGACGTTCCAACTCCGCGATGCCTGCTTCATTATGTAAAGCAACTTGCACATGTTTCTGCTGCTCCCACTGTTTACGAAAACCTCTGGTTGTGTTCTTATAGACGTTCTCTTCTAAATCAGTATTTAGAAAAGCAGTCATGGCACCCAACCGCCAGATATCGTAGTCATGGTATGTAGCCGTGGTAAGTAGGATCTGGACAGACTTAAGCATAGCTACTGGAAAAAGGTTTCATCATTATCCACGCCTGGTCGATGACGAAAACCTTTAACAAGTCTAGCTTTGAAATTCTCAACTTTTCCATCTAAACCAAGTAATCTTCTCAAGATATACTTGCTCCTGATGGGGATTTAACCCTTCAGATATAGCAGCTAAAGTCCATACTTTACTGGTGTACATGGATTCCATCTCAGATCACTAAGCTTCCAGCCATTCTTACAGAGTCCCTACTCTCGATGGCCTGCTCGAAAATAGTTGGGTCATCATCTCATGATGCAATCCTTGCTCCCACTGTCATCGAGAAACCGAGGTATCTCTCAGGTGGGTGAGGAACCCTACTAGATCGGCGGAGAGGCTGAGGTTCGTCGGAAACTATTGAATGTTTTGGTTCTGTCAAATCATTAGCAGTTTTGTACAGCTGGAACCTTTCCAGTTCTACAGAACTGATCTTGCCTCGATCTTGTCCGGATTTTGCTTTTGACATAGGCCGGACAATCCCAAATCTTAACTTACTTAAGATATGGGCTCTTCCCTTTCCATATCACATATGAAGTGGTAGGCAGTGATTTGATTCGAACCTAATTCAATCGGTATGCAGCTTCTCAAGCGCATAACTCCCAAAAAGGAAATAGGTAACTCAGTAGTACTCATCATAGAGCACACCTTATCATATAGGGTGTGATTGCTCCGCCCCGATATACCATCGTGCTATGGTTTATACGGAGGAGTAATGCTGAGAGAGAATCTCATTTTCTTTTAGAATAGTCCAGGAATGCTATGCACAAGTATTCTCCTCCCTGATCTCATCATAGGACATAATACTTATACCCGTATTTTGGTTCTCTACTTCGAACTTATATTCTGTGAATACCTCAAAAGGTTCGGACTTATATTTCAACAGGAATATATGACTGAATCTTGAGAGATTATCAGAGAATATAATGAAGTATAAAGAACCAGTCCTGGCATATGTTGACAGGAGACCTTACATACATCATCATGTATCAGTCCCAAGAGTTTACCAACTCTTCCTCTGTTTCCAGTAAACAGAGCTGGTGTCATTATATCTTTGTGACATGACTGGCAAGTTTCACAAGATGTAAATTCAAACTGATTTAAATATGCATCTAAATGTAACTTCAGCTAGTCAGGTCGCATTGATATGACCTAGTCTACAATACCTCAAGAAGAATTCGTTCATTTCTGAACTCTTCCTCTTGTGTGTGTTCTGTATACGAGGAACTGTAGTTTGATTTAGAACGTCAATGCTTTTAGATAACGTGCCTGAACCGATCAACTTTTGATATAGGAAATGTTCAAAACATTATCCATCAATACAAAATTATATCCTTTCTTTACTAATAAAGAGACTGATATGATTTTGTATATCAGGTTCGGTATCTAATAGCATTTGTTCAGAATCAATGTATTCGTAATACAGGGTGACAGTGACCAACAGACTTGGCTGCAACACTTGCCCCGGTTTCTGTCTCATGAAACTTATCACCCGTTCTCAGTTTTTCTACCTTTTTGTAGCCCTATGTAACAGATTACATATCTGGGATCCTGATCCGGTATCATATACCCAGGATGCAGAGGATACTGAGAAACAGTTCTTTGTAATGAACACACCCGAAGAAGATGCATCATATGTACTTTCTTCGTTTGGGCGGCATAGGAAATCTGGTATTCCCCTATTTCCTGCTCTGTCTTATAACAATTATAAGTTGGAGCGGGACCAACGTTCCCCAGCTCAGTATAACAAGCGGGTTCGGTCAAAATTCCGTATTATTATCTTGATTAAGGCGTGATATGGTCGCTACCAGGAGAGAGAGAGAAGAAAACACTCTGCGTGCACTCTTGCAAGATTAGATTGGTTATGTATTTTATCTAATCAGGATGGCTCCCACTGTTTTTATCAAATCTTCCTTCAAACCCTAAAAGGAAAGACTAGCCGGGATTAATTACACTCTACAAGTTCGCCAATCTTTCAGCCAGGCCAGTGTCGGTACTTTGAGGGAGGTTCCCCATGCTTTCGCACGGACCTAATTACTGTAAACCTCGTTTTCCCAGAGGCGTAACCCCGTTGACACCTTTCTAGACACCTACTTGATCGGCTAATTGCAAAGTGTAAAACTCTCCTAGGAGTAACAATTACTCGCAGTGGGTATCGGGATCCAACTATCACATAGAAGGTATGCAATCTCATTGCAAATTTCAACACTTGAAACTCCCGATAATGGTTTTTACCCCTAGCACCTATGACCTTGGCTAAGGTCAACAAATCATAGGTACTAGTCAAGTTCTACCCGTCATTTCGTGATTAATTAGACCCACCCACATGATCCTTGGCTAAGGTCAACAAAGCCACATGACTGTCCTAACTAATCGCATCATATGCTGTGTAGGAAGACATCACTTAGCTACCGTACACTGTGCCTTGACTATGGTCAACAAACACAGCACGAATACTAAGTACTCTACTTCCTAAAATGACGGAGGGTTGCGAATGGTTTTTGTGAAAACCTTTAACGCTTTGAACTTGATCTCGTTGCGGAATCAAATGGTTTTTAAATGGAATGTTTTTGAAGCTTTTTTAGTTTTGCTAAAGGGGTCACTCCCGGTGAAGGGATCGTCGGCCCTTTCCTCGTCGAATGAGGTGCGGGATATATCATATATATCACTGTGCAAAGCGAAAACTATAGAAGCGATCAAAGACAAACCGAGTGTGTAGCATCTGCCAGTTATTGCTAAAGGAGTCACTCCCGGTGAAGGGATCTCGGTCCTTTCCTCATCGAATAAGGTGCCGGATGTTCTATAATGAACACCGCGATGCAAAGCAAGAACTGTAGCTACCTGTTTTATTTTGAAATTCGATTCCACAACATCAATTAGGTTTATTTTCTATCATTAATCTTATTAATGAATATCCCATCATTTAAGTCCACCTAACCATCACAGATAAATAAAACGTACGCTTATGCCATCCGCATTCGCCTCGATGTCCCATCTGCACCGTTAGGTTAGGTAACTAACGCCAGAGTGAGGCAGGGCTAGCGCGGGTGTAAAACATAAGCAACGTATATATAATATATCATATATACTATATATAATACCTATCACAGAACATCACATGATCACAGATAAATCACAGCAGAAGAAATATATGAAATATTGGATATACTAGGACGTCCGTGTTTTTAATACGAGCCAGTATAAAACACGGATTCCACGGTCGTGATGAATAGCCAATCCCACACCCCAAGACCCCTACGAGAGCGGCAAGCAACCCTACCAATTCTAGGGTTAGGAGACCCGGACTCGACTCCTCGAGTTGGTCTCCCACTGGACCCCAGAACCCGGTTACTTATGCTCCTCTCCTTGGGTCTATCCTAGTGCAGAAAAGTAAATAATATACAAACGGTGACTACTTCCGCAACCTGGAAGTGCCCCAATAAAAGAATATTACATACAAGTTTTTACATGAATGAAAATGAAAAATACTCATCTCATATAAAAAACCCCGGCTATTCAAACACGACGATCCAATATAACATATCCAGCAATACATAACATCTCATGTCATCAACGTAAGTAAATATGCGCATCCCAATTATCGTTGACATATAGCAACGAAACCGGCGATATCACATATTACACTTACGGTCACAGAAAAGAAAGTGTAAAACTACAACAGTTGGAATCCGCAACCTCCTCAGACATCGCATGCCTGACCAAATGAAATACTTAGACATCGCATGCCTAACAATTATAAACCCCGCATTTTAGTCTCATTATTGAAAACTCTTTTCAATATCAAGTCGGGTAATTCAACAGGATTCCCGACATTCTGATCGAATGCTCGTCGCAAACTTCAGTAGACGGCCGCATCCCCGATACCGTCGACGAAGTGCACCAAGGCGGAACACCGCTGCCGCGAGCACCCGAACGGATGCTTTCGGCGACGGGGTTCTCCTACAGTCACTTGGTCGGGGCGATGGAGTGAGGCTGTCTATTAAGTTTACCCGGCGAGTATCCGCATACACTACGTGATTGCGAAGGACTTTTGATCACATCAAAATTCCGTGGCAACCGATCAAGTGAGACTAAACTGCTACGTTTATAATATTCATTCCGTTATCTCATAACAATTTGTGAATTCCAATTATTGTATCACATTCCAGATAATTAGAAAATGTTAAACCTTTCGATCGAACAATCGAACACCCAAGTTTTCCCGATACAGATCAACACATGAAACAAGTCTAACAACATTCAGTTCGTGCCTCAGTACCAACGGTCCAGCCGTAGAAGGGTCAAGCCAACGCCTCACATGTGGCACGCCGTACTACCCCAAACCCGAAGGTTCAAAGGGCAGTTCAAGACGGTCACATAATCGAGTTAAGGTTTGTTGTCTTCTAGAGGGTCCATCGCGTTACTTGCACTACTTAGAACGTCGTTAAACTTCGGAAAAATCCAACAATTGGAAATTTCCCGGCAGGGGAAAAAGTGGGTATTTATATCCAGTCGAACTTTTTAACATATTCTAAAATTACCCGGAAAGCCACACCGACAAAATTAGACAGTCCGATCGAATATACAGAGTTCCCAATACAAGACAGAAAATAAATCTCTGGAACAAATATTAAAATATTCCCAGGAAAACGAGCACAGCAAACTGAGAATTACTGTGCAACTTTTGGTCAACGATGCAACAGTGTTGCCGCGGAACCGCCGCGCCACGTGGGCTAACGCCGCGGTTCCACGGTTCATTGATGGAATTATGACTAAAATTTTGCACCGTAATTCTTCTTAAACCCTGCTTAATTTTCTGGATATTTTTAATTTCGAAAAATCCACATTTTACAGAAAAGTCCAGAGAGCAATTTTCTAGTCGGGTTTTGGGTCGATCGGACTTCTGATTCCGTCGGGACTTCGCCTAAGGCTCTAGCTAGGCTCTGATACCACTGTAGGGTTCCTAGGCACTCTAGTGGAGTCTCACAAGTGATGAAACATCCACAAATCAAATTTTACGGGTGCCTACAAACCCTAATACGGATCGTTAACTAGAAATCATGGCGAAGCAAGCAAGTAATCGAATTAAATGCTAAGGGAAAGTGACTACAACCTTTGTAGATCCGGTCCACCACCTACTAGGCTCCGTGATGAAGTCCCTCCACTGTCCAAAACAAACTCACGACTCTAGCATCGGTATCATCGAAGAATGGGCGAGCTTGATCGTCGGTTCGATGCCGAAGATGATCTACGTCGAGGTATCACAAGAACAAGCTCCAACTTCATCAAGCTTTGAAAACTTGTGAAGGAAACACCCTATACTACTTGGCAAGAGGTATAGGATGAAGAAATAGGAAGTGGGTAGACTTTAGTTTTGGATTTCTCACTTGTTTTCTCATGTTGCCATTGAACTAGAAAGCTTTTCTTTTGTTGAAGAAGATGAAGACGAAGAAGAAGATGATAAGTTCAATAAATAAAAAATCAATAAGAATTAAATCTTATCATACTTTTAACCTTAGTTAAGTGTAGAGAAAAGACCATGGTTAATAGAATGGTTAGGGTTAAGGATAAGAACAAAAAGGAGACTAAGTCAAAACTTCAAGAATCTTCAACTAAAAAACAAAATAAGCAACCATTCATTTATCCTTTTTCTTTTTCCAAAATGGATAAATAAGAAAGATAAATGAATAAATAATCAAAACCCTAATCATTAACTTAAACCATGGTTTGATTCTTTACACTTAACTAAGTAAGCATGTATCATCAAACATGATACAAACATGTGCACAAAACTATATCGCATATACAATGTGTACAATTCAAGTGAGAAAATCCATTTAAAGTGAACCGATACTAGTTAATGCAAAGTAATATATCAAATATATAATTATACATTAAATCATTAAATCAACACTTGATTCAATGATCCGGTCATGTCGCACACAACCGACTAGTATACAATGTATCGGCTTATCGAATCAACGCTTGAATCGATAACTAGGTTATATCGCATACAACCATTCGATACATTCATCGCGAGAATGAAATACGGTATCACATACACGCATTATTCTCGGTCCCGCACATATCTCATATGCGCTCCTATTTCGTTTCGCTTGAGCCAGGAAACCTCTGTGTAGGACTCTAAAGACTCGTCAATACGCCGGCAGCGGATGATGATCATATCAAACACCCACAAGCCGCAAGCGGTCTGCTAAACGTAACGGCCACCCGGGTATTGAGCGATCAGAAGATCGACGAGCAAGCCCGCTCACACTCCTGCGAATCCAACCAGTAACACTTACCGTACATTCCGGTCTGTTCGTCTGATATGTCGCATATCTCGCCTAGGGGTGGTAAACGTCAGACCCCAATAGCTCGATAAGTCATGCCGACTTGAGGTCCATAACATTCGTGAAACTACTGATAACTCTTACCAGTATATCACTGCAACCCTGGCCAGGGATTTCCTGTTATGGCCAGTCGAGCATAGCACAACATCAACCCCCAATACCGGGAGAGACGAATCCCCTCCTATCGCTCATTGCCTCCATGTGAATCGGGACTGTACCTAAAAACCACCTGTTTGCACGACTCAGTAGAGACGTGGTAGGGTGGAAATCAAAGCACAGTGGGAGACACACAAGACTCTATGACGATCTCGGGTCTACAGACTAAGCTGTACCAGTGTCACCAGAGAACTGCCATCTGACGTGAGGTATAATACCATCTGGGAGTTCTCGGCGAGTCCGTTCAGTGTACCCAGTCTCCACTGAGCACCCGCATATCATCTCTGAAGTCAAACACCAATGGATATGGGATCATCCATCGCCCATCGCATGGGTCGAGAAGATATGCGCTAGTCTACTCTGGAATATCGATGCCCCGTCTCGATATTCCCTCGACTAGGAACATTTCAAGGATGTACTCATGGACTACCCAGGCCCTACTAGTATGATCTACATCATAGTCCTGGAAGTCGAGTACACATCCTATGGGCTTTATCAACATGTAATCAGAGAGACAGAAAGTATACATGTTAAGATAAAGTGCAACCAGATAGCGTACTATCATGTCGAGCAAGAAAGTCCTACCTATATATGTCCCAGCATCCACTACAATATACATCCAATGTACAGTAATGGCCTCTAGGGCATACATATAACTAACAATCTCCCACTTGCACTAGGGCCATCTGTAGCAGTGGTTGCAGTATCACATACTCAACCATCCCTCAAAGGTCTCTCTTTGGGAAAAGGCCTTCGTGTGTGGATCCGCCGTGTTGTTCTCTGAGTCTACTCTCCTAACCTCGATCACCCTGGAGATCAACTATCTCCATGATCAGGTGATGCTTCCTCAGAATTTGTCTGGGTCACTGATGGGACCAGGGTTCCAGGGCCAAAGCCACACTTCCATTGTCATACAATGGCAGGAACCTAGTTCATCTTATGAACCAATATACACCCAAACTTCCTCTTTGGTAGTATCTTTAATAGCGATGTTACCAGCCTTTATCGTCTAGTTTGCCACGGTATCTAGCTTGGAACTCTTCCAACATACCGTCCCTCTACTGAGGGTAAAGACAATGCCCGTGACAGACATTCAGTTGTTTTTATAACCCTGGAACTCTTCCAGTGATTCCCTCCAGGATCGATTGATACCATCTCACTACATCTAGTGAGAATCCTAACATCCAATTACATATATCTCATAGATGAAAACTCAGGATTTAGGAGGTATCGCTTTGATCCTATTTGGGGAATCCTAGTGATAATAGGAGATTGATCGATCGTAGTATAGGAAACTTTTTTCCTATCAAGTGTATGTTGTCTACGTACAATACGAAGATGACCACCTTACTCTCTACTACCCTTTTGTATATACAAGGTTCGTCTACCATTTTGATGAAGTCAAACACTTTGACTATCACATCAAAACAGACGTTCCAACTCCGCGATGCCTGCTTCATTATGTAAAGCAACTTGCACACGTTTCCGCTGCTCCCACTGTTTACGAAAACCTCTGGTTGTGTTCTTATAGACGTTCTCTTCTAAATCAGTATTTAGAAAAGCAGTCATGGCACCCAACCGCCAGATATCATAGTCATGGTATGTAGCCGTGGTAAGTAGGATCTGGACAGACTTAAGCATAGCTACTGGAAAAAGGTTTCATCATTATCCACACCTGGTCGATGACGAAAACCTTTAACAAGTCTAGCTTTGAAAGTCTCAACTTTTCCATCTAAACCAAGTAATCTTCTCAAGATATACTTGCTCCTGATGGGGATTTAACCCTTCAGATATAGCAGCTAAAGTCCATACTTTACTGGTGTACATGGATTCCATCTCAGATCACTAAGCATCCAGCCATTCTTACAGAGTCCCTACTCTCGATGGCCTGCTCGAAAATAGTTGGGTCATCATCTCATGATGCAATCCTTGCTCCCACTGTCATCGAGAAACCGAGGTATCTCTCAGGTGGGTGAGGAACCCTACTAGATCGGCGGAGAGGCTGAGGTTCGTCGGAAACTATTGAATCTTTTGGTTCTGTCAAATCATTAGCAGTTTTGTACAGCTGGAACCTTTCCAGTTCTACAGAACTGATCTTGCCTCGATCTTGTCCGGATTTTGCTTTTGACATAGGCCGGACAATCCCAAATCTTAACTTACTTAAGATATGGGCTCTTCCCTTTCCATATCACATATGAAGTGGTAGGCAGTGATTTGATTCGAACCTAATTCAATAGGTATGCAGCTTCTCAAGCGCATAACTCCCAAAAAGGAAATAGGTAACTCAGTAGTACTCATCATAGAGCACACCTTATCATATAGGGTGTGATTGCTCCGCCCCGATATACCATCGTGCTATAGTTTATACGGAGGAGTAATGCTGAGAGAGAATCTCATTTTCTTTTAGAATAGTCCAGGAATCATATGCACAAGTATTCTCCTCCCTGATCTCATCATAGGACATAATACTTATACCCGTATTTTGGTTCTATACTTCGAACTTATATTCTGTGAATACCTCAAAAGGTTCGGACTTATATTTCAACAGGAATATATAACTGAATCTTGAGAGATTATCAGAGAATATAATGAAGTATAAAGAACCAGTCCTGGCATATGTAGACAGGAGACCTTACATACATCATCATGTATCAGTCCCAAGAGTTTACCAACTCTTCCTCTGTTTCCAGTAAACAGAGCTGGTGTCATTATATCTTTGTGACATGACTGGCAAGTTTCACAAGATGTAAATTCAAACTGATTTAAATATGCATCTAAATGTAACTTCAGCTAGTCAGGTCGCATTGATATGACCTAGTCTACAATACCTCAAGAAGAATTCGTTCATTTCTGAACTCTTCCTCTTGTGTGTGTTCTGTATACGAGGAACTGTAGTTTGATTTAGAACGTCAATGCTTTTAGATAACGTGCCTGAACCGATCAACTTTTGATATAGGAAATGTTCAAAACATTATCCATCAATACAAAATTATATCCTTTCTTTACTAATAAAGAGACTGATATGATTTTGTATATCAGGTTCGGTATCTAATAGCATTTGTTCAGAATCAATGTATTCGTAATACAGGGTGACAGTGACCAACAGACTTGGCTGCAACACTTGCCCCGGTTTCTGTCTCATGAAACTTATCACCCGTTCTCAGTTTTTCTACCTTTTTGTAGCCCTATGTAACAGATTACATATCTGGGATCCTGATCCGGTATCATATACCCAGAATGCAGAGGATACTGAGAAACAGTTCTTTGTAATGAACACACCCGAAGAAGATGCATCATATGTACTTTCTTCGTTTGGGCGGCATAGGAAATCTGGTATTCCCCTATTTCCTGCTCTGTCTTATAACAATTATAAGTTGGAGCGGGACCAACGTTCCCCAGCTCAGTATAACAAGCGGGTTCGGTCAAAATTCCGTATTATTATCTTGATTAAGGCGTGATATGGTCGCTACCAGGAGAGAGAGAGAAGAAAACACTCTGCGTGCGCTCTTGCAAGATTAGATTGGTTATGTATTTTATCTAATCAGGATGGCTCCCACTGTTTTTATCAAATCTTCCTTCAAACCCTAAAAGGAAAGACTAGCCGGGATTAATTACACTCTACAAGTTCGCCAATCTTTCAGCCAGGCCAGTGTCGGTACTTTGAGGGAGGTTCCCCGTGCTTTCGCACGGACCTAATTACTGTAAACCTCGTTTTCCCAGAGGCGTAACCCCGTTGACACCTTTCTAGACACCTACTTGATCGGCTAATTGCAAAGTGTAAAACTCTCCCAGGAGTAACAATTACTCGCAGTGGGTATCGGGATCCAACTATCACATAGAAGGTATGCAATCTCATTGCAAATTTCAACACTTGAAACTCCCGATAATGGTTTTTACCCCTAGCACCTATGACCTTGGCTAAGGTCAACAAATCATAGGTACTAGTCAAGTTCTACCCGTCATTTCATGATTAATTAGACCCACCCACATGACCCTTGGCTAAGGTCAACAAAGCCACATGACTGTCCTAACTAATCGCATCATATGCTGTGTAGGAAGACATCACTTAGCTACCGTACACTGTGCCTTGACTATGGTCAACAAACACAGCACGAATACTAAGTACTCTACTTCCTAAAATGACGGAGGGTTGCGAATGGTTTTTGTGAAAACCTTTAACGCTTTGAACTTGATCTCGTTGCGGAATCAAATGGTTTTTAAATGGAATGTTTTTGAAGCTTTTTTAGTTTTGCTAAAGGGGTCACTCCCGGTGAAGGGATCGTCGGCCCTTTCCTCGTCGAATGAGGTGCGGGATATATCATATATATCACTGTGCAAAGCGAAAACTATAGAAGCGATCAAAGACAAACCGAGTGTGTAGCATCTGCCAGTTATTGCTAAAGGAGTCACTCCCGGTGAAGGGATCTCGGTCCTTTCCTCATCGAATAAGGTGCCGGATGTTCTATAATGAACACCGCGATGCAAAGCAAGAACTGTAGCTACCTGTTTTATTTTGAAATTCGATTCCACAACATCAATTAGGTTTATTTTCTATCATTAATCTTATTAATGAATATCCCATCATTTAAGTCCACCTAACCATCACAGATAAATATAACGTACGCTTATGCCATCCGCATTCGCCTCGATGTCCCGTCTGCACCGTTAGGTTAGGTAACTAACGCCAGAGCGAGGCAGGGCTAGCGCGGGTGTAAAACATAAGCAACGTATATATAATATATCATATATACTATATATAATACCTGTCACAGAACATCACATGATCACAGATAAATCACAGCAGAAGAAATATATGAAATATTGGATATACTAGGACGTCCGTGTTTTTAATACGAGCCAGTATAAAACACGGATTCCACGGTCGTGATGAATAGCCAATCCCACACCCCAAGACCCCTACGAGAGCGGCAAGCAACCCTACCAATTCTAGGGTTAGGAGACCCGGACTCGACTCCTCGAGTTGGTCTCCCACTGGACCCCAGAACCCGGTTACTTGTGCTCCCCTCCTTGGGTCTATCCTAGTGCAGAAAAGTAAATAATATACAAACGGTGACTACTTCCACAACCTGGAAGTGCCCCAATAAAAGAATATTACATACAAGTTTTTACATGAATGAAAATGAAAAATACTCATCTCACATAAAAAAAACCCGGCTATTCAAACACGACGATCCAATATAACATATCCAGCAACACATAACATCTCATGTCATCAACGTAAGTAAATATGCGCATCCCAATTGTCGTTGACATATAGCAACGAAACCGGCGATATCACATATTACACTTACGGTCACAGAAAAGAAAGTGTAAAACTACAACAGTTGGAATCCGCAACCTCCTCAGACATCGCATGCCTGACCAAATGAAATACTTAGACATCGCATGCCTAACAATTATAAACCCCGCATTTTAGTCTCATTATTGAAAACTCTTTTCAATATCAAGTCGGGCAATTCAACAGGATTCCCGACATTCTGATCGAATGCTCGTCGCAAACTTCAGTAGACGGCCGCACCCCCGATACCGTCGACGAAGTGCACCAAGGCGGAACACCGCTGCCGCGAGCACCCGACCGGATGCTTTCGGCGACGGGGTTCTCCTACAGTCACTTGGTCGGGGCGATGGAGTGAGGCTGTCTATTAAGTTTACCCGGCGAGTATCCGCGTACACTACGTGATTGCGACGGACTTTTGATCACATTAAAATTCCGTGGCAACCGATCAAGTGAGACTAAACTGCTACGTTTATAATATTCATTCCGTTATCTCATAACAATTTGTGAATTCCAATTATTGTATCACATTCCAGATAATTAGAAAATGTTAAACCTTTCGATCGAACAATCGAACACCCAAGTTTTCCCGATACAGATCAACACATGAAACAAGTCTAACAACATTCAGTTCGTGCCTCAGTACCAACGGTCCAGCCGTAGAAGGGTCAAGCCAACGCCTCACATGTGGCACGCCGTACTACCCCAAACCCGAAGGTTCAAAGGGCAGTTCAAGACGGTCACATAATCGAGTTAAGGTTTGTTGTCTTCTAGAGGGTCCATCGCGTTACTTGCACTACTTAGAACGTCGTTAAACTTCGGAAAAATCCAACAATTGGAAATTTCCCGGCAGGGGAAAAAGTGGGTATTTATATCCAGTCGAACTTTTTAACATATTCTAAAATTACCCGGAAAGCCACACCGACAAAATTAGACAGTCCGATCGAATATACAGAGTTCCCAATACAAGCCAGAAAATAAAACTCTGGAATAAATATTAAAATATTCCCAGGAAAACGAGCACAGCAAACTGAGAATTACTGTGCAACTTTTGGTCAACGATGCAACAGTGTTGCCGCGGAACCGCCGCGCCACGTGGGCTAACGCCGCGGTTCCGCGGTTCATTGATGGAATTATGACTAAAATTTTGCACCGTAATTCTTCTTAAACCCTGCTTAATTTTCTGGATATTTTTAATTTCGAAAAATCCACATTTTACAGAAAAGTCCAGAGAGCAATTTTCTAGTCGGGTTTTGGGTCGATCGGACTTCTGATTCCGTCGGGACTTCGCCTAAGGCTCTAGCTAGGCTCTGATACCACTGTAGGGTTCCTAGGCACTCTAGTGGAGTCTCACAAGTGATGAAACATCCACAAATCAAATTTTACGGGTGCCTACAAACCCTAATACGAATCGTTAACTAGAAATCAAGGCGAAGCAAGCAAGTAATCGAATTAAATGCTAAGGGAAAGTGACTACAACCTTTGTAGATCCGGTCCACCACCTACTAGGCTCCGTGATGAAGTCCCTCCGCTGTCCAAAACAAACTCACGACTCTAGCATCGGTATCATCGAAGAATGGGCGAGCTTGATCGTCGGTTCGATGCCGAAGATGATCTACGTCGAGGTATCGCAAGAACAAGCTCCAACTTCATCAAGCTTTGAAAACTTGTGAAGGAAACACCCTATACTACTTGGCAAGAGGTATAGGATGAAGAAATAGGAAGTGGGTAGACTTTAGTTTTGGATTTCTCACTTGTTTTCTCATGTTGCCATTGAACTAGAAAGCTTTTCTTTTGTTGAAGAAGATGAAGAAGAAGAAGAAGATGATAAGTTCAATAAATAAAAAATCAATAAGAATTAAATCTTATCATACTTTTAACCTTAGTTAAGTGTAGAGAAAAGACCATGGTTAATAGAATGGTTAGGGTTAAGGATAAGAACAAAAAGGAGACTAAGTCAAAACTTCAAGAATCTTCAACTAAAAAACAAAATAAGCAACCATTCATTTATCCTTTTTCTTTTTCCAAAATGGATAAATAAGAAAGATAAATGAATAAATAATCAAAACCCTAATCATTAACTTAAACCATGGTTTGATTCTTTACACTTAACTAAGTAAGCATGTATCATCAAACATGATACAAACATGTGCACAAAACTATATCGCATATACAATGTGTACAATTCAAGTGAGAAAATCCATTTAAAGTGAACCGATACTAGTTAATGCAAAGTAATATATCAAATATATAATTATACATTAAATCATTAAATCAACACTTGATTCAATGATCCGGTCATGTCGCACACAACCGACTAGTATACAATGTATCGGCTTATCGAATCAACGCTTGAATCGATAACTAGGTTATATCGCATACAACCATTCGATACATTCATCGCGAGAATGAAATACGGTATCACATACACGCATTATTCTCGGTCCCGCACATATCTCATATGCGCTCCTATTTCGTTTCGCTTGAGCCAGGAAACCTCTGTGTAGGACTCTAAAGACTCGTCAATACGCCGGCAGCGGATGATGATCATATCAAACACCCACAAGCCGCAAGCGGTCTGCTAAACGTAACGGCCACCCGGGTATTGAGCGATCAGAAGATCGACGAGCAAGCCCGCTCGCACTCCTGCGAATCCAACCAGTAACACTTACCGTACATTCCGGTCTGTTCGTCTGATATGTCGCATATCTCGCCTAGGGGTGGTAAACGTCAGACCCCAATAGCTCGATAAGTCATACCGACTTGAGGTCCATAACATTCGTGAAACTACTGATAACTCTTACCAGTATATCACTGCAACCCTGGCCAGGGATTTCCTGTTATGGCCAGTCGAGCATAGCACAACATCAACCCCCAATACCGGGAGAGACGAATCCCCTCCTATCGCTCATTGCCTCCATGTGAATCAGGACTGTACCCAAAAACCACCTGTTTGCACGACTCAGTAGAGCCGTGGTAGGGTGGAAATCAAAGCACAGTGGGAGACACACAAGACTCTATGACGATCTCGGGTCTACAGACTAAGCTGTACCAGTGTCACCAGAGAACTGCCATCTGACGTGAGGTATAATACCATCTGGGAGTTCTCGGCGAGTCCGTTCAGTGTACCCAGTCTCCACTGAGCACCCGCATACCATCTCTGAAGTCAAACACCAATGGATATGGGATCATCCATCGCCCATCGCATGGGTCGAGAAGATATGCGCTAGTCTACTCTGGAATATCGATGCCCCGTCTCGATATTCCCTCGACTAGGAACATTTCAAGGATGTACTCATGGACTACCCAGGCCCCACTAGTATGATCTACATCATAGTCCTGGAAGTCGAGTACACATCCTATGGGCTTTATCAACATGTAATCAGAGAGACAGAAAGTATACATGTTAAGATAAAGTGCAACCAGATAGCGTACTATCATGTCGAGCAAGAAAGTCCTACCTATATATGTCCCAGCATCCACTAAAATATACATCCAATGTACAGTAATGGCCTCTAGGGCATACATATAACTAACAACACGCCACCCAGTTTGGGTGCGTGTTTGGATCAACTCATTAGCCTCATTAGTTATGACCGTGATGCCAGACTTTTTAGGGACCATGTGAATAGGACTTACCCATTGGCTATCAGATATAGGATAAATTATACCACTATCAAGGTACTTAATGATTTCTTTCTTTACCGCCTCCTTCATAACGGGATTTAACCGTCTTTGTGGGTCTCGGGTTGGCTTGGCTTCATCCATCAGATGTATACAATGTTCAACAATTAAGGCACTAATCCCTTTGATGTCAGTCATTGTCCAACCAAATGCTTGCCGATTTGATCTCAACACTGCCAAAAGTGCGTTCTCTTACTCTAAAGCTAGATAAGCGGATATGATCATGGGTAAGGACTCATTCTCACCTAAATATGCATATTTAAGATGAGAAGGTAGCGGTTTGAGATCTAGTATTGGCGGAGAGACAATAGAAGGTGGGGTAAGGGAATGATGCTCGGACTCCCTAAGTGGTTCATAAGTTGCATAGGATATTGACTCGGAAAGTGCTACTGACTTTTGCGATTAGTCAACGGATTAAAACTCGGAGATGGACTCATCGAAGATATCCTCACTATAAGAATATTCCAAATCAAACAATGTCGCACTAGTGTTGTCGAGATCATCATAGCAAAGTGCTTCCGCTTCGCAGCTGTCGGAAGCTATCTCGTTGATGGAACAGACATCATGCAAATGAGCAGAAGGTTCAAATGGTTGACTTCCTAGCTAGTAGATATTAAGCTCAATTGTCATCTTTCCGAAGGATAAGTTCATAAAACCGTTACGACAATTAATTACAGCGTTGGAAGTTGCTAGGAAGGGTCGACCGAGTATCACCGGGATTTAGTTGCGTGGGTTCGCCACAGGCTGTGTATCTAAAATAATAAAGTCTACAGGGAATATGAATTCCCTGACTTTAATTAACACATCCTCTAATTCACCCCTAGATTTGGTGATTGATCGGTCTGCCATCTGGAGAGTACAATGGGCGGGTTTCAACTTTCCAATCCCTAACTGCTCATATACGGAATATGGAAGCAAGTTAACGCTAGTGCCAAGGTCGAGTAAAGAACGATTAATATTTTTATCCCTGTTAGAAATAGAGATGGTAGGATAGCCAGGGACCTTACGTTTCGTAGTGCATAAGTCTTTAAGAATTCTTGCATAAGATGGGACTTGTTAAATAGCATCTAGGAGAGGAATATTGACGTTAACCTACTTAAACATTTCCACAGTCTTCTCCATTTGTGGGTTAGGTTTGTTGACCCTTAATCTGTTTGGAAACGGAGCTTTATCAATAAGGGTTGGGTCCAACATTGGAGAAGATTGCGGGGATGGAATGGATCCCAAAATTGGAGTGGGGATCGCTTTAGATAGATTCGAGAAAGTGGGTTGAGGGTTCGAGTCTTGTGGGAAGCGTAGAATAGGCTCGGAAGTAGGTGGGAGACAAGACGAATTAGGGGAAGAAGTAGAAGCCGGGATATTGATCAGTCGAAAATACTGCATTTTTAACACGGCAATTTCCCTAACATTTGCACTCATATAGAAGTGTTCGGTATTCATATTGCACATATTACCAAATCATCTCTGAAATACCAGATTGCATGTGTTAGACTTTTAAACCAGCACTTTAAGGGAAATTGACCGTGTTTCATGGTATCGCATCATCCTTGTATTGCGCAACTCTTGTCTTGGGGTCTAATGCAGGAAATTCCAGAAGCAGAGCCCAAATTGGGAAAAGAACTGATAAAAGATACGCCAACTCCAAGATACAAGATCTGGTAGCGATACAGAAGGCCAAATAAAATTCAACACATCAGAATAAGGCCCATATGACATCCCAAGCCCACAGAATAAAACTCAAGTTCTAAAGCCCTCAAAGGACCGCGGATCCGCGGCCCAAACCCTCTTGGAGCCGCGGATCCGCGGCCTTATTAAGAGATCATGGTTTCAATTTTTCTCACGTGGCTAATGCTAACGGCCCAAGCTTCTAGAAAACCCCAGAAGCTCCACGTGGCACATCTAGAAGACTCGGCGTAACAAACTATTTCTAGAAGGCTCTCTTTTGGAGGGAAATTCAAATATTATGCTAACTAACTTGTGGAGGGAAAATTTAAATTCAAATCCTAGATCTAGGGTTTTGGGAGTTCTATAAAAGAGAGCCTAGATCTAGGGTGAAAAGTTGTTCAAGAATCACCACCATCTTCAACCCACAAGTTGAGTGACACAACTTGTGCCTCAAAAAATCCAATTCAAAATCAAGATCAAGATCCCGAGAGCAATTCAAGCAAGAGTGCCTTCAACCTTTAGAAGCGACGCCGGATTTCAACGGAGTAAGAGATCCACGCCGATCCGCGACTCAAGGAGCCGAGCGAAGCCGAAATCGACGATCTAGTTCCTTCCTTTTGTAAATTCAAGAGAGTTGTAACGAAATTTGTCGATAAATAAAGGTGAATTTTCTATATTCTTGCTTATCTATTAATTCAAGCATAATGATTAGATCTCAATTTGTGATTGTGTTTGGGATCATGATATTTGAGTAATCTCCGCTCGTGTAGGAGTTGTGACGATCTTTAGATGATGATGATTTAGACATTTTTACAATTCTTAAATCCTATAATGTTTAGAAATTCTAGTGAATCAAATGATTAATGACCTAGTTTCGAGATGATGCTTTCTTGATCATGTTCACTCGAAACTAGGGAACAACTATTGACCATTTGATTAACTAGAAGCTAGAATTTGAATGCGATCCATCGAAAGGACAAAGGATGAGTTGCGAAATCCCTAATTTCCTCGCAAAATCCTTAAACCTCGATGAATTTGCATCGATCTAGTATCAATTCGTTAATGGATAAGAATGAGTAATCATTAGATCTCATCACATCTATAGATCCGATCTACTCCTACGAGCCATACTTCTAATCTTGATTGTTGGTTGGAAATTATCACACATATCAATTCTTGTTTTTAATGTTTCTTTTAGATCGAGATTTTTCTTATTCTTGATCTTCAATTACAAATCATGAATTGTTTTCTTTTCTTTGCCTTAAATTTTCAACTCATCTAATTCGAAAATTGAACGGATCTCACTTTCCCTGTGGACGATCCGCACTTACTAACGCGCTACATCCGACACCGTTATTGATTGCGGTCAAATAATTTTTGGTTGTCATTTCTTTACAATTTTTATACTACACAATCCGAAAAAGCATGAATCAAAATGGCGCCGTTGCCGGGGATCGTGTGCTATTTGTTCATTTTTTGAAATTTGAGATGAAAATTTTATTCCATCTAAAATTTTTAAGATCAAAACTCGCGCAAAACACTAAACGAGTTGTTGTGGTTAATTGCAAGAAAATCTGGAGCTTGCTGTGCAATTGGAAAATTATTTGGAGAATTCCAGAGAGCTAAGGAAGTGTTCAGGAGTGCTCTGGTGAATTTTTGTGCAGAGAGGAGCTTGAGGCGCGGCGGAACCGCGGCATAAGGCGACTTGTGCGGTGGAAGCGCGGCAGTTATAAGAGATCTCTGTACAATTTTTGGCAGGTAACCTCTATCTTTCTTATATCCTTCCTAAAGCTACTCCAATTAACAATTTGTTGCAGGCTTCTTTGCAAAAACCGCAGCGCCGCAAAAAGCAAAATAAATTGTGCTTGTTTTTGATTTTGTGGTTGTTTGCATAATTAATACGGACATTAAGGGGCACGGCCAAATCCAGATTAGGTGGGGAGTTCATTACCCTTCCTAAGCCCCAAAAATCACAAACTTGCATCCGCATTACCCTCATTAATTAAAAAATATCTAGAGATGACTCTAAGGACCGTCGCGCTCACTTAGGACAAAAGAAGGCCGTGGGTAATTCATTACTTATCCGCGTTTTCTTGTGGTGTCTAAGGCAAGTGTGTCGAAGGCTAGTAGTTATTAATTAGGCCCACTGCTTACGTAGTGGAGTACCTTCCCACTTACCTGGCACTTACCTGGCCACAGGGGGACAAAGAGGCAGTGGAGGATTTTATCCTGCGACTTGTCTTTTGGAAGTTAGGAGCGGTCTAGAGCTTTGACCTAGGTGACCATAGATTTTAGGGTTGCTTGTTGCATTTGTTGTGATTGCATCATATTTTCAAAATCCGTATCATTTTTCTAAACAAACACCGCATTCATTCATTCATCCCCCTAATTATAAATCACGCTACCACTTGTACTAACCCCTTTTAGTGCAAGATAGGCTGGACACGGGATTCTAGTGCCCGACTTGTTCGCGTCCCCTCGATCGACTCCGAAATAGGTATTTCTCCATTTACCTTTCTTTTACCCACCACCACACCCACACCGATGGATCCGTCTCCATCAAACCTCATTACCGCTGCTCTGCCGCCGTCCGTTGGTGCGCAGAATCCTCCCCGCATCTCTCTCCAAGAGAGGTGCTACCCTTTACGAGGTCCTCTCTCGACCTGCTTATCCATTCCACCAGCCAACAGGGATAACTTTGAGATTAAGCCCCAGTACATCAACCTTCTACCCAAATTCCACGGTCTCGAGACTGAAGACGCATACGTTTTTATCACCAAATTTGAAAACGTATGCGCGATGATGGGTACGTCACAACTTTCTGTGGATGCCATGCGTCTACGACTTCTTCCATTTACTTTGTGCGATACAGCCGAGAAGTGGCTGTATAACACCACCGCACACTCCATCACGAATTGGGAAGAATTCGTTGCGGCATTCCTTAAGAAATTCTACCCTATGCAAAAGACAGCTCGAATCCGTAGCGAACTATATCAATTCTCCCAGCTTCCAGCTGAACCATTCTCTAAATGCTTTGAACGATTCAAAGATCTTTTGGTTCAATGCCCACATCACGGCATCCCGAGATGGGACCTTTGCCGAATCATATATGAGGGAAGTAACCCTACCACTAAACAAAACCTTGAAAACATGTGTCAAGGAACCTTTATGACCAAGGATGATGGGGAAGCATGGAAGTTTTTAGAAGAGTTCGCTGAAAAGTCAGTACAGTGGGAGACTGGAACCCAGCCATCGAGTAGAGGTGGCGTACACCAAATAGACGTGTCCATAGGTGTTCGAGCTGAGATGGCAGCAATGCAAAAGAAGCTCGACGCTATGGAACACAAATTCTTAGCAGCCTCCCTAAACCCAATGTCGCTCCCCAAAACTGTTTGTGGGTGCTGTTCTGATCCTTCTCACTTAACGGAAGAATGTCCATTAAACTCTCAGTTTCAAGGTCACATTAATGCTGCACTTCAGCAAAGACCTAGAAACTATCCCTCTTCATCCTCATACAATCAGGGTTGGAGGAATCACCCGAATTTTGCTTGGAACCAATCCCAAAACACGGTTCCAAACCCGAATCAATTCCAAAGGGTCCTTCCTCCACAACAGCAACCACTTCAACTCACCCAGCACCCCTACCAGTCACAAAATTTCCAAAACCAGGTCAACACTCCTGCACCTTCTAATCCTATGCAGTCGACCTGTTCTGACGAATTCTCTCAATTCGCTCAAACCATGAAATCACTCCTGTCAAATTTCATGGAAGTGTCAGCCGAGGTTAAGTCTTCTGTCGGTGAGATAAAGAAAAACTCAGCGTCCCAAGCTGAGAGTATCAGAACGATGGAAGCTGAAATTGCACGATTTAAGGCCGAAATGAGTGCAAGAGAGAAAGGGAAACTCCCAGCTCAACCTTTACCCAATCCTGGCTATTCACATCATGTGAATGCAATCACTACGTTGAGATCTGGAAGAGTGCTGGATAACCATGTTGGGGAAGAAGTTGATGATATTTAAAATCCTATCAACACCCCGGCTGAGACCTTTCCTCACACACACACTTCTACTTCTGATTCTTGTTCTTCTACCCCACCGCCTTCTTGCGAGCCTATTCTTCATTTTCCAAAAGGCTCGCCACCTCAGCCCACCTCTTCTACTCCTCCACAGACGATCCCCACTTCTATTTTGGGATCGAGGCCACACACACTTCCTTCTCCTATGATGGACCCAGTGCTTATTGCTAAAGCACCTTATCCTAATCGGTTAAGGGCTAACACATCGAGTCCACATATGGAGAAGATTATGGACATGTTCAAGCAAGTTAACATCAACATCCCTCTCCTAGATGCTATCCAACAAGTTCCGTCCTATGCGAAAACTCTTAAGAACTTGTGCACTAGGAAGAGGAAGACTCAAGTGCCCAAGAAAATTTTCATGGCAAAGACTGTAGACACGGCTTTCCCCCAACAATTACCGAGGAAACGTAAGGATCATGGATATTCTACTATTTCCATTTCTATTGGGGAAAAACACATTAACCGTGCTCTACTAGATCTGGGCGCAAGTGTTAACCTGCTTCCATACTCAGTCTATGAGCAGTTAGGAATCGGAGAGTTGAAGCCAACCAATTGCACTATCCAGATGGCTGGCCGATCAATCACCAAACCTAGGGGTGAACTGGAGGATGTGTTAATAAAAATCGGGGAATTCGTATTCCCTGTGGATTTTATTATACTTGATACACAGCCTGTAGCGAACCCACGAAATCAAATTCCGGTGATTTTAGGTCGCCCCTTTTTGGCCACTTCCAACGCTATCATCAACTGTCGTAATGGCTCTATAACCCTATCCTTCGGGAATATGTCAATAGAGATGAACATTTACAAGTTGGGAAGTGTACCCTCCGAACCTACTGCTCATGTCTGTTCTGTCGACTTAATGGATGTCGACAGCAGCGAATTTGATGATCCTCCTGATACCGATCTTGACTCTTTTCATACGTTGTTATTTGACCCAACTATGTATCATACACATACGGACTCTTCCACCGAGATATCTGGGTCAACAACTAACACCGATTATGAACTGCTTTTAGAGTCTGAAGATCACCCCGCACTTTGTGATGACATTATTCTTCGGGGTATTGATGAAACCTTTGAGGAGATCTTCGCTGATGAACTCACATTTCTGAATAACACGGGTGTTGAGATGAATCATGTCCCAATCATTGAAATTGAACCTCCACCCCTTCTTCTGAATTGTAAAAAGAATGCGAGTAATCCATCACATTCATTGTATCGTCTCTCCAAAATGAGACGCACACACATTCTGCTCCACACTTACCCTTTCCCCACTTCTTCTTCCACCAACCAGAGCACTGCATTGATAAAATTTTCGAATGGTTGGTGTTGACATTCGGCCTTTGCAAAGCTTGGCATCGACCAATGATTCTTGACCCCCTCATATGATTTTCAAAGCTTTACATTGCATAACTCAAGTTTGGGGGGACATTTATTTTTCTGGCTCTTGGAAAGAAAATTTTTTACAAAAATTTTGAGCCAAGAATAAGTTTGGGGGAGGGTCTTCACTTATATATTTTGCCCCCACTAATAAATTCCTCCCAGGCTTACAGGTTTTGTAGATATAGCGGTTGGCAACAGTGAGGACACTGTTGAAAACAAGTTTGGGGGAGGTTTGTGTATAGTTTTGCATCATTTGCATATCATTTGCATAAGCACGAAAAATTTCTTTAAAAACCCATAAAAATTTTGTGTAAATATTTTTTGGCTCATCATTTTTTGTAAATAATTTTTCAAAACCCATTAAAACCTATAAAAATTTAAAAATTTTCAAAATCCATAAAAATTCAGAAATTTTCAAAACTCATAAAAATTTCAAAATTTTCAAAATATAAAAATATTTAATATTTATGATAATAAAAGATTAGATAGTGAACAATTACATCCATGAGATTAGAAAAATTTAAGAAAACTAAGAAAATTAGAAGTTTTCTTATACGAACTAGTAATAAGTAGTTATGAGCCGTTGTCCCAAGGGTTAGTAAGATGAAGGAATTCACTAATCTGAGGATAAAAATAAGTCTGAAAAATAGTTTCTATTCTGGAAAGCCAAACATTTTGAACGTTGATACCCTGTATTCGCACTTACACACGTCTTGAAGCCCGGGATAGTAGAGGATACCTTGAAATGCTCTTGTCTTAAAGCCAAAAGTATGAAGGAAATAAAAAGAAAAAAATTTGAAATGAATAAAATAGAAAATTGTGAGAAAAATGAACACTGGTTTCGTTATCGCCAAGGCAGCAATAAAAAAATATAGCGAGGGTGTCTCTTACCTAGTGTCCTAAGGCCAACTGGTCTGGGAGTCACTGCTATGCCTGAGGTGGTGCAAGACGAGGAAAATACACCAAATAAGCAAGCACATGAGTAATCAGTCGGTTAGTACCTCAAGAAGTATTAACGGTCGCATGAAAGTGTGTGAGCAAAGTCATCTAAATATTCATTAATTAAAAAGTACTGAGGCTGATGGGCAAGAGTATGATAGCTTGAGTTGAATTCTCCGGGTGTAGGGATGTCCTTTACACACACGCAGGGTGATATGATCGATGTTTGGAAGAAAGATAGGAATGAAGAATAATACGATGTTTTATTGAGGGAGGACGTGATTTCTGACATTTTTCATGACCATTAAGATAGGGCTCGTGACAACCGAAAAGCTAGCTTAGTTGGAAACCCTAATTTTCAAGGCTTTTCTTTTACAATTCTTTTCTTTAAATGTAATATTCATGATCTTCCTTTTATTATTGGATTTTGTGGGTGCAATCCGCAGAAAACCCTCAGGAGACAACACTCCTCCTACAAGGGACACCTAGAGGTTTAAAGGCTTGTTGCACGTGCTCAGTGCAATCGTGTTGCCTACGAAAGTGTGCTTTTCTCGTTCTTTATTTTCTCCTTCTCTTTTTAATAAAACAGTTTGATCGAGACGATCGAAAATAAGTTTGGGGGAATTTGATCAGTCGAAAATACTGCATTTTTAACACGACAATTTCCCCAACATTTGCACTCATATAGAAGTGTTCGGTATTCATATTTCACATATTACCAAATCATCTCTGAAATACCAGATTGCATGTGTTAGACTTTTAAACCAACACTTTAAGGGAAATTGACCGTGTTTCATGGTATTGCATCATCCTTGTATTGCGCAACTCTTGTCTTGGGGTCTAATGCAGGAAATTCCAGAAGCAGAGCCCAAATTGGGAAAAGAACTGATAAAAGATACGCCAACTCCAAGATACAAGATCTGGTAGCGATACAGAAGGCCAAATAAAATTCAACACATCAGAATAAGGCCCATATGACATCCCAAGCCCACAGAATAAAACTCAAGTTCCAAAGCCCTCAAAGGATCGCGGATCCGCGGCCCAAACCCCCTCGGCGCCGCGGATCCGCGGCCTTATTAAGAGATCATGGCTTCAATTTTTCTCACGTGGCTAATGCTAACGGCCCAAGCTTCTAGAAGACCCCAGAAGCTCCACGTGGCACATCTAGAAGACTCGGCGTAACAAACTATTTCTAGAAGGCTCTCTTTTGGAGGGAAATTCAAATATTGTGCTAACTAACTTGTGGAGGGAAAATTTAAATTCAAATCCTAGATCTAGGGTTTTGGGAGTTCTATAAAAGAGATCCTAGATCTAGGGTGAAAAGTTGTTCATGAATCACCACCATCTTCAACCCACAAGTTGAGTGACACAACTTGTGCCTCAAAAAATCCAATTCAAAATCAAGATCAAGATCCCGAGAGCAATTCAAGCAAGAGTGCCTTCAACCTTTAGAAGCGACGCCGGATTTCAACGGAGCAAGAGATCCACGCCGATCCACGACTCAAGGAGCCGAGCGAAGCCGAAATCGACGATCTAGTTCCTTCCTTTTGTAAATTCAAGAGAGTTGTAACGAAATTTGTCGATAAATAAAGGTGAATTTTCTATATTCTTGCTTATCTTTTAATTCAAGCATAATGATTAGATCTCAATTTGTGATTGTGTTTGGGATCATGATGTTTGAGTAATCTCCGCTCGTGTAGGAGTTGTGACGATCTTTAGATGATGATGATTTAGACATTTTTACAATTCTTAAATCCTATAATGTTTAGAAATTCTAGTGAATCAAATGATTAATGACCTAGTTTCGAGATGATGCTTTCTTGATTGTGTTCACTCGAAACTAGGGAACAACTATTGACCATTTGATTAACTAGAAGCTAGAATTTGAATGCGATCCATCGAAAGGACAAAGGATGAGTTGCGAAATCCCTAATTTCCTCGCAAAATCCTTAAACCTCGATGAATTTGCATCGATCTAGTATCAATTCGTTAATGGATAAGAATGAGTAATCATTAGATCTCATCACATCTATAGATCCGATCTACTCCTACGAGCCATACTTCTAATCTTGATTGTTGGTTGGAAATTATCACACATCTCAATTCTTGTTTTTAATGTTTCTTTTAGATCGAGATTTTTTTATTCTTGATCTTCAATTACAAATCATGAATTGTTTTCTTTTCTTTGCCTTAAATTTTCAACTCATCTAATTCGAAAATTGAACGGATCTCACTTTCCCTGTGGACGATCCGCACTTACTAACGCGCTACATCCGACATCGTTATTGATTGCGGTCAAATACTTTTGGTTGTGATTTCTAAATTCTATTTTCTCAAAACCAACACACAACGGAAAATCGTTTCAATCAGGTATCATTGGTATCACTAACGTCATCAACTTGTTCACCCACTCGATTATCCAGTACTCTTCACGATCTCAACTTAGTAACGACACTCACATTATGATTTTGTGAGTGGCCAGGATTCTGTAAGGGTTGAGATGGGAGTTTCCTTTTTTCTCTCGCACTCATCGCGGTATTCAACTGTGCAATTTGGGCTTCTATTGATTTAATACTCTCACCGTGGGAGGCAGAGTCTTTCTTTATGGCATCAATAGAAGACCTCATATCAGCCGACATTTGGATGGAATGTTTCATAAACAAATCCAAAGTTTGTACAAGTGAAGAGGAGTTATCGGTACCGGTCGTTTGGAAAGAATTATTGGCCGGGTTTTGAACAGGTTACGATTGGAAGGGGTGTTGACTCTGTGGTGGTGGTTGCTGTTGCTGTGGAGGAGGTCTTTGGTAATTTCTTTGGAACTGGTTTTGATTTTGGGGTTGGTTTTGGTTCCAAGCAAAATTAGGATAATTCCTCTATCCCTGATTGTATGTGGAAGAATAAGGATCGTTTCTAGGTCGCTGCTGAAAAGTAGGATTAGTTTGCTCGTGACCTTGAAACGGTGCATTCATAGGACATTCTTCCGTCAAGTGTGATGGATCGGAACAGCAACCACACACGGTTTTAGGAAGCGTTACCTGGTTTAGGGAGACTGATTAGAATTTATTTTCAATAGCATCGAGTTTATTTTGCATCGCTGCCATTTCGGTTTTTACTGCGATGGAAACATCGAGCTGGTGAATACCTCCCCTAGATGAAGGTGGTCTAACACTTTTCCATTGCAAAGTGTTTTTAGCGAGATCTTCCAGATATTTCTAGGCTTCACCATCGTCTTTGGACATGAAATTGCATGACACATGGTTTCAAGCATCTGCTTTATCGCTGGATTAATGCCTTCATATATAATTCGGCACAGATCCCATCTATGTATTCCATGATGAGGACATTGGACAAACAGATCCTTGAAACGTTCAAAGCACTTCCAAAATGGTTCATTGGGAAGCTGGGTAAACTGATTGATTTCGCTTCAAACACGGGCGGTCTTATGATTTGGGTAAATTTTCTTAAGGAATGCTATCACGAATTCATCCCAATTGGTAATAGAGTGTGAGGCAGTATTATAAAGCCATTTTTCTGCCAAGTCGCACAAAATGAATGGGAGAAGACGCAAGCGCATAGCATCCACGGACAGTTGTGAAGTACCCATCATTGCGCATACGTTTTCGAATTTAGTGATGAAAACGTACGCGTCTTCAGACTCAAGCCCGTGAAATTTGGGCAACAGGTTGATGTGGTGGGATTTAATTTCAAAATTATCCCCGTTGTCTGGTAGAATGGATAGACAGGTAGGAAGTCGACCGCGTATAGTGTAGGGTTCCTAAGCACCCTAATGAGGTCTCACAAGGCATCAACCATGCCAATTTCAAAAAATACGGTGCCGAGAAACCCTAGTGTACGGATCGTCGGCTAGATTTCTAGGCGAAAATGAAACTAGTTAACACTTAACTAAAAGTTTAACGGAAATACAACCTTTGTAGATCCGGTGCTCCACCTCCATAGCTCCGCAACGAAGTCCCCTCGCTGTCCAAAAGAATTCCCGGGCTCTAGCGTCGGCTTCGTCGGAGAAATGGCGAGCTAGGTCGTCGATGTCCATGCCGTAGATGATCTACGTCGAAGCATCGCAAGATCAAGCTCTCACTTCACCAAGTCATGAAACTTGTGAAGAAAACACACTCTACTACTTGGCAAGAGGTAGAGGACGAAGAAATAGGAAGTGGGTAGACTTTAGAATTGGATTTCTCACTCTTTATCATCAATCACCATTGATGACCTCAAGGTTTTCTTCTTGAGTTCAAGGAAGAAGAAGAAGAAATGATATGATAAGTTATTTTCTAAAAAGAAAATAATAAGAATATTTATCATCTCCTAACCCTAGTTAAGTGTAGAGAGTAGACCATGGTTTGATTAAATGGTTAGGGTTAAGCATGAAGACAAAGTGGTTACAAAGTCAAACCTTCATGAAGATTCAACTACAAAACAAATCAAGCCACCATTTTATATTCATGCCATTTATTTTCCAAAAAGAATAAATAAATTAATAAATGAATAAATAAGTAACGGATAAATAAAACCCTAATCATTAGTTTAACCATGGTTTATTCTTTACACTTAACCAAGTAAACATGCATCATCAAACATGATACAATCATGTGCACAAAACTATATCAAATATACAATGTGCACAACCGAGCGAGAAAATCCATTTAAAGTGAACCGATACTAGTTAATGCAAAGTAATATATCAAATATATAATTATGCATTAAATCATTAAATCAACACTTGATTTAACGATCCGGTCATATCGCATATAACCGACTAGTATCCAATGTATCGGCTTATCGAATCAATCCTCGATTCGATAACTAGGTTATATCGCATACAACCATTCGACACATTCATCGCGAGAATAGAATACGGTATCATATACACGCATTATTCTCGGTCCCGCACATATCTCATATGCGCTCCTATTTCGTTTTGCTTGAGCCAGGAAACCTCTGTGTAGGACTCTAAAGACTCGTCAATACGCCGGCAGCAGGTGATGATCATATCAAACACCCACAAGCCGTAAGCGGTCTGCTAAACGTAACGGCCACCCGGGTATTGAGCGATCAGAAGATCGACGAGCAAGCCCGCTCACACTCCAGTGAATCCAACCAGTAACACTACCGTACAGTCCGGTCTGATCGTCTGATATGTCGCATATCTCGCCTAGGGATGGTAAACGTCAGACCCCAATAGCTCGATAAGTCGTGTCGATATGAGGTCTATAACTATTCGAGAAACTACTGGTAACACTTACCAGTAAATCTCAGCAACCCTGGCCAGGGATTTCCTGTTATAGCCAATCGAACACAGCGCAACATCAACTCCCTATACCGGGAGAGACGAATCCCCTCCTATCGCTCATTGCCTCCATGTGACTCGGGACTGTGCCCAAAAACCACCGTTTTGCACGCCCTCTTGGACGTGGTAAGATGGAAATCAAAGCACAGTGGGAACCACACAAGACTCTATGACGATCTCGGGTCAACAGACTACTCTGTACCAGTGTCACCAGAGAACTGCCATCTGACGTGAGGTATAATACCATCTGGGAGTTCTCGGCGAGTCCGTCCAGTGTACCCAGTCTCTACTGAGCACCCGTATATCATCTCTGATGTCAAACACCAATGGATATGGGATCATCCATCGCCCATCTGTATGGGTCGAGAAGGTACACGCTAGTCTACTCTGGTATATCGATGCCCCGTCTCGATACACCCTCGACTAGGGACTTTGAAGGATGTACTTATGGACTACCATGTCCCCCCTAGTATGATCCGCATCATAGTCTAGGTAGTCAAGTACACATCCTAAGGGCTTTACCAACATGTAACAGAGAGACAATCAGCATACACGTTAAGGTAAAGGGTAACCAGATAGCATACTATCATGTCGAGCAAGAAAGTCCTCCCTATATATGTCCCAGCATCCACTACAATATACATCCTATGTACAGTAATGGCCTCTAGGGCATACATATAACTAACAATCTCCCACTTGCACTAGGGCCATCTGTAGCAGTGGTTGTAGTATCTCATACTCAACCATCCCATAAAAGTCTCTCTCTGGGAACAGGCCTTTGTGAGTGGATCCGCTGTGTTGTCCTTTGAATCTACTCTCCAAACCTCGATCTCCTTGGAGATCAACCATCTCCATGATCAGGTAATACTGCCTTAGAATATGTCTGGATCACTGATGGGACGGACGTTCCTTGGCATAAGCCACAACTCCATTGTCTCACAATGGGAGGAACAAAGTTCATCTTATGAACTAATATACACCCAGACTGCCTCTTTGGTAGCATCTTAAGTAGCGATGTATCCTGCCTTTATCGTCTAGTATGCCACGGTATCTAGCTTGGAACTTCTTCCAACATACCGTCCCTCTACTGAGGATTAAGACAATGCCTGTGACTGACACTCGGTCGTCTTTATCACCCTGGAACCCTTCCAGTGATTCTCCCCAGGATCGACTGATACCATCTCACTACAACTAGTGAGAATCCTAACATCCATTTAGATCTATCTCATAGATCCAAAACCTAGGATTTAGTAGGTATCACTTTGATCCTATATGGAGAATCATTGTGATAAGCGGAGATTGATCGAGTGTAGCATAAGAAACTCCTTTCTTATCAAGAGTATGTCATCCACGTACTCTACGAGGATCACCACCATACTCCCTACTACCTTTTTGTTTATACAAGGTTCATCTACCATTTTGATGATGTCAAACTCTTTGACTACTTCATCAAAACAGATGTTCCAACTCCGCGATGCCTGCTTTATTACATAAAACATCTTGTTCACGTTTCCACTGCTCCCACTGTTTACGAAGCCCTCTGGCTGTGTACTTACAGACGTTCTCTTCTAAATCAATATTTAGAAAAGCAGTCATGGCACCCAACCGCCAGATATCGTAGTCATGGTATGTAGCCGTGGCAAGTAGGATCTGGATGGACTTAAGCATAGATCCTTAGAAAAAGTTTCATCATGATCCACACCTGGACAATGATGCAAACTTTTATCAAGTCTAGCTTTGAAAGTCTCAACTTTTCCATGTACACCAAGTAATCTTCTCAAGATATACTTGCTCCTGATGGGGATTTAACCCTTCAGATATAGCAACCAAAGTCCATACTTTGTTGGTGTATAAGGATTCCATCTCAGATCACTAAGCATCCAGCCATTCTTATAGAGTCTTACTCCTGATGGCCAGCTCGAAACTAGTTGGGTCATCATCTCATGATGCAATCCTCGCTCCCACTGTCATAGAGAAACCGAAGTATCTCTCAGGTGGGTGAGGAACCCTACTAGATCGGCGGAGAGGCTGAGGTTCGTTGGAATCTACTGAATCCTTTGGCTCTATCAAATCATCTGCTGTAGTTTGTATAGCTGGAACCTTTCCAGTTCTACATTACAGACCTTGCCTCGAGCTTGTCCGGATTATGCTTTTAGACATAGCCCGGACAACCCCAAATCTTAACTAACTTAAGATATGGGCTCTTCCCTTTCTATATCATATATGAAGTGGCAGGCAACTGATTTGATTGGAACCCTATTCAATAGGTATGCAGCTTCTCAAGTGCATAACTCCCAAAAGGAAATAGGTAACTCAGTAGTACTCATCATAGAGCACACCATATCAGATAGGGTGTATCTGCTCCGCCCCGATATACCATCGTGCAATGGTGTATACGGAGGAGTAATGCTGAGAGAGAATCTCATTCTCCTTTAGAATAGTCTAGGAATTCCGTGCTCAAGTATTCTCCTCCTCGATCACATCATAGGACATAATACTTATACCCGTATTTTGGTTCTCTACTTCTCGCTTATATTCTGTGAATATCTCAAAGGGTTCGGACTCATGTTTCAACAGGAACATATGTCTGAATCTTGAGAGATTATCAGAGAATGTAATGAAGTATAAAGAACCGGTCTTGGCATGTGTAGACAGGGGATCTACATACATCAATATGTATCATCCCAAGAGTTTACTAACTCTTTCTCTATTTCCAATAAACAGAGCTGGTGTCATTATATGTTTGTAACATGACTGGCAAGTTTCACAAGATGTAGATTCAAACTGATTTAAATATGCATCTACATGTAACTTCAGCTAGTCGGGTCACATTGATATGACCTAGTCTACAATGCCTCAAGAAGGATTCGTTCATTTCTGAACTCTTCCTCTTGTGTGTGTTCCGTATACTAAGAACTGTAGTTTGATTTAGAACATCAACGCTTTTAGATAACGTGCCTGAACCGATCAACTTTTGATATAGGAAATGTTCAAAACATTATCCAACAATACAAAATTTTATCATTTCTTTACTAATAAAGAGACTGATATGATTTTGTATATCAGGTTCGGTATCTAATAACATTCGTTCAGAATCAATGTATTGGTAATACAGGGTGACAGTGACCAACAGACTTGGCTGCAACTCTTGCCCCATTTTCTGTCTCATGAAACTTATCACCCGTTCTCAGTCCTCTACCTTTCTGTAGCCCTATGTAACAGATTACATATCTGGGATCCTGATCTGGTATCACATACCCAGGACGTAAAGGATACTGAGAAACAGTTCTCTGTAATGAACACACCCGAAGATGATGCATCAGCATGCACTCTCTTCGTTTGGGCGGCACGGGAATTCTGGTAATCCCCAATTTCCTGCTCTGTCTTATAACAATTATAAGTTGGAGCGGGACCAACGTTCCCCAGCTCAGTATAACAAGCGGGTTCGGTCAATATTCCGTATTATTATCTTGATTAAGGCGTGATATGGTCGCTACCTGGAGAGAGAGAGAAGAAAACACTCAGCGTGCGCTCTTGCAAGAATGGATTGGTTATAATTTTATCTAATCAGGATGGCTCCCACTGCTTTTCATCAAATCTTCCTTCAAACACTAAAAGGAAAGACTAGCCGGGATTAATTACACACTACAAGTTCGCCAATCTTTCAGCCAGGCCAGTGTCGGTACTTTGAGGGAGGTCCCTCGTGCTTTCGCACGAACCTAATTAATGTAAACCTCGTTTTCCCAGAGGCATAACCCCATTGACACCTTTCTAGACACCTACTTGATCGGCTAATTGTAATGTATAAAACTCTCCCAGGAGTAACTCTTACTCGCAGCGGGTATCGGGATCCAACTATCTCATAGAAGGTATGCAATCTCATTGCAAATTTCAACACTTGAAATTCCCGATAATATTTTGCCCCGAACGATCTATGGCCTTGACAAGGTCAACAAACCATAGACCGCAAGTCAAGTTCAACCCGTCATTTCTTGATTGAATCAAACCCACCCGCACGACCCTTGACAAGGTCAACAAGGCCGCACGACTACCCTAACCCAATCTGCATCATATGCATAAGCAGATAAATACTGGTTAGCTACCGCACACTGCGCCTTGACAAGGTCAACAAACGCAGCACGAATACTAAACAGGATTTATCTGAAATGACGGAGGGCTACGACAGGTTTTTCTGAAAACCTATTGCGTAATGAACTTGATATCGTTGTAGGATCGAATGAATTTTGAAATGGAGTGTTTTTAAGGCTTTTCTAGTTTTGCTAAAGGAGTCACTCCCGGTGAAGGGATCGTCGGTCCTTTCCTCGTCGAATGAGGTGCGGGATATATCATATATATCACTGTGCAAAGCAAAAACACTTAAAAGCAACAAAAGACAAACCGAGTGTGTAGCATCTGCCAGTTATCGCTAAAGGAGTCACTCCCGGTGAAGGGATCTCGGTCCTTTCCTCATCGAATAAGGTGCAGGATATATCATATATACCTCTGTGCAAAGTAAGAACTGTAGCTACCTGTTTTATTTTGAAATTCGATTCTACAACATCTTAGGTTTCTTTTATTTCATTAATCACATTAATGAAGTCCCATCATTTAAGTACCTAAACATCACAGATAAATACGACGTACACTTATGCCATCCGCATTCGCCTCAATGTCCCCTCGTGCACCGTTAGGTTAGGTAACTAACGGCAGAGCGGGGCAGGGGTAGCACGGGTGTAAAACATAAGTAACGTCTATATAATATATCATATATACCATATAAAGTATCTATCATAGAACATCACATGATCACATCACAGATATCGCAGCAGAAGAAACATATGAAATATTGGATATACTAGGACGTCCGTGTTTTCAATACGAGCCAGTATAAAATACGGATTCCACGGTCGTGATGAACAGCCAAACCCACACCCCTAGACCCCTACGAGAGCGGCAAGCAACCCTACCAATTCTGGAGTTAGGAGACCCGGACTCGACTCCTCGAGTTGGTCTCCCACTGGACTCCAGAACCCGGTTACTGGTGCCCTCCTCCTTGGGTCTATCCTAGTGCGGAAAAGTAAATAATATACAAACGGTGACAACTTCCGCAACCTGGAAGTGCCCCAATAAAAGAATATTACATACAAGTTTTTACATGAATGAAAATGAAAAACACTCATCTCACATAAAACCCCCGGCTATTCAACCACGACGATCCAATATAACATATCCAGCAACACATAACATCACATGTCATCAACGTAAGTAAATATGCGCATCCCAATTGTCGTTGACATATAGCAACGCAACCGGCGATACCATATATTACACTTACGGTCACAGAAAAGAAAGTGTAAAACTACAACAGTTGGAATCCGCAACTTGCATAGACATCGCATGCCTAATCAAATGAATTCCTTAGACATCGCATGCCTAACAATTATAAACCCCGCATTTTAGTCTCAAAATCGAAAACACTTTTCAATATCAAGTCGGGCAATTCAACAAGATTCCCGACATCCTGATCGAATGCTCGTCGCAAACTTTAGTAGGCGGCCGCACCCCTGATACCGTCGACGAAGTGCACCAAGGCGGAACACCGCTGCCGCGAGCACCCGAACGGATGCTTTCGGCGACGGGGTTCTCCTACAGTCACTTGGTCGGGGCTATGGAGTGAGGCTGTCTATTAAGTTTACCCGGCGAGTATCCGCGTACGCTACGTGATTGCGACGGACTTTTGATCACATCAAAATTCCGTGGCAACCGATCAAGTGAGACTAAACTGCTATGTTTATAACATTCATTCAGTTATCTCATAACTGTTTGTGAATTCCAATTATTGTATCCCATTCCAGATAATTAGAAAATGTTAAACTTTCCGATTGAACATTCGAACACCCAAGTTTTCCCGATACAGATCAACACTTGAAATAAGTCTAACAACATTCAGTTCGTGCCTCAGTACCAACGGTCCAGCCGTAGAAGGGTCAAGCCAACGCCTCACATGTGGCACGCCGTACTGCCCCAAACCCGAAGGTTCAAAGGGCAGTTCAAGACGGTCACATAATCGAGTTAAGGTTTGTTGTCTTCTAGAGGGACCATCGCGTTACTTGCACTACTTAGAATGTTGTTAAACTACGGAAAAATCCAACACTTGGAAATTTCCCGACAGGGGAAAAGGTGGGTATTTATATCCGGTCGAACTTTTTAACATATTCTAAAAATTATCCGGAAAGCCACACAGACAAAATTTGATACTCCGATCGAAACACCGAATCCCCAAATACACAGCAGAAAATTCAACTCTTGAATAAATTTTAAAAATTCCCAGAAAACTCAGCATAATTTATCAGGAATTACTGTGCAACCAAAGTGGGCTGACGTCACCAGATTGTCGCGGAACCGCCGCAGAAGACAGGCTTCTGCCGCGGTTCCGGCGCACAAATCACTGTTCACCAGAAACTTTTTGCACCGTAATTCTTATTTTTCTATGCTGAATTTTTTAGCAATTTTTAATTCTGGAAAATCCCAGATTCTAGAAAAAGGACAGAGAGCTATTTTGGTTTTGGGTTTCGGGTTCGTTCGGACTTCAAATTGCGTCTAGACTTCGCCTAAGGCTCTAGCTAGGCTCTGATACCACTGTAGGGTTCCTAGACACCCTAATGAGGTCTCACAAGGCATCAACCATGCCAATTTCAAAAAATACGGTGCCGAGAAACCCTAGTGTACGGATCGTCGGCTAGATTTCTAGGCAAAAATGAAACTAGTTAACACTTAACTAAAAGTTTAACGGAAATACAACCTTTGTAGATCCGGTGCTCCACCTCCAAAGCTCCGCAACGAAGTCCCCTCGCTGTCCAAAAGAATTCCCGGGCTCTAGCGTCGGCTTCGTCGGAGAAATGGCGAGCTAGGTCGTCGATGTCCATGCCGAAGATGATCTACGTCGAAGCATCGCAAGATCAAGCTCTCACTTCACCAAGTCATGAAACTTGTGAAGAAAACACACTCTACTACTTGGCAAGAGGTAGAGGATGAAGAAATAGGAAGTGGGTAGACTTTAGAATTGGATTTCTCACTCTTTATCATCAATCACCATTGATGACCTCAAGGTTTTCTTCTTGAGTTCAAGGAAGAAGAAGAAGAAATGATATGATAAGTTATTTTCTAAAAAGAAAATAAAAAGAATACTTATCATATCCTAAACCTAGTTAAGTGTAGAGAGTAGACCATGGTTTGATTAAATGGTTAGGGTTAAGCATGAAGACAAAGTGGTTACAAAGTCAAACCTTCATGAAGATTCAACTACAAAACAAATCAAGCCACCATTTTATATTCATGCCATTTATTTTCCAAAAAGAATAAATAAATTAATAAATGAATAAATAAGTAACGGATAAATAAAACCCTAATCATTAGTTTAACCATGGTTTATTCTTTACACTTAACCAAGTAAACATGCATCATCAAACATGATACAATCATGTGCACAAAACTATATCAAATATACAATGTGCACAACCGAGCGAGAAAATCCATTTAAAGTGAACCGATACTAGTTAATGCAAAGTAATATATCAAATATATAATTATGCATTAAATCATTAAATCAACACTTGATTTAACGATCCGGTCATATCGCATATAACCGACTAGTATCCAATGTATCGGCTTATCGAATCAATCCTCGATTCGATAACTAGGTTATATCGCATACAACCATTCGACACATTCATCGCGAGAATAGAATACGGTATCACATACACGCATTATTCTCGGTCCCGCACATATCTCATATGCGCTCCTATTTCGTTTTGCTTGAGCCAGGAAACCTCTGTGTAGGACTCTAAAGACTCGTCAGTACGCCGGCAGCAGGTGATGATCATATCAAACACCCACAAGCCGCAAGCGGTCTGCTAAACGTAACGGCCACCCGGGTATTGAGCGATCAGAAGATCGACGAGCAAGCCCGCTCACACTCCAGTGAATCCAACTAGTAACACTACCGTACAGTCCGGTCTGATCGTCTGATATGTCGCATATCTCGCCTAGGGGTGGTAAACGTCAGACCCCAATAGCTCGATAAGTCGTGTCGATATAAGGTCTATAACTATTCGAGAAACTACTGGTAACACTTACCAGTAAATCTCAGCAACCCTGGCCAGGGATTTCCTGTTATAGCCAATCGAACACAGCGCAACATCAACTCCCTATACCGGGAGAGACGAATCCCCTCCTATCGCTCATTGCCTCCATGTGACTCGGGACTGTATCCAAAAACCACCGTTTTGCACGCCCTCTTGGACGTGGTAAGATGGAAATCAAAGCACAGTGGGAACCACACAAGACTCTATGACGATCTCGGGTCAACAGACTACTCTGTACCAGTGTCACCAGAGAACTGCCATCTGACGTGAGGTATAATACCATCTGGGAGTTCTCGGCGAGTCCGTCCAGTGTACCCAGTCTCTTCTGAGCACCCGTATATCATCTCTGATGTCAAACACCAATGGATATGGGATCATCCATCGCCCATCTGTATGGGTCGAGAAGGTACACGCTAGTCTACTCTGGTATATCGATGCCCCGTCTCGATACACCCTCGACTAGGGACTTTGAAGGATGTACTTATGGACTACCATGTCCCCCCTAGTATGATCCGCATCATAGTCTAGGTAGTCAAGTACACATCCTAAGGGCTTTACCAACATGTAACAGAGAGACAATCAGCATACACGTTAAGGTAAAGGGTAACCAGATAGCATACTATCATGTCGAGCAAGAAAGTCCTCCCTATATATGTCCCAGCATCCACTACAATATACATCCTATGTACAGTAATGGCCTCTAGGGCATACATATAACTAACATATAGGATAGCATCTTTCTTGGAGAGAGATGCGCGGCAGATTCTGCTCACCTACGGGCGGTGGCATGGTGGTATTATAATTTGATGGAGTACCGTCCATCTTGGTCGATGTGGTGGGTGGTGGAGGAAAAGAAAATGAAGAAGTACCGACTTCGGAGTCGATAGCCGTAACGCGGACAAGACGGGCACTAGAATCCCGTGTCTAGCCAAGCATGCACTAAGCGGGTTTAGCGCAAGTGGTAGCGTGTGTGTGATTTAAAATTGGTTTGTTTTAAAAAGTGTCGGACGTGAGACAAATCACAAAAAAATGCACAATCAACCCTAAAACTAAGGTTACCTAGGTCAAGTCTCTAGACCGCTCCTAGACTTCTAAAGGACAAGCCGCAGGATCAATCCTCTACCACCTCTTTACTACTCTTGTGACCAAGTAAGTGCCAGGTAAGTAGGAGGTATCCGCTATACGAATCACCGAAAATAGCGGTCCTAATTAAATAACCACTTGCTTGAGACACACTTGCCTAAGCACCACAAAAGTAATACGGATAAGCGATAAATTACCTACGACCTTCCTCTACCCTTATTGAGCGCGACGGTCCTTAGAGTCTTGTCTAGATATTTTTAAATTAATGTAGGGTTGATGCGGATGCTCGTTTTGTGATTTGTGCGGCTTAGGAAGGGTGATAAAATCCCCACCTCATCTGAATTGTGGTCTTACCCCTTAAAATCCGTATTAAAATATGAATAAACAAACCAAGTACAAAACTTTGCAAAAAGATTTTTGAGTGGCGATATTTTGCAAAGAATCCTGCAGGAAAGATATTTTATTGGATTTCAGAGGAGAGAGAAAGAGTTGAGAAATTTACCAAAGAAGTTTGGAACCCTAATCCCTCAAATTCGTCGCGCTTCCGCCGCGAATGTGCCCTTTCGCCGCGGTTCCGCCGCGAAGTGGAGGGATCTCGTGATGAGTTTTGCTACGTGGTCTCCTATGCTCCTATGAATCTTGATGAATGTCTCTGGCTCTCTGTTTTCTCAAGTCTGTGACTCCAGATCCCCTTGCAAAATTCATACAATAATCGTTAAATATACAATTTGCAGTTTTGTTTTATTTATGATATAGATCGAATAAGAATTCAACACGAATAGTAAGAAAAATAAATTACGCACGTATCCCCGGCAACGGCGGCATTTGATTGATCTATTTTTTTATGTGTAGTAGTTAACCGCAATCAATAACGGTGTCGCGTGTAGCTAGATCGAGATGAGTACGGATCGTCCTTTGGGAAACGTTGAATCTTTTAATCTTAGTTTAGGCGTGTTGAGAAAGAAAGGAGGATGAATCAAGAATGTTAAAGAATGGTTGTAGGTTCTAGATCTACGTCAAACACGGATGCAGAATATAGATCTAGATTAACTACGGATGTAGGTTTTATAGTAGAAGGGGGCTTGTAGGGTTCTTTAAGATTTTAGTAGTCATAGGTGATTACATAAAGATTACTCTTTTTATCCTTTAATAGATTTAAAACTAGATCGACAGTGATGCATGTAGATTAGGATTTCTGTAGGGAATAGGGTTCCCACTCTTAACCCCTATCTTGACATCGATATCCGTTCATGTATAGCCTTTACCAAACCAATTGTTAATATAATCTCTAATCGTGGTCGTGACTATCAATGAATTGATAGCGCGCCCGATTAGGATGTTAACTGTTCTTTTGATAAAGTTTATAAACTTTATAGGATTTAAAAAGAATTTAAGGATCTTCATCATCCATTAATTTACCATAATCCTATGAACCCTAACAAGCGGAGAATTACTCGCACATGTTGGGAAAAGAAAAGATAGAGAGGGAAAACATAATGTAAAATGCAGAAAAATAAAATGATATAAGAAAACAACTACTTTTATTAAACAACAAGATCAAGTACACTTTGTTTCCTTAGAAAATGATTACAAAACCCTAGTTTGCTTCTCGATCTCTTCTAAGAAGGTAGATGAACTGTTGATGATCATCCTAGATGCGTGAGCCGTCTTGGACTTCGTGATCGTGTCAGTTTGATAATTTTTCCAAGAGCCTCTCGGTTCTATTTATAGTCACAGAAGTTGAAAACGCTAGATCGTGTTAGTAAGGGTTTCTTGAGAAAATCTTTCTCAGAAAATTACACATCCTAACTCAACTAACAAGATGCGGATCCGCCACTAATAGTGGGTTTTGGCTGCGGATCCGCCGCTCTTTGGTGGGATCTTGTCCTACAACTTCTGGGGATTCATCTTTGTAGCACTTGGTGATCTTTTGAATATCCAGATTTTGAAAATCTTTTCTACGTTTCTGCCAGAATTGGTTTCTTCAATTTACTTGAATATCTTCGGCAGATTTGATCTCGCCAACTCGGATTTCCTTGATTTCAGTCATGATATAATTCCTGCACAATTATCTCAATAAATGATGTTAGTAAAATTTGTTTTTATTGAGATACTATCTTAACCATTTGTCATGATATTTTAGTTTTAAGAGAATTGGTCAAAGATATTTAATAAAATAAGCATATTTAAATAGTCCAAATATTATATGAATATTATATGCTTACATTTTCTTTCATAATGTTAATTATAATATATAAAAACATGAAAATAGTATTTTTACGGATAAACCCTTATATGTGTCATATTTATAATAAACATTTTTTTTATAAATAAATATTAAGGAAAATGTTATATCGCAGTTTTATCAACTGAACACGGATCATCTTGGATTCGTCTCTCCCGGTATTGGAGAATGATGTCGTGTAGTGCATGGGTGGCCATCACCAGAAATCCTTGGCTAAGGTGAACGATAATTACTGATTTGGATCGGTAGTTTCTCAGTGGGTGATAGGCTTCATACCGACACGAAATATTGCGTTATTAGGGGTCTGACTTTATCCACCCCTAGACACGGTATGCGATACTCTTAGACGAACAGACTGGACTGTATGGAGATTGTCACGGACAGGCTCAGTAGAGGTTTAGATGAGTTTTCTCGTCGGCCTTCTTTTCTCTCAATACCTGGGTAGCCGTTACGTACGGCTAGTGCCGCTGACGTGCTTGTGGTTAAACCCACTACCAGCGTATTGACGAGTCTTTAGAGTCCCACACAGAGTATTTTCACGGTTCAGGCGATATAGTGTAGATGACGTATGTTGGCACATACGGGTGTCCGATTAAATATGTGTACAGGCTACACAGACTTTAATCGGACGGTTGATAATACTAGCGGCTTAGGATTAAACCGGATTATTAAATCAGGTTTTGATTTAATAATTTATATATATATATATATATATATATATATATTTATATATGTATTCTAGTATTATTGTTCACTATTCATTTTCTTTCTTGACTATTCGTATTTTTGTCCGAATACGCGTATATGTATTTCGATACGTATACTAGGTTGTATTCCGTCTTTATATGGAATATCTTATAGAAGTTGGACACCTCATTTAGATGATTTTCTTTTTAGAAAATCATTTGTTTTTCTAAATGAGGTGGAGGGTGAGTTGGTATGAGCATGCTAAGGCATGTAGAGAGGCATGGCTCTTGTTTATTTTATTGGAAAATGAAAGAGATATTTTTGGTTCCATGGTTGTAATTGACTTAGCTATATTCTCCACATGCCATCTATTATTGTGTGGTTCATCACTTGCTTCATTATTTTCAGACTCTCATTCTCTCTTAGGGAGACTTAGCCATTTTTCTTGAGTTGCTCATGCCACTAGTTTTCCTCACCTCCTTCTTCATCTTCTTGGGTTGCTCATTTGAGCTCATGTGATGAGAGAAAAATTTAGTGAGACATTCCTGCACCTCCACTCTCCATTGCTAGCAACCTTGGAGCGTCGGTTGCCTCGCTTGACGAGGCTGGAGCCTGCGTCGTTTCCCTCGGGTGGATCATCATCGATGGAGGAAGACCGGCAAACAAGTTCGATCCGTGACCTCTAGGAGCTAATGAAGGAAGTAGAAGACCGAAGGACTTGGTTCATTCAGTATAACATTTCTAAACCTAGTAGTTTAGCTCTTTGTTTTTGCTAGTATAGGTTTATGGTTTCGATCTTGGAGCGAGTTTTGTTTGCGCCGAACTTTTTAAACGCTGGTTTTTATTCCGCATCGTCCACGGTAGATGGCCAGGGCGCAGGCAGAAAACTAAACATGGTATCAGATCCAACCCATAAACCCTTAGCTAGCAGTTTAAACGATGTTTTAAATATCGAATCCGAAACAATACGCACAATATTCTGTTTCTGTCGATTTTCAAATAGTCTTTAAAAATTATTTAAACAATTGCAGAAGACTACTCTTGTGACTACTAGAACACACACCAAAAATGAGAAACAAAGTCCATCATACGGCCGGCGAGACCGGCCAAAAACCCAGCATCACCGGTTTTGTGGAGGGCTTGGGTATTGGGGTTTTGGCCGTGTTCTGGTATCTGGAATATTGGTATTTTAGTATTGTATGATTTTGCCCAGATAGCATATTATGTTATCTTTGATTTTGGGGCAATACGTAGTATTTCGAAGTTGCTATTGTTAACACTGTTTAAAAGTTTTCAGTACATACATTACTATCTACGACCGTGAATGTCATTAGAGCGGTACAACTCATCTAATTGCTATATGTCTTTTAGACGGGTTTGCGAACATGACATTCACGTTAATGTTCTGTGTTGTGCTGAAATTGTGGCTGGATCGTCGTGGTGGATAGCCAGCGCTGCAATGATAGTTGTACAGTTCACATTCATTTATACATTTGATATTGCGGGGCGAGCATCCAACATGTGGACTGCCGTCTCTGCTAGTTTGTAAATTCTTTTATTAGGGCACGACCGGGTTGAGGTCGATGTCGCCATTGTATATATATATATTCTTTTCTATACTAGGATTACCCTACGGCGGAGTACACGAATAGCCTGGTTCTAGAGGGCAACGGGCCCGCATCTTATGGCGTTGAGACGAAGGGGGTTTCACTCTAGAATTGGCGGGCTATTCGCCGCACTCGTAGGGGGTATAGTTTGACCCACGGAGTGGTGCTCAAGTTATCGGATTCCATGAAGTGCTGAGTGGCCCATTCACTTTGTTGATTGGGGTTGCTTCATTTCTGGGATTGGTGGGTAACTTGCTGCACTCGTATGGGTCCAGGTCTTCCTTGCACAAGCTATCCACACGACAGAGAACGTCGGGTCTCATTTGCTGCTCAGGTGAAACCCGAGGCTCCAAGATTATCCACCATTCTGTGTTGCTTGCTGAGATTCTGTGATATTACTTATATTATGCATGGGACGAATGTTATGTGTTTGTGTATACACACACACACACACACTAGTAGATGTTGTATATGTTTTGCACCCGCGCTAGTCCATCCCCCGCTCTGCCATTAGTTAAGTAACCTAATGGGTGATGACGGTCCCAGTGGCGAATGCGGATGGTATATACGTATATTATATTTTCGTTCCTTTATTTGGTGTGATATGTTTAATTAATGGGACTGCGTTGATTCTGATCAATGCAAGAAAAACAAACCTATATGATGTTGTTGGAACCAAGTTTTTTAAAAACTGACATTACAGATGTTTTCTTTTGCTTTGCACAGTGGTATTCGGTTATGAATATCCAGCACTTCATTCGACAAGGCAAGACCTGAGATCCCTTCATCGGAAGTGACCTCTTGAGCAAAAGTTTGCACCAGTGTAATAACTTCTCTATAGTTGATTCTTTTGCTTTGCATCGTGGTATTCAGTTTGGAATAACTTACACCTCATTCGACGAGGAAAAAGCCGAGATCTATTCACAGGGTGTGACCTCTTTAGCAAAAGTTTGCGCCGCTATATATTTGTAAAACCACTCGGTTCTTTCAACGATATCAAGTTCATTACGTTAAAGGTTTTTCGCCAAAAACCAGCCGTAGCCTTCCATTATTTCAGATTAGTATTACTTAGTATTCGTGCTACGTTTGTCATTGCTATTCGCCGAGACGCAGTGTGTGGTAGCTCTGTAATGCTTTTCTGTCGCATGGACATGTGGATTGGTTAGGACAGTCGTATGACTTTGTTGATTATTCGTTAAGGGTCATGCAGGTGGGTTTAACGCAATCAAGATAATGACGGGTTGAACATGACTAGGACCTTTTGATTTGTTAATTATTCATCAAGGTCACTTGGGTCCTAGGGGTAAAAACCACATCGGGAGTTTCAAACATACATGAAACTTGCCAGGCATCCGCATACCTTCTGGAGTGTGGTGACTTGAGTGGCTTCCATCAAGTTATCATGCGATGATAGTTGGATCCCGATTCCCACCGATGAGCAAGTGTTACTGCTCGGATGATTTTAGATGATCCCGACTAATTCTCCTTTTAGGGTTTGAGGGAGAATTCGAGGAAACAGTGGGAGCCATCCTGATTAAATAAAGTGATTAACCAATCTAATCTAGGTTAAAGTTGGCTGCGACCATGACCCGACCTCAAACTAAAACTCATGAACCAAGTTAACCGAACCTTCTTAAAACACTTTGGCTATTAGATTGTCATTTAGTCACATATATCATTGCCATGCCTACATCCCCTTTGCATTTCTCCAGAACACACCATATCACTATGAAGATCCACATTTCTTAGATATTCCATCATATTGTTACATACGAACTCGAAGGAACTTGTTCCAGTTTGATGATGGATTCTGGTTTTGGAGAAATTGAATAGGATTATTCGGTTGTCTTTTCACTTTACCTTCTCTCAGGTTGTAAGAGCTCCTGGTATTAGGAGAGTACACCTATTATGCTTATTAGATAGTCTTCTTCCAAATCTTAGGCTGGTGCCGAAGGGTAGGGAAGGAAGAAAACCAATTAAGCCTGAGTGTGGTGTACAGAAGGTAATAAGTAAAGACATATAAAAGGTTTAGGATAAGGGCAAAGAAAATTGCGACTACTATTATTCATGACGAAGCCGTGTATACCCCTGCCACTCTTACTTCTCCTTTGCATTTCTCCAGAACACTCCGTATCACTACGAAGATCCATATTGATTTGATATGCCATCGTATAGTTACATACGAACTCGAAGGAACCTGTTCCAGTTCGGGGATGGTTTCCGGTTCAGGAGAAATAGAATAAGGATTATTCAGTTGTCTTTTCTCTTTATCTTCTCTCAGGTTGTGAAGGCTCCTGGTATTAGGAGAGTACACCTATTATGCTTATTAGATAGTCTTCTTCCAAACCTTAGACTGGTGCCGAAAGGTAGGGAAGGAAGAAAACTAATTAGCCTAAGTGTGGTGTACAGAAGATAATAAGTAAAGACATATAAAGGGATTGGAGTGAGGGCAAGGAAATATATGGTCACTGTCATGAATCTGGATAGTGGAAGAAGCATTACTAGGAATACCCGGCCACCCCTTCGAAACATTTTTATGTTTCGGTTTTACTGTGCGGTGTTAATTGAATACTGTTTTCCCAATTAGATTCTGACTCCAGGGTATGTATTTACCAGATTTGATTCTCACATTTGTATGGCTTTTTGGATGCCGAATGGGAGTAAGATATTGGGGATTTGGTGGTTAGATCCTCTATATATCGGAATTCTTTGTAATTGGTGATATTTCGGGAAATCACCTAGGTTTTGCCTGATGACAAATATTTGGTTTTGAATATCCATCGTTATGCATCAATTTCAAATTGATATATCTGTATGTTTATTTTATAAAGTGAGATATAAATTTTTGAAATTATGTCTATAACATTTACCTATATCAGTTGATGGTTAGGTAAGGAGCATTCATCAGCGGTGTAATTCTGCTTAACCATAGCACAGTTTTCAACCTACGACACACAAAGTTTGAGTTATTAAACTCGGTGGACTTATACAGATTATTGTATATTGTCCGGTGTCCATTAGGACAAAGGGGTTGGTACACGTACTATATTCTGTTTACTCATGACTTCTCTAGTTTTAGACAAGTATTTCATTGAACTACAAGGTCCAGATTTTGAGAAGATATAGGTATAAGAATAAAGTAGAGAACCATATATTGCAAAGTATCAGGATTCTTCAAGGTGATCGAAGATGTAGATACTTATGCTAGGTATTCCGTCATAAGTAATAGTTTTGAGAACTTGCTTCTCTTTCAGGTAACTCAGGCGTTGGTGCATTCCTTGATGAGTAATGCTGCTTGGTCTCCTTCCATTCAGTTGATATGCACTGGAAACATCTGCATGTTTTTTGAATCTTGTTCCTATTAAATTAGTTCCTTTGTTTCTATATTGGATATATAGAATGGATTCATATCTTAACGATGTTAAGGTGTATGTAGTTGTCCGGTTGATGTTTAAAACCAGAATCTGGACAAAAACAAAGCACGTTTCAGTAATGGCAGTTTGTGGGTTATCCCGGGCTTTGACGAGGGTTAACTTTCTACCATCTGGAAAATCAATGGTTATATTGTTCTTGACTCACCACAAGTTTTAGTAAAATGGATTCTATTCAAAAAACATTAGTGGGAGTATGGTAGAACTGGAAGTGATTCCAGAACTACAAACGATTACTAAAAATTTAGTAAAATTTAAAAATTCAATTAGTTTTGACGATCCATTAACTACTCCGCAGATTCACTGGGTAACCTCAAGCACCCGAGAGGTACTTCGGTATCCTCAAAGACGGTGACAGAGAGGTTTTTGATTACCCATACTTGACACTATTGTTGTTCTAGACTATGAGATCTGGCAGGAGAATGAGTATAACGTCGTTCTAAACTAACTTTAGAAGTGCACGTGTATATGACTCTTCCAGAAGGTTGTTGTAGTTAGTGGGAGCAGCGGAACGTAGTGGGCAAGTAGCTTGTATCTACTTATAGACTAAAGCAGGTACAGCGGAGATAGATCGTCTATTTTTGATGTGACAGTCATAGAGTTTGACTTCATCAGAAAAAGAGATGGATCTAGTAAGAAGGTAGTAGGGAGTGATGTCCTGATATTTGGATGACATGCTATTTATAGGAAATGATATTCCTATACTACGATCGGTTATACTGTGGTTGTCACAAGGTGTTTCTCCACATAGGATATGGATAAAATATCAGAGTTTCTGGTCACTAGATCTATGGTTTTAGATCTAGATTTGGGAAGTGTCCTAATTCGGGCCCTTTGACTCTATTCTAAAGTGTTTTAGAATGGACGACTCTTGGCGTGGTGGTGTACCCACAGGTGATGGAGTCAACCTCTCTAAAAAGATGTCTTCTAGACTGATGAGGAGAGAGATTTGCATGATTGGCATATCTCTTGTTTAGGCAATTAAGTCAATCATGAAAAATCAAGTACCACACCAGATATTGCTTTTGCACTAGCTGCAATAAGCATATATATTAATCCAATCATGAAGAAACGTTGGGAAGCATTTATGAACAAAAGTGGATGTTCTTGGTATATGGTAACAGCAGCCTCCTTCAAGAGGCGATTATCATTTTTGGCTTTCAAGGTGACCTGGATGACAGAGTGTCTGTCAGAGTTATAGTTTTTCCTCTATTGAGGGGCAGTATATTGGACAGGTGGTCCAAGCGGATACTGTGGAAGGCATAGTGCAGGATACTGATTAAATTCAGTGGATGATACAATCTAAGAAGTTTTTTAGATTTGGAGTTCATTTGTGAACTAGGTCCCATCAGATATCCAGACAAATTCTAAGGCAGGATTGCTCATTTCAGGATATAGTCTTTCTCTGCGAAGTTGAGATAAAGAGAGATAAAGATAGAAACATTGGAGCGGATCCACTCACTGAGGCTATTTCTCGAACGCAATAGTTTCACAAACAAGCTTTGTGAGACTGATTAGTAGAGAAGTTAGGTGTTCGGTATCACACGGGCTATGAGTATGCGACACCGCAATTATTATCCTTAAGTGCAAGTAGGAGATTGTTGGCTATAGTGCCCTCAAGGCAATTATTGTAATCACAGGCAGGTGATTATGATGATTGAGGGAGGACCTATACGGACAGAACAAGCTTACTCAAGATGATAGTATGCTATCTGGTTTGTCTTTATCATCATGTACATGCATTAGGTGGTATTACAGATCACTAATACATGTTGATAGAGCCCATAGGATTCTTGCTTGATTACTAGTATTATGATGGCGATCATATACATGGGAGCTGGGTGGTCTATAAGCACATCCTTAAATGTCCCTAGTCGAGGGAGTATTGAGACTGGGCATTGAATCTCCAGAGTAGACTAGTGTGTACTAATCGAGACCCCGACGAGGGGCGGTGGCCGGTCTCACAAGCCATTGGTGTTAGTTTGTCACGTAAGATAGTATACATGTGCTCATTGGGTTATGAGTATACTGGAAAGATTCGTCGGGAACATGCTAGTTGGTATTATACCTATTGTCAGATAGCAGTTCCCAGATGATATGAGTACAGGTTAGTCTGTCGACCTGAGATCGTCATTTATCTCATGTGAGTTCCCACTATACTTTGATTATTACCCTACCACGGCTCAAAGGATCCATGCAAACAGGTTTTAGTTGGGTACAGTCCCGAGCCACATGGAGGCAGTGAGCGGATCGTCGGGGATTCGTCTCTCCCAGTATTAGGGGTTGATGTCGCGTAGTGTACGGGTGGCCATCAGAAATCCTTAGCCAAGGTGGACGAGAATTACTGATTTGGATCCGTAGTTTCTTAGTGGATGATTGGCTTCATACTGACACGAAAAATCGCGTTATTAGGGGTCTGACTTTATCCACCCCCTAGACATGATATGCGATACTCTTAGACGAACAGACCGGACTGTATGGAGATTGTCATGAACATGCTCAGTAGGGGTTTGGATGAGTTTGCTTGTCGGCCTTCCTTTCGCTCAATACCTGGGTAGCCATTACGTACAGCTAGTGCCGCTGATGTGCTTGTGGTTAAACCCACTGCCAGCGTATTAAAGAGTCTTTAGAGTCCCACACAGAGGGTTTTCACGGTTCAGGCGATATAGTGTAGATGACGTATGTTGGCACATACGGGTGTCCGATTAAATATGTGTACAGGCTACACAGACTTTAATCGGACGGTTGATAATACTAGCGGCTTAAGATTAAGCCGGATTATTAAATCAGGTTTTGATTTAATAATTTATATATATATTTTTATATATGTATTCTAGTATTATTGTTCACTATTCATTTTCTCTCTTGACTATTCGTATTTGTACGAATACGCGTATATGTATTTCGATACTTATACCAGGTTGTATTTCGTGTTTATACGGAATATCTTCTAGAAGTTGGACACCTCATTTATATGAATTTCTTTTTAGAAAATCATTTTTTTTTCTAAATGAGGTGGTGGGTGAGTTGGCATGAGCATGGTAAGGCATGTAGAGAGACATGGCTCTTGTTTATTTTATTGGAAAATGAAACGGATATTTTTGGTTGTATGGTTGCAAATGACTTAGCTATATTCTCCGCATGCCATCCATTATTGTGTGGTTCATCACTTGCTTCATTATTTTCACACTCTCGCTCTCTCTTGGAGAGACTTAACTATTTTTCTTGAGTTGCTCATGCCACTAGTTTTCCTCACCTCCTTCTTCATCTTCTTGGGTTGCTCATTTAAGCTCATGTGATGAGAGAAAAATATAGTGAGACATTCCTTCACCTCTACTCTCCATTGCGAGCAATCTTGGAGCGTTGGTTTCCTTGCTTGGCGAGGCTGGAGCCTACGTCGTTTCCCTCGGGTGTATCATCATCGATGGAGGAAGACCGGCAACCAAGTTCGATCCGCGACCCCTAGGAGATAATGAAGGTGGTAGAAGACCGAAGGACTTGGTTCATTCGGTATAACATTTCTAAACCTAGTAATTTAGCTCTTTGTTTGCTAGTATAGGTTTATAGTTTCTAAACCTAGTCATTCGGTATAACAAATGATGATCTCAGGTCGACAGACTAACCTGTACTCAAGTCACCTGAGAACTGCTATCTGACAATATGTATAATACCATCTAAAATGTTCCCGGCGAGTCCTTCCAGTGTAACTCATAACTTAATGAGCACCTGTATACTATCTTAGGTGACTAACTGACACCAATGACTCGTGAGATTGGCCACCGCTTCTCGTCAGGGTCTCGAAAAGTATACACTAGTATATTCCGGAGTATTGATGCCCAGTCTCGATACTCCCTCGATCAGGGACATTTAAAGATGTGCTTATAGACCACCAAGCTCCCACGTATATGATTGCAATCATAATATTGGTAGTCAAGGAAGAATCCTATGGGCTTTATCAACATATAACAGTGATGTAATACCACATAATGCATGTATATGATGATAGAGACAAACCAGATAGCATACTATCATCTCGAGTAAGACTGTTCTACTCGTATAGGTCCTCTCTCAATCATCACAATCGTCTGCCTGCGATTAAAATAATTGACTTGAGGGAACTATATCCAACATGAACAACAGCTTAAAGATTGCATATCGAGAAATATTTCAGCCAACACGACGGTACCACGGACTAAAACCCTAGTACCACAAACCTAACGGACCCATGTCGTAAAGAATGGGGGTTATCTACATACAACGTTAGGACAAGTTTGCCTGTAAACTCAAGGGAGGTAAACTAAAAACACTCCAAAATGAGTACATAAACAAGAGATTCCGAAACGAGTGAATAAACTACAAATTCCGAAATGCGTACATAAACTAGAGACTCCGAAACGTGTGAATAAACTACAAACTCCGAAATGAGTATAAACTAGAGACTCCGAAATGAGTGAATAAACTACAAGCTCTAAACTCAGTACATAATCTAGAGACTTCGAAACGAGTGAATAAACTACAAACTCCGAAATGGGTACATAAACTACTTCACGCTGAATTAAGACAATCAAGAAAAGAAAAGTGCAGATATGAAAAGAGAAAAGGGCTTATCATTCATACATCAGAAAAAATTACACAGTGATGATGAGAACGACTAAAAAATGCCATTACATCATCTGAGGTCTAAAACGACAAGTCGCTAAAATCTGGACAAGGATTCTCAAACTTAAAAGCAAGTTTAAGCAATGCACGTTCAGCCTCATTAGCCATCTTTCTGTGCATCTTCTCTTAGATGCAAGCGTCAGGGTCACCACTGATGTCCTCCACTATCTGATATGCTGATACTATCGCCTTTTGTTGGAAGACGCAGTGCAGGATGGCAACGAGATTATTTCTCTGTTTCTTTGAAATCAACCCCATCATATACACAGAATGCACCTTGTCCTCAGCGTCATCGAGCGCTTGGAGTGGCATAACCTCAAGACGTCCAGGCAAAACCTCCCAAATCGACCCAACGATGATCTTTAAAAGGGTATAACTTCGGGGGAGCAATTGACCGTTGTAATTATCAAAGTGACGTATCACCTCATCGCATTGGGCGTCAGTGAACTCCTGGCCTTGACAGCGACCTTAGATGCAAATCTCCTTATAAGAGATAATCTCTTCAAGATCATAAAAATTAGAATTCATAGTACCTGAAAAGAAAAACCAGTGAAGGGTTAGCAACCAAAATACTAAAATCATTATAGTCTAAAGGATAATCAATGTCCCCCACAAAATCAAGGTGATGCCTCATCAATGATGAGACATGCACCTATTGTGAGAATCCAAAGGATTCTCATTAAATAAATAATCTCATTGAGCAATAGGGATCAAAACTCCCAATGTTCTCAAAAAACGAGTTCTGCAAACAGATCCAAATTTATAAGAAGAGTGTCGGAACCCTAAAAAGAAAATAGGAAAGAGGAATAAAATTCCCAAAAAACTTCAAAATTTCTCACAGCTAAACTCTGTAATGCAAACTGGAATTAAATTCCTCCGATAATGGAATTAAATCCCAGAAATCCCCATGAGAAATAAAATGGAATTAAATTCCATATAACCCTCAAAGATCAGAAGTCAATAGTAAGGTAAAACCCTAAGATCTCTAAGACCCACGGTCTACCCAAATAAAAGTTTTTTTTAAGATCTCTAAGAGATCATTTCAAGAAAAGAGCCAAGCTCTGTTAATGGGTTAAAAATCCAAAATAAAAAAAGATATTCCTTTAAGAGTTAAATTTTGGTCATAATTCTTACCAATTTTTTTAACAGAGTTCAACTCTAAGAGGTTCTGTGGACAGAGATCTAAGCTCTGAGAAGAGAATTGAATTCTCAAGAAAGAAAAAAGAAGATGATGAAACGACAGTCATCTCAAAGGCCAAAGGACCTATTTATAAGATGTGAAGGGACGGTTCAACTCCCTAGAAGATCAAACGGTGGAAAAAATGACGCAGTTACACTCACGTATGGGCACGTAAGAACAACGGTGAGAGGCATTTGTTCCCCCAATATTTAAACATAATAAAAGAGCTAAGCTCTGTTGAATTTTAATGAGGCAGCGCCTCACGCTCTCTCCACGAGGGCTCCAGCGCCAGCACCAATCTTGTAGGATTATCTTATGGTGATGCCGCATGCGCTCCTCACATAGGCGCCAATGTGCAAAGCACAGGAGCGCTTATTATATAAGAATTAGATTCTTATATGGCGCTGCACGTACTCCTTACGTGGGCGCCAATATAGGAGTGCCTATCATAAATAAGAATTAAATTCTTAAGTGGCGCCCACGTGCTCCCTGTTGGACATGTATGCCCTAGAGGCCATTATTGTATATGTATACATATGGATGCTTGGACATATATATGTACAGGACAGTCTTGCTCGATATGAAAGTATGTTATCTGGTTTGTCTTATCTTAACATGTGTATGTTTTACTTGCTATTACATATCTTTTATACATCTTGATAAAGCCCGTAGGATTATTGCTAGACTATCTGCGTTGTGATGGCGATCATACTTGTGGGAGATGGGTAGTCGGTACGCACATCCTTAAATGGTCCCTAGTCGTGGGAGTATCGAGACTGGGCATCGATATTCTGGAGTAAACTAGTGTATACGTTTCTAGACCCCGACGAGGGGCGATGATATGGTCCCACAACCATTGGTCTTTCACACCTAAGATCATATACAGGTGCTCACTCGGGGTGAGTACACCGGACGGACTCGCCAAGAACTTCCAGATGGTACTTTATCTATCATCAGGTGGAAGTTCTCAAGTGACATGAGTATAGGTTAGTCTTTAGACCGAAGATCGTCATTTGTCTCGTATGAGTTCCCACTGTGCTTTGATCACTACCCTACCACGGCTCTACTGAGTCGTGCAAACAGGTTTGGTTGGGTACAGTCCCAAGCCACATGGAGGTAGTGAGCGATTATCGGGGATTCGTCTCTCCCGGTATTGGGAGTCGATATCGCACTATGTTCGATTTGTTAGGACTATAAGACCTTGGCCAAGGCAGTTGGGATTTATTGATAGGCTGATCAGTAGTTTTCCGGATTGGTCCTGAGCCGCATCAGCATGAATTACAAGGTTATTAGGGTCTGACGTTTACCACCCCCTAGACCCGGTATGCGATACTCTCAGACAAAGAGACCGGACTGTACGAAGATTGTCACAGATAGGAGAAGTAGGGATCCGGATGAGTTTGCCCGTCGGCTTTCCTTTTTGACAGGTACCTGGGTAGCCATTACGTACAGCTAGTGTAAGTCGATGTACAACACCCCATGACCTGCGGGGAGGCGGAAATATGAAAAACGATCTTGTTCTATACAATAACATTGACTAACCGCAAGAATCGTTGCTAAACAATAACTAACAAATGCATAGGAGTTCTAAACTACTATGTGAAGTGATTATACCTAATGAACCATGTCCTTCGTCTTTTCGTTCTCCACCTCCTCTACGGCCTTCTCTATGTAGTAGATGATCCACCCGAGAGCTATACTTCAAGCTTCACCTCTAACTTGAGGTAACTAGGTTTCTTAAAGTGCTAATCTAAGTAACCTAGGTGATATAGAGTTGGATTATGGATTGATTAGTCTATTCTAATCCTTTATCTCAACACATGAGAGGGGAGGATTAGGGTTTGAAGAGAGAGAGAGCTTGAGGAGAGAGAAGGTGAGCATAAGATTGAGAATGAGATAATGATCTCCCATGATATATATGAAGCATTATATTTATCAAAAAAATAAAATAAAGGATTTAACAACCATACTTCATAAATACAAATGAGTGATTCATCTACATGAGTCATTAAGATAGAAAAACCAAGTAGCATACTACCATGTTTAGCAAGACTGTTATATACATGTGAATATCCCAAGCTTCCATTAAGTAATATACAAACTAGTATGATACAATAATGGCCCCTAGGGCATATACACAAACAATCTCCCACTTGCACTAGGGCCATGTACTGGCATATCGAAGACCGATGATCTCGAGTAGCCTCTCGAACTGAATCTGAGGTAGGGCTTTCGTGAATGGATCAGCAATGTTCTCTTCAGTAGAAACTCTCCGAACCTTGATCGCCCGACGATCAATGATCTCCCTGATCAGGTGATACCGCCTTAAGATGTGTCTGGACTTCTGATGGGACCTTGGTTCCTTCGCTAAAGCTATAGCTCCGTTGTTGTCGCAATACAGAGGTATTGGATTAACAATGGTAGGAACCACCTGAAGTTATGTTAGGAACTTCTTCATCCAGACCGCTTCTTTTGTGGCATCGCAAGCAGCAATATACTTCGCTTCCATCGTCGAGTCAGCAACGATGTCCTGCTTGGAACTCTTCCAGCACACCACCCCTCCATTGAGGGTAAAGACATAACCCGACATGGACTTGGAATCTTCCTTATCACTCTGGAAGCCGGAATCAGCAAAGGCCTCTAACTTGAGGTCTTTTCCGCCGTATACCAAGAACATCTCCTTAGTCCTTCTCAGGTACTTGAGAATATTCTTTACTGCTATCCAGTGATTCTCCCCTGGGTCTGACTGATACCGGCTTACCACGCTGAGAGCGTAAGCTACATCTAGTCTGGTGCACAACATCGCATACATTATAGAGCCTACCGCAGAAGCGTAGGGTATAATAGACATGCGTTCCCTTTCCAAATCAGTCTTAGGAGACATCTCTTTGGAGAGGGTGATTCCGTGACAAGCCGGTAGATTACCGCGCTTAGAATCTTTTATACTGAATCTTTTCAGTATAGTGTTGATATACCTGGACTGCGAAAGTCCCAACATCCTCTTGGATCTATCACGATAGATCCGGATCCCCAGAATGTAAGAGGCATCACCCAGGTCTTTCATGGAGAACCTGTGTGATAAGAATCCTTTGACAGATTGTAGCATAGGAATGTCATTTCCTATCAATAGAATGTCATCTACGTACAAGAGAAGGAATACGACAGTTCGTGCTACAACTTTACTATATATACATGGTTCATCTGGATTTTTGATAAAGTCATATTCTTTGACTGTTTCATCAAAACAGATGTTCCAACTCCGCGATGCTTGCTTTAGTCCATAAATGGACTTAAGCAACTTGCATACTTTCCCGCTGTTCCCACTCTGATTGAAACCCTCTGGCTGATCCATATAGACGCACTCTTCTAAATTACCATTCAGAAAAGCCGTCTTTACGTTCATCTGCCAGATTTCATAATCATGGAAGGCAGCAATAGCAAGAAGGATCCGAATGGATTTGAGCATAGCCACTGGAGAAAAAGTTTCGTCATAGTCCAAAACAAGTCTTTGACGAAAACCCTTTGTAACAAGTCTAGCCTTATAGGCTTCCACCTGTCCATCTACACCAATCTTTTTCTTGAAGATCCATTTGCATCCTATGGGTTTTACCCCATCTGGAGCAAAGTCCAAAGTCCATACTTTGTTGGTGTAAATGGACTCCATTTCGGTCCGCATTGCATCTAGCCATCGTACCGAGTCACCGCTCTGGATGGCCTGCTGGAAGCTAGTAGGTTCATCATCAACGATGATGCAATCCTCTCTATCCCCATCTATGAGAAAACCGTAGTATCTCTCAGGCGGATGAGACGGCCTACTACTCCTGTGGAGGGGTGCGGGAATGTCCTGTTCTTCTTGAATTACTGGTTCTACCAAACTTTCAGTAGTAGTCTGTGGTTCTGGAATTTCTTCCAGTTCTATTTCGCTCCCACTTATTTCCTTTTCTAAAAGCTGATGTTCTAGAAAAAGGGCATTACGAGAAACAAAAACCTTTTGTTCCTCTGCTTAATAGAAATAATATCCCTTGGAGTTCTTTCGATATCCCACAAACTTACACTGTACTGATCGTGCCTCGAGCTTGTCCACATGCTGCTTTTTAACAAAAGCTGGACATCCCCAAATCTTTATATGCTGAAGATGGGGTTTCTTCCTACTCCACATCTGATATGGCGTGGTAGGCACAGTCATGGTAGGAACCCTGTTCAGGAGATATGCTGCTGATTCTAGCGTATAACCCCAGAAAGATCGCGGTAACTCAACATTACTCATCATGGAACGTACCATATCCAATAGGGTTCGATTCCGTCTCTCCGATACACCGTTATGCTGTGGAGTGTATAGAGGAGTAAGCTGAGAAAGAATCCCTTTCTCTTTTAGGTAACCTAGGAACTCGGCACATAAGTATTCACCACCTCGATCAGATCTTAGTGTCTTGATACTTTTGCCGGTTTGGTTTTCTACTTCATTCTTATACTCTTGGAATTTCTCAAAAGCCTCGGATTTATGTTTCATCAGATAAATGAATCCGTACCTTGAGTAATCATCCGTAAAAGTAATGAAATAGGAAAAACCACCTCTTGCATGTGTAGACATTAGACCACATACATCGCTGTGTATGAGTCCTAAGAGCTCGCTCGCTCTTACTCCATATCCAGTGAATGGAGTCTTTGTCATCTTTCCTTTGAGACATGATTCACAAGTGGCATAAATTTGATATTCGAACGAGTCCAAATATCCTTCTTTATGTAACTTAGTTAACCTTGTCTCATTGATGTGACCTAGTCCACAATGCCATAAGAAAGCTTTATTTAAATCTGGAGACTTTCTTTTTAGTGTGTTCTGGACATTGAAAATCCGGAGTTGGTTTAAGACATATATACCGTTATTTAGTGTACCGGACCCAATCAAACCATGATTAAGGTGGATGTTAACAACATCACTTACAAACGTGAAATCATAACCTTTATTTGATAACAAGGACACTGATATGATATTACACGTTAAGCTAGGTACATAAAAACAGTTATGTAAAACCAAAAATGTGTCCACTTGTCAATCCCAGGTGATAATCCCCGACGGACACAGCTCCCACGCTAGCTCCGTTAGCAACCTTTAGGGTCATATCACCGTCCTTCAGCACCCTACGGTTTCTCAGTGCCTGCAATGAATTGCATATATGAGATCCTGATCCGGTATCCAATACCCAGGAAGTAGAGTTGATTGACAGACAATTCTCACTAACAAACACACCTGAAGTTGAAGCCACAGCTTGCTTCGGTTCTGGGTTCTTGGCGTTCCACGCTTTGCAATCTTTCTTCCAGTGCCCTTTCCTATGACAATGGAAGCACTCATCCTGGGCCACTACTGGCACCGCAAACTTTTTCTTTCCCTTCGCTCCCACCTTACTAATACCTCCTCTAGGTTTGGTGGCGGCCTTCTTTTTCCTTCCTTTGGCCCTAGCCTTAGACCCGGAAGAAGAAGCACCGCTAACAAACATAGCGGGTGTTTTCCTTGCCTTCTGCAAGGTGCCCTCTGCACTCCTCAACATGTTAAGGAGTTTCGAAAGTTCAACTTCTTTTCTTTGAATGTTGAAATTCAGAATAAACTGGGCGTAGGTGGAAGGAAGGGACTGGAGAATAAGGTCTGTATAGAGCTCATTATCCAAAGTCGTCCCAAGGTCTGTGAGCTCTTCTACATAGCCAATCATCTTTAGGACATGTTCTCCTACCGATGATCCGACGGCCAACCTCGCTCGAAACAAGTTCTTTGAGGTCTCGTATCTTGCTATACGAGATTGCTCTCCATAAAGTTCCTTTATATCGAGAAATATGGCATCTAGTTCCATATCCTCGTGCCTCCTCTGATGTTCATTGTTCATCGAGGCAAGCACGATGCACTTGGCCTTCGCGCAATCATACTCCTAGGTTTTGCGGATTTCCTTATCCGCATTACTGGATTTGGGACCTGGGACTGCAGGTGCCTTAGCGGTGAGGACGTACCCCAATTTGTCATAGGTTAAAGCCATTTTAACATTCCGCAGCCAATCTTTATAGTTTGGCCCTGTCAATATATTTTTCTCTAAAAGTAACTTAAGTCCAGTCATTTTCAGGGTCGCTGCAAGTAGGAGAGAGAGAAGAAACACTTTAGCATGATGCTCTTGCAAGTTTAGAGTGGTTTTTAGTTTATCTAAACTGGATGGCTCCCACTGTTTCTCGAATCCTTCCTCAAACCATAAAAGAAGAATTAGCCAGGACTATTCTCACTGTACAATACTTGCTTAACCGTTCAGCCAGGCCGGTGTCGGTACTTCGAGGGAGGTTTTCCAACGCTTTCGCGAAGTTCCTTAATTAAATAACCTCTTTTCTCTGGGGACGTAGCCCCGCTGACACCTTTCTCGACACCTACTTGGTTTATAGCATTGATCGTTAAGTGACGAATCTCCTGATAAGTAGCATATACTCACAGTAGAATCGGGATCCAAATATCATCGTATGATAATGCTGAATGAATCCTACCAGCACTCATCAAACTCCAAATGGTATGCATCTCTTTGCAAATTTCAGTTTCTTTAGAAATTCCCGATATATATTTTTGCCCCATGCTCTTATGACCTTGGCTTTGGTCAAAATGTCATAAGTCACATGTCAAGTTCTACCCATCATTATCTTGTCAATTTGAACCCATCCGTATATACCCCTGACTTTGGTCAAATGATAATACGACTGTCCCAAACTAACTCATTTATCTATGCAACAAATGAATATCCAGCAGCTACCAAACACTATGCCTTGACTTTAGCCAAAATACATAGCTTGAATACTACTGAATACCCAAATGAAATGACGGAGGGCTACGAATGGTTTTGGCGAAACCGTGAACGTAGTGAACTTGATATAACCGAAGGAACCTGATAGCTTTTAAAAGGAGTGGTTAAAGCTCCGCAATTAAAAATATCTTCTGTTTTAAAATTAACCGAGTGGTTTCTTTTAAATTGTTCCAACGATTAAACTTTTGGTTTATTTTCTTTGCATTAATAATAATGCTCCCCATCATTAACCTATCATCGCAGAAAACAACGAAAATACAACGTCCTCTTATGCCATCCGCATTCGCCACTGGGTCCCGTCATCACCCGTTAGGTTACTTAACTAACGGCAGAACGGGGGCTGGGCTAGCGCGGGTGTAAAACATAAGTGACGTCTAAATAGCTATCATATATAGATATTGTACATTCGTCAGACGCAATAATAGGCATTCCAGATCACAGATGAACATTATTGGATATGCAAGCAATCCGCGTTTCTTTTGAGCCTGCAACGAAAGACGGATTACACAGTTGTGATGAATAGCCATTACCCCACCCTAGACCCCTACGGGTACGGCAAACTACCCGCCAAGTACCCGAACTGAAGCGGTCTCCCTCAACGACGTGAGTAGGCCACTAAACACTTCAAATTACCCGGTAGTTTGTGCACCCCACCTTAGGTCTATCCTAGGGGCAAAAACAGTAAAATGAAATAATACAACGGTAGCTACATTCGCAACCTGGATGCGCCCCGCAAAATAATATTACAACATATTACAATTACATCGAATGAATTAATATAATAACCCATCACATACCCCGGCTAATCATCACAACAATCCAATAAAGTTCATAACCACAAACAGTAAAATCCATTACAGAAATGTGCAACCCCCTGCCAACCGACATACTAGCAGTTAGGAGAGGTTTACGAACACATTATACAATCACAGATATAATCATATTAGCAAACATCGTAAAATTTCGATCGAGCAAAACACTTTAGATTCTACTCCAAAACTTCTCTATGCACCTGAGATCTTAGCAGAAAATAAAATATCCCAGAAATATCACTGTTAACACATAAGAGTTACTAAAGAAATTTGGGCTGACTCAGCCCCAACTCGGCCGCGGATCCGCGGTGAGTTAGCCGAGTCACGAGTCCAAATTTCTGCAGTAGCCCTATTATTCCCTGGTTGTTATTCTGCAGGTCCCTGAAAAATTTTTAGGGCCTGTTTTAAATTCGACAGAAACTTTGTTAAATCGATGATTTTTTCGGTTTTTTTTGCGTTCGAAATTCTTACGACTTTGCTAATGAGTTAATTATTTTTTAGCAAGGCTCTAATATCACTGTAAGTCGATGTACAACACGCCACGACTTGCGGGGAGGCGAAAATATGAAAAACGATCTTGTTCTATGCAATAACATAGACTAACCACAAGAATCGTTGCTAAACAATAACTAACAAATGCATAGGAGTTCTAAACTACTATGTGAAGTGATTATACCTAATGAACCGTGTCCTTCGTCTTTTCGTTCTCCACCTCCTCTCCGGCCTTCTCTATGTAGTAGTTGATCCACCCGAGAGCTATACTTCAAGCTTCACCTCTAACTTGAGGTAACTAGGTTTCTTAAAGTGCTAATCTAAGTAACCTAGGTGATATAGAGTTGGATTATGGATTGATTAGTCTATTCTAATCCTTGATCTCAACACATGAAAGGGGAGGATTAGGGTTTGAAAAGAGAGAGCTTGAGGAGAGAGAAGGTGAGCATAAGATTGAGAATGAGATAATGATCTCCCATGATATATATGAAGCATTATATTTATCAAAAAATAAAATAAAGGATTTAACAACCATGCTTCATATATACAAATGAGTGATTCATCTACATGAGTCATAAGGATGAATCACACAAATGAGTCACTAATCTCATTTAATGCTTATGCCACCTAAACCCCCAAGTCACCATCCTTCTAGAAGCTTCTCGCGAAATTACAAGAACGCCCCTCCTATCCGTGAAAACACGGAAAAATTTTAGACTGTATAAATCCAATATCCTGATACTAGAATCTGGCTTAAACCAAAGCCGGCTAGTAAAAACTGTCCGAAAGTCGTACGTGCGTAAACACACGTATGCGTCCGAACCCTTGTCGTAAAACCATACGACCTCTATATCGTTTCTCCTGGAGCAGGGAAACTCTCTGTGTGGGACTCTAATGACTCGACTACTACGCTGGCAGTGGGTTTAACCACAGACCGCAAGCGGCACTAGCTGTACGTAACGGTCCCCAGGTAGATGTCGATAAGAAGGCCGGTGAGGAAACCCATCCGAACTCCTACTGAGCCTGATGTGACAATCTCCGTACAGTCCGGTCTATTCGTCTAAGACTATTGCATATCGGGCCTAGGGGCAGCAAGCGTCAGTCCCCTAATAGCGGTATAAGTCGTGTCGGAGTGAAGCCCATTACACCCTGAGAAACTAGTGGAACCTACCAGCAAATCTCGCTTGCCCAGGCCAGGGACTTTGCGTAATGGCTCTCTGACACAGCGCGATATCAACTCCCAGTACCGGGACAGACGAATCCTGTCTAACCGCCACTGCCTCCAAGTGCTCGGGACTGCACCCAACTGCTACCTGTTTGCACGACACTTTTGAGCCGTGGTAGGGTAGCAATCTAAGAACTGTGGGACACACTCGAGGTGAAGTAGCAGTGTCAAGTCTGCGGACTATGTTGTACTCATGTCACCTGGGAACTGTTAACTGACGACTGGTATAAAACCAACCTACAGTTCCCTACGAGTCCTGTCCGGTGTACCCGTAACCCAACGAGCACCTGTATACTATCTCCAGTACGACGTAGTGACAGCTGTGGGATAGACCATCTCCCCAACTCGGATGAGAAGCATACACACTAGTCTACTCCGGAGTATCGATGCCCTGTCTCGATAATCCTACGACTAGGGACCTGAATAAGGATGTGCTTGTAGACTACCCAGCCCCCACTAGTGTGACTGCCATCACAACGCTGGTAGTCAAGCAAGATCCTAAGAGCTCTATCAATACGTATACTCACATATTAAGATAGAAAAACCAAGTAGCATACTACAATGTTTAGCAAGACTGTTATATACATGTGAATATCCCAAGCTTCCATTAAGTAATATACAAACTAGTATGATACAATAATGGCCCCTAGGGCATATACACTAACAGCTAGTGCCGCTGACGTGCTTGTGGTTATGAATTTATCCAGTAACTCACTGTCGGCGTACTGTCGAGTCTTTAGAGCCCCACACAGAGGGTTTCCCTAGTTCAGGAGAAATGATGTCGTAGCCGTATTGGATACGTGCAGGGTCTCGATCGATTGATGTACTTTGTACTCAGACTTTCGATCGGACAGTTGGTAATACTAGCCGGCTCGGGTTTGAGTCGGATTATTAAATCAGGTATTGATTTAATAGTTTACATATATGTATTTCGATATGTATATTCTAGTATTACGTTCTTCATATTGTTTTATCTCTTTGGGCATTCGTGTTTTTATCCGAATGCAGGTATGTATATACAGCGGACTGTAATCCGTATTCTATTACAGATTACCTTCTAGAAGGTGGACACCTGATCATGGATTTTTCCATTTATTGATAAATGGAAATGAGGTGGAAATTAAGGAGAGGGAGGCATGGTGAGTGGCATGGCTTCAATAGTTCACAAATGAATTCTTTATTCATTTGTGGTTACTATTGAAGCATGGCTACACTTGTTTATTCATGAAAATTCATACATAAAACCACGGTGTTGATTTTCTCTCACATGGATGCTTCATTATTCTTGAGCTCCCATTTTTCTTAACCTCCTCCCTCCTCTTGAGTTTCCTCCACCTTCATCATCTTCCTCTTCACCACCCTTCTCATGAGTTAAGAAACAAGTGAAGAGGCAAGAAAGAGATAGTAGAACACTTAGATCTTCATACTACATCCTAGAATGCTTGGTTTAGCAACCCAAGTTCTCTAGTTGCTCCACTTGACATATTATGTGGAGCTAAAGCCATGGATCACATCCCTCAGGTGGATCATGTACGACAAAGGAGGACCGGAGAACAAGCTCGATCCCGAAGAACCGATGGAGCGGGAAAAGAAGATCAAGCATGTTCAAGGTGGTCACTTGGAGCTAACGACGAGCAAAGAAGACCGAAGGACTTGGATCGTTTGGTAAGACTTCTTTCATAGTAGTTAGTTCGTCTCATTTAGTTTTGCTAGATAGGTTTATGGAAAGATCCGGGTTTTCATTGGGTTAACTTAGCGTCGTTTTTAAACTAGTAAGAAAATTTCTGTTCCGCAAACCACCACGATTGGTGGCTCCGGCGTTAAGGTAACCCAACATGGTATCAGAGCCACCCCATAAAACCTATACTAGCAGTTTAAACATTGTTTAAAATAACAATACCGAAATAACTCCAAAACATGAAACCTTGAAATCAAGTTTCTGTCAATTTTTAAATGGCCTCTGAAAATTTTTTAAGCAAGTGCAGAGTGATCCTTTGACTGTGAGATGAACCCAGAACAAAAACGAAGCGATTCTAACATGTTTGGACCGTCCATATCATGGATTTTCCCGGCCTCACCGGTTTTGGTGATGGGGAATCGAGTCGTTTTTGTTTGGTACTCTCTAACTCTTAGATTTAGGGTTTCAGGTGTAGCGCCTTGAAAAGTCGTTTTGGTGTTTTTCTGAAAATCGGTGAAAATTCGGTATTTTTCCGAAAACCGTCCTTTTTGTTATTTTGCAGTTTAGGACTAATTATACCTAATTTGGATAGGTAATTGCTAGTTTTTAGTAGAAAATGAGTTAATTATGAAATTCTGGTCGTTTAAAAATTTTCCCTAATTTTTCAATTTTTTAATATTATTTTAAGCCGGTAAGAAAATACATTAAATTAGCGATAAATACAAATTTTTTTGGGCTAATTTTAATCTTTAAAATTATGTTAATTAAAATCTAGTTGTAACATAAATTTTTAGTATTTTATTTTGATTTTTAACTAATTTTTATTATAGAAAACGAAATTTATTGAATTTAAGCTTTAACTTGCAATTTTGGACTTGTAGGGGGTCTTTTTGCATAAGATTTTTTTTGTGCACTCCCTCTCACTTTTCCCTCACCCTAGGCCGGCCATTTCCAGAAGCTCATGGGAAAAAAAAATTCCATGCTCTTTGACTTGTGTTATTGTGTGGAAATGAGGGTTTTTTTTTAAGGTTTTTGAATTGTTAATTGGGTATGGTGCTTTGACTTTGGGGGAGTTTGACTAGAGACTTTTTCCCACACCCACACCACTCCCCTCTCCCTCATTTCTAGCCAGAAACCAGCAGCTCCCCTCCTTCATTTTTCCTCTCTCTTCTGTTCACAAATTCATCTCAAAAATCAACAAAATCAACAAATTTCTTCACAATTTCAAAGCAAAACCATATTCCATCTCTTCTCCAACCTAATTTGGTTCAAATCGAGGTGAAAGGAGGTGTCTTGGGAGGCTTGAGAAATCTTAGGATTGATCTTTTGAGGTATAATTTCTAATCAAATGGTTAAATTATAGCTTAAGTGTGCTAAACTAGAACCTTGAAAATTGTTTAGTGTTAAATTTAGTGTTAGTTTTATTCTAGATTTTTTTTAAAAAGTTCATGGTTGAAATTAATCTAGGGTTTTTAGAAACCATTATTTAGTTAATTAAATCTATTTTGCTATCTAGTTGTTTGCTAATCGAAGTTAATGAGGTTACTTTATTTGTGTGGGATTCAAATTAGTGCTAATTTGGTATTGTCATGTTTAGTTTTGGATTAAAATTGCTAATGATGAAAATCAAGAAAGGTTTTGTTTATGGAAATTAGGTTTTTAAGCATTGCTAATGGTTTAAAACTAATGTAATGGCTATCTAGTGGGTTGGTTGGATGTTGTGTTGGATTGTGAGCACTTTATCGCATAACGGCGATGTTGCGTCGTTTTTTTTAGAATATTTGTGCTTACTAGTTTTGTGATAAAAGTATGTGATAAATTAGTTTTGATATCTTGATGATTGTATTGGCTTATCCTATGACATTTAGGATGCGTGAGTGCGGATTTTTGAGTAATCGGGTTTTAGTTTTGCCGGGCGACCAAATCGGCGATTTTTGCAGTTTTTGGGATTTTCGCGTGTGTTCCGCGCACCTTGTGCACGTTGTACCTAGCTAGTGAACGTTGGTATTTTCGTTAGGGAATTGCGTCGTTCTTGATTTGTAACCTTATGTTTGTATTGATGTTAATTCCAGGTTCGGTCGCGGAGACGTCAGACGCAGCTCGAAAAGGGAAAGCGGTGATTGGACGCAGCTAGCTAGGGATTCCGGTGAGTAGATGTAACATCTACGGGGGACTATCGTTGGATGGCGCAAGTCGCCCGATAGTTTTAGTACCGTAAAAAGATTCTTAGTAATGTTAGTAATTAGGGGTGTAATACTTGTATGATTATTTGCTACATTCATGCCCTATATTGACATACATATACGAAACCATTTTATAGGACATCTGCACCATTGCCAGGGTTTTTATAAGCAGCACGAGCACTATTCATGCTTACACACACACCCTGGTAATTGCCATGCCACCACACTAGATAACCTTTAAATTGAAACCTTTTACTATAATTGATACTTAAACTCGCGCTATTGCTTTAATTCCTTAAAATGAAATCGTAGGATTGCTATTCATGTGCATGTGCTTCATCATATTATTTGTTCATGCCTAATCTATTAATTACACATCGCAACTTGATTATTGATACCATATGCATTCATTATCATTGACATATGCACTTATGAGGATTTCTTGAGATTTTATGATATTTCTGGATTTCGGGGGAAAGCCGCAAAATTTCTAAACTTATTATATTTTTAAAATATGTAAATTGCGGTTTTCTAGTGATGTAAGTGTCGTCCACCATGAGTTTGCTGTGGTTTTCGAGATTCGTGTCGAGGAGTGGAGGAACCGTCACGGGTACATGGTGGGCCCGGTATGGTACCCCGGGGCAAGATGAATGTGGTGTTGATGTTGAGCCTGGCAGGGGACGGATTACCTACCGGTGACTGTTTGGCACGGCGGATATCCAGAGGATACCGACCGTGGCCGCGAGATGATGAGATTTTGATATTTAGCTGGGTCAGCCGGATGGCTGAGGCCAGAGATACTATGACATGGATATATGATATTTGTGATAGTTTTGAGGTGTCGTTGCTGGACACAGGTTCTTGTTGATTTTTTTGGTATTGTGCTGGTATTTCAAAAGAGATTCTTAAAGGGAAAAACATGATTTCTTATACTTACACATTCAGATCACGAGTTGATTCGCATTGCATTCATACCTGCTAGCATATTCATATTGCGTACATACTTGCCATTATGACCTGCCTTACCTGTATTTAGATGCTAGGATGCTTGTGTGCATGCATACGATAGCCTGTGTAGATGTTCTTTATTACTCACGAGTTGGCAACTTACCCCCGTTGTGCCACAGCCTTTTTCAGGTCCGCTCCGTCAGTACAGTAGCGGCGGACGCACTTGCTTATTTTGCTCTTTTGCCTGGACTCGAAGTTTTGCTCTTAGGTGGGTTATATCATTATTTTTGTACCACCTTGTATATTCTTTGTATCTAGTGCACTCCATCTACTGTTTCTATCAGTATTGTTGTATATTGACCTAGAGATGAGACTATGAGATTTGTGGACTTTTATGCTGTATTTTAGGGTCGAGCTCACTTGAGTCGACATGCTGTTTTTCTCATGCTTCCTTATGATTATTTCGCATGTTGTTGCTTTATATTGCGTGGGATTTGTGACCGCCTTGTGGCGAAGAGCTAGCTCCCGCTTGGGGATGCCATATTTGTTGGATTTATATATATTCTTGTTGTACCCATTTTGGGGGCCAGTATTTACAAAGGAGACTCTGCCGAAATTTTCGGAAAAATTGGTATTGTTTTTAAAAAGGGTTTTATATGACTTATTTGATAAACTCGCTTTCAATTGATTGGGTTCTCTTCACTCTTTTGCTTATTTGGTTTTGGTTTTCTGGGCTTTGGCTTACTTATTTTACGGACGTCTTGAGACGTTTCGTAAACTTAAGTGCCAGTCACGTTCCGTACCCTGCGGGTCGTGACAAAGTTGGTATCAGAGCGATAGATTTTACCTTTTTGAGTGTAGGATGACCCTTGGTAGATGGAGTAAGTGACTTAAGTAGGGTAACGTAGCGTGTGTATGTCCGCGGCATACTTGCGATACGGTACTCCGCATAAGTGACTTTAGGATATACTTGCTTGAAAATTCCTTCTTCAATTCCGTGTATCCTATGATCCTATTGCACTGTTCTTACTATCCGTTTTCCTATAACAGCCACTATGCCGCCGAAGGCTACGAGGGCACAGAGGGCTGCCGCCCGAGACGAGATTCGAGCTGGCTCGTCTGAGACTTGGACTGAGCAGGGTGGTATGCCTAAGCCGCAGGGACAGACCGATCCACCTTCCCCAGGCCGTATGGATAGGCTCGAGACTGGTATGGCGGAGTTGCGACAGATGATGGGGGGTATGCAGGAGCTACGTCAGATGGTAGGATCCCTAGTTGCAGCCAGTTGTACACCGAGGCCGGATGACGTACCTACTACATCACAGACGACCATGATACCTGCTCCTACTACTACCACCGTAACCATCCCGGTTTCACTACAGGATTTCATGAGGCTGAGACCTCCAGTATTCACCGGCACCGAGGCAGCGGAGGACCCACAGACGTTCCTTGACAGTTTAGCCAGGATCTGCCATTCGCTGAGATGTTCGGATGATCGATGGGTAGAGCTTGCGAGTTTCCGACTAGAGGGTCTCGCGCAGACATGGTGGGAGTCAGTCTTGAGAGGTCGAGCTGCAGGTCTACCGCCTATGACGTGGGCCGAGTTTACAGCGGTCTTTCTAGCTCGTTTCTTCCCAGAGAGCGTTCGTGATGCCAGAGCTCGTAGCTTCGAGGCCTTAGTCAAGACACCTGGGATGACGGTGTCTGAGTATGACATCCAGTTTACACAGTTATCCCGATATGCTCAGTATTTGGTGGATACCGAAGAGAAGATGGTGAAGAGGTTCGTACAGGGACTTGATGCCCAGCTATATCTTGCCATTGGCGCCCAGCACTACGACACTTAATCAGCTGCTATGGATACGGCATTACGGATGGAGGCACGCATATCACAGACTTCGGCCGTTTCTGGGCCGAAGAGGATTCGCACCGATGTACCGTCTCAGAGGCAGCGCGCCAGATTCTTTCCGAGAGATAGGCCTGGCAGAGGATTTGGACGGGGAAAGTTATATGGTTCTTATCCCCAGGGACAGCAGCCGTCGCCAAGGTGTTTTGGGTGCGGGAGTCCGCACCATCTTGTCAGAGACTGTCCGGCGAGACGACAGGGAGCGGCGACCGTTCCGTATGTGACCCTACCACCATCACCACCCCCTCCTCAGAGAGCCCTACTTCCTACCACAGGCGATGCTCCACGCCAGTTAGGTGCACCCAGAGGCCATGGACGCGGCGGTCCTGTTCAGAGAGGACGAGGAGGCAGAGGCCGAGGTCGAGGTCAGCCCGCTATCGGTGGAGGACAGGCCCGAGTATTTGCTTTGACACCGCAGGATGCGCAGGCATCCAATGCCGTTGTGACAGGTACCTTGCCAGCTTGCTCTTTCGACGCACGGGTATTATTTGACCCAGGTTCCACACATTCGTACGTCTCTACACACTTTGCACCGATGTTGGGCCGTGAGTCGTCGTCGTTAGATCATCCGCTTGTTGTTAGTACTCCGGTAGGCGAGTCGTTTGTCGCTCGTTTTGTTTTTCGTTTGTGTTCCGTTCGTATCGGGGAGAGGGATTCATCGGTTGATTTGATTCTCCTCGATATGTTGGACTTTGATGTGCTTCTGGGCATGGATTAACTAGCCACTTGTTATGCTTCGGTGGACTGCCGTGAGAAGGCAGTCAGATTTAGCTTTCCGGGAGAGCCAGTCCTTGTTATTCAGGGAGACAGCAGTGTCACCCTTCCCAGCTTAATTTCGTCTCTTCGCGCTGGTCAGCTCTTGCGGAAGGGATGTCAGGGATTCTTAGCGTATATTTGTGATACTCGAGCTGCAGAGGTTCCGTTGGACCGGGTCCCGGTTGTTTGTGAGTTCCCTGATGTTTTTCCTGATGAGCTACCTGGGCTACCACCTGAGCGCGACGTTGAGTTCTGCATTGATTTGATTCCCGGCTCGGGGCCTATTTCTATACCGCCTTATCGGATGGCCCCGGCAGAGCTTCGAGAGCTGAAGGATCAGTTGCAGGATTTGTTAGATATGGGGCTTATTCGACCTAGTGTTTCTCCGTGGGGTGCTCCGGTCCTGTTTGTCAAGAAGAAGGATGGAAGTTTGCGCTTATGTATCGACTACCGCCAGCTGAACAAAGTTACCGTTCGGAACAGATATCCGTTGCCACGCATTAATGATTTATTCGACCAGCTTCAGGGTGCGGGATATTTTTCGAGGATCGACTTGCGATCAGGATATCATCAGCTGCGAGTTCGACAGGAGGATATACCGAGGACAGCTTTCCGCACGCGCTACGGCCACTACGAGTTTTTGGTGATGTCGTTCGGACTCACCAACGCCCCAGCAGCATTCATGGATTTGATGAACCGTACATTCAGGCCGTATCTTGACTCGTTCATCATCGTGTTTATCGACGATCTCTTGGTGTACTCCCGGAGCAGAGAGGAGCACGAGCAGCACTTGCGGATTACGTTACAGACTCTGAGGGAGCACCAGTTGTTCGCAAAGTTCTCCAAGTGTGCTTTCTGGCTGGACAGCGTCGGATTCTTGGGTCACGTGGTTACGAGAGACGGCATATGTGTGGACCCGAAGAAGATTGAGGCTGTTCAGTAGTGGGCCCGACCTACATCGGTTACTGAGATCCGTAGTTTTCTAGGCCTGGCGGGCTACTACAGGCGTTTTGTTCAGGACTTCTCCCGTATAGCTGCACCTTTGACCGGTTTGACCCGGAAGGGAGTTCCTTTCGTTTGGACAGAGGAGTGCGAGCGTAGTTTTCAGTAGTTACGGACTTATTTGACTACGGCGCCGGTATTATCTTTGCCTTCAGATCAGGCGGATTTGTGGTCTACTGTGATGCTTCGCGAGTGGGATTAGGGTGCGTACTGATGCAGCATGGCCGGGTGATCGCTTATGCTTCTCGGCAGTTGAAGAAGCATGAACAGAACTACCCCACTCATGATTTGGGGATGGCTGCAGTGGTCTTTGCATTGAAGATTTGGCGACATTACTTATACGGCGAGTCGTGTCAGATATTCATCGATCATAAGAGCTTAAAGTACATATTTCAGCAGCGAGACCTGAATCTCAGACAGCGTCGTTGGATAGAGTTGGTGAAAGACTACGACTGCGAGATCTTATATCACCCAGGCAAGGCGAATGTAGTGGCAGATGCGTTGAGTAGGAGGCCCGGGGGTAGTCTATCCTTTTTGCGCGCAGTGCAGAGGCAGTCGTCAGCAGATTGGCAGATTTTATGCGACAGCCGAGTTGAGTTCGAGTTCACTCAGACAGGGGGACAGCTCGCGCATGTTCGTGCATGCCTACAGTTGCTTGACCGTATATATGAGGCACAGCGCAGTGACGACCGTTGCTCGGAGATCATGGCACAGATGGGTCAGGGCAGATTTTCCGAGTTCGTGATTGACGATCAGGGGATTTTACGCTATGGATCTAGACTGTGCGTACCAGATGCTGATGGATTACGGCGCGACATTCTTGAGGAGGCACACCGATCAGCGTATAGTGTCCACCCCGGTTCCACCAAGATGTACCATGATATGAGAGAGACCTACTGGTGGGACGGGATGAAGAGGGACATTGCGGAGTTTGTATCGAGATGCCTGACTTGCCAGCAAGTCAAGGCCGAGCACCAGAGGCCCGCAGGAGAGCTACAGCCGTTACCCATTCTGGAGTGGAAATGGGAGCAGATTTCGATGGATTTCGTTGTGGGTCTACCCAGGACCAGTCGAGGGTATGACTCCATCTGGGTGATCGTAGATCGATTGACGAAAGCCGCTCACTTCCTCCAGTGAAGACGACTTTCAGCTTCGCTCAGTATGCTCAGCTCTACATTGACGAGATCGTGCGACTACATGGCGTACCGACTTGTATCGTGTCAGATCGAGGCACTCAGTTTACCAGCCGACTATGGCAGAGACTCCAGGAGGCTTTGGGCACTCGTTTGAGCTTCAGCACAGCATTTCATCCGCAGACCGACGGACAGTCAGAGCGGACCATTCAGACTCTCGAGGACATGCTCAGAGCGTGCGTTTTAGACTTCGGCGGTAGCTGGGATCGTCATTTACCTCTAGTGGAGTTCTCCTACAACAACAGCTTCCAGGATACTATTCAGATGGCACCTTTCGAGGCATTGTATGGGAGGAGATGCAGATCGCCTGTCTGTTGGACAGAGCTCAGCGAGAGCAGTATTTTGGGGCCGCAGCTTGTTGAGGAGACGACAGCGAAGATACAGTTGATTCGAGACCGGATGAGGGCAGCTCAGAGCAGACAGAAATCCTATGCAGACAGGCGCCGTCGCAGATTAGAGTTCGCAGTTGGGGACCATGTTTTTCTGAAAGTCTCTCCAATGAAGGGCGTGATGCGTTTTGGGCAAAAGGGGAAGCTTAGCCCTAGATTCGTAGGTCCCTTCGAGATCCTCGAGCGTGTCGGCGCAGTTGCATATCGTTTGGCTCTTCCACCCAGCTTTCTCGATGTTCACCCCGTTTTCCATGTTTCGATGCTCCGCAAGTACCTTCACGACCCTTCGCATGCGATTCAGCACCCGACAGTCCAGCTGGAGCGCGACCTTTCCTTTGCAGAGAAGCCGGTGGCCATCCTGGATCGACAGGTGAAGAAGTTGAGATCGAAGATTATACCAACCGTCAAGGTCCTTTGGCGTAGCCCGAGCAGCGAGGAGGTTACCTGGGAGACCGAGAGCGAGATGAGGAAGAAATATCCCCATCTCTTTGAAGGTACGCGTAGTTATATTTTTAAATTCGGGGACCGAATTTCTTTAAGGGGGGAAGATTGTAGCGCCTTGAAAAGTCGTTTTGGTGTTTTCCTGAAAATCGGTGAAAATTCGGTATTTTTCCGAAAACCGTCCTTTTTGTTATTTTGCAGTTTAGGACTAATTATACCTAATTTGGATAGGTAATTGCTAGTTTTTAGTAGAAAATGAGTTAATTATGAAATTCTGGTCCTTTAAAAATTTTCCCTAATTTTTCAATTTTTCAATATTATTTTAAGCCGGTAAGAAAATACATTAAATTAGCGATAAATACAAATTTTTTTGGGCTAATTTTAATATTTAAAATTATGTTAATTAAAATCTAGTTGTAACATAAATTTTTAGTATTTTATTTTGATTTTTAACTAATTTTTATTATAGAAAACGAAATTTATTGAATTTAAGCTTTAACTTGCAATTTTGGACTTGTAGGGGGTCTTTTTGCATAAGATTTTTTTTGTGCACTCCCTCTCACTTTTCCCTCACCCTAGGCCGGCCATTTCCAGCAGCTCATGGGAAAAAAAATTCCATGCTCTTTGACTTGTGTTATTGTGTGGAAATGAGGGTTTTTTTTTTAAGGTTTTTGAATTGTTAATTGGGTATGGTGCTTTGACTTTGGGGGAGTTTGACTAGAGACTTTTTCCCACACCCACACCACTCCCCTCTCCCTCATTTCTGGCCAGAAACCAGCAGCTCCCCCCCTTCATTTTTCCTCTCTCTTTTGTTCACAAATTCATCTCAAAAATCAACAAAATCAACAAATTTCTTCACAATTTCAAAGCAAAACCATATTCCATCTCTTCTCCAACCTAATTTGGTTCAAATCGAGGTGAAAGGAGGTGTCTTGGGAGGCTTGAGCAATCTTAGGATTGATCTTTTGAGGTATAATTTCTAATCAAATGGTTAAATTATAGCTTAAGTGTGCTAAACTAGAACCTTGAAAATTGTTTAGTGTTAAATTTAGTGTTAATTTCATTCTAGATTTTTTTTAAAAAGTTCATGGTTGAAATTAATCTAGGGTTTTTAGAAACCATTATTTAGTTAATTAAATCTATTTTGCTATCTAGATGTTTGCTAATCTAAGTTAATGAGGTTACTTTATTTGTTGTGGGATTCAAATTAGTGCTAATTTGGTATTGTCATGTTTAGTTTTGGATTGAAATTGCTAATGATGAAAATCAAGAAAGGTTTTGTTTATGGAAATTAGGTTTTTAAGGATTGCTAATGGTTTAAAACTAATGTAATGGATATCTAGTGGGTTGGTTGGATGTTGTGTTGGATTGTGAGCACTTTATCGCATAACGGCGATGTTGCGTCGTTTTTTTTAGAATATTTGTGCTTACTAGTTTTGTGATAAAAGTATGTGATAAATTAGTTTTGATATCTTGATGATTGTATTGGCTTATCCTATGACATTTAGGATGCGTGAGTGCGGATTTTTGAGTAATCGGGTTTTAGTTTTGCCGGGCGACCAAATCGGCGATTTTTGCAGTTTTTGCGATTTTCGCGTGTGTTCCGCGCACCTTGTGCACGTTGTACCTAGCTAGTGAACGTTGGTATTTTCGTTAGGGAATTGCGTCGTTCTTGATTTGTAACCTTATGTTTGTATTGATGTTAATTCCAGGTTCGGTCGCGGAGACGTCAGACGCGGCTCGAAAAGGGAAAGCGGTGATTGGACGTAGCTAGCTAGGGATTCCGGTGAGTAGATGTAACATCTACGGGGGACTATCGTTGGATGGTGCAAGTCGCCCGATAGTTTTAGTACCGTAAAAAGATTCTTAGTAATGTTAGTAATTAGGGGTGTAATACTTGTATGATTATTTGCTACATTCACGCCCTATATTGACATACATATACGAAACCATTTTATAGGACATCTGCACCATTGCCAGGGTTTTTATATGCAGCACGAGCACTATTCATGCTTACACACACACCCTGGTAATTGCCATGCCACCACACTAGATAACCTTTAAATTGAAACCTTTTACTATAATTGATACTTAAACTCGCGCTATTGCTTTAATTCCTTAAAATGAAATCGTAGGATTGCTATTCATGTGCATGTGCTTCATCATATTATTTGTTCAAGCCTAATCTATTAATCACACATCGCAACTTGATTATTGATACCATATGCATTCATTATCATTAACATATGCACTTATGAGGATTTTTTGAGATTTTATGATATTTCTGGATTTCGGGGGAAAGCCGCAAAATTTCTAAACTTATTATATTTTTAAAATATGTAAATTGCGGTTTTCTAGTGATGTAAGTGTCTTCCACCATGAGTTTGCTGTGGTTTTCGAGATCCGTGTCGAGGAGTGGAGGAACCGTCACGGGTACATGGTGGGCCCGGTATGGTACCCCGGGGCAAGATGAATGTGGTGTTGACGTTGAGCCTGGCAGGGGACGGATTACCTACCGGTGACTGTTTGGCACGGCGGATATCCAGAGGATACCGACCGTGGCCGCGAGATGATGAGATTTTGATATTTAGCTGGGTCAGCCGGATGGCTGAGGCCAGAGATACTATGACATGGATATATGAGATTTGTGATTGTTTTGAGGTGTCGTTGCTGGACACAGGTTCTTGTTGATTTTGTTGGTATTGTGCTGGTATTTCAAAAGAGATTCTTAAAGGGAAAAACATGATTTCTTATACTTACACATTCAGATCACGAGTTGATTCGCATTGCATTCATACCTGCTAGCATATTCATATTGCATACATACTTGCCATTATGACCTGCCTTACCTGTATTTAGTTGCTAGGATGCTTGTGTGCATGCATACGATAGCCTGTGTAGATGTTATTTATTACTCTCGAGTTGGCAACTTACCCCCGTTGTGCCACAGCCTTTTTCAGGTCCGCTCCGTCAGTACAGTAGCGGCGGACGCACTTGCTTATTTTGCTATTTTGCCTGGACTCGAAGTTTTGCTCTTAGGTGGGTTATATCATTATTTTTGTGCCACCTTGTATATTCTTTGTATCTAGTGCACTCCATCTACTGTTTCTATCAGTATTGTTGTATATTGACCTAGAGATGAGACTGTGAGATTTGTGGACTTTTATGCTGTATTTTGGGGTCAAGCTCACTTGAGTCGACATGCTGTTTTTCTCATGCTTCCTTATGATTATTTCGCATGTTGTTGCTTTATATTGCGTGGGATTTGTGACCGCCTTGTGGTGAAGAGCTAGCTCCCGCTTGGGGATGCCATATTTGTTGGATTTATATATATTCTTGTTGTACCCATTTTGGGGGCCAGTATTTACAAAGGAGACTCTGCCGAAATTTTCGGAAAAATTGGTATTGTTTTTAAAAAGGGTTTTATATGACTTATTTGATAAACTCGCTTTCAATTGATTGGGTTCTCTTCACTCTTTTGCTTATTTGGTTTTGGTTTTCTGGGCTTTGGCTTACTTATTTTACGGACGTCTTGAGACGTTTCGTAAACTTAAGTGCCAGTCACGTTCCGTACCCTGCGGGTCGTGACATCAGGATATGTTTGTTTTTACTCAGAATGATTTTTCAATTATCTTGTGTTTTTGGGGCATTGCGGAGTATTTCGAAATCGATATTTTAACAAATGTTTAATTATTATCCGTACTTAGATTAGCATCTGCGACCGTGAATGTCATTTGATCGGTAAACCCGTCTATCTGCTATATGTCCTTTTAGAAGAGTTTGCGAACACGACATTCACATTGATGTTCTATGATTGTGCTGATATTGTGGTTGGATTGTCGTGGTGGATAGCCGGTGGTGCAATGATTTAGTACAGTTTGTATTCATTTGTATATTTGTTATCGCGGGGCGAGCGTCTGACATGTGGACTGCCGTCTTTGCCGGGTTGTATATTATTTGTTTGGGACACGACCGGGTTAAGGTCGATGTCACCATTTGTATATATTATTTTCATTTTCTATACTAGTATTACCCCACGGTGGAGTACACGAATAGCCGGGTTCTAGAAGGCAACAAGCCCGCATCTCATGGCATTGAGACGGAGGGGGCTTCATTCTAGAATTGGCGGGCTATTCGCCGCACTCGCAGGGGGTATAGGATGACCCACGGAGGAGCGCCCAAGTTATCGGATTCCGTGAAGTGCTGGGTGGCCCATTCACTTTGTTGAAGGGGTTTGCCTCACTTTTGGGATTGGAGGGAAACTTGCCGCGCTCGTAGGGGTCCAGGTTTGCATTGTAAGGGCTATCCACACGACCGAGAACGTCGGGTCTCATTTGCGGCTCAAATGAAACCCGGGGCTCTAAGATTATCTACCTTTTTGTATTGTTAGCTAAGATTCTGTGATGTTGCTTATTATCATGCCTACGACGAATATTATATATACTTATATATATACTGGTATATGTTGTATATGTTTTGCACCCGCGCTAGTCCAGCCACCACTCTGTCATTAGTTAAGTAACCTAATGGGTGATAACGGGGCCCAGTGGCGAATGCGGATGGTATATACGTACATTGTATTTTTGTTCTTTTTGTGGTGTGATAGGATTAAACAAATGGGATCGGGAACGTCGGGTCTCATTAGGGGCGAACTGGACCCGACAGTTCTCGGTCTCGCACATATCACATATGTGCTCCTACTTAGTTTTGCTTGAGCCAGGAAACTACCATGTAGGACTCTAAAGACACGTCAATACGCCGACAGTAGGTGGTGATCATATTCGTCACCCACAAGCAGCAAGCGGTCTGCTAAATGTAACGGCCGCCCAGGTATTGAGCGATCAGAAGATCAACAAGCAAGCCTGCTTATACTCCTGCGAATCTAATCAGTAACACTACCGTACAGTCCGGTCTCTTCATCTGATATGTCGCATATCATAGCCTGGGGGTGATAAACGTCAGACCCCAATAGCCTGATAAGTCATGCCGAAGTGATGCCCATAACGGTTCGAGAAACTACTGATAACACTTACCAGTAGATCTCAGCAATTCTGGCCAGGAATTTCCTATTATGGCCAATCAAGAATAGTGCAACATCAACCCCCAATACCGGGAGAGACAAAATCCCCTCCTATCGCTCATTGCCTCCATGTGACTCGGGACTTTACCCAAAAACTACCGTTTTGCATGATCTCTTGAACGTGGTAAGGTGGAAATCAAAGCACAATGGGAATCACACAAGACTCTATGACGATCTCGGGTCGACAGACTAACCTGTAGCAGTGTCACCAGAGAACTGCTATCTGACGATAGGTATAATACCATCTAGGAGTTCTCGGCGAGTCCGTTCAGTGTACCCAGTCTCCACTAAGCACTTGCATACCATCTCCGATGTCAAACACCAATGGATATGGGATCATCCATCACCCATCACATGGGTCGAGAAGCGTATACGCTAGTCTACTCTTGAATATCGATGCCCCTGTCTCGATACTCCCACAACTAGGAACAATTGAAGGATGTACTTACCGACTACCCTTTCCCCACTAGTATGATCTGCATCATAATCCTGGTAGTCAAGTACTCATCCTAAGGGCTTTATCAACATGTAATAGAGAGACAATGAGTGTACATGTTAAGATAAAGAGCAACCAGATAGCATACTATCATGTCGAGCAAGAAAGTCCTCCCTATATATTTCCAAGCATCCACTATAATATACATCATATGTATAATAATGGCCTCTAGGGCATATATATAACTAACAATCTCCCACTTGCACTAAGGCCATTTGTTGTAGTATCTCATACCCAACTCCCTATAAAAGTCTTTCTAGGGAAATGCCAATGTGAGTGGATCCACCGTGTTATCCTTCGCGTCAACTCTCCTAACCTCGATCCCTTGGAGATCAACCATCTTCCTGATCAGGTGATACTGACCTCAGAATATGTCTGGATCACTGAACGGACCGGCGTTCCTAGGCCAAAGCCACAACTCCATTGTTGTCACAATAACAGCTATTGGACACTCAATGGTAGGAACTATGTTCATCTCATGAACAAGAAATATCAAGACATCCACTTTGGTAGCATCGTTGGTTGCGATGTATTCAGCCTTTATCGTCTAGTTTGCCATGGTATATATCTTAGAACTCTTCCAACATACCGTCCCTTCACTGAGGGTAAAAACAAAGCCCGAGACTGACTTTCAGTTGACCTTATCACTCTGGGAGCTAGAATTGGTAAAGGACTCCCACTAAACCCCAAGAACATTTCTTTAGTGCTTCTCTACACAGCTGTCTAGTGATTCTCCCAAGATTCGATTGATTCCTGATCACTACACCTAGTGAGTCAGCTACATCTAGTCTGGTACATAACATCACATACATGATAGAGCCTACTGCCGAAGAATAGGATATCCTTTGCACGCGAGCTCTCTCCAAATCAGTCTTGGAAGACATCTTTTTGGAGCGAGTGATTCCTGAGTAAGTGGGCGAACCACCACGCTTAGAATCATCCATACTAAACCCCTTTAGTATGGTATTAATGTACCTGGATTTGGGACACTCCCAACATCCACTTAGATCTATCATCATAGATCATAATCCAAAAGATGTAGAAGGTATCATTCAGATCTTCCATGGAGAGTACTCACGATAAGAGGAGCTTGACCGAGTGTAGCATAGGAAACCATTTCCTATCAAGAGTATGTCATCTATGTACAATACGTGGAAGAAAACCTTACTCTCTATAACCTTCTTGTATATACAAGGTTCGTCTACCTTTTTGATGAAGTCAAACTCTTTGACTACCACATCAAAATAGATATTCCAACTCCGCGATGCGTGCTCTAATCCTGATGGACTTAAGAATAGCCACTGGAGAAAAGGTTTCATCATAAACCACACCTAGTTATTGACGATAGCCTTTTACTACAAGTCTAGCTTTGAAAGTCTCAACTTTTCCATTTACACCAAGAATCTTCTCAAAATCCATTCGCTCATAATGGGTTTTACCTCTTCAGGTACAACATTCAAAGTCATACTTTGTTGGTATACATGGATTCCATCTCTGATTGGACAGCATCCAGCCATTTCACAGAGTCCCCACTCGTGATGGCCTGCCTGAATCTAGTTGGGTCATCATCTACCATGATGCAATCCTCGCTCCCACCGTCATCAAGGAAACCGTAGTATCTCTTAGGTGGATGAGGAACCATACATGATTCGCAGAGAGGCTGAGGTTCGTTGGAGACTATTGAATCCTTTGGTTTCACCAAACCATCAGCTGTTAGTTTGTCAAGCTAGAACTCCTTCCAGTTCTACCTCATGACCACTAATTTCTTCACAAGAAATTCCTTTTCTAAAAAAAGGTGGCATGCTGAGAAACAAAACAGCTTTTACTCTTCAGTGGGGTAGAAGATATTCCCTCGAAAATGTTTGGGATATCCAACAAACTTATAGAACTGACCTTGTCTCGAGCTTGTCTTTGCTTTTCAACATAGGCTGGACAACCCCATATCTTAACTCATTTAAGACATGGTCTCTTCCCATTCCATATCTCATATGGAGTAGTGGGCACTGATTTGGATGGAACCCCATTCAATAGGTATGTAACTTTTCAAGTTCATAACTTCAAAAGGAAATAGGCAACTCAGCAGTACTCATCATAGAGCGTACCATATCTCATAGGATGCGATACCTCTGCCCCGATACACCGTTGTGCTATGGTGAACTCGAAGGAGTAAGATGAGAGAGAATCCTATTCTCCTTTTAGAAACTCTAGGAACTCCATGCGCAAGTATTCTCCTCCTCGATCACATCAAAGGACTTAATACTTTTACCCGTCTGGTTCTCAACTTCAAGTTTATATTCCTTGAATTTCTCAAAAGTATCAGACTCGTGTTTCAACAGGAACACATATCAGAATCTTGAGAGATGGTCAGTGAATATAATGAAGTACGAGAAACCAGTCCTGGCATTATAAACATAGGACCGTATACATCATCATGTATCCGTCCCAAGAGTTCAGTAACTCATTTTCGGTTTCCAGTAAACGGAGTATTGGTCATTTTACCTTTTGTTAGTTATGTATATGCCCTAGAGGCCATTGTTGTACATATGATATATATTATAATGGATGCTTGGATATATATAGAGAGGACTTTCTTGCTCATCATGATAGTATGCTATTTGGATTCCCTTTATCTTAACATGTTGACTTATATTAGTTTACTGTCTTACTCTCACATGTTGATAAAGCCCTTAGGATATGTGCTCGACTACTGGGACTATGATGAGATCATACTTGTAACGTTTCAGAAATCGTTTTGCGAATTTTTCCGTTTTAGGGCAAAATAGTCGGTATTTTCCTTTTTAAACCGATTTCGATCAAAAGTCCGTAGAAACTTACCAGCATTTTTTTTAGCTAAAATAAAGTTTGTGCGCGAACTTTAGGCATATTTGGGAGGTTTTGGTTCAGATAGAATTTTTCCCAAATAAAATATTATTTTAAGCGGTATTTTGTGCACGTAAATCGGGAAATTTCTTCTCTTGAGAATAAATTATTTTTTGTCACTAGAATATTTTGGAAACTTCTTTTTAAATATCTAGATATTTTTTGAGTGCAAAAGGATTTATTTTTAAAAAGAAAAGAAAAGGTATCATGGTGGCATATAGCATTTATTAGCATTTATTACTCTTTTTCCCAGCAATTTCTTCACAAAAAATTCACAAAAATACCCAATCACCTCCTTGGCCGAGCCCTCTCCCCAAATTTCTAGCCTAATTATTTTCAAAGCTCATTCTTCTTCTCTTTCACTCAAAAATGCTTCAAAATTTCCAAAATAAATCCACAAAAATCTTAAATAAATAAAACCATATTTTCCTTCACTAATCCTTCTTGTATCTTCAACAAAGTATGATTTTTTGAGGCTAAGATGAAGGATCAAGTTGTTATTTTATGTTCTTGTTGAGGTATATTTTTCAAAACCCTAATTTTAAATTGTTATGTTTAGATCTTTAAGTTAGTTAATTAAATAGTATTCATAGCTTTAAATTCTTGATTTAATTCATTATTCTTTTTTTATGAAATACAAGTTAGGGTAAAACTTGATTTATGTGATTAATGTTCATTTAAAGTGTTAATTTATGATTTGGAAAAGATTAACCTAGCAGAAATGTTGATTTTTTTGTTAATGAATACTTTGTTTAATTATGCAATTTTGCTTACTAGGTTTTTGCTAAAATTTATTTAGCAAGTGTTAAAAATTTAGAAATGGTTTAGATAGCTTAGTTAAGCTATTATAAGGTGCTTGTAATTGCTAGATATGCGTTAGCTTGAAACTAGTGCGAAATATTGCGATAAGTTGTTTTCTAGGTTTCGGGGGTTTTCCAACGTGGGTTCGATTGGTCGTTGCGAGATTATATCTATTTTATTCCTCGCAATTGTTTGTGTTATGTTGCGCAATCGGGACGATCAGGGTCTAGACTTGGTGTTTTGTAGTTTAGCGACCCCAGTTAGGGTTTTTGGCCGATGTTGTGCGTGATAGATGCGCTAAGCGCGCAGTGTAATTTTCCGGGCGTTTTTATTGCGTTTCGTTGTCTTTTCTTCATTGTAGGATGTTTTGCTTATGTGTTGTATTTGTGAAATTTTAGGTTCGCAGGTGGGGACTACGGACACTGCTACAAAGGTAAAACATGTGGTAGGATTCACCTAGCTTGGAGCGTTGGTGAATAGATTTAATATCTACAGGGGAATCGCCCGCATGGCGTTATGCGTCTGGGCTAGAGATGTTATTTCTGTCGCATATTCTATGTCATATTTAGAATTGCGCATTTACTCTATTACTTAGATATTTTTGTGCTTGGACTAGTATCCTTAGGACACTGCACATATTATTGACGATTCATGTTGCACGAGCACTGATTGTATGCTACACACACCGTTAATAATTTCCATATCACGCACAACCCACTTATAGATATGATATTGCTTGGTTAGGGACATTGAGACTTTGATTCATATTTCTTTACGCATTGACTTAGAGCATACCTGTATACCTACATGCTTACACATATGCTCTGACATACTTACGTGCTAGTTACCTGTATACCTATAGAGTATTGTACCATTAGTGATAGGTATATGCACACTTTATGACATAGTTACAGGTATACCTTGTACACCTATTTCACTTATACCCAGGGGGTATACTATATCATTACTTATAGGTAGATACATATATCTTGCTATACCTTTATGTTCTCACATACATCTGGTTATAGCTACATGTTTACCTTTACCTGATGTTATTTTAGAATTGGAGAAAATTAGGAACCGCATGATATTTATATTAACTTGTTGTAGTTAATTAGCGGCTTTTCCTTTATATGCTTACATTTCCATTTATGTTGCATATATTATATTCATGGATTTTCGCATTGTGATATGGATTTTTCATGATGTTTTCTGGATTTGGGGACCATGGGAGTTCATGAAATTATGCATTATTTGAAAAACTCGGTTTCTCTTGATATGATATTTCAGCAGCCACCATGAGATTTATCGGTTCGTATATATATATACCCCACGCGAGGAACGAAGGGGTCCATGTGCGGGTACATGGTGGGGCCCGGAGGTACCCGAGGCAAGAATGAGGTCGTGGTGCTAGACGATGAGTTGCAGGGGAACCATACTATCCGGTGACATTACCAATGACTCAGCGGTTATCATGGGGATACCGACGGGAGTCATGTACGTATGGATACGTCGAGAGGCGAGGGTCAGAGCTAGGCACTCGAGCTTTCGGGATAGCGTATGATACGTACATATCAGGGTGCCAGTCGTGGTGACAGCACCTGATAGACCTGCATTTCTGTGTCGATGCTTGACACATTGGTTTCATGATATTTCTTTTTACTCCTTTGTATATATAACAGGGGTTTAGGCCGCTTTATATATACCCTTACACCAATATTAGTGGAATGGGACGCTAATATATGTGTATTGACATTAAATTATATACATCATCATATTTATTCATGCAAATATATTTAGGATGTTAGATTTTTACTTGATAATTTGATTTGGGATATAGGTGATTCATTTGATGTTGGATACAGGATATTTATGAGATTGCTGATTTGTACATTCAGGATATATAAGATTTATTCGATATTGTACATTCAGGATTTGTGAGACTTATATGATATGAGAGCCAATTTGGGGGCTGATTTGAGGAATTGGGATTTGGATTTGTCTTGATGGATTGTGATCCTACCACGATGTCAGGATTCCGTGAAAATGACATATTTCACTCCATACTCCACATTTATTGTTTATGCACTGCTTCATGTATTAGTAGTACATGTTAGAGTACCTTTCATGACTGTTGCATTTATATACCTTTATTTATATGCATTGCTTCATGTATTAGTTGTACCTGCTAGTGTACCTTTCATGATTATTGCATTCATATGACTTTTTATTGCTATTAATTGCACATGTTAGATTCACGCTGTACGTACATACTTGCGATTACCTGCATATGTTATTTACTATTCACGAGATGGCAACTCACCACCGTTGTGCCACAGTTTGTTTTGCAGGGTGTTCCCCAGAGTAGTCGAGGCAGGCTATTCTTCTATCATCTTTTGCTACGGATACCGCATCAGCTCACAGTGTGCAGTTTTCTTAGGTGGATTTTGTGGTTATTCATTTGTTGTATTGTATATTCGTTGTATCCTTGTACTCTCCATCTACTATATTTTCTTGTTGATTTAGAGACTTGGTGATGACGATATTGTATATTATTTGTGACTTGTTTTCTTTTATACAGTTTCATTTCTATCGTCTTTTACTTCTTCGCTACGGCGTCGTATATTTGTTGTGGTGGTTGTTTTCCGCCTGTGGGCGTGTATTTGCTCCCGTTTGGGGATGCTTTACTTTATATTTATGTTGTACCCATTTTTGGGGCTAGCTTTTACAAAGGAGGTGCTGCCAAAATTTTAAAGGAAATAAAGTTGGACTTTTAAAGAATTTGGGTTGTGATTTCAAGGACTTTTAAACAATGTTTCTTATCTTTTTTTGTCTTTTAATGGTTTAGATTTCTGGGTTTTGGATTTCTTTTACTGCGTTACGCCTGTAGACGTTGCGTAGTATTAGGGCCGTCACGTGCCAATTTTGGGTCGTGTCAAAGTTGGTTTCAGAGCGCTAGGTTTTTACCTTTCGGAGAGTAGGATGACCTTGGTATGATGGAGTAGGTAGCTTAAGCAGAGTAACGTAGTGTGTATGTCTGCAGCATACTCACGATGCGGTACTCCGCCTAAAGTGACCTAAGTACAAATTGCTTGAAATTCCTTCCTTGATGATTCATATCTTGTGATTCGATTTCCATATTCTTATTGAATCCTTTTTCCATTTATAGCCTTGCCGCCGATGACTGTGGGGACTCAGAGTGATGCAGCGAGGGCCGAGGTCAGGATTGACTCGGGTGAGACGAGGACTGACCCGGATGGCACGCTCGTTGCACAGGAGCAGATGGATTTGCTTTCGACAGATCAGCTCGCTTGGCTTATGGCAGAGATGCGGGACATGCGCCAGACGATGAGCTTATTGGTTGAGGTTGTTCGAGCGCAGCGACAGGAGGTTGTCACCCCTGTTAACCAGTTGTTCCTTGCGATCAGCATGCAGCAGTCCGTCACCTACTTAGCACCAGTGGATGCAGACCCAGTCTACTTGACACGTCTTCCAGAGACTTTGAAGTTCTGAAACAGTGGAGGACTCGTACCGGTGTACCAGCCCAGAGACAGAGGCCTAGTCGTCGAGACAGATTTCGTGACCGTCGCGGGAGTAGCAGAGGCTTAGGACGTAGACAGTCGTTCAGCTCTCATCCCCATGAGGGTCAGCAGTCGTCGCGTGGATGTTTCTGGTGTGGAAGCCTTCATCACCTCATTAGGGATTGTTCCTTAGCACTGTGTCAGGGTCGTATTCAGAGAGGTCGTGGACGTGGAAGGTTCGTTCAGAAAGGTCAGTCTAGCAGAGGAGGAGTTCAGCCAATTCCAGGTAGAAGGCAGACACGAGAGTCTTCTTCTACTCATCGGGACGCGCGGGCGTCCAATGCAGGGTTTTCAGGTATTCTTAATTCGTATGTTCTTTTGTTGTACTTGTTGTTTTGCACACTTTGTGCCGTGGTTGGGATGAGAGTCATGTTAGGTAGATAAGCCGTTTGTTGTGTTAATTTCTGTCAGTGATTCTTTTGTTGCGCAACACGTATTTAAGTCGTGTGCCAATCGGTTAGGAGATTCATCCGTCACTTGATCCTTCTAGATATATTGGATTCGACGTTCTCCTGGGCACGGATTGGTTAGCTACGTGCTAGGCGTGTGTGGACTACCGTGAGAAAACAGTCAAGTATTGTTTTCCCCGGCGAGTTAGTTCTTGTTGTGCAGTTGGATAGTTGTGCCACCTCTCACAGCTCGAATTCAGCCTTTTTCGCTAGTCGTCTTTTGAGGAGAGGTTGTCGTGGATTCTTGGCATTCATTCGTGGTACCGGAGTCACAGTTGGTTTGTTGGACCGGGTTCCTTTCGTGCGAGAGTTATCCGACGTTGTTCCAGATGAGTCGGCAAAGCTTAGAGAGCTTAAGGATCAGCTGCAGAGTTGTTTGTTGGGGGGATTGTGCGTCTGAGTGTTTCGCATTAAGGAGCTCCTATTTCTGTTCGTCAAGGAGGAAGACGGCAGTTTAGGTTGTGTATTGATGGATTGCCAATTGAACCGGTTTACGGTGCGGATAGGTATCCTTTACCTCGCATTGACGATTTCTTCGATCAGCTCCAGAGTGCGAGACATTTTCTAAGTTTGATCGGGATCAGGTCATCATTGTTGCGGGTTCGGAGTGATGACATTTCGAAGGCTGCCTTGTGTGTGCTACGGGCTTTATGTGTTTTGGTGGTGTCGTCGGACTCACCAATGCCCTAGCGGCATTCATAGACATGATGAACCAGATTTCTTCAGGCCGTTTCTCGACCAGTTATTGTTGTGTTATTGACGACATTCTGGTCTATTTAATGTGTTTTGAGGAACAGGAGGAACACTTGAGGATTTGTTTTGCAGATACTGGGAGAGCCCCAGCGGTTTGCTAGGTTCTCGGAGTGTTTCTTCAGGCTTGTTTGTGTTGACTCCTAGGTCTTGTAGTTACGGGAGACGGTTTTCGTATGGTTTCGAGGAAGATTGAGGCCGTGCAGCTTAGGCCCAGACTTGTGTGCAGGACGGAGGTTCGCAGATTTTGGGGCTTAGCAGGTTTTTATCGCCGTTTCGTGCAGTATTACTAGTGTAGTGCTGTACCGTAGACTGGACTAACCGGAAAGGAGGTTTCTTTTCTTTGGATTGAGGCATGTATGCGGAGTTTCGGCAGTTGAGAACTCGGTTAACAACTGCATCAGTTCTTTCTTTGCTTTCTAGTTCGGGCGACTTTGTTGTTTAACTGTGATGTTTCGTGAATGGGGCTCGAGTGTGTACAGAGGTGACATTATTGAGTTATCGCTTTTGCTTCCCTACACTTGGAGGAAGTACTAGCATGATATCGCACTCATGATCTGGAGATGGCCGCGGTGGTTTTGCGTTGGAGATTTGGAGACACTATTTGTTCGAGAGTTGTGTCAGATTTTCAAGGACCACCAGAGCTTAATATACATCTTTCTGCAGCGGGTGTAGATTGTTGAGACAGTCTTCTACGGATTTATAGTTCTTGTGCGATCGTTGAGTATAGCTTAAGTTCGCCTCTACCGAGGGACAGCTTGCTCATGTCCGCGCCCGACCACTATTCCTTAATCGCTTTTGCGAGGCACTGCCCGCCAATGCTCGTTCGTCAAAGGTTCTTGAGCATACTTGGCTGGGTAATGATTCAGAGTCCTTGATTTGTGACAAGGGTGTGCTAAGTTTAGGGACGCGATTGTGTACCTGATACTATTGGGTAGAGATATGAAATCCTAGAGCAGGCACATCTGTCAACTCTCTGTACTCATTCAAGTTCCACCAGCATTTGACGTGACTTGTGAGATAGTTACGGGTGGGCAGGGATGTGAAGAGAAGTTTCGGATTTCGTTTCGAGGTGACTGTCTTGTTGTGTGTTAAGGTTGAGCATCTGAGACCGGCTGGAGAGTTGCAACCTTTAACCTGTCCAGAGTGGGAATGGGAGCAGGTCTCCATAAATATTCGTTGTAGCGTCTACCCAGGTTTAGTCTGGGTGTGACTCCATTCGGATGCTAGTTGTCCGGTTATACTCAGGTTTCTCAGTTGTCCTTGGTTAAGTTTGTGCGTTGCACGGAGTTCCTTCATGGGTCGTATCCAAATAGGGCACCCTATTCGCTTGCCGTCTTGAGCAGGAACTTCAGGAAGCCTTGGGTACTGGTTGAGCTTTAGCTCCGTTTTTCCATCTGCAGGATGATGGTTTTGTGAGAGCGGGCTATACCGACTCTGGAGGATATGCTTATGCATACGTATTAATTGTTGTCGGCAGTTGGGATCGTCACTTGCCATTGTTCGGATTCTTCTTCGATAGCTGTTATCAGGAGGCACTCCAATTGGCAACCTTTAAGTTTTGTTTGTTAGGTGGTGTCGATCTCCAGTCTGTTTTTCTGACTCTGCGTAAGTAGGATTTTTGGACCCCAGCTAGTCTGGAGATTTCGGAGATGATCCAGTTGGTTCAGGACAGGATGAGAGTGGCCCAGTGCAGACAGAGGTCTTATGCCGACCGTTGTGGTCGCAGACTTGAGTTCGCAGTGGGAGCTCATGTATTCCTGTGGATTTTTCCGATGAACGACGTGTTGAGTTTTGGGAAGTATCCCAGGATTGTAGGTCCTTGTATAATCCTCAAGCGAGTTGGTTCCGTTGCCTATAATTTGGCACTTCCGCCCAAATTTTTGAGTATTCACCCCGTATTCCTTGCGTCGATAATTTACAATTACCTTCAAGACCTTTCTCACATGATTCGGCACTAGACCATTTGGCTTGGACGCGATCGTTTCGTTCACCGGCAGCAAATTGTGTTAATGGCTTGGCAGGTGGAGAAATTTCGGTAAAGGGTCTTACCGTCTGTGAGGGTTCTTTAGCGTAGCTGTATAGTGAGGTGATCACTTGGCAAGCTGCGAGCGAGATTTGGGAGTTTTATACTCATCTTCTTGAAGGTACGCGTAGATGAATTTTAATTCAGGGACCGAATTTCTTTAAGGGGGGAAGATTGTAACGTTTCAGAAATCGTTTTGCGAATTTTTCCGTTTTAGGGCAAAATAGTCGGTATTTTCCGTTTTAACCCGATTTCGATCAAACGTCCGTAGAAACTTACCGGCATTTTTTAAAGCTAAAATAAAGCTTGTGCGCAAACTTTAGGGGTATTTGGGAGGTTTTGGTTCAGATAGAATTTTTCCCAAATAAAATATTATTTTAAACGGTATTTTGTGCACGTAAATCGGGAAATTTCTTCTCTTAAGAATAAATTAATTTTTGTCACTAGAATATTTTGGAAACTTCTTTTTAAATATCTAGATATTTTTGGAGTGTAAAAGGATTTATTTTTAAAAAGAAAAGAAAAGATGCAATGGTGGCATATAGCATTTATTACTCTTTTTCCTAGCAATTTCTTCACAAAAAATTCACAAAAATACCCCATCACCTCCTTGGCCGAGCCCTCTCCCAAAATTTCTGGCCTAATTATTTTCAAAGCTCATTCTTCTTCTCTTTCACTCAAAAATGCTTCAAAATTTCCAAAATAAATCCACAAAAATCCTAAATAAATAAAACCATCTTTTCCTTCACTAATCCTTCTTGGATCTACAACAAATTATGTTTTTTTGAGGCTAAGATGATGGATCAAGTTGTTATTTTGTGTTCTTGTTGAGTTATATTTTTCAAAACCCTAATTTTAAATTGTTATGTTTAGATCTTTAAGTAAGTTAATTAAATAGTATTCATAACTTTAAATTCTTGATTTAATTCATTATTCTTTTTTTATGAAATACAAGTTAGGGTAAAACTTGATTTATGTGATTAATGTTCATTTAAAGTGTTAATTTGTGATTTGGAAAAGATTAACCTAGTATAAATGTTAATTTTTTTGTTAATGAATACTTTGTTTAATTATGCAATTTTGCTTACTAGGTTTTGCTAAAATTTATTTAGCAAGTGTTAAAAATTTAGAAATGGTTTAGATAGCTTAGTAAGCTATTATAAGGTGTTTGTAATCGCTAGATATGCGTTAGCTTGAAACTAGTGTGAAATATTGCGATAAGTTGTTTTCTAGGTTTCGGTGTTTTTCCGACGTGGGTTCGATTGGTCGTTGCGAGCTTATATCTATTTTATTCCTCGTAATTGTTTGTGTTGTGTTGCGCGATTGGGACAATCGGGGTTTAGACTTGGTGTTTTGTAGTTTAGCGACCTCGGTTAGGGATTTTGGCCGATGCCGTGCGCGATAGATGCGCTAAGTGCGCAGTGTAATTTTCCGGGCGTTTTCATTGCGTTTCGTTATCTTTTCGTCATTGTAGGATGTTTTGCTTATGTGTTTTATTTGTGAAATTTTAGGTTCGCAGGCGGGAACTACGGACACTGCTACAAAGGGAAAACAGGTGGTAGGATTCACCTAGCTTGGAGCGTTGGTGAGTAGATTTAACATCTACAGGGGAATCGTCCGCATGGCGTTATGCGTCTGGGCTAGAAATGTTATTTTTGTCGCATATTCTATGTCATATTTAGAATTGCGCATTTATCCTATTTCTTAGATATTGTTGTGCTTGGACTAGTATCCTTAGGACACTGCACATATTATTGACGATTCATGTTGCACGAATACTGATTGTATGCTACACAGACCATCAATAATTGCCATGTCACGCACAACCCATTTATAGATATGATATTGTTTGGTTAGGGATATTAATACTTTGATTCATATTTCTTTACGCATTGACTTATAGCATACCTGTATACCTACATGCTTACACATATGCTCTGACATACTTACGTGCTAGTTACCTATATACCTATAGAGTATTGTACCATTAGTGATAGGTACATGCACACTTTATGACATAGATACAGGTATACCTTGCACACCTATTTCACTTATACCCAGGGGGTATACTACATCATTACTTATAAGTAGATACATATATTTTGCTATACCTTTATGTTTTCACATACATCTGGTTATAATTACATGTTTACCTTTACCTGATGTTATTTTAGAATTGGAGAAAATTAGGAACCGCATGATATTTATATTAACTTGTTGCAGTTAATTAGCGGCTTTTCCTTTATATGCTTACATTTCCGTTTATGTTGCATATATTATATTCATGGATTTTCGCATTGTGATATGGATTTTTCATGATGTTTTCTGGATTTGGGGACCGTGGGAGTTCATGAAATTATGCATTATTTGAAAAACCCGGTTTCCCTTGAGATGATATTTCAGCAGCCACCATGAGATTTATCGGTTCGGATATATATATACCCCACGCGAGGAACGGAGGGGTCCGTGTGCGGGTACAGGTGGGGCCCAGAGGTACCCCGAGGCAAGAATGAGGTCGTGGTGTTAGACGATGAGTTACAGGGGAACCATACTATCCGTTGACATTACCAATGACTCAGCGGTTATCATGGGGATACCGACGGGAGTCATGTACGTATGGATACGTCGAGAGGCGAGGGTCGGAGCTAGGCACTCGAGCTTTCGGGATAGCGTATGATACGTACCTATCAGCGTGCCAGTCGTGGTGACAGCACCTGATAGACCTGCATTTCTGTGTCGATGCTTGACACATTGGTTTCATGATATTTCTTTTTACTCCTTGGTATATATAACAGGGGTTTAGGCCGCTGTTATATATGCCCTTACACCAATATTAGTGGAATGGGACGCTAATATATGTGTATTGACATTAAATTATATACATCATCATATTTATTCATGCAAATATATTTAGGATGTTAAATTTTTACTTGATAATTTGATTTGGTATATAGGTGATTCATTTGATATTGGATACAGGATATTTATGAGATTGCTGATTTGTACATTCAGGATATATGAGATTTATTCGATATTGTACATTCAGGATTTGTGAGACTTATATGATATGGGAGCCAATTTGGGGGCTGATTTGAGGAATTAGGATTTGGATTTGTCTTGATGGATTGTGATCCTACCACGATGTCAAGATTCCGTGGAAATGACATATTTCATTTCATACTCCACATTTATTGTTTATGCACTGCTTCATGTATTAGTAGTACCTGTTAGAGTACCTTTCATGACTGTTGCATTTACATACATTTATTTACATGCATTGCTTCATGTATTAGTTGTACCTTCTAGTGTACCTTTCATGATTATTGCATTCATATGACTTTTTATTGCTATTAATTGCACATGTTAGATTCACGCTGTACGTACATACTTGCGATTACCTGCATATGTTATTTACTATTCACGAGTTGGGAACTCACCCCCATTGTGCCACAGTTTGTTTTGCAAGGTGTTCCCCAGGGTAGTCGAGGCACGCTATTCTTCTATCATCTTTTGCTACGGATACCGCATCAGCTCACAGTGTGCAGTTTGCTTAGGTGGGTTTTGTGGTTATTCATTTGTCGTATTGTATATTCATTGTATCCTTGTACTCTCCATCTACTATATTTTCTTGTTGACTTAGTTACTTGGTGAGGACGATATTGTATATTATTTGTGACTTGTTGTCTTTTATACAGTTTCCTTTCTATCGTCTTTTACTTCTTCGCTACGGCGTCGTATATTTGTTGTGGTGGTTGTTTTCCTCCTTTGGGCGTGTATTTGCTCCCGTTTGGGGATGCTTTACTTTATATTTATGTTGTACCCATTTTTGGGGCTAGCTTTTATAAAGGAGGTGCTGCCAAAATTTTAAAGGAAATAAAGTTGGACTTTTAAAGAATTTGGATTGTGATTTCAAAGATTTTTAAACAACGTTTCTTATCTTTTCTTGTCTTTTAATGGTTTAGATTTCTGGGTTTTGGCTTTCTTTTACTGCGTTACGCCTGTAGACGTTGCGTAGTATTAGGGCCATCACGTGCCAATTTCGGGTCGTGACAATACTAGTGGGGCCACGGTAGTCGATGAGTACATCCTATAATTGTTCCTAGTCGAGGGTTTGTCGAGACAGGGCATCGATACACCAGAGTAGACTAGCGTATACGCATCTTGACCCATATGATGGGCGATGGATGATCCCATATCCATCGGTGTTTTGACATCAGAGATGGTGTACGGGTGCTCAGTGGAGGCTGGCTACACTGGACGGACTCGCCGAGAACTCCCAGATGGTGATATACCACACGTCAGATGGTAGTTCTCCGGTGACACTGGTACAGGGTAGTATGTAGACCCGAGATCATCATAGAGTCTTGTGTGATTCCCACTGTGCTTTGATTTCTACCTTACCACGTCCAAGAGGGCGTGCAAAACGGTGGCTTTTGGGTGCAGTCCCGAATCACATGGAGACAATGAGCGATAGGAGGGGATTCGTCTCTCCCGGTATAGGGAGTTGATGTTGTGCTGTATTCGATTGGCTATAACTGGAAGTCCCTGGCCAGGGCTGATATAGAGATTTACTGGTAAGTGTTATCAGTAGTTTCTCGACCCGTTATGAGCCTTACATCGACACGACTTATCGGTTACTGGGGTCTGACGTATACCACCTCTAGACTAGATATGCAACATATCAGATGAAGAGACCGGACTGTACGGGAGTGTTACTGATTGGATTCACAGGAGAATATACAGGCTAGCTTGTTGATCTTCTGATCGCTCAATACCTGGGTGGCTGTTACGTTTAGCTGACCGCTTGCAGCTTGTGGGTGCTTGATATGATCATCACTTACTGCCCGCGTATTGACGATTCTTTAGAGTCCTACACAGAGGTTTCTTGACTGAGGCAAAACGGAGTAGGGTCACATATATGATATGTGCACGAACGAAGATAATGCGATATGAGATACCGTATTATATTCTCGCGATATTTAGATATGAGCCGGGTCATCGGATCAAGTGTTGATTCGATGAATCGGTACATGATATATTAGTCGGTTATATTCGATATAGCCGTATTGTCGGATCAAGTGTTGATTCGATAATTTAATGTATAATAATATATATGATATATTGCATTACATTATCTAATATTGGCTCGCTTTATTATTTCATTTTCTCACCGGGTAATACATTGATATATATGCGATATATGTTAATTGTATTATTTTCTTTTATTACAAATATATATTATATATGTGATATATAATATAGTAACATGATATGATTACTAATGCAACATGTTTAGTGGAGATTAAACAAGGTTAGGGTTTGATTTGGGTTAGTTCTTTCTTGATGCTTCTAGAAGGATTTCTTTTGTCATGAGTTAAGATATTATGGTTGATATTTTTCAGTGACTCATTCTTTAACCCAACCCAAACCCTAGCCCTAGTTAATTCTCTACAATGGTTAGCCTTTTCATAGTTGACCATGGTTACATTATTAATCATATATCATTTCATTATTCATCACAAAAGGAATTAATTCATTCTTCTTCTTCTTCTTCTTCAACCTTGAGCTTTGAGAAAGCTTTCTAGGTTTTCTTTATGTGATGTTTTTGTGTGAGAATTTGATATAAAAAGAAAGCATAAATACTACTCCATCATCCTCATCTAATCTAGCCAATTAGATCAGGGTGTTCACCTCATAAGAGAGAGATAGCTTGAGTTATTGAAATTTCGAGGTAGATCATCGGAGAAAAGGAAGACTATAAGTTAGCATGGATCGTTCGAGTTGTGGAGCCTCTTTTGAGTCCGGGAGATCGTGGATCGCGGCGAAGGGACTTCTACTCAGAGCTTATGAAACGAAGGAGCAGACTATAAAGGTTGTAATCCCTCACACTTAGTTGTAGAGATGTTTACTTGCATGTTAAACCCTAATAATCTAGCAAAGATCCCGGCTTTGGGTTGTTCGGCACGTCTAAATTTTTATTCGGGCATGGTTGATGCCTTATTAACGCTTGTAAGAGTGCCTAGGAACCCTACTATGGTATCAGAGCCAAGCTAGAGTATTAGGCGACTTATATACGAAGTTAAAACTCCGATTGAACCCCGAAACATCAAAAAAGACCCCCTCTCTGGAAATTTTTTAAAATGTGATTTTTTCTGCATTAAAAATACTCAAAAAAATCAGCAGAGAAATATAAGCATTACTGTGGAAAGTGAGACAGTAATTCGTACGGACCGCCGCGGCAACGCGGCAATACCTTGCTTGTGCCGCGGATCCGCGGCCGTACGGGAGTATTATGTTTTGTTTTTGGCACAGTAATATCAGTAGGTGCTGGTACATGATTCTGGGTATTTTTAATCTGACTCAAGTATTGAGTGTTCTGGGGATTATTTTGTATTCGTTGATTCGATCGAAAAATTCAATTTCGTTTTGTTTTCCGGATATTTTAGAAACTGTTAAAATGTTCGAACGGATATCATTAACTCATTTTTTCCCGGCACGAAAAACATTCAAGTGTTGAATTTTTCTTGAGTTTAAATCTTTCGGAAAAACGTGCAAGTAACACGGTGGTCCCTCTAGAAGAACACAAACCTTAACTCGATTATGTGACCGTCTGAACCGCCTCTAAACCTTAGGGTTTAGGGCAGTACGGCGTGCCACATGTGAGGCGTTGGCTTGACCCTTCTACGGCTGGACCGTTGGTACTGTGACATATTCTGGGATTATTTGAACTCCGCTCAAGTGTTGAGCTATTTAGGAAACCTTCGGTATTTGATTATTCGATCGGAAAGTTTAATACTGTCTATTTATCTGGAATGTGATACAATATGTGGAATTCATATAGTTAGGCATGAAATACGAAGTATGTGATATTTCGGATTTATGATGTCTAAAGTAATTGTGGATTCCAAATGTTGTAGTTTTACACTTTCTTTTCTGTGACCGTAAGCGTAGTATGTGGGGTATCGCCGGCTTCGTTGCTATACATCAACGGAAATCGGGATACGCATACTTGCTTACGTTGATGATATGAGATATTATGTGTTGCTGTGATATGTTATATTGAATCTTCGTGTTCTGAATAGCCGGGGGTTTTATGTGAGATGAGGGTTTTTATTTTCATTCATGTAAAATTCATTTGTGTGTAATATTCTTTTATTGGGGCACTTCCGGGATGAGGTTGATGTCACCAGTGTATATTATTTACTTTTTCACATTAGGTAGACCCAAGGAGGGGAGCACAAGTAACCGGGTTCTAGGGTCCAGTGGGAGGCCATCTCGAGGAGTCGAGACCGGGTCTCCTAACCCTAGAATTGGCAGTGTTACTTGCCGCTCTTGTAGGGGTCTAGGGATGTGGGTTTGGCTATTCATCGCGACCGTGGAATCCGTGTTTTATACCGGCTCGTATTAAAAACACGGACATCCTAGTATATCCAATATTTCATATATGTTCTTCTGCTGCAATGTTCTGTGATGAGATCATATTACTGCCTGAGACGAATGCTTATACTGTATATATGCTGATATATAAATATTACTACTTTCATTTCTTCTGTGATGCTCAGGAAGCATAAATTGATAGGATTTTTATTAATGAGATTAATAAAAGAAAAGAAACCTAAAAGATGTTGTAGAATCAAAACTTTATAAAAAGGGTAGCTACAGTTCTTGCTTTGCACAGCGGTATATATGATATGCCATGCAGCTTATTCGATGAGGAAAGAGCCGAGATCCCTTCACCGGGAGTGACCTCTTTAGCAAAACTGGCAGATGCTACAAACTTGCAGTTTAGTTTTTGACAGCTTATATAGTTCTCGCTTTGCACGGCGGTTTATATGATATACCCTGCATCTTATTCGATGGGGAAAGAGCCGAGATCCCTTCACCGGGAGTGACCTCTTTAGCGAAACTAGAAAAGCCTAAAAAACACTCCTTTTCAAAATCACTCGATTCTACAACGATATCAAGCTCATTACGCTCATGGTTTTCTGAGAAACCTGCGTAGCCCTCCGTCATTTCAGATAGAGACTAGTTAGTATTCGTGCTACGTTTGTTGACTATGTTAAGCCGTAGTGTGCGGTAGCTAATTAGTACTTATCTGCTAAAACATGAGATGTGATTGGATTAAGGTAGTTGTACGACTTTGTTGACTATGTTAAGGGTCGTGCAGGTGGGTTTAATTCAATCGGGAAATGACGGGTTGAACTTGGCTAGCAATTATGATTTGTTGACTATGTTAAGGTCATAAGTTGCTAAGGGTAAAAGTATTATCGGGAATTTCAAGTGTTGAAATTTGCAATGAGATTGCATACCTTCTATGAGATAGATGGATCCTGATACCCACTACGAGTAAGAGTTACTCCTGGGAGAATTTTACACAGGACAATTAGCCGATCAAGTAGGTGTCTAGAACGGTGTTAACGGGGTTATGCCTCTAAGAAGATGAGGTTTATTTTAATTAGGTCCGTGCGAAAGCACGGGGAACCTCCCTCAAGTACCAACATTGATCTGGCTGAAAGATTGACGAAATTGTAGGGTGTGATTAATCCCGGCTAATCTTACCTTTTAGGGTTTGAAGGAAGATTTGATAAAAACAGTGGGAGACATCCTGATTAGATAAGATAATAACCAATCTAATCTTGCAAGAGCATACGCTAAAGTTTTTTCCTTCTCTCTCTCCAGGTAGCGTACTCTCTCTCCAGGTAGCGACCATGTCAGGACTTAATCAAGATAATAATATGGATGTATTGACTGAACCTATTTATTATACTGAGCAAAGGAACGTTGGTCCCGTTCTTTCTTATAAGAGTTATAAGACTGAACAGGAAACAGGAGAATATCTGGATTCTCATACCGCCCAAACAAAGAACATGCATGTTGATGCATCTTCTTCGGGTGTATTAGTTATTGAGAACTGTTTCTCAGTTCACCCTACGTCCTGGGTATTAGATACCGGATCGGGATCCCACATATATAAATTGTTACGTGGGCTATGTAAAGGTAGAGAACTGGGAAGGGGTGATCATTCCGTTCAAGTAGGGAATGGTGCAAGTATTGCCGCTAAAGCAGTTGGCGAATATCACCTTGTATTACCAAGTAGTAATACATTGATTCTGAACGAGTGCTATTATATACCGAACATGATGTGCAACATTATATCAGTTTCTTTATTAAGTAAAGAAGGATATAATTTTGTAGTACAGGATAATGTTATGAACATATTCCTAGATCAAAAGTTGATTGGATCAGGCTCGTTACATAATGGCATATACGTTCTCAATCAAAATACAGTCCTTAATATACAAAACACAAATAAGAGGAAAAGTTCAGAAATGAACGAATCCTACTTATGGCATTGTAGACTTGGTCATATCAATGCGACACGGCTGGCTAAGTTACATAAAGATGGATATTTGAATCCATTCGAATTATCATCTTATGATACTTGCCATTCATGTCTCAAAGGAAAAATGACCAAAACTCCGTTTAGTGGACACGGAGAAAGAGTTACGGAACGCTTAGGACTGGTACATAGTGATGTATGCGGACCCATGTCTACACATGCTAGGAACGGTTCTTCTTACTTCATTACATTCACTGACGATCTCTCTAGATACGGACATGTGTTCCTGATGAAACATAAGTCTGAAGCTTTTGAGAAATTCAGAGAATATAAGCACGAAGTAGAGAACCAAACAGGCAAAAGTATTAAGATCCTTCGATCAGATCGAGGAGGAGAATACTTAAGCAATGAGTTCCTAGATTATCTAAAAGAGAATGGGATTCTCTCTCAGCTTACTCCTCCTTATACACCACAGCACAACGGTGTATCGGAGCGGAGGAATCGCACCCTATTAGATATGATGCGCTCAATGATAAGCACTGCTGAGTTACCTATTTCCTTCTGGGGATATGCGCTTGAGACAGCAGCATACCTATTGAATCAAGTTCCGTCTAAATCTGTACCTACCACACCATATGAGATATGGAGTGGGAAGAGACCATATTTTAAACGAGTTAAGATATGGGGTTGTCCGGCCTATGTCAAAAGGCAAAATCCGGACAAACTCGAGGCACGATCGGTTCTTTGCAAGTTTGTGGGATATCCTAAGAATTCCCAAGGATACTTTTTCTACCACGATGAAGAACAAAAGTGTTTGTTTCTCAATATGCCACCTTTTTAGAAAAGGAATTTCTTGCAAAAAAAATTAGTGGCAAAGAGATAGAGCTGGAAGAGGTTCCAGCACCGCAAACTACAACTGATGATTTATTGGAACCCGGGGATTCAGTAGTACCCGAAGAACCCCAGTCTCTCCGCCGATCTACCAGGGTTTCTCATCTACCTGAGAGATACTACGGTTTTCTAATTGATGGTGGGAGCGAGAATTGCATCATGGAAGATGATGACCCGACTAGTTTCGAGTAGGCCATCACGAGTGGTGACTCAGTGAAGTGCTGGATGCAATGCGATCTGAAATGGAATCCATGTACACCAACAAAGTGTGGACTTTGGAAAATACTCCTGAAGGGGTAAAACCCATTGGGAGCAAGTGGATCTTTAAAAAGAAAATTGGTGTAGATGGAAAAGTTGAGACTTTCAAAGCTAGACTTGTTGCAAAGGGTTTTCGTCAACGACCAGGTGTGGATTATGACGAAACCTTTTCTCCAGTGGCTATGCTTAAGTCCATCCGGATCTTACTTGCCATTGCTGCATACCATGACTATGAAATCTGGCAAATGGATGTTATGACCGCCTTTCTAAACGGTGATTTAGAAGAGTGTGTGTACATGACTCGGCCAGAGGGCTTCGTAGATAGTGGGAGCAGCGGAAAGGTGTGCAAACTGCTTAAATCCATTTATGGGTTAAAGCAAGTATCGCGGAGTTGGAACATCTGCTTTCATGTTGTAGTCAAAGAGTTTGACTTCATCATAAATGTAGATGAACCTTGTATATATAAAATGGTTGCAGAGAGTAAGGTTGTCTTCCTCGTATTGTACGTCGATGACATACTCTTAATAGGAAATGATGTTCCTATGCTGCAATCAGTCAAGCTCTTCTTATCACAAAGATTCTCAATGAAAGATCTAGGTGATGCCTCATGTATATTGGGAATTATGATCTATAAAGATAGATCTAAATGGATACTGGGATTATCCCAATCCAGGTACATTGACACCATACTAAAGAGGTTTAGTATGGAAGAATACAACCGTGGGAACCTACCCACGATCTCTGGACTCACTCTCTCCAAAAAGATGTCTCCCAAGACTGATTTGGAGAGAGCTCGCATGCAAGGGATACCCTATGCTTCGGCAATAGGCTCTATCATGTATGCGATGCTATGTACCAGACCCGATGTAGCATACTCACTAAGTATAGTGAGTAGGTATCAAGCAGATCCAGGAGAGAGTCACTGGATAGCTGTGAAGAACATTCTCAAGTACTTGCGAAGGACTAAAGAGATGTTCTTGGTGTATGGTAACGGAGAACTCCAGGTGGAGTCCTTTACCGATTCAAGCTTCCAAAGTGATAAGGACGACTCTAAGTCGCACTCAGGATTTGTCTCTACCCTCAATGGAGGGGCGGTATGTTGGAAGAGTTCCAAACAGGACACCGTTGCAGACTTGACGATGGAGGCTGAATACATCGCTACCAACGATGCTACCAAAGAGGCTGTCTGGATAAAGAAGTTCATTAGTGAACTTGGTGTGGTTCCATCCATTGAGCATCCAATACCTCTGTATTGCGATAACAATGGAGCTGTGGCTTTAGCCAAGGAACCCAGGTCCCATCAAAAGTCTAGACATATTCTGAGGCGGTATCACCTGATCAGGAAGATAGTTGATCGCCGGGAGATCGTAGTCAGGAGAGTAGATACGAAGGACAACACTGCGGATCCACTCACGAAGGCCATTCCCCAGATACAGCTTTAGAGATTATTCGGGATGCTGGGTATGAGATACTACAGCAGCTGGCCTTAGTGCAAGTGGGAGATTGTTAGTTATGTATATGCCATAGAGGCCATTGTTGTACATATGATGTATATTATAATGGATGCTTGGATATATATAGAGAGGACTTTCTTGCTCGTCATGATAGTATGCTATTTGGTTTCCCTTTATCATAACATGTTGACTTATATTAGTTTAATGTCTTACTCTCACATGTTGATAAAGCCCTTAGGATATGTACTTGACTACAGGGACTATGATGAGATCATACTAGTGGGGCCACGGTAGTCGATGAGTACATCCTATAACTGTTCCTAGTCGAGGGTGTGTCGAGACAGGGCATCGATACACCAGAGTAGACTAGCGTATACGCAACTTGACCCATATGATGGGCGATGGATGATCCCATATCCATCGGTGTTTTGACATCAGAGATGGTGTACGGGTGCTCAGTGGAGACTGGGTACACTGGACGGACTCGCCAAGAACTCCCAGATGGTGATATACCACACGTCAGATGGCAGTTCTTTGGTGACACTGGTACAGGGTAGTCTGTAGACCCGAGATCGTCATAGAGTCTTGTGTGATTCCCACTGTGCTTTGATTTCCACCTTACCATGTACAAGAGGGCGTGCAAAAACGGTGGCTTTTGGGTGCAGTCCCGAATCACATGGAGATAATGAGCGATAGGAGAGGATTCGTCTCTCCCGGTATAGGGAGTTGATGTTGTGCTGTGTTCGATAGGCTATAACTGGAAGTCCCTGGCCAGGGATGATATAGAGATTTACTGGTAAGTATTATCAGTAGTCTCTCAACCCGTTATGAGTCTCACATCGACACGACTTATCGGTTACTGGGGTCTGACATATACCACCCCTAGACTAGATATGCAACATATCAGACGAAGAGACCGGACTGTACGGGAGTGTTACTGATTGGATTCACAGGAGAATATACAGGCTAGCTTATTGATCTTCTAATCGCTCAATACCTGGGCGGCTGTTACGTTTAGCTGACCGCTTGCAGCTTGTGGGTGCTTGATATGATCATCACCTACTGCCGGCATATTGACGATTCTTTAGAGTCCTACACAGAGCTTTCTTGACTCAGGCAAAACGGAGTAGGGGCACATATGTGATATGTGCATGACCGAGAATAATGCGATATGAGATACCGTATTATATTCTCGCGATATTTAGATATGAGCCAGGTCATCGGATCAAGTGTTGATTCGATGAATCGGTACATGATATATTAGTCGGTTATATTCGATATAGCCGGATTGTCGGATCAAGTGTTGATTCGATAATTTAATGTATAATAATATATATGATATATTGCATTACATTATCTAATATTGGCTCGCTTTATTATTTCATTTTCTCACCGGGTAATACATTGATATATATGCGATATATGTTAATTGTATTATTTTCTTTTGTTACAAATATATATTATATATGTGATATATAATATAGTAACATGATATGATTACTAATGCAACATGTTTAGTGGAGATTAAACAAGGTTAGGGTTTGATTTGGGTTAGTTCTTTCTTGATGCTTCTAGAAGGATTTCTTTTGTCATGTGTTAAGATATTATGATTGATATTTTCTAGTGACTCATTCTTTAACCCAACCCAAACCCTAGCCCTAGTTAATTCTCAATAATGGTTAGCCTTGTCATAGTTGACCATGGTTACATTATTAATCATATATCATTTCATTATTCATCACAAAAGGAATTAATTCATTATTATTCTTCTTCTTCAACCTTGAGCTTTGAGAAAGCTTTCTAGGTTTTCTTTATGTGATGTTTTTGTGTGAGAATTTGATATAAAAAGAAAGCATAAATACTACTCCATCATCCTCATCTAATCTAGCCAATTAGATCAGGGTGTTCACCTCATAAGAGAGAGATAGCTTGAGTTATAGAAACTTCGAGGTAGATTATCGGAGAAAAGGAAGACTACAAGCTAGCATGGATCGTTCGAGTTGTGGAGCCTCTCTTGAGTCCGGGAGATCGTGGATCGCGGTGATGGGACTTCTTCTCAGAGCTTATGAAGCGAAGGAGCGGACTACAAAGGTTGTAATCCCTCACACTTAGTTGTAAAGATGTTTACTTGCATGTTAAACCCTAATAATCTAGCAAAGATCCCGATTTTGGGTTGTTCGGCACGTCTAAATTTTTATTCGTGCATAGTTGATGCCTTATTAACCCTTGTAAGAGTGCCTAGGAACCCTACACCTTTGAGACAAGACTGGCAAGTATCATAAGATGAAAATTCGAACAGATTCTAATATTCATCCTTATGTAACTTAGCTAGTCGTGTCGCATTGATATGACCTAGTCTACAATGCTACAAGAAGGATTCGTCCGTTTCTGAACTACTCCTCTTGTGTGTGTTCTATATACTTTGAACTGTGGTTTGATTTAGAACTTATATGTCATTACATAACGTGCCTGATGCAATCAACTTTTGATTCAGGAAAATGTTCACAACATTATCCTCCAATACAGAATTATATCCTTCTTTAACTCAATAAAGAATCTGATGTAATGTTGTATATCAGGTTCGGTATGTAATAACATTTGTTCAGAATCAATATATTACCATTTGGTAATACAAGGTGATATTTGCCAACTGACTTGGCTGCAACAATTGCACCATTCTCTAACACTTAGAGACATATCACCCAATCTCAGTTCTCTACCTTTCTGTAGCCCATGTAACATATTACATATGTGTGATCCTAATGCGGTATCTTATACCTAGGACGTAGAGGATACTGAGAAACAGTTCTTGGTAATGAACACTCCCGAAGAATATGCATCAACATGCTTATTCCTCGATAGGGTCACGTAGGAATCCGGATATTTCCCTATTTCCTGCTCGGACTTATAACAATTATAAGTTTGAGCGGAACCAACGTTCCCAAGCTAAGTATAAAAAGCAGGTTCGGTCAATACATCCATATTATTATGTTGATTAAGGCATGTTACGGTCGCTACCAGGAGAGAGAGAGAGAGAGAGAGAGAGAAGAAAACACTCAGCGTATGCTCTTGCAAGATCAGATTGGTTATTATTTTATCTAACCAGGATGGCTCCCACTGTTTTTATCAAATCTTCCTTTGAACCCTAAAAGGTAAGACTTGCTAGGATTAATTACACCCTACAAGTCTGCTAATCTTTTGGCCAGGCAAGTGTCGGTACTTTGAGGGAGCTTCCCCGTGCTTTTGCACGGACCTAATTAAAATAAACCTCGTTTTCCCAAGGGCATAACCCTATTAACACCTTTCTATACACCTAATTGATCGGCTAATTGTAATGTGCAAAACTCTCCCAGGAGTAACTCTTATTCACAATAGGTATCGGGATCCAACTACCTCATAGAAAGTATTCAATCTCATTGCAAATTTCGACACTTGAAATTCCCGATAATATTTTACCCCTAGCAACTTATGACCTTAACAAGGTCAACAAATCATAAGCGCTAGCCAAGTTCAACCCGTCATTTCCTGATTGAATTAAACCCACCCGTACGACCCTTAACATAGTCAACAAAGTCTTACGACTACCCTAATCCAATCACATCATATGCTTTAGCAGATAAGCACTAATCAGCTACCGCACACAACGTCTTAACATAGTCAATAAACGTAGCACGAATACTAAATAGTACTTATCTAAAATGACGGAGGGCTACGACAAGTTTTTAAGAAATCCTTTTGCGTAACGAACTTGATATCATCATAGAATCGAGTGATTTTGAAAAGGAGTGTTTTTTAGGGTTTTACTAGTTTTGCTAAAGAGGCCACTTCCGGTGAAAGGATCTCAGCTCTTTCCTCATCGAATGGGGTGCTGGATATTTCCCAAATACCACTATGCAAAGCATGAACTAAAAAAGCAATCAAAAACAAAACCGAGTGGGTTGTAGCATCTGCCAGTTTTGCTAAAATGTTAGTTATGTATATCCCTAGAGGCCATTATTGTACATATGATGTATATTATAGTGGATGCATGGATATACATAGAGAGGACTTTCTTGCTCGATATGATAGTATGCTATCTGGTTGCACTTTGTCTTAACATGCTGACTTGTATTGTGTTACTGTCTTACTTTTGCATGTTGATAAAGCCCTTAGGATGTGTACTTGACTACTAGGACTATGATGGAGATCATACTAGTGGGGCCAGGGTAGTCCATAAATACATCCTATAATTGTTCCTAGTCGAGGGTGTATCGAGACTGGGCATCGATACTCCAGAATAGACTAGCGTATACGCTTCTTGACCTATATGATGGGCGATGGATGATCCCACATCCATTGGTGTTTGACATCAAAGATGGTATATGGGTGCTCAGTGGAGACTGGGTACACTGAATGGACTCGCCGAGAACTCCTAGTTGGTATTATACCTATCGTCAGATAGCAGTTCTCTGGTGACACTGGTACAGGTTAGTCTGTAGACCCGATATCGTCATAGAGTCTTGTGTGATTCCCACTGTGCTTTGATTTCCGCCTTACCACGTTTAAGAGAACGTGCAGAACGGTGGCTTTTGGGTGCAGTCCCAATCATATAGAGGCAATGAGCGATAGGAGGGGTTTCGTCTCTCTCAGTATTGGGGGTTGATGTTGCGCAGTGCTTAATTGACTATAACTGGAATTCCCTGACCAGGGCTGATATTGAGATCTACAGGTAAGTGTTATCAGTAGTTTCTCGACCCGTTATGTGCTTCACATCGACACGACTTATTGGTTACTGGGGTCTGACGTTCACCACCCCTAGACTGGATATGCGACATATCAGACGAAGAGACCGGACTGTATGGTAGTGTTACTGATTGAATTCGTAGGAGTATGTACAGGCTTGCTTGTTGATCTTCTGATTGCTCAATATCCGGGTAGTCGTTACGTTTAGCTAACCGCTTGTGGGTGTTTGATATGATCATCATCTACTGTCGGCGTATTGACGAGTCTTTAGAGTCCTACACAGAGGTTTCCTGGCTCAGGCAAAACGGAGTAGGAGCACATATGTAATATGTGCGGGACCGAGATTAATACGTGTATGTGATACCATATTCTATTATCGCGATATGTGATATCGGCCGGTTATATGTGATATAGCCGGGTTATCGGATCAAGTATTGATTCGATAAAATGATACATATTATATTAGTCGGTTATATGTAATATAGCCGGATTATTAAATCAAGTATTGATTTAATAATTTAATGTATAATTATATATTTGATATACTAAATTACATTGACTAATACTTGCTCACTTAATTGTTTCTTTTTTCTCACTTTTGTGTACACTTTACATATATGTGATATATGTGATTGTGCCATGGTTGTTGATACATGCAACATGGGTGTATGAGACTTACACCATGCCTTGGATAAATTAGGGTTTTGCTTATTTAAAGTAATTCAAAATGAATTGGATTTTGTCATGACAATGAAGCTTGGAGAAGCTAAGGTTTGCCATTGACTTTGGATTACTTAATATATTTATTAACCTTACCATTTATCTTTGACCATGGTTTATTCTCTACAAGAATTTGTATAAGATATTATCTCACCATGGTTGCTATTCTCACACAACTAATTCACTTGTTCATTTTCTCTCTTCATCTTTTTCTCATCTCAAAAGCTTTCTAGGGTTTCATGAGGTGATGAATCCTAGTGAGAAAATAAATTCTAAAGTGAGCAAAATTCCTACTTCATCATCCTCTTCTATACTAGCCATATAGTTTAGTGTGTTGGTTTCACTAATTCATTATTAGTGAAGAGATAGCTTGAGTTTGTGTTTCCTCAAAATAGATCATCATAGACTTTGAAGATTTCTAGCTAGCATGCATCATACATTTTGTGGAGCCTCTCAAAATTCCGGGAGTTTGTTGATCGCAGCAAAGGGGCCACAACAATGAGCTATTGAAGCGAAAGAACGGACTACAAAGGTTGTAATCCCTACTTACTCAGCTGTAAAGTTGTTTACATTTCAATTTCGTATGATTCTCTAGTTAAACATCCTAGGTTAGGGTTCTTTTATCATGGCAAAATTTTAATTTGGCATGGTCGATGCCACCCGAAATCTTGCTGTCGTGATTAAGAACCCTACAGTGGTATCAGAGCCTAGCTAGAGAATTAAACGGATTGTGTAGGATTATGAAACCGAAACAACTCCGAAACATCCGATTTAAAACCCTAATTTCTGTTGAATTTTTTAAGAAGTCAAATTTTTTTTTAACCAACTCCAGAATGTTGTATGAGATACAATATGAACATTGTAGAAAATTCAACCGCCCACATCTTTTTTATGCCGGCCACATTAGTACAAAAACCGGCCAGATCGGCCAAATCAGGGAATTTAGAGTTCAATTTTTTACAGTGTTCCAGTCTCTGGGGTTTGGTATTTCAGGTGTTGTTTGTTTTTGCTAAATTTGCATGTGATGTTATCTTTGTGCATTGGCTATTCGGAGTGTTTCGTATTCATAATTCTAGTTTTGTTTCAAGTTATTTAGACGGCGTTAAAAAGTTCGATCAGATATCAAGTACCCATTTTAACCCTTGACAGAAAATTTTCCAAGAGTTGGATTTTTTCATAGTTAAAGAACATTCAAAAATCATGCAAGTAATGCGGTGGACCCTTTAGAAGAACGAAACTCTAACTCGATTCTGTGACCGTAAGAACCGCCGCTAAACTTTAGGGTTTGCAGTAATTCCGCGGCGCCACAGGTGAGGCATTGGTTGACCCTTCTACGGCTGGTTCATTGGTACTGTGGCATGCATTGAATATTTTTTAACTACGTTCAAGTGTTGAGCTTTTGGGAAATTTTAGGTGTTTGTTGATTCGATCGGAATGTTTAACGTCGTCTAGCTTTTTGTGGAATGTGATACAATATGTGGAATTCATATAGTTAGGCATGAAATCCGTAATATGTGATATTTCGGGTTTATGATGTCTAAGATGATTGTGGATTCCAGATGTTGTAGTTTGACATTTTCTTTTCTGCGACCGTAAATGTAATATGTAGTGTATCGCCGTTTTCGTTGCTATATGTCAACGACAATTGTGATACGCATATTTACTTACGTTGATGACATGTGATGTTATGTGTTGCTGTGATATGTTATATTGGATCGTCGTAATTTGAATAGCCGGGGGTTTTATGTGAGATGAGAGTTTTTCATTTTCATTCATGTAAAATTCAATATATGTAATATTCTTTTATTTGGGCACTTTCGGGTTGAGGATGATGTCACCATTGTTGTATATTATTTACTTTTCCGCATTAGATAGACCCAAGGTGAAGAGCAGAAGTAACTGGGTTCTAAAGTCCAGTGGACGACCAACTCGAGGAGTCGAGTCCGAGTCTCCTAACTCTAGAATTGGTAGGGTTGCTTGCCGCTCTCCTAGGGGTCTAGGGATGTGGGTTTAGCTATTCATCGCGACCGTGGAATCCGTGATTTATACAGGCTCAAAATAAAACACAGACCTCCTAGTATATCCAATATTTCATATGTTATCTTCTGCTATTGATATTCTGTGATGTGATCATTTTATATGCGTGAGACGAATAATTTATTATTGTATATATGATACATAATAAACGTTGCTTATGTATTGCACCCGTGCTAGTCCCGTCCCGGTATGCCGTTAGTTAAGTAACCTAACGGTGCATAACGGGACATTATGGCGAATGCGGATGGCATAAGCGTACGTTGTATTTTCGTTTCTTATGTGATGCTTAGGAAGAATAAATGATAGGACTTCATTAATGAGATTAATGAAAGAAAAGGAAACCTAAAAGATGTTGTGGAATCAAATTTTTAAAAAGGGTAGCTCTAGTTTTTTCTTTGCATAGAGGTAATCCTTATTGAATATCCATCACCTTATTCGATAAGGAAAGAGCCGAGATCCTTTCACCGGGAGTGATCTCTTTAGTGAAACTAGCATATGCTACAACTCACTCGGTTTTGTTTTTGATTGCTTCTATAGTTCTTGCTTTGCATAGCGGTATTTGTGAAATATCCTGCACCTTATTCCATAAGGAAAGAGCCGAGATCCCTTCACCGGGAGTGACCTCTTCAGAGAAACTAGTAAAATCCTAAAACACACTCCTTTTCAAAATCACTTGTTTCTACAACGATATCAAGTTCATTATGCAAAAGGTTTTCATAAAAACCTGCCGTAGCCCTCCATAATTTCAGATAAGTCCTACATAGTATTCGTGCTGCGTTTGTTGACCTTGTCAAGACGTAGTGTACGGTAGCTGATTAGTGTTTATCTGCTAAAGCATGAGATGCGATTGGATTAGGGTAGTCATACGGCCTTGTTGACCTTGTCGACCTTGTCAAGGGTCTTGCGGGTGGGTTTAATTCAATCATGAAATGTACGGGTTGAACATGACTTGCGATTTATGGTTTGTTGACCTTGTTAAGCTCATAGATCGCTACGGGCAAAAAGATATTATTGGGAATTTCAAGAGTTGAAATTTGCAATGAGATTGCATACCTTCAATGAGATAGTTGGATCCCGATACCCACTACGAGTAAGAGTTACTCCTGGGAGAGTTTTACACATCACAATTAGCCGATCAAGTAGGTGCCTAAAAAGATGTTAACGGGGTTATGCCTCTGGGAAAACGAGGTTTATTTTAATTAGGTCCGTGCGAAAGCACAGGGAACCTCCTCAAATCACCAACACTGGCCTGGCTGAAAGATTGGCGAATTTGTAAGGTGTAATTAATCCCGGCTAGTCTTATCTTTTAGGGTTTGAAGGAAGATTTGATAAAAACAATGGGAGCCATCCTGATTAGATAAGATAATAACCAATCTAATCTTGCAAGAGCATACACTAAAGTGTTTTCTTCTCTCTCTCTCTAGGTAGCGACCATGTCAGTGTAAGTCGATGTACAACACCCCACGACTTGCGGGGAGGCGGAAATATAAAAAACGATCTTGTTCTTTGCTTAAACATCGACTAACCGCAAGAATCGAAGCTAAACGATAACTAACAACAAACATAGAAGTTAACAACTACTATGTAAAGGGATTATACCTAAAGAACCGTGTCCTTCGTCTTTACGAACTCCACCTCCTTCTCGGCCTTCTCCAAGTAGTAGACGATCCACCTGAGAGCATTACTCCAAGCTTAGCCTCTAAACTTAAGGCAACTAAACTTCTTTAAGTGCTAATCAAAGAAGCTAGGTGAAATAGAGTGAGGGTTATGGTTTAATAAGTCTAACTAATCCTTGTACTCGACACATGAGAGGGGAGGATTAGGGTTTGAAGAGGGAGAGCTTGAGGACAGAGAATGTGAAGATAATAATGAAGTGAGAATAATGAGTTATGATAATATATATCAAGCATTTCTTTTTATCAAGAAAAGAAAATAAATCAATTTAACAACCATGCTTGATAATATCTAGTGATGATTCATCTCCATGGGTCATTAAGCATTTATGATGCATTAATGACATGGATGAATCATCCATATGACTCACTAATCACATTCATTGTATATGCCACCTAAACCCCCTTAGTCACCACCTTCTAGAAGCTTCTCGCGCAATTACGAGAACGCCCCTCCTTTCCGCAAAAATACGGAAAAACATTAGACTGTATAAATCCAATAACCGGATACCAGTAACTGGCTTAAACCAAAGCCGACTGGTAAAAACTGTCCGAAAGTCGTACGTGCGTAAACACACGTATGCGTCCGAACCCTTGTCGTAAAACCATACGACCTCTATATCGTTTCGCCCGGAGTAGGGAAACTCTCTGTGTGGGACTCTAGAGACTCGACTACTACGCTGGCAGTGGGTTTAACCACAGACCGCAAGCGGCACTAGCTGTACGTAACGGTCCCCAGGTAGATGTCGATAAGAAGGCCGATGAGGAAACCCATCCGAACTCTTACTGAGTCTGATGTGACAATCTCCGTACAGTCCGGTCCGTTCGTCTAAGACTATCGCATATCGGGCCTAGGGGGCGGCAAGCGTCAGTCCCCTAATAGCGGTATAAGTCGTGTCGGAGCGAAGCCCATTACACCCTGAGAAACTACTGGAACCTACCAGCAAATCTCGCTTGCCCTGGCCAGGGACTTTGCGTAATGGCTCTCTGACACAGCGCGATATCAACCCCCAATACCGGGAGAGACGAATCCTGTCTAACCGCCACTGCCTCCAAGTGCTCGGGACTGCACCCAACTGCTACGAGTTTGCATGACTCCTTTGAGCCGTGGTAGGGTAGCAATCTAAGAACAGTGGGACACACTCGAGGCGAAGTAGCAGTGTCAAGTCTGCGGACTATGCTGTACTCATCTCACCTGGGAACTGTTCACTGACGACTGGTATAAAACCAACTAACAGTTCCCTGTGAGTCCTGTCCGGTGTACCCGTAACCCAACGAGCACCTGCATACTATCTCCAGTACGACGTACTGACGGCTGTGGGACAGACCATCTCCCGAACTGGGATGAGAAGCGTACACACTAGTCTACTCCGGAGTATCGATGCCCTGTCTCGATAATCCAAAGACTAGGGACCTGAATAAGGATGTGCTTGTAGACTACCCAGCCCCACTAGTGTGACTGCCATCACAACGCTGGTAGTCAAGCAAGATCCTAAGAGCTCTATCAATACGTATACTCACATATTAAGATAGAAAAAACCAAGTAGCATACTACCATGTTTAGCAAGACTGTTATATACATGTGAATATCCCAAGCTTCCATTAAGTAATATACAAACTAGTATGATACAATAATGGCCCCTAGGGCATATACACTAACAATCTCCCACTTGCACTAGGGCCATGTACTGGCATATCGAAGACCGATGATCTGGAGTAGCCTCTCGAACTGAATCTAAGGTAGGGCCTTTGTGAATGGATCAGCAATGTTCTCTTCAGAAGCAACTCTCCGAACCTCGATCTCCTGACGATCAATGATCTCCCTGATCAGGTGATACCGCCATAAGATGTGTCTGGACTTCTGATGGGACCTTGGTTCCTTTGCTAAAGCTATAGCTCCATTGTTGTCGCAATACAGAGGTGTCGGATCAACTATGGTAGGAACCACCTGAAGTTCTGTTAGGAACTTCTTCATCCAGACTGCTTCTTTTGCGGCATCGCAAGCAGCTATATACTCCGCTTCCATCGTTGAGTCAGCAACGGTGTCCTGCTTGGAGCTCTTCCAGCACACTGCCCCTCCATTGAGGGTAAAGACTGTAGGGTTCCTAGGCACCCTAATGAGGTCTCACAAGGCATCAACCATACCAATTTCAAAAAAATCTAGGTGCCGAGAAACCCTAATACGGATCGTTGGCTAAAGTTTAGGCGAAACTAGAAACTAGTTAACAACTTAACTATAAAGAATACGGAAATACAACCTTTGTAGATCCGGTGCTCCACCTCCATAGCTCCGCAACGAAGTCCCCTCGCTGTCCAAATGAGTTCCCGGGCTCTAGCGTCGGCTTCGTCGGAGAATGGGCAAGCTAGGTCGTCGATGTCCATGCCGAAGATGATCTACGTCGAGGCATCGCTAGATCAAGCTCCAACTTCACCAAGTCTTGAAAAATTGTGAAGGAAACACACTCTACTACTTGGCAAGAGGTAGAGGATGAAGAAATAGGAAGTGGGTTCAATTTAGAATTGGATTTCTCACTCATTTTCACATTCCACCATTGTTGGTAGAAAGCTTTCTTCAAGGTTGAAGATCAAGAAGAAGAAGATAATGATATGATAAGTTATTTAAAATTGGAAAAGAAATGAATACTTATCATATTAGAACCATGGTTAGGTGTAGAGAATCAATCATGGTTAAAAGAAATGGTTAGGGTTAAGCATGAGACAAAATTGGTGACAAAGTCAAACATTCATGAAAGTTCATGAAAGAATAAAAGAAAGCCACCAATTCTTCTTATGCAAAATAATTTCCAAAAAGAAATAAATGAATAATTTAAGAAAATAAAACCCTAATCATTTAGTTAACCATGGTTTAATTCTTTGCACTTAACCAAGTAGGCATGCATCATCAACCATGATACAAACAAGTGCACAAAATCATATCGCATATGCAATGCGCACACCCGAGTGAGAAAATCCATTCAAAGTGAACCGATACTAGTTAATGCAAAGTAATATATCAAATATATATAATTATACATTAAATCATTAAATCAACACATGATTCAATGATCCGGTCATGTCGCACATAACCGACTGGTATCCTATGTATCGGCTTATCGAATCAACCCTCGATTCGATAACTAGGTTATATCGCATATAACCATTCGACACATTCATCGCGAGAATGAAATACGGTATCACATACACGCATTATTCTCGGTCCCGCACATATCTCATATGCGCTCCTATTTCGTTTCGCTTGAGCCAGGAAACCTCTGTGTAGGACTCTAAAGACTCGTCAATACGCCGGCAGCAGGTGATGATCATATCAAACACCCACAAGCCGCAAGCGGTCTGCTAAACGTAATGGCCACCCGGGTATTGAGCGATCTGAAGATCGACGAGCAAGCCCACTCACACTCCAGTGAATCCAACCAGTAACACTACCGTACAGTCCGGTCTGATCGTCTGATATGTCGCATATCTCGCCTAGGGGTGGTAAACGTCAGACCCCAATAGCTCGATAAGTCGTGTCGATATGAGGTCTATAACAATTCGAGAAACTACTGGTAACACTTACCAGTAAATCTCAGCAACCCTGGCCAGGGATTTCCTGTTATAGCCAATCGAACACAGCACAACATCAACCCCCTATACCGGGAGAGACGAATCCCCTCCTATCGCTCATTGCCTCCATGTGACTCGAGACTGTACCCAAAAACCACCATTTTGCACGCCCTCTTGGACGTGGTAAGATGGAAATCAAAGCACAGTGGGAACCACACGAGACTCTATGACGATCTCGGGTCAACAGACTACTCTGTACCAGTGTCACCAGAGAACTGCCATCTGACGTGAGGTATAATACCATCTGGGAGTTCTCGGCGAGTCCGTCCAGTGTACCCAGTCTCTACTGAGCACCCGTATATCATCTCTGATGTCAAACACCAATGGATATGGGATCATCCATCGCCCATCTGTATGGGTCGAGAAGGTATACGCTAGTCTACTCTGGTATATCGATGCCCCGTCTCGATACACCCACGACTAGGGACTTTGAAGGATGTACTTATGGACTACCATGTCCCCACTAGTATGATCCGAATCATAGTCCAGGTAGTCAAGTACAGATCCTAAGGGCTTTACCAATAAGTAACAGAGAGACAATCAGCATACACGTTAAGGTAAAGGGTAACCAGATAGCATACTATCATGTCGAGCAAGAAAGTCCTCCCTATATATGTCCCAGCATCCACTACAATATACATCCTATGTACAGTAATGGCCTCTAGGGCATACATATAACTAACAAAGACATAACCCGACATGGACTTGGAATCGTCCTTATCACTCTGGAAGCCGGAATCAGCAAAGGCCTCCAACCTGAGGTCTTTTCCGCCGTAAACCAAGAACATCTCCTTAGTCCTTCTCAGGTACTTGAGAATGTTCTTTACTGCTATCCAGTGCTTCTCCCCTGGGTCTGACTGATACCGGCTTACCACGCTCAGTGCGTAAGCTACATCTGGTCTGGTGCACAACATCGCATACATTATAGAGCCTACCGCAGAAGCGTAGGGTATAATAGACATGCGTTCCCTTTCCAAATCAGTCTTGGGAGACATCTCTTTAGAGAGGGTGATTCCGTGACAAGCCGGTAGATTACCGCGCTTAGAATCTTCCATACTGAATCTTTTCAGTACAGTGTCGATATACCTGGACTGCGAAAGTCCCAACATCCTCTTGGATCTATCACGATAGATCCGGATCCCCAGAATGTAAGAGGCATCACCCAGGTCTTTCATGGAGAACCTGTGTGACAAGAATCCTTTAACAGATTGTAGCATAGGAATGTCATTTCCTATCAATAGAATGTCATCCACGTACAAGACGAGGAATACGACACTTCTGGCTACAACTTTAGTATATATGCACGGTTCATCTGGATTTTTGATAAAGTCATATTCTTTGACTGTCTCATCAAAACAGATGTTCTAACTCCGCGATGCCTGCTTTAGTCCATAAATGGACTTAAGCAGCTTGCATACTTTCCCGTTGCTCCCACTATGATTGAAACCCTCTGGCTGATCCATATAGACGCACTCTTCTAAATTTCCATCCAGAAAAGCCGTCTTTACGTCCATCTGCCAGATTTCATAATCATGGAAGGCAGCAATAACAAGAAGGACCCGAATGGATTTGAGCATAACCACTGGAGAAAAAGTTTCGTCATAGTCCAAACCAGGTCTTTGACGAAAACCCTTTGCAACAAGTATAGCCTTATAGGTTTCCACCTGTCCATCTACACCAATCTTTTTCTTGAAGATCCATTTACATCCTATGGGTTTTACCCCATCTGGAGAAAAGTCCAAAGTCCATACTTTGTTGGTGTACATGGACTCCACTTCGATCCGCATTGCATCTAGCCATCGTACCGAGTCACCGCTCTGGATGGCCTGCTGGAAGTCAGTAGGTTCATCATCATCTATGATGCAATCCTCTCTATCCCCATCTATGAGAAAACCGTAGTATCTCTCAGGCGGATGAGACGGCCTACTACTCCTGCGGAGGGGTGCGGGAATGTCCTGTTCTTCTTGAACTACCGGTTCTACCAAACTTTCAGTATTAGTTTGTGGTTCTGGAATTTCTTCCAGTTCTATTTCGCTCCCACTTGATTCTTTTTCTAAAAACTGATGTTCTAGAAAATGGGCATTACGAGAAACAAATACCTTTTGTTCCTCTGCGTAATAGAATAGATATCCCCTGGAGTTCTTTGGATATCCCACAAACTTACACTTTACTGATCGTGCCTCGAGCTTTTCCACATGCTGCTTTTTAACAAAAGCTGGACATCCCCAAATCTTTATATACTGTAGATGGGGTTTCTTCCCGCTCCACATCTGATATGGAGTGGTAGGCACAGTCTTGGTAGGAACCATGTTCAAAAGATATGCCGCTGATTCCAGTGCATAACCCCAGAAAGATTGCGATAACTCAGCATTACTCATCATGGATCGTACCATATCCAATAAGGTTCGATTTCGTCTCTCCGATACACCATTATGCTCTGGAGTGTATGGAGGAGTAAGCTGAGAGAGAATTCCTTTCTCTTTTAGGTAACCTAGGAACTCGGCACTCAAGTATTCACCACCTCGATCAGATCTAAGTGTCTTGATACTTTTGCCGTTTGGTTTTCTACTTCATTCTTATACTCTTGGAATTTCTCAAAAGCCTCGGATTTATGTTTCATCAGATAAATGAATCCGTATCTTGAGTAATCATCCGTGAAAGTAATGAAATAGGAAAAACCACCTCTTGCATGTGTAGACATTGGACCGCATACATCACTGTGTATGAGTCCTAAGAGCTCGCTCGCTCTTACTCCTTGTCCAGTAAATGGAGTCTTTGTCATCTTTCCTTTGAGGCAAGATTGACAAGTGTCATAAGTTTGATATTCGAACGAGTCCAAATATCCTTCTCTATGCAACTTAGAAAACCTTCTCTCATTGATGTGACCCAGTCTACAATGCCATAAGAAAGCTTTATTTAAATCTGGAGACTTTCTTTTTAGTGTGTTCTGGACGTTGAAAATTTGGAGTTGGTTTAAAACATATATACCGTTATTTAGTGTACCGGACCCAATCAAACCATGATTAAGGTGGATGTTAACAACATCTCTTACAAACGTGAAATCATAACCTTTATTTGATAACAAGGAAACTGATATGATATTACACGTTAAGCTTGGTACAAAAAAACAGTTATGTAAAACCAAAATGTGTCCACTCGTCAATCCTAAGTGATAATCCCCGACGGACGCAGCTCCCACGCTAGCTCCGTTAGCAACCTTTAGGGTCATATCACCTTCCTTCAGCACTCTACGGTTTCTCAGTGCCTGCAATGAATTGCAAATATGAGATCCTGATCCGGTATCCAATACCCAGGAAGTAGAGTTGATCGACAGACAATTCTCAATTACAAACACACCTGAAGTCGAAGCCACAGCTTGCTTCGGTTCCTGGTTCTTGGCGTTCCACGCCTTGCAATCCTTCTTCCAGTACCCTTTCCTGTGACAATGGAAGCACTCATCCTGGCCAACTACCGGTACCGCAAACTTTTTCTTTCCCTTCCCTCCCACCTTACTAACACCTCCTCTAGGTTTGGTGGCGGCCTTCTTCTTCCTTCCTTTGGCCCTAGCCTTGGACCCGGAAGAAGATGTACCGCTAACAAACATAGCGGGTGTTTCCCTTGTCTTCTGCAAGGTGCCCTCTGCACTCCTTAACATGTTCAGGAGTTCCGGAAGTTCAACTTCTTTTCTTTGAATGTTGAAGTTCAGGATAAACTGGGCGTAGGTGTGAGGAAGGGACTGGAGAATAAGGTCTGTATAGAGCTCATTATCCAAAGTCGTCCTAAGGTCTGCGAGCTCTTCAATATTGCCGATCATCTTTAGGACATGTTCTCCTACCGATGACCCGACAGCCAACCTCGCTCGAAACAAGTTCTTAGAGGTCTCGTAACTTGCTATACGAGATTGCTCTCCATAAAGTTCCTTTGTATGGAGAAATATGCCATCTAGGTCCATATCCTCGTGCCTCCTCTGATGTTCATTGTTCATCGAGGTAAGCACGAAGCACTTGGCTTTCGCGCAATCTAAATCCCAGGTTTTGCGGATTTCCTTATCCGTATTGCTTGATTTGGGACCAGGGACAGCAGGTGCCGTAGCGGTGAGGACGTACCCCAATTTGTCATAGGTCAAAGCCATTTTGACATTCCGCAGCCAATCTTTATAGTTTGGCCCTGTCAGTAAATTTTTCTCTAAAAGTAACTTAAGTCCAGTCATTTTCAGGGTCGCTGCAATTAGGAGAGAGAGAAGAAAACTCTTTAGCATGATGCTCTTGCAAGTTTAGAGTGGTTTTTAGTTTATCTAAACTGGATGGCTCCCACTGTTTCTCGAATCCTTTCTCAAACCATAAAAGAAGAATTAGCCAGGACTATTCTCACCGTACAATTCTTGCTTAACCGTTCAGCCAGGCTAGTGTCGATACTTCGAGGGAGGTTTTCCAACGCTTTCGCGAAGTTTCTTAATTAAATAACCTCTTTTCTCTGGGGGCGTAACCCCGCTGACACCTTTCTTGACACCTACTTGGTTTATAGCATTGATCGTTAAGTGACGAATATCCTGATAAGTAGCATATACTCACAGTAGGATCGGGATCCAAATATCATCGTATGATAATGTTGAAGGAATCCTACCAACATTCATCAAACTCCAAATGGTATGCAACTCTTTGCAAATTTCAGTTTCTTTAGAAATTCCCGATATATATTTTTGCCCCATGCTCTTATGACCTTGGCGTTCGGTCAAAATGTCATAAGTCACATGTCAAGTTCTAACCATCATTATCTTGTCAATTTGAACCCATCCGTATATATCCTTGACGTTCCGCCAAAATGATAATACGACTGTCCCAAACTAACTCATCTATCTATGCAACAAATGAATACCCAGTAGCTACCAAACACTATGCCTTGGCGTTAGGTCAAAATACATAGCTTGAATACTACTGAATACCCAGATGAAATGACGGAGGGCTACGAATGGTTTTGGCGAAACCGTGAACGTAGTGAACTTGATATAACCGAAGGAACCTGATAGCTTTTAAAAGGAGTGGTTAAAGCTCCGTATTTAAAAATATCTGTTTTTAAAATTAACCGAGTGGTTTCTTTTAAATTGTTCCAACGATTAAACTTTTTGGTTTATTTTCTTTGCATTATAAATAATGCGTCCCATCATTAACCTATCATTGCAGAAAACAACGAAAATACGACGTCCTCTTATGCCATCCGCATTCGCCACGGGGTCCAGTCATCACCCGTTAGGTTACTTAACTAACGACAGAGCGGGGGCTGGGCTAGCGCGGGTGTAAAACATAAGTGACGTCTAAATAGCTATCATATATAGATATTGTACATTCGTCAGATGCAATAATAGGCATTCCAGATCACAGATGAACTTTATTGGATTTGCAAGCAATCCGTGTTTGTTTTGAGCCTGCAACAAAAGACGGATTACACAGTTGTCATGAATAGCCATTACCCCACCCAAGACCCCAACGGGTACGGCAAACTACCCACCCGGCAGTTTGTGCACCCCACCTTGGGTCTGTCCTAGGAGCAAAAACAGTAAAATGAAATAATACAACGGTGGCTACAACCGCAACTTGGATGTGCCCCGCAAAATAATATTACAACAAATTACATTTGCATCAAATGATTTAAATAACAACCCATCACATAACCCCGGCTATACATCACAACAGTCCAACACAGTTCATATCCACAAACAGTAAAAACCATTACAGAAATGTGCAACCCCCTGCCAACCGACATACTAGCAGTTAGGGGAGGTTTACGAACACATTATACAAACACAGATATAATCCAACAAGCAAATACTGTATAATTTCGATCGATTAAACACTTTTAATTTTGCTCCAATACTTCTCTGTAAATCTGAAACCTGAGCAAAAATAAAAACTTCCAGAAAATACCAAATATCACAGAGAAGCAACACAGGAAAATTGGGTTCCTGAATCGCCAACTCGGAGGCGGAATCGCGGCGGATCGGTGGTATTCGCCGCGGTTCCGCGGCGCTTTAGGCGATTCAGGGGCCCAATTTTCTTGGGTGTTCTTCTACTGTCTTTTCAAGCTTTCTGTACATCCCTGAAAAAATTTTGGACTTCATTTAAAAATCGACAGAAACTTGTGATTTCGGGCTTTTCCGGTTTTGTTTTTTCCGTTCGAAATTCATACAAATTTGCAAGTAAGTTATTTATTGTTCAGCGAGGCTCTGATACCACTGTAAGTCGATGTACAACACCCCATGACTTGCGGGGAGGCGGAAATATGAAAAACGATCTTGTTCTTTGCTTAAACATCGACTAACCGCAAGAATCGAAGCTAAACGATAACTAACAACAAACATAGAACTTAACAACTACTATGTAAAGGGATTATACCTAAAGAACTGTGTCCTTCGTCTTTACGAACTCCACCTCCTCCTCGGCCTTCTCCAAGTAGTAGACGATCCACCCGAGAGCTTTACTCCAAGCTTAGCCTCTAAACTTGAGGCAACTAAACTTCTTTAAGTGCTAATCAAAGAAGCTAGGTGAAATAGAGTGAGGGTTATGGTTTAATAAGTCTAACTAATCCTTGTACTCAACACATGAGAGGGGAGGATTAGGGTTTGAAGAGGGAGAGCTTGAGGAGAGAGAAGGTGAAGATAATAATGAAGTGAGAATAATGAGTTATGATAATATATATCAAGCATTTCTTTTTATCAAGAAAAGAAAATAAATCAATTTAACAACCATGCTTGATAATATCTAGTGATGATTCATCTCCATGAGTCATTAAGCATTTATGATGCATTAATGACATGGATGAATCATCCATATGACTCACTAATCACATTCATTGTATATGCCACCTAAACCCCCTTAGTCACCACCTTCTAGAAGCTTCTCGCGCAATTACGAGAACGCCCCTCCTTTCCGCAAAAATACGGAAAAACTTTAGACTGTATAAATCCAATAACCGGATACCAGTAACTTGCTTAAACCAAAGCCGACTGGTAAAAACTGTCCGAAAGTCGTACGTGCGTAAACACACGTATGCGTCCGAACCCTTGTCGTAAAACCATACGACCTCTATATCGTTTCGCCCGGAGTAGGGAAACTCTCTGTGTGGGACTCTAGAGACTCGACTACTACGCTGGCAGTGGGTTTAACCACAGACCGCAAGCGGCACTAGCTGTACGTAACGGTCCCCAGGTAGATGTCGATAAGAAGGCCGATGAGGAAACCCATCCGAACTCTTACTGAGTCTGATGTGACAATCTCCGTACAGTCCGGTCCGTTCGTCTAAGACTATCGCATATCGGGCCTAGGGGGCGGCAAGCGTTAGTCCCCTAATAGCGGTATAAGTCGTGTCGGAGCGAAGCCCATTACACCCTGAGAAACTACTGGAACCTACCAGCAAATCTCGCTTGCCATGGCCAGGGACTTTGCGTAATGGCTCTCTGACACAGCGCGATATCAACCCCCAATACCGGGAGAGACGAATCCTGTCTAACCGCCACTGCCTCCAAGTGCTCGGGACTGCACCCAACTGCTACCTGTTTGCACGACTCCTTTGAGCCGTGGTAGGGTAGCAATCTAAGAACAGTGGGACACACTCGAGGCGAAGTAGCAGTGTCAAGTCTGCGGACTATGCTGTACTCATGTCACCTGGGAACTGTTCACTGACGACTGGTATAAAACCAACCAACAGTTCCCTGTGAGTCCTGTCCGGTGTACCCGTAACCCAACGAGCACCTGCATACTATCTCCAGTACGACGTACTGACGGCTGTGGGACAGACCATCTCCCGAACTGGGATGAGAAGCGTACACACTAGTCTACTCCGGAGTATCGATGCCCTGTCTCGATAATCCAACGACTAGGGACCTGAATAAGGATGTGCTTGTAGACTACCCAGCCCCCACTAGTGTGACTGCCATCACAACGCTGGTAGTCAAGCAAGATCCTAAGAGCTCTATCAATACGTATACTCACATATTAAGATAGAAAAAACCAAGTAGCATACTACCATGTTTAGCAAGACTGTTATATACATGTGAATATTCCAAGCTTCCATTAAGTAATATACAAACTAGTATGATACAATAATGGCCCCTAGGGCATATACACTAACAGTCAGGCCTTAATCAAGATAATAATATGGATGTATTGACCGAACCCGCTTATTATACTGAGCAGGGGAACGTTGGTTCCGTTCTTTCTTATTGTTATAAGACTGAGCAAGGAATAGGGACATATCCGAATTCCCACACCACCCAAACGAAGAATAAGTATGTTGATGCATCTTCTTCGGGTGTGATAGTTATCGAGAACTGTTTCTCAGTTCACTCTACGTCCTGGGTATTAGATACCGGATCAGGATCCTACATATGTAATATGTTACATGGGCTAAGAAAAGGTAGGGAACTGGGAGAGGGTGATCATTCCATAAAAGTAGGGAATGATGCAAATGTTGCAGCCAAAGCAGTTGGCGAATATCACCTTGTATTACCAAATACATTGATTTTGAACGAATGCTATTACATTCCGACCCTGATATGCAATCTTATACCAGTTTCTTTATTGAGTAAAGAAGGATATAATTTTGTAGTACATGATAATGGTATGAACATCTTCCTGAATCAAAAGTTGATTGGATCAGGCTCGTTAAATAATGACATATACATTCTAAATCAAACCACAGTTCTTAATGTACAAAACACACACAAGATGAAGAGTTCAGAAATGAACGAATCCTTCTTGTGGTATTGTAAACAAGGTCATATCAATGCGACGCGACTAACTAAATTACATAAGGATGGATATTTGAATCCGTTCAAATTTTCATCTTATGACACTTCCCAGTCATGTCTCAAATGCAAAATGACCAAAACTCTGTTTAGTGGACACGGAGAAAGAGTTACGGAACTCTTGGGACTGATACATAGTGATGTATGTGGTCCCATGTCTACACATGTCAGGAATGGTTCCTCATACTTCATTACATTCACTGACGATCTCTCAAAATACGAACATGTGTTCCCGTTGAAACATAAGTCTGAAGCTTTTGAGAAATTCAAAGAATATAAGTACGAAGTAGAGAACCAAACGGGTAAAAGTATTAAGATCCTTCGATCTGATCGAGGAGAAGAATACTTGAGCAATGAGTTCCGGGATTATCTAAAAGAGAATGGGATTCTCTTTCAGCTTACTCCTCCGTATACACCACAGCACAACGGTGTATCGGAACGGAAGAATCGCACCCTATTAGATATAGTGCGCTCTATGATGAGCACTGCTGAGTTGCCTATTTCCTTTTGGGGTTATGCGCTTGAGACAGCAGCATACCTATTGAATCAAGTTCCTTCTAAATCTGTACCTACCACACCATATAAGATATGGAGTGGGAAGAGACCATATCTTAAACGAGTTAAGATATGGGGTTATCCGGCATATGTCAAAAGGCAAAATACGGACAAACTCGAGGCACGATCAGCTCTTTACAAGTTTGTGGGATATCTAAAGAATTCATATGGATATTTTTTCTACTACAGTGAGGAACAAAAGGTGTTTGTTGCTCAACATGCCACCTTTTTAGAAAAGGAATTTCTTGCAAAGGAAATTAGTGGCAAAGAGATAGAACTGGAAGAAGTTCCAGCTACACAGACTACAACTGAAGATTTAGTGGAACCAGAGGATTTGATAGTTCTCGACGAGCCCCAGTCTCTCTATCGATCTAGTTGGGTTCCTCATCCACCTGAGAGATACTTCAGTTTTCTCATTGATGGTGGGAGCGAGGACTGCATCATGAAAGATGATGACCCGACTAGCTTCGAGCAGGCCATCACGAGTGGGGACTCTGTGAAATGGCTGGATGCAATGCAACCTGAGATGGAACTATGTACACCAACAAAGTATGGATTTTGGAAGTTACTCCTGAAGGGGTAAAACCCATTGGGAGCAAATGGATCTTTAAGAAGAAACTTGGTGTAGATGGAAAAGTTGAGACTTTCAAAGCTAGACTTGTTGCAAATGATTTTCGTCAACCACCAGGTGTGGATTATGATGAAACCTTTTCTCCAGTGGCTATGCTTAAGTCCATCCGGATCCTACTTGCCATTGGTGCATACCATGTCTACGAAATCTGGCAAATGGATGTTAAGACCGCCTTTGTAAATGGTGATTTAGAAGAGTGCGTGTACATGACTTAGCCATAGGGCTTCGTAAACAGTAGGAGCAGCGGGAAGGTGTGCAAGCTGCTTAAATCCATCTACGGGTTAAAGCAGGGATCGCGGAGTTGGAACATCTATTTTAATGTGGTAGTCAAAGAGTTTGACTTCATCAAGAATGTATATGAACCTTGTATATACAAGAAGGTGGCAGAGAGTAAGGTTGTCTTCCTCGTATTGTATGTGGATGACATACTCTTGATAGGAAATGATGTTCCTATGCTGCACTCGGTCAACTCTTCTTATCACAAAGATTCTCAATGAAAGATCTAGGTGATTCCTACTGCATCTTGGGAATTAAGATCTATAGAAATAGATCTAAACGGATACTGGGATTGTCCCAATCCAGGTACATTGACTCCATACTAAAGAGGTTTAGTATGGAAGAATCCACTCGTAGGAATTTACCCATGATCTCTGAACTCATTCTCTCTAAAGAGATGTCTCCTAAGACTGATTTGGAAAGAGCTCGCATGCAAGGGATACCCTATGCTTCGGCAGTAGGCTCTATCATGTACGCGATGCTATGTACCAGACCCGATGTAGCATACTCATTAAGTGTAGTCAGTAGGTATCAAGAAGATCCAGGAGAGAGTCACTGGACAGCTGTGAAGAACATTCTCAAGTACTTGAGAAGGACTAAAGAGATGTTCTTGGTGTATGGTAACGGAGAACTCCACGAGAAGTCCTTTACCGATTCGAGCTTCCAGAGTGATAAGGACGACTCTAAGTCGCACTCGGGATTTGTCTTTACCCTCAATAGAGGGGCGGTTTGTTGGAAGAGTTCCAAATAGGAAACCGTGGTAGACTCGACGATGGAGGCTGAATACATCGCTGCCAACGATGCTGCCAAAGAGGCTGTCTGGATGAAGAAGTTCATAAACGAACTTGGAGTGGTTCCGTCCATTGAGCATCCAATACCTTTGTATTGTGATAACAATAGAGATATGGATTTGGCCAAGGAACCCAGGTCCCATCAGAGATCCAGGCATATTCTGAGGCGGTAACACCGGATCCGGGAGATAGTTGATCGCCGGGAGATCGAGGTCAGGAGAGTTGACACGAAAGACAACACCGCGTATCCACTCATGAAGGCCATACCCCAGATACAATTTGAGAGACTCTTCGGGATGTTGGGTATGAGATATTACAACAGCTGGCCTTAGTGCAAGTGGGAGATTGTTAGTTATGTATATGCTCTAGAGGCCATTATTGTACATATGATGTATATTATAATGGATGCTTGGATATATATAGAAAGGAATTTCTTGCTTGATATGATAGTATGCTATCTGGTTGCTCTTTGTCTTAACATGGTGACTTATATTATGTTACTCTCTTGCTCTCGCATGTTGATAAAGCCTTTAGGATGTGTACTTGACTACTAGGACTATGATGGAGATCATACTAGTGGGGCCAGGGTAGTCCACAAGTACATCCTATAATTGTTTCTAGTCGAGGGTGTATTGAGACAGGGCATCGATACTCCAGAATAGACTAGCGTATACGCTTCTTGACTTATATGATGGGTGATGGATGATCCCACATCCATTGGTGTTTGACATCAAAGATAGTATACGGGTGCTCAGTGGAGACTGGGTACACTGAACGGACTCGCCGAGAACTCCTAGTTGGTATTATACCTATCGTCAGATAGCAGTTCTCTGGTGACACTGGTACAGGTTAGTCTGTAGACCCAAGATCGTCATAGAGTCTTGTGTGATTCTCACTGTGCTTTGATTTCCACCTTACCACGTTCAAGAGAACATGCAAAATGGTGGCTTTTGGGTGCAGTCCCGAATCACATGGAGGTAATGAGCGATAGGAGGGGTTTCGTCTCTCCCGGTATTGGGGGTTAATGTTGCGCAGTGCTCGATTGGCTATAACTAGAAGTCCCTGGCCAAGGCTGATATTGAGATCTACTGGTAAGTGTTATCAGTAGTTTCTCGACCTGTTATGAGCCTCACATCGACACGACTTATCGGTTACTGGGGTCTGACGTTCACCACCCCTAGACTGGATATGCGACATATCAGACGAAGAGACCGGACTGTACGGTAGTGTTACTGATTGGATTCGCAGGAGTATATACAGGCTTGCTTGTTCATCTTCTGATCGCTCAAAACCCGGGTGGCCGTTACGTTTAGCTGACCGCTTGCGGCTTGTGGCTGTTTGATATGATCATCACCTACTGCCGGCGTATTGACGAGTCTTTAGAGTCCTACACAAAGGTTTCCTGGCTCAGGAAAAACGGAGTAGGAGCACATATGTGATATTTGTGGGACCGAGATTAATACGTGTACGTGATACCGTATTCTATTATCGCGATATGTGATATCGGCCGATTATATGTGATATAGCCAGGTTATCAGATCAAGTGTTGATTCAATAAAATGATACATATTATATTATTTAGTTATATGTAATATAACCATTATTAAATCAAGTATTGATTTAATAATTTAATGTATAATTATATATTTGATAAATTAAATTACATTAACTAATATTTGCTCACTTAATTGTTTCTTTTTCTCACTTTTGTGTACACTTTACATATATGTGATATATGTGATTGTGTCATGGTTGTTGATACATGCAACATGGGTGTATGAGACTTACACCATGCCTTGGATAAATTAGGGTTTTGCTTATTTAAAGTAATTCAAAATGAATTGGATTTTTTCATGACAAAGAAGCTTGGAGAAGCTAGGGTTTGCCATTGACTTAGTCCACTCAATTTGGATTACTTAAGATATTTATTAACCTTACCATTTATTTTTGACAATGGTTTATTCTCTACAAGAGTTAGTATGAGATATTATCTCACCATGGTTGCTATTCTCACACAACTAATTCACTTGTTCATTTTCTCTCTTCATCTTCTTCCTCATCTCAAAAGCTTTCTAGGGTTTCATGAGGTGATGAATCTTAGTGAGAAAATAAATTCTAAAGTGAGCAAAATTTCTACTTCATCATCCTCTTCTATACTAGCCATATAGTTTAGTGTGTTGGCTTCACTAATTCATTATTAGTGAAGAGATAGCTTGAGTTTGTGTTTCCTCGAAGTAGATCATCATAGACTTTGAAGACTTCTAGCTAGCATGCATCATATATCTTGTGGAGCCTCTCAAAAGTCCGGGAGTTTGTTGATCGCAGCGAAGGGACCACAACAAGGAGCTATTGAAGTGAAGGAATGGACTACAAAGGTTATAATCCCTACTCACTCAGCTGTAAAGTTGTTTACATTTCAATTTCGTATGATTCTCTAGTTAAACATCCTAGGTTAGGGTTCTTTAATCATGGCAAAATTTTAATTTGGCATGGTCGATGCCACCCGAAACCTTGTTGTCGTGATTAGGAACCCTACATAAAGAGGTCACTCCCGGTAGAGGGATCTCGGCTCTTTCCTTATCGAATAAGGTGCTGGATATTCTACAAGGAATACCGCTATGCAAAGCAAGAACTAGAGCTACCAGTTTTTAAAACAAGTTTCTACAACATCTTTAAGTTTCTTTTATTTCATTAATCTCATTAATGAAGTCCAATCATTTATGCTTCCTAAGCATTACACAAGAAACGAAAGAAGAAATATTTATTATATATTATATATATAATATAAGCATTAGTCTTAGTATATCAATGATCACATCACAGAATATCAAGTGATCACATCACAGAGTGTCTCTTGGGTCCTAAAGGCAAAAACCACATCGGGAGTTTCAAATATTCAGGAAACTTGCAGATTTAGCATACCTTCTGGAGTGTGGTGACTAGAGTGGATTCCATCTAGTGCATCATACAATGATGGTTGGATCCCGATCCCACTGATGAGTAGGATTACTCTCGGGAGATTATCTCACTTAACAATCAATACTATAAACCAAGTAGGTGTCTAGAACGGTGTTAGCGGGGCTACGCCTCCAGGGAAAAGAGGTTATGTAATTAAGGAACTTCGCGAAAGCGTTGGAAAACCTCTCTCGAAGTACTGATACTAGCCTGGCTGAAAGGTTAAGCAAGTATTGTGATGTGCGATTAAATCCCGACTAGTTCTTCTTTTAAGGGTTGAAGAAGAATTTGAGGAAACAGTAGGAGCCATCCTGATTAGATAAATTAATAACCAATCTAATCTTGCAAAAGCGCACGCTGAGTAATTCTTTTCTCTCTCTCCAGGTAGCAACCATTTCACGCCCTAATCAAGATAATAAAATATATCGCTTGACCGATCCGAATTCTTATTCGGGGCTGGGGAACGTCGGTTTAGCTCTAACTTATGATGACATTCATGAGTATGAGTTAGGGAAAGAGGATTGCATGAATTCCTTGATGACCCCAACGAAGAAGAAGCACACTACTGCTTCTTCTTCAGGTGCTTTTGTTATTGAGAACTGTTTTTCGGTCAGTCTTACCTCCTAGATACCGGATCAGGATCTCATATTTGTAATTTATTACAGGGACTGAGAAAAAGTAGGATAGTCGGACCAGGTGATATGTCCCTCAGAGTAAGGAATGGAGCATAAGTTGATGCTGCTGCCGTCGGTGAATATCACCTAGTGTTGCCAAATGACAATACTATGATTTTGAACAATTGTTACTATGTTCCTTCCATGGTTTGCAACATCATATCAGTTTCTTTAATTAATAAAGACGGATATAAGTTTGTTCTTGATAGAAATATCATGAACATTTTCCTTAATCAGGTATTGGTTGCAGAAAGTACACTATGTAATGGTATCTATGTTCTAAATCAAAATACAGTTCTCAATGTACAAAACACACGCAAGAGGAAGAATTCAGAAGTGAACGAATCCTACTTATGGTATTGTAGACTTGGTCATATCGGAGAGAAAAGACTGAGTAAGTTGCATAAAGATGGACTTTTGGATATGTTAGAATTTTCATCTTATGAAACTTGTCAATCTTGTCTCAAAGGAAAGATATCCAAATCTCCGTTCACCGGACACGGAGAAAGCGCAGCAGAACTCCTGGGACTCATACACAGTGATGTATATGGTCCAATGTCTATACGTGCATGGGGTGGGTTCTCGTATTTCATCACATTCACTGACGATCTCTCTAGGTTCGGATATATGTATCTCATGAAACACAAATTTGAAGCTTTTGAGAAATTCAAAGAATACAAGAATGATGTAAAGAACCAGATTGGCAAAAGTATTAAGATCCTCCGGTCTGATAGAGAAGGGGAGTACTTGAGCGCGGAATTCCGGGACCTTCTAAAAGAGAATGGTATTCTCTCTCAGCTTACTCCTCCGTATACACCACAGCACAACGGTGTATCGGAGAGGAGGAATCATACCCTATTAGATATGGTTAGCTCCATGATGAGTAGGGCTGAGTTGCCTTTTTCATTTTGGGAACATGCGCTATTGACAGCAGCATATCTGTTGAATGATGTTCTATCCAAATCAGTGCCTGAGACACCATTCGAGATATGGAATGGTAAAATACCGTATCTTAAATGTATTAAGATATGGGGTTGTTCGACCTATGTTAAAGTACAAAATCCGGACAAACTTCAGGCTCGTTCAGTCTTATGTAAGTTTGTGGGATATCCTAAGGATTGAATAAGATATCTGTTCTGTAAGTCCACGATAGCGCCCCGGCCGTCTAATAGACGCCAAATACGGAACAAAAACTTTTTATAAACTGGCGCTATCGTGTACCGTAATCTGGATCTGCCATTAAAGCTAAACTAACAAACTACAAAGTGGGTAGAAGAGTTATACCGACCGATCCGAGTCCTTCGGTCTTCAACCATCATCCCACGCTTGTTGCGGCTGCTCCGATCTTCTGAATTTTCATTCTTCTAGTCCAGGTGGCACCACGTCGACGGATCTTTAAACGGGCTCCCGCCTCTGAACCGAGGCAACTCGCTCGTCAAGTTTGCTAAAAAAGACGACCAAGATAATGAGAGAATGAGTAGAACACTTTGACTCGTTACGTCCAAGGCTATGGACGAACGGTTAATGAAGTTGCCATTTGAATCGGGTAAATGAGAAATTGGCATATCAAATTTCTATGAACCTAAACTACTATCATAATCTTTTCTTCAAATGAACCACACACTCATAAGAGGGGAGGGGCCGGCCATATAAAGAGGGAGGGTGAGTGTAGGAGGGAGAGGAAGGTGACCATAACACTAATGAGTCATGTTTACACCTAGTATGAACATAATTAAAGCAAAGGATGAATCATCAACCTAGTCACCAAAACCATTAATGCAATAATCAATGCACTAATGACTCACCATCCTAGTCACCTTCTAGAAACTTCTACACTCATCTCAAGAAAAGATAAATCCGTCTCTAACCGAATGTTAAATACGGCCGATAGAAAGCTGGAAACTGGCAACTTCCAAAAGTGATCCTGAAACGAATTTCAGGATAACCCCGTAAAAGTATAAACATACCTGCATTTGTATTACGACCGAATACAAATGCAACTGAGACAAAGATATTATATCTATACAGTAAAATACTCAGATCGGGCTTAAACCAAAGCCGACCAGTATTATCTGCCCGAAAAATGACACGTGCGAAAACGCACGTGTATTTTCCGAACCTTGCCATAAAACCATACGGCCTCTACAACGTTTCGTCTGAACTTGGGAAAGTGTCTGTAGGGGACTCTAATGACTCATCAACATACTGGCACTGGGTACAACCTCTAGCACGTCAGAGGTACAAGCTATACGTAACGGTTTGCTTATGTATTGATTGGAAGGGAAGCTGACGAGCGAACTCATCCCTAAACCCTACTGAGCCTAACAGTGACAATATACATACAGTCCGGTTCGTTCGTCTATGAGTATCGCATATCGGGCCTAGGGGGCTGGTAACGTCAGACCCCCAATAGCGGTATAAGCCGTGTCAGAGAGTGGCCCAGAACACCCTGAGATACTACTGGAGTACTTACCAATAAATCTCCTGCCTCGGCCGAGGGCTTTTTGTAATGGCACTCCTAGACACAGCGCGATCTCACCCCTAATACCGGGAGAGACGAATCCCCTGCCGATCTGCTCACTTGCCTCCAATGTGGCTCGGGACTGTACCCAACTAAAACCTGTTTGCACAACTCCTTTGAGCATGGTAGGGTAGTAATCTAAGCACAGTGGGAACTCACACGAGACAAATGACGACCTCAAGTCGATGAACTAACCTGTACACATGTCACCAGGGAACTGCTATCTGACGATATGTATAATACCAACTAGCATGTTCCCGGCGAGTCCTGTCTGGTGTACTCATAACCCAATGAGCACCTGTATACATCTTAGGTGAACCAACTGACACCAATGACTTGTGAGACCGGCCATCGCCCCTCGTCTGGGTCTCGACTGTATACACTAGTCTAATCTGGAGTATCGATGCCCTGTCTCGAAACTCCCACGACTAGGGACACTTTAAGGATGTGCTTACAGACCCCAGCTCCCACGTATATGATCACCATCATACTACTGGTAGTCAAGCAAGAATCCTATGGGCTCTATTATCATGCAATAGTGAACTAAAGCATGTATACGATGATAAAGACAAACCAGATAGCATACTATCATCTTGAGCAAGACTGTCATATCGGTATAGGTCCTGCCTCAATCATTGCAATCACGTACCTGCGAACCAATAATTGACTTTGAGGGCACTATCTCCAACAATCTCCCACTTGCACTCAAGGCTAATTATTGCGATGTCGCATACTCACAGCCCGTGTGATACCGAACACCCAACTCCTCTACTAATCAGTTTCACAAAGCTAGTTTGTACAACTCTTATGTTCGAGAAATAGCCTCAGTGAGTGGATCCGCCCTGATGTTTCTTTCTATGTCTCTCTTAATCTCAACTTCGAGGAGAAAACCATCTCCCGAATCGAGTAATACCTGTCTTAGAATATGTCTGAATATCTGATGAGACCTAGTTCATAAATGAACTCCAAATCCAAACTTCTTAGACTGTATCGGTAACTGAACCTAATCAGTATCCAGCACCATGCCTCCCACAGTATCCTCTTGGACCACCTGTCCATAATACTGTCCCTCGTCAGAGGGAAAACTATAACTGTAACAATCACTCTGTCATCCATGTCACCTTGCAAGCTTGGAATGATAACCGTTTCCTGAAGGAGGCTGCCGTTATCAAATCCGTAGAACATACACTCATGTTCTAAAACCGCTTCCTTATGTTTCTTCAGGATTGGATTAATATAAACTTATCACAACTAGTGTAAATACAACATCTGGTGTGGTACTTGACATCTCACGATTGATTCAATTGCCCAAGTAAGTGATCTGCCAATCATGCGTATCCTTATCCCCTTTAGTCTATAAAACACCTTTAGAGAGGGTGACTCCATCATCTGCAGGTACACCACCATGCCAGGAGTCATATGTTCTAAATACCATTAGAGTATTGTCAAAGTACCCATATTAGGAAACTACCCAAATCTAGATCTAAAACCATAGATCTAGTAATCAGAATGTCTGATATTATATCCATATCCTTTGTGGAGAAACAACTGTGTGACGACCACAGTACAACCGATCGTAGTATAGGAATTTTACTTCCTACTCTGTGTATGTCATCCAAATACCAGGACATCACACCCTACTACCTTCTTAACAGATCCATCCCCTATTCTGATGAAGTCAAAGCCATGACTATCACATCAAAATTAGATGATCTATCTCCGCTATATCCGCTCAAGTCTATAAATAGACATAAGCTACTTGCCCACTATGCTTCCGCTGCTTCCACTGACTACAACAACCCTCTGGCAGAATAATATATACGTACACTTCTAAAGCTAGTTTAGAACGACGCTATACTTATCCTCCTGCCGGGTCTCATAGTCTAGAACAACAGTAGTGTCAAGTCTAGGCAAACAAGAACCTCCCTGTCACCGTCCTTGAGGCTACCGGAGTACCTCTCGGGTGTTTGAGGTTACCCACCATGTCTGCGGAGTGGCTATTGGAATGTCAAACCTGATTGAATATATAGGTCCTATTAAATTTTCCATAATCGTTTGCGGTTCTGGAATCACTTCCAGTTCTACCATACTCCAACTACTATTTTCCAAAAAAAAAATCCATTTTACTAAAACTGTGGCGAGTCAAGAACAGTATCACTATTGATCTTCTAGATGGTAGAAATGTCAACCCTCGTCAAAGCCAGGATCAACCCACAAACTGCCATTACAGAAACGTGCCTTGAGTTATCCAGTGTTTAGTTTTAAGCATAAGCTGGACAACTCTCCTTATCTTAACATCGTTAAGATATGAATTATTCTATATCCAATATAGAAACAGAGGTACTGATTTAATTGGAACCAGATTCAAATCATGCAGCTGTCTCCAGTGCATATCAACTTAATGGAGAGAGGCTAATCAGCATTACTCAACTTAGGAATCCATCCAATTATGAGTAACCTGAAAGAGAAACAAGTTTCTTTAAACCATTACTATCATATGAATACCAATCACAAGAATCTACATCTTCAATCTCTTTGAAGAATCCCGATACTTGCGATACCTGGTTCTCTACTTTATTCTTATATCCACAACTTCTCAAAACTTAGACATTGTATTTCTACGAAACACTTGTCTAAAAACTAGAGAAGTTACAAGTAAACAGAACATAATACGTGGACCTACCCCTTTGTCCTTACGGACACTGGAAAACATACAGTACTCTGTATAAGTCCGCTGAGTTGAATAACTCATAACCTGTGTATCGTAGGTTAAAAACTGTACCCAGGCGATTTCCTCAAATATCACCAATTACAACGAATTCCGATATAATGAGGATGATCACCTAATTCCCAATAAATTACTCCCACTCATCATCTGTAAAACCATACAGATATGAGAATGAAACCTGGTAAATACATACCCTGGAGTAAGTATGTAATCGAAAAATCAGTTTACAATTAACAATGCACTGTGAAACTGAAACATGAAAATGTTTCGTAGGGGTATCCTGGTATTTTTAGTAATGCCTCTTCCATAATCCAATTCATGAATATAACTGTATATTTCTTTGCCATCTCTCCAAATCCCTTTATTTGTCTTTTAGTCGTTGCCTTCTGTACACCTTCGTTAGGCTAAATGGTTTTCTTCCTTCCCTACCGTTCGGCATCAGCCTATGGTTTGGAATAAGACTATCCAATAAGCGTAATAGGTGTACTCTCCTAAACTAAGAAGTACTCACAACTTGAGAGAAGGTGATGATAAAAGACAACTGAATAATACCTTATTCTATTTCTCCCGAATTGGAAAAAAAGCAAGGGTGAAATAGGAGTGGCGATGAAGTACATGGTTTGGTCATGAATGTTTAGCAGTCGAAATTTACTTTGCCCTCTTTCTAATCCCTTTTAATTTTTTCTTTAGTTATTACCTTCTGTACACCCTACTTAGGCTAATTGGTTTTCTTCATTCCCTACCTTTCGGCACCTGCCTATGGTTTGGAATAAGACTATCCAATAAGCGTAATAGGTGTACTCTCCTATACTAAGGAGCTCTCGCAACCTGAGAGAAGGTGATAATAAAAGACAACTGAATAAACTAATTCTATTTCTCCTGAACCTGGATCCATCCTCGAAGAAGTCCGTTCGAGTTCGTATATAACCATACGATGGATCTATCCAATGGAAGTGGATGTCCGTAGTAATACGGGGTTTTCTAAGAAATACAAAGGGTAAAAGAAGGAGCGGCAATGACTTATGCAACTTGGACAATCCAAAAGCCAGTATTTTAAGAAGGTTCGGTCAACTTGGTCACTGAGTCATAGTCTAGGGTCGGTCAAAGGTCGCTGCCAAAAAGAGAGATAAAAGAAACACTCTGCGTGCACTCTAACCAAGATCAGAATGGTTATCATTTTATCTAATCAGGAAACCTCCCACTGTAATCTCAAATTCTCCTCCAAACCTGAAAGAAGAATTAGTCGGGATCACCCGAAGAGTAAACCAACTCATCAGTGAGAATCGAGAATCGGGATCCAACTATCATCGCATGATAACTTGATGGAAGCCACTCAAGTTATCACACTCAAGAAGGTATGCGCATGCTTGGCAAGATTCCTGTATGTTTGAAACTCGCGATGTGATTTTTGCCTCATGCTCTTATGACCTTGACGAAGGTCAACAAATCATAAGTCACATGTCAAGTTTTACCTGTCATTGTCCAAGTTAATTTGAACCCACCCGTACAAGCCCTTGACGAAGGTCAACAAGGCTATACGACTGTCCCAAACGAACACATCTATCTATGCAACAAATGAATACCCCGTAGCTACCAAGCACTATGCCTTGACGAAAGTCAACAAACATAGCTTGAATACTACTGACCATCCATAAGAAATGACGGAGGGCTACGGCTGGTTTTTGGCGAAAAACCTTTAACGTAACGAACTTGATATCGCTGAAGGAACCTGATAGCTTTTTATAAAAAATATAGTAGCGAAAATCCTTTGCTAAAGAGGTCACTCCCGGTGAAGGGATCTCGGCTCTTTCCTCGTGGAATGAGGTGCAGGATATTCCAACTGAATACCGCGATGCAAAGCAACTTATAATCGACTATATTGAAGTTATTACCCTGACGTAAACTTCTGCCCAAAGGGTCATTCCCTGTGAAGGGATCTCGGCCCTTGCCTCGTCGAATGAGGTGCAGGATATTCTAAACAGAATATCACTTTGCAAAACAAAAGGAAACATCTTTGTAATAACACCTTTTAAAATTTGTTCCAACAACATCAAATATAGGTTTGTTTTATCTTTGCATTGATAAGAATCAACGCAGTCCCATCAATCAATCACACCAGAAAAGAACGAAAATATAATGTACGTATATGTCATTCGCATTCGCCACAGGGTCCCGTCATCACCCGTTAGGTTACTTAACTAACGACAAAGCGGGGGCTGGACTAGCGCGGGTGTAAAACATATACAACATCTAATAGTATATATACCAATATACAATAATCGCTCCAGGCGTGATAATATGCAACATTACAGAAAAGTAATAAGCATCACAGAACAATACAGATAATCTGGGATCCCAGGGTTTCATAGAGCCGCAGCTGAAACCTGACGTTCCCCTGGTCGTGTGGATAGCCTGTGCAATGAAACCTAGACCCCTACGGGTGCGGCAAGTTACCCGCAAAAACCTGAAGCGAGGTAGTCCCCCACAGCATAGTGAATGGAACACCGGCACTTCACGGAATCCGGTAAATTGAGCACCCCTCCTTGGGTCAACCGTGCCCCCTACGAGTGCGGCGAATAGTCTGCCAATTCTAGAGTAAGGTCCCTTTTCCTCTCAAAGCCATGAGATACAGACCCGTTGCCCTTCAGAACCCGGCTATCCGTGCACTCCTTCGCGGGATAAACCTAGTACAGAAATGAAAAATATACAACGGGTACATCGACCTCAACCCGGTCGTGCCCCAAAAGAATATTATACAACAGGCAGTGACGGCAGTCCACATGTTGGATTCTCTCCCCGCAATATCAAATGTACAAATAAATCCAAAACAGCACTATCATTGCACCCTGCTATCCACCACGACATATCCACAACATCACAGCACAACACAGAACATCAACGCGAATGTCACGTTTGCAAACCCGTCTAAAAGAACTATAGCAATCAGACACGGTTTACCGATCAAATGACATTCCCGGTCGGAGATATAATGTAAATACTGCATACTAACAAATTTAAAATTTCGATCGACTAAATTTCCCGAAGTGGGCCCCACGTATATCTGCTGTACAGTAACAAAATCTGGGCCCAAAAGAACTATACCAAAAACCACAATTTCCAACAATGAAGCTCTCTGGGAAAATTGATGCACTGTTCCCACTAAAGCGCCGTGGTTCCGCGGTCAAACCCTAGGTTTGACCGCGGATCCGCGGTGCTCTTGTGGGATCACGTGCCCATCTTTTTCCAGTATGCTTAGAAAACCCTGCACGCTTTTCTGTGATGTGAAAAATTATTTTTATTCCCTTTAAAAAATCGACAGAAACTTGTGTGCTAAAAAATGTGATTTCGGAAATTCCGTTCGATCGATCTTTTAAATGTGTTAGCACAAGTTAGTATAGCTTAATGGTTAGGCTCTGATACCACTGTAAGTCCACGGTAGCGCCCCGGCCGTCTAACAGACGCCAAATGCGGAACAAAAACTTTTTATAAACTGGCGCTATCGTGTACCGTAACCCGGATCTGCCATTAAAGCTAAACTAACAAACTACAAAGTGGGTAGAAGAGTTATACCGAATGATCCGAGTCCTTCGGTCTTCCACCATCATCCCACACTTGTTTCGGCTGCTCCGATCTTCTGAATCTTCAATCTTCTCGTCCAGGTGGCACCACGTCGACGGATCTTTAAACGGGCGCCCGCCTCTGAACCGAGGCAACTCGCTCGTCAAGTTTGCTAAAAGAGACGACCAAGATGATGTAGAAAATGAGTAGAACACTTTGTCTCGTGACGTCCAAGGCTATGGACGAACGGTTAATGAAGTTGCCATTTGAATCGGGTAAATGAGAAATTGGCATACCAAATTTCCATGAATCTAAACTACTATCATAATCTTTTCTTCAAATGAACCACACACTCATAAGAGGGGAGGGGCCGGACATATAAAGAGGGAGGGTGAGTGTAGGAGGGAGAGGAAGGTGACCATAACACTAATGAGTCATGTTTACACCTAGTATGAACATAATTAAAGCAAAGGATGAATCATCAACCTAGTCACCAAAACCATTAATGCAATAATCAATACACTAATGACTCACCATCCTAGTCACCTTCTATAAACTTCTACACTCATCTCAAGAAAAGATAAATCCGTATTTAACCGAATGTTAAATACGGCCGATAGAAAATTGGAAACCGGCAACTTCCAAAAGTGATCCTGAAACGAATTTCAGGATAACCCCATAACAGTATAAACATACCTGGATTTGTATTACGACCTAATACAAATGCAACTGAGACAAAGATATTATATCTACACAGTATAATACTCAGATCCGGCTTAAACCAAAGCCGACCAGTATTATCTTCCCGAAAAATGACATGTGCGAAAACGCACGTGTATTTTCCGAACCTTGCCATAAAACCATACGGCCTCTACAACGTTTCGCCCGAACTTGGGAAAGTGTCTGTGGGGGACTCTAAGGACTCATCAACACACTGGCACTGGGTATAACCTCTAGCACGTCAGAAGTACAAGCTGTACGTAACGGTTTGCCTATGTATTGATTGGAAGGGAAGCTGACAAGCGAACACATCCCTAAACCCTACTAAGCCTAACACTGACAATATACATACAGTTCGTTCCGTTCATCTATGAGTATCGCATATCGGGCCTAGGGGGCTGGTAACGTCAGACCCCCAATAGCGGTATAAGTTGTATCAAAGAGTGGCCCAGAACACCCTGAGATACTACTGGAGTACCTACCAGTAAATCTCCTGCCTCGGCCGAGGGCTTTGTGTAATGGCTCTCCTAGACACAGCGCGATCTCACCCCCAATACCAGGAGAGACGAATCCTCTGCCGATCCGCTCACTTGCCTCCAATGTGGCTCGGGACTGTACCCAACTAAAACCTGTTTGCACAACTCCTTTAAGCGTGGTAAGGTAGTAATCTAAGCACAGTGGGAACTCACACGAGACAAATGACGACCTAAGGTCGATGAACTAACCTGTATACATGTCACCAGGGAACTGCTATCTGACGATATGTATAATACCAACTAGCATGTTCCCGGCGAGTCCTGTCTGGTGTACTCATAACCCAATAAGCACCTGTATACATCTTAGGTGAACCAACAGACACCAATGGCTTGTGAGACCGGCCATCGCCCCTCATCGGAGTCTCGACTGTATACACTAGTCTACTCTGGAGTATCGATGCCCTGTCTCGAAACTCCCACGACTAGGGACACTTTAAGGATGTGCTTACAGACCCCAGCTCCTACGTATATGATCGCCATCATACTGCTGGTAGTCAAGCAAGAATCCTATGGGCTCTATCATCATGCAATAGTGAACTAAAGCATGTATACGATGATAAAGACAAACCAGATAGCATACTATCATCTTGAGCAAGACTGTCATATCGGTATAGGTCCTGCCTCAATCATTGCAATCACGTACCTGCGAACCAATAATTGACTTTGAGGGCACTATCTCCAACATGTTCTACCACACCGAGGAACAGAAGGTGTTTGCACCTCGCCACACCACCTTTTTTGAGTGGCAATTTCTTGCAAAAGAAACATGTAGGAGTACGGTAAAACTGGAAGAAATTCAGCCACCACAAACTCAAGCTGAAGAATTGGTGGAACCTCAAGATTCAATTACCCAGACAAACCTCGGCCACTCTGTAGATCTGGTAGGATTTCTCATCTGCCCGAGAGATACTACGATTTTCTCATAGACGAGGATCGAGAAGATTGCATCTTGGAAGAAGATGATCCTACTAATTTCAGGCAGGCTATTATCAGTACGGACTCTGATATTTGGCTGGATGTTATGCGATCCGAAATGGAGTCCATGTACACCAATAAAGTGTGGACCTTAGATATTGCTCCACCTGGGGTAAAACCCGTTGGATGCAAATGGATCTACAAAAGAAATTTGGTATAGATGGGCAGGTGGAAACCTATAAGGCTAGACTTGTTGCAAAAGGTTTTCTTCAAAGACTAGATATGGACTATGACGAAACCTTTTCTCCAGTGGCTATGCTCAAATCCATTCGGATCTTACTTGCCATTGCTTCCTTCCATGACTATGAGATCTGGCAGTTGGACGTAAAAACGGATTTTCTGAACGAAAGTTTAGAAGAGTGCGTTTATATGGATCAGCCGGAAGGTTTCGTAGACAGTGGGAGCAGCGGGAATGTGTGCAAGTTGCTTAAATCCATTTATGGATTAAAGTAGGTATCGCGGAGCTGGAACATCTGTTTTGATGAAACAGTTAAGGGATTTGACTTCATCAAGAACGAGGATGAGCCTTGTATATATAAGAAGATTGTAGGCCGAACTGTTGTATTCCTAGTCTTGTACGTGGACGACACTCTTTTGATAAGAAATGATATTCCTATGCTACAATCGATCAAGCTATTCTTGTCACAAAAGTTCTCCATGAAAGACCTGGGTGATGCCTCATACATTCTGGGATCAGGATCTACAGAGATAGATCCAAGAGATTACTCGGACTCTCGCAGTCCAGGTATATAGAGAGCATACTAAAGAGAATTACTATGGAAGATTCCAAGTGCGGTAACATACTCGCATTGCACGGAATCACCCTCTCTAAGGAGATGTCTTCCAAGACTGATGAGGAGAGGATTCGCATGAGCACTATAGCCTACACTTCGGCGGCAGGATCTATAATGTATGTGATGCTATGTACAAGGCCAGATGTAGCTTATGCGTTAAGCGTGGTGAGCCGGTATCAGTCGAACCCAGGTGAGGACCACTGGACAGCAGTAAAGAACATTCTCAAATACCTGAGAAGGACTAAGGAGATGTTCTTGGTTTACGGTAATGGAGACCTAAAGGTCGAGTCCTTTACCGATTCAAGCTTCCAGAGTGACAAGGGTGACAACAAGTATGTCTCGGGTTTTGTGTTTACCTTCAACGGAGGAGCGGTGTGTTGGAAAAGCTCCAAATAGGATACCGTTGCAGACTCGACGATGGAGGCTGAATACATTGCTGTGAGCGATGCCCCAAAAGAGGCGGTCTGGATGAAAAAGTTCATTAGTGAACTTCAGGTAGTTCCATCCATTGTTGACCCAAATACCTTTATATTGCGATAACAATGGGGCTATAGCTTTAGCGAAGGAACCACGGTCCCATCAGAAATCCAGGCACATCTTAAGGCGGCATTACCTGATCAGGGAGATCATTGATCACCGGGAGATCGAGGTGTAGAGGGTGGACAAAAAAGACAACACTACGGATCCATTCACCAAGCCCCTTCCTCAAGTACGGTTCGAGAGACTTTTTGAGATGTTGGGTATGCGGTACGCCAACAGCTGGCCCTAGAGCAGATGTTGGATCCTCGGTACGCCAATATATGGCCTTAGTGCAAGTGGGAGATTGTTGAGCATGTATGCCCTAGAGGCCATTATTGTATATGTATACATATGGATGCTTGGATATATATATGTACAGGACAGTCTTACTCGATATGATAGTATGCTATCTGGTTTGTCTTTATCTTAACATGTGTATATTTTACTTGCTATTACATATCTTTTATATATGTTGATAAAGCCCGTAGGATTATTGCTAGACTACCTGCGTTGTGATGGCGATCATACTTGTGGGAGCTGGGTAGTCGGTACGCACATCCTTAAATGGTCCCTAGTCGTGGGAGTATCGAGACTGGGCATCGATATTCCAAAGTAGACTAGTGTATACATTTCTAGACCCCGACGAGAGGCGATGGTATGGTCCCATAACCATTGGTCTTTCGCACCTAAGATCGTATACAGGTGCTCACTGGGGGTAAGTACACCGGACGGACTCGCCGAGAACTTCCAGATGGTACTATACCTATCATCAGATGGATGTTCTCAGGTGACATGAGTATATGTTAGTCTTTAGACCTGAGATTGTCATTTGTCTCGTGTGAGTTCTCACTGTGCTTTGATCACTATCCTACCATGTCTCTCTTGAGTCGTGCAAACAGGTTTTGGTTGGGTACAGACCCGAGCCACATGGAGGCAGTGAGCGATTGTTGGGGATTCGTCTCTTCCGGTATTGGGAGTCAATATCGCACTGTGTTCGATTAGTCATGACCATAAGACCTTGACCAAGGCAGTTGGGATTTATTGATAGGCTAATCAGTAGTTTCCCGGATTGGTCCTGAGCCGCATCAGCACGAATTACCAGGTTATTAGGGTCTGACGTTTACCACCCCATAGACCCGGTATGCGATGCTCTCAGACGAAGAGACCGGACTGTACGAAGATTGTCACAGATAGGCTCAGTAGGGATCCAGATGAGTTTGCTCGTCGGCCTTCCTTTTTGACAGGTACCCGGGTAGCCGTTATGTACAGCTAGTGCCGCTGACGTGCTTGTGGTTATGGATTTATCCAGTAACTCACTGCCGGCATACTATCGAGTCTTTAGAGTCCCACACAGAGAGTCTCTCTGGTTCAGGCGAAATGATGTAGTAGCCGTATTGGATACGTGCAGGGTCTCGATCGATTGATGTACCTTATACTCGGACTTTCGATCGGACAGTTGGTAATACTAGCCAGCTCGGGTTTGAGCCGGATTATTAAATCAGGTATTGATTTAATAGTTTACATATATGTATTTCGATATGTATATTCTAGTGTTACGTTCTTCTTGTTATTCTATCTCTTTGGGCATTCGTGTTTTTATCCGAATGCAGATATGTATATACAGCAGACTGTAATCTATATTTTATTACAGATTACCTTCTAGAAGGTGGACACCATATCATGGACTTTTCCATTTATTGATAAATGGAAATGAGGTGGAAATTAAGGAGAGGGAGGCATGGTGAGTGGCATGGCTTCAATAATTCACAAATGAATTCTTTATTCATTTGTGGTTACTATTGAAGCATGGCTACACTTGTTTATTCATGAAAATTCATACACAAAACCATGGTGTTGATTTTCTCTCACATGTATGCTTCATTATTCTTGAGCTCCCATTTTTCTTCACCTCCTCCCTCCTATTGAGTTTCCTCTACCTTCATCATCTTCCTCTTCACTACCCTTCTTATGAGTTGAGAAACAAGTGAAGTGCCAAAAAAGAGATAGTAAAACACTTAGATCTTCATACTATATCTTGAACTGCTTGGTTTAGCAACCCAAGTTCTCTAGTTGCTCCAATTGACATACTGTGTGGAGCTAAAGCCATGGATCACATCCCTCAGGTGGATCATCTACGACAAAGGAGGACCGGAGAACAAGCTCGATCCCGGAGAACCGATGGAGAGGGAAAAGAAGATCAAGCATGTTCAAGATGGTCACTTGGAGCTAACGACAAGGAAAGAAGACCAAAGGACTTGGATCGTTTGGTAAGACTTCTTTCATAGTAGTTAGTTCATTTCATTTAGTTTTGCTAGATAGGTTTACGGAAAGATCCGGGTTTTCATTGGGTTAACTTAGCGTCGTTTTTAAACTAGTAAGAAAAATTTTGTTCCGCAAACCGCCAGGATTGGTGGCTCCGGCGTTAAGGTAACCCAACACACCCCACGTGAGCATCAGCGCTCAAGTCAAAATCAGTAGAATTAAATTCTACATGAGGATATTTGCCTAACAAAAGTTGGGATATTCTCTGTTAAACAGAGCCGTTGGATCAAAGATCAAATAGTGATGATAAATCATCAAACAATAGAATTAAATTCTATTCTGAGAAATATTTTTCCTCAATCTTTACAAACAAAAAAGGTTGCTCTCTGTAAAACAGAGAATGCTTGGATTAAAAATGCAATGGCGATTAAAAATCACCGCTTAACAGAATAAAATTCTGTACAAGGGAAAATATTTCCCCAATCTTGTTACAAAAAATAAGAAAACATATTCTGTAAAACAGAAGCAATTGGATCAAAGATCCAATGGTGGGTAAAATTCCTTAAATCAATTTTGAGACCAATTAAATCAATTAGAATCTCTCAACAATAGATTTTCTCAAAACTAATTAAAAAACTTGCCTGTACTATATAAAGGACTCGAGACTTCAAGTCTCATATAGAGGGAACCCCTATAAGTTTCTGAAAAAAATACAAAAAGCTTTCAAAACAACAGAGAATTCAATTCTCAATAAGAGAAGAAGACTTTCTCCCTCAAAACCTTAGGTAAAGAAAACATAGAGATCAAAATATCTCTTTTTACCTATCTAAGGGTTTAATCCTTCTCAAAGAACTTAGTTCTTTTTCTGGATCAAAGATCCACAGGACAAGTCTCCCACAAGTTGAGAATTTAATTCTTATCGGGGAGATCTTGTTCTTGAGAATAAAAAATTCAGTAAAGAACTAGATTAAAAAGAAAGAAAGAAAAAGAAAAAGAACATGTGTTTTGGGAATTTAATTCCTCCGAAATTAGGATTTAACACTACATAAAGAACTTAGTTCTTATAAAAAAAGAGAAGAACTTAGTTCTCCAATGGAAAAAAAACGATCCAAGGTCCCGAAAATAGAGATCTTGATGATAATTAATGGCCAAATTGGTATTAACGGAGATTTAATCTCTAAAAAAGAAAAGTGGTTAGCGCCTCACGTGTTTCCCATATGGGCGCCCTCCTAATAGCGCCCAGCGCCTCATGTGAAAAACACACGGGTGCCCGAAGCAGAAGGTCGGCGCCTCACGTGAAACATACGTGGGTGCTGAATAAAAGTGTTAGTTATATGTATGCCCTAGAGGCCATTACTGTACATTGGATGTATATTGTAGTGGATGCTGGGACATATATAGGTAAGACTTTCTTGCTCGACATGATAGTACGCTATCCGGTTGCTCTCTATCTTAACATGTATACTTTCTATCTCTCTGTTACATGTTGATAAAGCCCTTAGGATGTGTACTCGACTTCCAGGACTATGATGTAGATCATACTAGTGGGGCCTGGGTAGTCCATGAGTACATCCTTCAATATTCCTAGTCGTGGGAATATCGAAACGGGGCATCGATATTCCAGAGTAGACTAGCGTATATCTTCTCGACCCATGTGATGGGCGATGGATGATCCCATATCCATTGGTGTGCGACATCAGAGATGGTATGCGGGTGCTCAGTGGAGACTGGGTACACTGAACGGACTCGCCGAGAACTCCCAGATGGTATTATACCTCATGTCAGATGGCAGTTCTCTGGTGACACTGGTACAGCTTAGTCTGTTGACCCGAGATCGTCATAGAGTTTTGTGTGTCTCCCACTGTGCTTTGATTTCCACCCTACCACGGCTCTACTGAGTCGTGCAAACAGGTGGTTTTTGGGTACAGTCCCGATTCACATGGAGGCAATGAGCGATAGGAGGGGATTCGTCTTTCCCGGTATTGGGGGTTGATGTTGCGCTATGCTCGACTGGCCATAACAGGAAATCCCTGGCCAGGGTTGCAGTGATATACTGGTAAGAGTTATCAGTAGTTTCACGAATGTTATGGACCTTACGTCGGCATGACTTATCGAGCTATTGGGGTCTGACGTTTACCACCCCTAGGCGAGATATGCGACATATCAGACGAACAGACCGGACTGTACGGTAAGTGTTACTGGTTGGATTCACAGGAGTGTGAGCGGGCTTGCTCGTCGATCTTCTGATCGCTCAATACCCGGGTGGCCGTTACGTTTAGCAGACTGCTTGCGGCTTATGGGTGTTTGATATGATCATCACCTGCTGCCGGCGTATTGACGAGTCTTTAGAGTCCTAAACAGAGGTTTCCTGGCTCAAGCGAAACGAAATAGGAGCGCATATGAGATATGTGAGGGACCGAGAATAATGCGTGTATGTGATACCGTATTCCATTCTCGCGATGAATGTATATATTGGTTATATGTGATATAACCTAGTTATCGAATCAAGGATTGATTCGATAAGCCGATATATTGGATATTAGTCGGTTATATGCGATATGACCGAATCGTTAAATCAAGTATTGATTTAATGATTTAATGAATAACTGTATATTTGATATATTACTTTGTATTAACTAGTATTGGTTCACTTTAAATGGATTTTTTCACTTGAAATACACAAGTTGTATATGTGATATACTTTTGTGCACTTGTTTGTATCATGTTTGATGATACATGCAAACTTGGGTTTGTGTAAAGAATTAAACCATGGTTATGTTAATGGTTAGGGTTTTGATTTACTTACTTATTCATTTATTTATTTATTCATTAATTCATTTTGGGCAAAAATGAAATGGTGGCTTAGTTTGTTTTGTTGTTGAAGCTTCATGAAGCTTTGACTAAATGACCATTTTGTCTTCATGTCCTAACCCTAACCATTCAACTAAACCCTAGTTAATTCTCTACACTTAACCATGGTTGTAAATATGATAAGTATCATTTTATTTCCTATTTTTAATATTCTTATCATATTCTTTTTCTTCTTCTTCTTCTTCTTCAACAAAGAAGAAAGCTTGCAACCTTTAATGGTAACTTGAGAAAAAGAGTGAGAAATCCAATTCTAAAGTGAATCCACTTCCTATTTCTTCATCCTCTACCACTTGCCAAGTAGTATAGGGTGTTTTCTTCACAAGTTTCATGACTTGGTGAAGTTGGAGTTTGATCTTGAGTTGCCTCGACGTAGATCATCTTCGGTATCGAAGTCGACGACCTAACCCGATCTTTTCTCCGATGAGACCACCGCGAGAGTCTAGGATTCCGATGGGTACAGCGGAGGGACGTCATCACGGAGCTAGAGAGGTAGAGGATCGGATCTACAAAGGTTGTAGCCCCTTTCTTTTTAGTTAAAGTTGTTTACTTGCATTGCATCGCCTATACATCTAGTTAACGATCCGTATTAGGGTTTGTAGGCACATAAAAAATTTTGAATTGGCCATATTTGATCACTTGTAGAACCTCATGGGTGTGCCTAGGAACCCTACAGTGGTATCAAAGCCTAGCTAGAGCCTTAGGCGATGCGTAGACGGAGTTAGAAGTCCGATCGAACCGAAACCCTAATCTAAATTTGCTCTCTAGACATTTTTTCAAAACTGGGTTTTTTCCAGATTAAAAATTCATAAAAAATTAAACAGGAAGATCTAAGAATTATGGTGCAAAACGAGCTCCTGAATCGTCTAAACTGCCGCGGAACAGCGGCAGAAGCATGGCTTCTGCGGCGGTTCCGCGGCCGTATGGTCACATTGCCCAATAATTTTTGCACAGTAATTCCTATATTTTGGTTCTGGATTTTCTGAAATTTTTTAAATATCACTCAAGAGTTGAGTTTTCAGGGTTGTATTGGGAGTTCGTAAATTCGATCGGATTATCAAACTTTGTCTGTGTGTTTTCCGGAAATTTTAGAAAATGTTAAAAAGTTCGACCGGATATAAATACCCACTTTTTCCCCTGCCGGGAAATTTCCAATTGTTGGATTTTTCCGTAGTTTAACGACGTTCTAAGTAGTGCAAGTAACGCGATGGTCCCTCTAGAAGACAACAAACCTTAACTCGATTATGTGACAGTATTGAACTGCCCTTTGAACCTTAGGGTTTGGGGCAGTACGGCGTGCCACATGTGAGGCGTTTGCTTGACCCTTCTACGGCTGGACCGTTGGTACTGAGGCACGAAGTGAATGTTTTTAAACTTATTTCATGTGTTGAGCTGTTTCGGGAAAACTTGGGTGTTCGATTGTTCGATCGGAAAGTTTAACATTTTCTATTTATTTGGAATGTGATACAATAATTGGAATTCACAAGTAGTTATGAGATAACTGAATGAATGTTATAAACATAGCACTTTAGTCTCACTTGATCGGTTGCCACGGAATTTTGATGTGATCAAAAGTCCGTCGCAATCACGTAGCGTACGTGGACACTCGCCGGGTAAACTTAATAGACAGCCTCACCCCATAGCCCCGACCAAGTGACTGTAGGAGAACCCCGTCGCCGAAAGCATCCGTTCGGGTGCTCGCGGCAGCGGTGTTCCGCCTTGGTGCACTTCGTCGACGGTATCGGGGGTGTGGCCGTCCACTAAAGTTTGCGACGAGCATTCGATCAGGATGTCGGGAATCTTGTTGAATTGCCTGACTTGATATTGAAAAGAGTTTTCGATAATGAGACTAAAATGCGGAGTTTATAATTGTTAGGCATGCGATGTCTAAGGAATTCATTTGATTAGGCATGCGATATCTAAAGAGTTTGCGGATTCCAACTGTTGTAGTTTTACACTTTCTTTTCTGTGACCATAAGTGTAATATGTGATATCGCCGGTTTCGTTGCTATATGTCAACAACAATTGGGATACGCATGTTTACTTACGTTGATGACATGTGATGTTATGTGTTGCTGGATATGTTATATTGGATCGTCGTGTTTGAATAGCCGGGGGTTTTTATGTGAGATGAGTGTTTTTCCTTTTTCATTCATATAAAAACTTGTATGTAATATTCTTTTATTGGGGCACTTCCAGGTTGCGGATGTTGTCACCATTTTTATATTATTTACTTTTCCGCACTAGGATAGACCTAAGGAGGAGGGCACAAGTAACCGGGTTCTGGAGTCCAGAGGGAGACCAACTCGAGGAGTCGAGTCCGGGTCTCCTAACTCTAGAATTGGTAGGGTTGCTTGCCGCTCTCGTAGGGGTCTAGGGGTGTGGGATTGGCTATTCATCACGACCGTGGAATCCGTGTTTTATACTGGCTCGTATTAACAACACGGACGTCCTAGTATATCCAATATTTCATATGATATTTTATGCTGCGTTATCTGTGATGTGATCATATGATGTGTTCAGATAGATATTACATATAGTATATATGATATATTATATAGACGTTGCTTATGTTTTACACCCGTGCTAGCCCTGCCTCGTTCTGGCGTTAGTTACCTAACCTAACGGTGCAGACGGGACATCGAGGCGAATGTGGATGGCATAAGCGTACGTTATATTTATCTGTGATGTTTAGGTGGACTTAAATGATGGGACATTCATTAATGAGATTAATGAAAGAAAATAAACCTAATTGATATTGTGGAATCGAATTTCAAAAATAAAACAGGTAGCTACAGTTCTTGCTTTGCATCGCGGTTCATTATAGAACATCCTGCACCTTATTAGATGAGGAAAGGACCGAGATCCCTTCACCGGGAGTGACTCCTTTAGCAATAACTGGCAGATGCTACAACCCTCGGTTTGTATTTTGATCACCTCTATAGTTTCCGCTTTGCATAGTGATATATATGATATATCCCACACCTCATTCGACGAGGAAAGGGCCGACGATCCCTTCACCGGGAGTGACCCATTTAGCAAAACTAGAAAAGCTTCAAAAACATTCCATTTAAAAACCATTTGATTCCGCAACGAGATCAAGTTCAAAGCATTAAAGGTTTTCACAAAAACCATTCGCAACCCTCCGTCATTTTAGGAAGTAGAGTACTTAGTATTCGTGCTGTGTTTGTTGACCATAGTCAAGGCACAGTGTACGGTAGCTAAGTGATGTCTTCCTACACCACATATGATGCGATTAGTTAGGACAGTCGCGTAACTTTGTAGACCTTAGTTAAGGGTCATGTGGGTGGGTCTAATTAATCACGAAATGACGGGTAGAACTTGACAAGTACTTATGATTTGTTGACCATAGTTAAGATCATAGGTGCTAGGGGTAAAAATCTTTATCGGGAGTTTCAAGTGTTGAAATTTGCAATGAGATTGCATACCTTCTATGTGATAGTTGGATCCCGATACCCACTGTGAGTAATTGTTACTCCTGGAAGAGTTTTGCACTTTACAATTAGCCGATCAAGTAGGTGTCTAGAAAGGTGTCAATGGGGTTACGCCTCTGGGAAAACGAGGTTTACTGTAATTAGGTCCGTGCGAAAGCACGGGGAACCTCCCTCAAAGTACCGACACTGGCCTGGCTGAAAGATTGGCGAACTTGTAGAGTGTAATTAATCCCGGCTAGTCTTTCCTTTTAAGGTTTGAAGGAAGATTTGATAAAAACAGTGGGAGCCATCCTGATTAGATAAAATATATAACCAATCTAATCTTGCAAGAGCGCACGCAGAGTGTTTTCTTCTCTCTCTCTCCAGGTAGCGACTATATCACGCCTTAATCAAGATAATAATATGGATGTATTGACCGAACCCGCTTGTTATACTGAGCTGGAGAATGTTGGTCCCGCTCTAACTTATAATTGTTATAAGACAGAGCAGGAAATAGGGAAATACCAGAATTCCTATGCCACCCAAACGAAGAAAATGCATACGATGCATCTCCTTCGGGTGTGTTCATTACAAAGAACTGTTTCTCAGTATCCTCTGCATCCTCGGTATTTGATACCGGATCAGGATCCCAGATATGTAATCTATTACATAGGGCTACAGAAAGGTAGAAAACTGAGAACGGGTGATAAGTTTCATGAGACAGAAAACGGGGCAAGTGTTGCAGCCAAGTCTGTTGGTCACTGTCACCCTGTATTACCAAAATACATTGATTCTGAACGAATGTTATTAGATACCGAACCTGATATACAAAATCATATCAGTCTCTTTTACAAGTAAAGAAATGATAAAATTTTGTATTGTTGGATAATGTTTTGAACATTTCCTATATCAAAAGTTGATCGGTTCAGGCGCGTTATCTAAAAGCATTGACGTTCTAAATCAAACTACAGTTCTTAGTATACAGAACACACACAAGAGGAAGAGTTCAGAAATGAACGGATCCTTCTTGAGGCATTGTAGACTAGGTCACATCAATGTGACCCAACTGGCTGAAGTTACATTTTAGATGCATATTTAAATCAATTTGAATTTACATCTTGTGAAACTTGCCAGTCATGTCACAAAGATTAGATGACCATAGCTCTATTTATTGGAAACAGAGAAAGAGTTAGTAAACTCTTGGGACTGATATATGATGATGTATGTAAACTCCCCTGTCTACACATGCCAGGACCGGTTCTTTGTACTTCATTATATTCTCTGATAATCTCTCAAGATTCAGTCATAGGTTCCTGTTGAAACATAAGTCCGAAGCTTTTGAGGTATTCACAGAATATAAGTTGGAAGTAGAGAACCAAAATACGGGTATAAGTATTATGTCCTATGATAAGATCAGGGAGGAGAATACTTGTGCATGGAATCCTTGGACTATTCTAAAGGAAAATGAGATTCTCTCTCAGTATTACTCCTCTGAATACACTACTGCACAACGGTGTATCGGGGCAGAGCAATCACACAATATTAGATATGGTGTGCTCTATGATGAGTATTACTGAGTTACCTATTTCCTTTTGGGGTTGTGCACTTGAGAAGCTGCATACCTATTGAATTGGGTTCGAATCAAATCAGTGCCTACCACTCCATATGAGATATGGTATAGGAAGAGCCTATCTCTTAAGTAAGTTAAGATTTGGGATTGTCCGGCCTATGTCAAAAGCAAAATCCGGACAAGATCGAGGCAAGGTCAGTTCTGTAGAATTGGAAAGATTCTAGCTATACAAAACTGCAGCTGATGATTTGACAGAACCAAAGGATTCAATAGTTCCCGACGAACCTCAACCTCTCCGCCGATCTGGTAGGGTTCTTATCCGCTTAAGAGATACTTCGGTTTCTCGATGACAGTGGGAGCGAGGAATGCATCATGAGATGATGACCCAACTAGTTTCGAGCAGGCCATCGAGAGTAGGGACTCTGTAAGAATGGCTGGATGCTTAGAGATCTGAGATGGAATTCACATACACCAACAAAGTATGGACTTTGGTTGCGATATCTGAAGGGTTAAATCCCCATCAGGAGCAAGTATATCTTGAGAAGATTACTTGGTGCAGATGGAAAAGTTGAGACTTTCAAAGCTAGACTTGTTAAAGGTTTTCGTCATTGACCAGGCATGGATAATGATGAAACCTCTTCCAGGGACTATGCTTAAGTCCATCCAGATCCTACTTGCCATTGCTACATACCATGACTACGATATCTGGTGGTTAGGTGTCATGACTACTTTTCTAAATACTGATTTAGAAGAGAACGTCAATAAGTACACAGCCAGAGGGCTTCGTAAACAGTAGGAGCAGCGGAAACATGAGCAAGTTGCTTTACATAATAAAGCAGGCATCGCGGAGTTGGAACGTCTGTTTTGATGTGATAGTCAAAGTGTTTGACTTCATCAAAATGGTAGATGAACCTTGTATATACAAAACGGTAGTAGAGAGTAAGGTGGTTATCCTCGTATTGTACGTGGACAACATACTCTTGATAGGAAAAGAGTTTCCTATACTACGCTCGGTCAATCTCCACTTATCACAAGGATTCTCCAATAGGATCAAAGTGATACCTCCTAAATCCTGGGTTTCGGGTCTATGAGATAGATCTAAATGGATGTTAGGATTCTCACTAGCTGTAGTAAGATAGTATCAATCGATCATGAGGAGAATCACTGGAAAGGTTCCAGGGTGATAAAGACGACTGAATGTCAGTCACAGGCAATGTCTTTACCCTCAGTAAAGGGACGGTATGTTCGAAGAGTTCCAAGCTAGATACCGTGGCAAACTAGACGATAAAGGCTGGTAACATCGCTATCAAAGATGCTACCAAAGAGGCAGTTTGGGTGTATATTGGTTCATAAGATGAACTAGGTTCCTATCATTGTATGACAATGGAAGTGTGGTTTCGGCCCAGGAACCCTAGTCCCATCAGTGACCCAGACATATTCTGAGGCAGCATCGCTTGATTATGGAGATAGTTGATCTCCAGGGTGATCGAGGTTAGGAGAGTAGACTCAGAGGACAACACGGTGGATCCACTCACGAAGGCCTTTTCCCAAAGAGAGACTTTTAGGGGATGGTTGAGTATTAGATACTACAACTACTGCTACAGATGGCCCTAGTGCAACTGGGAGATTGTTAGTTATATGTATGCCCTAGAGGCCATTACTGTACATTGGATGTATATTGTAGTGGATGCTGGGATATATATAGGTAGGACTTTCTTGCTCGACATGATAGTACGCTATCTGGTTGCTCTTTATCTTAACATGTATACTTTCTGTCTCTCTGTTACATGTTGATAAAGCCCTTAAGATGTGTACTCGACTTCCAGGACTATGATGTAGATCATACTAGTGGGGCCTGGGCAGTCCATGAGTACATCCTTCAATGTTCCTAGTCGTGGGAATATCGAGACGGGGCATCGATATTCCAGAGTAGACTAGCGTATATCTTCTCGACCCATGTGATGGGCGATGGATGATCCCGTATCCATTGGTGTGTGACATCAGAGATGGTATGTGGGTGCTCAGTGGAAACTGGGTACACTGAACGGACTCGCCGAGAACTCCCAGATGGTATTATACCTCACGTCAGATGGCAGTTCTCTGGTAACACTGGTACAGCTTAGTCTGTTGACCCGAGATCGTCATAGAGTCTTGTGTGTCTCCCACTGTGCTTTGATTTCCACCCTACCACGACTCTATTGAGTCGTGCAAACAGGTGGTTTTTGGGTACAGTCCCGATTCACATGGAGGCAATGAGCGATAGGAGGGGATTCGTCTCTCCCAGTATTGGGGGTTGATGTTGCGCTATGCTCGACTGGCCATAACAGGAAATCCCTGGACAGGGTTGCAGTGATATACCGGTAAGAGTTATCAGTAGTTTCATGAATGTTATGGACCTTACGTCGGCATGACTTATCGAGCTATTGGGGTCTGACGTTTACCACCCTAGGCGAGATAAGCGACATATCAGACGAACAGACCGGACTGTACGGTAAGTGTTACTGGTTGGATTCACAGGAGTGTGAACGGGCTTGCTCGTCGATCTTCTGATCGCTCAATTCCCGGGTGGCCGTTACGTTTAGCAGACCGCTTGCGGCTTGTGGGTGTTTGATATGATAATCACCTGCTGCCGGCGTATTGACGAGTCTTTAGAGTCCTACACAGAGGTTTCTTGGCTCAAGCGAAATGAAATAGGAGCGCATATGAGATATGTGCGGGACCGAGAATAATGCGTTATGTGATACCGTATTCCATTCTCGTGATGAATGTATCGATTGGTTGTATGTGATATAACCTAGTTATCGAATCAAGGATTGATTCGATAAGCCGATATATTGGATATTAGTCGGTTATATGCGATATGACCGGATCGTTAAATCAAGTGTTGATTTAATGATTTAATGCATAATTGTATATTTGATATATTACTTTGCATTAACTAGTATTGGTTCACTTTAAATGGATTTTCTCACTTGAAATACACAAGTTGTATATGTGATATACTTTTGTGCACTTGTTTGTATCATGTTTGATGATACATGCAAACTTGGGTTTGTGTAAAGAATTAAACCATGGCTATGTTAATGGTTAGGGCTTTGATTTACTTACTTATTCATTCATTTATTTATTCATTAATTCATTTTGGGCAAAAATGAAATGGTGGCTTAGTTTGTTTTGTTGTTGAAGCTTCATGAAGCTTTGACTAAGTGACCATTTTGTCTTCATGTCCTAACCCTAACCATTCAACTAAACCCTAGTTAATTCTCTACACTTAACCATGGTTGTAAATATGATAAGTATCATTTTATTTCCTATTTTTAATATTCTTATCATATTCTTTTTCTTCTTCTTCTTCTTCTTCAACAAAGAAGAAAGCTTGCAACCTTTAATGGTAACTTGAGAAAAAGAGTGAGAAATCCAATTCTAAAGTGAACCCACTTCTTATTTCTTCATCCTCTACCACTTGCCAAGTAGTATAGGGTGTTTTCTTCACAAGTTTCATGACTTGGTGAAGTTGGAGTTTGATCTTGAGTTTCTTCGACGTAGATCATCTTCGGCATCAAAGTCAACGACCTAACCCGATCTTTTCTCCGATGAGACCACCGCGAGAGTCTAGGATTCCGATGGGTACAGCGGAGGGACGTCATCACGGAGGTAGAGAGGTGGAGGACCGGATATACAAAGGTTGTAGCCCCTTTCCTTTTAGTTAAAGTTGTTTACTTGCATTGCATCGCCTATACTTCTAGTTAACGATCCGTATTAGGGTTTGTAGGCACATAATTTTTTTTGAATTGGCCATGTTTGATCACTTGTAGAACCTCATGGGTGTGCCTAGGAACCTTACAAAAAGTGCTTAGCACTTCGTATAAGCCAAAATGGTTGTGTGCTTAGCACTGATTGGGCAGCACCCAGCGCCTCACGTGCTCCTCATTTGTGCGCCACACAAAAGTGCTTAGCACTTCATATATAGCCAAAATGGTTAAGTGCTTAGCACTGATTGGGTAGTGTGCAGCGCCGCACGTGCTCTTCACGTGGATGCAACAAAAAAAAGTTTTTAACACTATATAATTGAGTGCTTGGCACTGGTTAAGCAGTGCCCATAACTGAATGCTTTATATGATACCCATGTGAATGCCAGAGCTTCAAACAAGTGTTTAGCACTTTTTCATAAAAAAAAAGGGGATAAACAAACAGAGCCCAAATAAGTGCTTAGTACTTTTGAACAAAAAGAAAAACTGAGCAGACTAAGCCCAAATTGGTTTAGCCTCTCTGAAAAGGATTTCTTACAATTGAGCCCAAATGCCCTATTGTTGAATCTGAAATAAAAATAATCCTCTAAATTTTGCTAAGTTGATCTTACTCTCAAATTAGACTAACTTATCCTTAGTTAAAATAAATTGATCCCAAATGCTCATATATTTAAGTTGATCTTAATCTCAAACTAGATTAACGGTCTTTAAATAAAACAAACCTAAATCTAAAATATACGGATTTGGACTGATCCGCGCCCAACGGGCGACGACATAAACTAGTTTCCGTATACAATCCACGGGAAACCAAAATAAATAAAATAAACACATAACACGAAGTGAACTACCGGAGCAGGAGAAAGAGGTTATCGCAAAGCGGTAACGTAATTAATTACTGGGGCTTGCGCCTGCAGGGAAGAGCGTCCCCACAATCAAAAACCCTTATAAAACAAGGAAGAATCTGAGAAAGTCTGCGACAACGGTCGCATCTGTCCACACCTTCGATATATGGTGCCATAAATCAACTTGGTATTTTCGGAGAGGTGGATGGAAAAGTCCAAATAGAATCTGCCCCAAATTCAGGCCAGACGTCCCAACATCTCGGTCCGGTCTTTCAACGGAGAACTGTCCTAACCCGGGCCCTCTCCACCGTATCACCGTCCCTATCTCGTCGCTGTCACTACCCCTTCACCCTCACCTTCTCAACCTCACTACCATCGTCATCACCTCCTTCCTCCTTCCCCGAGACTTCCCCAAGTCCCTGACTTCCGACCGAGAACCACCTCCTCTTCATCGTCGACCTCGCCGCCTGAATCCAATCGCCGTCATCACCATCCCAGTCATCTCCTCGTCCTTCACGCCAGCACCAGAACACCACCCATACCATCACCGCCGGCAACACCTTCTTCTTCTTCTTTTTTGCTTCTTCTCTTTTCTTCGTCTTACCTTCGCCGAAGTTATTCACCGCCGTGATCACCCTGTCCCCTTGCCGACGACCCAGATGACCCCTGTCATCATCCTCGTCTTTACCCAGAACTCATCATCGTAGTTGCTAAGTTCAAGCAGAGATTTGGTTGCGTCGTGTCATTGTTCGGTGTTCATAGCGTGGTATCCGTATTTCATCGTGACTTTATCAATCAAAGCAAGTTTCAAAACATGTGACATGCTATATTATATATTCCAATATATAGTTATTTATTATTATACGTATTTTAATATTTAGCAAGTTATTTTCAATATACAATTTTACAGCATTAATTTGTATTTATATCAATAACAGCTTTATCTCATTGCATGCTAGTTCATTATAATTTCATTATAATTTCCACTGCAGTTTCATTATCCTTTACCTAAACTACAGTATATCTAGTAGCAAACGTAAAACGTTATTACAAATAGGTATACATATATATGAGTAGATTAATTATACCTTACAAAATAGATAATATACATTAGTTATTTTTACAGTGTTTAAATAAACTGATTACTGTTTTCTGTTAAGTATTTATCCTGTCTAATACACACTGCCTGACATGTTCACGACACATTACTAGACCTGTTACTTGGACTATTACTAACGTTGACAATCCTGACGTGTTGTCTTGATGGACGTGATTTGTTGTCTAGTTAGAAAAGACCTATACCTGCTTGATCCTGTGCTGGCATTAGGTAGATATCGTCAATACCTGACTTGAACACGAAACCTGGGGAAAAAAGGGAAATCAATAATGAAACTTGACTTGTAACTCAACAGTTCGATACTTTCCAGAGACTGATTGGTCGATACGGGCTTCGGGCCCTGGAATGATGATGCTGATATAATTCTTCTGTACATGATACCCTATTTTTACTTCTTAGCGGCATGTCTCGGGTTCAGCCCCGAGACTCTTGACCGTGGTCCCGAGCACACACAGGATACTATTGAGTTATATCGACGATTCCATTAATTAATTTTCAAAAACTTGTAGAATAGATAATCTAGAAGTACAGATTTTATGATACACGTGACATACCTGTAGCCCACTATTTTACACCATGATTATTATTTACACTCATGTATTCTTATAGCATCCTATTCTGGTTATTACTATTGTTATTGATATTTATGACGCACTAACGTCTGGGTTTTGCATGGCCCGGTTCCTTTAACCTTGTCGCAGGAAGATCAAAAGTATTTTAACAAGAAACCGAGCAATAAGGAGCTTGATGATTAATTTTAGAGATGCTTAGTTATTTTATTTTCGTAGTTTAAATTTATCGATGTGATGACATAAGGGAAGTGATCAAGATATTATTTTTTCTTGGATCTATATTCGTTTCCGCTATATACATGTAACACCTTAGAATGTGATTAGTGTTAATTAAGCGATAATGCGGGTTTTTAGTAAAAAGTTAATCAAAATAGTTTTCACATATTTTATAAAAATTAATTAATATTTTATTATTATTTTTTTTGGCTTGCACACACATGTGCATGTTAACTTAGGGATTAGGGAAGTGTTAACCATGCTTAAGTAGCCATGGCACCTTAACCCTCATTCCATTACGTTATATGTATTTATTTAATCATTTAGTTTTTAAAAATAAAGGGTTTGAATTAGGGTTGACTTGAGAGAGAGAGGGAGAGAGAGAGTTGACAATGGCAATGATGAGGCATGGCAAGCATGGAGAGCATTTAATGAGAAGAGAGAAAGGGGTATGGCTCATCCTAACCTCACACCCCCATTTTTCTTCACCACTCTTACACTCCCCATTTCTTTTCCTCATCACTCACACTCTCTCATTTGTGTACTTCTCATCTCCTCTCCCCTTAACTGAAACCTATTTTTATTCATCACAAAACCAAGCAAAATCCTCACTAAAACCCTTCACAAGCCTAGCTAAGCCCCATTTGATGACTTTGAGCATGGAAAGCTAGGGTTTTTGAGCAAGTTTGGTAAGGTAATGATCTCTAACTGTTAACTAAGATGTTAGGATGTTGTGTTGCTTATTAGTTTCTGTTTAGAACACTAAAATTATAGTTTTGTGCAAATATCGTATTTTTGGTAAAGATTTGTGTCTCGGGTGAATGTGATATCAAACCAGGAATTTGTTGGGAAGTTGCCATCACTGAGACCTAGTTTAGAGACCTAGAAACTACCCTGAAAACCTGAGACAATTCCATTTGGGCCGTAATTTAATTGCTTCTGGCCGCAATTTGCGGCCAGACTGGTGAGTGATGTCTCGAGTCTTGGTCGTGAGGTCTCTGGGGTTGTTCATGGTCTCATGGAACTTGCAACTTTCATTAATTGTTTATGTTGGCTATAGTGCCCACAAGTCAATTATTGGATCGCAGGCACGAGATTGCAATGATTGAGGGAGGACCTATACCGGTAGAACAGTCTTACTCGAGATGATAGTATGTTATCTGGTTTGTTTTTATCATCGTATACATACTTCAGGTGACATTACAGATCACTATTACATGTTGATAGAGCCCATAAGATTCTTGCTTGACTACCAGCAGTATGATGGCGATCATATACGTGAGAATTGGGTGGTCTATAAGCACATCCTTAAAGTGTCCCTAGTCATGGGAGTTTCGAGACTGGGCATCGATACTCGAAAAGTAGACTAGTGTATACGGATCGAGACCCTGACGAGGGGCGGTGGCCGGTCTCACAAGCTATTGGTGTTAGTTGGTTCACCTATGATGTATACAGGTGCTTATTGGGTTATGAGTACACCAGACGAACTCGCCGGGAACATGCTAGTTGGTATTATACTTATTGTCAGATAGTAGTTCCCAGGTGACATGTGTACAGGTTAGTCTATCGACCTGAGATCGTCATTTATCTCGTGTGAGTTCCCACTGTGCTTTGATTACTACCCTACCATGGCTCAAAGAAGTCGTGCAAACAGGTTTTAGTTGGGTACAGTCCCGAGCCATATGGAGGCAGTGAGCGGATCGTCAGGGGATTCGTCTCTCCCGGTATATTGGGGGTTGATGTCGTGGTGTGCACGGGTGGCCATCACCAGAAATCCTCGGCCGGGATAGACAAGAATTATTGATTTGGATCAGTAGTTTCTCAGTTGATGATAGGCTTCATACCTGTAAAGCTTTGAAAATTCATTTAAGTCAATTATATGTTAATTAGTGATAATACGTAAAACCTAATTAATAACTATTTTCCACATCGACGGGAATAAATCTATTTTAATTATGAAATTATGTAATTACATATATAATTGTGTTCTATTAGTTAACATTTAAATTATTGTTCACTTAATTATTTATTTTACTTATTTACTAATTCCTAAGCTAAATTTTTTTAATTAAACATGCACAAATCTAGTATTACCCTAGGTTAATATGTGTTTTAGCAACCATGGCAACTTAACCATTTTTGTATGTGTCATACTCATCTTTCTCTCCTCTCTTGGTTCTAGATTTCCTTTTAAAAAAAGAAAAGAAAAGAATTGGAAAATGAAATGTGAGGCATTGGGCATTTATGAGGCATAGGGGACATTGACCTTGAGCACACTCACACACACCCTCTCTTCCCCCCTCCCCCAGCTCTCGGCCAAGCCCAGCAGCCCTCTCCCCTTTCATCTTCTTCTTCTTCTTTCTCTTCTAAAAGCCTCATTTTCCATCAAAAGAAATCCCTCAAAACATCAAAAAATCTAATCTAAAACACTTCAAAACAATTCCTTTTTGGTTCTTGAGGCAAGTTTCGGCTTTAGGAGGCAAGATCAGCAAGTTTGAACCATTCTTTAGACTAATTTGAGGTATAAAGCCAAACTTATTTACCTATTTGCTAAACTTTTAGTTTATTGAACTTAAAGTAGTGTTTAAGTGGAATTTAGTGCTAATTTTGAGTTTTAAGAGGAGATTAGGTTAAGTTAGGATTTTTATAGCTTGAGTAGGATAATTAAGAGTTGTTGGTGTCAAAAAATCCAAGTCTTTTCACAAGTTTACACTAAAATAACTTAATGTCCCAAATCAGTCTTTTATTATAGTTTTAAGTCAAGTTTTAGGATACGAAGTATCTGCTAATTCTGTGGTCATGTTTAGAGTAAACAAACATACACAGTAGAATTTACATTGTGATTAGAGTGTTGTGTATAGATACGGACCTGTTTCACCCTACATGACCAGGCGAGTACCCCATGTTTTCCGATCTGGCTGGCCCCCTGTTGATTTGGGTGTTGAAATTTTGCAGGTAGTTGTCTGTAGGTGTTTTATGGTATTTAGTATTGCTTGTTTTCTTGGTTTCTGCTCCAGATAAAATCTATGACCAATTACCTATATTTTTAGTATTGTTTCTTGCGCGACACGTACGTTTCGAGTCTTGGTTTGGTGTCTGTTGTGTATCACAGCAAATCGGGGTGGTTTCAGACGTTAGCACACACGTTTTGGTGCCTCTAGTGCACACGCGTTTAGCTTGTGACGCTAGTTTTCTCGTATGGTCTTGATATCGCGTTTTGCAGAATATTAGCCTTATGTGTGTTATATTGTGTGATTCTAGGATCGGTCGCGAAGATATCGGACGCGGCACGGAAAGGAAAAGCGGTGATTGGATCAGATTAGCTGAGGCGTTCTGGTGAGTAGATGTACACATCTACGGGGGAATCGTCTAGATGGCGCAAGACGCCCGATAGTTAGAATTTCGATTAGTACTTGCACTTATATGCGTAGTTCCTAGTTATTCGTCTCACTACATCGCATCATTCTTTTATATATATATGTGATATCATCCCATAGGACACTTGCACCATTACCATTAGTTTATGCTGCACGGGCACTTTTCATATGGACATACACGCCTTGGTAATTGCTATGCCACGAACACTAAATAACTTACTTAAATCCGAATCTAAACAATTGCACCATATATGATTTGTAAACATGTACTTGTATATTCAATTCATCAGGATGGATACGTAGGATTGCTAGTCATTTGCATATATCTCATTGCATGATCGTTCATGCATAGTTTTCTAGTCACACATCGTATTTCATATTGTTGATACCATAGGCTTTCATCATCGCCGACATGTGTGCATATGATGATTTTTCTTGAGGATTTCAGTATTATGAGATTTCTGGATTTTTGGGAAAACCGCAAGAATTTTATAAACCTGTTATCATATTAATAATGCAAGTTGGTTTTCTCGTGATATGATGTATGTGTTGTCCACCATGAGATTTCTCGGTTCTTGAGCGGTATCATACACCCGATTCGAGGAGGAGGATGAGCCATCTGTAGGTGCATGGTGGACCCGGTGCGGTACCCCGGGGTAAGATGGTCGCAGATGATGGTGTTGAGCCCGGCAGGGGAGCACTACCGACCGATTATTTGCGACGCGGCGGATATCCGTAGGATACCGACGTAGTCTTGAGATTTGATGATATGGGCCAGTCCGGATTGCCGAAGCCCGAGGTATTGAGATACTGATACATTGGGACATCGAGGTATTGAGACTTGAGATGTCGAGACATTGAGATATTCATATTTGGTGTCGATGCTTGACACAGATTTCTATTGATTTCATTGATGATATTACAGTTAAATTACAGAAGTCTTACTACGATATGAATATAGATTTTCTCGTACTAAACATATTCAGACCTCGTGTTGTTTATGCATTCATGTTGCATACATACTAGTGCACCGCATCACATTAGTATATGTAGGCTGTGACGAAATTGCGTACATGCTTAAGATGTTACTTATTACTCACAAGTCGGCAACTCACCCCTATCGTGCCACAGTGTTTTGCAAGTCCGACCCGTCAGCACAGTAGCGGCGGGCGCACTTCCTTATTTTATTCCCTTTTGCTTGGACTTGCGGCATTGCTCGTAGGTGGGTTGCGAGGATATTTTGTTTCCACTTGGACTATTATTGTATCTAGTTTACTCCATCTACCGTATCTACCACTATTACCATTGTATTTGCGACTTAAAGATGAGACAGTGAGATTTGTATATATATGTTGTTTCTCTGGGGTCGAACTCACTTGAGTCAACGTGATGATTTCTAACTTTTGTGCCTTTATATGGTTATTTTGCATGGTAATGATATATATTGCGTGTGATTATGATTGTACCATTGGCAAAGAGCTAGCTCCCGGTTGGGGATGCCTTATTTCATTATGTACATATATTCTTCTTTTGTACCCGTTTGGGACCAGTATTTACAAAGGAGACTCTGCCGAAATTTTCGGGAAAGTGTGATGTTGCTTTTAAAAGTTTGATGCGACTTATTTGGTTAAAATTGCTTTCTTTAAATAGGTTTTCTTTCACTCTATTTCTTTATATTGGTTTTGATTTTTGGGCTTTAGCTTACTTAGATTACGTACGCCTTGAGACGTTTCGTAATTTAAGTGCCAGTCACGCTCTGTACTTTTCGGGTCGTGACAAAGTTGGTATCAGAGCGTTAGGTTTTACCTTTCTAAGTGTAGGATGATTCTTGGTAGATGGAGTAGGTGACTTAAGCCGAGTGACGTAGTATGTGTATGTTCCGCGGCATACTTACGATACGGTACTCCGCCTAAGTGACCTTAGGATATAATTGCTTGTAATTCCTTCTTCGATTCCTTATATCCCTTGATTTTATTGCACTGTTCTTATTATCTTGTTTCTTGTACCATCCATTATGCCGCCGAAAGCCACGAGGGCTCAGAGGGCTGCCGCCAGAGATGAGATACGAGCGGGCTCGTCTGAGACGAGGACTGATCAGGATGGTACGCCTACCCCTCGGGGACAGATTGATCTGCCTTCCCCATGCCGCATTGCCAGGCTAGAGTCAGGTATGTAGGAGTTACGTCAGATGATGGGATCTTTAGTCAAGGCCAGTCGGGCACAGAGATCTGAGGATGTTCCTTCCACTGCACAGACCATGATTGTACCTGCTGCCCAGACAGTTGTTCCTCCTACTACCGAGACCATTTCTGTATCATTACAGGAGTTTATGAGGCTAAGGCCTCCAGTCTTTACCGGCACAAATGCAGCGGAGGATCCGCAGACATTCCTTGACAGGATGGCTAGAATTTTCCGTTCGCTGAGTTGTTCTGACAATAAATGGGTGGAGCTTGCGAGTTTTCGTCTGGAAGGTCTTGCTCAGACGTGGTGTGAGTCAGTCGAGAGAGGCCGAGCTGCAGGTCTACCTCCTATGACTTGGGATGAGTTCACAGTGGTATTTCTTGCCCATTTCCTTCCAGAGAGCGTCCGGGATGCTCGAGCCCGTAGTTTTGAGGTTTTGCGCAAGACTCCAGGGATGACAGTGTCCGCGTATGATATCCAGTTTACTCAGTTGTCTCGATATGCTCCTTACCTGGTGGACACAGAAGAGAAACGCATAAAGAGGTTCGTACGGGGGCTAGACACGCAGTTATTTCTTGCTATCGGCGCCCAACACTTCGACACTTATGCAGCCGCGGTGGATGCAACATACTTTTGGAGGAGCGCATTTCGGAGACTTCGGTCGTTTCGGGACCGAAGAAGATTCGTACATATATACCAGCTCCAGTACAGTTTGGCAGAGGCATGGCAGGAAGAGATCGTAGCGGATTCTTTCTAGGCCGTGGTGGTGGTCGAGGCATGATACGAAGCCGGTTGTTCAGTTCCTATTCACCAGGTCAGCGGACAACGCTAGGATGTTATTGGTGCGGGAGTCTAAGTCACATTTTCAAGAATTGTACCGCGAGGCGCCAGGGTGAGATGATAGTTCCCTATGTGATCCTTCCACCCTCACCCCCTGCTCAGAAAGCTCTATTTCCTACCCCTAGTGGTACTCCACACCAGGCAGACGCTCCCAGAGGCCATAGGCATGGTGGCCCTGTTCAGAGAGGACGAGGTGGCAGAGGCCGAGGTAGAGGACAGCCAGCTATTAGTGGGGGCAGGCCCGAGTATTTGCTTTGACTCCGCAGGATGCGTAGGCATCCAATGTCGTTGTGACAGGTACTTTGCCTGTATGTTCTTTTGATGCGTAGGTATTATTCGACCCGGGTTCCACACATTCTTATGTATCCACACACTTTGCATCGATGTTGGGCCGAGAGTCATCTTCGTTAGATCAGCCGCTTATTGTTATTACTCTGGTAAGCGAGTTGTTTGTCGCTCGGTTTGTGCTTCGATCATGTTCTGTTCGTATCGGGGAGATGGATTCTTCGGTTGATTTGATTCTCCTCGATATGCTAGACTTCGACGTTCTTCTGGGCATAGACTGGCTAGCCACTTGTTATGCATCCATAGACTGCTGTGAGAAGGCAGTCAAATTTAGTTTTCTGGGTGAGCCAGTTCTTGTTATTTAGGGAGACCGTAGCGTCACCCTTCCCAACTTGATTTCTTCTCTTCGCGCTGGTCAACTCTTGAGGAAAGGATGTCAGGGATTCTTAGCATATGTCTATGATACTAGAGCGCAGAGGTCCCGTTGGACCAGGTCCCGATTGTGAGAGAGTTTCCTGATATCTTTCCTGACGAGCTGCCTGGTTTACCGCCTGAGCGTGATATTGTATTCTGCATCGAATTGATCCCCGACACGGGGCCTATTTCCATACCGCCTTATCGGATGGCCCCAGCGGAGCTTAGAGAGCTGAAGGATCAGTTGCAGGATTTGCTAGATAAAAGGCTTATTCGACCGAGTGTGTCACCTTGGGGTGCTCCTGTTCTGTTCGTCAAGAAGAAGGACGGCAGTATGCGTTTGTGTATTGATTATCGTCAGTTGAATAGGGTGACAGTGCGGAACAGATATGCCTTATCTCGTATTGATGATTTATTCGATCAACTCCAGGGTGCGGGACATTTCTCGAAGATTGACTTGCGATCAGGTTACCATCAGTTGCGGGTTCGACGGGACTATATTTTGAAGATTGCTTTTCGCACACGTTACGAGCATTACGAGTTCTTGGTGATGTCGTTCGGGCTCACCAATGCCCCTGCAACGTTTATGGACTTGATGAACCGCATTTTCAGGCGTATCTTGATCAGTTCATTATCGTATTCATTGATGACATCTTAGTATATTCCCGGAGCCGAGAGGAGCATGAGCAGCACTTGCGGATCATATTGCAGACTTTGAGAGAGCATCAGCTGTTCACGAAATTCTCCAAGTGCGCAGTCTGGCTTGACAGTGTTGATTTCTTGGGTCCTAAAGTTACGAGAGATGGTATACGTGTGGACCCGAAGAAGATCGAAGCCGTTCAGCATTGGCCCAAACCGGTATCAGTTATAGAGATCCGCAGCTTTCTAGGTCTGGCCGGCTACTGTCGACGTTTTGTTCAGGATTTCTCTCGTATCGCTGCACCGTTGACTGGGTTGACCCGGAAAGGAGTTCCTTTTGTTTGGATCGAGGCATGCGAGCATAGCTTTCAGTAGTTGAAGACTCGTTTGACTACTGCACTAGTGTTATCATTGCCTTCGGGATCGGGCGGTTTTGTGGTATATTGTGATGCTTCTCGAGTGGGGCTAGGCTGTGTGTTGATGCAGCACGGTAGGTGTAAGTCTACGGTAGCGCCCCGGCCGTCTAACAGACGCCAAATGAGGAACAAAAACTTTTTACAAACTGGCGCTATCGTGTACTATAACCCGGATCTGCTATTAAAGCTAAACTAACAAACTACAAAATGGGTAGAAATGTTATACCGAACGATCCGAGTCCTTCGGTCTTCAATCATCATCCCACGCTTTGTTGCGGCTGCTCCGATCTCCTGAATCTCCAGTCTTCTCGTCCAGGTGGCACCACGTCGACGGACCTTTAAACGGGCTCCCGCCTCTGAACCGAGGCATCTCGATCGTCAAGTTTGCTAAAAGAGATGACCAAGATGATGTAGAGAATGAGTAGAACACTTTGTCTCGCTTCGTCTAAAGCCATGGACGAACGGTTAATGAAGTTGTCTTTTGGATCGGGTGAAATGAGAAATGAGGCTATCTAATTTCCATGAGTCCAAAACTATATCAATCTTTTTTCAAGCAACCATTACCCTTCACCAAGAGGTGGCCGACCACTAAATAGGAAGAGAGAGGTTAGTGTAGCAGAGGGGGGTGACCAAAAGATAAAGATCAATCATCAAAAGAAATGAGTCACCTAAACACCTTGCAACATATAATTAATGCAACAATGAGTCATGAAAACACCTCACCAAATCATTAAATGCAATAAGTGACTCACTAATCCTAGTCACCACAACATGAAGCTTCCACTCATGACTCACCTCATGACTCACTCTCAAGAAGAAAAGATAAATCTCCATTTAACCGAATGTTAAATACAGCTGATAGAAAATTGGAAACTGGCAACTTCCAAAAGCGATCCTGAAACGAATTTCAGGATAACCCCGTAACAGTATAAACATACCCGCATTTGTATTACGACCGAATAAAAATGCAACCGAGACAAAGATATTATATCTACACAGTATAATACTCGGATCCGGCTTAAACCAAAGCCCAGCAGTATTATCTGCTCGAAAAATGACACGTGCGAAAACGCACGTGCATTTTCCGAACCCTGCCATAAAACCATACGGCTCTACAACGTTTCGCCCGAACTTGGAAAACGGTCTGTGGGGGACTCTAATGACTCATCAACACACTGGCACTGGGTATAACCTCTAGCACGTCAGAGGTACAAGCTGTACGTAACGGTTGCCTATGTATTGATTGGAAGGGAAGCTGACGAGCGAACTCATCCATAAACCCTACTGAGCCTAACAGTGACAATATACATACAGTCCGGTCCGTTCGTCTAAAGAGTACCGCATATCGAGTCTAGGGGGGTGGATAAAGTCAGGCCCCTAATAACGCGATAATTCGTGTCGGTATGAAGCCCATCACCACCTGAGAAACTACTGATCCGAATCAGTAATTCTCCACTACCTCGACCGAGGATTTCTAGTGATGACCACCCGTGCACTATGCGAAATCAACCCCCAATACCGGGAGAGACGAATCCCCGACGATCCGCTCACTGCCTCCATGTGGCTCGGGACTGTACCCAAAAAATATCTGTTTGCACGTCTCCTTTGAGCGTGGTAGGGTAGAAATCAAAGCACAGTAGGAACTCACACGAGACAAATGACGATCTCAGGTCGACAAACTAACCTGTACACATATCACCTGGGAACTGCTATCTGACGATATGTATAATACCAACTAGCATGTTCCCGGCGAGTCCTGTCCGGTGTACTCATAACCCAATGAGCACCTGTATACATCTTAGGTGATCCAACTGACACCAATGGCTTGTGAGACCGGCCACCGTCCCTCATCGGGGTCTCGACTGTATACACTAGTCTACTCTGGAGTATCGATGCCCTGTCTCGAAACTCCCACGACTAGGGACACTTTAAGGATGTGCTTATAGACCCCAGCTCCCCCGTATATGATCGCCATCATACTGCTGGTAGTCAAGCAAGAATCTTATGAGCTTTATCATCATGCAATAGTGAACTAAAGCATGTATACGATGATAAAGACAAACCAGATAGCATACTATCATCACGAGCAAGACTGTCATATCGGTATAGGTCCTGCCTCAACCATTGCAATCACGTACCTGCGATCCAATAATTTACATTGAGGGCACTATATCCAACAATCTCCCACTTGCACTTAAGGCTAATTATTGCGATGTCGCATACTCACAGCCCGTGTGATACCGTTCATCCAACTCCTCTACTAATCAGTTTCACAAAGCTAGTTTGTAAAACTCTTGTGTTCGAGAAATAGCCTCAGTGAGTGGATCCGCCCTGATGTTTCTTTCTATATCTCTCTTAATCTCAAGTTCGCGAAGAAAGCCATCTCCCGAATCGAGCAAAACCTGTCTTAGAATATGTCTGAATATCTGATGGGACCTAGTTCATAAATGAACTCCAAATCCAAACTTCTTAGACTTTATTGATAACTGAACCTAATCAGTATCCAGTACCATGCCTCCCACAGTATCCTCTTGGACCACCTGTCCATAACACTGTCCCTCGTCAGAGGGAAAACTATAACTTTGACAATTACTCTGTCATCCATGTCACCTTGGAAGCCTGGAATGATAACCGTTTCCCGAAGGACTCTGTTGTCATCAAATCCGTAGAGCATACACTTATGTTCTAAAACTGCTTCCTTATGTTTCTTCAGGATTGGATTAATATAAACTTATCGCATCAAGTGTAAAAACAACATCTGGTGTGGTACTTAACATCTCATGATTGACTCAATTGCCTAAGCAAGTGATCTGCCAATCATGCACTTCCCTCTCTCCTTTAGTCTCTAAGACACCTTTAGAGAGGGTGACTCCATCACGTGCAGGTACACCACCATGCCAGGAGTCATCTATTCTAAAATACTATTAGAATATTGTCAAAGTACCCATATTGGGAAACTACCCAAATCTAGACCTAAAACCATAGATCTAGTAACCAGAATGTCAGATATTATATCCATATCCTTTGTAGCGAAATAACTGTGTAACGACCAAAGTACAACCGATCGTAGTATAGGAATTTTACTTCCTACTCTGTGTATGTCATCCAAATACCAGGACATCACACCCTATTACCTTCTCAACAGATCCATCCCCTATTCTGATGAAGTCAAAGCCATGACTGTCTCATCAAAATTAGATGATCTAATCTCCGCTATATTTTCTCAAGCCTATAAATAGACATAAGCTACTTGCCCACTATGCTTCCGCTGCTTCCGCTGCTTCCACTGACTACGACAACCCTCTGGCAGAATAATATATACGTACACTTCTAAAGCTAGTTTAGAACGACGCTATACTTATCCTCCAGCCGGGTCTCATAGTCTGGAACAACAGTAGTGTCAAATCTAGATAAACAAGAACCTCCCTGTCACCATCCTTGAGGCTACCGGAGTACCTCTCGGATGTCTGAGGTTACCCACCATATCTGCGGAGTGGCTATTGGAATGTCAAACCTGATTGAATATATAGGTCCTATTAAATTTTCCGTAATCGTTTGCGGTTCTAGAATCACTTCCAGTTCTACCATACTCCCATAACTGTTTTCTGAAAAAATCCATTTTACTAAAACTGTGGCGAGTCAAGAACAATATCACTATTGATCTTCCAGATGGTAGAAAGTCAACCCTCGTCAAAGCCAGGGTCAACCCACAAACTGCCATTACAGAAACGTGCCTTGAGTTATCCAGTGTCTGGTTTTAAGCATAAGCTGGACAACTCCCCGTACCTTAACATCGTTAAGATATGAACCATTCTATATACAATATAGAAATAGAGGCACTAATTTAATTGGAACCAGATTCAAATCCTGCAGCTGTCACCAGTGCATTTCAACTTAATGGAGAGAGGCTAATCAGCATTACTCAACTTAGGAATACATCCAATTATGAGTAACCCGAAAGAGAAACAAGTTTCTCAAAACCATTACTATTAACTGAATACCTATCACAAGAATCTACATCTTCGATCTCTTTGAAGAATCCCGATACTTGCGATACCTGGTTCTCTACTTTATTCTTATACCCACAACTTCTCATAACTTAGACATTGTATTTCTACGAAACACTTGTCTAAAAACTAGAGAAGTCACAAGTAAACAGAACTTAGTACGAGGACATACCCCTTTGTCCTGACGGACACTGGACAACATACAATACTGTGTATAAGTCCGCTGAGTTTAATAACTCAAAACCTGTGTATCGTAGGTTGAAAACTGTATCCAGGCGATTTCCTCAAATATCACCAATTACAACGAATTCCGATATAATGAGGATGATCACCTAATTCCCAATAACTTACTCCCACTCATCATCTGTAAAACCATACAGATATGAGAATGAAACCTGGTAAATACATACCCTGGAGTAAGTAACTAATCGGGAAATCAGTTTTTCCTTTAATAATGCACTGAAACATGAAAATGTTTCGTAGGGCTATCCTGGTATTCGTAGTAATGCCTCTTCCATAATCCAATTCATGACTTTAACCGTATATTTCTTTGCCATCTTTCAAATCCCTTTATTTGTTTTTAGTCGTTACCTTCTGTACACCAATCAGGCTAAGTGGTTTTCTTCTATCCCTACCGTTCGGCACCAGCCTATGGTTTGGAAGAAGACTATCCAGTAAGCATAATAGGTGTACTCTCCTAATCCTAGGAGTACTCATAACTTGAGAGAAGGTGGTGATAAAAGACAACTGAATAATACCTTATTCTTTTAAAGGTGAAATAGGAGTGGTGATGAAGTACGCGGTTTGGTCGTGAATGATAACAGTCGCAATTTATTTTGCCCTCTTTTTAATCCCTTTATTTTTTCTTTAGATATTACCTTCTGCACACCCTACTTAGGCTAATTGGTTTTCTTCATTCCCTACCTTTCGGCACCTGCCTATGGTTTGGAATAAGACTATCCAATAAGCGTAATAGGTGTACTCTCCTAAACCAAGGAGCCCTCGCAACCCGAGAGAAGGTGATAATAAAAATCAACTGAGTAAACCAATTCTATTTCTCCTGAACCTGGATCCATCCTCGAAGAAGTCCCTTCGAGTTTGTATATAACCATACGATGGATCTATCCAATGGAAGTGGATGTCCGTAATAATACGGGGTGTTATGAGAAATACAAAGGGTAAAAGAAGGAGCGGCAATGACTTATGCAACTATAGACAATCCAAAAGCCGGTATTTTAAGAAGGTTTGGTCAACTTGGTCACGGAGTCATATTCTAGGGTCGGTCAAAGGTCGCTGCCAAAGAGAGAAAGAGAAGAAACACTCTGCGTGCACTCTAACCTAGATCAGAATGGTTATCACTTTATCTAATCAGGAAACCTCCCACTGTAATCTCAAATTCTCCTCCAAACCTGAAAGAAGAATTAGTCGCGATCACCCAAAGAGTAAACCAACTCATCGGTGAGAATCGGGATCCAACTATCATCGCATAATAACTTGATGGAAGTCACTCAAGTTATCACACTCCAGAAGGTATGCGCATACTTGGCAAGTTTCATTATGTTTGAAACTCCCGATGATATTTTTGCCTCATGCTCTTATGACCTTGACTTTAGTCAACAAATCATAAGTCACATGTCAAGTTATACCCGTCATTATCCAGGTTGATTTGAACCCACCCGTACATACCCTTGACTTTAGTCAACAAGGTAATACGACTGTCCCAAACCAACACATCTATCTATGCAACAGATGAATACCCAGCAACTACCAAACACTATGCCTTGACTTTAGTCAACAAACATAGCTTGAATACTACTGACTATCCATAAGAAATGACGGAGGGCTACGGCTAGTTTTTGGCGAAAAACCTTTAACGTAATGAACTTGATCTCGTTGAAGGAACTTGATAGCTTTTTATAAATGTAAGTCCACGTTGCGACCCCCGGTTCTTACGGGGAGGCGGAAACGGTATAAAATCAAAATTTTAACGCAAGAGGCAACATGGACTAAGCTAGGTCGGGATCTTTACCTAAACTAAAACTAGCAAACTAAGCTAAAGATATTTAGCTACTCGGATGAAGATGGTTATACCTAAACTTGAACTCCTTCTCTTCAAGCTCCGATGGTGGTCCGATGGCTCCTTCTCGTCGTCTCCGTACGCCGAAGATAGATCCACTTGAAAGCTCCAACCTTTAGCTCCTTCTTCGTTCTTTGAAAAAACTAGTTCACTTGGTTTGCCAAACCTAGTGAACTAGAATGAGTAGAGAAGATTTAGAATGGGATTTTATCTATGGTTCTTGATTCTCAACTCATGAGACAAGAGAACCATAGATCAAGAGAGGGAGCAAGAGGTGGAGGGTGAGAGCAAGAGGAGAGCTCAAGAACAAGAGAGAGAATGAGCAAGAAAGAATGAGCAACTCTTTTGTCTTTCACCCTCTCATAATCCAAAGTGATCATAACTCATCATATCAAAAAAGTCTTATGTGATGGTTAGAAGCAACCATAACCTTATCATGTCATGCACTCATTTTACTCAAATGAGCAAGCAAGTAAAAGTCTTTGGCATGAAATGATAACCATGGTTATCATGATGGTCAACTAGTCAAGCCTAGTCAACCGGTCAACAAGTCAACAAAAGTCAACAAGTCAACAAAGTCAACAAGTCAACAAAAGTCAACAAGTCAACAACCATATCACCATAATACTTAATTAATATAATAGTTAATCACATATCATATTCTTATTAGGGTTGAGCATAAAGTCAAATAGTCAACGGTCAACTGTCAACAACCCTAATGAGAATCCGCAGCCTCTGCCTTCCTGTCAACTGTGCATACACACCCGCATCCGCGTTCCGAGGAACACGAATGCAAACTGGATAAATCCAATCCCATAAGGTACACTAGGATCTGGCTTAAACCAAAGCCCGCTAGTGTAAACTGTCCGGACACTGTACGTGCACAAGTGCACGGATGTGACCGAACCCTGTCGCAAAACCATGCGACCTGTCGCAATACCATGCGACCTCTACTCTTTTGCCTAAAGGCGAAAAGCTTTCTGTGTGGGACTCTAAAGACTCGACACTACGCTGGCAGTGGGTTTAACCACAGACCGCAAGTGGCACTAGCTGTGCGTAACGGTCCCCAGGTAATGCCGACAAGAAGACCGACGAGGCGAAACCCATCTGAACTCCTACTGAGCCTGAGTGTGACATTCTCCGTACAGTCCGGTCTGTTCGTCTGATACATCGCATGGCGGGCCTAGGGGGCGGTAAACGTCAGTCCCCCAATAGCGGTACAAGTCGTGCCGGAGCGAAGCCCAAAACACCCTGAGATAACACTGGAAACCTACCAGTATATCTCGTTTGCCCTGGCCAGGGACTACTCGTGTAATGGCTCTCCTAGACACAGCGCGATGTCAACCCCCAATACCGGGAGAGACGAATCCTGTCTAACCGTCACTGCCTCCAAGTGCTTCGGGACTGCACCCAATCACCACCTGTTTGCACGACTCCTTTGAGCCGTGGTAGGGTAGTGATCAAAGTACAGTGGGAACACACCCGAGGCGAAGTGACAGTGTCAAGTCAGCGGACTAAGCTGTACTCATGTCACCTGGGAACTGATAACTGACGATAGGTATAATACCAACTAGTCAGTTCCCGACGAGTCCTGTCCAGTGTACCCGTAACCTAACGAGCACCCGCATACTATCTCAAGTACGACGTACTGACGGCTGTGGGACAGACCGTCTCCCACACTGGGATGAGAAGCGCATGCGCTGGTCTACTCCGGAGTATCGATGCCCTGTCTCGATAGTCCTGCGACCAGGGACCTGCATAAGGATGTGCTTATAGATTATCCAGCCCCACTAGTGTGACGGCCATCACATCGCTGGTAATCAAGCAAAGATCCTAAGGGCTCTACTAATGTGTATAGGCGATATACAAAATAAACACATGTACACATTGAAGTAGAAACAAACCAAGTAGCATACTACTATTTTGAGCAAGATTGTCAATACAAGGTGAATATCCCAAGCTTCCATTAAGTAATATACATACTAGTATGATACAGTAATGGTCTCTAGGGCATATACACTAACAATCTCCCACTTGCACTAAGGCCATGTACTGGCGTATCGAAGACCTATCATCTCGATCAGCCGCTCGAACTGAGTCTGGGGCAAGGCCTTGGTGAATGGATCTGCAGTGTTATCTTCTGATTTTACTCTCTTTACCTCGATCTCCTGGCGATCAATGATCTCCCTGATCAGGTGGAACCGCCTCAAAATGTACCTGGACTTCTGATGGGACCTTGGTTCCTTCGCTAAAGCTATAGCGCCGTTGTTGTCACAATACAGCGGTATTGGATCAACACTGGTAGGAACCACCTGAAGTTCCGTGAGGAACTTCTTCATCCAGACAGCTTCCTTTGCGGCATCGCAAGCAGCTATGTACTCCGCTTCCATGGTTGAGTCAGCAACGGTTTCCTGCTTGGAACTCTTCCAGCAAACCGCCCCTCCATTGAGGGTAAAGACATAACCCGACATGGACTTGGAGTCATCCTTGTCACTCTGGAAGCTGGAGTCAGCAAAGGCCTCAATCTGGAGGTCTTTTCCGCCATACACCAAGAACATCTCCTTAGTCCTTCTCAGGTACTTGAGAATGTTCTTTACTGCTATCCAGTGTTTCTCCCCTGGGTCCGACTGATACCGGCTTACAACGCTCAATGCGTATGCTACATCTGGTCTGGTACATAACATCGCATACATAATAGAGCCTACCGCAGATGCGTAGGGTATTGATGACATGCGAGCCCTTTCCAAATCAGTCTTGGGAGACATCTCTTTGGAGAGGGTGATTCCGTGACAAGCCGGTAGGTTACCGCGCTTGGAATCTTCCATACTGAATCGTTTCAGTATGGTGTCGATGTACCTTGACTGTGAAAGTCCCAACATCCTTTTAGATCTATCACGATAGATCTGGATCCCCAGAATGTAGTTGGCATCGCCCAGGTCCTTCATGGAGAACCTCTGTGACAAGAATCCTTTGACTGACTGTAGCATAGGAATATCATTTCCTATTAGGAGAATGTCATCAACGTACAAGACGAGGAATACCACTTTTCTCCCTACAATCTTACTGTAAATGCATGGTTCATCTGGGTTTTTGACAAAGTCGAATTCTTTGACAGTATCATCAAAGCAGATGTTCCAACTCCGCGATGCCTGCTTAAGTCCATAGATGGACTTGAGCAACTTGCACACTTTACCGCTGCTCCCACTCTGATTGAATCCCTCTGGCTGATCCATATAGACGCACTCTTCTAAATTTCCATTTAGGAAAGCCGTCTTAACGTCCATCTGCCAGATCTCATAATCGTGGAAGGCAGCAATGGCAAGAAGGATCCGAATGGATTTAAGCATGGCTACCGGAGAAAAAGTCTCGTCATAGTCCAAACCAGGTCTTTGACGAAAACCCTTTGCAACGAGCCTAGCTTTATAGGTTTCAACCTGCCCATCTACACCAATCTTCTTTCTGAAGATCCATTTGCAGCCTACGGGTTTTACCCCTTCTGGAGCAAAGTCCAAAGTCCAAACTTTGTTGGTGTACATGGACTCCATCTCGGTCCGCATTGCATCCAGCCATTTTACCGAGTCACCGCTCTGAATGGCTTGCTGGAAGCTAGTAGGCTCATCATAATCTATGATGCAATCCTCTCTATCCCCGTCTATGAGAAAACCGTAGTATCTCTCGGGCGGATGAGACTGCCTACTACTTCTGCGGAGCGGCGTAGGAATGTCCGGTTCCCCTCAACCTTCTGGTTCTACTAAGGTTTCAGTAATAGCTTGTGGTTCTGGAATTTCTTCCAGTTCTATTGCGCTCCCACTTATCTGATTTTCTAAAAACTCAGTTTCCAAGAAGCGGGCATGACGAGAAACAAGAACTTTTTGCTCCTCTGCGTAATAGAAAAGATACCCTTTAGAGTTCTTTGGGTATCCCACAAACTTGCACTGTACTGAGCGTGCCTCGAGCTTGTCCGCATGCTGCTTTTTTACAAAAGCCGGACATCCCCATGTCTTAAAGGATTTAAGACAGGGTTTCTTCCCACTCCACATCTGATATGGTGTGGTAGGCACTGTCTTAGTAGGAACTTGGTTCAAGAGATGTGCAGCTGTTTCCAGTGCATAACCCCAGAAAGATCGCGGTAACTCAGCCTTACTCATCATGGAACGAACCATATCTAATAGGGTTCGATTCCTTCTTTCCGATACACCGTTGTGTTGTGGTGTGTATGGAGGAGTACGCTGAGAGAGAATTCCATTCTCTTTTAAGTAGTCCAGAAACTCGGCACTCAAGTATTCACCACCTCGATCCGATCTTAGGATCTTGATACTTTTGCCCGTTTGTTTTTCTACTTCATTCTTATATTCTCGAAATTTCTCAAAGGCCTCGGATTTGTGCTTCAATAAGAAGACATGTCCAAACCTAGAGAAATCATCTGTGAAAGTAATGAAGTATGAATAACCGCTTCGCGCATGTGTAGACATTGGACCACACACGTCACTGTGTATAAGTCCCAAGAGCTCGCTCGCTCTTACTCCGTGTCCAGTGAACGGAGTCTTTGTCATCTTTCCCATGAGACAAGATTCACAAGTGGCATAAGACTGGTACTCGAACGGATCCAAGTATCTTTCTTTATGTAACTTAGTCAACCGTGTCTCATTGATGTGACCCAGTCTACAATGCCATAAGAAAGCCTGATTTAATTCTGGAGACTTTCTTTTAAGTGTGTTCTGGACACTGAATATCTGAGCTTGATTCAATACGTATATACCGTTATTTAATGTACCTGACCCAATCAGTGCTTGATTTAGGTGGATGTTTACTACATCGCTTACAAAAGCAAAATCATATCCTTCCTTAGAAAGTAAGGATACAGATATGATGTTACAAGTCGCACCTGGTACATACAAACAGTCACGCAGAATCAATATCTGCCCAGTTGTCAGTCCTAGGTGATATTCCCCTACGGATACAGCATCCATGCTCATTCCGTTAGCAACCCTGAGAGTCATATCACCTTTCCTGATAACCCCACGGTTTCTCAGACCCTGTAACGAATTACAGATATGAGATCCTGATCCGGTATCCAATACCCAGGAAGTAGGGTTAACTGACAAACAGTTCTCAATTACAAACACACTCGAAGCCGAAGCCACAACATGCTTCGAATTCTGGCTACAGGCTTTACAAGCCCTGCAATCTTTCTGCCATAGTTCATTCCCGTTACAATAGGAACATCCCACTTTTACTATATCCAGTCCTGAAACTTTTGCCCTTGTTTTTCCTTTTTCTTCCCTGGTTTCTTTCAGGGTATAAGCAGAGGGCAGGGACTGTTGAATTAGGTCAGTACTTGACCCATTCGCCAACGTGGTCTCCAGGTCCGTGAGCTCAATATAGCTGGTCTCTGTAAGGACGTTGCCCCTTACAGATGACCCGACTGCCAACCTCGCTTGAAGCAATTCGTTCGAGGTCTCATATCTTGCGATACGAGATTGCTCTCCATATAAAACTTTGTTATGGAGGAAGATAGAAACTGAGTCCATCTTCTCGTGCTGCCTCTGGTTTGTACCATCAACTGAGGCTAACACGAGGCACTTGGCTTTCGCACAATCCTTTTCCGATGTCCTGCGGATGTGAACATCCGTGACAGGGGAAACTGGACCTGAGACAGCAGGGTTTAGATTAGTTAAGAGGTGTTCCAGCTTGTCATGGGCAATGGACATCTGGATAGACCTTTGCCAGTCATAACAGTCAGGTTCAGTCATATTTTTATCTAGATGTAACCTAGGCGTGGTCACAGGGTCGCTGCAATTAAGAGAGAGAAGAAGAAACACTCAGCATGATGCTCTTGCAAGTTTAGAGTGGTTTTTAGTTTGTCTAAACAGGATGGCTCCCACTGTTTCTCGAATCCCTCCTCAAACCATAAAGGAAGAATTAGTCGGGATCAATCCCACCGCACAATACTTGCTTAACCGTTCAGCCAGGCCGGTGTCGGTACTTCGAGGGAGGTTTTCCAACGCTTTCGCGAAGTTCTTTAATTAAAGAACCTCTTTTCCCTGGGGGCGTAGCCCCGCTAACACCTTTCTAGGCACCTACTAGGTTTATAGAATTGATCGTTTAGTGAGAAATTTTCCGAGGAGTAGCATATACTCACAGTAGGATCGGGATCCAAATATCATCGCGTGACGAAACTGAAGGAATCCTACCAGAATCATCACACTCCAAATGGTATGCAAATCTAGCAAGTTTCAGTACTTATGAAACTCCCGATGTATATTTTTGCCCCATGCTCTTATGACCTTGACTAAGGCCAACAAATCATAAGTCACATGTCAAGTTCTACCCGTCGTTGTCCAGGTTAATTTGAATCCACCCGTACATACCCTTGACTAAGGCCAACAAGGTAATACGACTGTCCCAAACCAACGCATTCTATCTATGCAACATATGAATACCCACCAGCTACCAAACACTGTGCCTTGACTAAGGCCAACAAACACAGCTTGAATACTGTTGAATATTCATATGAAACGACGGAGGGCTACGAATGGTTTTGGCGAAACCGTGAACGTAGTGAACTTGATTTAGTCGATGGAACGAGATAGCTTTTAAATGGAGTGGCTCAAACTCCGCATTTTAAAAGTTTGTTTTGAAAAGAACCGAGTGGTTTTTCGAAAATGTTCCAACGACTTATACTTGGTTTATTTTCTTGCATTAGTTCTTTTAATGCATGTTTTGCTTGCATTAGTTCTTTTAATGCGTGATATTCTTGCATTAGTTCTTTTAATGCGTCCCATCAATTAATCCTACCATTGCAGAAAACAACCAAAATATGACGTACGCTTATGCCATTCGCATTCGCCACGGGGCCCCGTCATTACCCGTTAGGTTACTTAACTAACGACAGAGCGGGGGCTAGGCTAGCGCGTCTGTAAAACATAAGCAACGCCTAAATAATATCATATATAGATATACTGCAATGATAAACATTTCAGATCACAGATAAATACATTGGATATACTAGCAATCTGTAATTTGTACGAGCCTGTAACAAAAACAGATAACACGGTCGCGGTGAATAGCCAAAACCCCACCCAAGACCCCTACGGGTGCGGCAAACTACCCGCCAAGTACCCGAAGCGTAGCAACCTCCCTCATCTCCATGAGTAGGCCACTGGACACTTCGGCATACCCGGTAGGTTGTGCACCCCTCCATGGGTCTATCCTAGGAGCAAAAACAGTAAAAAGAAATTATACAATGACGGCTACAACCCCGACCCGGTTGTGTGGCCATACAAATAATTATTACATCAATTTACAAATTTACATGAATTGCAAGAAAAGAAAACTCTCGTCTCACAACCCCCGGCTATTCACCCGCGACAATCCAACATATTTACATACACATTCCAGCACATTACAGATCATGTATAACCCCGACCAATCGACTTATAGCGATTAGCCGACGTTCAATACATGCAAACATCACAGATATAACCATCATAGTCAAAGTGCAGTGAAGTTCGGAAAAAATACGGAATTATAGGACCCCAAAAGGAAATTTCTTTTCTGGAAAATCTGGGCACATATAATATATTCCAAAAATCCCAAAACCAACACAGACACACACTGCACGAAAAACGATGCACAGAAGACGACAAAGCGCGGCGGTTCCGCGGCGGATGCCTAGCTCGCGCGGCGGAAGGGCGGCGGTTTGGACGAATTACTGTATCGTTTTTCTTGGGTGTTCACACAAAACCCTGAGCCGAATTTACAAGTGTAAAGTTTTTCATTTTGAGCCAAAAAAATTTCAACAGAAACTCAGTTTTTGTAAAAGTTTGGTTTTTGGATTTTTCCGGTTCCGAACTTCGTTACACTTCACTACCAAGCTAGTTTAAGTTTAGTTAGGCTCTGATACCACTGTAAGTCCACGTTGCGACCCCCGGTTCTTACGGGGAGGCGGAAACGGTATAAAATCAAAATTTTAACGCAAGAGGCAACATGGACTAAGCTAGGTCGGGATCTTTACCTAAACTAAAACTAGCAAACTAAGCTAAAGATATTTAGCTACTCGGATGAAGATGGTTATACCTAAACTTGAACTCCTTCTCTTCAAGCTCCGATGGTGGTCCGATGGCTCCTTCTCGTCGTCTCCGTACGCCGAAGATAGATCCACTTGAAAGCTCCAACCTTTAGCTCCTTCTTCGTTCTTTGAAGAAACTAGTTCACTTGGTTTGCCAAACCTAGTGAACTAGAATGAGTAGAGAAGATTTAGAATGGGATTTTATCTATGGTTCTTGATTCTCAACTCATGAGACAAGAGAACCATAGATCAAGAGAGGGAGCAAGAGGTGGAGGGTGAGAGCAAGAGGAGAGCTCAAGAACAAGAGAGAGAATGAGCAAGAAAGAATGAGCAACTCTTTTGTCTTTCACCCTCTCATAATCCAAAGTGATCATAACTCATCATATCAAAAAAGTCTTATGTGATGGTTAGAAGCAACCATAACCTTATCATGTCATGCACTCATTTTACTCAAATGAGCAAGCAAGTAAAAGTCTTTGGCATGAAATGATAACCATGGTTATCATGATGGTCAACTAGTCAAGCCTAGTCAACAAGTCAACAAAGTCAACAAGTCAACAAAAGTCAACAAGTCAACAACCATATCACCATAATACTTAATTAATATAATAGTTAATCACATATCATATTCTCATTAGGGTTGAGCATAAAGTCAAATAGTCAACGGTCAACTGTCAACAACCCTAATGAGAATCCGCAGCCTCTGCCTCCCTGTCAACTGTGCATACACACCCGCATCCGCGTTCCGAGGAACACGAATGCAAACTGGATAAATCCAATCCCATAAGGTACACTAGGATCTGGCTTAAACCAAAGCCCGCTAGTGTAAACTGTCCGGACACTGTACGTGCACAAGTGCACGGATGTGACCGAACCCTGTCGCAAAACCATGCGACCTGTCGCAATACCATGCGACCTCTACTCTTTTGCCTAAAGGCGAAAAGCTTTCTGTGTGGGACTCTAAAGACTCGACACTACGCTGGCAGTGGGTTTAACCACAGACCGCAAGCGGCACTAGCTGTGCGTAACGGTCCCCAGGTAATGCCGACAAGAAGACCGACGAGGCGAAACCCATCTGAACTCCTACTGAGCCTGAGTGTGACATTCTCCGTACAGTCCGGTCTGTTCGTCTGATACATCGCATGGCGGGCCTAGGGGGCGGTAAACGTCAGTCCCCCAATAGCGGTACAAGTCGTGCCGGAGCGAAGCCCAAAACACCCTGAGATAACACTGGAAACCTACCAGTATATCTCGTTTGCCCTGGCCAGGGACTACTCGTGTAATGGCTCTCCTAGACACAGCGCGATGTCAACCCCCAATACCGGGAGAGACGAATCCTGTCTAACCGTCACTGCCTCCAAGTGCTTCGGGACTGCACCCAACCACCACCTGTTTGCACGACTCCTTTGAGCCGTGGTAGGGTAGTGATCAAAGTACAGTGGGAACACACCCGAGGCGAAGTGACAGTGTCAAGTCAGCGGACTAAGCTGTACTCATGTCACCTGGGAACTGATAACTGACGATAGGTATAATACCAACTAGTCAGTTCCCGACGAGTCCTGTCCAGTGTACCCGTAACCTAACGAGCACCCGCATACTATCTCAAGTACGACGTATTGACGGCTGTGGGACAGACCGTCTCCCACACTGGGATGAGAAGCGCATGTGCTGGTCTACTCCGGAGTATCGATGCCCTGTCTCGATAGTCCTGCGACCAGGGACCTGCATAAGGATGTGCTTATAGATTACCCAGCCCCACTAGTGTGACGGCCATCACATCGCTGGTAATCAAGCAAAGATCCTAAGGGCTCTACTAATGTGTATAGGCGATATACAAAATAAACACATGTACACATTGAAGTAGAAACAAACCAAGTAGCATACTACTATTTTGAGCAAGATTGTCAATACAAGGTGAATATCCCAAGCTTCCATTAAGTAATATACATACTAGTATGATACAGTAATGGCCTCTAGGGCATATACACTAATAATAAAAATATAGTGATGAAAACCTTTTGCTAAAGAGGTCACTCCCGGTGAAGGGATCTCGGCTCTTTCCTCGTGGAATGAAGTGCAGGATATTCCAACTGAATACCGCGATGCAAAACAACTTGTAATCGACTATAGTAAAGTTATTACCCTGACGTAAACTTCTGCCCAAGGGGTCACTCCCGGTGAAGGGATCTCGGCCCTTGCCTCGTCGAATGAGGTGCTGGATATTCTAACTGAATACCGCTATGCGAAACAAAAGGAAACATCTTTGTAATAACACCTTTTAAAATTTGTTCCAACAACATCAAATATAGGTTTGTTTTATCCTTGCATTGATAAGAATCAATGCAGTCCCATCAATCAATCACACCAGAAAAGAACGAAAATATAATGTACGTATATGCCATTCCCATTTGCCACTGGGTCCCGTCATCACCCGTTAGGTTACTTAACTAACGACAGAGCGGGGGCTAGACTAGCGCGGGTGTAATACATATACAACATCTAATAGTATATATACCAATATACAATAATCGCTCTAGGTGTGATAATATGCAACATCACAGAAAAGTAATAAGCATCACAGAACAATACAGATAAACTGGGATCCCCGGTTTCATAGAGCCGCTACTGAAACCCGACGTTCCCCTGGTCGTGTGGATAGCCTGTGCAATGAAACCTAGACCCCTACGGGTGCGGCAAGTTACCCGTCAAAACCTGATGCGAGGCAGCCCCCTATAGAAAAATGAATGGACCACCCGGCACTTCACGGAATCCGGTAACTTGAGCACCCCTCCTTGGGTCAACCTGCACCCCCTACGAGTGCGGCGAATAGTCTGCCAATTCTAGAGTGGGTCCCCTCTGCCTCTCAAAGCCATGAGATACGGACCCGTTGCCCTCCAGAACCCGGCTATCCGTGCACTCCGTTGCGGGGTAAACCTAGTACAGAAATAAAAATATGTACAACGGGTACATTGACCTCAACCCGGTCGTGCCCCAAAAGAATATTATACAAACAGACAGAGACGGCAGTCCACATGTTGGACGCTCGTCCCGCAATATCAAATGTACAAATAAATCCAAATAGCACTACCATTGCACACTGCTATCCACCACGACATATCCGCAATATCACAGCACAACACAGAACATCAACGCGAATGTCACGTTCGCAAATCCGTTTAAAAGAGCTATAGCAATTAGACGCAATTTACCGCTCGAATGACATTCCCGGTCGGAGATATAATATAAGTACTGCATACTAACAAGTTTAAAATTTCGATCGACAAAACTTCCCGAAGTGGGCCCCACGAACATCTGCTGTACAGTAATAAAATCTGGGCCCAAAAGAAATAAACCAAAAACCACAATTTCCACTTATGAAGCCACTGTACAAATTTGAAACACTGAACCTACAGACTGGCCGCGGATACGCGGTCAAACCCTAGGTTTGACCGTGGATCCGCGGCGGTCTTGTAGGGTCACGTGACCAAATTTCTACAGTTAGCTTAAAAAACCCTGCTCAATTTTCTGGGATGATCAAAATAATGTTTAGACAATGTTTAAAATCGACAGAAAGTATACACATGGAAATTGCGATTTTCGAAAAACCGTTCGATCGATATTTTAAACGTGTTAGCACAAGTTAGTAAAGCTTAATGCTGAGGCTCTGATACTACTGTAAGTCCACGGTAGCGCCCCGGCCGTCTAACAGACGCCAAATGCGGAACAAAAACTTTTTACAAACTGGCGCTATCGTGTACTATAACCCGGATCTGCCATTAAAGCTAAACTAACAAACTACAAAGTAGGTAGAAATGTTATACTGAACGATCCGAGTCCTTCGGTCTTCAACCATCATCCCACACTTTGTTGCGGCTGCTCCGATCTCCTGAATCTCCAGTCTTCTCGTCCAGGTGGCACCACGTCGACGGACCTTTAAACGGGCTCCCGCCTCTGAACCGAGGCAACTCGATCGTCAAGTTTGCTAAAAGAGACGACCAAGATGATGTAGAGAATGAGTAGAACACTTTGTGTCGCTTCGTCCAAAGCAATGGACGAACGGTTAATGAAGTTGCCTTTTGGATCGGGTGAATTGAGAAATGAGGCTATCTAATTTCCATGAGTTCAAAACTATATCAATCTTTTTTCAAGCAACCATTACCCTTCACCAAGAGGTGGCCGGCCACTAAATAGGAAGAGGGAGGTTAGTGTAGGAGAGGGGGGTGACCAAAAGATAAAGATCAATCATCAAAAGAAATGAGTCACCTAAACACCTTGCAACATATAATTAATGCAACAATGAGTCATGAAAACACCTCACCGAATCATTAAATGCAATAAGTGACTCACTAATCCTAGTCACCACAACATGAAGCTTCCACTCATGACTCACCTCATGACTCACCCTCAAGAAGAAAAGATAAATCCGCATTTAACCGAATGTTAAATACGGCTGATAGAAAAGTGGAAACTGGCAACTTCCAAAAGCGATCCTGAAATGAATTTCAGGATAACCCCGTAACAGTATAAACATACCCGCATTTGTATTACGACCGAATACAAATGAAACTGAGACAAAGATATTATATCTACACAGTATAATACTCGGATCCGGCTTAAACCAAAGCCCACCAGTATTATCTGGCTGAAAAATGACACGTGCGAAAACGCACGTGCATTTTCTGAACCCTGCCATAAAACCATACGGCCTCTACAACGTTTCGCCCAAACTTGGGAAATGGTCTGTGGGGGACTCTAATGACTCATCAACACACTGGCACTGGGTATAACCTTTAGCACGTCAGAGGTACAAGCTGTACGTAACGGTTGCCTATGTATTGATTGGAAGGGAAGCTGACGAGCGAACCCATCCATAAACCCTACTGAGCCTAACAGTGACAATATACATACAGTCCGGTCCGTTCGTCTAAAGAGTATCTCATATCGAGTCTAGGGGGTGGATAAAGTCAGACCCCTAATAACGTGATAATTCGTGTCGGTATGAAGCCCATCACCACCTGAGAAACTACTGATCCGAATCAGTAATTCTCCACTATCTCGACCGAGGATTTCTAGTGATGACCACCCGTGCACTGTGCGACATCAACCCCCAATACCGGGAGAGACGAATCCCCGACAATCCACTCACTGCCTCCATGTGGCTCGGGACTGTACCCAAAAAATACCTGTTTGCACGTCTCCTTTGAGCATGGTAGGGTAGAAATCAAAGCACAGTGGGAACTCACACGAGACAAATGATGATCTCAGGTCGACAAACTAACCTGTACACATGTCACCTGGGAACTAATATCTGACGATATGTATAATACCAACTAGCATGTTCCCGGCGAGTCCTGTCCGGTGTACTCATAACCCAATGAGCACCTGTATACATCTTAGGTGATCCAACTGACACCAATGGCTTGTGAGACCGGCCACCGTCCCTCATCGGGGTCTCGACTGTATACACTAGTCTACTCTGGAGTATCGATGCCCTGTCTCGAAACTCCCACGACTAGGGACACTTTAAGGATGTGCTTATAGACCCCAGCTCCCACGTATATGATCGCCATCATACTGCTGGTAGTCAAGCAAGAATCCTATGGGCTCTATCATTATGCAATAGTGAACAAAAGCATGTATATGATGATAAAGACAAACCAGATAGCATACTATCATCACGAGCAAGACTGTCATATCGGTATAGGTCCTGCCTCAATCATTGCAATCACGTACCTGCGATCCAATAATTGACTTTGAGGGCACTATATCCAACAGTAGGGTCGTCGCTTATGCTTCTCGGCAACTGAAGAAGTACGAACAGAACTATCCTACTTATGACTTAGGGATGGCTGCGGTGGTTTTTGTACTTAAGATTTGGAGACATTACCTATATGGCGAGTCGTGTCAGATATTCACGGACCATAAGAGCTTGAAGTACATCTTTCAGCAGTGAGATCTAAATCTGAGACAGCGCCGTTGGATGCAGCTAGTGAAAGACTATGATTGTGAAATTCTTTATCATCCGGGCAAGGCGAATGTAGTGGCATATGCTTTGAGTCGGAGGCCCAGAGGTAGTTTATCTTGTTTGAGCGCAGTTCAGAGGCAGTCGTCGGCAGATTGGCAGGTTCTATGCGACAGCCGAGTGCAGTTCGAGTTTACTCCGACCGAGGGACAGCTTGCGCATATCCGTGCACGTCCACAGTTACTTGACCGTATCCGTGAGGCACAGTCCAGTGATGACCGTTTTTCAGAGATTATAGAGCAGGTTAGATAGGGCAGAGATTTCGAGTTTGTGATCGATGATCAGGGGATACTACGATTTGGGACTCAACTGTGCGTACCAGATTCTGAGGGACTGAGGCGTAAGATCCTTGAGGAGGCACATCGATCGGTATACGGTGTTCATCCGGGTTCCACCAAGATGTATCATAATTTGAGAGACGTTTACTGGTGGGAAGGGATGAAGAGAGATGTCACAGACTTTGTTTCGAGATGCCTGACTTATCAGCAAGTCAAAGCCGAGCACCAGAGGCGTACAGGAGAGTTGCAGCCTTTGCCCATTCCGAAGTGGAAGTGAGAACAGATTTCTATGGACTTCATTATGGGTCTACCCAGGACCAGTCGAGGGTATGACTCTATTTAGGTGATCATGGATCGATTGACGAAAGCAGCTCACTTTCTTCCAGTGAAGACCACTTTTGGATTTGCTCAGTATGCCCATATATGTTGGATATAGTGCCCTCAGAGTCAATTATTGGATCACAGGCACGTGATTGCAATGATTGAGGGAGGACCTATGCCGGTAGGATAGTCTTACTCGAGATGATAGTATGCTATCTGGTTTAACTTTATCATCGTGTACTGCTTTAGATGACATTACGAGTCGCTATTACACGTTGATAGAGCCCCTAGGATTCTTGCTTGACTACCAGCAGTATGAGGGCGATCATATACGTGGGAGCTGGGGTCTATAAGCACATCCTTAAAAGGTCCCTAGTCGTGGGAGTTTCGAGACAGGGCATCGATACTCCAGAGTAGACTAGTGTATACAGTCGAGACCCCGACGAGGGGCGGTGGATGGTCTCACAAGCCACTGGTGTCAGTTGGTTCACCTAAGATGTATACAGGTGCTCATTGGGTTATGAGTACACCGGACAGGACTCGCCAGGAACCTGCTAGTTGGTATTATACCTGATGTCAGATAGCAGTTCCCTGGTGACATGTGTACAGGTTAGTTCATCAACCTGAGATCTTCATTTGTCTCGTGTGAGTTCCCACTGTGCTTTGATTACTACCCTACCACGCTCAAAGGAGACGTGCAAACAGGTTTTAGTTGGGTATAGTCCCGAGCCACATGGAGGCAGTGAGCGGATCTGCAGGGGTTCGTCACTCCCGGTATTAGGGGTGAGGTCGCGCTGTGTCAAGGAGAGCCAGTACATGAAAAGTCCTTGGCCAAGGCAGGAGATTTGCTGGTAGGTATTCCAGTAGTATCTCAGGGTGTTCTGGGCTACACTCCGACACGACTTGTACCGCTTTTGGGGGTCTGACTTTTACCAACACCCTAGGCCAGCCATGCGATGCTCATAGACGAACGGACCGGACTGTACGGATATTGTCACTGACAGGCTCAGTAGGGTGTCAGGATGAAATCGCTCATCGACGCCCCTTTTGGTCAATAGCTGGTAGCCCGTCACGTATGGCTAATACCTCTGACGTGCTAGTGGTTAAATCCACAGCCATAGTATTGACGAGTCTTTAGAGTCCACCACACACAGTTACTCAAGTTTCGGGCGAAACGCTGTAGAGGCCGTATGGAGATATGGCAGGGTTCGATCGGATACGTGCGGTATTGCACGGATCGTGATCGGACGGATTTTACTAGCCGGCTTTGGCTTAAGCCGGATCCTAGTATTAGTCAGTGTAGATTTTGTCTCTTTGCATTTGTATTCAGTGGAAATACAAATGCGGGCATGTATATGCAGTCGCGGGGTTTTCCTGTAATTTATTACGGGATCAGTTTTCTGAAGTTGCCAGTTTGTATTCCGTTCCGGCCGGTTTTCCTTTGCTTCTTCACGGCCGGACTTTTCGATGGAGGGGGGTTATTTGCAAGTTTGCAAATAACATTTGTGGAGGGGGTTTCTTGCATTTGTGGTTGCATCATGATGGGATTCCATTTTAATCTCATTCTTTGCATTTATGAGATTAGAAATGGTTTTGACCTTGGTGTGACTATTTTCTTCTTTAATATACATTCTCCTCTTGCTTTATTCTTGAAAAATTCCTCCACCATTTCTTCATGAGGGGGCCGGCCACTTCAAGGTGAGAAGGGGAGAGTTTTCTTTTGGGTGTGGAAAATTGATTCATGACATTTTAGCTTGCTACAAAATTCATCACCTCTCCAAAAAGGTTCATTCCTCCACATCCATATCATGGAAACTTCTATAACCCCAAAGAGACAAGTTTCTACACTACACCTACGGTACCCTTGGACGCGTCGGCTAGCCAACTTCGCGTCCGAGTTGCTTCGGTCCAGAGGTGGGAGCCCGTAAAAGAATTTGGCTACGTGATGCCCTTTCCGACGAGGAGCTGACAGACGGAGATTCCGCAGGAGATCGGAGTGTAGACGAAGACCGAAGGACACGGATCGCTTGGTATAACTCTCTACCCATCTTTTAGTTTGCTAGTAGCTAGGTTAATGGCCCGATCCGGGTTAAAAGTGCACGGTGGTGCCGGTTTGCAAGTTTCGCAAAGATTTTTGTTTCCGCATTTCCGGCGTAGGATCGACGGCCGGGACGCCTCCGTGCACTTACATTGGTATCAGAGCCACGCCATTAACCTTACCTAGCTTGCTCTAGTATGTTTAAAGACTCGATCGAACAAAAATCCTAAAAAAAAACCGTATTTTCAAAGCATCAGGTTTCTGTCGAAATTTTTTTGGGCTCTAAAAATTTTTCAGGTTGTTGCAGAATAACATGCAGGGAATTCTAAGACTTCTGAGAAAATTTGGTGACATGAATCCACTTTTCCACCGCGGAACCACGGCCAAACCCATGCATTGGCCGTGGTTCCGCGGCCATTATAAGTCCTTGTTGCACCAAATTTTTCCAGTGGGTCTTAGACTGTGAAATAGGGTTTTTGGAACATTCTTTTAGGGCCCAGATTTTCTGTAAGTGCTACAGTAGTGCTTGGGGCCCACTTGGGTATATTTGTTCGATCGGATATTTTAAACATGCTAGTTCATAGTATTTACATTATATCTGCGACCATGAATGTCACTTGATCGGTAAATCCTGTCTAACTGCTATAGCCCTCTTAGACAGATTTGCGAACGTGACAATCACGTTGATGTTCTGTGTTGTGCTGTGATGTTGCGGATTGGTCGTGGGGGATAGCCTGGATGCAATGTTAGTACAGTTTCGTTTTATATGTACATTTGATATTGCGGGGCGAGCATCTAACATGTGAACTGTCGTCACTGCCTGTTTGTATATTATTCTTTTGGGGCACGACCGGGTCGAGGTCGATGTACTCGTTGTATGTATATTTTATTTTCTGTACTAGGATTACTCTGTGGAGGGGTGCACGGATAGCCGGGTTCTAGAGGGCAACGAGCCCGCATCTCATGGCATTGAGACGGAAGGGGCTTTACTCTAGAATTGGCGGGCTATTCGCCGCACTCATAGGGGGTATAGGTTGACCCAGGAGGGGTGCCCAAGTTACCGGATTCCGTGAAGTGCTGGGTGGTCCATTCACGTTGCTGAAGGGGGCTGCCTCGCTTCAGGTTTTGGCGGGTAACTTGTCGCGCCCGTAGGGGTCTAGGATTTCATTGCATAGGCTATCCACACGACCAGGAGAACGTCGGGTTTCAGTAGCGGCTCTATGAAAACCGGGGATCCCAGATATCTGTATTGTTCTGTGATGCTGGTTACATTTCAGTGATGTTGCATTTTATCACGCCTTGAGCGAATATTATATATTGATATATATACTAGTAGATGTTGTATATGTTTTGCATCCGCGCTAGTCCAGTCCCCGCTCTGTCGTTAGTTAAGTAACCTAACGGGTGATGACGGGACCCAGTGGCGAATGCGGATGGCATATACGTACATCATTATTTTCGTTCTTTTGTGGTGTGATCAATTGATGGGACTGCGTTGATTCGGATCAATGCAAGCTAAACAAACCTATTCTGATGTTGTTGGAACACTTTTTCAAAAAGCTGTTATTGTAAGGACGTTCTCTTCTGTTTTGCATCGTGGTATTCAGTTGGAATATCCTGCTCCTCAGTCGACGAGGCAAGGGCCGAGATCCCTTCACCGGGAGTGACCCCTTGAACAGAAGTTTGCGTCAGGGAAATAACTTCACTATAGCCGATTACTTTTGCTTTGCATCGTGGTATTCAGTTGGAATATCCTGCACCTCATTCTACGGGGAAAGAGCCGAGATCCCTTCACCGGGAGTGACCTCTTTAGCAAAGATTTTCGTCACTATATTTTTATAAAACTATCCGTTCCTTCAACGATATCAAGTTCACCGGGAACCTGCTAGTTGGTATTATACCTGACGTCAGATAGCAGTTCCCTGGTGACATGTGTACAGGTTAGTTCATCGACCTGAGATCGTCATTTGTCTCGTGTGAGTTCCCACTGTGCTTTGATTACTACCCTACCACGCTCAAAGGAGTCGTGCAAACAGGTTTTAGTTGGGTACAGTCTCAAGTCACATGGAGGCAGTGAGCGGATCAACAGGGGTTCGTCTCTCTCGGTATTGGGGGTGAGGTCGCGCTGTGTCTAGGAGAGCCAGTACATGAAAAGTCCTTGGCCAAGGCAGGAGATTTGCTAGTAGGTATTCCAGTAGTATCTCAGGGTGTTCTGGGCTATACTCCGACATGACTTGTACCGCTTTTGGGGGTCTGACTTTTACCAACCCCCTAGGCCTGCCATGCGATGCTCATAAACGAACGGACCGGAATGTATGGATATTGTCACTGACAGGCTCAGTAGGGTGTCAGGATGAGTTCGCTCATCGACGTCCCTTTTGGTCAATAGCTGGTAGCCCGTCACGTATGGCTAATACCTCTGACGTGCTAGTGGTTAAATCCACAGCCATAGTATTGACGAGTCTTTAGAGTCCACCACACACAGTTACTCAAGTTTCGGGCGAAACGCTGTAGAGGCCGTATGGAGATATGGCAGGGTTCGATCGGATACGTGCGGTATTGCACGGATCGTGATCGGACGGATTTTACTAGCCGGCTTTGGCTTAAGCCAGATCCTAGTATTAGACAGTGTAGATTTTGTCTCTTTGCATTTGTATTCAGTAGGAATACAAATGCGGGCATGTATATGCAGTCGCGGGGTTTTCCTGTAATTTATTACTGGATCAGTTTTCTGAAGTTGCCAGTTTGTATTCCGTTCCGGCCGGTTTTCCTTTGCTTCTTCACGGCCGGACTTTTCGATGGAGGAGGGTTATTTGCAAGTTTGCAAATAACATTTGTGGAGGGGATTTCTTGCATTTGTGGTTGCATCATGATGAGATTTTATTTTAATCTCATCCTTTGCATTTTTGAGATTAAAAATGGTTTTGACCTTGGTGTGACTATTTTCTCCTTTAATATACATTCTCCTCTTGCTTTATTCTTGAAAAATTCCTCCACCATTTCTTCATGACGGGGCCGGCCACTTCAAGGTGAGAAGGGGAGATTTTTATTTTGGGTGTGGAAAATTGATTCATGACATTTTAGCTTGCTACAAAATTCATCACCTCTCCAAAAAGGTTCATTCCTCCACATCCATATCATGGCAACTTCTATAACCCCAAAGAGACAAGTTTCTACACTACACCTACAGTACCCTTGGACGCGTCGGCTAGCCAACTTCGTGTTAGTTATATGTATGCCCTAGAGGCCATTACTGTACATAGGATGTACATTGTAGTGGATGCTGGGACATATATAGGGAGGACTTTCTTGCTCAACATGATAGTATGCAATCTGGTTGCTCTTTACCTTATCGTGTATACTGATTGTCTCTCTGTTACATGTTGGTAAAGCCTTTAGGATGTGTACTTGACTACTTGGACTATGATGCAGATCATACTAGTGGGGACAGATAATCTATAAGTACATCCTTCAAAGTCCCTAGTCGTGGGTGTATCGAGACGGGGCATCGATATACCAGAGTAGACTAGCGTATACCTTCTCGACCCATACAGATGGGCGATGGATGATCCCATATCCATTGGTGTTTGACATCAGAGATGATATACGGGTGCTCAGTGGAGACTGGGTACACTGGACGGACTCGCCGAGAACTCCCAGATGGTATTATACCTTACGTCAGATGGCAGTTCTCTGGTGACACTGGTACAGAGTAGTCTGTTGACCCGAGATCGTCATAGAGTCTTGTGTGATTCCCACTGTGCTTTGATTTCCACCTTACCACGTCCAAGAGGGCGTGCAAAACGGTGGCTTTTGGGTACAGTCCCGAATCATATGGAGGCAATGAGCGATAGGAGGGGATTCGTCTCTCCCGGTATAGGGAGTTGATGTTGCGCTGTGTTCGATTGGCTATAACCGGAAATCCCTTGCCAGGGTTGCTGAGATTTACTGGTAAGTGTTACCAGTAGTTTCTCGAACTGTTATAGACCTCATATCGACACGACTTATCGAGCTATTGGGGTCTGACGTTTACCACCCCTAGGCAAGATATGCGACATATCAGACGAACAGACCGGACTGTACGGTAAGTGTTACTGGTTGGATTCACAGGAGTATGAGCGGGTTTGCTCGTCGATCTTCTGATCGCTCAATACCCGGGTGGCCGTTACGTTTAGCAGACCGCTTGCGGCTTGTGGGTGTTTGATATGATCATCACCTGCTGCCGGCGTATTGACGAGTCTTTAGAGTCCTACACAGAGGTTTCCTGGCTCAAGCGAAACGAAATAGGAGCGCATATGAGATATGTGCGGGACCGAGAATAATGCGTGTATGTGATACCGTATTCTATTCTCGCGATAAATGTATCGAATGGTTGTATGTGATATAACCTAGTTATCGAATCAACGATTGATTCGATAAGCCGATACATTGGATATTAGTCAGTTATATGCGATATGACCGGATCGTTAAATCAAGTGTTGATTTAATGATTTAATGCATAATTATATATTTGATATATTACTTTGCATTAACTAGTATTGGTTCACTTTAAATGGATTTTCTCACTTGGATTGTGCACATTGTATATGTGATATACTTTTGTACACAAGTTTGTATCATGTTTGATGATACATGCTCACTAGGGTTTGTGTAAAGATTAAACCATGGTTGTGTAATGGTTAGGGTTTTCCTTTTCTTATTCATTTATTTATTTATTTCATTTATTTTATTTTGGAAAAGAAAAAGGGAAAATGGTGGCTTTGTTTGTTTGTATATTGAAGCTTCATGAAGCTTTGACTAAGTGACCATTTTGTCTCATGCTTAACCCTAACCATTCCACTTAACCCTAGTTCATTCTCTACACTTGACCATGGTTTGATTATAATAAGTATTCATTTTATTTTCTTTTTGGATATACTTATCATAACATTTTTTCATCATCTTCTTCTTCTTAAAAGATGAAGAAAGCTTGCTCCTTCAATGGCAACTTGAGCAAATGAGTGAGAAATCCAATTCTAAAGTGAACCTACCTCCTATTTCTTCATCCTCTACCTCTTGCCAAGTAGTATAGGGTGTTTTCTTCACAAGTTTCATGACTTGGTGAAGTCGGAGCTTGATCTTGTGATGCCACGACGTAGATCATCTTCGGCATCGTAGTCGATGACCTAGCCCGCCCATTTCTCCGATGAAGCCGACGCTAGAGCCCGGGATTTGATTTGGACAGCAAGGGGACTTCATCGCGGAGCTATGGAGGTGGAGAACCGGATCTACAAAGGTCGTATTTCCGTTCACTTAGTTAATTTGTTAACTAGTTTCATCTTTCGCCTAAAATTCTAGTTAACAATCCGTATTAGGGTTTCTCGGCACCCATAAAATTTGAAATTGGCATGGTTGATGCCTTATGAGACCTCCTTAGTGTGCCTAGGAACCCTACAGTGGTATCAGAGCTACTAGACATTGGATTTCGACCTATGGGGGGTTCTTACTGTGTGACAGTGTGGCGAAGCATAGGCTCTTACCCCCAGGGTGTCCCGAGACCGGAAGGTGTTCCGGCGGGTTGTAGTCCTCGCGAGGGGGCATGCGTAAAAAGTAGCGGCTGAGGGACCCGTTGGTGCCACGGTGACCCTATTGGATGGGGTGGCTGCCTGACCTACAGTGGTATCAGAGCCTAGCTAGAGCCTTAGGCGATGCGTAGACGGAGTTAGAAGTCCGATTAAACCGAAACCCTAACACAAATTTGCTCTCTGGACTTTTTCCAAAAATTGGGTTTTTTCCAGATTAAAAATATGCAGAAAATTCAGCAGGAAATTCTAAGAATTACGGTGCAAAAATTACCTAATGATCTGTCTAAAGTGCGGCGGAACCGCGGCATTAGCGTGCTAATGCGGCGGTTCCGCGGCCATTTTGTCTCTTCTCCCATTGAATTTTGCATAGTAATTCCTATTTTGCAGTGCTGGTTTTCCTGGGATATTTTTTTCTGAACTCAAGAGTTGAGTTTTCTGGGTTGTATTGGGGACTCGGTGTTTCGATCGGATTGTCTAATTTTGTCTATGTGGCTTTCCGGATATTTTAGAATATGTTAAAAAGTTCGACCGGATATAAATACCCAACTTTTCTCCTGCCGGGAAATTTCCAAGTGTTGGATTTTTCCGTGGTTTAAAGACGTTCTAAGTAGTACAAGTAACGCGATGGTCCCTCTAGAAGACAACAAACCTTAACTCGATTATGTGACCGTCTTGAACTGCCCTTTGAACCTTCGGGTTTGGGGCAGTACGGCGTGCCACATGTGAGGCGTTGGCTTGACCCTTCTACGGCTGGACCGTTGGTACTGAGGCACGAAGTGAATGTCTTTGAACTTATTTCATGAGTTGAGCTGTTTCGGGAAAACTTGGGTGTTCGACTGTTCGATCGGAAAGTTTAACATTTTCTGTTTATCTGGAATGTGATACAACATTTGGAATTCACAAGAAGTTATGAGATAACAGAATGAATGTTATAAACATAGCAGTTTAGTCTCACTTGATCGGTTGCCACGGAATTTTGATGCGATCAAAAGTCCGTCGCAATCACGTAGCGTACGCGGATACTCGCCGGGTAAACTTAATAGACAGCCTCGCCCCATAACCCCGACCAAGTGACTGTAGGAGAACCCCGTCGCCGAAAGCATCCGTTTGGGTGCTCGCGGCAGCGGTGTTCCGCCTTGGTGCACTTCGTCGACGGTATCGGGGGTGCGGCCGCCTACTAAAGTTTGCGATGAGCATTCGATCAGGATGTCGGGAATCTTGTTGAATTGCCCAACTTGATATTGAAAAGTGTTTTCGATTTTGAGACTAAAATGCGGGGTTTATAATTGTTAGGCATGCGATGTCTAAGGAATTCATTTGATTAGGCATGCGATGTCTAAAGAGGTTGCAGATTCCAACTGTTGTAGTTTTACACTTTCTTTTCTGTGACCGTAAGTGTAATATGTGATATCGCCGGTTTCGTTGCTATATGTCAACGACAATTGGGATACGCATGTTTACTTACGTTGATGACATGTGATGTTATGTGTTGCTGGATATGTTATATTGGATCGTCGTGTTTGAATAGCCGGGGGTTTTTTATGTGAGATGAGTGTTTTTCATTTTCATTCATGTAAAAACTTGTATGTAATATTCTTTTATTGGGGCACTTCCAGGTTGCGGAAGATGTCACCTTTTGTATATTATTTACTTTTCCGCACTAGGATAGACCCAAGGAGGAGAGCACAAGTAACCGGGTTCTGGAGTCCAGTGGGAGACCAACTCGAGGAGTCGAGTCCGGGTCTCCTAACTCTAGAATTGGTAGGGTTGCTTGCCGCTCTCGTAGGGGTCTAGGGGTGTGGGTTTGGCTATTCATCACGACCGTGGAATCTGTGTTTTATACTGGCTCGTAGTGAAAACACGGACGTCCTAGTATATCCAATATTTCATATGATTCTTCTGCTGCGATATCTGTGATGTGATCATGTGATATGTTCTTTGATGGATACTTTATATAGTATATATGATATATTATATAGACGTTACTTATGTTTTACACCCGCGCTAGCCCTGCCCCGCTCTGCCGTTAGTTACCTAACCTAACGGTGCACGAGGGGACATCGAGGCGAATGCGAATGGCATAAGTGTACGTCGTATTTATCTGTGATGTTTAGGTATCTTAAATGATGGGACTTCATTAATGAGATTAACGAAATAAAAGAAACCTAAGATGTTGTAGAATCGAATTTCAAAAATAAAATAGGTAGCTACAGTTCTTGCTTTGCACAGCGGTATATGTGATATATCCTGCACCTTATTCGATGAGGAAAGGACCGAGATCCCTTCACCGGGAGTGACTCCTTTAGCAATAACTGGCAGATGCTACACACTCGGTTTGTCTTTTGATTGCTTTTAAGAGTTTTTGCTTTGCACAGTGATATATATGATATATCCCGCACCTCATTCGACGAGGAAAGGACCGACGATCCCTTCACCGGGAGTGACTCCTTTAGCAAAACTAGAAAAGCCTCAAAAACACTCCATTTCAAAAATTCATTCGATCCTACAACGATATCAAGTTCATTACGTAATAGGTTTTCAGAAAAACCTGTCGTAGCCCTCCGTCATTTCAGATAAGTACTAGTTAGTATTCGTGCTGCGGTAGTTTGGCATTCGTCAAGGCGTAGTGTGCGGTAGCTAACTAGTATTTATCTGCTTATGCATATGATGCAGATTGGATTAGGGTATTCGTACGGCGTTGTTTGGCATTCGTCAAGGGTCGTGCGGGTGGGTTTAATTCAATCAAGAAATGTACGGGTTGAACTTGACTAGTGGACTATGGGTTGTTTGGCATTCGTCAAGGTCATAGAACGCTAGGGGCAAAATTATCGGGAATTTCAAGTGTTGAAATTTGCAATGAGATTGCATACCTTCTATGAGATAGTTGGATCCCGATACCCGCTGCGAGTAAGTGTTACTCCTGGGAGAGTTTTACACATTACAATTAGCCGATCAAGTAGGTGTCTAGAAAGGTGTCAACGAGGTTACGCCTATGGGAAAACGAGGTTTACATTAATTAGGTTCAAGCGAAAGCACGGGGGACCTCCCTCAAAGTACCGACACAGGCCTGGCTGAAAGATTGGCGAACTTGTAGTGTGTAATTAATCCCGGCTAGTCTTTCCTTTTAGGGTTTGAAGGAAGATTTGATAAAAACAGTGGGAGCCATCCTGATTAGATAAAATAATAACCAATCTATTCTTGCAAGAGTGCACGCTGAGTGTTTTCTTCTCTCTCTCTCCAGGTAGCGACCATATCACGCCTTAATCAAGATAATAATATGGATATTTGACCGAACCCGCTTGTTATACTGGGCTGGGGAACGTTGGTCCCGCTCCAGCTTATAATTGTTATAAGACAGAACAGGAAATTGGGGAATACCAGATTTCCCGTGCCGCCCAAACGAAGAGAGTGCATGTAAATGCATCATCTTCGGGTGTGTTCATTACAAAGAACTGTTTCTCAGTATCCTTTACGTCCTGGGTATGTGATACCAGATCAGGATCCCAGATATGTAATCTGTTACATAGGGCTACAGAAAGGTAGAGAACTAAGAACGGGTGATAAGTTTCATGAGGCAGAAAACGGGGCAAGTGTTGCAGCCAAGTCTGTTGGTCACTGTCACCCTGTATTACCAATACATTGATTCTGAACGAATGTTATTAGATACCGAACTTGATATACAAAATCATATCAGTCTCTTTATTAGTAAAGAAAGGATATAATTTTGTATTTTTGGATAATGTTTTGAACATTTCCTATATCAAAAGTTGATCGGTTCAGGCACGTTATCTAAAAGCATTGATGTTCTAAATCAAACTACAGTTCTTTAGTATACGGAACACACACAAGAGGAAGAGTTCAGAAATGAACGAATCCTTCTTGAGGCATTATAGACTGGGTCATATCAATGCGATCCGACTGGCTGAAGTCACATTTTAGATGCATATTTAAATCAGTTTGAATTTACATCTTGTGAAACTTGCCAGTCATGTCACAGAGATAAGATGACCATAGCTCCGTTTACTGGAAACAGAGAAAGAGTTGGTGAACTCTTGGGATGATACATGTTGATGTATAAAGGTCCCCTGTCTACAGATGCCAAGACCGGTTCTTTGTACTTCATTACATTCTCTGATGATCTCTCAAGATTCAGACATATGTTCTTGTTGAAACATAAGTTCGAACCTTTTAAGATATTCACAGAATATAAGTTAGAAGTAGAGAACCAATACGGGTATAAGTATTATGTCCTTTGATGAGATCAAGGAGGAGAATACTTGAGCACGAAATTCTTGGACTTTTCTAAAGGAGAATGAGATTCTCTCTCAGCATTACTCCTCCGTATACACCATAGCACGATGGTATATCGGGATGGAGCAATCACACCCTATATGATAGGGTGTGCTCTATGATGAGTACTACTGAGTTACCTGTTTTCTTTTGGTGGTTATGCACTTGAGAAGCTGCATACCTATTGAATAGGGTTCAAATCAAATCAGTTGCCTACCATTTTATATGTGATATGATAAGGGAAGAGCCCATATCTTAAGTTGGTTAAGATTTGGGGTTGTCCGGGCTATGTCTAAAAGCAAAATCCGGACAAGCTCGAGGCAAAGTCTGTTATGTAGAACTGAAAATGTTCCAGCTATACAAATTGCAGCTGATGATTTGATAGAACCAAAGGATTCAGTAGATTCCAACGAACCTCAGCCTCTCCGCCGATCTAGTAGGGTTCCTCACCCACCTGAGAGATACTTCGGTTTCTCTATGACAGTGGGAGCGAGGATTGCATCAAGAGATGATGACCCAACTAGTTTCGACCTGGCCATCAGGAGTGAGACTCTGTTAGAATGGCTGGATGCTTAGTGATCTGAGATGGAATCCTTATACACCAACAAAGTATGGACTTTGGTTGCTATATCTGAAGGGTTAAATTCCCATCAGGAGCAAGTATATCTTGAGAAGATTACTTGGTGTACTTGGAAAGGTTGAGACATTCAAAGCTGGACTTGTTAAAAGTTTTCGTCATCGACCAGGCGTGGATAATGATGAAACCTTTTCCAGTACCTATGCTTAAGTCCATCCAGATACTACTTGCCACGGCTACATACCATGACTACGATATCTGGCGGTTGGGTGTCATGACTGCTTTTCTAAATGATATTTTAGAAGAGTGTGTCTATAAGTACACAGCCAGAGGGCCTCGTAGACAGTGGGAGCAGTGGAAACGTGTGCAAGATGCTTTATAGGATAAAGCAGACATCGCGGAGTTGGAACATCTGTTTTGATGGATTAGTCAAAGAAGTTAACATCATCAAAATGGTAGATGAACCTTGTATAAACAAAAAGGTAGTAGGGAGTATGGTGACGATCCTCGTAGAGTACGTGGATGACATACTCTTGATAGGGAAGGAGTTTCCTATGCTACGCTCGGTCAATCTCCACTTATCAAAATGATTCTCCATACAGGATCAAAGTGATACCTCCTAAATCCTGGGTTTTGGATCTATGCGATAGATCTAATTGGATGTTAGGATTCTCACTAGTTGTAGTGTGATGGTATCAACCGGTCCTGGGGAGAATCACTGGAAGGGTTCCAGGGTGATAAGGACGACTGAGAGTCAGTCACAGGCATTGTCTTTACCCTCAGTAAAGGGACAGTATGTTGGAAGAGTTCCAAGCTAGATACCGTGGCATACTAGACGATAAAGGCTGGATACATCGCTACTTAAGATGCTACCAAAGAGGGAGTCTGGGTGTATATTAGTTTATGAGATGAACTTCGTTCCTTCCATTGTGTTACAATGGAGTTGTGGCTTATGCCAAGGAACGTCCGTCCCATCAGTGATCCAGACGTATTCTGAGGCAGCATCACCTGTCATGGAGATAGTTGATCTCCAAGGGATCGAGGTTAGGAGAGTAGACGCAGAGGACAACACGGGGGATCCACTCACAAAGGCCTTTTCCCAGAGAGAGACTTTTCAGGGATGGTTGAGTATGAGATACTGCAACCACTGCTACAGATGGCCCTAGTGCAAGTGGAAGATTGTTAGTTATATGTATGCCCTAGAGGCCATTACTGTACATAGGATGTACATTGTAGTGGATGCTGGGACATATATAGGGAGGACTTTCTTGCTCAACATGATAGTATGCTATCTGGTTGCTCTTTACCTTAACGTGTATACTGATTGTCTCTCTGTTACATGTTGGTAAAGCCCTTAGGATGTGTACTTGACTACTTGGACTATGATGCAGATCATACTAGTGGGGACAGATAGTCTATAAGTACATCCTTCAAAGTCCCTAGTCGTGGGTGTATCGAGACGGGGCATCGATATACCAGAGTAGACTAGCGTATACCTTCTCGCCCCATACAGATGGGCGATGAATGATCCCATATCCATTGGTGTTTGTCATCAGAGATGATATACGGGTGCTCAGTGGAGACTGGGTACACTTGACGGACTCGCCGAGAACTCCCAGATGGTATTATACCTTACGTCAGATGGCAGTTCTCTGGTGACACTGGTACAGAGTAGTCTGTTGACCCGAGATCGTCATAGAGTTTTGTGTGATTCCCACTGTGCTTTGATTTCCACCTTACCACGTCCAAGAGGGCGTGCAAAACGGTGGCTTTTGGGTACAGTCCCGAATCACATGGAGGCAATGAGCGATAGGAGGGGATTCGTCTCTCCCGGTATAGGGAGTTGATGTTGCGCTGTGTTCGATTGGCTATAACCGGAAATCCCTGGCCAGGGTTGCTGAGATTTACTGGTAAGTGTTACTAGTAGTTTCTCGAACTGTTATAGACCTCATATCGACACGACTTATCGAGCTATTGGGGTCTGACGTTTACCACCCCTAGGCAAGATATGCGACATATCAGACGAACAGACCGGACTGTACGGTAAGTGTTACTGGTTGGAATCACAGGAGTATGAGCGGGCTTGCTCGTCGATCTTCTGATCGCTCAATACCCGGGTGGCCGTTACGTTTAGCAGACCGCTTGCAGGTTGTGGGTGTTTGATATGATCATCACCTGCTGCCGGCGTATTGACGAGTCTTTAGAGTCCTACACAGAGGTTTCCTAACTCAAGCGAAACGAAATAGGAGCGCATATGAGATATGTGCGGGACCGAGAATAATGCGTTTATGTGATACCGTATTCCATTCTCACGATAAATGTATCGAATGGTTGTATGTGATATAACCTAGTTATCGAATCAACGATTGATTCGATAAGCCGATACATTGGATATTAGTCAGTTATATGCGATATGACCGGATCGTTAAATCAAGTGTTGATTTAATGATTTAATGCATAATTATATATTTGATATATTACTTTGCATTAACTAGTATTGGTTCACTTTAAATGGATTTTCTCACTTGGATTGTGCACATTGTATATGTGATATACTTTTGTACACAAGTTTGTATCTTGTTTGATGATACATGCTCACTAGGGTTTGTGTAAAGATTAAACCATGGTTGTGTAATGGTTAGGGTTTTCCTTTTCTTATTCATTTATTTATTTATTTCATTTATTTTATTTTGGAAAAGAAAAAGGGAAAATGGTGGCTTTGTTTGTTTGTATATTGAAGCTTCATGAAGCTTTGACTAAGTGACCATTTTGTCTCATGCTTAACCCTAACCATTCCACTTTACCCTAGTTCATTCTCTACACTTGACCATGGTTTGATTATGATAAGTATTCATTTTATTTTCTTTTTGGATATACTTATCATAACATTTTTTCATCATCTTCTTCTTCTTAAAAGATGAAGAAAGCTTGCTCCTTCAATGGCAACTTGAGCAAATGAGTGAGAAATCCAATTCTAAAGTGAACCCACCTCCTATTTCTTTATCCTCTACCTCTTGCCAAGTAGTATAGGGTGTTTTCTTCACAAGTTTCATGACTTGGTGAAGTCGGAGCTTGATCTTGTGATGCCTCGACGTAGATCATCTTCGGCATCGTAGTCGATGACCTAGCCCGCCCATTTCTCCGATGAAGCCGACGCTAGAGCCCGGGATTTGATTTGGACAGCAAGGGGACTTCATCGCGGAGCTATGGAGGTGGAGAACCGGATCTACAAAGGTCGTATTTCCGTTCACTTAGTTAATTTGTTAACTAGTTTCATCTTTCGCCTAAAATTCTAGTTAACGATCCGTATTAGGGTTTCTCGGCACCCGTAAAATTTGAAATTGGCATGGTTGATGCCTTGTGAGACCTCCTTAGTGTGCCTAGGAACCCTACACTTTGCGCCCGAGTTGCTTCGGTCCAGAGGTGGGAGCCCGTAAAAGAATTTGGCTATGTGGTGCCCTTTCCGACGAGGAGGTGACAGACGGAGATTCCGCGAGAGATCGGAGTGGAGACGAAGACCGAAGGACACGGATCGCTTGGTATAACTCTCTACCCATCTTTTAGCTTGCTAGTAGCTAGGTTAATGGCCCGATCCGGGTTAAAAGTGCGCGGTGGTGCCGGTTTGCAAGTTTCGCAAAGTTTTTCGTTTCCGCATTCCAGGTGTCGGATCGACGGCCGGGACGCCACCGTGCACTTACAAGATATACATTGACGAGATTGTACGACCGCATGGCGTCCTGACTTGTATTGTGTCCGACCAAAGCACCAATTCACCAGCCGACTATGGCAGAAACTTCAGGAGGCTTTAGACACCTGATTGAGTTTCAGCACAATTTTTCATCCATAGACCGACGGTCGGTCAGAACGGACTATTCAAACTCTTGAGGAAATACTCTGAGCGTGCGTTTTAGGTTTCGGTGGCAGCTGGGATCATCATTTGCCCTTGATAGAGTTCTCCTATAATAACAGCTTCCAGGAAACGATTCAGATGGCACCCTTTGAGGCGTTATATGGGAGGAGATGTCGATCGCCTGTATGTTAGACAGAGCTCAGTGGGAGCAGTATTTTGGGGCCGCAGATTGTGCAGGAGACGACCGAAAAGATTCAGTTGATTCATGATAGGATGAGAGCGGACCAGAGCTGGCAGAAAACTTATGCGTACCAACGTCGGCGCAGACTTGAGCTTACTGTAGGCGATCATGTTTTCTTGATGGTCTCTCCGATGAAGGGCGTGATGAGATTTGGGAAGAAAGGGAAGCGTAGTCCTAGATATGTCGGATTAACTCCGCTTCCGTCGGGTTTTAGAAATACGAGTTTTCAGAATAGAAAAGAGAAGGGGGAGGAGGGACTTACGGGTTTGTTGATTAAATAAGAGGAAAAAGAAGGGGTAGGAGGTGCCAGTGTGTCGTTTCTTCGCCGGGAGCTCCTAGGGTCGTCGTCGGAAGTTCGCCGGAGTTTCGCCCTTCGCTAACTCCACTTGTACCCAAAAGTTCTAGAGAATTTTCTTGAGAGTTTGGACAGAGTTTGTGAGTGAGGAGGGTGTGAATTGGAGTGGTATTTATAGGAAAAAATTATGGTTAGGGTAGGTGAAAGGGTGTGTTAAAATTGTATTAAAATTTGTATTAAAAATTAGATTAATTGAGGTTTTGAATGGCTCTGTTAGTGTGCAGGGTTTTTAAACTATACATGGATTATAAGGAGGCCAAGAGTCACAATTTTAAAGAAGGAAGAATCGAATTTTGGCCGAGTTCGACCGGCGGCGGCGGCTGATTCAGGCGAGTCGCCTGCCGATCCGGGCCGAGTCGGGCCGATTCTTCCTGCCATGTGTCCCTTGTCGCTTGGTCTATCTCCTGGGCCAGTTTTTTTTATATGTGACTTTTGGTTTTTACGAGTTATGCACGTTTAGGCTCTTGGGCTTCTAAAAATTTAAAAGAGAACTAATAAAAAAAATAATGTCGTTAATGGGATTTGAACTCTGGTGCTTTGGTTCAGCAGTGCAAAGTCTTACCAATGAGCTACAAGCTCCTTCTTGCTGTTAAGAAGTGAATCAAATTCTTATAGTACTCACAGGAAATGTAAATACCCTAAGTATACATTAACTTTAAATGAATTTTATGTACACTAAAATTGGAGTTTTTACAGAGGCCGTAAAGCTTTGGCCCAGACCTGTATCAATGACGGAGGTCCGCAGCTTTTTGGGCTTAGCCGGTTACTACCGTCGTTTTGTGTAGGACTTCTCGCGTATCGCTGCACCGCTGACCGGACTAACCAGGAAGGGGGTTCATTTTCTTTGGAATGAGGCATGCGAGCAGAGTTTTCAGCAGTTGAAGACTCGGTTGACGACTGCACCAGTTTTATCTTTGCCTTCTGGATCGGGCGGTTTTGTCGTTTACTGTGATGCTTCTCGTGTAGGGATCGGTTGTGTATTGATGCAGCATGATAGGGTTATCGCTTATGCTTCCCGGCAGTTGAAGAAGCATGAGCAGAATTATCCCACTCATGATCTTGAGATGGCCGCGGTGGTCTTTGCGCTTAAGATTTGGAGACACTACTTATACGGGGAGTCGTGTCATATTTTCACAGACCACCAGAGCTTAAAGTACATCTTCCAGCAGTAGGATCTGAATTTGAGACAACGCTGTTGGATGGAGCTCGTGAAGGATTATGATTGTGAGATCCTTTATCACCCGGGCAAGGCGAATGTGGTAACTGATGCTTTGAGTCATAAGCCCGGGGGTAGCTTGTCCCAGTTGAGCGCAGTTCAGAGATAGTCTTCTGCAGATTGGCAGATCTTGTGCGACAGTAGAGTACAGTTTGAGTTCACTTCCACAGGGGAGAGCTTGCTCATGTCCGTGCTCGTCCACTTTTACTTGATCGTATTCGTGAGGCACAGTCCGACGATACCCGTTTGTCTGAGATTCTTGAGCATGTTCGGCAGGGTAGAGATTCGGAGTTCTTGATTGATGACCAGGGTGTGCTACGTTTTGGGACTCGTTTGTGTGTACCTGATACCGATGGGTTAAGGCGCGAGATCTCAGAGCAGGCACATCAGTCGGCTTATAGTGTTCACTCAGGTTCCATCATGATGTATCGTGACTTGAGAGATATCTACTGGTGGGAAGGGATGAAGAGTGATGTTTCGGACTTCATTTCGAGGTGCCTGACTTGTCAGCAAGTCAAGGCTGAGCATCTGAGACCGGCAGGAGAGTTTCAACCTTTACCCGTTCTGGAGTGGAAATAGGAACAGATCTCCATGGATTTCATTATGGGTCTATCCAGGTCCAGTCGAGAGTATGACTCCATTTGGGTGATTATTGACTGGTTGACGAAAGCGGATCACTTCCTTCCAGTGAAGACCACTTTCGGTTATGCTCATGCTCAGTTGTACATTGATGAGATTGTGCGTTTGCATGGCGTTCCCACATGCATTGTATCCGATGGAGGCACCCAGTTTACTAGCCGTCTTTGGCAGAAGCTTTGGGTACCCGATTGAGTTTTAGCACCGCTTTCCATCCGCAGACCGATGGTCAGTCAGAGCGGACTATACAGACTCTGGAGGATATGCTTCGTGTGTGCGTGCTTGATTTTGGTGGCAGTTGGGATCGTCATTTGCCGTTGATAGAGTTCTCCTACAATAACAGTTATCAGAAGACGATTCAGATGGTGCCTTTTGAGGCTTTGTATGGTAGAAAGTGTCGATCGCCAGTCTGTTGGACCGAACTCAGCGAGAGAAGGATTTTGGGACCCCAGCTAGTTCAAGAGACTACGGAGAAAATTCGGTTAATTCAGGATAGGATGAGAGCAGCCCAGTGCAGACAAAAGTCTTATGCCGACCGTCGTCGTCGCAAGCTCGAGTTCGCAGTGGGGGATCATGTATTCTTACGGATTTCTCCAATGAAGGGCGTGATGAGATTTGGGAAGAAAGGGAAGCTTAGTCCCAGATTTGTGGGTCCTTTTGAGATCCTTGAGCGAGTTGGTACCATTGCCTATTGTTTGGAACTTCCGCCCAGTTTTCCGGGTGTTCACCCCGTATTCCATGTATCGATGCTTCGCAAGTACCTTCATAACCCATCTCACATGATTCAGCATCAGACTGTTCAGCTAGAGCGCGATCTTTCGTTCACCGAGCAGCCGATAGTTATATTGGATCGGCAGGTGAAGAAACTTCGGTCAAAGGTCTTGCCATCTATGAAGGTTTTTGGCGTGGCTCGAATAGTGAAGAGGTCACTTGGAAGGCCGAGAGCGAGATGCGGAAGAAATTCCCTCATCTCTTTGAAGGTACGCATAGTAAGATTTTTAAATTTGGGGACCGAATTTCTTTAAGGGGGGAAGATTGTAATACCTTAGAATGCGATTAGTGTTAATTAAGCGATAATGCGGGTATTTAGTAAAGAGTTAACCAAAATAGTTTTCACATATTTTATAAAAATTAATTAATATTTTATTATTATTTGTTTTGGCTTGTACACACATGTGCATGTTAACTTGGGGATTAGGGAAGTGTTAACCATGCTTAAGTAGCCATGGCACCTTAACCCTCATGCTATTATGTTATATGTATTTATTTAATCATTTAGTTCTTAAAAATAAAGGGTTTGAATTAGGGTTGACTTGAGAGAGAGGGAGAGAGAGAAAGTTGACAATGAGAATGATGAGGCATGGCAAGCATGTGGAGAATTTAATGAGGAGAGAGAAAGGGGCATGGCTCATCCTAACCTCACACCCCTATTTTTCTTCACCACTCTCACACTCCCCATTTCTTTTCCTCATCACTCACACTCTCTTATTTTTGTTCTTCTCATCTCCTCTCCCCTCAACTGAAACCTATTTTTATTCATCACAAAACCAAGCAAAATCCTCACTAAATCTCACTAAAACCCTTCACAAGCCTAGTTAAGCCCCATTTGATGACTTGGAGACTGGAAAGCTAGGGTTTTTGAGCAAGTTTGGTAAGGTAATGATCTTTAACCGTTAACTAAGATGTTAGGATGTTGTGTTGCTTATTAGTTGCTGTTTAGAACACTAAAATTATAGTTTTGTACAAATATCGTAATTTTGGTAAAGATTTGTGTCTCGGATAAATCTGCTATCAAACCGGGAATTTGTTAGGGAAGTTGCCATCACAGAGACCTAGTTTAGAACCTAGAAGCTACCCTGAAAACCTGAGACAATTCCATTTGAATTTGGCCGCAATTTAATTGCTTCTGGCCGCAATTTTCGGCCAGACTTGTGAGCGATGTCTCGATTCTTGGTCATGAGGTCTCTGGGGTTGTTTGTAGTCTCATGGAACTTGCAACTTTTACTAATTGTTTATGTAGCAAAATCTGAGACCACATAGCTAGTTTTTAGCGTTTCGGTAAATGTGCGATACGATTAATCCGACTTAGTTTAGGTGTTTATGGTAGCTTGCAGTCGTGGATTTATTTTGATGATGCCGCTGTACGCGTTTAGATGCTAAGCGAGCCCTTTTGTAGCTTGAGGGAACCGATTGGTTAATTGGCGTCGTGTTCGTATTTTATTGGGTAATTAGCTAATCCATGCATTATTGTGTTGTGTGTTAATAGGATCGCAAGTGGGGACTTCGGACGTTGCGAAAATGGGAAAACAAGTGGTTGGATTTACCTAGCTCGAGATCGTCGGTGAGTAGATTTAACATCTACGGGGAAATCGCCCGTATGGCGTTAAGCGTCGAGAGCTAGATATGATGTTATAGCTACATGTTATATGCATATGAGTTGATTGTGCATGAGCATCATTGCATACCATTACTTACTGTACCTTGACTTAGTACATATTGGACACTGCACCATTACTGACGGTTCATGTTGCACAAGTACTAAATTGCATGCCACACACACACCGTTGTTAATTGCCATGACACGCACGACATATACATATACGTGGTACTGCATTCGTTATCGACATTGAGGTTGTTGTTCTTGTACCACCTTGCTAAGAGAATATGTATTGTCCGCCTTCATTTTTATCAATTGTTAGACGTTGATTCTTGTTCTATTGTGCATATAAAATGCATCATGCATACATACCTACATGCATACAAACATACCTTGCTATAGCTACATATATACCTTTATATGATGTTGCATTTGACTTTGGGGAATTTGGGAACCGCATGATATCCTTTGATTCATTTAAAAGAGCGGTTTTCCCTTGATATGCTCATATTATTGTTCTATGTTGCATACATCATATTTCATGGATTTACGCATTGAGATACGGATTTCATGTGATTTAGGGATTTGAGAACCGTGGTTATATTTCAAGAAAGTATGCATTGTTTTGAAAACTCGGTTTCTCTTGATATGATATTTCGATGCGTCCACCATGAGTTTTCTCGATTCTGAGATTGGTTTTAGAAACCTAATTCGAGGAGATGGATGATCCGTTTGCGGGTTCATGGTGGACCCGGTATGGTAACCCGGGGCAAGAAAGGTATGTTGTGCAGTAGACGATGAGCTTGGCAGAGAGACTACTACCTACCGGTGATAGTTTGGACCCGGCGGTTATCCGGAGGATACCGACCGGAGTCATGAGATGGATATGGGCCAATCCGGACTGACGGAGCCCATAGGCCGATCTGGACTGACGGAGCCCGAGTTATGTGGATTTACGTGTCGATGTTGGACACGGGTTTTCATGATGTTTCAAGTGTCGATGTTGGGCACTCAGGTTCCATGAGATTTACGGATATGAGGACCGATCAGAGTGACGACGCCTGAGATATTGGGATTTGGGTGTCGTTGATGGACGCCGGGATTTTCCACGATGATGATTCGTTGATGATGTTATGTTTTATTCCACATTCAGGATTTATTAGATATGCATTGTTTCATGTAGTTGTAATCCCTGATGGTGTACCTTGATCATGATTGTTGCATATCCATATTGCCATACTTATGCTATCAGATTGCATGTGATAGATTATCGCTATTCGTGCATACCTGTGATTATCTGTATGATATTGCTTACTATTCACGAGTTGGAAACTCACCCTCGTTGTGCCACAGTGTTTTACAGACTTGACCCTTAGAGTAGTCGCGGCAGAGCTTCTTATTGTATCTATTTCAGTGGATACCGCTACGATTGGCTGTGAGGCCTTTTTGCTGTAGGTGGGTTTGCGGTTATCCAAACACATCTATTGTATATCTCATTGTATCTAGTATCCTCCATTTACCACTTTCATGTATTGACTTAGAGACAAGTTTGTGAGGACCGATATTCTATATTTTATGACTCTGGATGTCATGCTCGTGTGAGCCGGCCTTTCTTATGTTGCTTTATCTCTGTTGTGTTGTTTTCATTTTATTGTCTATTTCTTCGCTACGGCGTCGTATATATGCTTGTGGTGATTGCTTTCTTCCTTTGGGCGTGATTTTCTCCCGTTTGGGGATACTTTATTTATATCATGTGCTTGTACCCGTTTCGGGGCTAGTTTTACAAAGGAGGTGCTGCCAAAATTTTTAAGAAAATAAATTTAGGCTTTAAGATTTTTACTTGAGGTTTCTAAAGGTTTTAACAATGTTTTTATCACTTACTCTTTTTATGGTTTAGATTTCTGGGTTTTCGGCTTACTTAAATTGTGTTACGCCTGTTGACGTCACGTGGTTTAAGTGCCGGTCACATGCCTAAATTTGGGTTGTGACAATATATTTCTTGAATTTTATCTACCATGGTAGATGGACATGTGTTAGTTAGATTTTATTTACTGTTCTTGATATCTTATTGACAGTCGTAATATGATTATGGAGGGATCTTTCCTGGCCATGGATAACATGGTAGGCTTTATCACGTACCGTATTTATGTAATTTGGGAAGCGGGACGTGATAAATTCTGGGCTGGTTTGGGAAATCATATTTTTACTCTATTTGCTTCATACTATAAATAGCAGTTTGTAACCCTAATTGGGTAATCCTTTGTTAATCTGATATTGAGAGAGGATGCTAGGATTTTGAAAGGGATTTGTTTGTGGGAATTTATCCACCATTGTAATCCTCCTAATTTGTTCGATTAGTAAAGTACTTCTCTTTCACCCGTGGTTTTTTCCGTAAGGGTTTTCCACGTAAATATTGTATCTTGATTGGTTTGTGCTATATTTCTATTTCATTGATTATTTGTTGCTTTTCTTTATCGTTTGTTTTTTGCTTTTCTTTATCGTTTGTTTGTTGCTTTGTGATTATATTTGGCACAACAGAGAAAGCGGAGGCAGTGGAGGAAGCAGAGGGCGGCGGGGATAGGGAGGATGAAGTTGGAGGAGGAAGAACCTGGAAAAGAAGAGGGTGAATGTGTCTTTTAAGAAAGATCTCATTGGTCAAGTGCAACGCACAAGATCATGAAGCTATCTTTTCTTAACGGGAGTGGTAAGTCATGAGGGTTTAATGTATTTTTTATTGTTTAGTGACGTTATCTCAAAAACCTTAAAAGATTGATGATGTTTAATAAATTTTACTTATTTCTTATTTGTTTTTGTAACACGGATAACTTGTAAAGATATGACAAAAGAAGCAACGGTAGTCATCGTTATGGACCAAATGTGATAAATCCCTTAGAAGTGTCACCTCATCAAGCCCGAAAACAAGCATCGGCGAGGAATCACCATTAGCATTTACTTCACGGAAAATGTGAGAAGCATAAAACTCTTAAGTTATCCACTCTGATATAACATAAAATAGCTTGTGCCCGAACTATTATAGAACCGACCCAAGGACCCTGTACCGCATGCTCCTTAAGGAGTATACTAATCTACACCCACTATACCCTAACCAAAGGCCCAAGCTTTGCGGATCCATATCCGCACCCGATTCACCATTGTCGGCATATCACTGATAGATAGTAAGAAATTTAATAAGCGGTTGGTAACCGAGATCCTCCTAAAGCTGTAAGATATGCGGGAGATCGAGATGAAGACCTCCATAGAAATATAGGCTCTCCAATTCAACCAATGACCGTACGCACTCTCTTCGCCCTAAGACCCTAGTTTTTAAAGCGGTAACCAATTTAAGCATTGGAGAAAGTCCCCGGGGGACAATCTTCTGGTGTTCTTTATCTTGTAGATACTCGGCATTGAAAAAATATCGCTTTGCTCATGACCCACGAAACAAATCGTATTAGTGCTCGTATGTACGCAATATTCCAAGTAGTATCAGTTGGAGTCATATGTGGGAATAGAGCTCTATGATATATCCTTGATTTGATGTCGTAAAGTCAGAAAGTTGGCGTCTTTTCCAATTGGAGACGCCCGGCAACCACAATAAAACCCTGGGAGATTAAGATGGTGCGGTAGGCACAATGGGATCCACCGAAAAATCACCTTCTTTGGTTGATCAATCCTAGAGGTCGTGTATGATCGAAGAATCCATCACGTGACTCATCGAAAGTTATACTTGCGTGTATTAACTCATTCAGGAGATGATTCTCCCTAAAAGGAAAGATCCAGCAAGCTCTCCAGCCCATAATGATCTGCCCTGTCGACGGTCGCACGGAGAACGATCTAAATCTCTGACACTCCTAGTGTAGGGTTACTAGGCATTGTCACAAGGGTCTATAAGACATCAACCATGCCAGATTTAGAATTTAGAAGTGCCGAACAACCTAAAGCGAGGATCTTTGCTAGATAATTAAGGTTAACAAAGCATGTAAACAACTTTACATCTAAGAGAGAGAGATTACAACCTTTGTAGTCCGCTCCTTCGCTTCATAAGCTCTGAGTAGTAGTCCCTTCACCGCGATCCACGATCTCCCAGACTCAAGAGAGTCTACACAAACCGAACGATCCATGCTTGCTAGAAGTCTTCCTTTTCAAAGATGATCTACCTTGAAGAATCTTTAACTCAAGCTCTCACTTCTCTAATCAAGTATTAGAGAAGTGAACACCTTAATCTAAGTGGCTAGAATAGATGAGGATGATGAAGTAGGAATTTAGCTCTCTTTTATTTTCAAATTCTCACACTAATTCATCACAAAACCAAGCTAGAAAGCTTTCCAAGGAGGAAGAAGAAGATGAAACCTTTTGTGATGAATATGAAAAAATCATTATGGTTACAAAACAACCTTGAGTTAATAATATCAAGTATTAACTCATGTAGAGAATTGACTAGAGTTAAGGGTTTGGGTTGGGTTAAATAATATCTCCAAAATATCGACACAAAATATCTTTGCTTAAAACAAAACATAAAGCTTCTAGAAGCTTCATGAAAATGCTAATCCAAATCAAACCCTAACCATGTTTAATCTCCACAAATCACGTTGCATTTGTAATCATAACTTGTTACAATATTATATATCACATATATAATATATTTTTGTAACAAAAGAAAATAATACAATTAACATATATCGCATATATATCAATGTATTATCCGGTGAGAAAATGAATCAATAAAGTAAGCAGATATTAGATAATGTAATGTAATATATCACATATATAATTATACATTAAATTAATGAATCAGCACTTGATCCGACAATCCGGCTATATCGCATATAACCGACTAATATAACATGTACCGATTCATCGAATCAACACTTGATCCGATGACCCGGCTATATCATATATCGCAAGAAAAGAATACGGTATCTCATATCGCATTATTCTCGGTCCCGCACATATCACATATGTGCTCCTACTCCGTTTTTCCTGAGCCAAGAAATCTCTGTGTAGGACTCTAAAGAATCGTCAATACGCCGGCAGTAGGTGATGATCATATCAAACACCCACAAGCTGGAAGCGGTCAGCTAAACGTAACAGCCATCCAGGTATTTAGCGATCAAAAGATCAACAAGCAAGCATGTACATTCTCCTATGAATCCAATCAGTAACACTACCGTACAGTCCGGTCTCTTCGTCTGATATGTCGTATATCTAGTCTAGGGGTGGTAAACGTCAGACCCCAGTAATCGATAAGTCGTGTCGATGTAAGGCTCATAATAGGTCGAGAACCTACTGATAACACTTATCAGTAGTACTCTATATCCGCCCTGGCCAGGGACTTCCAATTACAGCCAATCGAACACTGCACAACATCAACTCCCTATACCGGGAGAGATGAATCCCCTCTTATCGCTCATTGTCTCCATGTGATTCGGGACTGTACCTAAAAGCCACCGTTTTGCACGCCCTCTTGGACGTGGTAAGGTAGAAATCAAGCACAGTAGGAATCACACAAGACTCTATGACGATCTTGGGTAAACAGACTAACCTGTACCAGTGTCACCAGAGAACTGCCATCTGACGTGAGGTATAATACTATCTGGGAGTTCTCGGCGAGTCCGTTCAGTGTACCCAGTCTCCATTGAGCACCCGTACACCATCTTTGATGTCAAACACCGATGGATATGGGATCATCCATCGCCCATCATATGGGTCAAGATGCGTATACGCTAGTCTACTATGGTGTATCGACGCCCTGTCTCGACACACCCTCGACTAGGAACAGTTATAGGATGTACTCGTTGACTACCCTGGCCCCACTAGTATGATCTCATCATAGTCCCAGTAGTCGAGTATATATCCTTAGGGCTTTATCTGTTAGTTATATGTATGCCCTAGAGACCATTACTGTACATACCATGTATATTGTAATGGATGCTTGGACATATATAGGGAGGACTTTCTTGCTCGACATGATAATATGCTATCTGGTTGTACTTTATCTTAATATGTACTCTGATTGTCTCTATATTACATGTTGATAAAGCCCTTAGGATATGTACTCGACTACTGGGACTATGATGAGATCATACTAGTGGGGCCACGGTAGTCGATGAGTACATCCTATAACTGTTCCTAGTCGAAGGTGTATCTGTAGGGTTCCTAGGCACTCTCAAGAGGTCTCACAAGGCATCAACCATGCCAATTTCAAAAATTATGGGTGCCGAGAAACCCTAGACTACGGATCGTTAACTAGATGTCTAGGCGAAAAAGAACTAGTAAACTACTTTACTAAGAGAACGGAAATACAACCTTTGTAGATCCGGTGCTCCACCTCCATAGCCCCGCGATGAAGTCCCCTTGCTGTCCAAAACAAATCCCGGGCTCTAGCGTTGGCTTCATCGGAGAAATGGGCGGGCAAGGTCGTCGTCTTCGTGCCGAAGATGATCTACGTCGAGGCATCACAAGATCAAGCTCCCACTTCACCAAGTCATGAAACTTGTGAAGAAAACACACTCTACTACTTGGCAAGAGGTAGAGGATGAAGAAATAGGAAGTGGGTTCACTTTAGAATTGGATTTCTCACTCATTTCATCAAGTCACCATTGATGAAGTGAAGCTTTCTTCATTGAAGAAGATGAAGAAGAAGAAGAAAGAATATCATAAGTATCTTTTGAAAAAGGATAAATAATATGAATACTTATCATATCCTAACCCTAGTTAAGTGTAGAGAATAGACCATGGTTTGTTTAAATGGTTAGGGTTAAGCATGAAGATAAAATTGTTAGAAAGTCAAACCTTCATGAAGATTCAACTACAAACAAAGAAAGCCACCATTTTCTCTTTATTCTTTCCAAAATAAATAAATAAATAAATAAGAAAGAAAAGCAAAACCCTAATCATTAACTTAACCATGGTTTAATATTTACACTTATCCAAGTTAACATGTATCATCAAACATGATACAATCTTGTGCACAAAAGTATATCACATATACAACTTGTGAACTTCAAGTGAGAAAATCCATTTAAAGTGAACCAATACAAGTTAATGCAAAGTAATATATCAAATCTATAATTATGCATTAAATCATTAAATCAACATTTGATCCAATGATCCGGTCATGTCGCACACAACCGACTAGTATACAATGTATCGATTTATCGAATCAATCATTGATTCGATAACCAGGTTATATCGCATATAACCATTCGATACATTCATCGCGAGAATGAAATACGGTATCACATACACGCATTATTCTCGGTCCCGCACATATCTCATATGCGCTCCTATTTCGTTTCGCTTGAGCCAGGAAACCGCTGTGTAGGACTCTAAAGACTCGTCAATACGCCGGCAGCAGGTGATGATCATATCAAACACCCACAAGCCGAAAGCGGTCTGCTAAACGTAACGGCCACCCGGGTATTGAGCGATCAGAAGATCGACGAGCAAGCCCGCTCACACTCCTGTGAATCCAACCAGTAACACTTACCGTTCAGTCCGGTCTGATCGTCTGATATGTCGCATATCTCGCCTAGGGATGGTAAACGTCAGACCCCAATAGCTCGATAAGTCGTGTCGATATGAGGTCTATAACAGTTCGAGAAACTACTGGTAACACTTACCAGTAAATCTCAGCAACCCTGGCCCGGGATTTCCGGTTATAGCCAATCGAACACAGCGCAACATCAACTCCCTATACCGGGAGAGACGAATCCCCTCCTATCGCTCATTGCCTCCATGTGACTCGGGACTATACCCAAAAACCACCGTTTTGCACGCCCTCTTGGACGTGGTAAGATGGAAATCAAAGCACAGTGGGAACCACAGAAGACTCTATGACGATCTCGGGTCAACAGACTACTCTGTACCAGTGTCACTAGAGAATTGCCATCTGACGTAAGGTATAATACCATCTGGGAGTTCTCGGCGAGTCCGTCCAGTGTACCCAGTCTCCACTGAGCACCCGTATATCATCTCTGATGTCAAACACCAATGGATATGGGATCATCCATCGCCCATCTGTATGGGTCGAGAAGGTATACGCTAGTCTACTCTGGTATATCGATGCCCCGTCTCGATACACCCACGACTAGGGACTTTGAAGGATGTACTTATGGACTACCATGTCCCCACTAGTATGATCCGAATCATAGTTCAGGTAGTCAAGTATACATCCTAAGGGCTTTACCAACATGTAACAGAGAGACAATCAGTATACACGTTAAGGTAAAGTTCAACCAGATAGCATATTATCATGTCGAGCAAGAAAGTCCTCCCTATATATGTCCCAGCATCCACTACAATATACATCCAATGTACAGTAATGGCCTCTAGGGCATACATATAACTAACAATCTCCCACTTGCACTAGGGCCATCTGTAGCAGTGGTTGCAGTATCTCATACTCAACCATCCCATAAAAGTCTCTCTCTGGGAATAGGCCTTCATGAGTGGATCCGCCGTGTTATCCTCTGAGTCTACTCTCCTAACCTCGATCCCCTGGAGATCAACCATCTCCATGATCAGGTGATACTGCCTTAGAATACGTCTAGATCACTGATGGGACCAGGGTTCCTTGGCTAAAGCCACACTTCCATTGTCACACAATTGTAGGAACTAAGTTCATCTCATGAACCAATATACACCCAAACAGCCTCTTTGGTAGCATCTATAGCAGCGATGTATCCTGTCTTTATCGTCTAGTCTGTCACGGTATCTAGCTTGGAACTCTTCCAACATACCGTCCCTCGATAGAGGGTAAAGACAATGCCTGTGACTGACTTTCAGTCATCTTTATCACCCTGGAACCCTTCCAGTGATTCTCCCCAGGATCGATTGATACAATTTCACTACAACTAGTGAGAATCCTAACATCCAATTAGATCTATCTCATAGATCCAAAACCCAGGATTTAGGGGGTATCACTTTGATCCTATATGGAGAATCATTGTGATAAATGGAGATTGGCCGAGCGTAGCATAGGAAACTCCTTTCTTATCAAGAGTATGTCATCCACGTACTCTACGAGGATCAGCACCATACTCCCTACTACCTTTTTGTTTATACAAGGTTCATCTACTATTTTGATGATGTCAAACTCTTTGACTACTTCATCAAAACAGATGTTCCAACTCCGCGATACCTGCTTTATCCTATAAAGCATCTTGTACACGTTTCCGCTGCTCCCACTGTCTACGAAGCTCTCTGGCTGTGTACTTATAGACTTTCTCTTCTAAAACATCATTTAGAAAAGCAGTCATGACACCCAACCGCCAGATATCGTAGTTATGGTATGTAGCCGTGGCAAGTAGGATCTGGATGGACTTAAGCATAGCCACTTGAAAAGGTTTCATCATTATCCACGCCTGGTCGATGACGAAAAAGCTTTAACAAGTCTAGCTTTGAAAGTCTCAACTTTTCCATCTACACCAAGTAATCTTCTCAATATATACTTGCTCCTGATGGGGATTTAACCCTTCAGATATAGCATCCAAAGTCCATACTTTGTTGGTGTACATGGATTCCATTTCAGATCGCTAAGCATCCAGCCATTCTTACAGAGTCCTACTCCTGATGGCCAGTTCGAAACTAGTTGGGTCATCATCTCATGATGCAATCCTCGCTCCCACTGTCATAGAGAAACCGAAGTATCTCTCAGGTGGGTGAGGAACCCTACTAGATCGGCGGAGAGGCTGAGGTTCATTGGTAACTATTGAATCCTTTGGTTTTATCAAATCATCAGCTGCAGTTTGTATAGCTGGAACCTTTCCAGTTCTACATTACAGACCTTGCCTCGAGCTTGTCCGGATTTTGCTTTTAGACATAGGCCGGACAACCCCAAATCTTAACTAACTTAAGAGATGGGCTCTTCCCTTATCATATCAAATATGAAGTGGTAGGCAACTGATTTGATTTGAACCCTATTCAATAGGTATGCAGCTTCTCAAGTGCATAACTCCCAAAAAGGAAATAGGTAACTCAGTAGTACTCATCATAGAGCACACCTTATCATATAGGGTGTGATTGCTCCACCCCGATATACCATCGTGCTATGGTGTATGCGGAGGAGTAATGCTGAGAGAGAATCTCATTCTTCTTTAGAAAAGTCCAAGAATTCCGTGCTCAAGTATTCTCCTCCTTGATCTCATCATAGGACATAATACTTTGACCCGTATTTGGTTCTCTACTTCTAACTTATATTCTGTGAATATCTCAAAAGGTTCGGACATGTGTTTCAACAGGAACATATGTTTGTGTCAAAAGAGATTATCAGAGAATTTAATGAAGTATAAAGAACCGGTCTTGGCAAGTGTAGACAGGGGACCTTACATACATCAACATGTATCATCCCAAGAGTTCACTAACTCTTTCTCTGTTTCCAATAAACAGAGCTGAGGTCATTTTATCTTTGTGACATGACTCGCAAGTTTCATAAGATGTAAATTCAAACTAATTTAAATATGCATCTAAATGTAACTTCAGCCAGTCGGGTCGCATTGATATGACCTAGTCTATAATGCCTCAAGAAGGATCCGTTCATTTCTGAACTCTTCCTCTTTTGTGTGTTCAGTATACTAAAGATCTGTGGTTTGATTTAGAACATCAATGCTTTTAGATAACGTGCCTGAACCGATCAACTTTTGATATAGGAAATGTTCAAAACATTATCCAACAATACAAAATTATATCCTTTCTTTACTAATAAAGAGACTGATATGATTTTGTATATCAGGTTCGGTATCTAATAACATTTGTTCAAAATCAATGTATTTGTAATACAGGGTGACAGTGACCAACAGACTTGGCTGCAACACTTGCCCCATTTTCTGCCTCATGAAACTTATCACCCGTTCTCAGTTTTCTACCTTTCTGTAGCCCTATGTAACAGATTACATATCTGGGATCCTGATCTGGTATCACATACCCAGGACGTAAAGGATACCGAGAAACAGTTCTTTGTAACGAACACACCCGAAGATGATGCATCAGCATGCACTCTCTTCGTTTGGGCGGCACGGGAATTCTGGTAATCCCCAATTTCCTGCTCTGTCTTATAACAATTATAAGTTGGAGCGGGACCAACGTTCCCCAGCTCAGTATAACAAGCGGGTTCGGTCAATAATCCGTATTATTATCTTGATTAAGGCGTGATATGGTCGCTACCTGGAGAGAGAGAGAAGAAAACACTCAGCGTGCGCTCTTGCAAGAATAGATTGGTTATTATTTTATCTAATCAGGATGGCTCCCACTGCTTTTTATCAAATCTTCCTTCAAACCGTAAAAGGAAAGACTAGCCGGGATTAATTACACACTACAAGTTCGCCAATCTTTCAGCCAGGCCAGTGTCGGTGCTTTGAGGGAGGTCCCCCGTGCTTTTGCATGAACCTAATTACAGTAAACCTCGTTTTTCCAGAGGCGTAACCCCGTTGACACCTTTCTAGACACCTACTTGATCGGGTAATTGTAATGTATAAAACTCTCCCAGGAGTAACAATTACTCGCAGCGGGTATCAGGATCCAACTATCTCATAGAAGGTATGCAATCTCATTGCAAATTTCAACACTTGAAATTCCCGATAAAATTTTGCCCCTAGCGTCCTATGACCTTGACGCAGGCCAACAAACCATAGTCCGCTAGTCAAGTTCAACCCGTCATTTCCTGATTGAATTAAACCCACCCGCACGACCCTTGACGCAGGCCAACAAAGTCGCACGACTACCCTAATCCAATCTGCATCATATGCATAAGCAGATAAATACCAGTTAGCTACCGCACACTACGCCTTGACGCAGGCCAACAAACGTAGCACGAATACTAACTACTACTTATCTGAAATGACGGAGGGCTACGACAGGTTTTTCTGAAAACCTATTGCGTAATGAACTTGATATCGTTGTAGAATCAAATGATTTTGAAAATGGAGTGTTTTTTAGGCTTTTCTAGTTTTGCTAAAGGAGTCACTCTCGGTGAAGGGATCGTCGGTCCTTTCCTCGTCAAATGAGGTGCGGGATATATCATATATATCACTGTGCAAAGCAAAAACTCTTAAAAGCAATCAAAAGAGAAACCGAGTGTGTAGCATCAGCCAGTTATTGCTAAAGAAGTCACTCCCGGTGAAGGGATCTCGGTCCTTTCCTCATCGAATAAGGTGCAGGATATATCACATATACCGCTGTGCAAAGCAAGAACTGTAGCTACCTGTTTTATTTTGAAATTCGATTCTACAACATCTTAGGTTTCTTTTATTTCATTAATCTCATTAATGAAGTCCCATCATTTAAGTACCTAAACATCACAGATAAATACGACGTACACTTATGCTATCCGCATTCGCCTCGATGTCCCCTTGTGCACCGTTAGGTTATGTAACTAACGGCAGAGCAGGGAAGGGCTAGCGTGGGTGTAAAACATAAGTAACATCTATATAATATATCATATATACTATATACTGTATCTATCACAGAACATCACATGATCACATCACAGATATCGCAGCAGAAGAATCATATGAAATATTGGATATACTAGGACGTCCGTGTTTTTAATACGAGCCAGTATAAAACACGGATTCTACGGTCGTGATGAATAGCCAAACCCACACCCCTAGACCCCTACGAGAGCGGCAAGCAACCCTACCAATTCTAGAGTTAAGAGACCCGGACTCGACTCCTCGAGTTGGTCTCCCACTGGACTCCAGAATCCGGTTACTTGTGCTCCCCTCCTTGGGTCTATCCTAGTGCGGAAAAGTAAATAATATACAAATGGTAACACCATCCGCAACCTGGAAGTGCCCCAATAAAAGAATATTACATACAAGTTTTTACATGAATGAAAATGAAAAAACACTCATCTCACATAAAAACCCCCGGCTATTCAAACACGACGATCCAATATAACATATCCAGCAACATATAACATCACATGTCATCAACGTAAGTAAATATGCGCATCCCAATTGTCGTTGACATATAGCAACGAAACCGGCGATATCACAAATTACACTTACGGTCACAGAAAAGAAAGTGTAAAACTACAACAGTTGGAATCCGCAACCACCTCAGACATCACATGCCTGACCAAATGAATTTCTTAGACATCGCATGCCTAATAATTATAAACCCCGCATTTTAGTCTCATTATTGAAAACTCTTTTCAATATCAAGTCGGGCAATTCAACAAGATTCCCGACATCCTGATCGAATGCTCGTCGCAAACTTCAGTAGATGGTCGCACCCCCGATACCGTCGACGAAGTGCACCAAGGCGGAACACCGCTGCCGCGAGCACCCGAACGGATGCTTTCGGCGACGGGGTTCTCCTACAGTCACTTGGTCGGGGCTATGGGGTAAGGCTGTCTATTGAGTTTACCCGACGAGTATCCGCGTACGCTACGTGATTGCGACGGACTTTTGATCACATCAAAATTCCGTGGCAACAGATCAAGTGAGACTAAAGTGCTATGTTTATAACATTCATTCAGTTATCTCATAACTCCTTGTGAATTCCAATTATTGTATCACATACCAGATAATTAGAAAATGTTAAACTTTCCGATCGAACAGTCAAACACCCAAGTTTTCCCGATACAGATCAACACATGAAATAAGTCTAAAAACATTCAGTTCGTGCCTCAGTACCAACGGTCCAGCCGTAGAAGGGTCAAGCCAATGCCTCACATGTGGCACGCCGTACTGTCCCAAACCCGAAGGTTCTAAGGGCAGTTCAAGACGGTCACATAATCGAGTTAAGGTTTGTTGTCTTCTAGAGGGACCATCGCGTTACTTGCACTACTTAGAACGTCGTTAAACTACGGAAAAATCCAACACTTGGAAATTTCCCGACAGGGGAAAAATTGGGTATTTACATCCGGTCGAACTTTTTAATATATTCTAAAATTTATCCGGAAAGCCACATAGACAAAATCTGATACTCCGATCGAAACACCGAATCCCCAAAACAACCCCAGAAAATTCAACTCTTGAATAAGTATTAAAAATTCCCAGAAAACTCAGCATCTGAAACAATGAATTACTGTGCAAATTTTAAAGGCTGACGTCATACTTTAGCCGCGGAACCGCCGCATAAGCTAGGATTATGCCGCGGTTCCGCCACGCATTAGAGGGTTCAGGAGATAAATTTTGCGTCGTAATTCTTAGAATTCCCTGCTGAATTTTTTAGCAATTTTTAATTTGGAAAAATCCACGTTTTCAGAAAAAGTCCAGAGAGCGTGGAAAAATGGGGTTTCGGGTTCGATCGGACTTCAAACTCCGTCTACGCATCGCCTAAGGCTCTAGCTAAGCTCTGATACCACTGTAGGGTTCCTAGGCACTCTCAAGAGGTCTCACAAGGCATCAACCATGCCAATTTCAAAAATTATGGGTGCCGAGAAACCCTAGACTACGGATCGTTAACTAGATGTCTAGGCGAAAAAGAACTAGTAAACTACTTTACTAAGAGAACGGAAATAAAACCTTTGTAGATCCGGTGCTCCACCTCCATAGCTCCGCGATGAAGTCCCCTTGCTGTCCAAAACAAATCCCGGGCTCTAGCGTTGGCTTCATCGGAGAAATGGGCGGGCAAGGTCGTCGGCTTCATGCCGAAGATGATCTACGTCGAGGCATCACAAGATCAAGCTCCCACTTCACCAAGTCATGAAACTTGTGAAGAAAACACACTTTACTACTTGGCAAGAGGTAGAGGATGAAGAAATAGGAAGTGGGTTCACTTTAGAATTGGATTTCTCACTCATTTCATCAAGTCACCATTGATGAAGTGAAGCTTTCTTCATTAAAGAAGATGAAGAAGAAGAAGAAAGAATATCATAAGTATCTTTTGAAAAAGGATAAATAATATGAATACTTATCATATCCTAACCCTAGTTAAGTGTAGAGAATAGACCATGGTTTGTTTAAATGGTTAGGGTTAAGCATGAAGACAAAATGGTTAGAAAGTCAAACCTTCATGAAGATTCAACTACAAACAAAGAAAGCCACCATTTTCTCTTTATTCTTTCCAAAATAAATAAATAAATAAATAATAAAGAAAAGCAAAACCCTAATCATTAACTTAACCATGGTTTAATCTTTACACTTAACCAAGTTAACATGTATCATCAAACATGATACAATCTTGTGCACAAAAGTATATCACATATACAACTTGTGAACTTCAAGTGAGAAAATCCATTTAAAGTGAACCAATACTAGTTAATGCAAAGTAATATATCAAATATATAATTATGCATTAAATCATTAAATCAACATTTGATCCAATGATCCGGTCATGTCGCACACAACCGACTAGTATATAATGTATCGATTTATCGAATCAATCCTTGATTCGATAACCAGGTTATATCGCATATAACCATTCGATACATTCATCGCGAGAATGAAATACGGTATCACATACACGCATTATTCTCGGTCCCGCACATATCTCATATGCGCTCCTATTTCTTTTCGCTTGAGCCAGGAAACCTCTGTGTAGGACTCTAAAGACTCGTCAATACGCCGGCAGCAGGTGATGATCATATCAAACACCCACAAGCCGCAAGCGGTCTGCTAAACGTAACGGCCACCCAGGTATTGAGCGATCAGAAGATCGACGAGCAAGCCCGCTCACACTCCTGTGAATCCAACCAGTAACACTTACCGTACAGTCTGGTCTGATCGTCTGATATGTCGCATATCTCGCCTAGGGGTGGTAAACGACAGACCCCAATAGCTCAATAAGTCGTGTCGATATGAGGTCTATAACAGTTCGAGAAACTACTGGTAACACTTACCAGTAAATCTCAGCAACCCTGGCCCGGGATTTCCGGTTATAGCCAATCGAACACAGTGCAACATCAACTCCCTATACCGGGAGAGACGAATCCCCTCCTATCACTCATTGCCTCCATGTGACTCGGGACTATACCCAAAAACCACCGTTTTGCACGCCCTCTTGGACGTGGTAAGATGGAAATCAAAGCACAGTGGGAACCACAGAAGACTCTATGACGATCTCGGGTCAACAGACTACTCTGTACCAGGGTCACTAGAGAACTGCCATCTGACGTAAGGTATAATACTATCTGGGAGTTCTCGGCGAGTCCATCCAGTGTACCCAGTCTCCACTGAGCACCCGTATATCATCTCTGATGTCAAACACCAATGGATATGGGATCATCCATCGCCCATCTGTATGGGTCGAGAAGGTATACGCTAGTCTACTCTGGTATATCGATGCCCCGTCTCGATACACCCACGACTAGGGACGTTGAAGGATGTACTTATGGACTACCATGTCCCCACTAGTATGATCCGCATCATATTTCAAGTAGTTAAGTATACATCCTAAGGGCTTTACCAACATGTAACAGAGAGACAATCAGTATACACGTTAAGGTAAAGTTCAACCAGATAGCATACTATCATGTCGAGCAAGAAAGTCCTCCATATATATGTCCCAGCATCCACTACAATATACATCCAATGTACAGTAATGGCCTCTAGGGCATACATATAACTAACAGTATCGAGACAGGGCATCGATATACCAGAGTAGACTAGCATATACGCATATTGACCCATATGATGGGCGATGGATGATCCCATATCCATCGGTGTTTGACATCAAGGATGGTGTACGGGTGCTCAGTAGAGACTGGGTACACTGGACGGACTCGCCGAGAACTCCCAGATGGTATTATACGTCACGTCAGATGGTAGTTCTCCGGTGACACTGGTACAAAGTAGTCTGTTGACCCGAGATCGTCATAGAGTATTGTGTGATTCCCACTGTTCTTTGATTTCCATCATACCACGTCTAAGAGAGCGTGCAAAAAGGTGGCTTTTGGGTACAGTCCCGAATCACATGGCGGCAATGAGCGATAGGAGGGGATTCGTCTCTCCCGGTATAGGGAGTTGATGTTGTGCTGTGTTCGATTGGCTATAACCGGAATTCCCTGGCAAGGGTTGCCGAGATTTACTGGTAAGTGTTATCAGTAGTTTCTCGAACTGTTATAGACCTCATATCGACACGACTTATCGAGCTACTGGGGTCTGACGTTTACCACCCCTAGGTGAGACATGCGACATATCAGACGAAGAGACCGGACTGTATGGGAGTGTTACTGATTGGATTCACAGGAGAATGTACAGGCTTGCTTGTTGATCTTCTGAGCGCTCAATACCTGGGTGGCTGTTACGTTTAGCTGACCGCTTGCAGCTTGTGGGTGTTTGATATGATCATCACCTACTGCCGGCGTATTGACGATTCTTTAGAGTCCTACACAGAGGTTTCTTGGCTCAGGCAAAACGGAGTAGGAGCACATATGTGATATGTGTGGGACCGAGGATAATGCGATATGTGATACCGTATTGGATTCTCGCGATATGAGATATCGGCCGGGTATATGTGATATAGCCGGGTCATCGTATTAGTCGGTTATATGCGATATAGCCGGATGGTCGGATCAAGTGTTGATTCAATAATTTAATGTAGAATAATATATATGATATATTAAATTACATTAACTAATATTAGCTCACTAAAAAATTCATTTTCTCACGGGATAATACATTGATATATATGCGATATATGTTAATTGTATTGTTTTCTATTGTTACAAAATATATTGTATATGTGATATATAATATTGTAACATGTTAGGGTTACAAATTTAACAATGGTTTAGGGTTTAAACTTGGTTAGGGTTTGGATTAGGGTTAGCTTTTGCATGAAGCTTCCATGAAGCTTTGACTTTGTGTTTTGCTTGATATTTTGTGAAGATATTATGTTAACCCAATCCAAACCATTAACTCTAGTTAATTCTCTACAAGGGTTAACTCCTTCATGCTTAACCCTTGGTTATATTTGTAACCACTATAATTAATTCATTATTCATCACAAAAGGAATGATACATTATCTTCTTCTTCTTCCTTCTCTTTTCATGGAAAAAAGCTTTCTTGATTTGGTTTTATGATGAAAATGAGTGAGAATAAGAAAATAAAAGAGAGCAAAAATCCTACTTCATCATTCTAATCTATCGTTACCCTTTAGATGAGAGTGTTCACTTCATTTAGTGAGTGTTAGCTTGTGTTAATGAAACTTCAAGGTAGATCATCTTTGTTATCGAAGATCGGAAACAAGACTGCATCTTTCTCTTCGTGAAGCCTCTCGAGAGTCCGGGACACGATGATCGCAGCGAAGGGATCTCAACACGGAGCTTAAGAAGTGAAAGACCGGATCTACAAAGGTTGTAATCCCTCTCACTTAGTGTTAAATAGTTTAACATGCTTGTTTTCGCCTAAACCCTAGTTTAAAGATCCGGCTTTGGGTTGTTCGGCACGGCTAAAATTTTAATCGGGCATGGTTGATGCCTCGTAGACCCTTGTGCGCATGCCTAGCATCCCTACAGTGGTATCAGAGCTAAGCTAGAGCTTTAGGCGAAGTCTAGGCGATGTTTAAAGTCCGATCGAACTCCGAATACCCGGTTTATACCCCTCTCTGTACATTTTCTAAAAATGTGATTTTTTCAGTATTAAAAATACTCAGAAAAACAAGTTGGAAAAACTAAGAATTACTGTGAAGTACGGACCACTAATTCGCTCCTATGACCGCAGAACCGCGGCTATACCAAGGGTTTTGCGGCGGTTCTGCGGCCAAAATTTTGAATTAGTCCCTGGAATTTCATATATTTATTCTTAGGTCCTTTCTTGGCAATTTTTTCTGGGAATGTTTCAATTCCACCCAAGTGTTGAGTTATCTAAGGTTGTATTGGGGACTCGTTGATTCGATCAGATAATTTAACTTTGATTAGTTTGTCCAGATAATTTTTAGATCGTGTTAAAAAGTTCGACCAGATATCAATAACTCACTTCTTCCCCTGCCGGAAAATTTCCAAGCGTTGGATTTTTTCGTAGTTTAGGAACGTTCTAAGTCGTGCAAGTAACGCGGTGGACCCTCTAGAAGACAACAAACCTTAACTCGATTATGTGACCGTCTTGAACTGCCTCTGAACTTTAGGGTTTGTGGCAGTACGGCGTGCCACATGTGAGGCGTTGGCTTGACCCTTCTACGGCTGAACCATTGGTACTATAGCATGTGATGGATGTTTTAAAACTAATTTCAAGTGTTGAGAACTATTTGGGAAAACTTTGATATTTGATTATTTGATCGGAAAGTTTAACATTGTCTATTTATCTGGAATGTGATACAATATTTGGAATCCACAGGTAGTTATGAGATAACTAATTTGAATGTTATAAATCTAGCAGTTCAGTCTCAGATGATCGGTTGCCACGGAATTTCGATGTGATCAAAAGTCCGTCGCAATCACGTAGCGTACGCGGATACTCGCCAGGTAAACTTAACAGACAGCCACACCCCATAGCCCCGACCAAGTGACTGTAGGAGAACCCCGTCGCCAAAAGCATCCGTTCGGGTGTTCGCGGCAGCGGTGTTCCTCCTTAGTGCACTTCGTCGACGGCATCCGGGGGTGCGGCTGTCTACTAAAGTTTGCGACGAGCATTTGATCAGGATGTCGGGAATCTTGTTGAATTTCCCGACTTGATATTGAAAAGAGTTTTCGATAATGAGACTAAAATGCGCGGTTTATAATTGTTAGGCATGCGATGTCTAAGGAATTCATTTGGTTAGGCATGCGATGTCTAAGGAGGTTGCGGATTCCAACTGTCGTAGTTTTACACTTTCTTTTCTGTGACCGTAAGCGTAGTATGTGGTGTATCGCCGGCTTCGTTGCTATACATCAACGACAATCGGGATACGCATACTTGCATACGTTGATGATATGAGATATTATGTGTTGCTGTGATATGTTATATTGGATCGTCGCATTTTGAATAGCCGGGGGTTTTATGTGAGATGAGAGTTTTTTTCTTTTTCATTCATGTAAAATTCATTTGTATGTAATATTCTTTTATTGGGGCACTTCCGGGCTGAGGATGATGCCACCATTGTATATTATTTACTTTTCCGCATTAGGTAGACCCAAGTCGGGGAGCACAAGTAACCGGGTTCTAGGGTCCAGTGGGAGACCATCTCGAGGAGTCGAGACCGGGTCTCCTAACCCTAGAATTGGTAGTGTTGCTTGCCGCTCTCGTAGGGGTCTAGAGATGTGGGTTTGGCTATTCATCACGACCGTGGAATCTGTAAGTCCATGCTACCTCTCCCGGTACTTACGGGCTTGCGGAAATGATGAAAAACGATTTTTCTAGAGGTGGTAACATGGACTCAAAATACGGATCTTTGTTAAACAACCACCTAACAACCTAACTAGGAGTTTTACCTACTCGGTTAGGGGGTTATAACTTTCTTGAACTCCTTCGTCTTCAACTCTTTGCGGTGTCCGGATCGCCCTCACCTCGTCGTCTCCTCGCGCCGAAGATGGATCCACCCGAAAGCTTCTACCTTTTGGCTTCTCTTCAAACTTGAAGAAACTAGAACACTTAGTTTGCCAAACCTTATGAACTAGGATGAGTAGAGAAGTGATATGGGTTTTCTTTTATCTCTAAGGCAATGTTTCTCAACTCATGAGTGGGAGTTGCCTTGAGCTTGAGAGAGAGCAAGAGGAAGATGGAGAGAGCTTGAGCAAGAGAGAGCTCAAGAGAGAGAAAGCAAATCAAATAATGAGCAAGACTTTTCTCAACTTCTCTCTCATAATCCAAAAAGAATAATAATAATAATAGTAATTGAGTATTATGTGATAGTTCATATCATGTTATATGGCAATATCATTTCATGCACTTATTTTGTAAAGAATAGCAAGCAAGCAAAAGTCTTTGCCATGAAATGATAACCATTGTAATGATGATGGTCAACTAGTCCAACCTAATCAACCGGTCAACCAAGTCAACAAGTCAACAAAGTCAACCTTTCAACCCAACCATGGCACAATAATACTTAATTAATATTATCATTAATCATATCTCATATTCTCATTAGGGTTTAGCAAAAGTCAATAGTCAACAACCCTAATGAGAATCCTCTGCCTCTGTCTCTGTCATCTGTGCATACACACCCGCATCCGCGTTCTAGGGAATACGAATACAATCGAGATAAAACTAATCCCAAAACGTATACTAGGATCCGGCTTAACCCAAAGCCCGCTAGTAATAACTGCCCGGACACTAAACGTGCACAAGTGCACGGATGTGACCGAACCCTGTCGCAAAACCATGCGACCTGTCGCAAAACCATACGACCTCTACTCTTTTGCCTAAAGACGAATAGCTCTTTGTGTGGGACTCTAAAGACTCGACACTACGCTGGCAGTGGGTTTAACCACAGACCGCAAGCGGCACTAGCTGTGCGTAACGGCCCCCAAGTAGATGCCGATAAGAAGACGGACGAGGTGAAACCCATCTGAACTCCTACTGAGCCTGAATGTGACAATCTCCGTATAGTCCGGTTTGTTCGTATGATACATCGCATGGCGGGTCTAGGGGGCGGAAAACGTCAGTCCCCTAATAGCGGTACAAGTCGTGTCGGAGTGTAGCCCAGAACACCCTGAGATAACACTGGAAACCTACCAGTATATCTCGCTTGCCCTGGCCAGGGACTACTCGTGTAATGGCTCTCCTAGGCACAGCGCGATGTCAACCCCCAATATCGGGAGAGACGAATCCTGTCTAACCGTCACTGCCTCCAAGTGCTTCGGGACTGCACCCAACTACTACCTGTTTGCACGACTCCTTTGAGCCGTGGTAGGATAGTAATCAAAGTACAGTGGGAACACACTCGAGGCGAAGTGACAGTGTCAAGTCAGCAGACTAAGCTGTACTCATGTCACCTGGGAACTGATAACTGACGATAGGTATAATACCAACCAACAGTTCCCGACGAGTCCTGTCCAGTGTACTCGTAACCTAACGAGCACCCGCATACTATCTCAAGTACGACGTACTGACGGCTGTGGGACAGACCGTTTCCCCTGCTGGGATGAGAAGCGCATACGCTAGTCTACTCCGGAGTATCGATGCCTTGTCTCGATAGTCCTACGACTAGGGACCTGTATAAGGATGTGCTTGTGGATTACCCAGCCCCCACGAGTGTGACTGCCATCACAACGCTGGTAATCAAGCAAAGATCCTAAGGGCTCTACTAATATGTATAAGCAATATGCTAAAAGAAACACATGCACATATTAAAGTAGAAACAAAACAAGTAGCATACTACCATTTTGAGCAAGATTGTCAATACAAGGTGAATATCCCAAGCTTCCATTAAGTAATATATAAACTAGTATGATACAGTAATGGCCTCTAGGGCATATACACTAACAATCTCCCACTTGCACTAAGGCCATGTACTGGCGTATCGAAGACCTATCATCTCGATCAGCCGCTCGAACTGAGTCTGGGGTAAGGCCTTCGTGAGTGGATCAGTAGTGTTATCTTCTGTATTTACTCTCTTCACCTCGATCTCCCGGCGATCAACGATCTCCCTGATCAGGTGGTACCGCCTCAAAATGTGCCTGGATTTCTGATGGGACCTGGGTTCCTTCGCTAAAGCTATAGCGCCGTTGTTGTCACAATACAGCGGTATTGGATCAACACTGGTAGGAACCACCTGAAGCTCCATGAGGAACTTCTTCATCCAGACAGCTTCCTTTGCGGCATTGCAAGCAGCTATGTACTCTGCTTCCATTGTTGAGTCAGCAATGGTTTCCTGCTTGGAGCTCTTCCAGCAAACCGCCCCTCCATTGAGGGTAAAGACATAACCCGACATGGACTTGGAGTCATCCTTGTCACTCTGGAAGCTGGAGTTAGCGAAGGCATCGATCTGGAGGTCTTTTCCTCCATACACCAAGAACATCTCCTTAGTCCTTCTCAGGTACTTGAGAATGTTCTTTACCGCTATCCAGTGTTTCTCCCCTGGGTCCGACTGATACCGGCTTACAACGCTCAATGCGTATGCTACATCTGGTCTGGTACACAACATCGCATACATAATAGAGCCTACCACAGATGCGTAGGGTATAGATGACATGCGAGCCCTTTCCAAATCAGTCTTGGGAGACATCTCTTTGGAGAGGGTGATTCCGTGACAAGCCGGTAGATTACCGCGCTTGGAATCTTCCATACTGAATCGTTTCAGTATGGTGTCGATGTACCTGGACTGTGAAAGTCCCAACATCCTTTTAGATGTATCACGATAGATCTGGATCCCCAGAATGTAGTTGGCATCGCCCAGGTCCTTCATGGAGAACCTCTGTGACAAGAATTCTTTGACTGACTGTAGCATAGGAATATCATTTCCTATTAGGAGAATGTCATCCACGTACAAGACGAGGAATACCACAGTTCTCCCTACAATCTTACTGTAAATGCATGGTTCATCTGGGTTTTTGATAAAGTCGAATTCCTTGACAGTATCATCAAAGCAGATGTTCCAACTCCGCGATGCCTTCTTCAGTCCATAGATGGACTTGAGCAACTTGCACACTTTACCGCTGCTCCCACTCTGAATGAATCCCTCCGGCTGATCCATATAGACGCACTCTTCTAAATTTCCATTTAGAAAAGCCGTCTTTACGTCCATCTGCCAGATTTCATAATCGTGGAAGACAGCAATGGCAAGAAGGATCCGAATGGATTTCAGCATAGCCACTGGAGAAAAGGTCTCGTCATAGTCCAAACCAGGTCTTTGATGAAAACCCTTTGCAACAAGTCTAGCTTTATAGGTCTCAACCTGCCCATCTACACCAATCTTCTTTCTGAAGATCCATTTGCAGCCTACGGGTTTTACCCCTTCTGGAGCAAAGTCCAAAGTCCAAACTTTGTTGGTGTACATGGACTCCATCTCGGTCCGCATTGCATCCAGTCATTTTACCGAGTCACCGCTCTGAATGGCTTGCTGGAAGCTAGTAGGCTCACCATAATCCATAGTGCAATCCTCTCTATCCCCGTCTATGAGAAAACCGTAGTATCTCTCGGGCGGATGAGACTGCCTACTACTCCTGCGGAGTGGCGCTGGGATGTCCGGTTCTCTTGAAACTTCTGGTTCTTCCAAGCTTTCAGTAATAGCTTGTGGTTCTGGAATTTCTTCCAGTTCTACTACGCTCCCACTTGTCTCTTTTTCTAAAAACTGATGTTCCAGAAAGTGGGCATGACGAGAAACAAAAACCTTTTGTTCCTCTGCGTAATAGAAAAAATTCCCCCTGGAGTTCTTTGGGTATCCCACAAACTTACACAGTACTGAGCGTGCCTCGAGCTTGTCCGCATGCTGCTTTTTTACAAAAGCTAGACATCCCCATATCTTCAGATATTGAAGATGGGGTTTCTTCCCACACCATATCTGATATGGTGTGGTAGGCACAGTCTTGGAAGGAACCTTGTTCAAGAGATATGCAGCTGATTCTAGTGCATAACCCCAGAAGGATCGCGGCAACTCAACCTTACACATCATGGAACAAACCATATCCAATAGGGTTCGATTCCTCCTTTCCGATACACCGTTGTGTTGTGGTGTGTATGGAGGAGTAAGCTGAAAGAGAATTCCATTCTCTTTTAAGTAGCCCAAAAACTCGGCACTCAAGTATTCACCACCTCGATCAGATCTCAGTGTCTTGATACTTTTTCCTATTTGTTTTTCAACTTCATTCTTGTATTCCCGAAATTTCTCAAAGGCCTCGGATTTGTGCTTCATCAAGAAGACATGCCCATACCTAGAGAAATCATCTGTGAAAGTAATGAAGTATGAATAACCACTTCGCGCATGTGTAGACATTGGACCACACACGTCACTGTGTATGAGTCCCAAGAGCTCGCTCGCTCTTTCTCCGTGTCCAGTGAACGGAGTCTTTGTCATCTTTCCCATGAGACAAGATTCACAAGTGGCATAAGACTGGTACTCGAACGGATCCAAGTATCCTTCTTTATGTAACTTTGTCAACCGTGTCTCATTGATGTGACCCAGTCTACAATACCATAAGAAAGCCTGATTTAATTCCGGAGACTTTCTTTGAAGTGTGTTCTGGACACTGAAGACCTGAGCTTGATTCAAAACGTATATACCGTTTTTCAATGTACCTGACCCAATCAGAACTTGATTTAGGTGGATGTTTACTACATCGCTTACAAAAGTAAAATCATATCCTTCCTTAGAAAATAAGAATACAGATATGATATTACAAGTCGCACCTGGTACATAAAAACAGTCACGCAGAATCAATATCTGCCCAGTTGTCAGTCCTAGATGATATTCCCCTACGGATTCAGCATACATGCTCATTCCGTTAGCAACCCTGAGAGTCATATCACCTTTCTTGATAACCCTACGGTTTCTCAAAGCATTTAATGAATTACAAATGTGAGATCCTGATCCGGTATCCAATACCCAGGAAGTAGGGTTAACTGACATACAGTTCTCTATTACAAACACACCCGAAGCCGAAGCCACAACATGCTTCGAATTCTGGCTACTGGCTTTGCAAGCCCTGCAATCCTTCTGCCAATGTTCATTCCCGTTACAATAGGAACGTCCCTCTTTAACTACATCCAGTCCCGAAACTTTTGCCCTTCCTTTTCCTTCTTCTTCCCTGGTTTCCTTCAGGGTATAAGCAGAAGGCAGGGATTGTAGAATCAAGTCAGTATTTGACCCGTTCTCCAACGTGGTCTGCAGGTCCGTGAGCTCAAAATAGCTGGTCTCTCCAAGGACGTTGCCCCCTACAGATGACCCGATAGCCAACCTCGCTTGAAGCAATTCGTTCGAGGTCTCATATCTTGCGATACGAGATTGCTCTCCATATAAATCTTTGTTATGGAGGAAGATAGAAACTGAGTCCATCTTCTCGTGCTGCCTCTGGTATGCACCATCAACTGAGGCTAACACGAGGCACTTGTCTTTCGCACAGTCTTTTTCCGATGTCTTACGGATATCACTATCCGTGACAGGGGAAACTGGTCCTGAGACGGCAGGGATTAGATTAGTTATGAGGTGTCCCAGTTTGTCATGGGTAATGGTCATCTGGACAGACCTTTGCCAATCATAACAGTCAGGTTCAGTCATTTTATTATCTAGATGTAACCTAGGTGTGGTCACTAGGTCGCTGTAATTAAGAGAGAGAGAAGAAAACACTCAGCATGATGCTCTTGCAAGTTTAGATTGGTTTTTAATTTATCTAAACAGGATGGCTCCCACTGTCTCTCGAATCCCTCCTCAAACCATGAAGGAAGAATTAGTCGGGGTCAATCTCACCGTACAATACTTGCTTAACCGTTCAGCCAGGCCAGTGTCGGTACTTCGAGGGAGGTTTTCCAACGCTTTCGCGAAGTTCCTTAATTAAGTAACCTCTTTTCCCTGTGGGTGTAGCCCCGCTAACACTTTTCTAGACACCTATTTGGTTTATAGCATTGATCGTTAAGTGAGAAAGTTCCCGAAGAGTAGCATATACTCACAGTAGGATCGGGATCCAAATATCATCGCGTGACAAAACTAAAGGAATCCTACCAGAATCATCACACTCCAAATGGTATGCAGCGCTAGCAAGTTTCATTTCTTTTGAAACTCCCGATGTGGATTTTTGCCCCATGCTCTTATGATCTTGACAAAGGCCAACATATCATAAGTCACATGTCAAGTTCTACCCGTCATTGTCCACGTTAATTTGAACCCACCCATACATACCCTTGACGAAGGCCAAAATAGTAGTACGACTGTCCCAAACTAACGCATCTATCTATGCTACAGATAAATATTCAGCAGCTACCAATCACTATGCCTTGGCGAAGGTCAAAATACATAGCTTGAATACTACTGAATATTTAACTGAAATGACGGAGGGCTACGAATGGTTTTGGCGAAACCGTGAACGTAGTGAACTTGATATAATCGATGGAACGAGATAGCTTTTAAAAGGAGTGGCTCAAACTCCGCGTTTAAAAGTTGGTTTTTGAAATGAACCGAGTGGTTTTGAAAGTGTTCCAACGACTTTACTTTGGTTTATATTCTTGCATTAACTTTAATGCGTCCCATCATTTAATGCTACCATTGCAGAAAACAACCAAAATATGACGTAAGCTTATGCCATCCGCATTTGCCACGGGGCCCCGTCATTACCCGTTAGGTTACTTAACTAACGACAGAGCGGGGGCTGGACTAGCGCGGATGCAAAACATAAGCAACGCCTAAATAGATATCATATATAGATATATTGCAATGATATCCATTTCAGATCACAGATGAACACATTGGATATACTAGGAATCCGCAATTCGTACAAGCCTGTAACGAAAAGCGGATAACACGATCGTGAATAGCCAAACCCCACCCTAGACCCCTACGGGTGCGGCAAACTACCCGCCAAGTACCCGAAGCGAAGCAACCTCCCTCAACTCGTGAGTAGGCCACTAGGCACTTCGAGATACCCGGTAGTTTGTGCACCCCACCTTGGGTCTATCCTAGGAGCAAAAACAGTAAAAAGAAATTATACAATGATGGCTACAACCCCGACCCGGTTGTGTGGCCATACAAATAATATTACATCAATTTACATATTACATGAATTGAAAGAAAAGAAAACTCTCATCTCACAACCCCCGGCTATTCACCCGCGACAATCCAATGAATTCATATACACATACCATCAACATTGCAGATCACAGATATGTATAACCCCCACTAATCGACATATAGCAATTAGCAGACGTTCAATACATATATCACATCACAGATATAAACCCGTCAGCTTAAGTCTTTAGAAGTTCGATCAAAATACGGATTTTTAAGCCCCAAAAACAAATTTTTCTTTCTGGAAAATCTGGGCAGAAAAATCATATTTTAAAAATCCCAAAACAACCCCAGAGACACTCTGCAGGAAAACAGTGCCACGACCGAGTCAACTCGGCCGCGGTTCCGCGGCGGGAGAAAGCTCCTGCCGTGGTTCTGCGGCGCTTTGACCGAGTCAGTGGACCTGTTTTCTTGGGTGTCTTAACAAAAGCCTGAGCCGATTTTTCAAGTATGATTTATTACTTTTGGAACAGAGGAAAAAATCGGCAGAAACAATGCTACTCGGGTATGTTTCGTGATATTTTCTCCGATCGAACTTCTACTTACTTTGCTAACATGTTAGATAGTGTTTAACTAGGCTCTGATACCACTGTAAGTCCATGCTACCTCTCCCGGTACTTACGGGCTTGCGGAAATGATGAAAAACGATTTTTCTAGAGGTGGTAACATGGACTCAAAATACGGATTTTTGTTAAACAACTACCTAACAACCTAACTAGGAGTTTTACCTACTCGGTTAGGGGGTTATACCTTTCTTGAACTCCTTCGTCTTCAACTCTTTGCGGTGTCCGGATCGCCCTCACCTCGTCGTCTCCTCGCGCCGAAGATGGATCCACCCGAAAGCTTCTACCTTTTGGCTTCTCTTCAAACTTGAAGAAACTAGAACACTTGGTTTGCCAAACCTTGTGAACTAGGATGAGTAGAGAAGTGATATGGGTTTTCTTTTATCTCTAAGGCAATGTTTCTCAACTCATGAGAGGGAGTTGCCTTGAGCTAGAGAGAGAGCAAGAGGAAGAGGGAGAGAGCTTGAGCAAGAGAGAGCTCAAGAGAGAGAAAGCAAATCAAAGAATGAGCAAGACTTTTCTCAACCTCTCTCTCATAATCCAAAAAGAATAATAATAATAATAATAGTAATTGAGTATTATGTGATGGTTCATATCATGTCATATGGCAATATCATTTCATGCACTTATTTTGTAAAGAATAGCAAGCAAGCAAAAGTCTTTGCCATGAAATGATAACCATTGTAATGATGATGGTCAACTAGTCCAACCTAGTCAACCGGTCAACCAAGTCAACAAGTTAACAAAGTCAACCGGTCAACCCAACCATGGCACAATAATACTTAATTAATATTATCATTAATCATATCTCATATTCTCTTTAGGGTTTAGCAAAAGTCAATAGTCAACAACCCTAATGAGAATCCTCTGCCTCTGTCTCTGTCATCTGTGCATACACACCCGCATCCGCGTTCCAGGGAACACGAATACAATCGAGATAAAACCAATCCCAAAACGTATACTAGGATCTGGCTTAACCCAAAGCCTGCTAGTAATGACTACCCGGACACTAAACGTGCACAAGTGCACGGATGTGACCGAACCCTGTCTCAAAACCATGCGACCTGTCGCAAAACCATGCGACCTCTACTCTTTTGCCTAAAGGAGAATAGCTCTTTGTGTGGGACTCTAAAGACTCGACACTACGCTGGCAGTGGGTTTAACCACAGACTGCAAGCGGCACTAGCTGTGCGTAACGGCCCCCAGGTAGATGCCGATAAGAATACGGACGAGGTGAAACCCATCTGAACTCCTACTGAGCCTGAATGTGACAATCTCCGTACAGTCCGGTCGGTTCGTCTGATACATCGCATGGCGGGCCTAGGGGGCGGCAAACGTCAGTCCCCTAATAGCGGTACAAGTTGTGTCGGAGTGTAGCCCAGAACACCCTGAGATAACACTGGAAACCTACCAGTATATCTCGCTTGCCCTGGTCAAGGACTGCTCGTGTAATGGCTCTCCTAGACACAGCGCGATGTCAACCCCTAATACCGGGAGAGACGAATCCTGCCTAACCGTCACTGCCTCTAAGTGCTTCGAGACTGCACCCAACTACTACCTGTTTGCACGACTCCTTTGAGCCATGGTAGGGTAGTAATCAAAGTACAGTGGGAACACACTCGAGGCGAAGTGACAGTGTCAAGTCAGCGGACTAAGCTGTACTCATGTCACCTGGGAACTGATAACTGACGATAGGTATAATACCAACCAACAGTTCCCGACGAGTCCTGTCCAGTGTACTCGTAACCTAACGAGCACCCGCATACTATCTCAAGTACGACGTACTGACGGCTGTGGGACAGACCGTTTCCCTGCTGGGATGAGAAGCGCATACGCCAGTCTACTCCGGAGTATCGATGCCCTGTCTCGATAGTCCTATGACTAGGGACCTGTATAAGGATGTGCTTGTGGATTACCCAGCCCCACGAGTGTGACTGCCATCATAATGCTGGTAATCAAGTAAAGATCCTAAGGGCTCTACTAATATGTATAAGCAATATGCTAAAAGAAACACATGCACATATTAAAGTAGAAACAAACCAAGTAGCATACTACCATTTTGAGCAAGATTGTCAATACAAGGTGAATATCCCAAGCTTCCATTAAGTAATATACAAACTAGTATGATACAGTAATGGCCTCTAGGGCATATACACTAACAAAATCCGTGTTTTATACAGGCTCATATTGAAAATACGGACTTCCTAGTATATCCAATATTTCATATATGTTCTTCTGCTGCAATGTTCTGTGATGAGATCATATTACTGCCTGAGACGAATGTTTATATTATATATATGAGATATACATTATATTGCAGATTTCGTTTCAAATGTGATGCTTGTGAAGCATAATAAAATGGGACTTCATTAATGAGATTAATGAAACTAAAAGAAACCTAAAGATGTTGTAGAAACTTGTTTAAAAACTAATAGCTCAAGTTCTTGCTTTGCATAGCGGTGTTCCTTGTAGAACATTCAGCACCTTATTCGATAAGGAAAGAGCCGATATCCCTTCACCGGGAGTGACCTCTTTAGCGAAACTAGCAGATGCTACAAACTCGGTTTGTCTTTTGATTGCTTCTATAGTTCTTGCTTTGCATAGTGGTATATATGATATACCCTGTGTTGGATATAGTGCCCTCAGAGTCAATTATTGGATCACAGGCACGTGATTGCAATGATTGAGGGAGGACCTATGCCGGTAGGACAGTCTTACTCGAGATGATAGTATGCTATCTGGTTTATCTTTATCATCGTGTACTGCTTTAGGTGACCTTACATGTCACTATTTCACGCTGATAGAGCCCCTAGGATTCTTGCTTGACTACCAGAGTATGAGGGCGATCATATACGTGGGAGCTGGGGTCTATAAGCACATCCTTAAAAGGTCCCTAGTCGTGGGAGTTTCGAGACAGGGCATCGATTCTCCAGAGTAGACTAGTGTATACAGTCGAGACCCCGACGAGGGGCAGCGGCCGGTCTCACAACCCACTGGTGTTAATTGGTTCTTCTAAGATGTATGCAGGTGCTCATTGGGTTATGAGTACACCGGACAGGACTCGCCGGAAACCTGCTAGTTGGGATTATACCAGACGTCAGATAGCAGTTCCCAAGTGACATGTGTACAGGTTAGTTCATAGACCTGAGATCGTCATTTGTCTCGTGTGAGTTCCCACTGTGCTTTGATTACTACCCTACCACGCTCAAAGGAGACGTGCAAACAGGTTTTAGTTGGGTACAGTCCCGAGCCACATGGAGGCAGTGAGCGGATCTGCAAGGGTTCGTCTCTCCCGGTATTGGGAGTGAGGTCGCGCTGTGTCTAGGAGAGCCAGTACATGAAAGTCCTTGGTCAAGGCAGGAGATTTACTGGTAGGTATTCCAGTAGTATCTCAGGGTGTTCTGGGCTACACTCCGACACGACTTGTACCGCTTTTGGGGGTCTAACCTTTGCCAACCCCCTAGGACCGCCAAGCGATGCTCATAGACGAACGGACCGGACTGTACGGATATTGTCACTGACAGGCTCAGTAGGGTGTCAGGATGAGTTCGCTCATCGACGTCCCTTTTGCTCAGTACCTGGTAGCCCGTTACGTATTGGCTAATATCTCTGACGTGCTAGTGGTTAAATCCACAGCCATAGTATTGACGAGTCTTTAGAGTCCCCCACAGACCAGTTTCTCAAGTTTCGGGCGAAACGCTGTAGAGGCCGTATGGAGATATGGCAGGGTTCGATCAGATACGTGCGGTATTGCATGGATCGTGATCGGACGGATTTTACTAACAGGCTTTGGTTTAAGCCGGATCCTAGTATTAGACAGTGTAGTGTTGTCTCTTTGCATTTGTGTTCAGTGGGAATACAAATGCGGGCATGTATATGCAGTCGCGGGGTTTTCCTGTAATTTATTACGGGATCAGTTTTCTGAAGTTGTCAGTTTGCATTCCGTTCCGGCCAGTTTTCTTTTGTTCCTTCGCGGCCGGACTTTCCGACGGAGGGGGTAATTTGCTAGTGTGCAAATTATCATTTGTGGAGGGGGTTATTAGTAATTTGTGGCTTCATGATCATGAGAATCTTTTTAAATCAACTCTTTTTCTTTTATGAGAAAGGAGTTGTGATGAGAGTTGATTTGCATTTTGATGTGACGTTTGCTTTTGGATGTGGTCACCTCTTTTATTTCCTACACTCACCTCCCTTCATGTTTGATTCTTTTTCCTCCACCATTTTGTAAGGGGCCGGCCACTTTTTGAGAGGATGAGGGAATTCATTTAGGTTTGAGGAAATTAGTTCATCTCATATTCTTCTTGCTACAAAATTCTACACATTACTCCAAAGTTTATTCATTCCTCCATCAAAGGCAACTTAAACCCCAAATGAGACAATGGTTTCTACACTACACCTATAGCATTTCTTGGACGCGTCGACTTGCCAACTTCGCGCCCGAGTTTCCCCGGTCCAGAGGTAGGAGCCCGTAAAAGAACCCGGCGATGTGGTGCCCGTTTCGACGAGGAGGCGACAACCGGAGATTCCGCGAAGAGATCGGAGTGGAGACGAAGACCGAAGGACACGGATCGCTTGGTATATCTCTCTACCCATCTTTTAGTTTGCTAGTAGTTAGGTTAATGGCCCGATCCGGGATTTTATTGTGCGCGGTGGTGCCGGTTTTCTAGTTTGAAAAAGCATCGTTTCCGCATTCCGGCGTCAGATTGACGGCTGGGGCGCCGCCGTGCACTTACACTGGTATCAGAGCCACGCTATTAACCTATTCTAGCTTGCTCTAGTATGTTTAGAACTCGATTGAACAAAATTCCCAAAAACTGTATTTTCCAGTGCATCTGTTCTCTGTCGAAATTTTTTTAGCTCCAAAAATTTTTCAGGATGTTGCAGAAACACATCCAGGCAATTATAAGTATACTGTGAAAATTTGGTAGTGTGACGTCATCTTTCCACCGCGGAACCGCGGCCAAACCCATGCTTGGGCCGCGGTTCCGCCGCTACTTTGAGTGTTCACTATGCCAAATTTTTACAGTGGGCTTTTAGCTAGGAAATGGGGGTTTTGGGACATTCTGTTTGGGCCCAGATTTTCTGTAAGTGCTACAGTAATGCTTGGGGCCTACTTCGGTAAATTTGATCGATCGAGAATTTTAAACATGTTAGTTCACAGTATTTACATTATATCTGCGACCGTGAATGTCATTTGATCGGTAAATCCTGTCTAACTGCTATATCCCGGTTAGACGGATTTGCGAACATGACATTCACGTTGATGTTCTGTGTTGTGCTGTGATGTTGCGGATTGGTCGTGGGGGATAGCCTGGATGCAATGTTAGTACAGTTTTGTTTTATATGTACATTTGATATTGCGGGGCGAGCGTCCGACATGTGGACTGCCGTCACTGCCTGTTTGTATATTATTCTTTTGGGGCACGACCGGGGTGAGGTCGATGTACTCATTGTATGTATATTTTTACTTTCTGTACTAGGATTACCCCGCGGAGGGGTGTACGGATAGCCGGGTTCTAGAGGGCAACGAGCCCGCATCTGATGGCGTTGAGACGGAGGGGGCTTTTCTATAGAATTGGCGGGCTATTCGCCGCACTCGTAGGGGGTATAGGTTGACCCAGGAGGGGTGCCCAAGTTACCGGATTCCGTGAAGTGCTGGGTGGTCCACTCACGTTGCTGAAGGGGGCTGCCTCGCTTCAGGTTTTGGCGGGTAACTTGCCGTGCCCGTAGGGGTCTAGGATTTCATTGCACAGGCTATCCACACGACCAGGGGAACGTCGGGTTTCAGTAGCGGCTCTATGAAACCCGGGGATCCCAGATATCTGTATTGTTCTATGATGATGGTTACATTTCTGTGATGTTGCATTTTTATCACGCCTTGAGCGAAATATTATATATTGATATATATACTAGTAGATGTTGTATATGTTTTGCATCCGCGCTAGTCCAGTCCCCGCTCTGTCGTTAGTTAAGTAACCTAACGGGTGATGACGGGACCCAGTGGCGAATGCGGATGGCATATACGTACATCATTATTTTCGTTCTTTTTTGGTGTGATCAATTGATGGGACTGCGTTGATTCGGATCAATGCAAGATAAACAAACCTATTCTGATGTTGTTGGAACATTTTTCAAAAAGCTGTTATTGCAAGGGCGTTCTCTTTTGTTTTGCATCGTGGTATTCAGTTGGAATATCCTGCTCCTTAGTCGACGAAGCAAGGGCCGAGATCCCTTCACCGGGAGTGACCCCTTGGACAAAAGTTTGCGTCAGGGCAATAACTTCACTATAGTCGTTTGCTTTGCATCGTGGTATTCAGTTGGAATATCCTGCACCTCATTCTACGGGGAAAGAGCCGAGATCCCTTCACCGGGAGTGACCTCTTTACCAAAGGTTTTCGTCACTATATTTTTATAAAGCTATCCAGTTCCTTCAACGATATCAAGTTCATTACGTTAAAGGTTTTTCGCCAGAAACCATTCGTAGCCCTCCGTCATTTCAGATGGGTAGCACGTAGTATTCATGCTATGTTTGTTGGCCTTAGTCAAGGCATAATGTATGGTAGCTGCTTGTTACCTTTCTGCTGCATAGATAGTTGCGTTGGTTTGGGACAGTCGTATAGCCTTGTTGGACCTAGTCAAGGGCTTGTACGGGTGGGTTCAAATTAACCTGGACAATGACGGGTAGAACTTGACATGTGACTTATGATTTGTTGGCCTTAGTCAAGGTCATAAGAGCATGGGGCAAAAATCACATCGGGAGTTTCTAAAGAAACTGAAACTTGCCAGATATACGCATACCTTTTGGAGTGTGATAACGTGAACGGATCCCGTCACGTTATCATGCGATGATAGTTGGATCCCGATTCCCACTGATGAGTTGGTTTACTACGAACTCATTGCCACTCCTACTTTTACCCTTTTCTCCAGGACACCCCATATTACTACGAACGTCCACTTCCATTGGACAAAACCATCGTATGGTTATATACGAACTCGAAGGAATTTATTCGAGGATGGTTTCCGGTTCTGGAGAAAATGAATAGGACTATTCAGTTGTCTTTTCCTTTTACCTTCTCTCAGGTTGCGAGTACTCCTTGGTTTAGAAGATAGTACACCTATTACGCAAATTGGATAGTCTTCTTCCAAACCATAGGCAGGTGCCGACCGGTAGGGAATGAAGAAAACCAATTAGCCTAAACGGTGTACAGAAAGTATTAAGTTAAGACAAAGAAAGGGATTAGTAAGAGGGCAAAGTAAACTGCGACTGCTATTCACGACCAAACCAAGTATTTCTTCGCCAATCCTAAATCACCTTTGTATTTCTCCAGGACACTCCGTATCACTACGAAGATCCACAGTTTATTGGATACTCCATCGTATGGTTATATACGAACTCGAAATGAACTTGTTCCAGTTCGGGGATGGATTCTGGTTCAGGAGAAATAGGAATAAGGTTTATTCGGTTGTCTTTTATCTTCAACTTCTCTCGCATTGCGAGTGCTCCTAGGATTAGGACAGTACACCCATTATTCTTATTGGATAGTCTTCTTCCAAACCATAAGCTGGTGCCGAACGGTAGGGAATGAAGAAAACCATTTGGCCTAAAGGGGTGTACAGAAGGTAATGACTAAAGACATATAAAGGGATTTGGAGAGATGGCAAAGAATTATACGGTTACAGTTGTGAATCTGGATAATGGAAGAGGCATTAATGGGAATACAGGGATACCCCATCGAAACATTTCAATGTTTCAGTTTCACTGTTTACTGTTAAAAGAAAACTGATTTCCCAATTAGACACTTGCTCCAGGGTATGTATTTACCAGGTTAGATTCTCATATCTGTATGGTTTTACAGATGATGAGTGGGAGTAAGTTATTGGGAATTAGGTGATCATCCTCATTATATCGGGATTCGTTGTAATTGGTGATATTTGAGGAAGTCACCTTTGTTGTTTGCCGGACGGCAAATATTTGGTTTTGAATATCCGTTCTTGTGCACCAATTTCAAATTGATATATCTGTACGTCTATTTTCATAGAGTGAGATATACCTTTTTGAGATTATGTCCATGACATTTACCTATATCAGTGGATGGTTAGGTAAGGACCATTAAGCAGCGGTGTAATTCTTCTTAACTATAAGTACAGTTTTCAACCTACGACACACAGTGAATGAGTCACTAGACTCAGGGGACTTATACAGAGTGTTGTATATTGTCCAGTGTCCATGAGGACAGAGGGGTTGGTTCTCGTACTATATTCGGTTTACTTATGACTTCTCTAGTTTTTAGACAGGTGTTTCGTAGAAACGCAAGGTCCGAATTTTGAGAAGTTATAGGTATAAGAATAAAGTAGAGAACCAGGTGTTGCAAGTATCAGGATTCTTCAAGGTGATCGAAGATGTAGATACTTGTGTATGATATTCAGTTGATAGTAATGGTTAAGAGAACACGCTTCTCTTTCAGGTTACTCATAATTGGAAGCACTCCTAAGTTGAGTAACGCTGATCGGCCTCCTTCCATTTAGTTGACATGCGCTGGAGACCGCTGCATGATTTGAATCTGGTTCAATTAAATCAGTGCCTCTGTTTCTATATTGGATATAGAACAGTTCATATCTTAACGATGTTAAGGTACGGGGAGTTGTCCGGCTTATGCTTAAAACCAGACACTGGATGACTCAAGGCACGTTTCTGTAATGGCTGTTTGTGGGTTAACCCGGGCTATGACGAGGGTTGACTTTCTACCATCTGGAAGATCAATAGTGATATTGTTCTAGACTCGCCACAGTTTTAACAAAAATGGATTTTTCAGAAAACAGTAGTGGGAGTATGGTAGAACTGGAAGTGATTCCAGAACCGCAAACGATTACTGAAGATTTGATAAGAACCTAAAGATTCAATCTAGTTTTACATTCCATTAGCCACTCCGCAGATATGGTGGGTAACCTCCGGCACTCGAGAGGTACTTCGGTATGCTCAAGGACGGTGACAGGGAGGTTCTTGTTTACCCTGACTTTCCATTGCTGTTGTTCCAGACTGTGAGACCCGGCAGGAGGATGAGTATAGCGTCGTTCTGAACTAGCTTTAGAAGTGTACGTCTATATGACTCTGCCAGAGGGTTGTCGTAGTCAGTGGGAGCAGCGGAAGCATAGTGGACAAGTAGCTTATGTCTATTTATAGACTAAAGCAGATATAGCGGAGATAGATCATCTATTTCTGATGTGACAGTCATAGGTTTGATTTCATCAGAATAGGGGATGGATCTGTTAAGAAGGTAGTAGGGTGTGATGTCCTGGTATTTGATGACATACACAGAGTAGGAAGTGATATTCCTATACTACGATCGGTTATACTTTGGTTGTCACACAGTAGTTTCTATACATAGGAATTGGATCTTATATCGTACATTCTGGTTACTAGATCTATGGTTTTAGATCTAGATTTGGGTGGTTTCCCAATCAGGGTACTTAGACAGCATTCTAAGAGTATTTAGAATGGACGACTCCTGGTATGGTGGTGTACCTGCAGGTAATGGAGTCACCCTCTCTAAAGGTGTCTTACATACTAAAGGGGAGAGGAATGTGCATGATTGGCAGATCACTTGCTTAGGCAATTGAGTCAATCATGAAATGTCAAGTGCCACACCAGATGTTGTTTTTGCAGTAGGTGCAATAAGTAGATATTGATCCAATCCTGGAGAAACATTCGGAAGTAGTTTTAGAACATAAGTGATGTTCTAGGGATTTGATAACAGCAGCCTCTTTTAGGAGACGGTTATCATTCCAGGCTTCCAAGGTGACCTGGATGGCAGAGTGGCTGTCAGAGTTATAGTTTTCCCTCTGACGAGGGGCAGTATTTTGGACAGGTGGTCCAGGTGGATACTGAGGGAAGGCATGGCGCAGGATACTGATTAAGTTCAGTTGACGATACAGTCTGAGAAGTTTGGATTTGGAGTTCATTTATGAGCTAGGTCCCATCAGATATCCAGACACATTCTAAGACAGGTATTGCTCATTTTGGGAGATGGTTTTCTCCGCGAACTTGAGATAAAGAGAGACATAGAAAGAAACATCTGAGCGCATCCACTCACTGAGGCTATTCCTCGAACGCATTAGTTTCGTAAACGAGCTTTATGAGACTGACTAGTAGAGGAGTTGGGTTTTCGGTATCTCACGGGCTGTGAGTATGCGACATCACAATAATTAGCCTTGAGTGCAAGTGGGAGATTGTTGGATATAGTGCCCTCAGAGTCAATTATTGGATCACAGGCACGTGATTGCAATGATTGAGGGAGGACCTATGCCGGTAGGACGGTCTTACTCGAGATGATAGTATGCTATCGGTTTATCTTTATCATCGTGTACTGCTTTAGGTGACCTTACAGGTCCCTATTGCACGCTGATAGAGCCCCTAGGATTCTTGCTTGACTACCAGCAGTATGAGGGCGATCATATACGTGGGAGCTGGGGTCTATAAGCACATCCTTAAAAGGTCCCTAGTCGTGGGAGTTTCGAGACAGGGCATCGATTCTCCAGGGTAGACTAGTGTATACAGTTGAGACCCCGACGAGGGGCAGTGGCCGGTCTCACAAGCCACTGGTATCAGTTGGTTCACCTAAGATGTATACAGGTGCTCATTGCGTTATGAGTACACCAGACAGGACTCGCCGGGAACCTGCTAGTTGGGATTATACCAGACGTCAGATAGCAGTTCCCAGGTGACATGTGTACAGGTTAGTTCATCGACCTGAGATTGTCATTTGTCTCGTGTGAGTTCCCACTGTGCTTTGATTACTACCCTACCACGCTCAAAGGAGACGTGCAAACAGGTTTTAGTTGGGTACAGTCATGAGCCACATGGAGGCAGTGAGCGGATCTGCAGGGGTTCGTCTCTCCCGGTATTATGGGTGAGGTCGCGCTGTGTCTAGGAGAGCCAGTACATGAAAGTCCTTGGCCAAGGCAGGAGATTTACTGGTAGGTATTCCAGTAGTATCTCAGGGTGTTCTGGGCTACACTCCGACATGACTTGTACCGCTTTTGGGGGTCTAACCTTTACCAACCCCCCTAGGCCCGCCATGCGATGCTCATAGACGAACGGACCGGACTGTACGGATATTGTCACTGACAGGCTCAGTAGGGTGTCAGGATGAGTTCGCTCATCGACGTCCTTTTTGCTCAGTACTTGGTAGCCCGTTACGTATTGGTTACTACCTTTGACGTGCTAGTGGTTAAATCCACAGCCAAAGTATTGACGAGTCTTTAGAGTCCCCCACAGACCAGTTTCTCAAGTTTCGGGCGAAACGCTGTAGAGGCCGTATGGAGATATGGCAGGGTTCGATCAGATACGTGCGGTATTGCACGGATCGTGATCGGACGGATTTTACTAGCAGGCTTTGGTTTAAGCCGGATCCTAGTATTAGACAGTGTACTTTTGTCTCTTTGCATTGGTGTTCAGTGGGAATACAAATGCGGGCATATATATGCAGTCACGGGGTTTTCCTGTAATTTATTACGGGATCAGTTTTCTGAAGTTGTCGGTTTGCATTCCGTTCCGGCCAGTTTTCTTTTGTTCCTTCGCGGCCGGACTTTCCGATGGAGGGGGTAATTTGCTAGTGTGCAAATTATCATTTGTGGAGGGGGTTATTAGTAATTTGTGGCTTCATGATCATGAGATTCTTTTTAAATCAACTCTTTTTCATTTATGAGAAAGGTGTTGTGATGAGAGTTGATTTGCATTTTGATGTGAGGTTTGCTTTTGGATGTGGTCACCTCTTTTATTTCCTACACTCACCTCCCTTCATGTTTGATTCTTTTTCCTCCACCATTTTGTAAGGGGCCGGCCACTTTTTGAGAGGATGAGGGAATTCATTTGGGTGTGAGGAAATTAGTTCATCTCATATTCTTCTTGCTTTAAAATTCTACACATTACTCCAAAGTTCATTCATTCCTCCATCAAGGGAAACTTAAACCCTAAATGAGACAATGGTTTCTACACTACACCTACAGCATTTCTTGGACACGTCGGCTTGCCAACTTCGCACCCGAGTTGCCTCGGTCCAGAGGTGGGAGCCCGTAAAAGAACCTGGTGATGTGGTGCCCGTTTCGACAAGGAGGCGACAACCGGAGATTCCGCGAAGAGATCGGAGTGGAGACGAAGACCGAAGGACACGGATCGCTTGGTATATCTCTCTACCCATCTTTTAGTTTGCTAGTAGTTAGGTTAATGGTCCGATCCGGGATTTTATTGTGCGCGGTGGTGCCGGTTTTCTAGTTTGGAAAAGCATCGTTTCCGCATTCCGGCGTCGGATTGACGGCCGGGGCGCCGCCGTGCACTTACACCCTGCATCTTATTCGATGAGGAAAGGGCGGACGATCCCTTCATCGGGAGTGACCCCTTTAGCAAAACTAGAAAAGCCTCAGAAACACTCCATTAAAATCACTCGATTATACAACGATATAAAGTTCATTGCGCAAAAGGTTTTCTTAAAAACCTGTCGTAGCCCTCCGTCATTTCAGATAAGTAGTATTTAGTATTCGTGCTGTGTTTGTTGACTCAGTCAAGGCGTAGTGTGCGGTAGCTGATTAGTGCTTATTTGCAAAGCATATGATGCGATTGGATTAAGGTAGTCGTGCGGCCTTGTTGACTCAGTCAAGGGTCGTGCGGATGGGTTTAATTCAATCGGGAAATGACGGGTTGAACTTTACTTGCGGTCTATGGTTTGTTGACTCAGTCAAGGTCATAGATCGCTTGGGGCAAAATATTATTGGGAATTTAAAGTGTTGAAATTTGCAATGAGATTGCATACCTTCTATGAGATAGTTGGATCCCGATACCCGCTGCGAGTAAGAGTTACTCCTGGGAGAGTTTTACACATTACAATTAGTCGATCAAGAAGGTGTCTAGAAAGGTGTCAACGGGGTTACGCCTCTGGGAAAACGAGGTTTACTTTAATTAGGTTCGTGCGAAAGCATGGGGGACCTCCCTCAAAGTACCGACACTGGCCTGGCTGAAAGATTGGCGAACTTGTAGCGTGTAATTAATCCCGGCTAGTCTTTCCTTTTAGGGTTTGAAGGAAGATTTGATTAAAACAGTAGGAGACATCCTGATTAGATATATTAGATAACCAATCTAATCTTGCAAGAGCATACGCTGAGTGTTTTCTTCTCTCTCTCTCCAGGTAGCGACCATATCACGCCTTAATCAAGATAATAAAACGGATGAATTAACCAAACCCGCTTGTTATACTGAGCTGGAGAACGCTGGTCCCGCTCCAACTTATAAGTGTTATAAGACAGAGCAGGAAATTGGGGAATACCAGATTTCCCGTGCCGCCCAAACGAAGAAAGTGCATGCTGATGCATCATCTTCAGGTGTGTTCATTACATAGAACTGTTTCTCAGTATCCTTTACGTCCTGAGTTTGAGATACCGGATCAGGATCCCGCATATGTAATCTGTTACATTGGCTACAGATAGGTAGAGAACTGAGAACGGGTGATAAGTTTCATGAGATAGAAATGGTGCAAGTGTTGCAGCCAAGTCTATTGGTCACTATCACCCTGTATTACCAGAATACATTGATTCTGAACAAATGTTATTAGATACCGAACCTGATATACAACATCATATCAGTCTCTTTATTAGTAAAGAAAGGATATAATTTTGTATTGATGGATAATGTTTTGAACATTTCCTATATCAAGAGTTGATCGGTTCAGGCACGTTATCTAAAAGCATTGACGTTCTAAATCAAACTACAGTTCTTAGTATACAGAACACACACAAGTAGAAAAGTTCAGAAATGAACGAATCCTTCTTGAGGCATTGTAGACTAGGTCATATCAATGCGACCCGGCTAGCTGAAGTTACACATAGATGCATATTTAAATTAGTTTGAATTTACATCTTGTGAAACTTGCCGGTCATGTCACAGAGATAAGATGACCATAGCTCCGTTTATTGGAAACAGAGAAAAGGTTAATGAACTCTTGGGATTGATACATGCTTATGTATGAAAGTCCCCTGTCTACACATGCCAAGACCGGTTCTTTGTACTTCATTAGATTCACTGATGATGTTTCAAGATTCAGACATATGTTCCTGTTGAAACACAAGTCCGAAGCTTTTGAGATATTCAATGAATATGAGTTAGAAGTAGAGAACCAAAATTCAGGTATAAGTATTATGTCCTTTGATGAGATCAAGGAAGAGAATACTTAAGCATGGAATTCCTGGACTATTCTAAAGGTGAATGAGATTCTCTCTCAGCATTACTCCTCCGTATACACCATAGCACGTCGGTGTATCGGGGCGGAGCAATAGCACCCTATGTGATATCGTGTGCTCTATGATGAGTACTACTGAGTTTCCTATTTTCTTTTGCAAGTTATGCACTTGAGAAGTTGCATACCTATTGAATAGGGTTCAAATCAAATCAGTTGCCTACCGGTTCAAATCAAATCAGTTGCCTACCACATTTCATATGTGATATGGAATGGGAAGAGCCCATATCTTAAGTATGTTAAGATTTGGGGCTGTCCGGCCTATGTCTAAAAAGCAAAATCCGGACAAGCTCGAGGCAAAGTCAGTTCTGTGGAAGTTTGTTGGATATCCCAAGCATTCGCAAGGGAATATCTTCTACCAAACCGAGGAACAAAAGATGTTTTGTTTCTCAGCATGCCACCTTTGTGAAAAGGAATTTCTTGTGAAGAAATTAGTGGTCATGAGGTAGAACTGGAAGGAGTTCCAGCTATACAAACTACAGCAGATGATTTGGTGGAACTAAAGGATTCAATAGTAACCAACGAACCTCAGCCTCTCCACCGATCTAGTAGGGTTCCTCACCCACCTGAGAGATACTTCGGTTTCTCTATGACAGTGGGAGCGAGGATTACATCATGAGATGATGACCCAACTAGTTTCGAGCTGGCCATCAGGAGTGGGACTCTGTAAGAATAGCTGGATGCTTAGCGATCTGAGATGGAATCCTTATACACCAACAAAGTATGGACTTTGGTTGCTTTATCTGAAGGGTTAAATCCCCATCAGGAGCAAGTATATCTTGAGAAGATTACTTGGTGTACATGGAAAAGTTGAGACTTTCAAAGCTATGCTTAAGTCCATCCAGATCCTGCTTGCCACGGCTACAAACCATGACTACGATATCTGGTGGTTGGGTGTCATGACTGCTTTTCTAAATGATATTTTAGAAGAGAGCGTCTATAAGTACACAGCCAGAGGGCTTCGTAGACAGTGGGAGCAGCGGAAACGTGTGCAAGATGCTTTATAAGATAAAGCAGGCATCGCGGAGTTGGAACATCTGTTTTGATGTGGTAGTCAAAAAGTTTGACTTCATCAAAATGGTAGATAAACCTTGTATATACAAAAAGGTGGTAGGGAGTATGGTGGTAATCCTCGTAGAGTACGTGGATGACATACTCTTGATAGGGAAGGAGTTTCCTATACTACGCTCGGTCAATCTCCGCTTATCACAAGGATTCTCCATATAGGATCAAAGATAATACCTCCTAAATCCTGGTTTATGGATCTATGAGATAGATCTATTTGGATGTTTGGATTCTCACTAGTTGTAGTGAGATTGTAGCAATCGATTCTGGGGAGAATCACTGGAAAGGTTCCAGGGTGATAAGGACGACTGAATGTCACTCGCAGGCATTGTCTTTACCCTCAGTGGAGGGACGGTATGTTGGAAGAGTTCCAAGTTAGATACCGTAACTTACTAGACGATTAAAGGCAAGATACATCGTTACCAAGGATGCTACCAAAGAGGCAGTCTGGATAGAAATAAGTTCATGAGATGAACTTCGTTCCTACCATTGTGAGACAATGGTGTTGTGGCTTTAGCCAAGGAACTACCGTCCCATCAGAAATCCAGATATAATTCTTATGCAGTATCACCTGATCATGGAGATGGTTGATCTCCAGGGTGATCGAGGTTAGGAGAGTAGACACAGAGGACAACAGCGCGGATCCACTCACAAAGGCCTTTTTCCCAGAAGAGACTTTTATGGGATGGTTGAGTATGAGATACTTCAACCACAGCTAATTGTTGGGTATGTGATACCACAAAAGATGGCCCTAGTGCAAGTGGGAGATTGTTAGTTATATGTATGCCCTAGAGGCCATTACTGTACATACCATGTATATTGTAATGGATGCTTGGACATATATAGGGAGGACTTTCTTGCTCGACATGATAGTATGCTATCTGGTTGTACTTTATCTTAACATGTACTCTGATTGTCTCTATATTACATGTTGATAAAGCCCTTAGGATATGTACTCGACTACTAGGACTATGATGAGATCATACTAGTGGGGCCACGGTAGTCGATGAGTACATCCTATAACTGTTCCTAGTCGAGGGTGTATCGAGACAGGGCATCGATACACCAGAGTAGACTAGCGTATACGCATCTTGACCCATATGATGGGCGATGGATGATCCCATATCCATCGGTGTTTGACATCTAGGATGGTGTACGGGTGCTCAGTAGAGACTGGGTACACTGGACGGACTCGCCGAGAACTCCCAGATGGTATTATACATCACGTTAGATGGTAGTTCTCCGGTGACACTGGTACAGAGCAGTCTGTTGACCCGAGATCGTCATAGAGTCTTGTGTGATTCCCACTGTGCTTTGATTTCCATCATACCACGTCCAAGAGGGCGTGCAAAAAGGTGGCTTTTGGGTACAGTCCCGAATCACATGGAGGCAATGAGCAATAGGAGGGGATTCGTCTCTCTCGGTATAGGGAGTTGATGTTGTGCTGTGTTCGATTGGCTATAACCGGAAATCCCTGGCCAGGGGTGCCGAGATTTACTGGTAAGTGTTATCAGTAGTTTCTCGAACTGTTATAGACCTCATATCTGTTAGTTATATGTATGCCCTAGAGGCCATTACTGTACATAGGATGTATATTGTAGTGGATGCTGGGACATATATAGGGATGACTTTCTTGCTCGACATGATAGTATGCTATCTGGTTACCCTTTACCTTAACGTGTATGCTGATTGTCTCTCTGTTACATGTTGGTAAAGCCCTTAGGATCTGTACTTGACTACCTGGACTATGATGCGGATCATACTAGTGGGGACATGGTAGTCCATAAGTACTTCCTTCAAAGTCCCTAGTCGTGGGTGTATCGAGACGGGGCATCGATATACCAGAGTAGACTAGCGTGTACCTTCTCGACCCATACAGATGGGCGATGGATGATCCCATATCCATCGGTGTTTGACATCAGAGATGATATACGGGTGCTCAGTAGAGACTGGGTACACTGGATGGACTCGCCGAGAACTCCCAGATGGTATTATACCTCACGTCAGATGGCAGTTCTCTGGTGACACTGGTACAGAGTAGTCTGTTGACCCGAGATCGTCATAGAGTCTTGTGTGGTTCCCACTGTGCTTTGATTTCCATCTTACCACGTCCAAGAGGGCATGCAAAACGGTGGTTTTTGGGTACAGTCCCGAGTCACATGGAGGCAATGAGCGATAGGAGGGGATTCGTCTCTCCCGGTATAGGGAGTTGATGTTGCGCTGTGTGCGATTGGCTATAACAGGAAATCCCTGGCCAGGGTTGCTGAGATTTACTGGTAAGTGTTACCAGTAGTTTCTCGAATTGTTATAGACCTCATATCGACACGACTTATCGAGCTATTAGGGTCTGACGTTTACCACCCCTAGGCGGGATATGCGACATATCAGACGATCAGACCGGACTGTACGGTAGTGTTACTGGTTGGATTCACTGGAGTGTGAGCGGGCTTGCTCGTCGATCTTCAGATCGCTCAATACCCGGGTGGCCGTTACGTTTAGCAGACCGCTTGCGGCTTGTGGATGTTTGATATGATCATCATCCGCTGCCGGCGTATTGACGAGTCTTTAGAGTCCTACACAGAGGTTTCCTGGCTCAAGCGAAACGAAATAGGAGCGCATATGAGATATGTGTGGGACCGAGAATGATGCGTGTATGTGATACCGTATTTCATTCTCGCGATGTGACATTGATCGGTTATATGCGATATAGCCGGGTTATCGGATCAAGTGTTGATTCGATAAGTTGTTACTGATGATACCAGTCGGTTATGTGCGACATGACCGGATCATTGAATCAAGTGTTGATTTAGTGATTTAATGCATAATTATATATTTGATATATTACTTTGCATTAACTAGTATCGGTTCACTTTGAATGGATTTTCTCACTCGGGTGTGCGCATTGCATATGCGATATGATTTTGTGCACTTGATTGTATCATGTTTGATGATACATATCTTTTTTGTTAAGTATAATGAATTAAACCTAGGTTAAGTAAATGATTAGGGTTTTCTTTTATTCATTCATTTATCTTTTCATTTGCATTTAAAAGATAAATGAGAAAAGGAAAAGAAGTGAAAAATGGTGGCTAGTTTTGTTTTCAACATGAAGCTTCATGAAGCTTTCATGAAGTCACCATTTTTGTCTCATCTCCTTAACCCTAGCCATTCTTTAACCTTGGTCAATTCTCTACACCTAACCATGGTTTGCTTATGATAAGAATGTATTTTCTTTTCTATTTTAATTATTCTTATCATAACAATTTCCTTCTTCTTCTTCATTTTCTTCAAGTGAAGAAAGCTTGCCTCCATCAATGGCAAGTGATGAAAAAGAGTGAGAAATCCAAATCTAAAGTCTACCCACTTCCTATTTCTTCATCCTCTACCTCTTGCCAAGTAGTAGAGTGTGTTTTCTTCACAAGTTTCTTGACTTGGTGAAGTCGGAGCTTGATTTAGCGATGCCTCGACGTAGATCATCTTCGGCATGGACATCGATGACCTAGCCCGTCCATTCTCCGATGAAGCCGATGCTAGAGCCCGGGACTTGTTATGGACAGCGAGGAGACTTCATTGCGGAGCTATGGAGGTGGAGAACCGGATCTACAAAGGTTGTATTTCCGTATCTCTTAGTTAAGTGTTAACTAGTTATCTTTTCGCCTAGATTTCTAGCAAACGATCCGTACACTAGGGTTTCTCGGCACCGTAATTGTTGAAATTGGCATGTTCGATGCCTTGTGAGACCTCACTAGGGTGCCTAGGAACCCTACAGTGGTATCAGAGCCTAGCTAGAGCCTTAGGCGAAGTCTAGACGCAATTTGAAGTCCGAACGAACCCGAAACCCCAATACAAAATGCTCTCTGTCCTTTTTCTAAAAACAGGGATTTTTCCAAATTAAAAATGCTTAAAAAATTCTGCAGGGAATTATAAGAATTACGACGCAAAAATTGAGTCATGAACAGTAAATATCGCGGCGGAACCGCGGCAGAAGCCCGGCTTCTGCGGCTGTTCCGCGGCGAGATGATGACGTCATCCTCCTATGTTTGCACAGTAACTCTTATTATATTATGCTGGATTTTCTGGGTATTTTTAAATTTTCTTCAAGAGTTGAATTTTCTGGGATTGTTTTGGGGATTCGAATGTTCGATCGGATTATCAAATTTTGTCTGTGTGGCTTTCCGGATAAATTTTAGAATATGTTAAAATGTTCGACCGGATATAAATACCCAATTTTTCCCATGTCGGGAAATTTCCAAGTGTTGGATTTTTCCGTAGTTTAACGACGTTCTAAGTAGTGCAAGTAACGCGATGGTCCCTCTAGAAGACAACAAACCTTAACTCGATTATGTGACCGTCTTAAACTGCCCTTTGAACCTTCGGGTTTGGGGCAGTACGGCGTGCCACATGTGAGGCGTTGGCTTGACCCTTCTACGGCTGGACCGTTGGTACTGAGGCACGAACTGAATGTTGTTAGACTTGTTTCATGTGTTGATCTGTACCGGGAAAACTTGGGTGTTTGACTGTTCGATCGAAAAGTTTAACATTTTCTGTTTATCTGGAATGGGATACAATAATTGGAATTCACAAGGAGTTATGAGATAACTGAATGAATGTTATAAATCTAGTACTTTAGTCTCACTTGATCGGTTGCCACGGAATTTTGATGTGATCAAAAGTCCGTCGCAATCACGTAGAGTACGCGGATACTCGCCGGGTAAACTTAATAGACAGCCTCACTCCATAGCCCCGACCAAGTGACTGTAGGAGAACCCCGTCGCCGAAAGCATCCGTAAGGGTGCTCGTGGCAGCGGTGTTCCGCCTTGGTGCACTTCGTCGACGGTATCGGGGGTGCGGCCGCCTACTGAAGTTTGCGACGAGTATTCGATCAGGATGTCGGGAATCTTGTTGAATTGCCCGACTTGATATTGAAAAGAGTTTTCGATTTTGAGACTAAAATGCGGGGTTTATAATTGTTAGGCATGTGATGTCTAAGAAATTCATTTAGTCAGGCATGCGATGTCTGAGGTGGTTGCGGATTCCAACTGTTGTAGTTTTACACTTTCTTTTCTGTGACCGTAAGTGTAATATGTGATATCGCCGGTTTCGTTGCTATATGTCAACGACAATTGGGATGCGCATATTTACTTACGTTGATGACATGTGATGTTATGTGTTGCTGGATATGTTATATTGGATCGTCGTGTTTGAATAGCCGGGGGTTTTTATGTGAGATGAGTGTTTTTCATTTTCATTCATATAAAAACTTGTATGTAATATTCTTTTATTGGGGCGCTTCCAGGTTGCGGAAGTAGTCACCTTTTGTATATTATTTACTTTTCCGCACTAGGATAGACCCAAGGAGGAGGGCACAAGTAACCGGGTTCTGGAGTCCAGTGGGAGACCAACTCGAGGAGTCGAGTCCGGGTCTCCTAACTCCAGAATTGGTAGGGTTGCTTGCCGCTCTCGTAGGGGTCTAGGGGTGTGGGTTTGGCTATTCATCGCGACCGTGGAATCCGTGTTTTATACTGGCTCGTATTGAAAACACGGACATCCTAGTATATCCAATATTTCATATGTTTCTTCTGCTGCGATATCTGTGATGTGATCATGTGATGTTCTGTGATAGATACAGTATATAGTATATATGATATATTATATAGGCGTTACTTATGTTTTACACCCGCGCTAGCCCTGCCCTGCTCTGCCGTTAGTTACCTAACCTAACGGTGCATGAGGGGACATCGAGGCGAATGCGGATGGCATAAGTGTACGTCGTATTTATCTGTGATGTTTAGGTATTTAAATGATGGGACTTCATTAATGAGATTAATGAAATAAAAGAAACCTAAGATGTTGTAGAATCGAATTTCAAAATAAAACAGGTAGCTACAGTTCTTGCTTTGCACAGCGGTATATATGATATATCCTGCACCTTATTCGATAAGGAAAGGACCGAGATCCCTTCACCGGGAGTGACTCCTTTAGCAATAACTGGCAGATGCTACACACTCGGTTTGTCTTTTGATTGCTTTTAAGTGTTTTTTGCTTTGCACAGTGATATATATGATATATCCCGCACCTCATTCGACGAGGAAAGGACCGACGATCCCTTCACCGGGAGTGACTCCTTTAGCAAAACTAGAAAAGCTTCAAAAACACTCCATTTTAAAATCATTTGATTCTACAACGATATCAAGTTCATTACGCAATAGGTTTTCAGAAAAACCTGTCGTAGCCCTCCTTCATTTCAGATAAGTCCTGTTTAGTATTCGTGCTGCGTTTGTTGACCTTGTCAAGGCGCAGTGTGCGGTAGCTAACCAGTATTTATCTGCTTATGCATATGATGCAGATTGGGTTAGGGTAGTCGTGCGGCCTTGTTGACCTTGTCAAGGGTCGTGCGGGTGGGTTTGATTCAATCAAGAAATGACGGGTTGAACTTGACTTGCGGTCTATGGTTTGTTGACCTTGTCAAGGTCATAGATCGTTCGGGGCAAAATATTATCGGGAATTTCAAGTGTTGAAATTTGCAATGAGATTGCATACCTTCTATGAGATAGTTGGATCCTGATACCCGCTGCGAGTAAGTGTTACTCCTGGGAGAGTTTTATACATTACAATTAGCCGATCAAGTAGGTGTCTAGAAAGGTGTTAACGAGGTTACGCCTCTGGGAAAACGAGGTTTACATTAATTAGGTTCGTGCGAAAGCACGGGGGACCTCCCTCAAAGTACCGACACTGGCCTGGCTGAAAGATTGGCGAACTTGTAGTGTGTAATTAATCCCGGCTAGTTTTTCCTTTTAGGGTTTGAAGGAAGATTTGATAAAAAGCAGTGGGAGCCATCCTGATTAGATAAAATAAAAACCAATCTATTCTTGACAGAGCGCACGCTGAGTGTTTTCTTCTCTCTCTCTCCAGGTAGCGACCATATCACGCCTTAATCAAGATAATAATACGGATATTTGACCGAACCCGCTTGTTATACTGAGCTGGGGAACGTTGGTCCCGCTCCAACTTATAATTGTTATAAGACAGAGCAGGAAATTGGGGAATACCAGATTTCCCGTGCCGCCCAAACGAAGAGAGTGCATGCTGATGCATCATCTTCGGGTGTGTTCATTACAAAGAACTGTTTCTCAGTATCCTTTACGTCCTGGGTATATGATACCAGATCAGGATCCCAGATATGTAATCTGTTACATAGGGCTACAGATAGGTAGAGAACTGAGAACGGGTGATAAGTTTCATGAGGCAGAAAACGGGGCAAGTGTGCAGCCAAGTCTGTTGGTCACTGTCACCCTGTATTCCAAATACATTGATTCCGAACAAATGTTATTAGATACCGAACCTGATATACAAAATCATATCTATCTCTTTATTAGTAAAGAAATGATAAAATTTTGTATTGTTGGATAATGTTTTGAACATTTCCTATATCAAAAGTTGATCGGTTCAGGCACGTTATCTAAAAGCATTGATGTTCTAAATCAAACTACAGTCCTTAAGTATACGGAACACACACAAGAGGTAGAGTTCAGAAATGAACGAATCCTTCTTGAGGCATTGTAGACTAGGTCATATCAATGCGACCCGACTAGCTGAAGTTACATGAAGATGCATATTTAAATCAGTTTGAATCTATATCTTGTGAAACTTGCCAGTCATGTCACAAAGATATAATGACACCAGCTCTGTTTATTGGAAACAGAGAAAGAGTTAGTGAACTCTTGGGATGATACATGTTGATGTATGTAAGGTCCCCTGTCTACACATGCCAAGACCGGTTCTTTATACTTCATTACATTCTCTGATAATCTCTCAAGATTCAGACATATGTTCCTGTTGAAACATGAGTCCGAGCCTTTTGAGATATTCACAGAATATAAGCGAGAAGTAGAGAACCAAAATACGGGTATAAGTATTATGTCCTTTGATGTGATCAAGGAGGAGAATACTTGAGCACGGAATTCCTGGACCTATTCTAAAGGAGAATGAGATTCTCTCTCAGCATTACTCCTTCGTACACACCATAGCACGATGGTATATCGGAGTGGAGCAATCACACCCTATATGATAAGGTGTGCTCTATGATGAGTACTACTGAGTTTCTTATTTATTTTTGGGAGTTATGCACTTGAGAAGTTGCATACCTATTGAATAGGGTTCGAATCAAATCAGTTGCCTACCACTTCATATTTGATATGATAAGGGAAGAGCCCATGTCTTGAGCTAGTTAAGATTTGGGGTTGTCCGGGCTATGTCTGAAAAGCAAAATCCGGACAAGCTCGAGGCAAGATCTGTTATGTAGAACTGGAAATGTTCCAGCTATACAAACTGCAGTTGATGATTTGAAAGAACCAAAGGATTCAGTAGATTCCAACGAACCTCGGCCTCTCCGCCGATCTAGTAGGGTTCCTCACCCACCTGAGAGCTACTTCGGTTTCTCGATGACAGTGGGAGCGAGGATTGCATCATGAGATGATGACCCAACTATTTTCGAGCTGGCCATCAGGAGTGGGACTCTGTAAGAATGGCTGGATGCTTAGTGATCTGAGTTGGAATCCTTATACACCAACAAAGTATGGACTTTGGTTGCTATATCTGAAGGGTTAAATCCCCATCAGGAGCAAGTAAGTCTTGAGAAGATTACTTGGTGTAGATGGAAAAGTTGAGACTTTCAAAGCTAGACTTGTTAAAGGTTTTCATCATTGACCAGCTGTGGATGATGATGAAACCTTTTCTAAGTAGCTATGCTTAAGTCCATCCAGATCCTACTTGCCACGGCTACATACCATGACTACGATATCTGGTGGTTGGGTGTCATGACAGCTTTTCTAAATGATGTTTTAGAAGAGGGCGTCTATAAGTACACAGCCAGAGGGCCTCGTAGACAGTGGGAGCAGCGGAAACGTGTGCAAGATGCTTTATAGGATAAAGCAGGCATCGCGGAGTTGGAACGTCTGTTTTGATGGATTAGTCAAAGAAGTTGACATCATCAAAATGGTAGATGAACCTTGTATAAACAAAAAGGTAGTAGGGAGTATGGTGACGATCCTCGTAGAGTACGTGGATGACATACTCTTGATAGGGAAAGAGTTTCCTATGCTACGCTCGATCAATGTCCGCTTATCACAATGATTCTCCATATAGGATCAAAGTGATACCTCCTAAATCATGGATTTTGGATCTATGAGATAGATCTAAATGGATGTTAGGATTCTCACTAGTTGTAGTGAGATGGTATCAGTTGATCCTGGGGAGAATCACTGGAAGGGTTCCAGGGTGATAAAGACGACGGAGTGTCAGTCGCAGGCATTGTCTTTACCCTCAGTAAAGGGACGGTATGTTGGAGGAGTTCCAAGCTAGATACCGTGACATACTAGACGATAAAGGCAGGATACATCGCTACTTTAGATGCAACCAAAGAGGCTGTTTGGGTGTATATTGGTTCATGAGATGAACTATGTTCCTCCCATTGTGTGACAATGGAGTTGTGGCTTATGCCAAGGAACGCCGGTCCCATCAGTGATCCAGACATATTCGAAGGCAGTATCACTTGATCATGGAGATGGTTGATCTCCAGGGAGATCGAGGTTAGGAGAGTAGATTCAGAGGACAACACAGCGGATCCACTCACAAAGGCCTGTTCCCAGAGAGAGACTTTCATGGGATGGTTGAGTATGAGATACTGCAACCACTGCTACAGATGGCCCTAGTGCAAGTGGGAGATTGTTAGTTATATGTATGCCCTAGAGGCCATTACTGTACATAGGATGTATATTGTAGTGGATGCTGGGACATATATAGGGATGACTTTCTTGCTCGACATGATAGTATGCTATCTGGTTACCCTTTACCTTAACGTGTATGCTGATTGTCTCTCTGTTACATGTTGGTAAAGCCCTTAGGATCTGTACTTGACTACCTGGACTATGATGCGGATCATACTAGTGGGGACATGGTAGTCCATAAGTACATCCTTCAAAGTCCCTAGTCGTGGGTGTATCGAGACGGGGCATCAATATACCAGAGTAGACTAGCGTGTACCTTCTCGACCCATACAGATGGGCGATGGATGATCCCATATCCATCGGTGTTTGACATCAGAGATGATATACGGGTGCTCAGTAGAGACTGGGTACACTGGATGGACTCGCCGAGAACTCCCAGATGGTATTATACCTCACGTCAGATGGCAGTTCTCTGGTGACACTGGTACAGAGTAGTCTGTTACCCGAGATCGTCATAGAGTCTTGTGTGGTTCCCACTGTGCTTTGATTTCCATCTTACCACGTCCAAGAGGGCATGCAAAACGGTGGTTTTTGGGTACAGTCCCGAGTCACATGGAGGCAATGAGCGATAGGAGGGGATTCGTCTCTCCCGGTATAGGGAGTTGATGTTGCGCTGTGTGTGATTGGCTATAACAGGAAATCCCTGGCCAGGGTTGCTGAGATTTACTGGTAAGTGTTACCAGTAGTTTCTCGAATTGTTATAGACCTCATATCGACACGACTTATCGAGCTATTGGGGTCTGACGTTTACCACCCCTAGGCGGGATATGCGACATATCAGACGATCAGACCGGACTGTACGGTAGTGTTACTGGTTGGATTCACTGGAGTGTGAGCGGGCTTGCTCGTCGATCTTCAGATCGCTCAATACCCGAGTGGCCGTTACGTTTAGCAGACCGCTTGCGGCTTGTGGATGTTTGATATGATCATCATCCGCTGCCGGCGTATTGACGAGTCTTTAGAGTCCTACACAGAGGTTTCCTGGCTCAAGCGAAACGAAATAGGAGCGCATATGAGATATGTGTGGGACCGAGAATGATGCGTGTATGTGATACCGTATTTCATTCTCACGATGTGACATTGATCGGTTATATGCGATATAGCCGGGTTATCGGATCAAGTGTTGATTCGATAAGTTGTTACTGATGATACCAGTCGGTTATGTGCGACATGACCGGATCATTGAATCAAGTGTTGATTTAGTGATTTAATGCATAATTATATATTTGATATATTACTTTGCATTAACTAGTATCGGTTCACTTTGAATGGATTTTCTCACTCGGGTGTGCGCATTGCATATGCGATATGATTTTGTGCACTTGATTGTATCATGTTTGATGATACATATCTTTTTTGTTAAGTATAATGAATTAAACCTAGGTTAAGTAAATGATTAGGGTTTTCTTTTATTCATTCATTTATCTTTTCATTTGCATTTAAAAGATAAATGAGAAAAGGAAAAGAAGTGAAAAATGGTGGCTAGTTTTGTTTTCAACATGAAGCTTCATGAAGCTTTCATGAAGTCACCATTTTTGTCTCATCTCCTTAACCCTAGCCATTCTTTAACCTTGGTCAATTCTCTACACCTAACCATGGTTTGCTTATGATAAGAATGTATTTTCTTTTCTATTTTAATTATTCTTATCATAACAATTTCCTTCTTCTTCTTCATTTTCTTCAAGTGAAGAAAGCTTGCCTCCATCAATGGCAAGTGATGAAAAAGAGTGAGAAATCCAAATCTAAAGTCTACCCACTTCCTATTTCTTCATCCTCTACCTCTTGCCAAGTAGTAGAGTGTGTTTTCTTCACAAGTTTCTTGACTTGGTGAAGTCGGAGCTTGATTTAGCGATGCCTCGACGTAGATCATCTTCGGCATGGACATCGATGACCTAGCCCGTCCATTCTCCGATGAAGCCGATGCTAGAGCCCGGGACTTGTTATGGACAGCGAGGAGACTTCATTGCGGAGCTATGGAGGTGGAGAACCGGATCTACAAAGGTTGTATTTCCGTATCTCTTAGTTAAGTGTTAACTAGTTATCTTTTTGCCTAGATTTCTAGCAAACGATCCGTACACTAGGGTTTCTCGGCACCGTAATTGTTGAAATTGGCATGTTCGATGCCTTGCGAGACCTCACTAGGGTGCCTAGGAACCCTACAATATCGACACGACTTATCGAGCTACTGGGGTCTGACGTTTACCACCCCTAGGCGAGATATGCGACATATCAAACGACGAGACCGGACTGTACGGGAGTGTTACTGATTGGATTCACAGGAGAATGTACAAGCTTGCTTGTTGATCTTCTGAGCGCTCAATACCTGGGTGGCTGTTACGTTTAGCTGACCGCTTGCAGCTTGTGGGTGTTTGATATGATCATCACCTACTGCCGGGGTATTGACGATTCTTTAGAGTCCTACACAGAGGTTTCTTGGCTCAAGCAAAACGGAGTAGGAGCACATATGTGATATGTGCGGGACCGAGGATAATACGGTATGTGATACCGTATTGGATTCTCGCGATATGAGATATCGGCCGGGTATATGTAATATAGCCGGGTCATCGTATTAGTCGGTTATATGCGATATAGCCGGATTGTCGGATCAAGTGTTGATTCGATAATTTAATGTAGAATAATATATATGATATATTAAATTACATTAACTAATATTAGCTCACTAAAAAATTCATTTTCTCACGGGATAATACATTGATATATATGCGATATATGTTAATTGTATTATTTTCTATTGTTACAAAATATATTGTATATGTGATATATAATATTGTAACATGTTAGGGTTACAAATTTAACAATGGTTTAGGGTTTAAACTTGGTTAGGGTTTGGATTAGGGTTAGCTTTTGCATGAAGCTTCATGAAGCTTTGACTTTGTGTTTTGCTTGATATTTTGTGAAGATATTATGTTAACCCAATCCAAACCATTAACTCTAGTTAATTCTCTACAAGGGTTAACTCCTTCATGCTTAACCCTTGGTTAGATTTGTAACCACTATAATTAATTCATTATTCATCACAAAAGGAATGATACATTATCTTCTTCTTCTTCCTTCTCTTTTCATGGAAAAAAGCTTTCTTGATTTGATATTGTGATGAAAATGAGTGAGAATAAGAAAATAAAAGAGAGCAAAAATCCTACTTCATCATTCTTATATATCCTTGCCCTTTAGATGAGAATATTCACTTCATTTAGTGAGTGTTAGCTTGTGTTAATGAAACTTCAAGGTGGATCATCTTTGTTATCGAAGATCGGAAGCAAGACTGCATCTTTCTCTTCGTGAAGCCTCTCGAGAGTCCGGAACACGATGATCGCAGCGAAGGGACCTCAACACGAAGCTTAAGAAGTGAAGGACCGGATCTACAAAGGTTGTAATCCCTCTCACTTAGTGTTAAAGAGTTTAACATGCTTGTTTTCACCTAAACCCTAGTTTAAAGATCCGGCTTTGGGTTGTTCGGCACGGCTAAAATTTTAATCGGGCATGGTTGATGCCTCGTAGACCCTTGTGCGCGTGCCTAGCATCCCTACATTATCAACATGTGAGAGCAAGACAGTAAACTAATATAAGTCAACATGTTAAGATAAAGTGAAACCAAATAGCATACTATCATATCGAGCAAGAAAGTCCTCTCTATATATATCCAAGCATCCACTATAATATACATCATATGTACAATAATGGCCTCTAGGGCATACATATAACTAACAATCTCCTACTTGCACTAAGGCCAGCTATTGTAGTATGTCATACCCAACATCCCGAAGAGTCTCTCAAACTGTGTCTAGGGAATGGCCTTCGTGAGTGGATCCCCAGTGTTGTCCTTCGTATCAACTCTCCTGACCTCGATCTCCCGGCGATCAACTATCTCCCGGATCAGGTGATACCGCCTCAGAATATGTCTGGACTTCTGATGGGACCTGGGTTCCTTGGCCAAAGCCACAGCTCCATTGTTATCACAATACAAAGGTATTGGATGCTCAATGGACGGAACCACACCAAGTTCAGTGATGAACTTCTTCATCCAGACAGCCTCTTTGGCAGCATCGTTGGCAGCGATGTATTTAGCCTCCATCGTCGAGTCTGCAACGATTTCCTGTTTGGAACTCTTCCAACACACCGCCCCTCCATTGAGGGTAAAAACAAATCCCGAGTGCGACTTAGAGTCGTCCTTATCACTTTGGAAGCTCGAATTGGTAAAGGAATCCACCTGGAGTTTTTCGTTACCATACACCAAGAACATCTCCTTAGTTCTTCTCAAGTACTTGAGAATGTTCTTCACAGCTGTCCAGTGACTCTCTCCAGGATCTGCTTGATATCTGCTCACTACACTTAGTGAGTATGCTACATCGAGTCTGGTACATAGCATAGCATACATGATAGAGCCTACTGCCGAAGCATAGGGCATCCCTTGCATGCGAGCTCTTTCCAAATCAGTCTTGGGAGACATCTCTTTGGAGAGAGTGAGTCCAGAGATCGTGGCTTGGTTACCATGCTTGGATTCTTCCATACTAAACCTCTTTAGTATGGTGTCAATGTACCTGGATTGGGACAATCTCAGTATCCGTTTAGATCTATCTCTATAGATCATAATTCCCAGTATGCAGGAGGCATCACCTAGATCTTTCATTGAGAATATTTGTGATAAGAAGAGCTTGACCGATTGCAGCATAGGAACATCATTTCCTATCAAGAGTATGTCATCGACGTACAATACGAGGAAGACAACCTTACTCTCTGCAACTTTCTTATATATACAAGGTTCATCTACGTTTTTGATGAAGTCAAACTCTTTGACTACAACATCAAAGCAGATGTTCCAACTCCGTGATGCCTGCTTTAACCCATAAATGGATTTAAGCAGCTTGCACATCTTTCCGCTGCTCCCATTATCTACGAAGCCCTCTGGCTGAGTCATGTACACGCACTCTTCTAATTCACCATTTAGAAAGGCGGTCTTAACATCCATTTGCCAGATTTCGTAGTCATGGTATGCAGCAATGGCAAGTAAGATCCGGATGGACTTAAGCATAGCCACTGGAGAAAAGGTTTCGTCATAATCCACACCTGGTCGTTGACGAAAACCCTTTGCAACAAGTCTAGCTTTGAAAGTCTCCACCTTTCCATCTACACCAAGTTTCTTCTTAAAGATCCATTTTCTCCCAATGGGTTTTACCCCTTCAGGAGCAACTTCCAAAGTCCATACTTTGTTGGTGTACATGGATTCCATCTCAGATCGGATTGCATCCAGCCATTTCACAGAGTCACCACTCGTGATGACCTGCTCGAAACTAGTCGGGTCATCATCTTCCATGATGCAATCCTCGCTCCCACCATCAACGAGAAAACCGTAGTATCTCTCAGGTGGATGAGAAACCCTACTAGATCGGCGGAGAGGCTGAAGTTCGTTAGGTACTACTGAATCCTCTGGTTCCAATAAATCATCAGTTGTAATTTGTGGTGCTGGAATTTCTTCCAGCTCTACCTCTTTGCCACTAATTTCTTTTTCAAGAAATTCCTTTTCTAAAAAGGCGGCATGTTGAGCAATAAACACCTTTTGCTCCTCACTGTGGTAGAAAAAATATCTATAAGAATTCTTCGGATATCCCACAAACTTGCAAAGAACTGGTCGTGCCTCGAGTTTGTCTGGATTTTGTCTTTTGACATAGGCCGAACAACCCCATATCTTAACTCGTTTAAGATACGGTATCTTCCCACTCCATATCTCATATGGTGTGGTAGGTACAAATTTAGATGGAACTTGATTCAATAGGTATGTTGCTGTCTCAAGCGCATAACCCCAGAAGGAAATAGGTAACTCTGCATTGCTCATCATAGAGCGCACCATATCTAATAGGGTTTGATTCCTCCGCTTCGATACACCGTTGTGCTGTGGTGTATAAGGAGGAGTATGCTGAGAGAGAATCCCATTCTCTTTTAGATAGTCCAGAAACTCATTACTCAAGTATTCTCCTCCTCGATCGGATCGAAGGATCTTAATACTTTTGCCCATTTGGTTCTCTACTTCGTGCTTATATTCTCTGAATTTCTCAAAAGCTTCAGACTTGTGTTTCATCAGGAACACATGTCCGTATCTTGAGAGATTGTCAGTGAATGTAATGAAGTAGGAAGAACCGTTCCTGGCATGTGTAGACATGGGACCGCATACATCACTATGTACCAGTCCTAAGAGTTCCGTAACTCTTTCTCCGTATCCACTAAAAGGAGTTTTGGCCATTTTGCCTTTGAGACATGAATGGCAAGTTTCATAAGATGATAATTCGAACGGATTCAAATATCCATCCTTATGTAACTTAGCTAGTCGTGTCGCATTGATATGACCTAGTCTACAATACCACAAGAAGAATTCGTTCATTTCTGAACTCTTCCTCTTGTGTGTGTTTTGTTTATTAAGGACTGTATTTTAATTGAGAACGTATATGCCATTATGTATCGAGCCTGATCCAATCAACTTTTGATTTAAGAAGATGTTCATAACATTATCCTGTATTACAAAATTATATCCTTCTTTACTTAATAAAGAAACTGATATAATGTTGCACATCATGTTCGGTATATAATAGCACTCGTTCAGAATCAATGTATTACCACTTGGTAATACAAGGTGATATTCGCCAACAGCTTTGGCTGCAATATTTGCACCATTCCCTACTGTTACGAAATGATCACCTATTCCCAGTTCTCTACCTTTACGTAGCACACGTAAAAAATTACATATGTGGGATCCCGATCCGGTATCTAATACCCAGGACGTAGAGTGAACTGAAAAACAGTTCTCAATAACTAACACACCCGAAGAAGATGCATCAGCATGCTTGTTCTTTGTTTGGGCGGCATAAGAATCCAGATATTCTCATATTTCCTGCTCGGTCTTATAACACTTATAAGAAAGAACGGGACCAACGTTCCCCTGCTCAGTATAATAAGCGGGTTCAGTCAATACATCTATATTATTATCTTGATTAAGGACCGACATGGTCGCTACCTCGAGAGAGAGAGAAGAAAACACTTTAGCATATGCTCTTGCAAGATTAGATTGGTTATTATCTTATCTAATCAGGATGGCTCCCACTGTTTTCATCAAATCTTCCTTCAAACCCTAAAAGGAAAGATTAGCCGGGATTAATTACACCTTACAAGTTCGCCAATCTTTCGGCCAGGCCAGTGTTGGTACTTTGAGGGAGGTTCCCCATACTTTCGCACGGACCTAATTAAAGTAAACCTCATATTCCCAGAGGTATAACCCCGTTAACACCTTTCTAGTCGCCTACTTGATCGGCTAATTGTCCTGTGTAAAACTCTCCCAGGAGTAACTTTTACTCGCAGTAGGTATCAGGATCCATCTATCTCATAGAAAGTATGCAATCTCATTGCAAATTTCAACACTTGAAATTCCCGATAATATTCTGTCCCTAGCGATCTATGACCTTGACAAGGTCAACAAACCATAAATCGCAAGTCAAGTTCAACCCGTCATTTCCCAATTGAATTAAACCCACCCGCATGACCCTTGACAAGGTCAACAAGGCCGTACGAATACCCTAATCCAATCGCATCTCATGTTTTAGCAGATAAACGTTAATTAGCTACCGTACACTGTGCCTTGACAAGGTCAACAAACGCAGCACGAATACTAAGTAGGATTTATCTGAAATGACGGAGGGCTACGAAAGGTTTTTCAGAAAATCTATTGCGTAATGAACTTGATATCGTTGTAGAAACAAGTGATTTTGAAAAGGAGTGTTTTTGAGGCTTTTCTAGTTTCGCTAAAGAGGTCACTCCCGGTGAAGGGATCTCGGCTCTTTCCTCATCGAATAAGGTGCAGGGTATATCATATATACCGCTGTGCAAAGCAAGAACTATAGAAACAATTAAAAACTAAACCGCGAGTTTGTAGCATCTGCTAGTTTTGCTAAAGAGGTCACTCCCGGTGAAGGGATCTCGGCTCTTTCCTCATCGAATAAGGTGCAGGGTATATCATATATACCGCTATGCAAAGCAAAACTGTAGCTACCCTTTTTATAAAGTTTTGATTCTACAACATCTTTTAGGTTTCCTTTCTTTTATTAATCTCATTAATAAATCCCATCAGTTAATGCTTCCTAAGCATCATAGAAGAAACGAAAGCAGTAATATTTATATATCAACATATATATATATATAGTATAAACATTCGTCTCAGGCAGTAATATGATCTCATCACAGAACATTGCAGCAGAAGATAACATATGAAATATTGGATATACTAGGACGTCCGTGTTTTATTTTGAGCCTGTCTAAAACACGGATTCCACGGTCACGATGAATAGCCAAACCCACATCCCTAGACCCCTACGAGAGCGGCAAGTAACACTGCCAATTCTAGGGTTAGGAGACCCGGTCTCGACTCCTCGAGATGGCCTCCCACAGGACCTTAGAACCCGGTTACTTGTGCTCCCCTCCTTAGGTCTACCTAATGCGGAAAAGTAAATAATATACAATGGTGACAATAACCTCAACCCGGAAGTGCCCCAATAAAAGAATATTACATACAATGAATTTTACATGAATGAAAATAAAAACCCTCATCTCACATAAAAAACCCCGGCTATTCAGAACACGACGATGCAATATAATATATCACAGCAACACATAATATCTCATATCATCAACGTAAACAAATATGCGTATCCCGATTGTCGTTGATGTATAGCAACGAAGCCGGCGATACACCACATACTACGCTTACGGTCACAGAAAAGTAAGTGTAAAACTACAACATTTGGAATCCACAATCACTTTAGACATCTTAAGTCCGAAATATCACATGCTTCGCATTTCATGCCTAACTATATGAATTCCACATATTGTATCACATTCCAGATAAATAGACAAAGTTAAACTTTCCGATCGAATAATCAAACACCCAAGATTTCCCAAATAGCTCAACACTTGAGCGGAGTTCAAAAATCCCAGAACATGTCACAGCCCCAATGAACCAGCCGTAGAAGGGTCAAACCAACGCCTCACATGTGGCAACGCTAAACTACCACAAACCCTAGGGTTCAGTGGCAGTTTTGACGGTCACATAATGAGTTAAGGTTACATTCTTCTAGAGGGTCCACAGATATACTTGTATGTTTTTCCGAAAGATTCAAACTCATGAAAAATTCAACACTTGAAAGTTTTTCGTGTCGGGAAAAAGTGAGTTATTGATATCCGTTCGAACATTTTAACACGTTCTAAATTACCCGAAAAACTAAACGATGTTAAACTTTCCGATCGAATCAACGAATACAAAAGATCTCCAGAAAACTCAACACTTGAATAAGATTAAAAATTCCCAGATGCATGTAGTAATAGCTACGGATATTATCTACAAATACGTGTCCCTAATACCCAAGTACGGCCGCGGAACCGCCGCGCAAAGCATGTTCTTGCCGCGGTTCCGCGGCGACTTGAGGGTATTAAGGGTTCGTATTTCACAGTAATCCTTAGAATTCCCTGCTTATTTTTCTGAGTATTTTTAATACGAAAAAATCCAAATTTTTAAAAAATTTCTAGAGAGGGGGTCAAAATCGACGTTTCGGGGTTCGATCGGACTTTTAACTTCGTATACACGTCGCCTAATACTCTAGCTAGGCTCTGATACCACTGTAGGGTTACTAGGCACTGTCACAAGGGTCTATAAGGCATCAACCATGCCAGATTTAGAATTTAGAAGTGTCGAACAACCTAAAGCGAGGATCTTTGCTAGATAAATAGGGTTAACAAAGCATGTAAACAACTTTACATCTAAGAGAGAGGGATTACAACCTTTGTAGTTCGCTCCTTCACTTCATAAGCTCCAAGTAGTAGTCCCTTCGCCGCGATCCACGATCTCTCGGACTCAAGAGAGTCTACACAAGCCGAACGATCCATGCTTGCTAGAAGTCTTCCTTTTCAAAGATGATCTACCTTGAAGAATTTTTAACCCAAGCTCTCACTTCTCTAATCAAGTATTAGAGAAGTGAACATCCTAATCTAAGTGGCTAGAATATATGAGGATGATGAAGTAGGAATTTAGCTCTCTTTTATTATCAAATTCTCACACTAATTCATCACAAAACCAAAAGCTAGAAAGCTTTCCAAGGAGGAAGAAGTAGATGAAACCTTTTGTGATGAATAATGAAAAAAATCATTATGGTTACAAAACAACCTTGGCTTAATAATATCAAGTATTAACTCATGTAGAGAATTGACTAGAGTTAAGGGTTTGGGTTGGGTTAAATAATATCTCCAAAATATCAACACAAAATATCTTTGCTTAAAACAAAACATAAAGTTTCTAGAAGTTTCATGAAAATGCTAACTCAAATCAAACCCTAACCATGTTTAATCTCCACAAATCATGTTGCATTTGTAATCATAACTTGTTACAATATTATATATCACATGTATAATATATTTTTGTAACAAAAGAAAATAATACAATTAACATATAGCGCATATATATCAATATATTATCCGGTGAGAAAATGAATCAATAAAGCGAGCTGATATTAGATAATGTAATGTAATATATCAGATATATAATTATACATTAAATTATCGAATCAACACTTGATCCGACAATCCGGCTATATCGCATATAACCGACTAATATAACATGTACCGATTCATCGAATCAACACTTGATCCGATGACCCGGCTATATCATATATCGCGAGAATAGAATACGGTATCTCATATCACATTATTCTCAGTCCCGCACATATCACATATGTGCTCCTACTCCGTTTTGCCTGAGCCAAGAAACTTCTGTGTAGGACTCTAAAGAATCGTCAATACGCCGGCAGTAGGTGATGATCATATCAAACACCCACAAGCTGCAAGCGGTCGGCTAAACATAACAGCCACCCAGGTATTGAGCGATCAGAAGATCAACAAGAAAGCCTGTACATTCTCCTGTGAATCCAATCAGTAACACTACCATACAGTCTGGTCTCTTCGTCTGATATGTCGCATATCTAGTCTAGGGGTGGCAAACGTCAGACCCCAGTAACCGATAAGTCGTGTCGATGTAAGGCTCATAACAGGTCAAGAACCTACTGATAACACTTACCAGTAGTACTCTATATCCGCCCTGGCCAGGGACTTCCAGTTATAGCCAATCGAACACTGCACAACATCAACTCCCTATACCGGGAGAGACGAATCCCCTCCTATCGCTCATTGCCTCCATGTGATTCGGGACTGTACCCAAAAGCCACCGTTTTGCACGCCCTCTTGGACGTGGTAAGGTGGAAATCAAAGCACAGTAGGAATCACACAAGACTCTATGACGATCTCGGGTCTACAGACTAACCTGTACCAGTGTCACCAGAGAACTGCCATCTGACGTGAGGTATAATACTATATGGGAGTTCTCGGTGAGTCCGTTTAGTGTACCCAGTCTCCACTGAGCACCCGTACACCATCTTTAATGTCAAACACCGATGGATATGGGATCATCCATCGCCCATCATATAGGTCAAGATGCGTAACGCTAGTCTACTCTGGTGTATCGATGCCCTGTCTCGACACACCCTTAACTAGGAACAGTTATAGGATGTACTCGTTGACTACCCTGGCCCCACTAGTATGATCTCATCATAGTCCCAGTAGTCGAGTACATATCCTAAGGTCATTATCAACATGTGAGAGCAAGACATGTTAGTGTTTTTGCCCTAGAGGCCATTACTGTATCATACTAGTTTGTATATTACTTAATGGAAGCTTGGGATATTCACAGTTGTATTGACAGTCTTGCTAAAAATGGTAGTATGCTACTTGGTTTAAGTCACTTTAATGTGTGCATATGTTTCTTTTAACGTATCGCTTATACATATTAGTAGAGCCCTTAGGATCTTTGCTTGATTACCAGCGTTGTGATGTCAGTCACACTAGTGGGGCTGGGTAGTCTATAAGCAACATCCTATATAGGTCCCTGGTCGTAGGATTATCGAGACAGGGCATCGATACTCCGGAGTAGACTAGTGTATACGCTCCTCATCCCAGCATAGGGGGATGGTCTGTCCCACAGCCATCAGTACGTCATACTGGAGATAGTATGCAGGTGCTCGTTAAGTTACGGGTACACCGGACAGGACTCGCCGGGAACTGCAAGTTGGTCTTATACCCATCGTCAGATAGCAGTTCCCAGGTGACATGAGTACAGCTTAGTCCGTCGACTTGACACTGCTACTTCTCCTCGGGTGTGTTCCCACTGTACTTAGATTACTACCCTACCATGGCTCAAAGGAGCCATGCAAACAGGTAGTAGTTGGGTGCAGTCCCGAAGCACTTGGAGGCAGTGGCGGTTAGACAGGATTTGTCTCTCCCGGTATTGGGGGTTGATATCGCGCTGTGTATGGAGAGCCATTACGCAAAGTCCCTGGCCAGGGCAAACGAGATTTACTGGTAGGTTCCAGTAGTTTCTCATGGTGTAATGGGCTTCAATCCGACACGACTTATACCGCTATTAGGGGTCTGACGTTTACCGCCCCTAGGCCCGATATGCGATAGTCCTAGACGAACAGACCGGACTGTATGGAGATTGTCACATCAGGCTCAGTCGGAGTTCGGATGGGTTTACTCATCGTCCTTCTTATCGACATCTACCTGGGGACCGTTACGTACAGCTAGTACCGCTTGCGGCCTGTGGTTAAACCCACAGCCAGCGTAGTGTCGAGTCTTTAGAGTCCCACACAGAGAGTTTCCCTGCACCGGGCAAAAGGTGTAGAGGCCGTATGGTTTTACGGCAGGGCCGCGATCACTTACGCACACTTGTGCACGTATTATGATCGGGCATATAATACTAGCGGGTTTTGGTTTAAGCCAGATTCTAGTATTATACAGATGGATTTATTCAGTCAAAGATTATCCGTGTTTTTTGGAAATACGGATGGGAGGGGCAGTCTCGTAATTTGTCGGGAAGCTTCTAAAAGAAGATGACTCATTTGTTTTTATTTCTTTATGGATTAAACACAAATAAGGTGGAGAGATGAGTTGTAAGTTTTCATTAAATGCTTAATGACTCATGAGGTGATTCACCCTTAGTATTAAATGAAGCTCACAAGATATTTCTAGATATTTGATTAAGAGATATTTGTATGCTTCATTATATTCTTTCATGAGTTATTATTCATATGATTATCACAAAAACTTTCTCTCTCCTCAAGTCTTCATCTTCTTCCTCAAACCCTAATAGCTCTCATGAGTTGAGAAACCTAGGGTTTAAGTGACTAAGTAATCCATCTAATTACTCTACACCCTCTAGGACTTCTAGATTAGCGATCTAGAAGCCGTAGTTATCTCAGATTCGAGATAGAAGCTCGGACTATAGACTCTCGGGTGGATCGTCTTTGACTCAAGGAGGCCGTTGAGGTGCTCATGTTCCATAGATCCTACGAGGTGCGGAGGATAGCGATGAAGACCTGAAGGACAAGTAACGTGAGGTATAACTTCGAATCCGAGTAGGTAAACCTCTCGTAGTTTGCTAGTGATGGTTTAGACACGATCCGTGTGCTCAAGTCCGTGTTACGAAGCTTTGATAATTTTTTTCATATATTCCGCCTCCCCGCAAGCTCGTAGGGTGCATGACATGGACTTACAGTGGTATCAGAGCCTACTAAACCTTTACTAGCTTGTTAGCAACTAATTAGAACTTCGATCATCGGAAAAACGCGAAAACATAACCCCGGACCCCTCAAGTTTCTGTCAATTTTAAACGTGTCGAAAAAATTATTTGATAGGTATGAAAATTCACAGCAGGGAATTCTAAGAATACTGGAGAAATACGAGGAGCTAACTCGTTTAGACTGCCGCGGAAGCGCGGCGGATTGGTGCGATCCGCCGCGGATCCACGGCCGAGTCAACTCAGAGTTGACTCGTATTTGCACAGTAACTCTTATTTTGTGGTGTTTTGTTTTCCTGTATATTCTGTTTCTACCCAGGTTATTTCAGTGCTGGCTTGCACATGGGGTAGAGACGGAAAAAGGTTGTCGATCGAAATTCTAAATTATTTGCTAATCCAGTTATATCTGTGATGTTTAATGTGTTCGTAAACCTCCCCTAATTGCTAGTATGTCGGTTAGCAGGGGGTTGCACATTTCTGTAATGGTTTTTACTGGTTTGTGTATATGAACTTGATTGGATCGTTGTGATGATTAGCTGGGGTTTGAGATGAGTTTTTATATTCATTCATTCGATGTAAATTGTAATATGACGTAATATTCTTTTGCGGGGCACATCCGGGCTGAGGTTGTAGCCACCGTTGTATTATTTCATTTACTGTTTTTTGCTCCTAGGATAGACCCAAGGTGGGGTGCACAAACTACCGGGTACTTTGAAGTGTTTAGTGGCCTACTCACGTTGTTGAGGGAGACCGCTTCACTTCGGGTACTTGGCGGGTAGTTTGCCGTACCCGTAGGGGTCTAGGGTGGGGTAATGGCTATTCATCACAACTATGTAATCCATCTTTCGTTGCAGGCTCAAAGGAAACGCGGATTGCTTGTATATCCAATAATGTTCATCTGTGGTCTGGAATACCTATTATTGCGTCTGACGAATGTACAATATCTATATATGATATCTATTATGCATTACTTATGTTTTACACCCGCGCTAGCCCAGCCCCCGCTCTGTCGTTAGTTAAGTAACCTAACGGGTGAATGACGGGACCCAGTAGCGAATGCGGATGGCATAAGAGGACGTTGTATTTTCGTTGTTTTCTGCAATGATAGGTTAATTGATGGGACGCATTATATTAATGCAAAGAAACAAAACCAAAGTTAAATCGTTGGAACAAATTTAAAAGAAACCACTCGGTTATCTTTTAAAAAAAAGCAGAATTTTTAATTGCGGAGCTTTAACCACTCATTTTAAAAAGGCTATCAGGTTCCTTCGATTATATCAAGTTCACTACGTTCACGGTTTTGCCAAAACCAGTCGTAGCCCTCCGTCATTTCATATGAATGGTCAGTAGTATTCAAGCTATGTTTGTTTGGCCCTTAGTCAAGACATAGTGATTGGTAGCTGCTGGGGTGTTCACATGTAACATAGATAGATGCGTTGGTTTGGGACAGTCGTATTACTTTGTTTGGCCCTTAGTCAAGAGTATATACGGGTGGGTTCAAATTAACAAGATACTAATGAGTAGAACTTGACATGTGACTTATGATTTGTTGGCCCTTAGTCAAGGTCATAAGAGCATGGGGCAAAAATCCATATTGGGAGTTTCTAAAGAAACTGAAACTTGCTAGTGTTGCATACCATTTGGAGTTTGATGAATGTTGGTAGGATTCCTTCAGCATTATCACATGATGATATTTGGATCTCGATCCTACTGTGAGTATCCGCTACTCATCAGGAGATTCGTCACTTAACGATCAATGCTATAAACCAAGTAGGTGTCTAGAACAGTGTCAGTGGGGCTACGCCTCCAGAGAAAAGAGGTTATTTAATTAAGAAACTTCGCGAAAGTGTCGTAAAACCTCCCTCGAAGTACCGACACTAGCCTGGCTGAACGGTTAAGCAAGTATTATACGGTGAGATCAGTCCTGACTAATTCTTCTTTTATGGTTTGAGGAAGGATTCGAGAAACAATGGAAGCCATCCAGTTTAGATAAACTAAAAACCAATCTAAACTTGCAAGAGCATCATGCTAAAGTGTTCCCTCTCTCGCTCTCTCTCATTGTAGCAATCTTGTGACCATGACTAGGTTACATCTAGATAACAAAATCACTGAATCTGACTTTTATGATTGGCAAAGGTCTGTCCAGATGTCCATTGCCTATGACAAGCTGGACCACCCTATTACTACTCAAGCCCCTACCGTCCCAGGTCCAGTTTCCACCGTCGCGGATATGGATATCCGTCAGACAAGGGAAAAGGATAGTGCGAATGCCAAGTGCCTCATGTTGGCTTAAGTTGATGGTGTATACCAGAAACAGCACGAGAAGATAGACTTAGTTTCCATCTTTCTCCATAACAAAGATTTATATGGAGAGCAATCTCATATCGCAAGATATGAGATCTTGAACGAATTATTTCAAGCGAGGTTGGCTATCGGGTCATCTGTAGGAGACGACGTCCTTACGATGACTAGCTATATTGATGAGCTCAAGGACCTGGAGACTACGTTGGGAAACAGGTCATATGCTGACTTATTTCCACAGTCCCTACCCTCCACTTACCCCCTGAAAGAAACCAGGGAGACACCCGCTCTGCTTAATGGGGGACCTTCTTCTTCTGCATCCAGAGCAAAAGCAAAGGATGAAAAGAAGAAGACCTCCACAAAGCCGATATACGATGTTAGTAAAGTAGAAGGAAAGGGAAGAGTAAAAGTTTTGGGACTTGGTGTAGGGAAGGAGGGATGTTCCTATTGTTATGGGAACGAGCATTGGCAGAAGGATTGCAGGGCTTTGGAAGCCAGTAACCAGGATAGGAAGTATGTTGTGGCTTCGGCCTCGAGTGTGTATGTAATTGAGAACTATTTTTCAATTAACTCTACTTCCTGGGTACTAGATACCGGATCAGGATCTCATATCTGTAATTCATTACATGCTTTGAGAAACCGTAGAGTTATCAGGGTAGGTGATTTGTCTCAGAGTTGCAAACGGAATGAGCATGGACGCTGAATCCGTGGGAGAATATCGCCTAGGTTTGACAAGTGGGCAGATATTGATTCTACATAACTGTTTGTATGTACCTAGTTTGACTTGTAATATCATATCAGTGTCCTCACTTTCGAGAGAGGGATATGATTTTACATTCGTAAGCGATGTAGTAAACATCCACCTAAATCAAGTTCTGATTGGGTCCGGTACATTAGATAACGGTATATACATATTGAATCAAGCTCAAGTTTTCATTGTCCAGAACACACTTAAAAGAAAGTCTCCAGAAGTAAATCAGGCTTTCTTATGGCATTGTAGACTAGGTCACATCAATGAAACACGATTAACTAAGTTACATAAAGAAGGGTATTTGAATCCGTTCGAATATCAATCTTATGCTACTTATGAATCTTGTCTCATGGGAAAGATGACAAAGACTCCGTTTACTGGACACGGAGTAAGAGCGAGCGAGCTCTTGGGACTCATAAACAACGATGTGTGTGGTCCAATGTCTACACATGCGTGAGGTGGTTATTCCTACTTCATTACTTTTACGGATGATTTCTCTGTAGGGTTGCTAGGCACGGCCACAAGGGTCTACGAGGTATCAACCATGCCCGATTTAAAAATTAGCCGTGCCGAACAACCAGAAGCCGGATCTTTAAACTAGAGTTTATGCGAAAACTAACATGTTAAACACTTTAACACTAAGTGAGAGGGATTACAACCTTTGTAGATCCGGTCCTTCACTTCTAAAGCTCCGTGTTGAAGTCCCTTCGCTGCGATCATCGTGTTACGGACTCTCGAGAGGTTCCACGAAGATAAAGATGCAGTCTTGCTTCCGATCTTCGATACAAAGATGATCTACCTTGAAGTTTCGTTAACACAAGCTAACACTCATAATATGAAGTGAACACCCTCGTCTAAATGGCAAAGATAGATGAGGATGATGAAGTAGGATTATTGCTCTCTTTTATTATCTTTTTCTCACTCATTTATCATCACAAAATCAAATCAAGAAAGCTTTTCCATGAAAAGAGAAGGAAGAAGAAGATGGAATCCTTTTGTGATGAATAATGAATAACTCATTTTGTGAGGTTAGAAATGCAACAATAGTTAATAATGAATCTTTAACCCTTGTAGAGAAACAACCATGGTCAAGGGTTTGGGTTTGGTTAAGCAAATATCTTCACAAAATATCTTACACAAAACAAAACAAAAACCTTCTAGAAACTTCTAGAATAGCTTAACCCTAATCAAACCCTAACCATGTTTAATCTCCACTAATCATGTTGCATTAATAACCATATCATGTTACAATATTATATATCACATATATAATATTTATTGTAACAAAATAAAATAATACAATTAACATATATCGCATATATATCAATGTATTACCCGAGCGAGAAAAAGAATCTTTTAGTGAGCTAATATTAGTTAATGTAATTTAATATATCATATATATTATTATACATTAAATTATCGAATCAACACTTGATCTGACAATCCGGCTATATCGCATATAACCGACTAATATTTATCCGTACCGATTCATCGAATCAACACTTGATCCGATGACCCGGCTGATATCAAATATCGTGAGAATAGAATACGGTATCTCATATCGCATTATCCTCAGTCCCGCACATATCACATATGTGCTCCTACTCCGTTTTGCCTGAGTCAAGAAACCTCTGTGTAGGACTCTAAAGAATCGTCAATACGCCGGCAGTAGGTGATGATCATATCAAACACCCACAAGCTGCAAGCGGTCAGCTAAACGTAACAGCCACCCAGGTATTGAGCACTCAGAAGATCAATAAGCAAGCCTGTACATTCTCCTGTGAATCCAATCAGTGACACTCCCGTACAATCCGGTCTCGTCGTCTGATATGTCGCATATCTCGCCTAGGGGTGGTAAACGTCAGACCCCAGTAGCTTGATAAGTCGTGTCGATATGAGGTCTATAACAGTTCGAGAAACTACTGATAACACTTACCAGTAGATCTCAGCAACCCTGGCCAGGGATTTCCGGTTATAGCCAATCGAACACAGCACAACATCAACTCCATATACCGGGAGAGACGAATCCCCTCCTATCGCTCATTGCCTCCATATGATTCGGGACTATACCCAAAAGCCACCTTTTTGCACGCCCTCAAAGACAAGGTATGATGGAAATCAAAGCACAGCGGGAATCACACAAGACTCTATGACTATCTCGGGTCAACAGACTACTCTGTACCAGTGTCACCGGAGAACTGCCATCTGACGTGAGGTATAATACCATCTAGGAGTTCTCGGCGAGTTCGTCCAGTGTACCCAGTCTCTACTGAGCACCCGCACACCATCCTTGATGTCAAACACCGATGGATATGGGATCATCCATCGCCCATCATATGGGTCAAGATGCGTATACGCTAGTCTACTCTGGTGTATCGATGCCCTGTCTCGATATACCCTCGACTAGGAACAGTTATAGGATGTACTCGTCGACTACCGTGGCCCCACTAGTATGATCTCATCATAGTCCCAGTAGTCGAGTACACATCCTAAGGGCTTTATCAACATGTCATATAGAGACAATCAGAGTACACGTTAAGATAAAGTACAACCAGATAGCATACTATCATGTCGAGCAAGAAAGTCCTCCCTATATATGTCCAAGCATCCATTACAATATACATCGTATGTACAGTAATGGCCTCTAGGGCATACATATAACTAACAATCTCCCACTTACACTAGGGCCATCGGTTGTGGTATCACATACCCAACAATTAGCTGCGGTTGAAGTATCTCATACTCAACCATCCCATAAAAGTCTCTACTGGGAAAAAGGCCTTCGTGAGTGGATCCGCGCTGTTGTCCTCTATGTCTACTCTCCTAACCTGGATCTCCCTGGAGATCAACCATCTCCATGATCAGGTGATACTGCCTAAGAATTATATCTGGATTTCTGATGGGACGGTAGTTCCTTGGCTAAAGCCACAACTCCATTGTCACACAATGGTAGGAACGAATTTCATCTCATGAACGTATATATATCCAGACTGCCTCTTTGGTAGCATCCTTGGTAACGATGTATCTTGCCTTTAACCATCTAGTAAGTCACGGTATCTAGCTTGGAACTCTTCCAACATACCGTCCCTCCACTGAGGGTAAAGACAATGCCTGCGACTGACATTCAGTCATCCTTATCACCCAGGAACCTTTCCAGTGATTCTCCCCTGGATCAATTGATACCATCTCACTACAACCAGTGAGTATCCTAACATCCAATTAGATCTATCTCATAGATCCAAAACACAGGATTTAGGAGGTATCGACTTCGATCCTATATGGAGAATCCTTGTAATAAGCGGAGATTGACCGAGCGTAGCATAGGAAACTCCTTCCCTATCAAGAGTATGCCATCCACGTACTCTACGAGGATCAACACCATACTCCCTACTACCTTTTTGTATATACAAGGTTCATCTACCATTTTGATGAAGTCAAACTCTTTGACTACCACATCAAAACAGATGTTCCAACTCCGCGATGCCTGCTTTATCCTATAAAGCATCTTGCACACATTTCAACTGCTCCCACTGTCTACGAAGCCCTCTGGCTATGTACTTATAGACGCTCTCTTCTAAAACATCATTTAGAAAAGCAGTCATGACACCCAACCACCAGATAACGTAGTCATGGTATGTAGCCGTGGCAAGTAGGATCTGGATGGACTTAAGCATAGCTTTGAAAGTCTCAACCTTTCCATGTACACCAAGTAATCTTCTCAAGATTTACTTGCTCCTGATGGGGATTTAACCCTTCAGATAAAGCAACCAAAGTCCATACTTTGTTGGTGTATAAGGATTCCATCTCAGATTGATAAGCATCCAGCCATTCTTACAGAGTCCAACTCCTGATGGCCAGCTTGAAACTACTTGGGTCATCATCTCATGATGCAATCCTCGCTCCCACTGTCATAGAGAAACCGAAGTATCTCTCAGGTGGGTGAGGAACCCTACTAGATCGGCAGAGAGGCTGATGTTCGTTGAAAACTATTGAATCCTTTGGTTCTACCAAATCATCAGCTGCAGTTTGTATAGCTGAAACATTTCCAGTTCTACATAACAGACCTTGCCTCGTGCTTGTCTGGATTTTGCTTTTAGACATAGGCCGGACAACCCCAAATCTTAACAAACTTAAGATATGGGCTCTTCCCTTTCCATATCATATATGGAGTGGTAGGCATCTGATTTGATTGGAACCCTATTCAATAGGTATGCAGCTTCACAAGTGCATTATTCCCAAAAGGAAATAGGAAACTCAGTAGTACTCATCATAGAGCACACCATATCAAATAGGGTGTGATTGCTCCGCCCCGATACACCGAGGTGCTGTGGTGTATACGGAGGAGTAATGCTGAGAGAGAATCTCATTCTCTTTTAGAATAGTCCAGGAATCCCGTGCTCAAGTATTCTCCTCCTTGATCTCATCAAAATGACATAATACTTATACCCGTATTTGGTTCTCTACTTCTAACTCATATTCATTGAATTTCTCAAAAGGTCCAGACTTGTGTTTCAACAGGAACATATGTCCGAATGTTGAGAGATAAACAGTGAATGTAATGAAGTATAAAGAACCGGTCCTAGCATCTGTAGACAGGGGACCTTCATTCATCATCATGTATCAATCCCAAGAGTTCACTAACTCTTTCTCTGTTTCCAATAAACGGAGCTGTGGTCATCTTATCTCTGTGACATGACTGGCAAGTTTCAAAAGATGTAAATTCAAACTAATTTAAATATGCATCTTTATGTAACTTCAGCTAGTCGGGTCGCATTGATATGACCTAGTCTACAATGCCTCAAGAAGGATTCGTTCATTTCTGAACTCTTCCTCTTATGTCTGTTCTATATACTAAGAACTGTAGTTTGATTTAGAACGTCAATGCTTTTAGATAACGTGCCTGAACCGGTCAACTCTTGATATAGGAAATGTTCAAAACATTATCCAACAATACAAAATTATATCCTTCTTTACTAATAAAGAAAATGATATGATGTTGTATATCAGGTTCGGTATCTAACAACATTCATTCAGAATCAATGTATTCTGATAATACAGGGTGATAGTGACCAACAGACTTGGCTGCAACACTTGCACCGTTTTCTATCTCATGAAACTTATCACCCGTTCTCAGTTCTCTACCTATCAGTAGCCCATGTAATAAATTACATATGTGGGATCCTGATTCGGTATCAAATACCCAGGTCGTAAAGGATACTGACAAACAGTTCTATATAATGAACATACCCGAAGAAGATGCATCAGCATGCACTTTCTTCGTTTGGGCGGCACGGGAATTCTGGTAATCCCCTATTTCCTGCTCTGTCTTATAACAATTATAAGTTGGAGCGGGACCAACGTTCCCCAGCTCAGTATAACAAGCGGGTTCGGTCAATATATCCGTATTATTATCTTGATTAAGGCGTGATATGGTCGCTACCTGGAGAGAGAGAGAAGAAAACACTCAGCGTATGCTCTTGCAAGATTAGATTGGTTATCTAATATATATAATCAGGATGTCTCCCACTATTTTTGTCAAATCTTCCTTCAAACCCTAAAAAAAAAGACTAGCCGGGATTAATTACATACTACAAGTTCGCCAATCTTTCAGCAAGGCCAGTGTCGGTACTTTGAGGGAGGTTCCCCGTGCTTTCGCACGAACCTAATTAAAGTAAACCTCGTTTTCCCAGGGGCGTAACCCCGTTAACACCTTTCTAGACACCTACTTGATCGGCTAATTGTAATGTGTAAAACTCTCCCAGGAGTAACTCTTACTCGCAGCGGGTATCGGGATCCAACTATCTCATAGAAGGTATGCAATCTTATTGCAAATTTCAACACTTGAAATTCCCAATAATATTTTACCCCTGGTACTTATGACCTTAACTAAGGTCAACATATCATAAGCACTAGTCAAGTTCTACCAGTCATTTCATGATTAATCAGACCCACCCTACATAACCCTCAACTATGGTCGTCATAATCACATGAATGTCCTAACTAATCGCATCATATGCTGTGTAGAAAGACATCACTTAGCTACCGTACACTGCGCCTCAACTAAAGTCGACATACGCAGCACGAATACTAAGTACTCTACTTCCTAAAATGACGGAGGGCTACGACAGGTTTTTATGAAAACCTTTTGCGTAATGAACTTGATATCGTTGTAGAATCGAGTGATTTTAAATGGAGTGTTTTTGAGGGTTTTCTAGTTTTGCTAAAGGGGTCACTCCCGGTGAAGGGATCGTCGGCCTTTTCCTCATCGAATAAGGTGCAAGGTATATCAAATATACCGCTGTGCAAAGCAAGAACTATAGAAGCAATCAAAAGACAAACCAAGTTTGTAGTATCTGCTAGTTTCACTAAAGAGGTCACTCCCGGTGAAGGGATCTCGGCTCTTTCCTTATCGAATAAGGTGCTGGATGTTCTACAAGGAACACCGCTATGCAAAGCAAGAACTAGAGCTACCAGTTTTTTTAAACAAGTTTCTACAACATCTTAAGTTTCTTTTAGTTTCATTAATCTCATTAATGAAGTCCCATTTTATTATGCTTCACAAGCATCTCATTTGAAACGAAATCTGCAATATAACATATATCTCATATATATAATATAAACATTCGTCACAGGCAGTAATATGATCTCATCACAGAACATTGCAGCAGAAGAACATATATGAAATATTGGATATATTAGGACGTCCGTGTTTTAGTACGAGCCTGTATAAAACACGAATTCCACGGTCGCGATGAACAGCCAAACCCACATCCCTAGACCCCTACGAGAACGGCAAGCAGCACTGCCAATTCTACGGTTAGGAGACCCTGTCTCGACTCCTCGAGATGGTTTCCTACTGGACCCTAGAACCCGGTTACTTGTGCTCCCCGCCTTGGGTCTACCTAATGCGGAAAAGTAAATAATATACAACGGTGACATCATCCTCACCCCGGAAGTGCCCCAATTAAAGAATATTACATACAAATGAATTTTACATGAATGAAAATAAAAACCCTCATCTCACATAAAACCCCCGGCTATTCAAACACGACGATCCAATATAACATATCACAGCAACACATAATATCTCATATCATCAACGTAAGTAAGTATGCATACGCCGATTGTCGTCGATGTATAGCAACGAAAACCGGCGATACAACTACATACTACACTTATGGTCACAGAAAAGAAAGTGTAAAACTACAACAGTTGGAATCCGCAATCTCTTTAGACATCGCATGCCTAACCAAATGAATTCCTTAGACATCGCATGCCTAACAATTATAAACCCCGCATTTTAGTCTCTTTATCGAAAACTCTTTTCAATGTCAAGTCGGGGAATTCAACAAGATTCCCGATATTCTGATCGAATGCTCGTCGCAAACTTTAGTAGACGGCCGCACCCCCAGATGCTGTCGACAAAGTGCACTAAGACGGAACACCGCTACCGTGAGCACCCGAACGGATGCTTTCGGCGACGGGGTTCTCCTACAGTCACTTGGTCGGGGCTATGCGGCGTAGCTGTCTATTAAGTTTACCCGGCGAGTATCCGCGTACGCTATGTGATTGCGACGGACTTTTGATCACATCAAAATTCCGTAGCAACCGATCAACTGAGACTGAACTGCTAGATTTATAACATTCAAATTAGTTATCTCATAACTACATGTGGATTCCAAATATTGTATCACAATCCAGATAAATAGACAATGTTAAACTTTCCGATCGAATAATCAAACACCCAAGATTTCCCAATATATCTCAACACTTGAAATCAGTTTAAAAACATCCATCACATGCCACAATACCAATGGTCCAGCCGTAGAAGGGTCAAGCCAACGCCTCACATGTGGCACGCCGTACTGCCCCAAACCCTAAGGTTTAGAGGCAGTTCAAGACGGTCACATAATCGAGTTAAGGTTTGTGTTCTTCTAGAGGGTCCACTGCGTTACTTGTACGACTTAGAACATTCTTAAACACGAGAAAAAATCCAACTTTTGAAAAAATTTCCGACTGGGGAAAAAGTGAGTTATTGATATCCGTTCGAACTTTTTAACAGTTTCTAAAATTATCCGGACAAAACTAAACAAAGTTAAATTATCTGATCGAATCAACGAGTCCCCAATACAACCCTAGAAAACTCAACATTTGAGTGAAATTAAAATATTCCCAGAAAAAATTACCAAGAAAGGACCTAAGAATAAATAAGTGAAATTCCAGGGACTAAGTCCAAAATTTGGCGCGGAACCGCCGCGAAACCCATGGTTTGGCCGCATTTCCGCGGTCAAAATATTGAGTTAGTTGACCGTACTTCACAGCAATTCTTAGTTTTTCCTGCTTGTTTTTCTGAGAATTTTTAATTCAGAAAAAACATATATTTGAAAAAAGTACAGAGAAGGGTTCGTGTCGGGGTATTCGGGTTCGATCGGACTTTAAACTTCGTCTAGACTTCGCCTAAAGCTCTAGCTTGGCTCTGATACCACTGTAGGGTTACTGGGCATGCGCACAAGGGTCTACGAGGCATCAACCATGCCCGATTTAAAAATTAGCCGTGCCGAACAACCAGAAGCCGGATCTTTAAACTAGAGTTTATGCGAAAACTAACATGTTAAACACTTTAACACTAAGTGAGAGGGATTACAACCTTTGTAGATCCGGTCCTTCACTTCTAAAGCTCCGTGTTGAAGTCCCTTCGCTGCGATCATCGTGTTACGGACTCTCGAGAGGTTCCACGAACATAAAGATGCAGTCTTGCTTCCGATCTTCGATACAAAGATGATCTACCTTGAAGTTTCGTTAACACAAGCTAACACTCATAATATGAAGTGAACACCCTCATCTAAATGGCAAAGATAGATGAGGATGATGAAGTAGGATTATTGCTCTCTTTTATTATCTTTTTCTCACTCATTTATCATCACAAAATCAAATCAAGAAAGCTTTTCCATGAAAAGAGAAGGAAGAAGAAGATGGAATCCTTTTGTGATGAATAATGAATAACTCATTTTGTGAGGTTAGAAATGCAACCATAGTTAAGAATGAATTTTTAACCCTTGTAGAGAAACAACCATGGTCAAGGGTTTTGGTTTGGTTAAGCAAATATCTTCACAAAATATCTTACACAAAACAAAACAAAAACCTTCTAGAAACTTCTAGAATAGCTTAACCCTAATCAAACCCTAACCATGTTTAATCTCCACTAATCATTTTGCATTAATAACCATATCATGTTACAATATTATATATCACATATATAATATTTATTGTAACAAAATAAAATAATACAATTAACATATATCGCATATATATCAATGTATTACCCGAGCGAGAAAAAGAATCTTTTAGTGAGCTAATATTAGTTAATGTAATTTAATATATCATATATATTATTATACATTAAATTATCGAATCAACACTTGATCTGAAAATCCGGCTATATCGCATATAACCTACCAATATTTATCCGTACCGATTCATCGAATCAACACTTGATCCGATGACCCGGCTGATATCAAATATCGTGAGAATAGAATACGGTATCTCATATCGCATTATCCTCGGTCCCGCACATATCACATATGTGCTCCTACTCCGTTTTGCCTGAGTCAAGAAACCTCTGTGTAGGACTCTAAAGAATCGTCAATACGCCGGCAGTAGGTGATGATCATATCAAACACCCACAAGCTGCAAGCGGTCAGCTAAACGTACCAGCCACCCAGGTATTGAGCGCTCAGAAGATCAACAAGCAAGCCTGTACATTCTCCTGTATATCCAATCAGTGACACTCCCGTACAGTCCGGTCTCGTCGTCTGATATGTCGCATATCTCGCCTAGGGGTGGTAAACGTCAGACCCCAGTAGCTTGATAAGTCATGTCGATATGAGGTCTATAACAGTTCGAGAAACTACTGATAACACTTACCAGTAGATCTCAGCAACCCTGGCCAGGGATTTCCGGTTATAGCCAATCGAACACAGCACAACATCAACTCCCTATACCGGGAGAGACGAATCCCCTCCTATCGCTCATTGCCTCCATATGATTCGAGACTGTACCCAAAAGCCACCTTTTTGCACGCCCACAAAGACGTGGTATGATGGAAATCAAAGCACGGTGGGAATCACACAAGACTCTATGACGATCTCGGGTCAACAGACTACTCTGTACCAGTGTCACCGGAGAACTGCCATCTGACGTTATATATAATACCATCTAGAAGTTCTCGGCGAGTCCGTCCAGTGTACCCAGTCTCTACTGAGCACCCGTACACCATCCTTGATGTCAAACACCGATGGATATGGGATCATCCATCGCCCATCATATGGGTCAAGATGCGTATACGCTAGTCTACTCTGGTGTATCGATGCCCTGTCTCGATATACCCTCGACTAGGAACAGTTATAGGATGTACTCGTCGACCACCGTGGCCCCACTAGTATGATCTCATCATAGTCCCAGTAGTCGAGTACACATCCTAAGGGATTTATCAACATGTCATATAGAGACAATCAGAGTACACGTTAAGATAAAGTACAACCAGATAGCATACTATCATGTCGAGCAAGAAAGTCCTCCCTATATATGTCCAAGCATCCATTACAATATACATCGTATGTACAGTAATGGCCTCTAGGGCATACATATAACTAACATTCTCTAGGTATGGACATATTTTCTTGATGAAGCATAAATCCGAGGCCTTTGAGAAATTCCAGGAATACAAGAATGAAGTGGAAAACCAAACAGGCAAAAGTATCAAGACACTGAGATCTGATCGAGGTGGTGAATACTTAAGTGCCGAGTTCCTGGGTTACTTAAAAGAGAATGGAATTCTCTCTCAACTTACTCCTCCATACACACCACAACACAACGGTGTATCGGAAAGGAGGAATCGAACCCTATTGGATATGGTTCGTTCCATGATGAGTAAGGCTGAGTTACCGCGATCTTTCTGGGGTTATGCACTAGAATCAGCTGCATATCTTTTGAACTAGGTTCCAACCAAGACTGTGCCTACCACACCATATCAGATGTGGAGTGGGAAGAAACCCTGTCTTAAACACTTTAAGACATGGGGATGTCCAGCTTTTGTAAAAAAGCAGCATCCGGACAAGCTCGAGGCACGCTCAGTATAGTGTAAGTTTGTGGGATATCCAAAGAACTCCAAGGGGTATTATTTCTATTACGCAGAGGAACAAAAGGTTTTTGTTTCTCATCATGCCCACTTCTTGGAAGCTGAATTTTTAGAAAATCAGAAGAGTGGGAGCGCAATAGAACTGGAATAAATTCCATAACCACAAGCTGTTACTGAAAGTATGGTAGAACCAGAAGTTTCAGAAGAAAGGAGTGGGAAGAAGGAATCGAACCCTATTGGATATGGTTCGTTCCATGATGAGTAAGGCTGAGTTACCGCGATCTTTCTGGGGTTATGCACTAGAATCAGCTGCATATCTTTTGAACTAGGTTCCAACCAAGACTGTGCCTACCACACCATATCAGATGTGGAGTGGGAAGAAACCCTGTCTTAAACACTTTAAGACATGGGGATGTCCAGCTTTTGTAAAAAAGCAGCATCCGGACAAGCTCGAGGCACGCTCAGTATAGTGTAAGTTTGTGGGATATCCAAAGAACTCCAAGGGGTATTATTTCTATTACGCAGAGGAACAAAAGGTTTTTGTTTCTCGTCATGCCCACTTCTTGGAAGCTGAATTTTTAGAAAATCAGAAGAGTGGGAGCGCAATAGAACTGGAATAAATTCCATAACCACAAGCTGTTACTGAAAGTATGGTAGAACCAGAAGTTTCAGAAGAAAGGGACATACCAGCGCCTATCCGCAGAAGTAGTAGGCAGTCTCATCCGCCTGAGAGATACTATGGTTTTCTCATAGACGGGGATCGAGAAGATTGCATCATTGATAATGATGACCCTACTATCTTCCAGCAAGCCATTCAGAGCGGCGACTCGGTAAAATGGCTGGATGCAATGCGGGCCGAAATGGAGTCCATGTACATTAACAAAGTATGGACTTTGGACATTGCTCCATATGGGGTAAAACCCGTAGGATGCAAGTGGATCTTCAGAAAGAAGATTGGTGTAGATGGACAGGTTGAAACCTATAAGTCTAGACTTGTTGCAAAGGGTTTTCGTTAAAGACCAGGTTTGGACTATGACGAAACCTTTTCTCCAGTGGCTATGCTCAGATCCATTCGGGTCCTTCTTGCCATTGCTGCCCTCCACGATTATGAGATCTGGCAGATGGACGTAAAGACGGATTTTCTAAATGGTAATTTGGAAGAATGCGTCTATATGGATCAGCCAGAGGGATTCATTCAGAGTGGGAGCAGCGGTAAAGTGTGCAAGTTGCTTAAGTCCATTTATGGATTAAAGCAGGCATCGCGGAGTTGGAACATCTGTTTTGATGATACTGTCAAAGAATTCGACTTTATCAAAAATCCAGATGAACCATGCATATACAGTAAGATTGTAGGGAGAGTTGTAGTATTCCTCGTCTTGTACGTGGATGACATTCTCCTAATAGGAAATAATATTCCTATGCTACAATCAGTCAAAGCATTCTTGTCACAGAAGTTCTCCATGAAGGACCTGGGTGATGCCACCTACATTCTGGGGATCCAGATCTGTCGTGATAGATCAAAGAGGATGTTGGGACTTTCGCAGTCCAGGTACATAGACACCATATTGAAAAGATTCAGTATAGAAGATTCTAAGCGCGGTAACCTACCGGCTTGTCACGGAATCAACCTCTCCAAAGAGATGTCTGACAAGACTGATTTGGAAAGGGATCGCATGTCGATTATACCCTACGCTTCTGCGGTAGGCTCTATAATGTATGCGATGTTATGTACTGTTAGTGTATATGCCCTAGATGCCATTACTGTATCATACTAGTTTGTATATTACTTAATGGAAGCTTGGGATATTCACAGTTGTATAGACAATCTTGCTCAAAATGGTAGTATGCTACTTGGTTTGTTTCTACTTTAATATGTGCATGTGTTTCTTTTAGCATATTACTTATACAAATTAGTAGAGCCCTTAGGATCTTTGCTTGATTACCAGCGTTGTGATGGCAGTCACACTCGTGGGGGCTGGGTAATCCGCATGCACATCCTTATACGGGTCCCTAGTCATAGGACTATCGAGACAGGGCATCGATACTCCGGAGTAGACTAGCGTATACGCTTCTCATCCCAGCATGGGAGACGGTCTGTCCCACAGCCGTCAGGACGTCGTACTTGAGATAGTATGCGGGTGCTCGTTAGGTTACGAGTACACTGGACAGGACTCATCGGGAACTGCTGGTTGGTACTATACCTATCGTCAGTTATCAGTTCCCAGGTGACATGAGTACAGCTTAGTCCGCTGACTTGACACTGTCACTTCGCCTTGAGTGTGTTCCCACTGTACTTTGATTACTACCATACCACGGCTCAAAGGAGTCATGCAAACAGGTAGTAGTTGGGTGCAGTCCCGAAGCACTTAGAGGCAGTGATGGTTAGACAGGATTTGTCTCTCCCGGTATTGGAAGTTGATATCGCGCTGTGTCATGGAGAGCCATTACACATAGTCGTCCCTGGCCAGGGAAAGCGAGATATACTGGTAGGTTTCCAGTGTTATCTCAGGGTGTTTTAGGCTACACTCCGACACGACTTGTACCGCTATTAGGGGACTGACGTTTACCGCCCCCTAAGCCCGCCATGCGATATGCTCAGACGAACAGACCGGACTGTATGGAGATTGTCACATTCAGGCTTAGTAGGAGTTCAGATGGGTTTCACCTCATCAGTCTTTTTATCGGCATCTACCTGGGGGCCGTTACGCACAGCTAGTGCCGCTTGCGGTCTGTTGTTAAACCCATTGCCAGCGTAGTGTCGAGTCTTTAGAGTCCCACACAGAGAGCTATTCGCCTTTAGGCAAAAGCGTAGAGGTCGCATGGTTTTGCGACAGGGTTCGGTCACATCCGTGCACTTGTGCACGTTTAGTGTCCGGGCAGTTATCACTAGCGGGCTTTGGTTTAAGCCAGATCCTAGTGTACATTTTGGGATTGGTTTTATCTCGTTTGTATTCGTGTTCCTCGGAACGCGGATGCAGGTGTGTATGCACGGTTGACAGAGACAGAGGCAGAGGATTCTCATTAGGGTTGTTGACTGTTGACTTTTGCTAAACCCTAATGAGAATAAGAAATATGATTAATGATAATATTAATTAAGTATTATTGTGCCATGGTTGGGTTGAAGGGTTGACTTTGTTGACCGGTTGACTAGGTTGGACTTGTTGACCATCATCATGACAATGGCTATCATTTCTTGGCATTGACCTTGGCTTGCTTGTTTGTTCACAAATTGCATTTAATGCAAGAAATGATATGGCCATTTGATATGATAACAACCATCACATAATACTCAATTATTATAATTTGTTATCATGATTTTGGATTATGAGAGCTTGGATTGCAAAAATTCTTGCTCATTCTATCATTCTCATTCTCTCTCATCCTCAAGCTCTCCCTCTTCCTCTTGCTCTCTCTCTAGTTCATGGTTCTATTGTCTCATATGTTGAGAAGCAAGAACCGTAGAGATCAAAACCCATTACTCTTCTCTACTCATCCTAGTACACAAGGTCTAGCAAGCCAAGTGTTCTAGTTTCTTGTAGTTTGAAGTAGAAGCCAAAAGGTAGAAGCTTTCGGGTGGATCCATCTTCGGCGCGAGGAGACGACGAGGTGAGGCCGATCCGACCACCGCAAGGAGTTGAAGACGAAGGAGTTCAAGTTAAGGTATAACCCCCTAACCGAGTAGGTAAAACTCCTAGTTAGGTTGTTAGATAGTTGTTTAACAAAGATCCGTATTTTGAGTCCATGTTACCACCCTAGAAAAAATCGTTTTTCATCATTTACGCAAGCCCGAAAGAACCGGGAGAGGTAACGTGGACTTACAGTAGTATCAGAGCCTAGTTAAACACTATCTAACATGTTAGCAAAGTAACTAGAAGTTCGATCGGAGAAAAAGTCGCGAAACATGCCCGAAAAATCAAGTTTCTGCCGATTCTGTTTTCTGTTTAAAAATTAATTAATCTTACACTAAAAATCGGCTCAGACTTTTTAGAACACACAGTAGAAAAATGGTCCATCGACTCGGTCAAAGAGCCGCGGAACCGCGGCAGGAGCATGCTCCCACCGCGGATCCGCGGCCGAGTTGACTCGGTCGTGGGCGATTTTTCCTGCAGTTTGTTCAGTGGGGTGTTTTGTGATTTTTACAATATGTTTTTTCAGCCCAGATTTTCCAGAAAGCAAAATTTGTTTTGGGGGCTTAAAAATCCGTATTTTGATCGAACTTCTAAAGACTTAAGCTAACGGGTTTATATCTGTGATGTGATATATGTATTGAACGTCTGCTAATCGCTATACGTCGATTAGTGGGGGTTATACATATCTGTGATCTGTAATGTTGATGGTATGTGTATATGAATTCATTGGATTGTCGCGGATGAATAGCCGGGGGGTTGTGAGATGAGAGTTTTCTTTTTCTTTCAATTCATGTAATTTGTAATTGATGTAATATTATTTATATGGCCGCACAACCGGGATGGGGTTGTAGCCGTCATTGTATAATTTCTTTTACTATTTTTGCTCCTAGGATAGACCCAAGGTGGGGTGCACAAACTACCGGGTATCTCGAAGTGCCGAGTGGCTACTCATGGTGTTGAGGGAGGTTGCTTCGCTTCGGGTACTTGGCGAGTAGTTTGCCGCACCCGTAGGGGTCTAGGGTGGGGTATTGGCTATTCATCGCGACCGTGTAATCCGCTTTTCGTTACAGGCTCGTACGGAATGCGGATTCCTAGTATATCCAATGTGTTCATCTGTGATCTGGAATGGCTATCATTGCTGTATATCTATATATGATATCTATTTAGGCGTTGCTTATGTTTTGCATCCGCGCTAGTCCAGCCCCCGCTCTGTCGTTAGTTAAGTAACCTAACGGGTAATGACGGGGCCCCGTGGCGAATGCGGATGGCATAACCGTACGTCATATTTTCATTGTTTTCTCCAATGGTAGGATTAAATGATGGGACGCATTAAAAATTAATGCAAGAAAATAAACCAAAGTAAAGTCGTTGGAACAATTTCAAAAACCACTCGGTTTCTTTTCAAAAACAACTTTTAAACGCGGAGCTTAAGCCACTCCTTTTAAAAGCTATCTCGTTCCATCGATTATATCAAGTTCACTACGTTCACGGTTTTACCAAAACCATTCGTAGCCCTCCGTCGTTTCACATGGATAGTCAATAGTATTCAAGCTATGTTTGTTGGCCAAAGTCAAGGCATAGTGATTGGTAGCTATTGGGTATTCATGTGCAGCATAGATAGATGCGTTGGTTTGGGACAGTCATACTGCCTTGTTGGCCAAAGTCAAGGGTAGGTACGGGTGGGTTTAAATTAACCTGGAGAATGACGGGTAGAACTTGACATGTGACTTATGATTTGTTGGCCAAAGTCAAGGTCAAAAGAGCATGGGGCAAAAATCCACATCGGGAGTTTCTAAAGAACCAGAAACTTGCTAGCGCTGCATACCATTTAGAGTGTGATGATTCTGGTAAGATTCCTTAAGTTTTGTCACGCGATGATATTTGGATCCCGATCCTACTGTGAGTGTATTCTACTCCTCGGGAAATTTCTCACTTAACGATCAATGCTATAAACCAAGTAGGTGTCTAGAAAGGTGTTAGCGGGGCTACGCCCCCATGGAAAAGAGGTTATTTAATTAAGGAACTTCGCGAAAGCGTTGGAAAACCTCCCTCGAAGTACCAACACTGGCCTGGCTGAATGGTTAAGCAAGTATTGTACGGTGAGATTGATCCCAACTAATTCTTCCTTTTTGGTTTGAGGAGGAATTCAAGATACAGTGGGAGCCATCCTGTTTAGACAAATTAAAAACCACTCTAAACATGCAAGAGCATCATGCTGAGTGTTTCTTCTCTCTCTCCTAATTGCAGCGACCAATCGTCATGACCGGACTTAAGTTACTTCTAGATTGAAACATACTGAAAGGGCCAAACTACAAAGATTGGCTCAGGAATGTCAAAATGGCAATCACTTAGGACAAGCTGGGGTATCTCCTTACCACCAAAGCTCTCCCTGTCCCAGGTCCCACCTCCAGCGTCGCGGATAAGGAAATCCGTAAGACTTGGGAGATCGATTGCGCGAAGGCCAAGTGCCTCGTGCTTGCCTCTATGGACAATGAACATCAGAGGAGGCACAAGAATATGGACCTCGGATCCATATTTTTCCATACAAAAGAACTGTATGGAGAGCAATCTCGTATCGCCAGATACGAAGTGTCGAAAAAGTTGTTTTCGGTAAGATTGGCCATCGGATCATCGGTAGCGGAACACGTGCTTAAGATGATTGGCTTCATTGAGGAGCTCGCGGACCTTGGGACCACGTTAGAGAACGAGCTCTATACGGGCTTGATTCTCCAGTCCCTTCCTTCCACTTACGCCCAGTTTATCCTGAACTTCAACTTGCAAGGAAAAGAAGTTGAACTTCCGGAGCTTCTCAACATGCTGAAGAGTGCAGAGGGCACCCTACAGAAAGGTAGGGAAACATCCACTTTGTTTGTAAGAGGATCTTCCTCTTCTAAGTCCAAGGCGAAAGCCAAGGGAAAGAAGAAGAAAGCCCCCGCCAAACCAAGGGACGGTGTTAGTAAAGTGGATACGAAGGGAAAAGCAAAGGCAACAAAGATAGCGGGGCAGCTTGTGGGAAAGGAAGAATGCTTCTATTGTCATAAGAAGGGACACTGGAAGAAAGATTGCAGGGTTTGGAAGGCCAGAAACCAGGATCCGAAGCAAGTTGCGGCTTCGGCTTCAGGTGTGTATGTTATTGAAAACTGTCTTTCAATAAACTCTACTTCCTGGGTATTGGATACCGGATCAGGATCTCATATCTGTAATTCTTTGCAGGCACTGAGAAAGCGTAGGGTTTTGAAGGCAGGTGATATGACCCTCAGAGTTGCAAACGGAGCTGGCATGGATGCTGAGTCCGTGGGGGACTATCACCTGGGATTGTCAGATAGACACGTTTTGGTTTTGCGTAATTGCTATTTTGTACCCAATGCAACTTGTAATATCATTTCTGTATCTTTATTATCTAAAGAAGGTTATGAATTTGCATTTGTAAGCAATGTTGTAAACATTCACCTTAATCAAGTTCTGATTGGGTCAGGTACATTAAGCAATGGTATATACGTATTAAACCAACCACAGATTTTAAATGTCCAGAATACACACAAAAGAAAGTCTCCGAAAACAAATCAGACTTTCTTATGGCATTGTAGACTGGGTCACATCAATGAGAGAAGGTTGACGAAGTTACATACAGAAGGATATTTGGATCCGTTCGAATATCAATCATATGCAACTTGTCAATCCTGTCTCAAAGGAAAGATGACAAAGACTCCGTTCACTGGACACGGAGTAAGAGCGAGCGAGCTCTTGGGACTCATACACAGCGACGTGTGCGGTCCAATGTTTACACATGCGCGAAGCGGTTATTCTTACTTCATTACTTTTACGGATGACTTTTCAAGGTACGGATATGTCTTCTTAATGAAACATAAATCCGAAGCCTTTGGAAAATTCCAGGAATATAAGAATGAAGTAGAAAAACAAACAGGCAAAAGTATCAAGTCACTGAGATCTGATCGAGGTGGTGAATACTTAAGTGCCGAGTTCCTGGATTACTTAAAAGAGAATGGAATTCTCTCTCAGCTTACTCCTCCATACACTCAGCAACATAACGGTGTATCGGAGAGATGGAACTGGACCCTATTGGATATGGTACGTTCCATGATGAGTAACGCTGAGTTACCGCGATCATTCTGGTGATATGCACTAAAATCAGCTGCATACCTTTTGAACCGAGTTCCAACAAGACTGTGCCTACCACACCATATCAGATGTGGTGTGGGAAGAAACTCTATCTTAAGCACATTAAGACATGGGGATGTCCAGCTTTTGTCAAAAAGCAGCATGCGGACAAACTCGAGGCACGCACAGTACAGTGCAAGTTTGTGGGATATCCAAAGAACTCCAAGGGATAATTCTTCTATTGCGAAGAGGAACAAAAGGATTTTGTTTCTCGTCATGCCCACTTCTTGGAAACTGAGTTTTTGGAAAATCAGATAAGTGGGAGCGCAATAGAACTGGAAGAAATTCCAGAACCACGAGCTATTACTGAAAGCTTACTATAACCAGAAGGTTCGAAAGATCAGGACATTCCTGCGCCGCTCCGCAGGAGTAGTAAACAGTCTCATCCGCCCGAAAGATACTACGGTTTTCTCATAGACGGGGATAGAGAGGATTGCATCATTGATAGTGATGAGCCGACTAGCTTCCAGCAGGCCATTCAGAGCGTTGACTCAGTGAAATGGCTGGATGCAATGCGGACCGAAATGGAGTCCATGTACACCAACAAAGTATGGACGTTGGATGTTGCTCCAGATGGGGTAAAACCCGTAAGATGCAAGTGGATCTTCAAAAGGAAGATTGGTGTAGATGGACAGGTTGAGACCTATAAGGCTAGACTGGTTGCAAAGGGTTTTCGTCAAAGATCTGGTTTGGACTATAACGAAACCTTTTCTCCAGTGGCTATGCTGAAATCCATTCGGATCCTTCTTGCCATTGCTGCCTTCCACGATTATGAGATTTGGCAGATGGACGTAAAGACCGCTTTTCTAAATGGAAATTTAGAAGTGTGTGTCTATATGGACCAGCCAGAGGGTTTCATTCAGAGTGGGAGCAGCGAAAAGGTGTGCAAGTTGCTTAAGTCCATCTATGGACTAAAGCAAGCATCGCGGAGTTGGAACATCTGTTTTGATGAGACGGTCAAAGAATTTGGCTTTATTAAAAATCCAGATGAACCATGCATCTATAGTAGATTTGTAGCAAGAACTGTCGTATTCCTCGTTTTATACGTGGATGACATTCTCTTAATAAGAAATGACATTCCTATGCTACAATCTGTCAAAGGGTTCTTGTCACACAGGTTCTCCATGAAAGACCTGGGTGATGCCTCTTACATTCTGGGGATCCGGATCCATCATGATAGATCCAAGAGGATATTAGGACTTTCACAGTCTAGGTATATCGACACCATACTGAAAAGATTCAGTATAGAAGATTCCAAGCGCGGTAATCTACCGGCTTGTCACGGGATCACCCTCTCCAAAGAGATGTCTCCCAAGACTAATTTGGAAAGGGATCGCATGTCTATTATACCCTACGCTTCTGCAGTATGCTCTATAATGTATGCGATGTTGTGTACCAGACCAGATGTAGCTTATGCACTGAGTGTGGTAAGCCGGTATCAGTCAAACCCTGGGGAGAAGCACTGGATAGCGGTAAAGAACATTCTCAAGTACCTGAGAAGGACTAAGGAGATGTTCTTGGTGTATGGCGGAAAAGACCTCCAGATCAAGGCCTTTGCTGACTCCAGCTTCCAAAGTGACAAGGATGATTCCAAGTCCATGTCGGGTTATGTCTTTACCCTTAATGGAGGGGCGGTGTGTTGGAAGAGTTCCAAACAGGAAACCGTTGCTGACTCGACGATGGAAGCGGAATATATCGCTGCTGCAGATGCCGCAAAAGAAGCCGTCTGGATGAGGAAGTTCTTAACGGAACTTCAGGTGGTTCCGTCCATTGTTGATCCAATACCTCTGTATTGCGACAACAACGGGGCTATAGCTTTAGCGAAGGAACCCAGGTCCCATCAGAAGTCCAGACACATCTTGAGGTGGTATCACCTGATCAGGGAGATCGTGGGTTGCCAGGAGATCGAGGTTCGGAGAGTTGCTACGGAAGATAACACTGCTGATCCACTCACGAAGGCCTTACCCCAGACTCAGTTCGAATGGCTGATCGAGATGATAGGTCTTCGATACGCCAGTACATGGCCTTAGTGCAAGTGGGAGATTGTTAGTGTATATGCCCTAGAGGCCATTACTGTATCATACTAGTTTGTATATTACTTAATGGAAGCTTGGGATATTCACAGTTGTATAGACAATCTTGCTCAAAATGGTAGTATGCTACTTGGTTTGTTTCTACTTTAATATGTGAATGTGTTTCTTTTAGCATATTGCTTATACATATTAGTAGAGCCCTTAGGATCTTTGCTTGATTACCAGCGTTGTGATGACAGTCACACTTTTGGGGGCTGGGTAATCCACAAGCACATCCTTATACAAGTCCATAGTCGTAGGACTATCGAGACAGGGCATCGATACTCCGGAGTAGACTAGCGTATGCGCTTCTCATCCGAGCATGGGAGACGGTCTGTCCCACAGCCATCAGTACGTCGTACTTGAGATAGTATGTGGGTGCTCGTTAGGTTACAAGTACACTGGACAGGACTCGTCGGGAACTGTTGGTTGGTACTATACCTATCGTCGGTTATCAGTTCGCAGGTGACATGAGTACAGCTTAGTCCGCTGACTTGACACTGTCACTTCGCCTCGAGTGTGTTCCCACTGTACTTTGATTACTACCATACCAGGGCTCAAAGGAGTCGAGCAAACAGGTAGTAGTTGGGTGCAGTCCTGAAGCACTTAGAGGCAGTGACGGTTAGACAGGATTCGTCTCTCCCGGTATTGGGAGTTGATATCGCGCTGTGTCATGGAGAGCCATTACACATAGTCGTCCCTGGCCAGGGCAAGCGAGATATACTGGTAGGTTTCCAGTGTTATCTCAGGGTGTTCTGGGCTACACTCCGACACGACTTTGTTAGTGTATATGCCCTAGGGGCCATTATTGTATCATACTTGTATGTATATTACTTAATGGAAGCTTGGGATATTCACAATTGTATATACAGTCTTGCAAAAAATAGTAGTATGCTACTTGGTTTGTGTCTACTTTAATATGTGCATATGTTTCTTGTAACGTATCACTTATACATATTAGTAGAGCCCATAGGATCTTTTGCTTGATTACCAGCGTTGTGATGGCAGTCACACTAGTGGGGGCTGGGTAGTCTATAAGCAACATCCTATACAGGTCCCTAGTCATAGGATTATCGAGACAGGGCATCGATATTCCAGAGTAGACTAAGTGTGTACGCTTCTCATCCCAGTTGGGAAGATGGTCTGTCCCACAGCCATCAGTACGTCGTACTGGAGATAATATACAGGTGCTCGTTAGGTTACGGGTACACCGGACAGGACTCGCAGGGGAACTGATTGGTTGGTATTACACCCATCGTCAGTCAACAGTTCCAAGGTGACATGAGTACAGCATAGTCCGCAGACTTGACACTGCTACTTCGCCTCGAGTGTGTCCCACTGTTCTTAGATTGCTACCCTACCACGGCTCAAAGGAGTCGTGCAAACAGGTAGCAGTTGGGTGCAGTCCTGAGCATTTGGAGGCAGTAGTGGTTAGACAGGATTCGTCTCTCCCGGTATTAGGAGATGATATCGCGCTGTGTCAGAGAGCCATTACGCAAAGTCCCTGGCCAGGGCAAGCGAGATATACTGGTAGGATCCAGTAGCTCCTCAGGGTGTAATGGGCTTCGCTCCGACACGACTTATACAGCTATTAGGGGACTGAAGCTTGCCGCCCCCTAGGCTTGATATGCGATAGTCCTAGACGAACAGATCGGACTGTACGGAGATTGTCACATCAGGCTCAGTAAGAGTTCGGATGGTTTTCCTCATCGGCCTTCTTATCGACATCTACCTGGGGACCGTTACGTACAGCTAGTGCCGCTTGCGGTCTGTGGTTAAACCCACTGTCAGCGTAGTGTCGAGTCTTTAGAGTCCCATACAGAGAGTTTCCCTGCTCCAGGCGAAATGATATAGAGGTCGTATGGTTTTACGACAAGGGTTCGAACGCGTATGTGTGTTTACGCGCGTACGACTTTTCGGATAGTTTTTACTAGCCGGCTTTGGTTTAAGCCAGATTCTAGTATCAGGTTATTGAATTTATATAGTCTAAAGTTTTTCCGTGTTTTCACGGATTGGAAGGGCATTCTCGTAATTTTCCGGGAAGCTTCTAGAAGAGTGGTGACTAAGGGGTTAAGGTGGCATAAGCATTAATTGCTTAATGACTCATTTGTGTGATTCATCCTTTGTATTAAATGATTCATTAATGAGTTAATGAGTTATATGATGAATCACACAAGATGAATGCATCAACCATGATGATTAATCATTTATATTATTTATTTGATTAATTGTTATGGTTGTTATATTCTAGTGAGTTCATTTTTCTTCTCATTCTTATGCTCACCTTCTCTCTCCTCAAGCTCATCCTCTCTTGAAACCCTAATCCTCCCCTCTCATGTGTTGAGATCAAGGACTAGATAGACTAATACATCCATAACCCTACTCTATATCCCCTAGGTAGTTTAGATTAGCACTTTGAGTAACCTAGTTATCTCAAGTTACAGATAAAGCTTGGCGTAGAAGCTCTCGGGTGGATCATCTTTGATTCGAGGAGGCCGTTGAGGTGCCGATGTTCCAAGGAGTCTACGAGGAGTGGAGGACCGCGATGAAGACCGGAAGGACAAGTAACGTGAGGTATAACTTCGAATCCGAGTTGTTAAACCTCTAGTAGATTGCTAGTAACGGTTTAGATACGATTCATGCGCTTAAGTCTGTGTTACGAAACTTTGATAATCGTTTTTCATATATTCCGCCTCCCCGCAAGTTCGTGGGGTGCGTGACATGGACTTACTGTGGTATCAGAGCCAACTAAACCAGTACTAGCTTGTTAGCAACTAATTAGAAGTTCGATCGACGGAAAACGCGAAAACGAAACCCCGGAAATCCCAAGTTTCTATTAATTTTAAACATGTCTGAAAAAATATTTGATATGCCTTAAAATTCACAGCAGGGAAATATAAGAATACTGGGAAAATATGAAGTTCCAACTCGGTTGTATGGCCGCGGATCTGCGGCAATAGAGTGCTTGTGCCGCGGATCCGCCGCCGAGTCAACTCCGAGTTGACTCGGATTTGCTCTGTAATTCTTAATTTTTGGTGTTTTGATTCTCTGTTTGTTCTGTTTATACCCAGGTTACTTCAGTGCTGCTTTGCTTTTGGGGTAGACACAGAATATGGTTATCGATCGATGTTCTAAGATATTTGCTAATTGGGTTTTTATCTATAATGTTTAATGTGGTCGTAAACCTCTCATAACTGCTAGTATGTCGGTTGGCAGGGGGTTGCACATTTCTGAAATGTTTGCTGTTTGTGTATATGAACTGTATTGGACTGTTGTGATGATTAGCCAGGGTTTGAGATGGGTTTAATATTCATTCATTCGATGTAAATGTAATATGATGTAATATTCTTTTGCGGGGCGCATCCAGGTTGCGGTTGTAGCCACCGTTGTATTATTTCTTTTTACTGTTTTTGCTCCTATGATAGACCCAAGGCGGGGTACACAAACTACCGGGTACTTTGAAGTGTTTAGTGGCCTACTCACTTTGTTGAAGGAGACCGCTTCACTTCGGATACTTGGCGGGTAGTTTGTCGTACCCGTAGGGGTCTAGGATGGGGTAATGGCTATTCATCACAACTGTGTAATCCGTCTTTTATTGCAGGCTCAAAGCAAATGCGGATTGCTAATAAATCCAATAAAGTTCATCTGTGATCTGGAATGCTTATTATTGCATCTGACGAATGTACGATATCTATATATGATAGCTATTAGACGTCACTTATGTTTTACACCCGCGCTAGCCCAGCCCCCGCTCTGTCGTTAGTTAAGTAACCTAACGGGTGATGACGGGACCCCGTGGCAAATGCGGATGGCATAAGAGGACGTGGTATTTTCGTTGTTTTTCTGCAATGATAGGATAAATGATGGGACGCCTTATTATAATGCAAAGAAAATAAACCAAAGTTGAATCGTTGGAAAAAATTTAAAAGAAATCACTCGGTTATTTTAAAAGATCAGATTTTTTAATTGCGGAGCTTTAACCACTCCTTTTAAAAAGTATCAAGTTCCTTCGATTATATCAAGTTCACTACGTTCACGGTTTTGCCAAAACCATTCGTAGCCCTCCGTCGTTTCATTTGGGTATTCAGTAGTATCCAAGCTATGTATATTTGGCCCTTAGTCAAAACATAGTATTTTGGTAGCTGCTGGGGTATTCATTTGTTGCATAGATAGATGCGTTGGTTTGGGACAGTCGTATTACTTTTCTTGGCCCTTAGTCAAGAGTATATACGGGTGGGTTCAAATTAACCTGGATAATGACGGGTAGAACTTGACATGTGACTTATGACATATTTGGCCCTTAGTCAAAGTCATAAGAGCATGGGGCAAAAATCCATATCGGGAATTTCTAAAGAAACTGAAATTTGCAGAGAGAGCATACCATTTTGGAGTTTGATGAATGTTGGTAGGATTCCTTCAACATTATCATACGATGATATTTTGGATCCCGATCCTACTGTGAGTATATACTACTTATCAGGAGATTCATCACTTAACGATCAATGCTATAAACCAAGTAGGTTCCTAGAAAGGTGTCAGCGGGGCTACACCCCTAGAGAAAAGAGGTTATTTAATTAAGGAACTTCGCGAAAGCATTGGAAAACCTCCCTCGAAGTATCGACACTGACCTAGCTGAACGGTTAAGCAAGTATTGTACGGTGAGAATAGTCCTGGCTAATTCCTCTTTTATGGTTTGAGGAGGGATTCGAGAAACAGTGGGAACCATCCTGTCTAGATAAATTAAAAACCAATCTAAACTTGCAAGAGCATCATGATAATAGTATTTTCTTCTCTCTCTTAAATTGCAGCGACCTTGTGACCATACATAGATTACATCTAGATAACAATTTGACTGAATCTGACTTATATGACTGGCAAAAGTCTGTCCAGATGTCCATTGCCTATGACACGCTGGACCACCCTATTACTACTCAAGATCTCGCCGTCCCAGGTCCAGTTTCCACTATCGCGGATATAGATATCCGTCAGACAACGGAAAAGGATAAAGCGAAACCCAAGAGCCTCGTGTTAGCTTCAGTTGATGGTGTATACCAGAAGCAGCACAAGAAGATGGACTTAGTTTCCATCTTTCTCCATAAAGATTTATATGGAGAGCAATCACATATCGCAAGATATGAGACCTCGAACGAATTAATTCAAGCAAGGTTGGATTTCGGGTCATCTGTAGGGGACAACGTCCTTACAATGACTAGCTTTAATGATGAGCTCAAGGACCTGAAGACCACGTCGGAGAACGGGTCAGATACTGACCTGATTCTACAGTCTCTACCTTCTACCCTGAAGGAAACCAGGGAAGTAAAAGGAAAGAGAAGGGCAAAAGTTTCGGGACTGGATATAGTAAAAGAGGGACGTTCCTATTGTTATGGGATTGGGCATAGGCAGAAAGATTGCAGGGCTTTTAAAGCCAGTAGCCAGGATACGAAGAATGTTGTGGCTTCAGCCTCAAGGGTGTTAGTAATTGAAGACTGTATGTCAATAAACTCTACTTCCTGGATACTAGATACTGGAGCAGGATCTCATATCTGTAATTCATTACATGCTTTGAGAAACAGTAGAGTTATAAAGGTAGGTGATTGGTCTCTCAGAGTTGCAAACGGAATGACAGTGAACGCTGAATCCGTAGGAGAATATCGTCTAGGTTTGACAAGTGGGCATATATTGATTTTACATAACTGTTTATATGTACCTAGTATGACTTGTAATATCATATCAGTGTCCTCACTTTCGAGAGAGGGATATGATTTTACATTCGTAAGCGATGTAGTTAACATCCACCTAAATCAAATTCTGATTGGGTCCGGTATATTAGATAACGGTATATACGTATTAAGTCAAGCTCAGGTTTTCAATATCCAGAACACTCTTAAAAGAAAGTCTCCAGAGATAAATCAGACTTTCTTATGGCATTGTAGACTAGGTCACATCAATGAGAGAAGGTTGACTAAGTTACATAAAGAAGGATATTTGAATCCGTTCGAATATCAATCTTATGCTACTTGTGAATCTTGTCTCAAAGGAAAGATGACAAAGACTCCATTCACTGGACACGGAGTAAGAACAAGCGAGCTCTTAGGACTCATACACAGTGATGCGTGCGGTCCAATGTCTACACATGCGCGAGGTAGTTATTCCTACTTCATTACTTTTACGGATGATTTCTCTAGGTATGGATATGTCTTCTTAATGAAGCATAAATCCGAGGCCTTTGAGAAATTCCAAGAATACAAGAATGAAGTGGAAAAACAAACAGGCAAGAGTATAAAAACACTGAGATCTGATCGAGGTGGTGAATACTTAAGTGCCGAGTTCCTGGGTTACTTAAAAGAGAATGGAATTCTCTCTCAGCTTACTCCTCCATACACACCACAACATAACGGTGTATCGGAAAGGAGGAATCGAACCCTATTAGATATGGTTCGTTCCATGATGAGTAACGCTGAGTTACCGCGATCATTCTGGGGATATGCACTAGAATCAGCTGCATATCTTTTAAACCAGGTTCCCACCAAGACTGTGCCTACCACACCATATCAGATGTGGAGTGGGAAGAAACCCTATCTTCAGTATCTAAAGATTTGGGGATGTCTGGCTTATGTTAAAAAGCAGTATGTGGACAAACTCGAGGCACGATCAGTATTATGTAAGTTTGTGGGATATCCAAAGAACTCCAGGGGATATCTATTCTATTACACAGAGGAACAAAAGGTTTTTGTTTCTCGTAATACCCATTTTCTAGAATATTAGTTTTTAGAAAAGGAAACCAGTGGGAGCGAAATAGAACTGGAAGAAATTCCAGAAGCACAAACTACTACTGAAAGTTTGGTAGAACCAGAAGTTCAAGAAGAACAGGACATCCCGACGCCACTCCACAGAAGTAGTAGGCAATCTCATCCGCCCGAGAGATACTACGGTTTTCTCATAGACGGGGATAGAGAGGATTGCACTATTGACTATGATGAGCCTACTAGCTTCCAGCAAGCCATTCAGAGCGGTGACTCGGTAAAATGGCTGGATGCAATGCGGACCGAAATGGAGTCCATGTACACTAACAAAGTATGGACTTTGGACATTGCTCCAGATGGGGTAAAACCCGTAGGATGCAAATGGATCTTCAGAAAGAAGATTGGTGTAGATGGACAGGTTGAAACCTATAAAGCTAGACTTGTTGCAAAGGGTTTCCGTCAAAGACCTGGTTTGGACTATGACGAAACATTTTCTCCAGTAGCTATGCTAAAATCCATTAGGGTCCATCTTGCTATTGCTGCCATCCACGATTATGAGATCTGGCAGATGGACGTAAAGACGGCTTTTCTAAATGGAAATTTGGAAGAGAGCGTCTATATGGATCAGCCAGAAGGATTCATTCAGAGTGGGAGCAGCGGTAAAGTATGCAAGCTGCTTAAGTCCATTTATGGACTAAAGCAGGCATCGCGGAGTTAGAACATCTGTTTGTTGGAGATAGTGCCCTCAGAGTCAATTATTGGATCACAGGCACATGGTTGCAATGATTGAGAGAGGACCTATCCCGGTAGGACAGTCTTATTCAAAATGATAGTATGCTATCTGGTTTATCTTTATCTTCGTGTACTGCTTTAGGTGACCCTACAGGTCACTATTGCACGTTGATAGAGCCCCTAGGATTCTTGCTTGACTACCAGCAGTATGAGGGCGATCATATACGTGGGAGCTGGGGTCTATAAGCAAATCCTTAAAAGGTCCCTAGTCGTGGGAGTTTCGAGACAGGGCATCGATACTCCAGAGTAGACTAGTGTATACAGTCGAGACCCCAACAAAGGGCAGTGGCCGATCTCACAAGCCAATGGTGTCAGTTGGTTCACCTAAGATATATACAGGTGCTCATTGGGCTATGAGTACACCGGACAGGACTCGCAGGGAACCTGCTAGTTGGTATTATACCTGATGTCAGATAGCAGTTCCCTGGTGACATGTGTACAGGTTAGTTCATCGTCTGAGATCGTCATTTGTCTCGTGTGAGTTCCCACTGTGCTTTGATTACTACCCTACCACGCTCAAAGGAGACGTGCAAATAGGTTTTAGTTGGGTACAGTCCCGAGCCATATGGAGGCAATGAGCGGATCTGCAGGGGTTCGTCTCTCCCGGTATTGGGGGTGAGGTCGTGCTGTGTCTAGGAGAGCCAGTACATGAAAAGTCCTTGGCCAAGGCAGGAGATTTACCGGTAGGTATTCCAGTAGTATCTCAGGGTGTTCTAGGATACACTCCGGCACGACTTGTACCGCTTTTGGGGGTCTGACTTTTACCAACCCCCTAGGCCCGCCATGCGATGCTCATAGACGAACGGACCGGACTGTACGGATATTGTCACTGACAGGCTCAGTAGGGTGTCAGGATGAGTTCGCTCATCGACGTCCCTTTTGGTCAATACCTGGTAGCCCGTTACGTATTGGCTAATACCTCTGACGTGCTAGTGGTTAAATCCACAATCAAAGTATTGACGAGTCTTTAGAGTCCCCCACAGACCAGTTTCTCAAGTTTCGGGCGAAACGCTGTAGAGGCCGTATGGAGATATGGCAGGGTTCGATTAGATACGTGCGGTATTGCACGGATCGTGATCTGACGGATTTTACTAGCGGGGTTTGGTTTAAGCCGGATCCTAGTATTAGACAGTGTAGTTTTATCTCTTTGCATTTGTATTCAATGGGAATACAAATGCGGGCATGTATATGCAGTCGCGGGGTTTTCCTGTAATTTATTACAGGATCAGTTTTCTGAAGTTGCCAGTTTGCATTCCGTTCCGGCCAGTATTCCTTTGTTCCTTCCCGGCCGGACTTTTCCGATGGAGAGGGTTATTTGCAGTTTGCAAATTAGCATTTGTGGAGGGGTTATTTGAGATTTGAATGATTATGATAGCATCTTTTAATTTCATTCTTTTCTTTCATCATTTCTTGCATTAAATGAGATAGGAAAGAATGAGAGTTGATGTGAGACTTGCTTTTGGGTGTGGTTGTCAATTCCATTTCCTACACTCACCTCCCTTCATGTTTTGATTCCTTTCCCCCCCACCATATAGCTTGGCCGGCCACATCCTAGGGAGAGGGAGGGTTTCATTTTTGATGTGTGGCATTTTCCTCATCTCATTTTCCTTGCTAGAATGAGAGTACCATATTTCTCCAAAGTTCTTCTCTCATTCCTCCATCATGGCAACTTCACAACCCCTAGAGACAATGGATTCTACATTTGCCTACAGCACTCCTTGGACGCGTCGGTTAGCTAATTTCGTGCCCGAGTTGCCTCGGTCCAGAGGTGGGAGCCCGTAAAAGAACCCGGCAATGTGGTGCCCGTTTCGACGAGGAGGCGACGACCGGAGATTCCGCGAGGAGATCGGAGTGGAAGCGAAGACCGAAGGACATGGATCGCTTGGTATAGCATTCTACCCCTTTTCTCATGTTTGCTAGTAGCTAGGTTAATGGCCCGATCCGGGTTGATAGTGCGCGGTGGTGCCGGTTTGCAAGTTTCGCAAAGTTGTTTTTCGTTTCCGCATTCCGGCGTCGGATTGACGGCCGGGGCGCCGCCGTGCACTTACAATGGTATGAGAGCCACACCATTAACCTAGTCTAGCTTGGTCTAACGTGTTTACAAGTTCGATCGAACGGATTTTCCGAAAACCCGATTTCAAGTGCATTAGTTTCTGTCGAATTTTTTTTAGCTCCAAAAATTTTTCAGGCCATTGCAGAAACACGTGCAGGGAATTATAAGCATTCTGTGAAAATTTGGTCGCGTGACGTCACCATTCCACCGCAGAACCGCGGCCAAACCCACTCATTGGCCGCGGTTCCGCCGCTACTTTGACTTGTCAACGCACCAAATTTTAACAGTGGGCTTCTGAGTTGAAATTGGGGTTTTTGGAATATTCTTTTTGGGCCCAGATTTTTTGTGAGTGCTACAGTAGTGCTTGGGGCCCACTTCGATAAATATGATCGATCGAGAATTTTAAACATGTTAGTTCACAGTATTTACATTATATCTGCGACCGTGAATGTCATTCGATCGGTAAATCCTGTCTAACTGCTATAGCCCTTTTAGACGGATTTGCGAACGTGACATTCACGTTGATGTTCTATGTTGTGCTGTGATGTTGTGGATTGGTCGTGGGGGTTAGCCTGGATACAATGTTAGTACAGTTTAGTTTATTATGTACATTTGATATTGCGGAGCGAGCGTCCGACATGTGGACTGCCGTCACTGCCTGTTTGTATATTATTCTTTTGGGGCACGACCGGGTCGAGGTCGATGTACCCGTTGTATGTATATTTTACTTTCTGTACTAGGATTACCCCGCGGAGGGGTGCACGGATAACCGGGTTCTAGAGGGCAACGGGCCCGCATATCATGGAGTTGAGACGAAGGGGGCTTTACTCTAGAATTGGCAAGGCTATTCGCCGCACTCGTAGGGGGTACAGGTTGACCCAAGGAGGGGTGCCCAAGTTACCGGATTCCGTGAAGTGCTGGGTGGTCCATTCACGTTGCTGAAGGGGGCTGCCTCGCTTCAGGTTTTAGCGGGTAACTTGCCGCGCCCGTAGGGGTCTAGGATTTCATTATGCACGCTATCCACACGACCAGGGGAACGTCGGGTTTCAGTAGCGGCTCTGTGAAACCCGGGGATCCCAGATATCTGTATTGTTCTGTGATGCTTATTATATTTCTGTGATGTTGCATTTTATCACGCCTTGAGCAAAATATTATATATTGATATATATACTAGTAGATGTTGTATATGTTTTGCATCCGCGCTAGTCCAGTCCCCGCTCTGTCGTTAGTTAAGTAACATAACGGGTGATGACGGGACCCAGTGGCGAATGCGGATGGCATATACGTACATCATTATTTTCGTTCTTTTGTGGTGTGATCAATTGATGGGACTGCGTTGATTCGGATCAATGCAAGATAAACAAACCTATTCTGATGTTGTTGGAACACTTTTTCAAAAAGCTGTTATTGCAAGGGCGTTCTCTTTTGTTTTGCATCGTGGTATTCAGTTGGAATATCCTACTCCTCAGTCAACGAGGCAAGGGCCGAGATCCCTTCACCGGGAGTGACCCCTTGGACAAAAGTTTGCGTCAGGGCAATAACTTCACTATAGCCGATTACTTTTGCTTTGCATCGTGGTATTCAGTTGGAATATCCTGCACCTCATTCTACGGGGAAAGAGCCGAGATCCCTTCACCGGGAGTGACCTCTTTAGCAAAGGTTTTCGCCACTATATTTTTATAAAGCTATCAGTTCCTTCAACGATATCAAGTTCATTACGTTAAAGGTTTTCACCAGAAACCATTCGTAGCCCTCCGTCATTTTAGAACGGTAGCACTTAGTATTCATGCTATGTATGTTGGCATTCGTCAAGGCATAGTGTATGGTAGCTATTTGTTACTTTTCTGCAGCATAGATAGATGCGTTGGTTTGGGACAGTCGTACTACTATTTTGGCCTTCGTCAAGGGTATGTACGGGTGGGTTCAAATTAACCTGGATAATGACGGGTAGAACTTGACATGTGACTTATGATATGTTGGCCTTCGTCAAGGTCATAAGAGCATGGGGCAAAAATCACATCGGGAGTTTCTAAAGAAACTGAAACTTGCCAGATATGCGCATACCTTCTGGAGTGTGATAACGTGAGCGGATTCCGTCACGTTATCATGCGATGATAGTTGGATCCCGATTCCCACTGATGAGTTGGTTTACTCCTCGGGTGATCCCGACTAATTCTTCTTTCAGGTTTGGGGAAGAATTTGACGTTACAGTGGGAGGTTTCCAGATTAGATAAAGTGATAACCATTCTGATCTAGGTTAGAGTGCACGCTGAGTGTTTCTTTTCTCTCTCTCTTTGGCAGCGACCATGACCCGACCCTAGACTATGACTCAGTGACCAAGTTGACCGAACCTTCTTATAAGACTGGCTTTTGGATTGTCAGAGTTGCATACCTCATTGCCACTCCTACTTTTACCCTTTTCTCCAGGACACCCCATATTACTACGAACGTTCACTTCCATTGGACAAAACCATCGTATGGTTATATACGAACTTGAAGGAACTCGAGGATGGTTTCCGGTTCTGGAGAAAACGAATAGGACTATTCAGTTGTCTTTTCCTTTTACCTTCTCTCATGTTGCGAGTGCTCCTTAGATTAAGACAGTACACCTATTACGCAAATTGGATAGTCTTCTTCCAAACCATAGGCTGGTGTCGACCGGTAGGGAATGAAGAAAGCCAATTAGCCTAAACGATGTACAGAAGGTATTAAGTTAAGACAAAGAAAGGGATTAGTAAGAGGGCAAAGTAAATTGCGACTGCTATTCACGACCAAACCAAATATTTCTTCGCTAATCATAAATCACCTTTTTATTTCTCCAGGACACTCCGTATCACTATGAAGATCCATAGTTTATTGGATACTCCATCGTATGGTTATATACGAACTCGAAAGGAACTTGTTCCAGTTCGGGGATGGATTCTGGTTCAGGAGAAATAGGAATAAGGTTTATTCGGTTGTCTTTTATCTTCACCTTCTCTCGCATTGCGAGTGCTCCTAGGATTAGGACAGTACACCCATTATGCTTATTGAATAGTCTTCTTCCAAACCATAGGCTGGTGCCGAACGGTAGGGAAGGAAGAAAACCATTTGGCCTAAAGGGGTGTACAGAAGGTAATGACTAAAGACATATAAAGGGATTTGGACAGATGGCAAAGAGATATACGGTTACAGTTGTGAATCTGGATAATGGAAGAGGCATTACTAGGAATACCAGTATACCCCATCGAAACATTTCAATGTTTCAGTTTCACTGTGTACTGTTAAAAGAAAACTGATTTCCCAATTAGACACTTGCTCCAGGGTATGTATTTACCAGGTTTGATTCTCACATCTGTATGGTTTTACAGATGATGAGTGGGAGTAAGTTATTGGGAATTAGGTGATCATCCTCATTATATCGGGATTCGTTGTAATTGGTGATATTTGAGGAAGTCACTTGGATTGTTTGCCAGACAGCAAATATTTGGTTTTGAATATCCGTTGTTATGCACCAATTTCAAATTGATATATCTGTACGTCTATTTTTATAGAGTGCGATGTACCCTTTTGAAATTATGTCTATGACATTTACCTATATCAGTGGATGGTTAGGTAAGGAGCATTAAATGGAGATGTAATTCTTCTTAACCATAAGTACAGTTTTCAACCTACGACACACAGGGCATGAGTTATTAAACTCAAGGGACTTATACAGAGTATTGTATATTGTACAGTGTCCATTAGGACAGAGGGGTTGGTCCTCGTACTATATTCTGTTTACTTATGACTTCTCTAGTTCTTAAACATGTGTTTCATAGAAATGCAAGGTCTAAGTTTTGAGGAGTTATAGGTATAAGAATAAAGTAGAGAACCAGATGTTGCAAGTATCAGGATTCTTCAAGGTGATCGAAGATGTAGATACTTGTGTATTGTATTCAGTTGATAGTAATGGTTAAGAGAACATGCTTCTCTTTCAGGTTACTCATAATTGGAAGTTCTCCTAAGTTGAGTAACGCTGATCGGCCTCCTTCCATTTAGGTGACATGCACTGGAGACAGCTGCATGATTTGAATCTAGTTCAATTAAATCAGTGCCTCTGTTTCTGTATTGGATATAGAACAGTTCATATCTTGACATTGTTAAGATACGGGGAGTTGTCCGGCTTATGCTTAAAACCAGACTCCGGATAACTCAAGGCACGTTTCTGTAATGGCTGTTTGCGGGTTGACCCGGGCTATGACGAGGGTTGATATTCTACCATCTGGAAGATCAATAGTGATATTGTTCTTGACTCGCCACAGTTTTAATAAAAATGGATTTTTTCAGAAAACAGTAGTGGGAGTATGGTAGAACTGGAAGTGATTCCAGAACCGCAAACGATTACTGATGTTTTGATAAGAACCTAAAGATTCAATCTGGTTTGACATTCCATTGGCCACTCCGCAGATAAAGTGGGTAACCTCAGGCACCCGAGAGGTACTTCGGTATGCTTAAGGACGGTGGCAGGGAGGTTCTTGTTTACCCAGACTTGCCATTGCTGTTGTTCCAGACTATGAGACCCGGCAGGAGGATGAGTATAGCGTCGTTCTAAACTATCTTTAGAAGTGTACGTCTATATGACTCTGCCAGAGGGTTGTCGTAGTCAGTGGGAGCAGCGGAAGCATTGGTGGACAGGTGGCTTATGTCTATTTACAGACTAAAGCGAATACAGCGGAGATAGATCATCTATTTCTGATGTGACAGTCATAGGTTTGACTTCATCAGAATAGGGGATGGATCTGTTAAGAAGGTAGTAGGGTGTGATGTCCTGGTATCTGGATGACATACACAGAGTAGGAAGTGATATTCCTATACTATGATCAGTTATACTTTGGTCGTCACACAGTGGTTTCTCCACATAGGACTTGGATATTACATCAGACATTCTGGTTACTAGATCTAAATTTGGGTGGTTTCCTAATCTGGGTACCTTGACAGCATTCTAAGAGTATTTAGAATGGACGACTCCTAGCATGGTGGTGTACCTACAGGTAATGGAGTCACCCTCTCTAAAGGTGTCTTACAGACTAAAGGGGAGAGGGATGTGCATGATTGGCAGATCACTTGCTTAGGAAATTGAGTCAATCATAAGATGTCAAGTACCACACCAGATGTTGTTTTTGCAGTAGGTGCAATGAGTTGATATTAATCCAATCCTGGAGAAACATTCGGAAGCAGTTTTAGAACATAAGTGAATGTTCTAGGGATATGATAACGGCAGCCTCCTTTAGGAGACGGTTATCATTCCAGGCTTCCAAGGTGACCTGGATGGCAAAGTGGCTGTCAGAGTTATAGTTTTCCCTCTGACGAGGGGCGGTATTTTGGACAGGTGGACCAGGTGGATACTGAGGGAAGGCATGGCGCAGGATACTGATTAAGTTCAGTTGACGATACAGTCTAAGAATTTTGGATTTGGAGTTCATTTATGAGTTAGGTCCCATCAGATATCCAGACATATTTTAAGACAGATATTGCTCATTTCGGGAGATGGGTTTCTCCGCGAACTTGAGATAAAGAGAGACATAGAAAGAAACATCAGAGCGGATCCACTCACTGAGGCTATTCCTCGAACGCAATAGTTTCGCAAACGAGCTTTGTGAGACTGGTTAGTAAAGGAGTTGGGTGTTCGGTATCACACGGGCTGTGAGTATGCGACATCGTAATAATTAGCCTTGAGTGCAAGTGGGAAATTGTTGGAGATAGTGCCCTCAGAGTCAATTATTGGATCACAGGAACGTGGTTGCAATGATTGAGAGAGGACCTATCCCGGTAGGACAGTCTTACTCAAAATGATAGTATGCTATCTGGTGTATCTTTATCATCGTGTACTGCTTTAGGTGACCCTACAGGTCACTATTGCACGTTGATAGAGCCCCTAGGATTCTTGCTTGACTACCAGCAGTATGAGGGTGATCATATACGTGGGAGCTGGGGTCTATAAGCAAATCCTTAAAAGGTCCCTAGTCGTGGGAGTTTCGAGACAGGGCATCGATACTCCAGAGTAGACTAGTGTATACAGTCGAGACCCCGACGAGGGGCGGTGGCCGGTCTCACAAGCCATTGGTGTCAGTTGGTTCACCTAAGATGTATACAGATGCTCATTGGGTTATGAGTACACCGGACAGGACTCGCCGGGAACCTGCTAGTTGGTATTATACCTGATGTCAGATAGCAGTTCCCTGGTGACATGTGTACAGGTTAGTTCATCGACCTGAGATCGTCATTTGTCTCGTGAGTTCCCACCGTGCTTTGATTATTACCCTACCACGCTCAAAGGAGACGTGCAAACAGGTTTTAGTTGGGTACAGTCCCGAGCCACATGGAGGCAGTGAGCGGATCTGCAGGGGTTCGTCTCTCCCGGTATTGGGGGTGTGGTCGCGCTGTGTCTAGGAGAGCCAGTACATGAAAAGTCCTTGGCCAAGGCAGGAGATTTACTGGTAGGTATTCCAGTAGTATCTCAGGGTGTTCTGGGCTACACTCCGACACGACTTGTACCGCTTTTGGGGGTCTGACTTTTACCAACCCCCTAGGCCCGCCATGCGATGCTCATAGACAAACGGACCGGACTGTACGGATATTGTCACTGACAGGCTCAGTAGGGTGTCAGGATGAGTTCGCTCATCGACGTCCCTTTTGGTCAATACCCGGTAGCCCGTTACGTATTGGCTAATACCTCTGACGTGATAGTGGTTAAATCCACAACCAAACTATTGACGAGTCTTTAGAGTCCCCCATAGACCAGTTTCTCAAGTTTCGGGCGAAACGCTGTAGAGGCTCTATGGAGATATGGCAGGGTTCGATCAGATACGTGCGGTATTGCACGGATCGTGATCTGACGGATTTTACTATCGGGATTTGGTTTAAGCCGGATCCTAGTATTAGACAGTGTAGTTTTGTCTCTTTGCATTTGTATTCAGTGGGAATACAAATATGGGCATGTATATGCAGTCGCGAGGTTTTCCTGTAATTTATTACAGGATCAGTTTTCTGAAGTTGCCAGTTTGCATTCCGTTCCGGCCAGTATTCCTTTGTTCCTTCCCGGCCGGACTTTTCCGATGGAGGGGGTTATTTGCAGTTTGCAAATTAGCATTTGTGGAGGGGTTATTTGAGATTTGAATGATTATGATAGCATATTTTGATTCCATTCTTTTCTTTCATCATTTCTTGCATTAAATGAGATAGGAAAGAATGAGAGTTGATGTGAGACTTGCTTTTGGGTGTGGTCACCAATTCCATTTCCTACACTCACCTCCCTTCATGTTTTGATTCCTTTCCCCTCCCCACTATATAGCTTGGCCGGCTACATCCTAGGGAGAGGGAGGGTTTTATTTTTGATGTGTGGCATTTTCCTCATCTCATTTTCCTTGCTAGAATGAGAACACCATATTTCTCCAAAGTTCTTCTCTCATTCCTCCATCATGGCAACTTCACAACCCCTACAGACAATGGATTCTACTCTTGCCTACAGCACTCCTTGGACGCGTCGGTTTCGCGCCCGAGTTGCCTCGGTCCAGAGGTGGGAGCCCGTAAAAGAACCCGGTGATATGGTGGCCGTTTCGACGAGGAGGCGACGACCGGAGATTCCGCGAGGAGATCGGAGTGGAGGCGGAGACCGAAGGACACGGATCGCTTGGTATAGCATTCTACCCCTTTTCTCATGTTTGCTAGTAGCTAGGTTAATGGCCCGATCCGGGTTGATAGTGCGCGGTAGTGCCGGTTTGCAAGTTTCGCAAAGTTGTTTTTTGTTTCCGCATTCCGGCGTCGGATTAACGGCCGGGGCGCCGCCGTGCACTTACACTGTTTTGATGATGCTGTCAAAGAATTTGACTTTATCAAAAATCCAGATGAACCATGCATATACAGTAAGATTGTAGGGAGAGCTGTAGTATTCCTCGTCTTGTACGTGGATGACATTCTCCTAATAGGAAATGATATTCCTATGTTACAGTCAGTCAAAAGATTCTTATCACAGAAATTCTCCATGAAAGACCTGGGTGATGCCACCTATATTCTGGGGATCCGGATCTATCGTGATAGATCAAAGAGGATGTTTGGACTTTCGCAGTCCAGGTACATAGACACCATAGTGAAAAGATTCTGTATGGATGATTCTAAGCGCGGGAACCTACCGGCTTGTCACGGAATCACCCTCTCCAAAGAGATGTCTCCCAAGACTGATTTGGAAAGGGATCACATGTCGATTATACCCTACGCTTCTGCGGTAGGCTCTATAATGTATGCGATGTTATGTACCAGACCAGATGTAGCATACGCATTGAGCGTAGTAAGCCGGTATCAAGCAAACCCAGGGGAGAAGCACTGGATAGCAGTAAAGAACATTCTCAAGTACCTGAGGAGGACTAAGGAGATGTTCTTGGTGTATGGCGGAAAAGACCTCCAGATGGAGGCCTTTGCCGACTCCGGCTTCCAGAGTGACAAGGATGACTCTAAATCCATGTCGGGTTATGTCTTTACCCTCAATGGAGGGGCGGCCTGTTGGAAAAGTTCCAAACAGGAGACCGTTGCTCACTCAACGATGGAAGCAGAGTACATAGCTACTTGCGATGCCGCAAAAGAAGCTGTCTGGATGAAGAAGTTCCTCACAGAACTTCAGGTGGTTCCTGTTAGTTATATGTATGCCCTAGAGGCCATTACTATACATAGGATGTATATTGTAGTGGATGCTTGGACATATATAGGGAGGACTTTCTTGCTCGACATGATAGTATGCTATCTGGTTACTCTTTACCTTAACGTGTACATTGAATGTCTCTCTGTTACATGTTGGTAAAGCCCTTAGGATGTGTACTTGACTACCTGGACTATGATGCGGATCATACTAGTGGGGACATGGTAGTCCATAAGTACATCCTTCAAGGTCCCTAGTCGTGGGTATATCGAGACAGGGCATCGATATACCAGAGTAGACTAGCGTATACCTTCTCGACCCATACAGATGGGCGATGGATGATCCCATATCCATTGGTGTTTGACATCAGAGATGATATACGGGTGCTCAGTGAAGACTGGGTACACTGGACGGGCTCGCCGAGAACTCCCAGATGGTATTATACCTTACGTCAGATGGCAGTTCTCTGGTGACACTGGTACAGAGTAGTCTGTTGACCCGAGATCGTCATAGAGTCTTGTGTGGTTCCCACTATGCTTTGATTTCCACCTTACCACGTCCAAGTGGGCGTGCAAAACGGTGGTTTTTGGGTACAGTCCCGAGTCACATGGAGGCAATGAGCGATAGGAGGGGATTCGTCTCTCCCGGTATAGGGGGTTGATGTTGCGCTGTGTTCGATTGGATATAACCGGAAATCCCTGGCCAGGGTTGCTGAGATTTACTGGTAAGTGTTACCTGTAGTTTCTCGAATTGTTATAGACCTCAAATCGACACGACTTATCGAGCTATTGGGGTCTGACGTTTACCACCCCTAGGCGAGATATGCGACATATCAGACGAACAGACCGGACTGTACGGTAAGTGTTACTGGTTGGATTCACAGGAGTATGAGCGGGCTTGCTCGTCGATCTTCTGATCGCTCAATACCCGGGTGGCCGTTACGTTTAGCAGACCGCTTGCGGCTTGTGGGTGTTTGATATGATCATCACCTGCTGCCGGCGTATTGACGAGTCTTTAGAGTCCTACACAGAGGTTTCCTAGCTCAAGCGAAATGAAATAGGAGCGCATATGAGATATGTGCGGGACCGAGAATAATGCGTGTATGTGATACCGTATTCTATTCTCACGATGAAAATATCGATTGGTTGTATGCGATATAACCTAGTTATTGAATCAAGGATTGATTCGATAAGCCGATACATAGGGTACTAGTCGGTTATATGCGATATGACCGGATCGTTAAATCAAGTGTTGATTTAATGATTTAATGTATAATTATATATTTGATATATTACTTTGCATTAACTAGTATTGGTTCACTTTAAATGGATTTTCTCACTTGCATTGCACGAGTTGTATATGTGATATACTTTTGTGCACTTGATTGTATCATGTTTGATGATACATAATTGCTAGGGTTTGTGTAAAGAATTAAACCTTGGTTAAGTAAATGGTTAGGGTTTTTATTTATTCATTCATTTATTGTTTTAATTTGGATTAAAAAGAAATGGATAAGAAAACAAAATGGTTGCTTTCTTTCTTGAAGCTTGTTGAAGCTTCATGAAGCTTTGACCAAAGTGACCATTTTGTCTTCATGCTTAACCCTAACCATTCATCTAACCTTAGTCAATTCTCTACACCTAACCATGGTTCATATTATGATAAGTATTCATTTTCTTTTGTATTTTAATTAACTTATCATAATTTTTTCTTCTTCTTCTTCTTCTTCTTCTTCTTCAAGATGAAGAAGCTTGCAACCATCAATGGTGATTTGATGAAAAGAGTGAGAAATCCAATTCTAAAGTGAACCCACCTCCTATTTCTTCATCCACTACCTCTTGCCAAGTAGTATAGGGTGTTTTCTTCACAAGTTTCATGACTTGGTGAAGTGGGAGCTTGATCTTGTGATGCCTCGACGTAGATCATCTTCGGCATCGTTGTCGATGACCTAGCCCGCCATTTCTCCGATGAAGCCAACGCTAGAGCCCGGGATTGGATTTGGACAGCAAGGGGACTTCATCATGGAGCAATGGAGGTGGAGAACCGGATCTACAAAGGTTGTATTTCCGTTCCCTTAGTTAAGTTGTTAACTAGTTGCTTGTTTCGCCTAAAATCTAGTTAACGATCCGTATTAGGGTTTCTCGGCACTTGTAAAATTTGAATTTGGCATGGTTCCTTGTGAGACCTCTAGTGTGTGCCTAGGAACCCTACAGTGGTATCAGAGCCTAGCTAGAGCCTTAGGCGATGCGTAGACGAAGTTTGAAAGCCGAACGAACCCGAAACCCTCAAAATTTCATGCTCTCTGGACTTTTTTCAAAAACTGGGTTTTTTCCAGATTAGAAATGCTTACAAAATTCAGCCGGGAATTATAAGAATTACGGTGCAAAATTTGACAAAAGATACTTCAAGATTGCGGCGGAACCGCGGCAGAAGCCTAGCTTCTGCGGCGGAACCGCGGCAGAAGCCTAGCTTCTGCGGCGGTTCCGCGGCAATAGTGTGACGTCACCCTCCCTATTTTGCACAGTAACTTCCTTTATTCAGTGCTGAGTTCTCTGGGTATTTTTAAATATCACTCAAGAGTTGAGTTTTCTGGAGTGTTTTGGGAGTTCGCAGATTCGATCGGATTATCAAGCTTTGTCTATGTGTCTTTCCGGATAATTATTGAATATGTTAAAAAGTTCGACCGGATATAAATACCCAATCTTTCCCCTGCCGGAAAATTTCCAAGTGTTGGGATTTTTCCGAGGTTTAAAGACGTTCTAAGTAGTGCAAGTAACGCGATGGTCCCTCTAGAAGACAACAAACCTTAACTCGATTATGTGACCGTCTTGAACTGCCCTTTGAACCTTCGGGTTTGGGGCAGTACGGCGTGCCACATGTGAGGCGTTGGCTTGACCCTTCTACGGCTGGACCGTTGGTACTGAGGCACGAAGTGAATGTCTTTGAACTTATTTCATGAGTTGAGCTGATTCGGGAAAACTTGGGTGTTCGATTGTTCGATCGGAAAGTTTAACATTTTCTATCTTATTCGGAATGTGATACAATAATTGGAATTCACAAGAAGTTATGAGATAACTGAATGAATATTATAAACATAGCACTTTAGTCTCACTTGATCGGTTGCCACGGAATTTTGATGTGATCAAAAGTCCGTCGCAATCACGTAGCGTACGCGGATACTCGTCGGGTAAACTTAATAGACAGCCTCGCTCCATAGCCCCGACCAAGTGACTGTAGGAGAACCCCGTCGCCGAAAGCATCCGTTCGGGTGCTCGCGGCAGCGGTGTTCCGCCTTGGTGCACTTCGTCGACGGCGTCGGGGGTGCGGCCGCCTACTAAAGCTTGCGACGAGCATTCGATCAGGATGTCGGGAATCTTGTTGAATTACCCGACTTGATATTGAAAAGAGTTTTCGGTAATGAGACTGAAATGCGGGGTTTATAATTGTTAGGCATGTGATGTCTAAGGAATTCATTGGTTTAGGCATGCGATGTCTAAAGAGGTTGCGGATTCCAACTGTTGTAGTTTTACACTTTCTTTTCTGTGACCGTAAGTGTAATATGTGATATCGCCGGTTTCGTTGCTATATGTCAACGACAATTGGGATGCGCATATTTACTTACGTTGATGACATGTGATGTTATGTGTTGCTGGATATGTTATATTGGATCGTCGTGTTTGAATAGCCGGGGTTTTTTATGTGAGATGAGTGTTTTTCATTTTCATTCATGTAAAAACTTGTATGTAATATTCTTTTATTGGGGCACTTCCAGGTTGCGGAAGATGTCACCCTTTGTATATTATTTACTTTTCCGCATTAGGATAGACCCAAGGAGGGGAGCACAAGTAACCGGGTTCTAGGGTCCAGTGGGAGACCACCTCGAGGAGTCGAGTCCGGGTCTCCTAACTCTAGAATTGGTAGGGTTGCTTGCCGCTCTCGTAGGGGTCTAGGGGTGTGGGTTTGGCTAATCATCACGACCGTGGAATCTGTGTTTTATACTAGCTCGTATTGAAAACACGGACGTCCTAGTATATCCAATATTTCATATGATTCTTCTGCTGCGATATCTGTGATGTGATCATGTGATATGTTCTGTGATGGATACAGTATATAGTATATATGATATATTATATAGACGTTGCTTATGTTTTACACCCGCGCTAGCCTTGCCTCGCTCTGGTGTTAGTTACCTAACCTAACGGTGCAGACGGGACATCGAGGCGAATGCGGCTGGCATAAGCGTACGTTATATTTATCTGTGATGTTTAGGTGCTTTAAATGATGGGACTTCATTAATGTGATTAATGAAATAAAAGAAACCTAAAGATGTTGTAGAATCGAATTTCAAAAATAAAACAGGTAGCTACAGTTCTTTCTTTGCACAGCGGTATATATGATATATCCTGCACCTTATTCGATAAGGAAAGGACCGAGATCCCTTCACCGGGAGTGACTCCTTTAGCAATAACGGGCAGATGCTACACACTCGGTTTGTCTTTTGATTGCTTTTAAGAGTTCTGCTTTGCACAGCGATATATATGATATATCCCGCACCTCATTCGACGAGGAAAGGATCGACGATCCCTTCACCTGGAGTGACTCCTTTAGCAAAACTAGAAAAGCTTCAAAAACACTCCATTTTAAAAACATTTGATTCTACAACGATATCAAGTTCATTACGCAATAGGTTTTCAGAAAAACCTGTCGTAGCCCTCCGTCATTTCAGATAAGTAGTAGTTAGTATTCGTGCTGCGTTTGTTGGCCTTTGTCAAGGCGCAGTGTGCGGTAGCTAACTGGTGCTTATCTGCTTATGCATATGATGCAGATTGGGTTAGGGTAGTCGTGCGACCTTGTTGGCCTTTGTAAAGGGTCGTGCCCGTGGGTTTAATTCAATCAGGAAATGACGGGTTGAACTTGACTAACATCCTATGGTTTGTTGGCCTTTGTCAAGGTCATAGGAGGTTAGGGGCAAAATATTATCGGGAATTTCAAGTGTTGAAATTTGCAATGAGATTGCATACCTTCTATGAGATAGTTGGATCCCGATACCCACTGCGAGTAATTGTTACTCCTGGGAGAGTTTTACACATTACAATTAGCCGATCAAGTAGGTGTCTAGAAAGGTGTCAACGGGGTTACGCCTCTGGGAAAACGAGGTTTACATTAATTAGGTTCGTGCGAAAGCACGGGGGACCTCCCTCAAAGTACCGACACTGGCCTGGCTGAAAGATTGGCGAACTTGTAGTGTGTAATTAATCCCGGCTAGTCTTTCCTTTTAGGGTTTGAAGGAAGATTTGATAAAAACAGTGGGAGCCATCCTGATTAGATAAAATAATAACCAATCTGATCTTGTAAAAGCATACGCTGAGTGTTTTCTTCTCTCTCTCTCCAGGTAGCGACCATATCACGCCTTAATCAAGATAATAATACGGATGTATTGACCGAACCCGCTTGTTATACTGAGCTGGGGAACGTTGGTCCCGCTCCAATTTATAATTGTTATAAGACAGAGCAGGAAATTGGGGATTACCAGAATTCCCATGCCGCCCAAACGAAGAGAGTGCATGCTGATGCATCATCTTCGGGTGTGTTCATTATACAGAACTGTTTCTCAGTATCCTCCGCATCCTGGGTATATGATACCGGATCAGGATCCCAGATATGTAATCTGTTGCATAGGGCTACAAAAAGGTAGAAAAAATGAGAACGGGTGATAAGTTTCATGAGACAGAAAACGGGGCAAGTGTTGCAGCCAAGTCTGTTGTTCACTATCACCCTGTATTACCAATACATTGATTCTGAACAAATGCTATTAGATACCGAACCTGATATACAAAATGATATCAGTCTCCTTATTAGTAAAGAAATGATAAAATTTTGTATTGTTGGATAATGTTTTGAACATTTCCTATATCAAAAGTTGATCGGATCAGGCACGTTATCTAAAAGCATTGATGTTCTAAATCAAACTACAGTTCTTAGTGTATAGAACACAAACAAGAGGAAGAGTTCAGATATGAACGAATCCTTCTTGAGGCATTGTATACTAGGTCATATCAATGCGACCCGACTGGCTGAAGTTACATTTTAGATGCATATTTAAATCAGTTTGAATTTACATCTTGTGAAACTTGCCAGTCATGTCACAAAGATAAGATGACCATAGCACTGTTTATTGGAAACAGAGAAAGAGTTAGTAAACTCTTGGGACGATACATGTTGATGTATGTAGGTCCCCTGTCTACACATGCCAAGACCGGTTCTTTGTACTTCATTACATTCTTTGATGATCTCTTTAGATTCAGACATATGTTTCTGTTGAAACACAAGTCCGAACCTTTTAAGATATTCACAGAATATAAGTTAGAAGTAGGGAACCAATAAGGGTATAAGTATTATGTCCTTTGATGTGATCAGGAAGGAGAATACTTGAGCACGGAATTCCTGGACTATTCTAAAGGAGAATGAGATTCTATCTCAGGATTACTCCTCCGTATACACCATAGCACGATGGTATATCGGGGCGGAGCAATCACACCCTATATGATAAGGTGCGCTCTATGATGAGTACTACTGAGTTACATGTTTCCTTTTGGGAGTTATGCGCTTGAGAAGCTGCATACCTATTAAATAGGGTTCGAATCAGATCACAGCCTACCACTCCATATGAGATATGGTATGGGAAGAGCCCATGTCTTAAGCTAGTTAAGATTTGGGGTTGTCCGGCCTATGTCTAAAAGCATAATCCGGACAAGCTCGAGGCAAGGTCTGTTATGTACAACTGGAAAGGTTCCAGCTATACAAACAACAGCAGATGATTTGGTAGAACCAAAGGATTCAGTAGATTCCAACGAACCTCAGCCTCTCCGCCGATCTAGTAGGGTTCCTCACCCACCTGAGAGATATTTCGGTTTCTTTATTACAGTGGGAGCGAGGATTACATCATGAGATGATGACCCAACTAGTTTCGAGCTGGCCATCAGGAGTGGGACTCTGTAAGAATGGCTGGATGCTTAGTGATCTGAGATGGAATCCTTATACACCAACAAAGTATGGACTTTAGTTGCTTTATCTGAAGGGTTAAATCCCCATCAGGAGCAAGTATATCTTGAGAAGATTACTTGGTGTACATGGAAAAGTTGAGACTTTCAAAGGTAAACTTGTTAAAGGTTTGCATTATAGACCAGATATGGATCATGATGAAACCTTTTCTAAGGAGCTATGCTTAAGTCCATCCAGATCCTGCTTGCCACGGCTACATACCATGACTACGATATCTGGTGGTTGGGTGTCATGACAGCTTTTCTAAAATGATGTTTTAGAAAAGAGCGTCTATAAGTACACAGCCAGGGGACTTCGTAGACAGTGGGAGCAGCGGAAACGTGTACAAGATGCTTTATAGGATAAAGCAGGTATCGCGGAGATGGAACATCTGTTTTGATGTAATAGTCAAACAGTTTGACGTCATCAAAATGGTAGATGAACCTAGTATATACAAAAAGGTAGTAGGGAGTATGGTGATGATCCTCGTAGAGTACGTGGATGACATACTCTTGATAGGAAAGGAGTTTCCTATGCTACGCTCGGTCAATCTCCGCTTATCATAATGATTCTCCATAAAGGATCAAAGTGATACCTCCTAAATCCTGGGTTTTGGATCTATGAGATAGATCTAATTGGATGTTAGGATTCTCACTAGTTGTAGTGAGATGGTATCAATTAATCCTGGGGAGAATCACTGGAAGTGTTCCAGGGTGATAAAGACGACTGAATGTCAGTCGCAGGCATTGTCTTTGCCCTTAGTAAAGGGACGGTATGTTGGAAAAGTTCCAAGCTAGATACCGTGGCATACTAGACGATAAAGGCTGGATACATCGCTATTTGAGATGCTACCAAAGAGGAAGTCTGGGTGTATATTAATTCATAAGATGAACATCGTTCCTACCATTGTGAGACAATGGAGTTGTGGCTTATGCCTAGGAACGCCCGTCCCATCAGTGATCCAGACATATTCTGAGGCAGCATCACCTGATCATGGAGATAGTTGATCTCCAAGGTGATCGAGGTTAGGAGAGTAGACTCAGAGGACAACACGGCGGATCCACTCACAAAGGCCTTTTCCCAGAGAGAGACTTTTATGGGATGGTTGAGTATGAGATACTACAACCACTGCTATCAGATGGCCTTAGTGCAAGTGGGAGATTGTTAGTTATATGTATGCCCTAGAGGCCATTACTATACACAGGATGTATATTGTAGTGGATGCTTGGACATATATAGGGAGGACTTTCTTGCTCGACATGATAGTATGCTATCTGGTTACTCTTTACCTTAACGTGTACATTGATTGTCTCTCTGTTACATGTTGGTAAAGCCCTTAGGATGTGTACTTGACTACCTGGACTATGATGCGGATCATACTAGTGGGGACATGGTAGTCCATAAGTACATCCTTCAAGGTCCCTAGTCGTGGGTATATCGAGACAGGGCATCGATATACCATAGTAGACTAGCGTATACCTTCTCGACCCATACAGATGGGCGATGGATGATCCCATATCCATTAGTGTTTGACATCAGAGATGATATACGGGTGCTCAGTGAAGACTGGGTACACTGGACGGGCTCGCCGAGAACTCCCAGATGGTATTATACCTTACGTCAGATGGCAGTTCTCTGGTGACACTGGTACAGAGTAGTCTGTTGACCCGAGATCGTCATAGAGTCTTGTGTGGTTCCCACTGTGCTTTGATTTCCACCTTACCACGTCCAAGAGGGCGTGCAAAACGGTGGTTTTTGGGTACAGTCCCGAGTCACATGGAGGCAATGAGCGATAGGAGGGGATTCGTCTCTCCCGGTATAGGGGGTTGATGTTGCGCTGTGTTCAATTAGATATAACCGGAAATCCCTGGCCAGGGTTGCTGAGATTTACTGGTAAGTGTTACCTGTAGTTTCTCGAATTGTTATAGACCTCAAATCGACACGACTTATCGAGCTATTGGGGTCTGACGTTTACCACCCCTAGGCGAGATATACGACATATCAGACGAACAGACCGGACTGTACGGTAAGTGTTACTGGTTAGATTCACAGGAGTATGAGCGGGCTTGCTCGTCGATCTTCTGATCGCTCAATACCCGGGTGGCCGTTATGTTTAGCAGACCGCTTGCGGCTTGTGGGTGTTTGATATGATCATCACCTACTGCCGGCGTATTGACGAGTCTTTAGAGTCCTACACAGAGGTTTCCTGGCTCAAGCGAAACGAAATAGGAGCGCATATGAGATATGTGCGGGACCGAGAATAATGCGTGTATGTGATACCGTATTCTATTCTCGCGATGAAACTATCGATTGGTTGTATGCGATATAACCTAGTTATCGAATCATGGATTGATTCGATAGGCCGATACATAGGATACTAGTCGGTTATATGCGATATGACCGGATCGTTAAATCAAGTGTTGATTTAATGATTTAATGTATAATTATATATTTGATATATTACTTTGCATTAACTAGTATTGGTTCACTTTAAATGGATTTTCTCACTTGCATTGCACGAGTTGTATATGTGATATACTTTTGTGCACTTGATTGTATCATGTTTGATGATACATAATTGCTAGGGTTTGTGTAAAGAATTAAACCTTGGTTAAGTAAATGGTTAGGGTTTTTATTTATTCATTCATTTATTATTTTAATTTGGATTAAAAAGAAATGGATAAGAAAACAAAATGGTTGCTTTCTTTCTTGAAGCTTGTTGAAGCTTCATGAAGCTTTGACCAAAGTGACCATTTTGTCTTCATGCTTAATCCTAACCATTCATCTAACCTTAGTCAATTCTCTACACCTAACCATGGTTAATATTATGATAAGTATTCATTTTCTTTTGTATTTTAATTAACTTATCATAATTTTTTCTTCTTCTTCTTCTTCTTCTTCAAGATGAAGAAGCTTGCAACCATCAATGGTGATTTGATGAAAAGAGTGAGAAATCCAATTCTAAAGTGAACCCACCTCCTATTTCTTCATCCTCTACCTCTTGCCAAGTAGTATAGGGTGTTTTCTTCACAAGTTTCATGACTTGGTGAAGTGGGAGCTTGATCTTGTGATGCCTCGACGTAGATCATCTTCGGCATCGTTGTCGATGACCTAGCCCGCCCATTTCTCCGATGAAGCCGACGCTAGAGCCCGGGATTGGATTTGGACAGCAAGGGGACTTCATCATGGAGCAATGGACGTGGAGAACCGGATCTACAAAGGTTGTATTTCCGTTCCCTTAGTTAAGTTGTTAACTAGTTGCATGTTTCGCCTAAAATCTAGTTAACCATCCGTATTAGGGTTTCTCGGCACTTGTAAAATTTGAATTTGGCATGGTTGATGCCTTGTGAGACCTCTAGTGTGTGCCTAGGAACCCTACAGTTCCTACCAGTGTTGGTCCAATACCTCTGCAGTGTGACAACAACGGCGCTATAGCTTTAGCGAAGGAACCCAGGTCCCATCAGAAGTCCAGACACATCTTAAGGCGGTATTACCTGATCAGGGAGATCGTAGATCGCCGGGAGATCGAGGTGAAGAGAGTAGAGACGGAGAATAACATAGCTGATCCATTCACAAAGGCCCTTCCTCAGACGCAGTTCGAGAGCTTATTCGAGATGATAGGTCTACGATATGCCAGCTCATGGCCCTAGTGCAAGTGGGAAATTGTTAGTGTATATGCCCTAGGGACCATTATTGTATCATACTTGTATGTATATTACATAATGGAAGCTTGGGATATTCACAGTTGTATATACAGTCTTGCTAAAAATATTAGTATGCTACTTGGTTTGTGTCTACTTTAATATGTGCATATGTTTCTTGTAACGTATCACTTATACATATTAGTAGAGCCCATAGGATCTTTTGCTTGATTACCAGCGTTGTGATGGCAGTCACACTAGTGGAGGACGGGTAGTCTATAAGCAACATCCTGTACAGGTCTCTAGTCATAGGATTATCGAGACAGGGCATCGATATTCCAGAGTAGACTAAGTGTGTACGCTTCTCATCCCAGTTGGGGAGATGGTCTGTCCCACAGCCATCAGTACGTCGTACTGGAGATAGTATACAGGTGCTCGTTAGGTTACGGGTACACCGGACAGGACTCGTAGGGGAACTGATTGGTTGGTATTATACCCATCGTCAGTTAACAGTTCCCAGGTGACATGAGTACAGCATAGTCCGCAGACTTGACACTGCTACTTCGCCTCGAGTGTGTCCCACTGTTCTTAGATTGCTACCCTACCACGGCTCAAAGGAGTCGTGCAAACAGGTAGCAGTTGGGTGCAGTCCCGAGCACTTGGAGGCAGTAATGGTTAGACAGGATTCGTCTCTCCCGGTATTGGGAGATGATATCACGCTGTGTCAGAGAGCCATTACGCAAAGTCCCTGGCCAAGGCAAGCGAGATATACTGGTAGGATCCAGTAGCTTCTCAGGGTGTAATGGGCTTCGCTCCTACACGACTTATACAGCTATTAGTGGACTGACGCTTGCCGCCACCTAGGCTTGATATGCGATAGTCTTAGACGAACAGACCGGACTGTACGGAGATTGTCACATCAGGCTCAGTAGGAGTTCGGATGGTTTTCCTCATCGGCCTTCTTATCGACATCTACCTGGGGACCGTTACGTACAGCTAGTGCCGCTTGCGGACTGTGGTTAAACCCACTGCCAGTGTAGTGTCGAGTCTTTAGAGTCCCACACAGAGAGTTTCCCTGCTCCAGGCGAAATGATATAGAGGTCGTATGGTTTTACGACAAGGGTTCGGACGCGTACGTGTGTTTCGCACGTACGACTTTTCGGACAGTTTTTACTAGCCGGTTTTGGTTTAAGCCAGATTCTAGTATCAGGTTATTGGATTTATACAGTCTAAAGTTTTTCCGTGTTTTCACGGATTGGAGGGGCGTTCTCGTAATTTTCCGGGAAGCTTCTAGAAGATTGGTGACTAAGGGGTTAAGGTGGCATGAGCATTAATTGCTTAATGACTCATTTGTGTGATTCATCCTTTGTATTAAATGATTCATTAATGAGTTAATGAGTCATATGATGAATCACACAAGATGAATGCATCAACTATGATGATTAATCATTTATATTATTTATTTGATTAATTGTTATGGTTGTTATATTCTAGTGAGTTCATTTTTCTTCTCATTCTTATGCTCACCTTCTCTCTCCTCAAGCTCATCCTCCCTTGAAACCCTAATCCTCCCCTCTCATGTGTTGAGATCAAGGATTAGATAGACTAATACATCCATAACCCTACTCTATATCCCCTAGGTAGCTTAGATTAGCACTTTGAGCAACCTAGTTATCTCAAGTTAGAGATAAATCTTGGCGTAGAAGCTCTCGGGTGGATCATCTTTGATTCGAGGAGGCCGTTGAGGTGCCGATGTTCCAAGGAGCCTACGAGAAGTAGAGGACCTCGATGAAGACCGGAAGGACAAGTAACGTGAGGTATAACTTCGAATCCGAGTTGTTAAACCTCTAGTAGATTGCTAGTAACGGTTTAGATATGATTCATGCGCTCAAGTCCGTGTTACGAAGCTCTGATAATCGTTTTTCATATATTCCGCCTCCCCACAAGTTCGTGGGGTGCGTGACATGGACTTACAGAGTTGTACCGCTATTGGGGGACTGATGTTTACCGCCCCCTAGGCCCACCATGCGATATGCTCAGACGAAAAGACCGGACTGTACGGAGATTGTCACATTCAAGCTCCGTAGGAGTTCGATAGGTTTCACCTCGTCAGTCTTCTTATCGGCATCTACCTGGGGGCCGTTACGCACAGCTAGTGCCACTTTAATTAGGTCCATGCAAAAGCACGAGGAACCTCCCTCAAGTACCGACACTGGCCTGGCTGAACGGTTAGCGAAGTTGTAGACTGTAATTAATCCTGGCTAGTTTTTCTTTTTAAGGTTTGAAAGAAAAACTCGATAAAAGCAGTGGGAAACATCGATTAGACAAGATAATAACCAATCTGATCTATGCAAGAGCTTTCACTGAGTGTATTCTTTTCTCTCTCTTAATGGCAGATACCTATGACTGGACTCAAGCTTTTACTAGATAAAAACAAACTGAATGGGACCAACTATAAAGACTGGCTGAGGAATCTGAAAATCGCTTTGACTTATGATAAAGTATCATATGTCCTCACGGCTTCAGCCCCGCCCGTCCCAGGTCCAAAATCCTCAGTTGCGGACATTGAAGTCCGCAAGACATGGGACGCTGACTGTGCCACGGCAAAATTCCTCGCGCTTGCATCGATGGATAACACACACCAAAAGCAGCACGAGGATATGGACATTCACGGTATATTGCTCCATAAAAAGGAGTTGTATGGAGAGCAATCCCACGTATTACGATACGAAGCATCAAAGAAATTGTTTCAGATGCGAATGGCCCCTGGCACACCAGTAGGAGACCATGTTCTGAAGATGATAGCTCTTATAGAAGAGCTTGAGGACCTTGGATGGACGATGGACAATAAACAATATATAGATATTATTCTGCAGTCCCTTCCCTCCACCTTTGCTCAGTTCATAGTGAACTTCAACATGCATGGCATGGAGAAGGAACTCCCTGAACTTCTTAACATGTTAAGGAGTGCAGAGAGCACTATGAAGTCAGCAAGAACTCCCGTTATGACTGTTGGACAATCTTCTTATTCTCGCCCGAAAGCTAAGGCCAAGGGAAAGAAAATGAAGAAGCCCACCAATCCTAAAGGTGGAGTTAAAAAGGTGAAGGGAAAGGAAAAGTCCAAGGCTGGAGACTCGGGGAAAGGCGAATGTTTTCATTGCCACAAGACAGGACATTGGAAGCGCAACTGCACGGAGTACTTAAGTCTCAAGAAGAAGCATGGGGATGCTTCTGCTTCAGGGGCTGAGAAATAGCAAGGTTTTGAAGACAGGTAACCATACTCTCCGCGTTGGAAATGGTTCCAATGTACATACAGTCGCAGTGGGAGAGTATCACTTGGGGTTGCCATCTGGATGTATTTTGGTTTTGAATCCATGTTATTTTGTACCAAGTATGCTATGTAATATAATATCCGTTTCTTTGTTGGACAATGAAGGATATAATTTTGTATTGCAGAACAATATTATGAACATTCACCTGAATCAAATGTTGGTTGGGTATGGTACGCTTAATAACGGAATATATGTCCTAAATCAATACACAGTTTTCAGTATACAACACACTAATAAAAGAAAACTTTCAGAATTTAATGAAGCTTTTCTTTGGCACTGTAGACTTGGTCATATTAACGAAACAAGACTAAACAAGTTACACAAAGATGGATATTTAAACTCTTTTGAATATAAATCTTATGCGACTTGCCAGTCTTGTATCAAGGGTAAAATGACCAAAACTCCGTTTACCGGACACGGAGAAAGAGCTACTCAGCTCCTAGGCCTCATACATAGTGATGTATGTGGGCCAATGTCTACACAGGCTAGAGGCGATTTTTCATACTTCATTACATTCACTGACGATTTCTCAAGATTCGGTCATGTATTTTTATTAAAGCACAAGTCCGAAGCTTTCGAGAAATTCATTGAATATAAACAAGAACTAGGAAAACAAACCGGCTTGAGTATCAAGATGCTTCGATCAGATCGAGGTGGTGAGTATCTCAGTACAGAATTTGCAAACTTCCTAAAAGAGAATGGGATTCTCTCTCAGCTCACTCCCCCTTACACACCACAGCACAACGGTGTGTCAGAACGACGGAATAGGACCCTATTAGATATGGTCCGGTCCATGATGAGTGACGTTGAGTTACCCGTCTCGTTTTGGGGGCATGCATTGGAGACTGCAGCATTTCTGCTAAACAGGGTTCCAACCAAAACCGTATCTACCACGCCATATGAGATATGGCATGGGAAGAGACCATCTCTTAAGAGAATTAAGATTTGGGGTTGCCCGGCCTATGTAAAAAAGCAGAATCCGGACAAACTCTAGACACGGTCAGTCATGTGTAACTTTGTGGAATATCCAAAAAATTCTTATGGATATCTATTCTACCACAAAGAGGAACAAAAAGTGTTTGTTTCTCAACATGCCACATTCTTGGAAAAAGAGTTTTTTCACAGATAAAGATGATGGCAAGGTGGTGGATCTAGAAGAGGTTCTAGAGACACAAACTACAAATGACGATTTGGTTGAACCGGCTGTTGCAACAGAAACTGAAGAACTTCGGCCACTCCGTAGGTCTGGTAGGACTTCTCGCCCACCGGAGAGGTACTATGGTTTCCTCATTGATGGTGACAGAGAAGACTGTATCATGGATGATGATGATCCTACCAGTTTTCAGCAAGCTATCACGAGTAGAGACTCTGTGAAGTGGCTGGATGCCATGAGATCCGAAATGGAGTCTATGTACACCAACAAAGTATGGACTTTGGACGTTGTACCCCCTGGGGTAAAACCTGTGGGGTGCAAATGGATCTTTAAAAGAAAGATTGGTGTAGATGGGCTGGTAGAGACCTATAAGGCAAGACTTGTGGCGAAAGGCTTTCGTCAAAGACCAGGTTTGGATTATGACGAAACTTTTTCTCCCGTAGCCATGCTTAAATCCATTCGGATCCTACTTGCTATTGTTGCTCACTACGACTATGAAATCTGGCAGATGGACGTTAAAACAGCATTTCTAAATGGAGATTTAGAAGAATGCATTTATATGGATCAGCCAGAGGGCTTCATTGACAGTGGGAGCAGCGGGAAAGCATGTAGATTGCTTAAATCCATATATGGGTTAAAGCAGGCATCTCGGAATTGGAACATCTATTTCGATGATGTTATCAAAGAGTGATTTCATCAAAAATCCATATGAACCTTGTGTTTATAAGAAGGCTGTAGGAAGAGCTGTCACATTCCTCGTATTGTACGTGGATGACATTCTTCTGATAGGAAATGATATTCCTATGCCACAGTCGGTCAAATCTTTCTTATCACTAAGGTTCTCCATGAAGGACCTGGGTGATGCCACATACATCCTGGGCATAAGGATCTATAGGGATAGATCCAAAAAGTTATTGGGATTGTCCCAAACCAGGTACATTGACACCATCCTAAAAAGGTTTAGTATGGAAGACTCCAAGCGGGGTGCCTTACCCGCTTGCCATGGGGTCACTCTCTCTAAGGACTCTTGTCCAAAGACCGATGAAGAGAGAGCTCGCATGAGCGTTATACCCTATGCTTCGGCAGTAGGATCTATAATGTATGCGATGTTATGTACACGCCCAGATGTAGCTTATGCACTTAGCGTTGTAAGCAGGTATCAATCCAACCCAGGGGAGAACCACCGGATAGCTGTGAAGAACATTCTTAAGTACTTGCGAAGAACTAAAGAATTGTTCTTGGTGTATGGTAATGAAGATCTCCAAATGGAGGCCTTTACCGATTCGAGCTTCCAGAGCGATAAGGACGACAGCAAATCTATCTCTGGGTTTGTATTTACCCTCAATGGAGGGGCGGTGAGTTGGAAGAGTTCCAAACAAGATACCGTTGCAGACTCTACGATGGAAGCTGAGTACATTGCTGCAAATGATGCTGCCAAGAAAGCCGTCTGGATGAAGAAGTTCGTCTCGGAGCTAGGAGTAGTTCCAACCATTATTGATCCAATACCTTTGTATTGTGATAATAATGGGGCTATGGCGTTAGCCAAGGAGCCCAGATCCCATCAGCGGTCCAGACACATCCTGAGGCGTTTTCATTTGATCCGGGAGATTGTAGATCGCCGTGAGATCGAGATTAGGAGAGTAGACACAAAGAATAACACCGCGGATCCATTCACCAAGGCCCTCCCTCAGCCGCAGCATGAGCGACTTTTTGAGATGTTGGGTATGAGATACGCCAATAACTGGCCTTAGTGCAAGTGGGAGATTATTGGATATATGTATGCCCTAGAGGCCATTATATGATAGTAGATGTATTTGTACATGTATATATATTCAGTATGCATTCTTGCTCGACATGATAGTATGCTATCTGGTTCTTCTTTATCTGACATGTTGATTTGATCATGCTTTTATTCATTCATACATGCTGATAAAGCCCTGAGGATATCGGCTTGACTACTCTGATTATGATGGAGATCATACTAGTGGGACATCTGTAGTCTATAAGCATATCCTGGAAAGTCCCTAGTCGTAGGTATATCGAGATGGGGCATTGATATACCAGAGTAGACTAGCGTATATGATACTAGACCCATACGATGTGTGATGAATGTTCCCACATTCATTGATGTTTGACATCAAGATCATATACGGGTGCTCAGTGGTGACTGGGTACACTGGACGGACTCACCGAGAACTCCTATATGGAATTATATCGATCGTCGGATAGCAGTTCTCAGGTGACACTGGTACAGGTTAGTCTGTAGACCCGAGATCGTCATAGAGTCTTGTGTGTTCTCCTACTGTACTTTGATTGCCACCCTACCACGGCTCTACTGAGTCGTGCAAACAGGTGGCCGTTGGGTACAGTCCCGAGACACATGAAGACAATGAGCGATAGGAGGGGTTTCGTCTCTCCCGGTATTGGGAGTTGATGTTGTGCTGTGCCCGACTGGTTATATCAGTAAGTCCCTGGCCAGGGCTGCTGAGATTTGCTGATAAGTGTTATCAGTAGTTTCTCGATCTGTTATAGACCATTCACCAGCACGACTTATTGAGTTATTGGGGTCGACGTGACCGTCCCTAGGCTCTATATGCAGCATATTTGACGAAAAGACCAGACTGTACAGTAGTGTTGCCGGTTGGCTCGACGGGAGTTGTAACAGGTTCGCTTGTTTTCTTCTGATCGCTCAATACCCGGGTGGCCGTTACGTTTAGCTGACCGCTTGCGGCTTGGGGGTGCTTGATATGATCATCACCCTCTGCCGGCGTATTGATGAGTCTTAGAGTCCCACAAAGGAGTTACCTAGTCCAGGCGAAACGTTGTGGTGCGTGTATGCCATATGCGCATGGACCCGATTAAAATGCGCGTATATGATACCGTACATTGATCGGGCGGCTTGCTTTTGGTAGGGTCATATGTGATATGGCCGGATTGATAAATCTAGTGTTGATTTATCATTTAACCACTAGTTTTCTCACTTAAAACCTTTTCTTGGATGATGGATGTGTGCATGCATGTATGTTTTTCTTTCTTTCTTTCTTACTAGTTTCATGCACATATGGATGTGCATACATACATACATACATACATACACCCATCTATCATGGTTGTTTCCACATGGAAATGGTGGCAATATAAGACTCACACCATGGTTGAATATATGGATTATTATTTGATTTATTGTTTAAAACAAAATTAGAAAAGGAAAGGATAATTCTTGAGTTGTTTCTACACTCTTCTTTAACCTAACCATTCTCACCTACCCTTAACCTTGGATTAAACTTTCCTTATGTGTTTTAAACCCTAATTAAATAATAACTCAAAGGTTTAACCATGGTTTGAAGTGAGAAGAAATAAAATATATAAAGATATATTTCATTTTCTTTTCATGGTGATCATTCTAACTCTTGTTAAAAGAAAGCCTCCATCTTCTTCCTCCTTCAATATTTGCTCTCTAGTTTCTTCTAGTGAGTAAAATACACATAAAGAAAGGTTTTTGAAGTGAGAATCTTAACCACAACATCATTCTACACAAGTTTAGCCAACTTGTTTAGAGTGTTCTCTTCGATTCTCGAAGTTGCGAGCTTGGACGGGGAACTCCGGGTGGATCGTCGTGGACGTGAGAGGACTTCAAGAGGACCTTCTTCCAACACCCAAGAGACCAAGGAGTCCAGCAAAAGGGAGCTACAAAGGTTGTAGTCTCGAAACCCTAATTTTATTAGCTTTAAGTTCTGTAACCCTAATTTTCTAGGATCGATTCCTTTGCATGCTTGTTTAGCACCATCAAAATCCAAACTTTGAGACATGTGATGCTTCAAAACTCATTATAGGGTGCTAAACAAACCTTTCATTGGTATCAGAGCCGACCTAGAACATTAGGAGACGCTTTTACGAAGTAAAAATCCCGATCGGACAAAAATACGCCTTTTTTAGACCCTTTCTGGACAAATTTTAAAATCTGACCTTTTTCAGAATTAAAAATACTTAAAAAATACAGCAGGGAAAACTAAGAAATATGGTGAAATTCGATGCCATGAACAGTTCAAATGGCCGCGGAACCGCGGCAATTCCTTGCTTAGGCCGCGGCTCCGCGGCCGTACAGTGGTATCATTGCATGAAAATTACACTATAATTCTTATGTCTGCTAGTACAGTGTTTTAGGTATGTTTAATCTGAATATAGTACTGTATTTTCTGGAGATGGTTTTGGACGCGTAGATTCGATCGGAATTTTCATTTCGTTGTTTATCCGGGTAAATTAGAAAGTATTGAAGTGTTTGAACGAGTGTCATTTGCTCACTATTCACGGGGTTTAAATACTTTGGAGATACGTGCAAGTCTTTTTGTGGTGGACCCTCTAGAAGACAACAAACCTTAACTCGATTATGTGACCGTCTTGAACTGCCCTTTGAACCTTAGGGTTTGGGGCAGTACGGCGTGCCACATGTGAGGCGTTGGCTTGACCCTTCTACGGCTGGACCGCTACTACTGTGTCACACTCCGGATTTTTGAACCCTGCTCAAGTGTTGAGCTTTAGTGAATCTTGGGTACTTGATCGTTCGTTCGAAAACTTTAATACTGTCTGTTTATCTGGAATGTGATACAATATGTTGAATTCATATAGTTTAGGCATGAAATACGAAATATGTGATATTTCGCATTTATGATGTCTGAAGAGAATGTGGATTCCAAATATTGTAGTTTTACACTTTTTTTCTGTGACCGTAAGTGTAGTATGTACGATATCGCCGGTTTCGTTGCTATACATCAACGACAATTGGGGTATGCATACTTACTTACGTTGATGATATGAGATATTATGTGTTGCTGAGATATGATGTGCAGGATTGTCGCGATTGAATAGCCGGGGGGGTTTTATGTGAGATGAGAGTTTTATATTTTCATTCATGTAAATTCAAATGTAATGTAATATTCTTTTATTTAGGGCACTTCCGGGTTGAGGTTGTGTCACCAGTGTTGTATATTATTTACTTTTCCGCATTAGGATGACCCAAGGTGGGGAGCACAGGTGACCGGGTTCTGGGGTTCAGTGGGAGGCCATCTCGAGGAATCGAGACTGGGTCTCCTAAACTCCAGAATTGGCAGGGTCACTTGCCGCTCTCGTAGGGGTCCAGGGTGTGGGCTTGGCTATTCATCGCGACTGTGGAATCCATATTTTTTATTCCGGCTAAATACTAAATACGGACGTCCTAGTATATCCCACATTATATCTATGTTTCTGCTGCCTGTGTTCTGTGATATCTAAGACGAATGACATATTATATATATGATATATAGTAGACGTTGCTTATGTTTTACACCCGCGCTAGTCCCGTACCGGTATGCCGTTAGTTAAGTAACCTAACGGTGCATAAGGAACATTGTGGCGAATGCGGATGGCATAAGCGTACGTGTTATTTTCGTTTCTTTTCTGTGATTGGCTTAAGGAATTAAATGATGGGATTACATTAATGTGATTAATGTAAAGAAAATAAACCTAAAAAGATATTGTAGAATCGGATTTAAAAACCACTCGGCTATTTAAGAAAAAGCTATATTTCAAAACTGCGGAGGTTAAGCCACTCCTTTTGAAAACCATTTGATTCTACAACGATATCAAGCTCAAAGCGTTAAAGATTTTCTTAAAAATCATCCGCAACCCTCCGTCATTTTAGGAAGTAGAGTACTTAGTATTCGTGCTACGTTTGTTGACCTTAGCCAAGGCGTAGTGTACGGTAGCTAAGTGATGTCTTCCTACAAATGCATATGATGCAGATTAATTAGGACGGGCATATGACTTTGTTGACGTTAGCCAAGGGTCATGTGAACGGGTCAAATTAATCAAGAAATGACGGGTTGAGCTTGACTAGTACTCGTGATTTGTTGACCTTAGCCAAGGTCACGAGTATTAGGGGTAAAAACCACATCGGGAATTTCAATAGTTGAAATTTGCAATGAGATTGCATACCTTCCATGTGATGGTTGGATCCCAATCCCACTGTGGGCAATAGTTGCTCCTAGGAGAGTTTTACAGTTTACAATTAGCTAACTCATTAGGTGTCTAGAAAGGTGTTAACGGGGCTCCGCCTCTGGGAAAACGAGGTTTACTTTAATTAGGTCCATGCGAAAGCACGGGGAACCTCCCTCAAGTACCGACACTGGCCTGGCTGAACGATTAGCGAAGTTGTAGACTGTAATTAATCCTGGCTAGTTTTTCTTTTTAAGGTTTGAAAGAAAAACTCGATAAAAGCAGTGAGAAACATCGATTAGACAAGATAATAACCAATCTGATCTATGCAAGAGCTTTCGTTGAGTGTATTCTTTTCTCTCTCTTAATGGCAAATACCTATGACTGGACTCAAGCTTTTACTAGATAAAAACAAACTGAATGAGACCAACTATAAAGACTGGCTGAGAAATCTGAAAATCGCTTTGACTTATGATAAAGTATCATATGTCCTCACGGCTTCAGCCCCGCCCGTCCCAGGTCCAAAATCCTCAGTTGCGGACATTGAAGTCCGCAAGACATGGGACGCTGACTGTGCCACGGCAAAATTCCTCGCGCTTGCATCGATGGATAACACACACCGAAAGCAGCACGAGGATATGGACATTCACGGTATATTGCTCCATACAAAGGAGTTGTATGGAGAGAAATCCCGCGTATTACGATACGAAGCATCAAAAAAATTGTTTCAGATGCGAATGGCCCCTGGCACACCAGTAGGAGACCATGTTCTGAAGATGATAGCTCTTATAGAAGAGCTTGATGACCTTGGATGGACGATGGACAATGAACAATATATAGATATTATTCTGCAGTCCCTTCCCTCCACCTTTGCTCAGTTCATAGTGAACTTCAACATGCATGGCATGGAGAAGGAACTCCCTGAACTCCTTAACATGTTAAGGAGTGCAGAGAGCACTATGAAGTCAGCAAGAACTCCCGTTATGACTGTTGGACAATCTTCTTATTCTCGCCCGAAAGCTAAGGCCAAGGGAAAGAAAATGAAGAAGCCCACCAATCCTAAAGGTGGAGTTAAAAAGGTGAAGGGAAAGGAAAAGTCCAAGGCTGGAGACTCGGGGAAGGGCGAATGTTTTCATTGCCACAAGACAGGACATTGGAAGCGCAACTGCACGGAGTACTTAAGTCTCAAGAAGAAGCAAGGGGATGCTTCTGCTTCAGGGGCTGAGAAATAGCAAGGTTTTGAAGACAGGTGACCATACTCTCCACGTTGGAAATGGTTCCAATGTACATACAGTCGCGGTGGGAGAGTATCACTTGGGGTTGCCATCTGGATGTATTTTAGTTTTGAATCCATGTTATTTTGTACCAAGTATGCTATGTAATATAATATCCGTTTCTTTGTTGGACAATGAAGGATATAATTTTGTATTGCAGAACAATGTTATGAACATTCACCTGAATCAAATGTTGGTTGGGTATGGTACGCTTAATAACGGAATATATGTCCTAAATCAACACACAGTTTTCAGTATACAACACACTAATAAAAGAAAACTTTCAGAATTTAATGAAGCTTTTCTTTGGCACCGTAGACTTGGTCATATTAACGAAACAAGACTAAACAAGTTACACAAAGATGGATATTTAAACTCTTTTGAATATAAATCTTATGCGACTTGCCAGTCTTGTATCAAGGGTAAAATGACCAAAACTCCGTTTACCGGACACGAAGAAAGAGCTACTCAGCTCCTAGGCCTCATACATAGTGATGTATGTGGGCCAATGTCTACACAGGCTAGAGGCGGTTTTTCATACTTCATTACATTCACTGACGATTTCTCAAGATTCAGTCATGTATTTTTATTAAAGCACAAGTCCGAAGCTTTCGAGAAATTCATTGAATATAAACAAGAAGTAGAAAAACAAACCGGCTTGAGTATCAAGATGCTTCGATCAGATCGAGGTGGTGAGTATCTCTGTACAGAATTTGCAAACTTCCTAAAAGAGAATAGGATTCTCTCTCAGCTCACTCCCCCTTACACACCACAACACAACGGTGTGTCAGAACGACGGAATAGGACCCTATTAGATATGGTCCGGTCCATGATGAGTGACGTTGAGTTACCCGTCTCGTTTTGGGGGCATGCATTGGAGACTGCAGCATTTCTGCTAAACAGGGTTCCAACCAAAACCGTATCTACCACGCCATATGAGATATGGCATGGGAAGAGACCATCTCTTAAGAGAATTAAGATTTGGGGTTGCCCGGCCTATGTTAAAAAGCAGAATCCGGACAAACTCGAGACACGATCAGTTATGTGTAACTTTGTGGGATATCCAAAAAATTCTTATGGATATCTATTCTACCACAAAGAGGAACAAAAAGTGTTTGTTTCTCAACATGTCACATTCTTGGAAAAAGAGTTTTTTCACAGATAAAGATGATGGCAAGGTGGTGGATCTAGAAGAGGTTCTAGAGACACAAACTACAAATGACGATTTGGTTGAACTGGCTGTTGCAACAGAAACTGAAGAACCTCGGCCACTCCGTAGGTCTGGTAGGACTTCTCGCCCACCAGAGAGGTACTATGGTTTCCTCATTGATGGTGACAGAGAAGACTGTATCATGGATGATGATGATCCTACCAGTTTTCAGCAAGCTATCACGAGTAGAGACTCTGTGAAGTGGCTGGATGCCATGAGATCCGAAATAGAGTCTATGTACACTAACAAAGTATGGACTTTGGACGTTGTACCCCATGGGGTAAAACCTGTGGGGTGCAAATGGATCTTTAAAAGAAAGATTGGTGTAGATGGGCAGGTAGAGACCTATAAGGCAAGACTTGTGGCGAAAGGCTTTCATCAAAGACCAGGTTTGGATTATGACGAAACTTTTTCGCCCGTAGCCATGCTTAAATCCATTCGGATCCTACTTGCTATTGCTGCTCACTACGACTATGAAATCTGGCAGATGGACGTTAAAACAGCATTTCTAAATGGAGATTTAGAAGAATGCGTTTATATATATCAGCCAGAGGGCTTCATTGACAGTGGGAGCAGCGGGAAAGCATGTAGATTGCTTAAATCCATATATGGGTTAAAGCAGGCATCTCGGAGTTGGAACATCTGTTTCGATGATGTTATCAAAGAGTTTGATTTCATCAAAAATCCAGATGAACCTTGTGTTTATAAGAAGGCTGTAAGAAGAGCTGTCACATTCCTCGTATTGTACGTGGATGACATTCTTCTGATAGGAAATGATATTCCTATGCTACAGTCGGTCAAATCTTTCTTATCACTAAGATTCTCCATGAAGGACCTGGGTGATGCCACATACATCCTGGGCATAAGGATCTATAGGGATAGATCCAAAAAGTTATTGGGATTGTCCCAAACCAGGTACATTGACACCATCCTAAAAAGGTTTAGTATGGAAGACTCCAAGCGGGGTGCCTTACCCGCTTGCCATGGGGTCACTCTCTCCAAGGACTCTTGTCCAAAGACCGATGAAGAGAGAGCTCGCATGAGCGTTATACCCTATGCTTCGGCAGTAGGATCTATAATGTATGCGATGTTATGTACACGCCCAGATGTAGCTTATGCACTTAGTGTTGTAAGCAGGTATCAATCCAACCCAGGGGAGAACCACCGGATAGCTGTGAAGAACATTCTTAAGTACTTGCGAAGGACTAAAGAATTGTTCTTGGTGTATGGTAATGAAGATCTCCAAATGGAGGCCTTTACCGATTCGAGCTTCCAGAGCAATAAGGACGACAGCAAATCTATCTCTTGGTTTGTATTTACCCTCAATGGAGGGGCGGTGAGTTGGAAGAGTTCCAAACAAGATACCGTTGCAGACTCTATGATGGAAGCTGAGTACATTGATGCAAATGATGCTGCCAAGGAAGCCGTCTGGATGAAGAAGTCCGTCTCGGTGCTAGGAGTCGTTCCAACCATTATTGATCCAATACCTTTGTATTGTGATAATAATGGGGCTATGGCCTTAGCCAAAGAGCCCAGATCCCATCAGCGGTCCAGACACATCCTGAGGCGTTTTCATTTGATCCGGGAGATTGTAGATCGCCGCGAGATCGAGATTAGGAGAGTAGACACAAAGAATAACGCCGTGGATCCATTCACCAAGGCCCTCCCTCAGCCGCAGCATGAGCGACTTTTTGAGATATTGGGTATGAGATACGCCAATAACTGGCCTTAGTGCAAGTGGGAGATTGTTGGATATATGTATGCCCTAGAGGCCATTATATGATAGTGGATGTATTTGTACATGTATATATATTCAGTATGCATTCTTGCTCGACATGATAGTATGCTATCTGGTTCTTCTTTATCTGACATGTTGATTTGATCATGCTTTTATTCATTCATACATGCAGATAAAGCCCTGAGGATATCGGCTTGACTACTCTGATTATGATGGAGATCATACTAGTGGGACATCTGTAGTCTATAAGCATATCCTGGAAAGTCCCTAGTCGTAGGTATATCGAGACGGGGCATTGATATACCAGAGTAGACTAGCGTATATGATACTAGATCCATACGATGGGCGATGAATGTTCCCACATTCATTGATGTTTGACATCAAGATCATATACGGGTGCTCAGTGGTGACTGGGTACACTGGACGGACTCACCGAGAACTCCTCTATGGAATTATATCTATCGTCGGATAGCAGTTCTCAGGTGACACTGGTACAGGTTAGTGTGTAGACCCGAGATCGTCATAGAGTCTTGTGTGTTCTCCCACTGTACTTTGATTGCCACCCTACCACGGCTCTACTGAGTCGTGCAAACAGGTGGCCGTTGGGTACAGTCCCGAGACACATGAAGACAATGAGCGATAGGAGGGGTTTCGTCTCTCCCGGTATTGGGAGTTGATGCTGTGTTGTGCCCGACTGGTTATATCAGTAAGTCCCTGGCCAGGGCTGCTGAGATTTGCTGATAAGTGTTATCAGTAGTTTCTCGATCTGTTATAGACCATTCACCGGCACGACTTATTAAGTTATTAGGGTCGACGTGACCATCCCTAGGCTCGATATGCAGCATATTTGACGAAGAGACCGGACTGTACGGTAGTGTTGCCGGTTGGCTCGACGGGAGTTGTAACAGGTTCGCTTGTTTTCTTCTGATCGCTCAATACCCGGGTGGCCGTTACGTTTAGCTGACCGCTTGCGGCTTGGGGGTGCTTGATATGATCATCACCCTCTGCCGGCGTATTGACGAGTCTTAGAGTCCCACAAAGGAGTTACCTAGTCCAGGCGAAACTTTGTGGTGCGCGTATGCGATATGTGCATGGACCCGATTAAAATGCGCGTATATGATACCGTACATTGATCGGGCGGCTTGCTTTTGGTAGGGTCATATGTGATATGGCCGGATTGATAAATCAAGTGTTGATTTATCATTTAACCATTAGTTTTCCCACTTAAAACCTTTTCTTGGATGATGGATGTGTGCATGCATGTATGTTTTTCTTTCTTTCTTTCTTACTAGTTTCATGCACATATGGATGTGCATACATGCATACATACATACACCCATCTATCATGGTTGTTTCCACATGGAAATGGTGGCAATATAAGACTCACACCATGGTTGAATATATGGATTATTATTTGATTTATTGTTTAAAACAAAATTAGAAAAGGAAAGGATAATTCTTGAGTTGTTTCTACACTCTTCTTTAACCTAACCATTCTCATCTACCCTTAACCTTGGATTAAACTTTCCTTATGTGTTTTAAACCCTAATTAAATAATAACTCAAAGGTTTAACCATGGTTTGAAGTGAGAAGAAATAAAATATATAAAGATATATTTCATTTTCTTTTCATGGTGATCATTCTAACTCTTGTTAAAAGAAAGCCTCCAACTTCTTCCTCCTTCAATATTTGCTCTCTAGTTTCTTCTAGTGAGTAAAATACACATAAAGAAAGGTTTTTGAAGTGAGAATCTTAACCACAACATCATTCTACACAAGTTTAGCCAACTTGTTTAGAATGTTCTCTTCGATTCTCGAAGTTGCGAGCTTGGACGGGGAACTCCGGGTGGATCGTCGTGGACGTGAGAGGACTTCAAGAGGACCTTCTTCCAACACCCAAGAGACCAAGGAGTCCAGCAAAAGGGAGCAATAAAGGTTGTAGTCTCGAAACCCTAATTTTATTAGCTTTAAGTTTTGTAACCCTAATTTTCTAGGATCGATTCCTTTGCATGCTTGTTTAGCACCATCAAAATCCAAACTTTGAGACATGTGATGCTTCAAAACTAATTATAGGGTGCTAAACAAACCTTTCATTGGTATCAGAGCCGACCTAGAACATTAGACGACGCTTTTACGAAGTAAAAATCCCGATCGGACAAAAATACGCCTTTTTTAGACCCTCTCTGGACAAATTTTAAAATCTGACCTTTTTCAGAATTAAAAATACTTAAAAAATAAAGTAGGGAAAACTAAGAAATATGGTGAAATTCGATGCCATGAACAGTTCAAATGGCCGCGGAACCGCGGCAATTCCTTGCTTAGGCCGCGGCTCCGCGGCCGTACAGTGGTATCATTGCATGAAAATTACACTATAATTCTTATGTCTGCTAGTACAGTGTTTTAGGTATGTTTAATCTGAATATAGTACTGTATTTTCTGGAGATGGTTTTGGACGCGTAGATTCGATCGGAATTTTCATTTCGTTGTTTATCCGGGTAAATTAGAAAGTATTGAAGTGTTTGAACGAGTGTCATTTGCTCACTATTCACGGGGTTTAAATACTTTGGAGATACGTGCAAGTCTTTTTATGGTGGACCCTCTAGAAGACAACAAACCTTAACTCGATTATGTGACTGTCTTGAACTGCCCTTTGAACCTTAGGGTTTGGGGCAGTACGGCGTGCCACATGTGAGGCGTTGGCTTGACCCTTCTACGGCTGGACCGCTACTACTGTGTCACACTCCGGATTTTTGAACCCTGCTCAAGTGTTGAGCTTTAGTGAATCTTAGGTACTTGATCGTTCGTTCGAAAACTTTAATACTGTCTCTTTATCTGGAATTTGATACAATATGTTGAATTCATATAGTTTAGGCATGAAATACGAAATATGTGATATTTCGCATTTATGATGTCTAAAGAGAATGTGGATTCCAAATATTGTAGTTTTACACTTTTTTTTCTGTGACCGTAAGTGTAGTATGTACGATATCGCCGGTTTCGTTGCTATACATCAACGAAAATTGGGGTATGCATACTTACTTACGTTGATGATATGAGATATTATGTGTTGCTGAGATATGATGTGCAGGATTGTCGCGATTGAATAGCCGGGGGGGTTTTTATGTGAGATGAGAGTTTTATATTTTCATTCATGTAAATTCAAATGTAATGTAATATTCTTTTATTTGGGGCACTTCCGGGTTGAGGTTGTGTCACCAGTGTTGTATATTATTTACTTTTCCGCATTAGGATAACCCAAGGAGGGGAGCACAGGTGACCGGGTTCTGGGGTTCAGTGGGAGGCCATCTCGAGGAGTCGAGACTGGGTCTCCTAAACTCCAGAATTGGCATGGTCACTTGCCGCTCTCGTAGGGGTCCAGGGTGTGGGCTTGGCTATTCATCGCGACTGTGGAATCCGTATTTTCTATTCTGGCTAAATACTAAATACGGACGTCCTAGTATATCCCACGTTATATCTATGTTTCTGCTGCCTGTGTTCTGTGATGTCTGAGACGAATGACATATTATATATATGATATATAGTAGACGTTGCTTATGTTTTACACCCGCGCTAGTCCCGTCCCGGTATGCCGTTAGTTAAGTAACCTAACGGTGCATAACGGAACATTGTGGCGAATACGGATGGCATAAGCGTACGTGTTATTTTCGTTTCTTTTCTGTGATTGGCTTAAGGACTTAAATGATGGGATTACATTAATGTGATTAATGTAAAGAAAATAAACCTAAAAAGATATTGTAGAATCGGATTTAAAAACCACTCGGCTATTTAAGAAAAAGCTATATTTCAAAACTGCGGAGGTTAAGCCACTCCTTTTGAAAACCATTTGATTCTACAACGATATCAAGCTCAAAGCGTTAAAGATTTTCTTAAAAATCATCCGCAACCCTCCGTCATTTTAGGAAGTAGAGTACTTAGTATTCGTGCTACGTTTGTTGACCTTAGCCAAGGCGTAGTGTACGGTAGCTAAGTGATGTCTTCCTACAAATGCATATGATGCAGATTAATTAGGACGGGCATATGACTTTGTTGACCTTAGCCAAGGGTCATGTGAACGGGTCTAATTAATCAAGAAATGACGGGTTGAGCTTGACTAGTACTCGTGATTTGTTGACCTTAGCCAAGGTCACGAGTATTAGGGGTAAAAACCACATCGGGAATTTCAATAGTTGAAATTTGCAATGAGATTGCATACCTTCCATGTGATAGTTGGATCCCGATCCTACTGTGGGCAATAGTTGCTCCTAGGAGAGTTTTACAGTTTACAATTAGCTAACTCATTAGGTGTCTAGAAAGGTGTTAACGGGGCTCCGCCTCTAGGAAAACGAGGTTTACTTTAATTAGGTCCATGCGAAAGCACGGGGAACCTCCCTCAAGTACCGACACTGGCCTGGCTGAACGATTAGCGAAGTTGTAGACTGTAATTAATCCTGGCTAGTTTTTCTTTTTAAGGTTTGAAAGAAAAACTCGATAAAAGCAGTGGGAAACATCGATTAGACAAGATAATAACCAATCTGATCTATGCAAGAGCTTTCGCTGAGTGTATTCTTTTCTCTCTCTTAATGGCAGATACCTATGACTGGACTCAGGCTTTTACTAGATAAAAACAAACTGAATGGGACCAACTATAAAGACTGGCTGAGGAATCTGAAAATCGCTTTGACTTATGATAAAGTATCATATGTCCTCACGGCTTCAGCCCCGCCCGTCCCAGGTCCAAAATCCTCAGTTGCGGACATTGAAGTCCGCAAGACATGGGACGCTGACTGTGCCACGGCAAAATTCCTCGCGGTTGCATCGATGGATAACACACACCAAAAGCAGCACGAGTATATGGACATTCAAGGTATATTGCTCCATACAAAGGAGTTGTATGGAGAGCAATCCCGCGTATTACGATACGAAGCATCAAAGAAATTATTTCAGATGCGAATGGCCCCTGGCACACCAGTAGGAGACCATGTTCTGAAGATGATAGCTCTTATAGAAGAGCTTGAGGACCTTGGATGGACGATGGACGATGGACAATGAACAATATATAGATATTATTCTGCAGTCCCTTCCCTCCACCTTTGCTCAGTTCATAGTGAACTTCAACATGCATGGCATGGAGAAGGAACTCCCTGAACTCCTTAACATGTTAAGGAGTGCAGAGAGCACTATGAAGTCAGCAAGAACTCCCGTTATTACTGTTGGACAATCTTCTTATTCTCGCCCGAAAGCTAAGGCCAAGGGAAAGAAAAAGAAGAAGCCTACCAATCCTAAAGGTAGAGTTAAAAAGGTGAAGTGAAAAGAAAAGTCCAAGGCTGGAGACTCGGGGAAGGGCGAATGTTTTCATTGCCACAAGACAGGACATTGGAAGCGCAACTGCACGGAGTACTTAAGTCTCAAGAAGAAGCATGGGGATGCTTCTGCTTCAGGGGCTGAGAAATAGCAAGGTTTTGAAGACAGGTGACCATACTCTCCGCATTGGAAATGGTTCCAATGTACATACAGTCGCGGTGGGAGAGTATCACTTGGGGTTGCCATCTGGATGTATTTTGGTTTTGAATCCATGTTATTTTGTACCAAGTATGCTATGTAATATAATATCCGTTTCTTTGTTGGACAATGAAGGATATAATTTTGTATTGCAGAACAATGTTATGAACATTCACCTGAATCAAATGTTGGTTGGGTATGGTACGCTTAATAACGGAATATATGTCCTAAATCAACACACAGTTTTCAGTATACAACACACTAATAAAAGAAAACTTTCAGAATTTAATGAAGCTTTTCTTTGGCACCGTAGACTTGGTCATATTAACGAAACAAGACTAAACAAGTTACACAAAGATGGATATTTAAACTCTTTTGAATATAAATCTTATGCGACTTGCCAGTCTTGTATCAAGGGTAAAATGACCAAAACTCCGTTTACCGGACACGGAGAAAGAGCTACTCAGCTCCTAGGCCTCATACATAGTGATGTATGTGGGCCAATGTCTACACAGGCTAGAGGCGGTTTTTCATACTTCATTACATTCACTGACGATTTCTCAAGATTCGGTCATGTATTTTTTTTAAAGCACAAGTCCGAAGCTTTCGAGAAATTCATTGAATATAAACAAGAAGTAGAAAAACAAACCGGCTTGAGTATCAAGATGCTTCGATCAGATCGAGGTGGTGAGTATCTCTGTACAGAATTTGCAAACTTCCTAAAAGAGAATGGGATTCTCTCTCAGCTCACTCTCCCTTACACACCACAGCACAACGGTGTGTCAGAACGACGGAATAGGACCCTATTAGATATGGTCTGGTCCATGATGAGTGACGTTGAGTTACCCGTCTCGTTTTGGGGGCATGCATTGGAGACTGCAGCATTTCTGCTAAACAGGGTTCCAACCAAAACCGTATCTACCACGCCATATGAGATATGGCATGGGAAGAGACCATCTCTTAAGAGAATTAAGATTTGGGATTGCCCGGCCTATGTTAAAAAGCAGAATCCGGACAAACTCGAGACACGGTCAGTCATGTGTAACTTTGTGGGATATCCAAAAAATTCTTATGGATATCTATTCTACCACAAAGAGGAACAAAAAGTGTTTGTTTCTCAACATGCCACATTCTTGGAAAAAGAGTTTTTTCACAGATAAAGATGATGGCAAGGTGGTGGATCTAGAAGAGGTTCTAGAGACATAATCTACAAATGACGATTTGGTTGAACCGGCTGTTGCAACAGAAACTGAAGAACCTCGGCCACTCCGTAGGTCTGGTAGGACTTCTCGCCCACCGGAGAGGTACTATGGTTTCCTCGTTGATGGTGACAGAGAAGACTGTATCATGGATGATGATGATCCTACCAGTTTTCAGCAAGCTATCACGAGTAGAGACTCTGTGAAGTGGCTGGATGCCATGAGATCCGAAATGGAGTCTATGTACACCAACAAAGTATGGACTTTGGACGTTGTACCCCCTGGGGTAAAACCTGTGGGGTGCAAATGGATCTTTAAAAGAAAGATTGGTGTAGATGGGCAGGTAGAGACCTATAAGGCAAGACTTGTGGCGAAAGGCTTTCGTCAAAGACCAGGTTTGGATTATGATGAAACTTTTTCGCCCGTAGCCATGCTTAAATCCATTCGGATCCTACTTGCTATTGCTGCTCACTACGACTATGAAATCTGGCAGATGGACATTAAAACGGCATTTCTAAATGGAGATTTAGAAGAATGCGTTTATATGGATCAGCCAGAGGGCTTCATTGACAGTGGGAGCAGCGGGAAAGCATGTAGATTGCTTAAATCCATATATGGGTTAAAGCAGGCATCTCGGAGTTGGAACATCTGTTTCGATGATGTTATCAAAGAGTTTGATTTCTTCAAAAATCCAGATGAACCTTGTGTTTATAAGAAGACTGTAGGAAGAGCTGTCACATTCCTCGTATTGTACGTGGATGACATTCTTCTGATAGGAAATGATATTCCTATGCTACAGTCGGTCAAATCTTTCTTATCACTAAGGTTCTCCATGAAGGACCTGGGTGATGCCACATACATCCTGGGCATAAGGATCTATAGTGATAGATCCAAAAAGTTATTGGGATTGTCCCAAACCAGGTACATTGACACCATCCTAAAAAGGTTTAGTATGGAAGACTCCAAGCGGGGTGCCTTACCCGCTTGCCATGGGGTCACTCTCTCCAAGGACTCTTGTCCAAAGACCGATGAAGAGAGAGCTCGCATGAGCGTTATACCCTATGCTTCGGCAGTAGGATCTATAATGTATGCGATGTTATGTACACGCCCAGATGTAGCTTATGCACTTAGTGTTGTAAGCAGGTATCAATCCAACCCAGGGGAGAACCACCGGATAGCTGTGAAGAACATTCTTAAGTACTTGTGAAGGACTAAAGAATTGTTCTTGGTTTATGGTAATGAAGATCTCCAAATGGAGGCCTTTACCGATTCGAGCTTCCAGAGCGATAAGGACGACAGCAAATCTATCTCTGGGTTTGTATTTACCCTCAATGGAGGGGCGGTGAGTTGGAAGAGTTCCAAACAAGATACCGTCGCAGACTCTACGATGGAAGCTGAGTACATTGCTGCAAATGATGCTGCCAAGGAAGCCGTCTGGATGAAGAAGTTCGTCTCGGAGATAGGAGTAGTTCCAACCATTATTGATCCAATACCTTTGTATTGTGATAATAATGGGGCTATGGCGTTAGCCAAGGAGCCCAGATCCCATCAGCGGTCCAGACACATCCTGAGGCGTTTTCATTTGATCCGGGAGATTGTAGATCGCCGCGAGATCGAGATTAGGAGAGTAGACACAAAGAATAACACCGCGGATCCATTCACCAAGGCCCTCCCTCAGCCGCAGCATGAGCGACTTTTTGAGATGTTGGGTATGAGATACGCCAATAACTGGCCTTAGTGCAAGTGGGAAATTGTTGGATATATGTATGCCCTAGAGGCCATTATATGATAGTAGATGTATTTGTACATGTATATATATTCAGTATGCATTCTTGCTCGACATGATAGTATGCTATCTGGTTCTTCTTTATCTGACATGTTGATTTGATCATGCTTTTATTCATTCATACATGCTGATAAAGCCCTGAGGATATCGGCTTGACTACTCTGATTATGATGGAGATCATACTAGTGGGACATCTGTAGTCTATAAGCATATCCTGGAAAGTCCCTAGTCGTAGGTATATCGAGACGGGGAATTGATATACCAGAGTACACTAGCGTATATGATACTAGACCCATACGATGGGCGATGAATGTTCCCACATTCATTGATGTTTGACATCAAGATCATATACGGGTGCTCAGTGGTGATTGGGTACACTGTACGGACTCACCGAGAACTCCTATATGGAATTATATCTATCGTCGGATACCAGTTCTCAGGTGACACTGGTACAGGTTAGTCTGTAGACCCGAGATCGTCATAGAGTCTTGTGTGTTCTCCCACTGTACTTTGATTGCCACCCTACCACGGCTCTACTGAGTCGTGCAAACAGGTGGCCGTTGGGTACAGTCCCGAGACACACGAAGACAATGAGCGATAGGAGGGGTTTCGTCTCTCCCGGTATTGGGAGTTGATGCTGTGCTGTGCCCGACTGGTTATATCAGTAAGTCCCTGGCCAGGGCTGCTGAGATTTGCTGATAAGTGTTATCAGTAGTTTCTCGATCTGTTATAGACCATTCACTGGCATGACTTATTGAGTTATTGGGGTCGACGTGACCATCCCTAGGCTCGATATGGAGCATATTTGACGAAGAGACCGGGCTGTACGGTAGTGTTGCCGGTTGGCTCGACGGGAGTTGTAATAGGTTCGCTTGTTTTCTTCTGATCGCTCAATACCCGGGTGGCCGTTACGTTTAGCTGACTGCTTGCGGCTTGGGGGTGCTTGATATGATCATCACCCTCTGTCGGCGTATTGACGAGTCTTAGAGTCCCACAAAGGAGTTACCTAGTCCAGGCGAAACGTTGTGGTGCGCGTATGCGATATGCGCATGGACCCGATTAAAATGCGCGTATATGATACCGTACATTGATCGGGCGGCTTGCTTTTGGTAGGGTCATATGTGATATGGCCGGATTGATAAATCAAGTGTTGATTTATCATTTAACCATTAGTTTTCCCACTTAAAACCTTTTCTTGGATGATGGATGTGTGCATGCATGTATGTTTTTCTTTCTTTCTTTCTTACTAGTTTCATGCACATATGGATGTGCATACATACATACACCCATCTATCATGGCTGTTTCCACATGGAAATGGTGGCAATATAAGACTCACACCATGATTGAATATATGGATTATTATTTGGTTTATTGTTTAAAACAAAATTAGAAAAGGAAAGGATAATTCTTGAGTTCTTTCTACACTCTTCTTTAACCTAACCATTCTCACCTACCCTTAACCTTGGATTAAACTTTCCTTATGTGTTTTAAACCCTAATTAAATAATAACTCAAAGGTTTAACCATGGTTTGAAGTGAGAAGAAATAAAATATATAAAGATATATTTCATTTTCTTTTCATGGTGATCAGTCTAACTCTTGTTAAAAGAAATCCTCCATCTTCTTCCTCCTTCAATATTTGCTCTCTAGTTTCTTCTAGTGAGTAAAATACACATAAAGAAAGGTTTTTGAAGTGAGAATCTTAACCACAACATCATTCTACACAAGTTTAGCCAACTTGTTTAGAGTGTCCTCTTCGATTCTCGAAGTTGCGAGCTTGGATGGGGAACTCCGGGTGGATCGTCGTGGACGTGAGAAGACTTCAAGAGGACCTTCTTCCAACACCCAAGAGACCAAGGAGTCCAGTAAAAGGGAGATACAAAGGTTGTAGTCTCAAAACCCTAATTTTATTAGCTTTAAGTTTTGTAACCCTAATTTTCTAGGATCGATTCCTTTGCATGCTTGTTTAGCACCATCAAAATCCAAACTTTGAGACATGTGATGCTTCAAAACTCATTATAGGGCGCTAAACAAACCTTTCAGTTTAGTGTCCGGGCAGTTATCACTAGCGGGCTTTGGTTTAAGCCATATCCTAGTATACATTTTGGGATTGGTTTTATCTCGTTTTTATTCGTGTTCCTCAGAACGCGGATGCGGGTGTGTATGCACGGTTGACAGAGACAGAGGCAGAGGATTCTCATTAGGGTTGTTGACTGTTAACTTTTGCTAAACCCTAATGAGAATAAGAAATATGATTAATGATAATATTAATTAAGTATTATTATGCCATGGTTGGGTTGAAGGGTTGACTTTGTTGACTTGTTGACTTTGTTTACCGGTTGACTAGGTTGGACTTGTTGACCATCATCATGACAATGGCTATCATTTCTTGGCATTGACCTTGGCTTGCTTGTTTGTTCACAAATTGCATTTAATGCAAGAAATAATATGGCCATTTGATATGATAACAACCATCACATAATACTCAATTATTATTATTTGTTATCATGATTTTGGATTATGAGAGCTTGGATGGCAAAAAGTCTTGCTCATTCTATCATTCTCATTCTCTCTCATCCTTAAGCTCTCCCTCTTCCTCTTTCTCTCTCTCTAGTTCATGGTTCTATTGTCTCGTGTGTTGAGAAGCAAGAACCATAGAGATCAAAACCCATTACTCTTCTCTACTCATCCTAGTACACAAGGTCTAGCAAGCCAAGTGTTCTAGTTTCTTGTAGTTTGAAGTAGAAGCCAAAAGGTAGAAGCTTTCGGATGGATCTATCTTCGGCGCGAGGAGACGATGAGGTGAGGCCGATCCGACCACCGCAAGGAGTTGAAGACGAAGGAGTTCAAGTTAAGGTATAACCCCCTAACCGAGTAGGTAAAACTCCTAGTTAGGTTGTTAGATAGTTGTTTAACAAAGATCCGTATTTTGAGTCCATGTTACCACCCTAGAAAAAATCGTTTTTCATCATTTCCGCAAGCCCGAAAGAACCGGGAGAGGTAACGTGGACTTACATGTACCAGACAAGATATAGCATACGCATTGAGCGTTGTAAGCCGGTATCAGGCAAACCCAGGGGAGAAGCACTGGATAGCAGTAAAGAACATTCTCAAGGACCTGAGGAGGACTAAGGAGATGTTCTTGGTGTATGGCGGAAAAGACCTCCATATCGAGGCCTTTGCCGACTCCAGCTTCCAGAGTGACAAGGATGACTCCAAGTCCATGTCGGGTTATGTCTTTACCCTCAATGGAGGGGCGGTCTATTGGAAGAGTTCCAAGCAGGACACCATTGCTGACTCAACGATGGAAATGGAGTACATAGCTGCTTGCGATGCCGCAAAAGAAGCGGATGAAGAAGTTCCTCACAGAACTTCAGGTGGTTCCTACCAGTGTTAATCCAATACCTCTGTATTGCGACAACAACGGCGCTATAGCTTTAGCGAAGGAACCCAGGTCCCATCAGAAGTCCAGACACATCTTAAGGTGGTATCACCTGATCAGGGAGATCGTAGTGTTAGTTGTATGTATGCCCTAGAGGCCAGTATTGTACAGATGATGTATATTATATTGGATGCTTGGACATATATAGAGAGGACTTTCTTGCTCGATATGATAGTATGTTATCTGGTTGCACTTTACTTTAACATGTATACTTGTCTCTTTATACTGTCTTATAGTTACATGTTGGTAAAGCCCTTAGGATGTGTACTTGACTACCTGGACTATGATGCAGATCATACTAGTGGGGACATGGTAGTCCATAAGTACATCCTTCAAGGTCCCTAGTCGTGGGTGTATCGAGACGAGGCATCGATATACCAGTGTAGACTAGCGTATACGCTTCTCGACCCATGAGATGGGCGATGGATGATCCCATATCCATTGGTGTTTGACATCAGAGATGGTATACGGGTGCTCAGTGGAGACTGGGTACACTAGACGGACTCGCCGAGAACTCCCAGATGGTATTATACCTCACGTCAGATGGCAGTTCTCTGGTGACACTTGTGCAGGTTAGTCTGTAGACCCGAGATCGTCATAGAGTCTTGTGTGATTCCCACTGTGCTTTGATTTCCACCTTACCACGTCCATGAGGGCATGCAAAACGGTGGTTTTTGGGTACAGTCCCGAGTCACATGGAAGCAATGAGCGATAGGAGGGGTTTCGTCTCTCCCGGTATTAGGGGTTGATGTTGCGCTGTGCTCGATTGGCTATAACAGGGAAGTCCCTAGCCAGGGCTGATTTAGAGATTTACTGATAAGTGTTACCAGTAGTTTCTTGACCCGTTATGAGCCTCACATCGGCACGACTTATCGGTTATTGGGGTCTGACGTTTACCACCCCTAGACTTGATATGCGACATATCAGACGAGGAGACCGGACTGTACGGGAAGTGTTACCGGCAGGCTTTTACAGGAGTTGGAGCGGGCTTGCTTGCTGATCTTCTGATCGCTCAATACCCAGGTAGCCGTTACGTCCATCTAGTACCGCTGACGGCTTGTGGGTGCTTGATGTGATCATCACCTACTGCCGGCGTATTGACGAGTCTTTAGAGTCCTACATAGAGGTTTTACTGGCTCAGGCAAAACGAAATAGGAGCACGTATGTGATATGTGCGGGACCGAGAATAATGCGTGTATGTGATACCGTATTCTATTCTCGGGACTTTATGTATCAGTCGGTTATATATGATATAGCCGGGTTATCGAATCAAGTGTTGATTCGATAAGTCGATACATTGGATGTTCGTCGGTTATATGTGATATGACCGGATTATTAAGTCAAGTGTTGATTTAATAATTTATTGTATAATTGTATATTTGATATACTAGTTTACATTAACTAACACTTGTTCACTTTAGAGTTTTTCTCACATGAGCACAACTTTAATGTATATATGATATATATTAAAAATGTGTTTTCTTATTGTATCATGGTTGATGATACACATGACTTGGGTGTATGAGACTTACACCATGCTACGTATTATGTTGGGTTTTTAATATTCAAAGTAATTACAAAATTAGTAGAGGATTAGCTAAATGCTTGAAGCTTGTGGAAGCTTGTGGAAGCATTGACTAATTCCACTAAATTTGTTTTTACTATGGATATTTCTTAACCCAACCATAACTATTAGCCATGGTTATGTCTCTACAAGAGTTAGTATATGATACTCACTCACCATGGTTACCTTTCTCACTTGATCATTATCCTCATCTCTTTCTTTTGTTCTTCTTCTTCATTGTGAAAAAGAAAAAGCTTGCTAGGGTTTGATCCAAAGTGAGAAAGATTGTGAGAAATAAAATTCTAAAGAGAACCCACTTCCTATTTCTCCATCCTCTACTAGACTAGCACTTTAGTTTAGGGTGTTTGCTTCACTAATTCTCGAGTTAGTGAAGTAGAAGCTTGAGTTGGCATCCCCTCGACGTAGATCATCTTCGGCCTCAAAGACTTCAAGCAAGGACGCGTCTTTCGCCTCGTGAAGCCATGCAAGGGTCCGGGAGAACCACGATCGCAGCGAAGGGACTTCAACAAGGAGCTAAAGAAGTGAAGGACCGATCTACAAAGGTTGTATTTCGTATTCACTTAGTTGTAAACATAGTTTACTTGCAGATGAAACCCTAATTTTCTAGCAACGATCTTGTTTAGGGTTATTCCGCACGGCTAAAATTTTAAACAGGCATGTTTGATGCTTCCTTAACCCTTGTTAGAGTGCCTAGTAACCCTACAGTGGTATCAGAGCCTAGCTAGAGCATTAGGCGATATGTTAACGAAGTTTAAACTCCGAACGAACCCGAATATGTCAAAATGAACCCCTCTCTGTACATTTCTTAAAAACTTGGTTTTTTCAGAATTAAAAATACCTAAAAAATTTAGCAGGGTTTTCTAAGAACTACGGTGAAATTTGAGTGCCTAATCCGTACACACCGCCGTGAAACCGCGGCCGTACCTTCCTTGGGCCGCGGATCCGTGGCAGTAATGAGGAATCATGCACTTATCTTTTCACTGTAATTACTATTTCTGTTATTTGTATTTTCTGGGTATTTTTAAATTAACTCAAGTGTTGCGTATTTTGGGATTTATTTTGTAATCGTCGATTCGATCGGAGAATTTAATTTTGTTATGTTATTCCGGATAATTTAGAAAGTACTAAAATGTTCGAACGGATATCATTAACTCAATTTTTCCCGGCACGAAAAACATTCAAGTGTTGAATTTTTCCCAAGTTTGAATCTTTCGGAAAAACGTGCATGTAATGTGACGGACCCTCTAGAAGACCACAAACCTTAACTCGATTATGTGACCGTTTTGAACTGCCTTTTGAACCTTAGGGTTTGGGGCAGTACGGCGTGCCACATGTGAGGCGTTGGCTTGACCCTTCTACTGCTGGACCGTTGCTACTGTGACGTATTCTGGAATTTTTGAACCTCGCTCAAGTGTTGAGCTATTATGGAAATCTTGGGTATTTGATTATTCGATCGGAAAGTTTAATACTGTCTATTTATCTGGAATGTGATACAATATGTGGAATTCATATAATTAAGCATGAAATGCGAAGTATGTGATATTTCGGATTTACGATGTCTAAAGAGAATGTGGATTCCAAATGTTGTAGTTTTACACTTTCTTTTCTGTGGCCGTAAGTATAATATGTGATATCGCCGGTTTCGTTGCTATATGTCAACGACAATTGGGATGCGCATATTTACTTACGTTGATGACATGAGATGTTATGTGTTGCTGGATATGTTATATTGGATCGTCGCGTTCTGAATAGCCGGGGGGTTTTATGTGAGATGAGAGTTTTTATTTTCATTCATGTATAATTAAATGTATGTAATATTCTTTTATTGGGGCACTTCCGGGATGAGGTCGATGTCACCATTTGTATATTATTTACTTTTCCGCACTAGGATAGACCCAAGGAGGAAAGCACAAGTAACCGGATTCTGGAGTCCAGTGGGAGACTAACTCGAGGAGTCGAGTCCGGGTCTCCTAACTCTAGAATTGGTAGGGTTGCTTGCCGCTCTCGTAGGGGTCTAGGGGTGTGGGTTTGGCTATTCATCGCGACCGTGGAATTCGTGTTTTATAGAGGCTCAAAAAAAAACACGGACGTCCTGGTATATCCAATGTTTCATATGTTTCTTCTGCTGCGATATCTGTGATGTGATCATTTGATGTGCTGTGATAAATACTGTATATAGTATATATGATATATTATATAGGCGTTACTTATGTTTTACACCCGCGCTAACCCTGCCCTGCTCTGCCGTTAGTTACCTAACCTAACGGTGCACGAGGGGACATCGAGGCGAATGCGGATGGCATAAGTGTACGTCGTATTTATCTGTGATGTTTAGGTGACTTAAATGATGGGACTTCATTAATGTGATTAATGAAAAAAAAGAAACCTAAAAAATGTTGTAGAATCAAATTTTTCAAAAAGGGTAGCTACAGTTTTGCTTTGCATAGCGATATATATGATATATCCCGCACCTTATTCGATGAGGAAAGAGCCGAGATCCCTTCACCGGGAGTGACCTCTTTAGCAAAGCTGGCAGATACTACAACACTCGGTCTGCTTTTGATTGCTTTTGGAGTTTTGCTTTGCATAGTGATATATATGATATATCTTGCACCTTATTCCATAAGGAAAGAGGCGAGATCCCTTCACCGGGAGTGACCTCTTTAGCAAAACTAATAAAAGCCTCAAAATCACTCCATTTCAAAATTCACTAGATTCTACAACGATATCAAGTTCGATACGCAATAGGTTTTCAGAAAAACCTGTCGTAGCCCTCCGTCATTTCAGATAAGTCATGTTTAGTATTCGTGCTGCGTTTGTTGACCTTGTCAAGGCGTAGTGTGCGGTAGCTGACCAGTATTTATCTGTTTATGCATATGATGCAGATTGTTTTAGGGTAGTCGTACGGCCTTGTTGACCTTGTCAAGGGTCGTGCGGGTGGGTTTAATTCAATCAAGAAATGACGGGTTGAACTTGACTTACGGTCTATGGTTTGTTGACCTTGTCAAGATCATAGATCGTTTGTGGCAAAATATTATCGAGAATTTCAAGTGTTGAAATTTGCAATGGGATTGCATACCTTCTATGAGATAGTTGGATCCCGATACCCACTGCGAGTATTGTTACTCCTGGGAGAGTTTTACACAGGACAATTAGCCGATCAAGTAGGTGTCTAGAAAGGTGTCAACGGGGTAACGCCTCTGGAAAATGAGGTTTACTTTAATTAGGTCCGTGCGAAAGCACGGGGAACCTCCCTCAAAGTACCGACACTGGCCTGGCTGAAAGATTGGCGAAGTTGTAGGGTGTAATTAATCCCGGCTAGTCTTTCCTTTTAGGGTTTGAAGGAAGATTTGATAAAAAACAGTGGGAGCCATTCTGATTAGATAAAATAATAACCAATCTGATCTTGCAAGAGCATACGCTAAAGTGTTTTCTTCTCTCTCTCTCCAGGTAGCGACCATATCATGCCTTAATTAAGATAATAATATGGATGTATTGACCGAACCCGCATGTTATACTGTGCTGGGGAACGTTGGTTCCGTTCTTTCTTATAAGAGTTATAGGACTGAACAGGATATAGGGGAATACCAGGATTCCCATGCCACCCGTATGAAGAAAGTACATGTTGATGCATTTTCTTCGGGTGTGTTCGTTACAGAGAACTGTTTCTCCATTTCCTTTACGTCCTGGGTATTAGATACCGGGTATGATCCCATATAAATAATCAGTTACATGGGCTTAGGAAAGGTAGAGAACTTGGAGAAGGTGATAAAGACATAAGGGTTGGAAATGGTGCAATTGTTGCAGCTAAAACCGTCGGGGAATATCACCTTGTATTGCCAACTGGTAATACATTGATTCTAAATGAATGCTATTACATGCCGAACCTGATATGCAACATTATATCGGTTTCTTTGTTGAGTAAAGAGGGATATAATTTTGTATTACAGGATAATGTTACGAACATTTTTCTAAACCAAAAGTTGGTTGGATCAGGCACGATGTGCAATGGCATTTATGTTCTAAATCAATCAACAGTTCTGAGCATAACAAACACACACAAGAGGAAGAGTTCAGAAATGAACGAATCCTTCTTGTGGCATTGTAGCCTGGGTCACATCAATGTGACACGACTAGCTAAATTGCATAAAGATGGATACTTGAATCCGTTTGAATTTTCATCTTATGACACTTGCCAGTCATGTCTCAAAGGCAAGATGACCAAAACTCCGTTTACGGGACACGGAGAGAGAGTTACGGAACTCTTGGGACTGGTACATAGTGATGTATGCGGCCCCATGTCTACACATGCAAGGAATGGTTCTGCGTACTTCATTACATTCACTGACGATCTCTCTAGATTCAGATATGTGTTCATGATGAAACACAAATCAGAAGCTTTTGAGAAATTTAGAGAATATAAACAAGAAGTCGAGAACCAAACCGGGAAAAATATTAAAATCCTTCGATCTGATCGAGGAGGTGAATACTTGAGCAATGAATTCCTAGACTTCCTAAAAGAGAATGGGATTCTCTCTCAGCTGACTCCTCCATATACACCACAGCACAACGGTGTATCGGAACGGAGGAACCGCACCCTATTAGATATGGTGCACTCTATGATGAGGACGGCTGAGTTACCTATTTCCTTCTGGAGGTATGCGCTGGAGACAGCAGCATACCTATTGAATCAAGTTCCATCTAAATCTGTACCTACCACACCATATGAGATATGGAAAGGGAAGAGGCCATATCTTAAACGAGTTAAGATATGGGGTTGTCCAGCCTATGTCAAAAGACAAAATCTGGACAAACTCGAGGCACAGTCAGTTCTTTACAAGTTTGTGGGATATCCAAAGAACTCATATGGGTATTTTTTCTACCACAGTGAGGAACAAAAAGTGTTTGTTGCTCAACATGCCACCTTTTTAGAAAAGGAATTTCTTGTAAAAGAAATTAGTGGAAAAGTGGTAGAGCTAGAAGAGGTTCCAGATACACAAACTGGAACTGAAGATTTAGTGGAACCAGAGGATTCAGTAGTTCCCAACGAACCTCAGCCTCTCCGCCGATCTAGTAGGGTTCCTCACCCATCTGAGAGATACTACGATTTCCTCATGGATGGTGGGAGCGAGGATTGCATCATGGTTGATGATGACCCAACTAGCTTCGAGCAGGCCATCACAAGTGGGGACTCAGTGAAATGGCTGGATGCACTGTGGTCCGAGATGGAATCCATGTACACCAACAAAGTATGGACTTTGGAAGATGCTCCTGAAGGGGTAAAACCCATTGGGAGCAAGTGGATCTTCAAGAAAAAATTTGGTGTAGATGGGAAAGTGGAGACTTTCAAAGCTAGACTTGTTGCAAAGGGTTTTCGTCAAAGACTGGGTGTGGACTATGACGAAACCTTTTCTCCAGTGGCTATGCTTAAATCCATCCGGATCATGCTTGCCATCGCTGCATATCATGAGTACGAAATCTGGCAAATGGATGTTAAGACCGCCTTTCTGAATGGTGATTTAGAAGAGTGCGTGTACATGACTCAGCTAGAGGGCTTCGTAGATAGTGGAAGCAGCGGGAAGGTGTGCAAGTTGCTTAAATCCATTTATGGATTAAAGCAAGCATCGCGGAGTTGGAACATCTGCTTTGACGTTGTTATCAAAGAGTCTGATTTCGTCAAAAACGTAGATGAACCTTGTGTCTAGAAGAAGGTGGCAGAGAGTAAGGTTGTCTTCCTCGTATTGTACGTGGACGACATACTCTTGATAGGAAATGATATTCCTATGCTGCAATCGGTCAAGCTCTTCTTATCACAAAAATTCTCAATGAAAGATCTAGGTGATGCCTCCTGCATACTGGGAATTATGATCTATAGAGATAGATCTAAACGGATATTGGGATTGTCCCAATCCAGGTACATTGACACCATACTAAAGAGGTTTAGTATGGAAGAGTCCAAACGTGGGTTTTTACCCACGATCTCAGGGCTCACTCTCTCCAAAGAGATGTCTCCCAAGACTGATTTGGAAAGAACTCACATGCAAAGGATACCCTATGCTTCGGCTGTAGGCTCTATCATGTATGCGATGCTATGTACCAGACCCGATGTAGCATACTCACTAAGTGCAGTGAGTAGGTATCAAGCTGATCCTGGAGAGAGTCGCTGGACAGCTGTGAAGAGCATTCTCAAGTACTTACGAAGGACTAAATAGATGCTCTTGGTGTATGGTAATGGAGAACTCCAAGTGGAGTCCTTTACCGATTCGAGCTTCCAGAGTGATAAGGACGACTCTAAGTCGCAGTCGGGAATTGTTTTTACCCTTTTACGGAGGGGCGGTTAGCTGGAAGAGTTCCAAGCAGGAAACCATAGCAGACTCGACGATGAAGGCTGAATAGATCGCTGCCAACGATGCTCCCAAAGAGGCTGTCTGGATCAAGAAGTTCATTACTGAACTTGGAGTGGTTCCATCCATTGAGCATCCAATACCTTTGTATTGCGATAACAATAGAGCGGTGGGTTTGGCCAAGGAACCCAGATCCCATCAGCGATCCAGGCATATTCTGAGGCAGTATCACCTGATCCGGGAGATAGTAGATCGCCGGGAGATCGAGGTCATGTTAGTTATATGTATGCCCTAGAGGCCATTACTGTACATAGGAAGTATATTGTAGTGGATGCTGGGACGTATATAGGGAGGACTTTCTTGCTCGACATGATAGTATGCTATCTGGTTGAACTTTACCTTAACGTGTATACTGATTGTCTCTCTGTTACATGTTGGTAAAGCCCTTAGGATCTGTACTTAACTACCTGGACTATGATGCAGATCATACTAGTGGGGACATGGTAGTCCATAAGTACATCCTTCAAAGTCCCTAGTCGTGGGTGTATCGAGACGGGGCATCGATATACCAGAGTAGACTAGCGTATACCTTCTCGACCCATACAGATGGGCGATGGATGATCCCATATCCATTGGTGTTTGACATCGGAGATGATATACGGGTGCTCAGTAGAGACTGGGTACACTGGACGGACTCGCCGAGAACTCCCAGATGGTATTATACCTCACGTCAGATGGCAGTTCTCTGGTGACACTGGTACAGAGTAGTCTGTTGACCCGAGATCATCATAGAGTCTTGGGTGGTTCCCACTGTGCTTTGATTTCCATCTTACCACGTCCAAGAGGGCGTGCAAAACGGTGGTTTTTGGGTACAGTCCCGAGTCACATGGAGGCAATGAGCGATAGGAGGGGATTCGTCTCTCCCGGTATAGGGGGTTGATGTTGCGCTGTGTTCGATTGGCTATAACAGGAAATCCCTGGCCAGGGTTGCTGAGATTTACTGGTAAGTGTTACCAGTAGTTTCTCGAATAGTTATAGACCTCATATCGACACGACTTATCGAGCTATTGGGGTCTGACGTTTACCACCCCTAGGCGAGATATGCGACATATCAGACGATCAGACCGGACTGTACGGTAGTGTTACTGGTTGGATTCACTGGAGTGTGAGTGGGCTTGCTCGTCGATCTTCAGATCGCTCAATACCCGGGTGGCCGTTACGTTTAGCAGACCGCTTGCGGCTTGTGGGTGTTTGATATGATCATCATCTGCTGCCGGCGTATTGACGAGTCTTCAGAGTCCTACACAGAGGTTTCCTGGCTCAAGCGAAACGAAATAGGAGCGCGTATGAGATATGTGCGGGACCGAGAATAATACCAGTATGTGATACTGTATTCGATTCTCGCGATGTGACATTGATCGGTTATATCCGATATAGCCGGGTTATCGGATCAAGTGTTGATTCGATAAGTTGTTACTAATGATACTAGTCGGTTATATGCGATATGACCGGATCGTTAAATCAAGTGTTGATTTAATGATTTAATGCATAATTATATATTTGATATATTACTTTGCATTAACTAGTATCGGTTCACTTTAAATGGATTTTCTCGCTCGGGTGTGCGCATTCCATATGCGATATGATTTTGTGCACTTGATTGTATCATGTTTGATGATACATACTTTTTGGTTAAGTGTAAAGTATCAAACCTTGGTTAATGAAATGGTTAGGGTTTACTATTTCCTTATTCATTTATTCATTTATTTATTCTTTTTGGAAATTGATAAGCATTAAGAGAAAATGGTGGCTTAATTTGTTTTCTAGCAAAAGCTTCTTGAAGCTTTGACCAAAGTCACCCTTTTTGTCTCATGCTTAATCCTATCCACTTCACTAACCCTAGTTCACTCTCTACAACTAACCATGGTTCACTTATGATAAGAATGGATTATTCTTTTCATTTTAAATTATTCTTATCATAACTCTTTCATCTTCTTCTTCATCTTCTTCTTTGAAGAAGCTTGAGGTCATCAATGGTGATTGATGCAAATGAGTGAGAAATCCAATTCTAAAGTCTACCCACTTCCTATTTCTTCATACTCTACCTCTTCCCAAGTAGTAGAGTGTGTTTCCTTCACAAGTTTTCATGGCTTGGTGAAGGTGGAGCTTGATCTTGCGATGCTTCGACGTAGATCATCTTCGGCACGTCGTCGACGACCTAGCTCGTCCATTCTCCGATGAAGCCGACGCTAGAGCCCGGATTAGATTTGGACAGCGGAGAGGACCTCATCTCGGAGCCGTGGAGGTGGAGGACCGGATCTACAAAGGTTGTATATCCGTATTCTCATAGTTAAATGTTAACTAGTTAGCTTTTTCGCCTAGTTTTCTAGCAAACGATCCGTAGTCGGGTCTCTCGGCACCTAGATTATTTGAAAATGGCATGTTCGATGCCTTGTGAGACCTCACTAGAGTGCCTAGGAACCCTACAGTGGTATCAGAGCCTAGCTAGAGCCTTAGGCGAAGTCTAGACGGATTTTGAACTCCGAACGAACCCGAAATCCTAACACACCCATGCTCTCTGTCCAATTTTCAAAAACAGGGATTTTTCAGTATTAAAAATATGTAGAAATATCAGCAGGAAAATATAAGAGTAACTGTGCAATTCATAACCCTAATTCCATTAAAGCGCCGCGCTTCCGCGGCACGAGCATGGCTCGTGCGGCGGAACCGCGGCCTGTTTGTCGTTTTGTGAGATGACGTTTGCACAGTAACTCCTATTTAACAGTGCTGGTTTTCCTGGGTATTTTTAATATTTTTTCAAGAGTTGAATAATCTGGGTTGTTTTGGGGATTCGAATGTTCGATCGGATTATCAGATTTTGTCTATGTGGCTTTCCGGATAAATTTTAGAATATGTTAAAAAGTTCGACCGGATATAAATACCCAATTTTTCCCCTGTCGGGAAATTTCCAAGAGTTGGATTTTTCCGTAGTTTAACGACGTTCTAAGTAGTGCAAGTAACGCGATGGACCCTCTAGAAGACAACAAACCTTAACTCGATTATGTGACCGTCTTGAACTGCCCTTTGAACCTTCGGGTTTGGGGCAGTACGGCGTGCCACATGTGAGGCGTTGACTTGACCCTTCTACGGCTGGACCGTTGCTACTGAGGCACGAACTGAATGTTGTTAGACTTATTTCATGTGTTGATCTGTTTCGGGAAAACTTGGGTGTTCGATTGTTCGATCGGAAAGTTTAGCATTTTCAGTTTATCCGGAATGGGATACAATAATTGGAATTCACAAGTAGTTATGAGATAACTGAATGAATGTTATAAACATAGCACTTTAGTCTCACTTGATCGGTTGCCACGGAATTTTGATGTGATCAAAAGTCCGTCGCAATCACGTAGCGTACGCGGATACTCGCCGGGTAAACTTAATAGACAGCCTCACTCCATAGCCCCGACCAAGTGACTGTAGGAGAACCCCGTCGCCGAAAGCATCCGTTCGGGTGCTCGCGGCAGCGGTGTTCCGCCTTGGTGCACTTCGTCGACGGTATCGGGGGTGCGGCCGCCTACTGAAGTTTGCGACGAGCATTCGATCAGGATGTCGGGAATCTTGTTGAATTACCCGACTTGATATTGAAAAGTGTTTTCGATTTTGAGACTAAAATGCGGGGTTTATAATTGTTAGGCATGTGATGTCTAAGGAATTCATTTGGTCAGGCATGCGATGTCTGAGGTGGTTGCGGATTCCAACTGTTGTAGTTTTACACTTTCTTTTCTGTGACCGTAAGTGTAATATGTGATATCGCCGGTTTCGTTGCTATATGTCAACGACAATTGGGATACGCATGTTTACTTACGTTGATGACATGTGATGTTATGTGTTGCTGGATATGTTATATTGGATCGTCGTGTTTGAATAGCCGGGGGTTTTTATGTGAGGTGAGTGTTTTTCATTTTCATTCATGTAAAAACTTGTATGTAATATTCTTTTATTGGGGAGCTTCCAGGTTGCGGAAGTTGTCACCGTTTGTATATTATTTACTTTTCCGCACTAGGATAGACCCAAGGAGGGGAGCACAAGTAACCGGGTTCTGGAGTCCAGTGGGAGACCAACTCGAGGAGTCGAGTCCCGGTCTCCTAACTCTAGAATTGGTAGGGTTGCTTGCTGCTCTCGTAGGGGTCTAGGGGTGTGGGTTTGGCTATTCATCACGACCGTGGAATCCGTGTTTTATACTGGCTCGTATTGAAAACACGGACGTCCTAGTATATCCAATATTTCATATGATTCTTCTGCTGCGATATCTGTGATGTGATCATGTGATGTTCTATGATAGATACAGTATATAGTATATATGATATATTATATAGACGTTACTTATGTTTTACACCCGCGCTAGCCCTGCCCTGCTCTGTCGTTAGTTACCTAACCTAACGGTGCACGAGGGGACATCGAGGCGAATGCGGATGGCATAAGTGTACGTCGTATTTATCTGTGATGCTTAGGTACTTAAATGATGGGACTTCATTAATGTGATTAATGAAATAAAAGAAACCTAAGATGTTGTAGAATCGAATTTCAAAATAAAACAGGTAGCTACAGTTCTTGCTTTGCACAGCGGTATATGTGATATATCCTGCACCTTATTCGATGAGGAAAGGACCGAGATCCCTTCACCGGGAGTGACTCCTTTAGCAATAACTGGCAGATGCTACACACTCGGTTTGTCTTTTGATTTCTTTTAAGAGTTTTTTCTTTGCACAGTGATATGTATGATATATCCCGCACCTCATTCGACGAGGAAAGGACCGACGATCCCTTCACCGGGAGTGACTCCTTTAGCAAAACTAGAAAAGCCTCAAAAGCACTCCATTTTCAAAATCATTCGATCCTACAACGATATCAAGTTCATTACGCAATAGGTTTTCAGAAAAACCTGTCGTAGCCCTCCGTCATTTCAGATAAGTAGTAGTTAGTATTCGTGCTGCGTTTGTTGGCCTTTGTCAAGGCGCAGTGTGCGGTAGCTAACTGGTGCTTATCTGCTTATGCATATGATGCAGATTGAGTTAGGGTAGTCGTGCGACCTTGTTGGCCTTTGTCAAGGGCCGTGTGGGTGGGTTTAATTCAATCAGGAAATGACAGGTTGAACTTGACTAGCATCCTATGGTTTGTTGGCCTTTGTCAAGGTCATAGGAGGTTAGGGGCAAAATATTATCGGGAATTTCAAGTGTTGAAATTTGCAATGAGATTGCATACCTTCTATGAGATGTTGGATCCCGATACCCGCTGCGAGTAAGAGTTACTCCTGGGAGAGTTTTATACATTACAATTAGCCGATCAAGTAGGTGTCTAGAAAGGTGTTAACGAGGTTACGCCTCTGGGAAAACGAGGTTTACATTAATTAGGTTCGTGCGAAAGCACGGGGGACCTCCCTCAAAGTACCGACACTGGCCTGGCTGAAAAATTGGCGAACTTGTAGTGTGTAATTAATCCCGGCTAGTCTTTCCTTTTAAGGTTTGAAGGGAGATTTGATAAAAAGCAGTGGGAGCCATCCTGATTAGATAAAATAATAACCAATCTATTCTTGACAGAGCGCACGCTGAGTGTTTTCTTCTCTCTCTCTCCAGGTAGCGACCATGTCACGCCTTAATCAAGATAATAAAACGGATTATTGACCGAACCCGCTTGTTATACTGAGCTGGGGAACGTTGGTCCCGCTCCAACTTGTAATTGTTATAAGACAGAGCAGGAAATTGGGGAATACCAGATTTCCCGTGCCGCCCAAACGAAGAGAGTGCATGCTGATGCATCATCTTCGGGTGTGTTCATTATACAGAACTGTTTCTCAGTATCCTTTACGTCCTGGGTATATGATACCAAATCAGGATCCCAGATGTGTAATCTGTTACATAGGGCTACAGCAAGGTAGAGAACTGAGAACGGGTGATAAGTTTCATGAGGCAGAAAACGGGGCAAGTGTTGCAGCCAAGTCTGTTGGTCACTGTCACCCTGTATTCCAAATACATTGATTCTGAACGAATGTTATTAGATACCGAACCTGATATACAAAATCATATCAGTCTCTTTATTAGTAAAGAAAGGATATAATTTTGTATTGCTGGATAATGTTTTGAACATTTCCTGTATCAAAAGTTGATCGGTTCAGGCACGTTATCTAAAAGCATTGATGTTCTAAATCAAACTACAGTTCTTAGTATACGGATCACATACAAGAGGAAGAGTTCAGAAATGAACGAATTCTTCTTGAGGCATTGTAGACAAGGTCAGATCAATGTGACCCGACTAGCTAGAGTTACATTAAGATGCATATTTAAATCAGTTTGAATTTACATCTTGTGAAACTCGCCAGTCATGTCACAAAGATAAGATGACCATAGCTCCGTTTACTGGAAACAGAGAAAGAGTTAGTAAACTCTTGGGATGATACATGTTGATGTATGTAGGTCCCCTGTCTACACATGCCAAGAATGGTTCTTTGTACTTCATTACGTTCTCTGATAATCTCTCAAGATTCAGACATATGTTCCTGTTGAAACACAAGTCTGAACCTTTTGAGATATTCACAGAATATAAGTTAGAAGTAGAGAACCAATCAGGGTATAAGTATTATGTCCTTTGATGTGATCAAGGAGGAGAATACTTGAGCACGAAAATCCTGGATTATTCTAAAGGAGAATGAGATTCTCTCTCAGCATTACTCCTCCGGATACACCATGGCACGATGGTATATCGGGGCGGAGCAATCACACCCTATATGATATGGTGTGCTCTATGATGAGTAATACTGAGTTACCTATTTCCTTTTGGGAGTTATGCACTTGAGAAGCTGCATACCTATTGAATAGGGTTCCAATCAAATCAGTTGCCTACCGCTTCATATGTGATATGGAAAGGGAAGAGCCCATATCTTAAGTTAGTTAAGATTTGGGGTTGTCTGGCCTATGTCTAAAAGCAAAATCCGGACAAGCTCGAGGCAAGGTCTGTTATGTAGAACTGGAAAAGTTCCAGCTATACGAACTACAGCAGATGATTTGATAGAACCAAGGGATTCAGTAGATACCAACGAACCTCAGCCTCTCCGCCGATCTAGTAGGGTTCCTCACCCACCTGAGAGATACTTTGGTTTCTCTATGACAGTGGGAGCGAGGATTGCATCATGAGATGATGACCTAACTAGTTTCGAGCAGGCCATCAAGAGTAAGACTCTGTAAGAATGGCTGGATGTTTAGTGATCTGAGATGGAATCCTTATACACCAACAAAATATGGACTTTGGTTGCTATATCTGAAGGGTTAAATCCCCATCACGAGCAAGTATATCTTGAGAAGATTACTTGGTGTACATGGAAAAGTTGAGACTTTCAAAGCTAGACTTGTTAAAAGTTTGCATCATTGACCAGGTGTGGATAATGATGAAACCTTTTCAAGTAGCTATGCTTAAGTCCATCCAGATCCTACTTGTCACGGCTACATACCATGACTACGATATCTGGTGGTTGGGTGTCATGACTGCTTTTCTAAATGATGTTTTAGAAGAGTGCGTCTATAAGTACACAGCCAGAGGGCTTCATAGACAGTGGGAGCAGCGGAAACGTGTGCAAGATGCTTTATAGGATAAAGCTGGCATCGCGGAGTTGGAACGTCTGTTTTGATGAAGTACTCAAAGAGTTTGACATCATCAAAATGGAAGATGAACCTTGTATAAACAAAAGGGTAGTAGGGAGTATGGTGACGATCCTCGTAGAGTACGTGGATGACATACTCTTGATAAGAAAAGAGTTTCTTATGCTACGCTCGGTCAATCTCCGCTTATCACTAGGATTCTCCATATAGGATCAAAATGATACCTCCTAAATCCTGGGTTTTGGATCTATGAGATAGATCTAAATGGATATTAGGATTCTCACTAGTTGTTGTGAGATGGTATCAATCGATCCTGGGGAGAATCACTGGAAGTGTTCCAGGGTGATAATGACGACTGAGTGTCAGTCGCAGGCATTGTATTTACCCTCAGAAAAGGGACGGTATGTTGGAAGAGTTCCAAGCTAGATACCGTGACATACTAGACGATGAAGGCACGATACATCGCTACTTAAGATGCTACCAAAGAGGCTGTTTGGGTGTATATTGGTTCATAAGATGAACTACGTTCCTACCATTGTGTGACAATGGAGTTGTGGATTATGCCAAGGAACGCCCGTCCCATCAGTGATCCAGACATATTCTAAGGCAGTATCACCTGATCATAGAGATGGTTAATCTCCAAGGGATCGAGGTTAGGAGAGTAGACTCAGAGGACAACACAGCGGATCCACTCACAAAGGCCTGTTCCCAGAGAGAGACTTTTATGGGATGGTTGAGTATGAGATACTACAACCACTGCTATCAGATGGCCCTAGTGCAAGTGGGAGATTGTTAGTTATATGTATGCCTTAGAGGCCATTACTGTACATAGGATGTATATTGTAGTGGATGCTGGGACGTATATAGGGAGGACTTTTTTGCTCGACATGATAGTATGCTATCTGGTTGAACTTTACCTTAACGTGTATACTGATTGTCTCTCTGTTACATGTTGGTAAAGCCCTTAGGATCTGTACTTGACTACCTGGACTATGATGCGGATCATACTAGTGGGGACATGGTAGTCCATAAGTACATCCTTCAAAGTCCCTAGTCGTGGGTGTATCGAGACGGGGCATTGATATACCAGAGTAGACTAGCGTATACCTTCTCGACCCATACAGATGGGCGATGGATGATCCCATATCCATTGGTGTTTGACATCGGAGATGATATACGGGTGCTCAGTAGAGACTGGGTACACTGGACGGACTCGCCGAGAACTCCCAGATGGTATTATACCTCACGTCAGATGGCAGTTCTCTGGTGACACTGGTACAGAGTAGTCTGTTTGTTAGTTATATGTATGCCCTAGAGGCCATTACTGTACATAGGATGTATATTGTAGTGGATGCTGGGACATATATAGGGAGGACTTTCTTGCTCGACATGATAGTATGCTATCTGGTTGAACTTTACCTTAACGTGTATACCAATTGTCTCTCTGTTACATGTTGGTAAAGCCCTTAGGATCTGTACTTGACTACCTGGACTATGATGCAGATCATACTAGTGGGGACATGGTAGTCCATAAGTACATCCTTCAAAGTCCCTAGTCGTGGGTGTATCGAGACGGGGCATCGATATACCAGAGTAGACTAGCGTGTACCTTCTCGACCCATACAGATGGGCGATGGATGATCCCATATCCATCGGTGTTTGACATCGGAGATGATATACGGGTGCTCAGTAGAGACTGGGTACACTGGACGGACTCGCCGAGAACTCCCAGATGGTATTATACCTCACGTCAGATGGCAGTTCTCTGGTGACACTGGTACAGAGTAGTCTGTTGACCCGAGATCGTCATAGAGTCTTGTGTGGTTCCCACTGTGCTTTGATTTCCATCTTACCACGTCCAAGAGGGCGTGCAAAACGGTGGTTTTTGGGTACAGTCCCGAGTCACATGGAGGCAATGAGCGATAGGAGGAGATTCGTCTCTCCCGGTATAGGGAGTTGATGTTGCACTGTGTTCGATTGGCTATAACAGGAAGTCCCTGGCCAGGGCTGCTCTGAGAATTGCTGGTAAGTGTTACCAGTAGTTTCTCGGCCCGTTATGAGCCTCATATCGACACGACTTATCGAGCTATTGGGGTCTGACGTTTACCACCCCTAGGCGAGATATGCGACATATCAGACGATCAGACCGGACTGTACGGTAGTGTTACTGGTCGGATTCACTGGAGTGTGAGCGGGCTTGCTCGTCGATCTTCAGATCGCTCAATACCCGGGTGGCCGTTACGTTTAGCAGACCGCTTGCGGCTTGTGGGTGTTTGATATGATCATCATCCGCTGCCGGCGTATTGACGAGTCTTTAGAGTCCTACATAGAGGTTTCCTGGCTCAAGCGAAACGAAATAGGAGCGCATATGAGATATGTGCGGGACCGAGAATAATGCGAGTATGTGATACCGTATTCCATTCTCGCGATGAATGTATCGAATGGTTGTATGCGATATAACCTAGTTATCGATTCAAGCGTTGATTCGATAAGCCGATACATTGTATACTAGTCGGTTGTGTGCGACATGACCGGATCATTGAATCAAGTGTTGATTTAATGATTTAATGTATAATTATATATTTGATATATTACTTTGCATTAACTAGTATTGGTTCACTTTAAATGGATTTTCTCACTCGGGTGTGCGCATTACATATGCGATATGATTTTGTGCATTTGATTGTATCATGTTTGATGATACATGATTACTTGGTTAAGTGCAAAGAATTAAACCATGGTTAAAAGAATGGTTAGGGTTTCATTTCCTTTATTTATTCATTTATTTATTTGTTTATTCATTTTGGAAAGGAGGAGAAAAGAATGGTGGCTTAATTTGGAGTTTAGTTGAAGCTTCATGAATCTTTGATCAAGTCAACCATTCTTATCTCATCCTTAACCCTAACCATTCCCACTAACCATGATTCATTCTCTACACTTAACTCTAGTTAACATTATGATAAGTTTTGATTTTTCTATTGTTTTTAATTAACTTATCATAATATTCTTCTTCATCTTCTTCATTCTTCAAGTGAAGAAAACCAAGCTCCATCAATGGTGATTGTTGGAAAAGAGTGAGAAATCCAAAACTAAAGTCTACCCACTTCCTATTTCTTCATCCTCTACCTCTTGCCAAGTAGTAGAGTGTGTTTACTTCACAAGTTTCTTGACTTGGTGAAGTTGTGAGCTTGATCTAGCGATGCCTCAACGTAGATCATCTTCGGCATGGACATCGACGACCTAGCTCCCTTTTTCTCCGACGAAGCCGACTCTAGAGCCCGGATTTGATTTGGACAGCGGAGAGGACCTCGTTGCAGAGCTATGGAGGTGGAGCACCGGATCTACAAAGGTTGTATTTCCGTTAAACTTTTAGTTAAGTGTTAACTAGTTAGTTTTTCGCCTAGACATCTAGCCGACGATCCGTAGTTTAGGGTTTGTAGGCACCGTAAAATTTTAATATGGCATGTTCGATGCCTTGTGAGACCTCCTTGGGGCGCCTAGGAACCCTACAGTGGTATCAGAGCCTAGCTAGAGCCTTAGGCGAAGTCCAGACGGAATTTGAAACCCGATCGAACCGAAACCCTACCCGGAAATGAGCTCTCTGGACTTTTTCGAAAATCTGGGTTTTTCCAGAATTAAAAATTACTAAAAAATTCAGCAGGGAAATTTATGATTTACGATGCAGAAATTTTTCACTGAACAGTAATACTTGCGGCGGAACCGCGGCAGGAGCATTGCTTCTGCGGCGGTTCCGCGGCAATATTGATGGATCATTCCGTACTTTTTGCACAGTAATACCTGATAAATTGTGCTGGATTTGTAAGTGCACGGCGGCGCCCCGGCCGTCAATCCGACGGCGGAATGCGGAAGCGGTGAAAAACTTAAATTTTGCGGACTTAGCAAACCGGCACCACCGCGCACTAAACACCCGGATCGTAACCATTAACTAGTCTAAGCTAACTATAAGATGAGAAAGAGATATACCGACGATCCAAGTCCTCCGGTCTTCTCATCATCGTCCGGATCTCCTGCGGAAAAGTCCCGTCTCCTCCTCGTCGCCGGAAGTGCACCACATCGCCTACTTTGTTTACGGGCTCCCACCTCAATGCCGAGGCAACTCGGGCACGAAGCCGGCTACTCGACGTGCCCAAGATTTGCTGTAGAATGTTTGGTAGAGCTTGTGTCTCACTTTTGGGGTTGTGGAATTGCCATTGGAGGAGGGATTGAACTTGGAGCTTTTTAGATGGAACTTGTGGGATTTTGCAACATCAAATGAAGCAAAATCCCACCTCAAAATATTTGGACAGCCCCTTCAAGGGGGAGGCCGGCCATGCTCTAGTGAGGGAGGGAGAGAATGAGAGGTCTTCCAAAAAAAATGAGAAGCCACCATGACAATAATGCAAAGAGGGCATCATGAAAGAATATGATGACAATACCAAAACCACACTCAACACCATCATCATCACCTCACAAAGTCCAACCATGATGAGAAAGGAAAAGTCAAGCCATCATGATAGCTAGAAGTCAAGGTCAAGGAGAGACTATCATGATACAAATATATGCAAAGACCCCCTCCACAATTGCCTATTTGCAACAATGCAAATAAGCCCTCCTCCACCAAACTTCGGCCAATGAACGGAACAATGGAAATTGGCCGAAACGGAAAGCAAACTGGCAACTCCATAAAACTGGTCCCGTAATAAATTACAGGAAAACCCCGATACTGTGCATACACACCCGCATTTGTATTCCGACCGAAATACAAATGCAATGAGACAAAATCTACACTGTACTATACTAGGATCCGGCTTATACCAAAGCCGGCTAGTAATATCCGTTCGATCCTGATCCGTGCAATACCGCACGTATCTGATCGAACCCTGCCATATAACCATACGGCCTATAGTACAGACTGTCCGATCCTGATCCGTGCAATACCGCACGTATCTGATCGGACCCTGCCATATCTCCATACGGCCTCTATAACCTTTCGCCCGAAAGCTGAGTAACTGAATGTGGGGGACTCTAAAGACTCATCAACACCTTGGTTGTGGATTTAACCACTAGCACGTCAGAGGTATAAGCCAATACGTAACGGGCTACCAGGTACTGACTAAAAAGGATGTCTGTGAGCGAGCTCAGCCTGACAACCCTACTGAGCCTGTCAGTGACAATATCCGTACAGTCCGGTCCGTTCGTCTATGAGTATCGCATGGCGGGCCTAGGGGGTTGGTAAAAGTCAGACCCCCAAAAGCGGTACAAGTCGTGTCGGAGTGTAGCCCAGAACACCCTGAGATACTACTGGAATACCTACCAGTAAATCTCCTTGCCTTGGCCAAGGACTTTGTGTAATGGCTCTCCTAGACACAGCACGACCTCACCCCCAATACCGGGAGAGACGAACCCCTGAAGATACGCTCACTGCCTCCATGTGGCTCGGGACTGCACCCAACTAAAACCTGTTTGCACGACTCCTTTGAGCCGTGGTAGGGTAGTAATCAAAGTACAGTGGGAACTCACACGAGACAAATGACGATCTCCAGGTCGATGAACTAACCTGCACACATGTCACCAGGGAACTGCCATCTGACGTCTGGTATATGACCAACTAGCATGTTCCCGGCGAGTCCTGTCCGGTGTACTCATAACCCAATGAGCACCTGTATACATCTTAGGTGATGCAACTGACACCAGTGGCTTGTGAGACCGGCCACCGCCCCTCGTCGGGGTCTCGACTGTATACACTAGTCTACTAATCGAGTATCGATGCCCGGTCTCGAAACTCCCACGACTAGGGACCTTTTAAGGATATGCTTGTAGACCCCCAGCTCCCACTTATATGATCGCCCTCATACTGCTGGTGGTCAAGCAAGAATCCTAGGGGCTCTATCAACGTGTAATAGCGACATGTCAGGTCACTTAAAGCAGTACACGATGATAAAGGTAAACCAGATAGCATACTATCATCTCGAGTAAGACTGTCCTACCGGGATAGGTCCTCCCTCAATCATTACAATCACGTACCTGTGACCTAATAATTGACTCTGAGGGCACTATCTCCAACAATCTCCCACTTGCACTCAAGGTTAATTATTGCGATGTCGCATACTCACAGCCCGTGTGATACCGAACATCCAACTCCTCTACTAGTCAGTCTCACAAAGCTCGTTTGCGGAACTATTGCGTTCGAGGAATAGCCTCAGTGAGTGGATCCGCTTAGTTGTTTCTTTCTATGTCTCTCTATATCTCAAGTTCGCGGAGAAAGCCATCTCCCGAAAAGAGCAATACCTGTCTCAGAATATGTCTGGATGTCTGATGGGACCTAGCTCATAAATGAACTCCAAATCCAAACTTCTTAGACTGTATCGTCAACTGAACTTAATCAGTATCCTGCGCGCCATGCCTCCCTCAGTATTGCCTTGGACCACCTGTCCAAAATACTGCCCCTCATCAGAAGGAAAAACTATAACTCTGACAACCTCCTTGTCGTCCATGTCACCTTGGAAGCCTGGAATGATAACTGTCTCCTGAATGAGGCTGTCGTTATCATCTCCCTAGAACATCCACTTATGTTCTAAAACTGCTTCCGACTGTTTCTCCAGGATTGGATTAATGTCAACTTATTGCATCTAGTGCAAGAACAACATCTGGTGTGGTACTTGACATATCACGATTGACTCAATTGCCTAAGCAAGTGATCTGCCAATCATGCCCGTCCCTCTCCCCTTTAGTCTGTAAGACACCTTTGGAGAGGGTGACTCCATTACCTGCAGGTACACTACCGTACCAGGAGTCGTCCATCCTAAATACTCTTAGAATGATGTCAAGTACCCTGATTGGGAAACCACCCAAATCTAGATCTAAAACCATAGATCTAGTAACCAGTATGTCTGATGTAAAATCCAAGTCCTTTGTGGAGAAACCACTGTGTGACGACCAAAGTATAACCGATCGTAGTGTAGGAGTTTCTTTTCCTACTTTGTGTATGTCATCCAAATACCATGACATCACACCCTACTACCTTCTCAACAGATCCATCCCCTATTCTGATGAAGTCAAACCCATGACTGTCATGTCAGAAATAGATGATCTATCTCCGCTACATCTGCTTTAGTCTATAAATAGACATAAGCTACCTGTCCACCAATGCTTCCGCTGCTCCCACTGACTACGACAACCCTCTGGCAGAGTCATATAGACGTACACTTCTAAAACTAGTTTAGAACGACGCTATACTCATCCTCCCGCCTGGTCTCGCAGCCTGGAACAACAGCAATGGTAATTGTGGGTAAACAAGAACTTCCCTGTCACCGTCCTTGAGGCTACCGTAGTACCTCTCGGGTGCCTGAAGTTACCCACCTTATCTGCGGAGTGGCCAATGGAATGTCAATCCAAATTGAATCTTTAGGTTCCTTATCAAATCTTCAGTAATCGTTTGTGGTTCTGGAATTACTTCCAGTTCTACCATACTCCCACTACTGTTTTCTGAAAAAATCCATTTTTAATAAAACTGTGGCGAGTCTAGAACAATATCGCTATTGTTCATCCAGATGGTAGAAAGTCAACCCTCGTCATAACCTGGGTCAACCCACAAACAGCCATTACAGAAACGTGCCTTGAGTTGTCCAGTGTCTGGTTTTAATCATAAGCCGGACAACTCCCCGTACCTTAACACCGTTAAGATATGAACTGTTCTATATCCCATATAGAAACAGAGGCACTGATTTAATTGAACCAGATTCAAATCATGCAGCTGTCCCCAGCGCATGTCAACTAAATGGAAGGAGGCCGATCAGCGTTACTCAACTTAGGAATACTTCCAATTATGAGTAACCTGAAAGAGAAGCAAGATCTCTTTATCATTACTATCAACTGAATACCATACACAAGTATCTACATCTTCGATCTCTTTGAAGAATCCCGATACTTGCTATACCTGGTTCTCTACTCTATTCAAATACCAATAACTTCTCCAAATTCGGACCCTGTGTTTCCGCGAAACATCTGTCTAAAAATTAGAGAAGTCATAAGTAAACCAAATATATTACGAGGACCAATCCCTCTGTCCTGATGGACCCTGGACAACATACAATACTCTGTATAAGTCCCTTGAGTCTGATAACTCATTCACTGTGTGTCGTAGGTTGAAAACTGTACTTATGGTTAAGAAGAATTACACCGCTGTTTAATGCTCCTTACCTAACCATCCACTGATATAGGTAAATGTCGTAGACATAATTTCAGAAAGGTATATCTCACTCTATGAAAATAGACGTACAGATATATCAATTTGAAATTGGTGCATAACAGCGGATATTCAAAACCAAATATTTGCCGACCGGCAAACAGCCCAGGTGATTTCCTCAAATATCACTGATTACAACGAATCCCGATATAATGAGGATAATCACCCAATTCCCAATAACTTACTCCCACTCATCATCTGTAAAACCATACAGATGTGAGAATCGTACCTGGTAAATACATACCCTGGAGTAAGTATCTAATCAGGAAATCAGTTTTCCTTTAACATTACACAGTGAAACTGGAGCATTGAAATGTTCCGATGGGGTATTCTGGTATTCCTAGTAATGCCTCTTCCAGATTCACGACTGTAACCGTATAATTCTTTGCCACCTCTCCAAATCCCTTCTTATGTCTTTAGTCTTTACCTTCTGCACACCCCTTAGGCCAAATGGTTTTCTTCCTTCCCTACCGTTCGGCACCAGCCTATGGTTTGGAAGAAGACTATCCAATAAGCATAATGGGTGTACTGTCCTAATCCTAGGAACACTCGCAATGCGAGAGAAGGTGAGGATAAAAGACAACCGAATGAACTTAATTCCTATTTCTCCTGAACCAGAATCCATCCCCGAACTGGAACAAGTTCCTTTCGAGTTCGTATATAACCATACGATGGAGTATCCAAATAAACTGTGGATCTTCGTAGTGATACGGAGTGTCCTGGAGAAATACAAAGGTGATGTGGGAGTGGTAACGAAATATTTGGTTTGATCGTGAATATCTATTGCAATTTACTTTGCCCTCTTACTAATCCCTTGCTTTGTCTGAACTTAATACCTTCTGCACACCATCGTTATGCTAATTGGTTTTCTTCCTTCCCTATCGGTCGGCACCAGCCTAAGGTTTGGAAGAAGACAATCCAATTTGCGTAATAGGTGTACTACCCCTAAACCAAGGAGTACTCGTAACCTGAGAGAGGGTAAAAGGAAAAGACAACTGAATAATCCTATCCGTTTTCTCCAGAACCGGAAACCATCCTCGAATAAATTCTTTCGAGTTCGTATCTAACCATACGATGGTTTTGTCCAATGGAAGTGGACGTTCGTAGTAAAACGGGGTGTCCTGGAGAAAAGGGTAAAAGTAGGAGTGGCAATGAGGTTTGCAACTCTGACAATCCAAAAGCCGGTGTTTAAGAAGGTTCGGTCAACTTGGTCACTGAGTCATAGTCTTAGGGTCGGGTCAATGGTCGCTGCCAAAGAGAGAGAGAAAAGAAACACTCAGCGTGCACTCTAACCTAGATCAGAATGGTTACCAATTTATCTAATCTGGAATCCTCCCACTGTACCTCAAATTCTCCTCCAAACCTGAAAGAAGAATTAGTCGGGGTCATCCGAGGAGTAAACTAACTCATCAGTGGGAATCGGGATCCAACTCTCATCGCATGACAACGTGACGGAATCCGCTCACGGTATCACACTCCAGAAGGTATGCGCATATCTGGCAAGTTTCAGTACTTTTGAAACTCCCGATGTGATTTCTGCCCCATGCTCTTATGACCTTGGCGAAGGTCAACAAATCATAAGTCACATGTCAAGTTCTACCCGTCATTATCCAGGGTTAATCTGAATCCACCCGTACAAGCCCTTGACGAAGGTCAACAAGGCTATACGACTGTCCCAAACCAACGCATCTATCTATGCAGCAGAAAGGTAACAAGCAGCTACCATACACTATGCCTTGACGAAGGTCAACAAACATAGCATGAATACTACGTGCTACCCGTCTGAAACGACGGAGGGCTACGAATGGTTTCTGGCGAAAACCTTTAACGTAATGAACTTGATATCGTTGAAGGAACGGATAGCTTTTTTGAAAATATAGTGACGAAAACCGTTGCTAAAGAGGTCACTCCCGGTGAAGGGATCTCGGCTCTTTCCCCGTAGAATGGGGTGCAGGATATTCCAACTGAATACCACGGTGCAAAGCAAAAGTAATCGGCTATAGTGAAGTTAATGCCCTGACGCAAACTTCTGTCCAAGGGGTCACTCCCGGTGAAGGGATCTCGGCCCTTGCCTCGTCGACTGAGGAGCAGGATATTCCAACTGAATACCACGATGCAAAACAAAAGTGAACGTCCTTGCAATAACAGCTTTTTGAAAAGTGTTCCAACAACATCAGATTAGGTTTGTTTTTAAACTTGCATTGATCCGAATCAATGCAGTCCCATCAATTGATCACACCAAAAAGAACGAAAATATACTGATGTACGTATATGCCATCCGCATTCGCCACTGGGTCCCGTCATTACCCGTTAGGTTAGCTTACTAACGACAGAGCGGGGACTGGACTAGCGCGGATGCAAAACATATACAACATCTACTAATATATATACCAATATATTATATTCGCTCAAGGCGTGAATAAAATGCAACATCACAGAGAATGAACAGCATCACAGAAACAATACAGATATCTGGGATCCCCGGGTTTCACAGAGCCGTTGAAACCCGACGTTCCCCTGGTCGTGTGGATAGCCTGTGCAATGTAATCCTAGACCCCTACGGGCGCGGCAAGTCACCCGCCAAAACCTGAAGCGAGGCAGCCCCCTTCAGCGCCGTGAATGGACCACCCAGCACTTCACGGAATCCGGCAACTTGGGCACCCCTCCTGGGTCAACCTGTACCCCCTACGAGTGCGGCGAATATCCCGCCAATCCTAGAGTGAAGCCCCCTCCGTCTCAATGCCATGAGATGCGGGCTTGTTGCCCTCTAGAACCCGGCTATCCGTGCACCCCACCGCGGGGTAATCCTAGTACAGAAAGTAAAATATACATACACCGGGTACATCGACCGCAACCAGGTCGTGCCCCAAAAGAATAATACAAACAGGCAGTGACGGCAGTCCACATGTCGGACGCTCGCCCCGCAATATCAAATGTACATAATACAACAAAACTGTACTAGCTTGCATACAGGCTATCCCCACGACCGATCCGCAACATCACAGCATAAACACAAAACATCAACGTGAAAGTCACGTTCGCAAATCTGTCTAACCGGGCTATAGCAGTTAGACCGGATTTACCGATCGAGTGACATTCACGGTCGCAGATATAATGTAAATACTGTGAAAAATGTGTTTAAAATTTTCCGATTGATCAAACAATTAACAAGTGGGCCCCCAAACAAAACTGCAGCAATCACAGAAAACCTGGGCCCAATTTTAATATCCCAAAACCCCTGAAATAAGCCCATAAGCCCACTGCAAAAAAATAATCACACGAGCCCACAAACTTGCGGCGGAAGCGCGGCCAGAATAGGGTTTTGGCCGCCCTTCCGCGGTCGTACGGAGGGATCGTGCTACGAAATTTTTTCAGTGTTCTTATAACTCCCTGCACATCATTCTGAGACCACCTGAAAAATTTTCCGAGACCAAAAATTTTCAACAGAAACTGATGCGAAGGCAATACGGGTTTTGGAACTTTTTGATCGATCGGAAATGCAAACACATTACACAAAGCTAGACTAAGTTAATGGCGAGGCTCTGATACCACTGTAAGTGCACGGCGGCGCCCCGGCCGTCAATCCGACGGCGGAATGCGGAAGCGGTGAAAAACTTAAATTTTGCGGACTTAGCAAACCGGCACCACCGCGCACTAAACACCCGGATCGTAACCATTAACTAGTCTAAGCTAACTATAAGATGAGAAAGAGATATACCGACGATCCAAGTCCTCCGGTCTTCTCATCATCGTCCGGATCTCCTGCGGAAAAGTCCCGTCTCCTCCTCGTCGCCGGAAGTGCACCACATCGCCTACTTTGTTTACGGGCTCCCACCTCAATGCCGAGGCAACTCGGGCACGAAGCCGGCTACTCGACGTGCCCAAGATTTGCTGTAGAATGTTTGGTAGAGCTTGTGTCTCACTTTTGGGGTTGTGGAATTGCCATTGGAGGAGGGATTGAACTTGGAGCTTTTTAGATGGAACTTGTGGGATTTTGCAACATCAAATGAAGCAAAATCCCACCTCAAAATATTTGGACAGCCCCTTCAAGGGGGAGGCCGGCCATGCTCTAGTGAGGGAGGGAGAGAATGAGAGGTCTTCCAAAAAAAATGAGAAGCCACCATGACAATAATGCAAAGAGGACATCATGAAAGAATATGATGACAATACCAAAACCACACTCAACACCATCATCATCACCTCACAAAGTCCAACCATGATGAGAAAGGAAAAGTCAAGCCATCATGATAGCTAGAAGTCAAGGTCAAGGAGAGACTATCATGATACAAATATATGCAAAGACCCCCTCCACAATTGCCTATTTGCAACAATGCAAATAAGCCCTCCTCCACCAAACTTCGGCCAATGAACGGAACAATGGAAATTGGCCGAAACGGAAAGCAAACTGGCAACTCCATAAAACTGGTCCCGTAATAAATTACAGGAAAACCCCGATACTGTGCATACACACCCGCATTTGTATTCCGACCGAAATACAAATGCAATGAGACAAAATCTACACTGTACTATACTAGGATCCGGCTTATACCAAAGCCGGCTAGTAATATCCGTTCGATCCTGATCCGTGCAATACCGCACGTATCTGATCGAACCCTGCCATATAACCATACGGCCTATAGTACAGACTGTCCGATCCTGATCCGTGCAATACCGCACGTATCTGATCGGACCCTGCCATATCTCCATACGGCCTCTATAACCTTTCGCCCGAAAGCTGAGTAACTGAATGTGGGGGACTCTAAAGACTCATCAACACCTTGGTTGTGGATTTAACCACTAGCACGTCAGAGGTATAAGCCAATACGTAACGGGCTACCAGGTACTGACTAAAAAGGATGTCTGTGAGCGAGCTCAGCCTGACAACCCTACTGAGCCTGTCAGTGACAATATCCGTACAGTCCGGTCCGTTCGTCTATGAGTATCGCATGGCGGGCCTAGGGGGTTGGTAAAAGTCAGACCCCCAAAAGCGGTACAAGTCGTGTCGGAGTGTAGCCCAGAACACCCTGAGATACTACTGGAATACCTACCAGTAAATCTCCTTGCCTTGGCCAAGGACTTTGTGTAATGGCTCTCCTAGACACAGCACGACCTCACCCCCAATACCGGGAGAGACGAACCGCTGAAGATACGCTCACTGCCTCCATGTGGCTCGGGACTGCACCCAACTAAAACCTGTTTGCACGACTCCTTTGAGCCGTGGTAGGGTAGTAATCAAAGTACAGTGGGAACTCACACGAGACAAATGACGATCTCCAGGTCGATGAACTAACCTGCACACATGTCACCAGGGAACTGCCATCTGACGTCTGGTATATGACCAACTAGCATGTTCCCGGCGAGTCCTGTCCGGTGTACTCATAACCCAATGAGCACCTGTATACATCTTAGGTGATGCAACTGACACCAGTGGCTTGTGAGACCGGCCACCGCCCCTCGTCGGGGTCTCGACTGTATACACTAGTCTACTAATCGAGTATCGATGCCCGGTCTTGAAACTCCCACGACTAGGGACCTTTTAAGGATATGCTTGTAGACCCCCAGCTCCCACTTATATGATCGCCCTCATACTGCTGGTGGTCAAGCAAGAATCCTAGGGGCTCTATCAACGTGTAATAGCGACATGTCAGGTCACTTAAAGCAGTACACGATGATAAAGGTAAACCAGATAGCATACTATCATCTCGAGTAAGACTGTCCTACCGGGATAGGTCCTCCCTCAATCATTACAATCACGTACCTGTGACCTAATAATTGACTCTGAGGGCACTATCTCCAACAGGATTTTCTGGGAATTTTTAAAATTTATTCAAGAGTTGATTTTTCTGGAGTTGTTTTGGGAATTCGGTGTTTCGATCGGGGTATCAAATTTTGTCTGTGTGGCTTTCCGGATAAATTTTAGAATATGTTAAAAAGTTCGACCGGATATAAATACCCAATTTTTCCCCTGTCGGGAAATTTCCAAGTGTTGGATTTTTCCGTAGTTTAACGACGTTCTAAGTAGTGCAAGTAACGCGATGGACCCTCTAGAAGACAACAAACCTTAACTCGATTATGTGACCGTCTTGAACTGCCCTTTGAACCTTCGGGTTTGGGGCAGTACGGCGTGCCACATGTGAGGCGTTGGCTTGACCCTTCTACGGCTGGACCGTTGGTACTGAGGCACGAACGGAATGTTGTTAGACTTATTTCATGTGTTGAGCTGTATCGGGAAAACTTGGGTGTTCGATTGTTCGATCGAAAAGTTTAACATTTTCTATTTATCTGGAATGGGATACAATAATTGAAATTCACAAATAGTTATGTGATAACTGAATGAATGTTATAAACGTAGCAGTTTAGTCTCACTTGATCGGTTGCGACGGAATTTTGATGCGATCAAAAGTCCGTCGCAATCACGTAGCGTACGCGGATACTCGCCGGGTAAACTTAATAGACAGCCTCACTCCATAGCCCCGACCAAGTGACTGTAGGAGAACCCCGTCGCCGAAAGCATCCGTCCGGGTGCTCGCGGTAGCGGTGTTCCGCCTTAGTGCACTTCGTCGACGGTGTCGGGGGTGCGGCCGTCTACTAAAGTTTGCGACGAGCATTCGATCAGGATGTCGGGAATCTTGTTGAATTACCCGACTTGATATTGAAAAGAGTTTTCGATAATGAGACTAAAATGCGGGGTTTATAATTGTTAAGCATGCGATGTCTAAAGAATTCATTTGATCAGGCATGCGATGTCTGAGGTGGTTGCGGATTCCAACTGTTGTAGTTTTACACTTTCTTTTCTGTGACCGTAAGTGTAATATGTGATATCGCCGGTTTCGTTGCTATATGTCAACGACAATTGGGATGGACATATTTACTTACGTTGATGACATGTGATGTTATGTGTTGCTGGATATGTTATATTGGATCGTCGTGTTTGAATAGCCGGGGGTTTTTATGTGAGATGAGTGTTTTTCATTTTCATTCATGTAAAAACTTGTATGTAATATTCTTTTATTGGGGCGCTTCCAGGTTGCGGAAGATGTCACCCGTTATATATTATTTACTTTTCCGCACTAGGATAGACCCAAGGAGGAGGGCACAAGTAACCGGGTTCTGGAGTCCAGTGGGAGACCAACTCGAGGAGTCGAGTCCGGGTCTCCTAACTCTAGAATTGGTAGGGTTGCTTGCCGCTCTCGTAGGGGTCTTGGGGTGTGGGTTTGGCTATTCATCACGACCGTGGAATCCGTGTTTTATACTGGCTCGTATTGAAAACACGGACGTCCTAGTATATCCAATATTTCATATGTTTCTTCTGCTGCGATATCTGTGATGTGATCATGTGATGTTCTGTGATAGATACAGTATATAGTATATATGATATATTATATAGACGTTACTTATGTTTTACACCCGCGCTAGCCCTGCCCTGCTCTGTCGTTAGTTACCTAACCTAACGGTGCACGAGGGGACATCGAGGCGAATGCGGATGGCATAAGTGTACGTCATATCTATCTGTGATGTTTAGGTATATAAATGATGGGACTTCATTAATGTGATTAATGAAATAAAAAGAAACCTAAGATGTTGTAGAATCGAATTTCAAAATAAAACAGATAGCTACAGTTCTTGCTTTGCATAGCGGTATATGTGATATATCCTTCACCTTATTCGATGAGGAAAGGACCGAGATCCCTTCACCGGGAGTGACTCCTTTAGCAATAACTGGTCGATGCTACGCCCTCGGTTTGTCTTTTGATTGCTTTTAATAGTTTTTGCTTTGCACAGTGATATATATGATATATCCCGCACCTCATTCGACGAGGAAAGGACCGACGATCCCTTCACCGGGAGTGACTCCTTTAGCAAAACTAGAAAAGCCTCAAAAGCACTCCATTTTTAAAATTCATTTGATTCTACGACGATATCAAGTTCATTACGCAATAGGTTTTCAGAAAAACCTGTCGTAGCCCTCCGTCATTTCAGATAAGTAGTAGTTAGTATTCGTGCTACGTTTGTTGGCCTGCGTCAAGGCGTAGTGTGCGGTAGCTAACTGGTGCTTATCTGCATAAGCATATGATGTGATTGGATTAGGGTAGTCGTGCGACTTTGTTGGCCTGCGTCAAGGGTCGTGCGGGTGGGTTTAATTCAATCAGGAAATGACGGGTTGAACTTGACTAGCGGACTATGGTTTGTTGGCCTGCGTCAAGGTCATAGGACGCTAGGGGCAAAATATTATCGGGAATTTCAAGTGTTGAAATTTGCAATGAGATTGCATACCTTCTATGAGATAGTTGGATCCCGATACCCGCTGCGAGTAAGAGTTACTCCTGGGAGAGTTTTATACATTACAATTAGCCGATCAAGTAGGTGTCTAGAAAGGTGTCAACGGGGTTACGCCTCTGGGAAAACGAGGTTTACATTAATTAGGTTCGTGCGAAAGCACGGGGGACCTCCCTCAAAGTACCGACACTGGCCTGGCTGAAAGATTGGCGAACTTGTAGTGTGTAATTAATCCCGGCTAGTCTTTCCTTTTAGGGTTTGAAGGAAGATTTGATAAAAAGCAGTGGGAGCCATCCTGATTAGATAAAATAATAACCAATCTATTCTTGACAGAGCGCACGCTGAGTGTTTTCTTCTCTCTCTCTCCAGGTAGCGACCATATCACGCCTTAATCAAGATAATAATACGGAATATTGACCGAACCCGCTTGTTATACTGAGCTGGGGAACGTTGGTCCCGCTCCAACTTATAATTGTTATAAGACAGAGCAGGAAATTGGGGAATACCAGATTTCCCGTGCCGCCCAAACGAAGAGAGTGCATGCTGATGCATCATCTTCGGGTGTGTTCATTACAAAGAACTGTTTCTCAGTGTCCTTTACGTCCTGGGTATGTGATACCAGATCAGGATCCCAGATATGTAATCTGTTACATAGGGCTACAGAAAGGTAGAGGACTGAGAACGGGTGATAAGTTTCATGAGGCAGAAAACGGGGCAAGAGTTGCAGCCAAGTCTGTTGGTCACTGTCACCCTGTATTATAAATACATTGATTCTGAACGAATGTTATTAGATACCGAACCTGATATACAAAATCATATCAGTCTCTTTATATGTAAAGAAATGATAAAATTTTGTATTGTTGGATAATGTTTTGAACATTTCCTATATCAAAAGTTGATCGGTTCAGGCACGTTATCTAAAAGCATTGATGTTCTAAATCAAACTACAGTTCTTAGTATATGGAACACACACAAGAGGAAGAGTTCAGAAATGAACGAATTCTTCTTGAGGCATTGTAGACTAGGTCAGATCAATGTGACCTGACCAGCTAGAGTTACATATAGATGCATATTTAAATCAGTTTGAATTTACATCTTGTGAAACTCGCCAGTCATGTCACAAAGATAAGATGACCATAGCTCCGTTTACTGGAAACAGAGAAAGAGTTGGTAAACTTTTGGGATGATACATGTTGATGTATGTAGGTCCCCAGTCTACACATGCCAAGACCGGTTCTTTATACTTCATTACGTTCTCTGATGATCTCTCAAGATTCAGACATATGTTCCTGTTGAAACATGAGTCCGAACCTTTTGAGATATTCATGGAATATAAGTTAGAAGTAGAGAACCAAAATACGAGTATAAGTATTATGTCCTATGATGAGATCAGGGAGGAGAATACTTGAGCACGGAAATCCTGGACTATTCTAAAGGAGAATGAGATTCTCTCTCGGCATTACTCCTCCGAATACACCATAGCACGATGGTATATCGGGGCGGAGCATTCACACCCTATATGATAAGGTGTGCTCTATGATGAGTACTACTGAGTTACCATTTTCTTTTTGGGAGTTATGCACTTGAGAAGCTGCATACCTATTGAATAGGGTTCAAATCAAATCAGTTGCCTACTACTTCATATGTGATATGGAAAGGTAAGAGCCCATGTCTTAAGTTGGTTAAGATTTGGGGTTGTCCAGCCTATGTCTGAAAAGTATAATCTGGACAAGCTCGAGGCAAGGTCTGTAATGTAGAACTGGAAAGGTTCCAGCTATACAAACTGCAGTTGATGATTTGAAAGAACCAAAGGATTCAATAGTCACCAATGAACCTCAGCCTCTCCGCCGATCTAGTAGGGTTCCTTACCCACCTGAGAGATACTTCAGTTTCTCTGTGACAGTGGGAGCGAGGATTGCATCATGAGATGATGACCCAACTAGTTTCGAGCTGGCCATCTGGAGTAAGACTCTGTAAGAATGGCTGGATGCTTAGTGATCTGAGATGGAATCCTTATACACCAACAAAGTATGGACTTTAGTTGCAATATCTGAAGGGTTAAATCCCCATCAGGAGCAAGTATATCTTGAGAAGATTACTTGGTGTAAATGGAAAAGTTGAGACTTTCAAAGCTAGACTTGTTAAAGGTTTTCATCATTGACCAGGTATGGATGATGATGAAACCTTTTCTAAGTAGCTATGCTTAAGTCCATCCAGATCCTATTTGCCACGGCTACATACCATGACTACGATCTCTGGTGGTTGGGTGTCTTGACTGCTTTTCTAAATGATGATTTAGAAGAGGACGTCTATAAGTACACAGCCAGAGGGCTTCGTAGACAGTGGGAGCAGCGGAAACGTGTACAAGATGCTTTATAGGATAAAGCAGGCATCGCGGAGTTGGAACATCTGTTTTGATGAATTAGTCAAAGAGTTTGACATCATCGAAATGGTAGATGAACCTTGTATATACAAAAAGGTAGTAGGGAGTATGGTGACGATCCTCGTAGAGTACGTGGATGACATACTCTTGATAGGGAAGGAGTTTCTTATGCTACGCTCGATCAATCTCCGTTTATCACAAAGATTCTCCGTGTAGGATCAGAGTGATACCTCCTAAATCCTGAGTTTTGGATCTATGAGATAGATTTAATTGGATGTTGGGATTCTCACTAGTTGTAGTGAGATAGTATCAGTTGATCCTGGGGAGAATCACTGGAAGAGTTCCAGGGTGATAAAGACGACTGAATGTCAGTCGCAGGCATTGTCTTTACCCTCAGTGGAGGGACGGTATGTTGGAGGAGTTCCAAGCTAGATACCGAGACATACTAGACGATAAAGGCACGATACATCGCTACTTAAGATGCTACCAAAGAGGCTGTTTGGGTATATATTGGTTCATAAGATGAACCATGTTCCTCCCATTGTGTGACAATGGAGTTGTGGCTTATGCCAAGGAACGTCCGTCCCATCAGTGATCCAGACTTATTCTAAGGCAGTATCACTTGATCATGGAGATGGTTGATCTCCAGGGTGATCGAGGTTTGGAGAGTAGACTCAGAGGACAACACAGCGGATCCACTCACAAAGGCCTGTTCCCAGAGAGAGACTTTTATGGGATGGTTCAGTATGAGATACTGCAACCACTGCTATCAGATGGCCCTAGTGCAAGTGGGAGATTGTTAGTTATATGTATGCCCTAGAGGCCATTACTGTACATAGGATGTATATTGTAGTGGATGCTGGGACATATATAGGGAGGACTTTCTTGCTCGACATGATAGTATGCTATCTGGTTGAACTTTACCTTAACGTGTATACCGATTGTCTCTCTGTTACATGTTGGTAAAGCCCTTAGGATCTGTACTTGACTACCTGGACTATGATGCGGATCATACTAGTGGGGACATGGTAGTCCATAAGTACATCCTTCAAAGTCCCTAGTCGTGGGTGTATCGAGACGGGGCATCGATATACCAGAGTAGACTAGCGTGTACCTTCTCGACCCATACAAATGGGCGATGGATGATCCCATATCCATCGGTGTTTGACATCGGAGATGATATACGTGTGCTCAGTAGAGACTGGGTACATTGGACGGACTCGCCGAGAACTCCCAGATGGTATTATACCTCACGTCAGATGGCAGTTCTCTGGTGACACTGGTACAGAGTAGTCTGTTGACCCGAGATCGTCATAGAGTCTTGTGTGGTTCCCACTGTGCTTTGATTTCCATCTTACCACGTCCAAGAGGGCGTGCAAAACGGTGGTTTTTGGGTACAGTCCCGAGTCACATGGAGGCAATGAGCGATAGGAGGGGATTCGTCTCTCCCGGTATAGGGAGTTGATGTTGCACTGTGTTCGATTGGCTATAACAGGAAGTCCCTGGCCAGGGCTGCTCTGAGAATTGCTGGTAAGTGTTACCAGTAGTTTCTCGACCCGTTATGAGCCTCATATCGACACGACTTATCGAGCTATTGGGGTCTGACGTTTACCACCCCTAGGCGAGATATGCGACATATCAGACGATCAGACCGGACTGTACGGTAGTGTTACTGGTCGGATTCACTGGAGTGTGAGCGGGCTTGCTCGTCGATCTTCAGATCGCTCAATACCCGGGTTGCCGTTACGTTTAGCAGACCGCTTGCGGCTTGTGGGTGTTTGATATGATCATCATCCGCTGCCGGCGTATTGACGAGTCTTTAGAGTCCTACATAGAGGTTTCTTGGCTCAAGCGAAACGAAATAGGAGCGCATATGAGATATGTGCGGGACCGAGAATAATGCGAGTATGTGATACCGTATTCCATTCTCGCGATGAATGTATCGAATGGTTGTATGCGATATAACCTAGTTATCGATTCAAGCGTTGATTCGATAAGCCGATACATTGTATACTAGTCGGTTGTGTGCGACATGACCGGATCATTGAATCAAGTGTTGATTTAATGATTTAATGTATAATTATATATTTGATATATTACTTTGCATTAACTAGTATTGGTTCACTTTAAATGGATTTTCTCACTCGGGTGTGCGCATTACATATGTGATATGATTTTGTGCATTTGATTGTATCATGTTTGATGATACATGATTACTTGGTTAAGTGCAAAGAATTAAACCATGGTTAAAAGAATGGTTAGGGTTTCATTTCCTTTATTTATTCATTTATTTATTTGTTTATTCATTTTGGAAAAGAGGAGAAAAGAATGGTGGCTTAATTTGGAGTTTAGTTGAAGCTTCATGAATCTTTGATCAAGTCAACCATTCTTATCTCATCCTTAACCCTAACCATTCCCACTAACCATGATTCATTCTCTACACTTAACTCTAGTTAACATTATGATAAGTTTTTATTTTTCTATTGTTTTTAATTAACTTATCATAATATTCTTCTTCATCTTCTTCATTCTTCAAGTGAAGAAAACCAAGCTCCATCAATGGTGATTGTTGGAAAAGAGTGAGAAATCCAAAACTAAAGTCTACCCACTTCCTATTTCTTCATCCTCTACCTCTTGCCAAGTAGTAGAGTGTGTTTACTTCACAAGTTTCTTGACTTGGTGAAGTTGTGAGCTTGATCTAGCGATGCCTCGACGTAGATCATCTTCGGCATGGACATCGACGACCTAGCTCCCTTTTTCTCCGACGAAGCCGACTCTAGAGCCCGGATTTGATTTGGACAGCGGAGAGGACCTCGTTGCAGAGCTATGGAGGTGGAGCACCGGATCTACAAAGGTTGTATTTCCGTTAAACTTTTAGTTAAGTGTTAACTAGTTAGTTTTTCGCCTAGACATCTAGCCGACGATCCGTAGTTTAGGGTTTGTAGGCACCGTAAAATTTTAATATGGCATGTTCGATGCCTTGTGAGACCTCCTTGGGGTGCCTAGGAACCCTACACTGTTGACCCGAGATCGTCATAGAGTCTTGTGTGGTTCCCACTGTGCTTTGATTTCCATCTTACCACGTCCAAGAGGGCGTGCAAAACGGTGGTTTTTGGGTACAGTCCCGAGTCACATGGAGGCAATGAACGATAGGAGGGGATTCGTCTCTCCCGGTATAGGGGGTTGATGTTGCGCTGTGTTCGATTGGCTATAACAGGAAATCCCTGGCCAGGGTTGCTAAGATTTACTGGTAAGTGTTACCAGTAGTTTCTCGAATAGTTATAGACCTCATATCGACACGACTTATCGAGCTATTGGGGTCTGATGTTTACCACCCCTAGGCGAGATATGCGACATATCAGACGATCAGACCGGACTGTACGGTAGTGTTACTGGTTGGATTCACTGGAGTGTGAGCGGGCTTGCTCGTCGATCTTCAGATCGCTCAATACTCGGGTGGCCGTTACGTTTAGCAGACCGCTTGCGGCTTGTGGGTGTTTGATATGATCATCATCTGCTGCCGGCGTATTGACGAGTCTTCAGAGTCCTACACAGAGGTTTCCTGGCTCAAGCGAAACGAAATAGGAGCGCGTATGAGATATGTGCGGGACCGAGAATAATACCAGTATGTGATACTGTATTCGATTCTCGCGATGTGACATTGATCGGTTATATCCGATATAGCCGGGTTATCGGATCAAGTGTTGATTCGATAAGTTGTTACTAATGATACTAGTCGGTTATATGCGATATGACCGGATCGTTAAATCAAGTGTTGATTTAATGATTTAATGCATAATTATATATTTGATATATTACTTTGCATTAACTAGTATCGGTTCACTTTAAATGGATTTTCTCGCTCGGGTGTGCGCATTCCATATGCGATATGATTTTGTGCACTTGATTGTATCATGTTTGATGATACATACTTTTTGGTTAAGTGTAAAGTATCAAACCTTGGTTAATGAAATGGTTAGGGTTTACTATTTCCTTATTCATTTATTCATTTATTTATTCTTTTTGGAAATTGATAAGCATTAAGAGAAAATGGTGGCTTAATTTGTTTTCTAGCAAAAGCTTCTTGAAGCTTTGACCAAAGTCACCCTTTTTGTCTCATGCTTAACCCTATCCACTTCACTAACCCTAGTTCACTCTCTACAACTAACCATGGTTCACTTATGATAAGAATGGATTATTCTTTTCATTTTAAATTATTCTTATCATAACTCTTTCATCTTCTTCTTCATCTTCTTCTTTGAAGAAGCTTGAGGTCATCAATGGTGATTGATGCAAATGAGTGAGAAATCCAATTCTAAAGTCTACCCACTTCCTATTTCTTCATCCTCTACCTCTTCCCAAGTAGTAGAGTGTGTTTCCTTCACAAGTTTTCATGGCTTGGTGAAGGTGGAGCTTGATCTTGCGATGCTTCGACGTAGATCATCTTCGGCACGTCGTCGACGACCTAGCCCGTCCATTCTCCGATGAAGCCGACGCTAGAGCCCGGATTAGATTTGAACAGCGGAGAGGACCTCATCTCGGAGCCGTGGAGGTGGAGGACCGGATCTACAAAGGTTGTATATCCGTATTCTCATAGTTAAATGTTAACTAGTTAGCTTTTTTGCCTAGTTTTCTAGCAAACGATCCGTAGTCGGGTCTCTCGGCACCTAGATTATTTGAAAATGGCATGTTCGATGCCTTGTGAGACCTCACTAGAGTGCCTAGGAACCCTACAAGTCAGGAGGGTTGACACGAAGAACAACACAGCGGATCCACTCACGAAGGCCATTCCCCAGATACAGTTTGAGAGACTCTTCAGGATGCTTGGTATGCGATACTACAGCAGCTGGCCCTAGTGCAAGTGGAGATTGTTAGTTGTATGTATGCCCTAGAGGCCAGTATTGTACAGATGATGTATATTATATTGGATGCTTGGACATATATAGAGAGGACTTTCTTGCTCGATATGATAATATGCTATCTGGTTGCACTTTACTCTAACATGTATACTTGTCTCTTTATACTGTCTTATAGTTACATGTTGGTAAAGCCCTTAGGATGTGTACTTGACTACCCGGACTATGATGCAGATCATACTAGTGGGGACATGGTAGTCCATAAGTACATCCTTCAAGGTCCCTAGTCGTGGGTGCATCGAGACGGGGCATCGATATACCAGTGTAGACTAGCGTATACGCTTCTCGACCCATGAGATGGACGATGGATGATCCCATATCCATTGGTGTTTGACATCAGAGATGGTATACGGGTGCTCAGTAGAGACTGGGTATACTGGAGGGACTCGCCGAGAACTCCCACATGGTATTATACCTCACGTCAGATGGCAGTTCTCTGGTGACACTTGTGCAGGTTAGTCTGTAAACCCGAGATCGTCATAGAGTCTTGTGTGATTCCCACTGTGCTTTGATTTCCACCTTACCACATCCATGAGGGCGTGCAAAACGGTGGTTTTTGGGTACAGTCCCGAGTCACATAGAGGCAATGAGCGATAGGAGGGGTTTCGTCTCTCCCGGTATTGAGGGTTGATGTTGCACTGTGCTCGATTGGCCATAACAGGGAAGTCCCTGGCCAGGGCTGATTTAGAGATTTACTGGTAAGTGTTACCAGTAGTTTCTCGACCCGTTATGAGCCTCACATCGGCACGACTTATCGGTTATTGGGGTCTGACGTTTACTACCCCTAGACTTGATATGCGACATATCAGACGAGGAGACCGGACTGTATGGGAAGTGTTACCGGCAGGCTTTTACAGAGTTGGAGCGGGCTTGCTTGCTGATCTTCTGATCGCTCAATACCCGGGTAGCCGTTACGTCCAGCTAGTACCGCTGACGGCTTGTGGGTGCTTGATGTGATCATCACCTACTGCCGGCGTATTGACGAGTCTTTAGAATCCTACATAGAGGTTTTACTGGCTCAGGCAAAACGAAATAGGAGCACGTATGTGATATGTGCGGGACCGAGAATAATGCGTGTATGTGATACCGTATTCTATTCTCGCGACTTTATGTATCAGTCGGTTATATATGATATAGCCGGGTTATCGAATCAAGTGTTGATTCGATAAGTCGATACATTGAATGTTAGTCGGTTATATGTGATATGACCGGATTATTAAGTCAAGTGTTGATTTAATAATTTATTGTATAATTGTATATTTGATATACTAGTTTACATTAACTAACACTTGTTCACTTTAGGGTTTTTCTCACATGAGCACAACTTTAATGTATATATGATATATATTAAAAATGTGTTTTCTTATTGTATCATGGTTGATGATACACATGACTTGGGTGTATGAGACTTACACTATGCTACATATTATGTTGGGTTTTTAATATTCAAAGTAATTACAAAATTAGTAAAGGATTAGCTAAATGCTTGAAGCTTGTGGAAGCTTGTGGAAGCTTGTGGAAGCATTGATTAATTCCACTAAATTTGTTTTTACTATGGATATTTCTTAACCCAACCATAACTATTAGCCATAGTTATGTCTCTACAAGAGTTAGTATATGATACTCACTCACCATGGTTACCTTTCTCACTTGATCATTATCCTCATCTCTTTCTTTTGTTCTTCTTCTTCATTGTGAAAAAGAAAAAGCTTGCTAGGGTTTAATCCAAAGTGAGAAAGATTGTGAGAAATAAAATTCTAAAGAGAACCCACTTCCTATTTCTCCATCCTCTACTAGACTAGTACTTTAGTTTAGGGTGTTTGCTTCACTAATTCTCGAGTTAGTGAAGTAGAAGCTTGAGTTGGAATCCCCTCGACGTAGATCATCTTCGGCCTCGAAGACTTCAACAAAGGACGCGTCTTTCGCCTCGTGAAGCCATGCAAGGGTCCGGGAGAACCACGATCGCAGCGAAGGGACTTCAACAAGGAGCTAAAGAAGTGAAGGACCGATCTACAAAGGTTGTTGGAGATAGTGCCCTCAGAGTCAATTATTGAATTACAGACACGTGATCGCAATGATTGCGGGAGGACCTGTCCCAGTAGGACAGTCTTACTCGAGATGATAGTATGCTATCTAGTTTATCTTTATCATCGTGTACTGCTTTAGGTGGCCTTACAGGTCACTATTACACGCTGATAGAGCCCCTAGGATTCTTGCTTGACTACCAGCAGTATGAGGGCGATCATATACGTGGGAGCTGGGGTCTATAAACACATCCTTAAAAAGTCCCTAGTCGTGGGAGTTTCGAGACAGGGCATCGATTCTCCAGAGTAGACTAGTGTATACAGTCGAGACCCCGACGAGGGGCGGTGGCCGGTTTCACAAGCCACTGGTGTCAGTTGGTTCACCTAAGATGTATACAGGTGCTCATTGGGTTATGAGTACACCGGACAGGACTCGCCGGGAACCTGCTAGTTGGTATTATACCTGACGTCAGATGGCAGTTCCCTGGTGACATGTGTACAGGTTAGTTCATCGACCTGAGATCGTCTTTTGTCTCGTGTGAGTTCCCACTGTGCTTTGATTACTACCCTACCAAGCTCAAAGGAGACGTGCAAACAGGTTTTAGTTGGGTACAGTCCCGAGCCACATGGAGGCAGTGAGCGGATCTGCAGGGGTTCGTCTCTCCCGGTATTGGGGGTGAGTCCGCGCTGTGTCTAGGAGAGCCAGTACATGAAAAGTCCTTGGCCAAGGCAGGATATTTACTGGTAGGTATTCCAGTAGTATCTCAGGGTGTTCTGGGCTACACTCCGACACGACTTGTACCGCTTTTGGGGGTCTGACTTTTACCAACCCCCTAGGCCCGCCATGCGATGCTCATAGACGAACAGACCGGACTGTACGGATATTGTCACTGACAGGCTCAGTAGGGTGTCAGTATGAGTTCGCTCACAGACGTCCCTTTTGGTCAATACCTGGTAGCCCGTTACGTATAGGCTAATACCTCTGACGTGCTAGTGGTTAAATACACAACCAAGGTGTTGACGAGTCTTTAGAGTCCCCCACAGACCAGTTTCTCAAGTTTCGGGTGAAACGCTGTAGAGGCCGTATGGAGATATGGAAGGGTTTAATCAGATACGTGCGGTATTGCACGGATCGTGATCGGACGGATTTTACTAGCGGGCTTTGATTTAAGCCGGATCCTAGTATTAGAAAGTGTAGATTTTGTCTCTTTGCATTTGTATTCAGTGGGAATACAAATGCGGGCATGTATATGCAGTCGCGGGGTTTTCCTGTAATTTATTACGGGATCAGTTTTCTGAGCCGGTTTGCATTCCGTTCCGGCCGGTTTTCCTTTGTTCCTTCACGGCCGGACTTTCCGATGGAGGGGGTTATTTGCAGTTGTGCAAATTACATTTTGTGGAGGGGGTTATTTGTGATTGTGGCTTCATGATAGTTCCTTCATGATGATATTCTTTTTTAGTCTCTTCCTTTGTATTAAATGAGATTAGAATGGATTAGAAGTTGATGTGAGGCTTACTTTTGGATGTGGTCACCCCTTTGCTTTTACTACTCTCACCTTCCTTCATGAATTCATTCCCTCCACCATTTTGATGAAAAGAGGGCCGGCCACATTGAGAGAGAGAGAGGTTTCATTTTGTATGAGGGAAATTTGATTATCTCATTTTTGCTTGCTACACAAATTCATCAACTTCACTCCAAAGTCCATTCTTGATTCCTCCATCATGGCAACTTCTATAACCTCAAGAGACAAAGTGTTCTACACTAGCCTACAGCATTCCATGGACGCGTCGGCTAGCCAACTTCGCGCCTGAGTTTCCTCGGTCCAGAGGTGGGAACCCGTAAAAGAAATCGGCTACGTGGTGCCCTTTCCGACGAGGAGGTGACGAACGGTGATTCCGCGGGAGATCGGAGTGGAGACGAAGATCGAAGGACACGGATCGCTTGGTATATCTCTCTACCCATCTTTTAGTTTACTAGTAGCTAGGTTAATGGCCCGATCTGGGATAAAAGTGCGCGATGGTGCCGGTTTGCAAGTTTTTGAAAGTTTTTCGTTTCCGCGTTTCCGGCGTCGGATCGATGGCCGGGGCGCCGCCGTGCACTTATATTGGTATCAGATCCACGCCATTAACCTAGTCTAGCTTGCTCTAGTATGTTTAGAACTCGATCGCACAAAAATCCCAAAAACCATATTTTCTGTGCATCAGGTTTCTGTCGAAATTTTTTTAGCTCTAAAAATTTTTCAGTATATTGCAGAAACATGTGCAGAGAATTACAAGCATTCTGTGAAAATTTGGTCGAGTGACGTCAGCATTCAACCGCGGAACCGCGGCCAAAACCACGCATTGGCCGCGGTTCCGCCGCGACTTTGACTGTTCAGTTGACCAAATTTGTACAGTGGGCTTATGAGTTTAAAATAGGGTTTTTGGAATGATCTGTTTTGGGCCCAAATTTCTTTGAGTGCTACAGTAGTGCTTGGGGCCCACTTCGGTAAATTTGATCGATCGAGAATTTTAACCATGCTAGATCTCAGTATTTACATTATATCTGCGACCGTGAATGTCATTTGATCGGTAAATCCAGTCTAACTGCTATAGCCCTTTTAGACGGTTTTGCGAACGTGACATTCAGGTTGATGTTCTGTGTTGTGCTGTGATGTTGCGGATCGGTCATGGGGGATAGCGTGGATGCAATGTTAGTACAGTTTTGGTTTTATATGTACATTTGATATTGCGGGGTGAGAGTCCGACATATGAACTGTCGTCACTGCCTGTTTGTATATTATTCTTTTGGGGCACGACCGGGTCGAGATCAATGTACCCGTTGTATGTATATTTTGCTTTCTGTAGTAGGATTACCCCGCGGAGGGGTGCACGGATAGCCGGGTTCTAGAGGGCAACGGGCCCGCATCTCATGGCGTTGATACGGAGGGGGCTTTACTCTAGAATTGGCAGGGCTATTCGCCGCACTCGTAGGGGGTACAGGTTGACCCAAGGAGGGGTGCCCAAGTTACCGGATTCCGTGAAGTGCTGGGTGGTCCATTCACGTTGCTGAAAGGGGCTGCCTCGCTTCAGGTTTTGGCGGGTAACTTGCCGCGCCCGTAGGGGTCTAGGATTTCATTGCACAGGCTATCCACATGACCAGGGGAACGTCGAGTTTCAGTAGCGGCTCTATGAAACCCGGGGATCCCAGATATCTGTATTGTTCTGTAATGCTTATTACATTTCTGTGATGTTGCATTTTATCACGCCTTGAGCGAAATATTATATATTGATATATATACTAGTAGATGTTGTATATGTTTTGCATCCGCGCTAGTCCAGTCCCCGCTCTGTCGTTAGTTAAGTAACCTAACGGGTGATGACGGGACCCAGTGGCGAATGCGGATGGCATATACGTACATCATTATTTTCGTTCTTTTGTGGTGTGATCAATTGATGGGACTGCGTTGATTCGGATCAATGCAAGATAAATAAACCTATTTTGATGTTGTTGGAACATTTTTCAAAAAGCTGTTATTGCAAGGGCGTTCTCTTTTGTTTTGCATAGTGGTATTCGGTTATGAATATCCAGCTCCTCAGTCGACGAGGCAAGGGCCGAGATCCCTTCACCGGGAGTGACCCCTTGGACAGAAGTTTGCGTCAGGGAAATAACTTCACTATAGTCATTTACTTTTGCTTTGCATCGTGGTATTCAGTTGGAATATCCTACACCTCATTCCACGGGGAAAGAGCCAAGATCCCTTCACCGGGAGTGACCTCTTTAGCAAAGGTTTTCGCAACTATATTTTTAAAAGCTATCCAGTTCCTTCAACGATATCAAGTTCATTACGTTAAAGGTTTTCGCCAGAAACCATTCGTAGCCCTCCGTCGTTTCATATGGGTAGTCAATACTATTCAAGCCGTGTTTGTTGGCCAAAGTCAAGACACAGTGTTTGGTAGCTATTGGGTATTCATATGCTGCATAGATAGATGCGTTGGTTTGGGACAGTCGTATAGCCTTGTTGGCCAAAGTCAAAGGCTTGTACGGGTGGGTTCAAATTAACCTGGAGAACGACGGGTAGAACTTGACATGTGACTTATGATTTGTTGGCCAAAGTCAAGGTCATAAGAGCATGGGGCAAAAATCACATCGGGAGTTTCTAAAGAAACTGAAACTTGCCAGATATGCGCATACCTTCTGGAGTGTGATAACGTGAGCGGATTCCGTCACGTTATCATGCGATGATAGTTGGATCCCGATTCCCACTGATGAGTTGGTTTACTCCTCGGGTGATCCCGGCTAATTCTTCTTTCAGGTTTGGGGAAGAATTTGACGTTACATTGGGAGGTTTCCTGATTAAATAAAGTGATAACCATTCTGATCTAGGTTGGAGTGCACGCTGAGTGTTTCTTTTCTCTCTCTCTTTGGCAGCGACCATGACCCGACCCTAGACTATGACTCAGTGACCAAAATTAACCGAACCTTCTTTAACACTGGCTTTTGGATTGTCAGAGTTGCAAACCTCATTACCACTCCTACTTTTACCCTTTTCTCCAGGACACCCCATATTACTACGAACGTCCACTTCCATTGGACAAAACCATCGTATGGTTATATACGAACTCGAAGGAATTCGATGATGGTTTCCGGTTCTGGAGAAAACGAATAGGACTATTCAGTTGTCTTTTCCTTTTACCTTCTCTCAGGTTGCGAGTACTCCTTGGTTTAGGAGATAGTACACCTATTACGCAAATTGGATAGTCTTCTTCCAAACCTTAGGCTGGCGCCGAACGGTAGGGAATGAAGAAAACCAATTAGCATAACGATGGTGTGCAGAAGGTATTAAGTAAAGACATATCAAGGGATTAGTAAGATGGCAAAGTAAATTGCGACTGCTATTCACGACCAAACCAAGTATTTCTTCGCCAATCCTAAATCACCTTTGTATTTCTCCAGGACACTCCGTATCACTACGAAGATCCACAGTTTATTGGATACTCCATCGTATGGTTATATACGAACTCGAAAGGAACTTGTTCCAGTTCGGGGATGGATTCTGGTTCAGGAGAAACAGGAATAAGGTTTATTCGATTGTCTTTTATCTTCACCTTCTCTCGCATTGCGAGTACTCCTAGGATTAGGACAGTACACCCATTATGCTTATTGGATAGTCTTCTTCCAAACCATAGGCTTGTGCCGAACGGTAGGGAAGGAAGAAAACCATTTGGCCTAAAGGAGTGTGCAGAAGGTAACGACTAAAGACATATAAAGGGATTTGGAGAGGTGGCAAAGAGATATACGGTTACAGTTGTGAATCTGGATAATGGAAGAGGCATTACTAGGAATACCGGGATACCCCATCGAAACATTTCAATGTTTCAGTTTCACTGTGTACTGTTAAAAGAAAACTGATTTCCCAATTAGACACTTGCTCCAGGGTATGTATTTACCAGATTTGATTCTCACATCTGTATGGTTTTACAGATGATGAGTAGGAGTAAGTTATTGGGAATTAGGTGATCATCCTCATTATATCGGGATTCGTTGTAATTGGTGATATTTGAGGAAATCGCCCAGGGTTGTTTGCCTGACGGCAAATATTTGGTTTTGAATATCCGTTGTTGTGCACCAATTTCAAATTGATATATCTGTACGTCTATTTTCATAGAGTGAGATATACCTTTTTGAAATTATGTCCATGACATTTACCTATATCAGTGGATGGTTAGGTAAGGAGCATTAAACAGCGGTGTAATTCTTCTTAACCATAATTATAGTTTTCAACCTACAACACACAGTGAATGAGTTATTAGACTCAGGGGACTTATACAGAGTATTGTATATTGTCCAGTGTCCATTAGGACAGAGGGGTTAGTACTCATACTATATTCTGTTTACTTATGACTTCGCTTGTTCTTAAACACGTGTTTCGTAGAAACACAGGGTCCAAGTTTTGAGAAGTTATAGGTATATGAATAAAGTAGAGAACCAGGTATTGCAAGTATCGGGATTCTTCAAGGTGATCGAAGATATAGATACTTGTGTATGGTATTCAGATGATAGTAATGATTAAGAGAACTTGCTTCTCTTTCAGGTTACTCATAATTGGAAGCATTCCTAAGTTGAGTAACGATGATCGGCCTCCTTCCATTTAGTTGACATGCACTGGAGACAGCTGCATGATTTGAATCTGGATCCAATTAAATCAGTGCCTCTGTTTCTATATTGGATATAGAACAGTTCATATCTTGACATTGTTAAGGTACGGGGAGTTGTCCGGCTTATGCTTAAAACCAGACACTGGACAACTCAAGGCACGTTTCTGTAATGGCTGTTTGTGGGTTAACCCGGGCTATGACGAGGGTTGATATTCTACCATCTGGAAGATCAATAGTGATATTGTTCTTGACTCGCCACAGTTTTAATAAAAATGGATTTTTTCAGAAAACAGTAGTGGGGGTATGGTAGAACTGGTAGTGATTCCAGAACCGCAAACGATTACTGAAGATTTGATAAGAACCTAAAGATTCAATCTGATTTGACATTCCATTGGCCACTCCGCAGATATGGTGGGTAACCTCAGGCACCCGAGAGGTACTTCGGTATGCTCAAGGACGGTAGCAGGGAGGTTCTTGTTTACCCAGACTTTCCATTGCTGTTGTTCCAGACTGTGAGACCCGGCAGGAGGATGAGTATAGCGTCATTCTAAACTAGTTTTAGAAGTGTACGTCTATATGACTCTGCCAGAGGGTTGTCGTTGTCAGTGGGAGCAGCGGAAGCATTGTTGGACAGGTGGCTTATGTCTATTTACAGACTAAAGCGGATACAGCGGAGATAAATCATCTATTTCTGATGTGACAGTCACAGGTTTGACTTCATCAGAATAGGGGATGGATCTGTTAAGAAGGTAGTAGGGTGTGATGTCCTGGTATTTGATGACATACACAGAGTAGGAAGTGATATTCCAATACTACGATCGGTTATACTTTGGTTGTCACACAGTAGTTTCTCCACATAGGAATTGGATCTTATATCGTACATTCTGGTTACTAGATCTATGGTTTTAGATCTAGATTTGGGTGGTTTCCCAATCAGGGTACTTAGACAGCATTTTAAGAGTATTTAGAATGGACGACTCCTGACATGGTGGTGTACCTGCAGGTAATGGAGTCACCCTCTCTAAAAGTGTCTTAAAGACTAAAGGGGAGAGAGATATGCATGATTGGCAGATCACTTGCTTAGGCAATTGAGTCAATCATGAAATGTCAAGTACCACACCAGATGTTGTTTTTGCAGTAGGTGCAATAAGTAGATATTGATCCAATCCTGGAGAAACATTCGGAAGCAGTTTTAGAACATAAGTAGATGTTCTAGGGATTTGATAACGGCAGCCTCTTTTAGGAGACGGTTATCATTCCAGGCTTCCAAGGTGACCTGGATGACAGAGTGACTGTCAGAGTTATAGTTTTCCCTCTGACGAGGGGCAGTATTTTAGACAGGTGGTCCAGGTGGATACTGAGGGAAGGATGGTGCAGGATACTGATTAAGTTCAGTTGACGATACAGTCTAAGAAGTTTGGATTTGGAGTTCACTTGTGAACTAGGTCCCATCATATATCCAGACATATTCTAAGACAGGTATTGCTCATTTCGGGAGATGGCTTTCTCCGTGAACTTGATATAAAGAGAGACATAGAAAGAAACATCAGAGCGGATCCACTCACTGAGGCTATTCCTCGAACGCAATAGTTTCGCAAACGAGCTTTATGAGACTGACTAGTAGAGGAGTTGGGTGTTCGGTAACACACGGGTTGTGAGTATACGACATCGCAATAATTAGCCTTGAGTGCAAGTGGGAGATTGTTGGAGATAGTGCCCTGAGAGTCAATTATTGAATCACAGGCACGTGATTGCAATGATTGAGGGAGGACCTGTCCCAGTAGGACAGTCTTACTCGAGATGATAGTATGCTATTTGGTTTATCTTTATCATCGTGTACTGCTTTAGGTGACCTTACAGGTCACTATTGCACGCTGATAGAGCCCCTAGGATTCTTGCTTGACTACCAGCAGTATGAGGGCGATCATATACGTGGGAGCTGTGGTCTATAAGCACATCCTTAAAAAGTCCCTAGTCGTGGGAGTTTCGAGACGGCATCGATTCTCCAGAGTAGACTAGTGTATACAGTCAAGACCCCGACGAGGGGCGGTGGCCGGTCTCACAAGACACTGGTGTCAGTTGGTTCACCTAAGATATATACAGGTGCTCATTGGGTTATGAGTACACCGGACAGGACTCGCCGGGAACCTGCTAGTTGGTATTATACCTGACGTCAGATGGCAGTTCCCTGGTGACATGTGTACAGGTTAGTTCATCGACCTGAGATCGTCATTTGTCTCGTGTGAGTTCCCACTGTGCTTTGATTACTACCCTACCATGCTCAAAGGAGACGTGCAAACAGGTTTTAGTTGGGTACAGTCCCGAGCCACATGAAGGCAGTGAGCGGATCTGCAGGGGTTCGTCTCTCTCGGTATTGGGGGTGAGGTCGCGCTGTGTCTAAGAGAGCCAGTACATGAAAAGTCCTTGGCCAAGGCAGGAGATTTACTGGTAGGTATTCCAGTAGTATCTCAGGGTGTTCTAGGCTACACTCCGACACGACTTGTACCGCTTTTGGGGGTCTAACTTTTACCAACCCCCTAGGCCCGCCATGCGATGCTCAAAGACGAACGGACCGGACTGTACGGATATTGTCACTGACAGGCTCAGTAGGGTGTCAGCATGAGTTCGCTCACAGACGTCCCTTTTGGTCAATACCTGGTAGCCCGTTACGTATAGGCTAATACCTTTGACGTGCTAGTGGTTAAATCCACAACCAAGGTGTTGATGAGTCTTTAGAGTCCCCCACATACCAGTTTCTCAAGTTTCGGGCGAAACGCTGTAGAGGCCGTATGGAGATATGGCAGGGTTTGATCAGATACGTGCGGTATTGCACGGATCGTGATCGGACGGATTTTACTAGCGGGCTTTGATTTAAGCCGGATCCTAGTATTAGAAAGTGTAGATTTTGTCTCTTTGCATTTGTATTCAGTGGGAATACAAATGCGGGCATGTATATGCAGTCGCGGGATTTTCCTATAATTTATTACGGGATCAGTTTTCTGAAGTTGCCAGTTTGCATTCCGTTCCGGCCGGTTTTCCTTTGTTCCTTCGCGGCCGGACTTTCCGATGGAGGGGGTTATTTGCAGTTGTGCAAATTACATTTTGTGGAGGGGGTTATTTGTGATTGTGGCTTCATGATAGTTCCTTCATGATGAGATTCTTTTTTAGTCTCTTCCTTTGTATTAAATGAGATTAGAATGGATTAGAAGTTGATGTGAGGCTTGCTTTTGGATGTGGTCACCCTTTTGCTTTTACTACTCTCACCTTCCTTCATGAATTCATTCCCTCCACCATTTTGATGAAAAGGGGGCCGGCCACATTGAGAGAGAGAGAGGTTTCATTTTGTATGAGGGATATTTGATTATCTCATTTTTGCTTGCTACACAAATTCATCAACCTCACTTCAAAGTCCATTCTTGATTCCTCCATCATGGCAAATTCTATAACCTCAAGAGACAAAGTGTTCTACAATAGCCTACAGCATTCCTTGGACGCGTCGGCTAGCCAATTTCGCGTCCGAGTTTTCTCGGTCCAGAGATGGGAGCCCGTAAAAGAAATCGGCTACGTGGTGCCCTTTCCGACGAGGAGGTGACGAACGGTGATTCCGCGGGAGATCGGAGTGGAGACGAAGACCGAAGGACACGAATCGCTTGGTATATCTCTCTACCCATCTTTTAGTTTGCTAGTAGCTAGGTTAATGGCCCGATCCGGGATAAAAGTGCGCGGTGGTGCCGGTTTGCAAGTTTTTGAAAGTTTTTCGTTTCCGCGTTTCCGGCGTCGGATCGGCGGCCGGGGCGCCGCCGTGCACTTACAAAGGCTGTATTTCGTATTCACTTAGTTGTAAACATAGTTTACTTGCACATAAAACCCTAATTTTCTAGCAACGATCTTGTTTAGGGTTATTCCGCACGGCTAAAATTTTAAACGGGCATGTTTGATGCTTCCTTAACCCTTGTTAGAGTGCCTAGTAACCCTACACGTAGATCGCCAGGAGATCGAGGTAAAGAGAGTAGATACAGAGAATAACACTGCCGATCCATTCACAAAGGCCATTCCTCAGACGCAGTTCGAGAAGCTATTCGAGATGATAGGTCTGCGATATGCCAGTACATAGCCCTAGTGTAAGTGGGAGATTGTTAGTGTTTATGCCCTAGAGGCCATTACTGTATCATACTAGTTTGTATATTACTTAATGGAAGCTTGGGATATTCACAGTTGTATTGACAGTCTTGCTAAAAATGGTAGTATGCTACTTGGTTTAAGTCTACTTTAATGTGTGCATATGTTTCTTTTAACATATCGCTTATACATATTAGTAGAGCCCTTAGGATCTTTGCTTGATTACCAGCGTTGTAATGGCAGTCACACTAGTGGGGGCTGGGTAGTCTATAAGCAACATCCTATACAGGTCCCTGGTCGTAGGATTATCGAGACAGGGCATCGATACTCCGGAGTAGACTGGTGTATACGCTCCTCATCCCAGCATAGGGAGATGGTCTGTCCCACAGCCATCAGTACGACGTACTGGAGATAGTATGCAGGTGCTCGTTAGGTTACGGGTACACCGGACAGGACTCGCCGGGAACTGCAGGTTGGTCTTATACCCATCGTCAGATAGCAGTTCCCAGGTGACATAAGTACAGCTTAGTCCGTCGACTTGACACCGCTACTTCACCTCGGGTGTGTTCCCACTGTACTTAGATTACTACCCTACCACGGCTCAAAGGAGTCGTGCAAACAGGTAGTAGTTGAGTGCAGTCCCGAAGCACTTGGAGGCAGTGGCGGTTAGACAGGATTTGTCTCTCCCGGTATTGGGGGTTGATATCGCGCTGTATATGGAGAGCCATTACGCAAAGTCCCTGGCCAGGGCAAACGAGATTTACTAGTAGGTTCCAGTAGTTTCTCATGGTGTAATGGGCTTCACTCCGACACGACTTATACCGCTATTAGGGGTCTGACGTTTATCGCCCCCTAGGCCCGATATGCGATAGTCCTAGACGAACAGACCGGACTGTACGGAGATTGTCACATCAGGCTCAGTTGGAGTTCGGATGGGTTTACTCATCGTCCTCCTTATCGACATCTACCTGGGGACCGTTACGTACAGCTAGTACCGCTTGCGGCCTATGGTTAAATCCACTGCCAGTGTAGTGTCGAGTCTTTAGAGTCCCACACAGAGAGTTTCCCTGCACCGGGCAAAAGGTGTAGAGGCCGTATGGTTTTACGGCAGGGCCGCGATCACTTACGTACATTATTGTACATATAACTAACACCTGGGCGGCAGAACCAACAGAGCGGAGGACAAAAAGAAAGCCCCTCGTTTCAAATTAAGGACAAGAACCTCCCCGCTCCCATTTATCATAGGCCGAAGGCGAAGAGGAGAGCTTGAGGACCAAGCGACGAACAGTCGATCGGAGACCCCCGAAATAGGCCTCTACCGCCATCTCCATGAGCCCGTAAAGAAGCCTCGACGAGCACTACTCTCTCGGAGGCCAACCAAAGGATATACGGAGTCTAGAGGAAGGTGCCGGTGTTAAAAGGAAAGGAAGACGAATACGTTGATGATGAAGTTGGGGACAACCCCCTTTCGCTTGCAATATTATGAACGAGCCTATTCCTCAAAAGATAAAGATCCCCACTGTACACAAATTTGATGGATCAGGCGACCGTCTTGAACTCCTAAGTTGATATGCCAAATTCGACTAATTCAGGTCATTTATACATACTATACAGCGGTAGTCAAAACCGTGTGATTTCAACTTCATAAAAATAACCAATTTTAAGGAATTCCAAAATTTTCAAGAGCTAAAACCAATTTTTAAACGGTTTTGTGAATTTTTAATATGAAAATAACTTAACATGGGTTAACTGTGGTCTATGATTGCCGGGGTTAACACTGTCAGCTTATTTTGGGATTTTAAATGAATTTTAAGAGAATTTTTGCCTCACAGTACAAATTGCGGCCAAGGATCAACAGCAATTAACACTACAAGTCAATTTTGACTGTTTAAAGGCAATTTTGAGAATTTTGAGACCGAACCAAACTTGATCAAGGAACCACTAGGAACTTGGTTTGAAAACCGAAGGACATGGATCAACTCGGTATAACCATCTAACTTCTTATATATAGCTTGCTAGTTTAGGGTTTAAGATAGATCCAGGTATCCGGTAATAGTAGTGTCAGTTTAGTAAATTTTTGTTCCGCATTTGGCCACGGTTTGATGGCCGGGGCGCTGCCGTATCCCAGCATTGTATAGGTCTTCTCTCAATTATCATAATCACCTACTTACGATCACAACAATTATCTTGAGGGTACTATATCTAATAAAATATGGATAGCATATTTTGATATCCTAAATTTGATGTTTCTATTCAATTTTTTACATGGCTAAATCCATATAATTTGCTCACTCATGATGCCACGTTTTTTAAAAAATTAATGTGATATCAATGTAACATCATAAAATTTTAAATGAAAATATGTACTCACATGATTCTGGCATCAAAACTTGACATGTGGAATGACCTCAATTGGCAAATAGCATGGATTTCCTCTTCCCTTTCTGTTCTCTCCTCTCACTTCACCTTATCTTCAACCTTCTTTTCCTCCATTTTCTTAATTTTTTATTCTTTTTCCTTTTCCTTACCTACATTTTTTATTTTTATGCAAATCCAATATGAGGTGGTTCCTCTAACTAACTGATTGGGCTGCTTTTTTTAATAAAAAAATAAATGTTTTGTTTAATTTCTTCACCCTTGATTCTAGTTATCTACTAGCATTTTTGTAGTTGGAATTTTTATGAAGATTTTCTTTATTAATTTTAACTACATACATAACACTTGTAAAATAATAATGGTGTAGTATTTAATTACCTGTATTGCATATAAAATAATTGTGTTTTTTTGTTTAATTTCTTTGAAAAATTAAAAAGACAGGCCAACAATCAATTTCAAAATTAAATGACTCTTTTCTTCCTATAATAGTAAAGATTTTTAGCACGTGAGTTACACGTAATATTAGGGACTTTTATGAGGATTTTCTTTATTAATTTTAACTACATGCATAGCACTTGTAAAATAATAATGGTGTGACATTTAATTACGTGCATTGCATATAAAACAATGGTGTTTTTTGTTTGATTTCTTTAAAAAATAAAAAAGTCATGTAAATTTCAAAATTAAATAAGCCCCTTTCTTTTGCCTTATAATAGAAGAGATTTTTGGCACGTGCGTTGCACGTGATAATAAGGATTTTTATGAAGATTTTCTTTATTAATTTTAACTAAGTGCATGGCTCTTGTAAAATAATAATGGCTGACATTTAATTGTGTGCATTGCACATAAAACAATGGCAGTTTTTATTTGACATCTTTAAAACATTAAAAAGCCAGGTCAACGATCAATTTCAAAATTAAATAAGCCCCATCCTTTAGCTCTGCAGTACTAGAGATTTTTGGCACATGCCATGTAATGATAAGGATTTTTATGAAGATTTTCTTTATTAATTTTAACTATGCGCATAGCATTTGTAAAATAATAACGGCGTGACATTTAATTAATTACGTGCGTTGCACATACAATAATGGAGTTATTTTGTTTGGCTTTTTTGAAAAATTTAAAAGCCATGTCAACGATTAATTTTAAATTAAATGAGCCCCATCACTTTAACCCTGTAATAATAGAGATATTTAGAGAGAGATAATAATTTAAGATTTACCATGGTTGGCTATATGTCATGCAAAGGTGGCCCATTCCTAAAAGAGAAATCTCAAAATGAGATGAGAAAATATGGGTAGTTTACAAACGAAGATGATGGGCGAGATATGCTCAATTATAGGAAGTGGAAATATCTGAATTTATTTGAACAGATAACTATTATATTTTCTGTATAGTTATTGTAACTGTCTTATAAACTCAAAATTTAAAGTTGGAATCAAATTTCAAATTTACACAATATTTTCTGTTTTCCATATGGCATTGTAAGAAGTAATGTTAGTTGAATTTTATCATCCAATTCTCATTCTCACCCTTAAGATTTAGCTTATAACAGTAAAGATTATAGTGCTAATAGAAAAGGCTCTCTAATTTTGAAATTGATTGCTGATTTGACATTTCCATTCTTCAAGAAAAATCAATAAAAGGCCATAAAAACTCCAACCAAAACTCATAACCAAAACTAACTCCATCACTTATTATAGAAAAAACTAAATCCGTCATATGGTAACTATCTGGTTATATTATTACAATTTTTATGAAAAATAAAGTCATTGAAATTTGATATATATGAGATTCATTTTACGCATAAATTTGTAAAGATAATAGTAGTGATAATGCAAGGCTGATAGCACGAGTGCAGAATATTCCATCCATACAAATCCAAAACCGATCCGATCCGATCCGATCCATTTCAAACACATAAATTGCTTTTTTATTTTCCCATTTTAGCCCTTTCGGTTCTCATCCCTGATCTCTTTCCTTTTCTCCAACTCCTCGATCTCAAGCAATCAAACCCCCAACTCGCCTCTCGTCTCAATCTAGGGTTAGGGTTTCGAACCTTCGGATCTGCTAATCAATGGGCGGCGACGGCGACTCCGCCGCCACCGTGAACATACGGAGCTCGAACGGGTCGAAATTCTCGGTGGAGACGGCGTTTGATGTGACGGTGGAGGCGTTTAAGGAGGTGGTCGCGGAGAGGTCCGATGTGCCGGCGGCGCAGCAGAGGCTGATCTATAAAGGTCGCATCTTGAAGGATGATCAAACTCTTACGAGCTACGGTACTGAGATTTTAATTTATGTTAGAAATTGTTTCTGTTTTGAGCGTAATTTTGTATAATTGACCTAGATTAGGTAAAAAGCCAGCATTACTTATTTAGGTTGATTCGGCTGTTTTGTTGTGTTCGATCATGTAGAGTTTATCTGAAAGTGTGTCCTAGCACCACCACAAGGTTTTAACCGGCATCATGCATGCAATTTTCAAATTTTTGGGTGCTAAGCTACACTAACCCAGAATCTAACTAGAGTATTAGGGTTTATATGATGATATAGTAAGCTTTACACTAAGTGAAAGAAACAACCACCTTTGAAGACCAAGTCCTTCATTTCTAAAGCTCCGGATAGTAGTCCATACGACTCCTCTAGGCTCCACTTGAAGAATGAACGAGGTTTCTTCGCGATCTTCGTGTCGAAGATGATCCACCCGAAGTTCCTATAGGTCAAGCTTCCTCTTCACTAATCTAGTATTAGTGAAGTAAACAACCTAGTCTAAAATGCTAATCTAGATTAGGATGATGAAGTAGGGGTTTTAAGCTCACTTAGGTTTATCCAAAGCCCTATGGTTCACATCACATGTGAGGGTTAGGGCTTGGAGCATGAGGAAGAGGAAGAAGGAAAATGGAGAGAGCTAGAGAGAGAGAAGCAAATGAACTCTTGAAAAATCACAAGTGAAGAATGACTACTACTCACTTATTAAAGCATACAATTTTTCACAATAATGAATTGAACCATGCTTCAATAGTGCAAACAAATGAATAAACAATTGTTTTATCCATGCCTCACCCATTCCACAAATATCTCCCCATTTTCCACCTCTTTTTTTATTTTCTAAAAATAGAAAATCCAACCATGCTTTATATATATATATATATTAATATATATTAAGAGAAGAAAATATCTAGTGAGCAATAATGGTAGTTAATATATAATTATATCAAATATAAATATATATCAAATTATTAAATCAACGCTTGATTTAATAATCCGATTATATCATATATAACCGACTAATATCATTTATTTGTATATCAATTATCAAATCAACACTTGATTCAATAATCCGGTTATATCACATATAACCTAACGATATCAAATGTCGCCAGATTAGAATACGATATTACATACTCGTATTTAATCTGGCTCCCGCACATATCAGCATATGTGCCTTATTTCGTTTCGCTTGAACTAGGAAACCTCTGTGTGGCTCTAAAAACTCATCAATACGCCAGCAGTAGATAATGATCACATCAATTACTCACAAGCCATCAGCGGTACTAGCTGGACGTAACGGCTATCCAGGTATTGAGCGATTAGAAGATCAACAAGTAAGCTTGTCCAAACTCCCATGAAGCCTATAATTAACACTTATTGTACAGTCCGGTCTCTTCATCTGATATGTCACATATCAAATCTAGAGGTGGAATCGTCAGACCCAGTAACTTGATAAGTCATGCCGATGTATGACTCATAACGGTTCAAGAAACTATTGATAACACTTACCAGTAAATCTCATTAGCCTTGGACAAGAACTTGCTGTTATAGCCAATCGAGTATAGCGCATCATCAACTCCCTATACCGGAAGAGACGAAACCCCTCCTATCGCTCATTGCCTCCGTGTGACTCGGAATATCGATGCCCTGTCTCAATACTCTCTTGACTAGGAACAGTTAAAGGATGTGCTTGTAGACTACACATGTCCCAGTAGTATGATCCGCATCATAGTCCTGGTAGTCAAGCAAATATCCTAAGGGCTTTATCAACATATATCAGAGAGACAGTATAATAATACAAGTGTATATGTTAAGATAAAGAGCAACTAGATAGCATACTATCATGTTGAGTAAGAAAGTCCTCTATATATATGTCCAAGCATCCATTATATCATACAATAATAGCCTCTAGGACATGCATATTCCTAACATTATATATGCCCCGTGCAGGGTTGAAAGACTCGAGGTTTGGTGTCTTCAGATACAACATTTGCAATCAGTCATCCTTTAGCTCTTAGTATTTTCTTAATGTGAAAAGATTATCTTGTTGATAATCTCATCAAGTTAGATGGCAAATAATTAGCGGACATGCCTTTGCGTTAACATCGTAGTTATAAATGATTGATTCATGATGTTATTTTATTTTGAACATTAGGGAAGAGATGTTTAATGTGGGTAGAAAGGGGCAAAGGATTGAAGTTCTTATTTTTAGGACTGAGACTTGCATGTAAATATTAATTTTTTGGGTTTTTTTATATAGGGGGTGCAAAACTTGCAGATTTTGAAGACAACCGCCAAAATTTCATATTTTGTATATAAAATAATCTCCAAATAATCTCCAAATAAATAAACCAATTTTGCCCTGTGGTTAAAATTCCATCTACAACCAAGTTAAATGTAAGTGGAATATTTTTATTTATTTTTATGGAATAAATATTTAGAATATTATTTAACTTTGAGGTACATTAGTTCTGGAAAATGAGTGGAAATATTTCATTTTATGGACGACCATTCCTTGTAAGGCTACTCAACCTGAAGTGGAGTTTATATTCTAGGTACAACCGTATATGCCCCCCCCCCCAAAGGATCCATTAGTTTTTCTCTTTCTTTATTGTTCATAAACTTAATAATGCGGACTTTTGTGTTGTGACCCAAACGTTACATTTCTTAGTTTATTTGGGCTCGTTCCTGTTAGGACTTCTGGCACTTCTCTAAAGTTCAATGCTATTTGTCTAGAGATGTAAAATGATGGAAAACAAATTACATAGTAATATAAAGTTGAAGAGCCTGAAATAATTCAAGTCTACAATCTAGCTTTTGTAATCCACCTTTGGGTCTGTGAGGCTACTATGTAGCGTTTCTTTTAAATTATATTTTGCTCCTTGTATGTTCTTCGAGAAAATGATCTGTTGTGAAGTTTGTTTATCTTTTAAGTAAAGTTTATCTAATCTATTGACATGCATGTTTACTGAAATTCTTACGGAATGCATTTATTGTCCTACCTCTTCTAATATCCCAGCCAAGGTTAGAACATGCTAGATTATATTGGAGTGTACTGGAGCACTCAAATTTGATGTAAAAGCTTCTAAACAGTAAAATGTGCTGACACCATTCGTGCCCCTGCTTCCAAAATGTTTGATTCTTTTTTAGACATAGCGCATTGCTGCTTTTTTGGTCCAACAAATTGATTTTTATTTCTTAAACTTTTTATGTAAGCAAATCGACATATTTGGCCTAAGCCCTATCAAGCTACAGTTCAGGATCTCATAGGTTTGACTTTGACAAATTGTTTCTGTTAATTTAGACCGGACTAAGTTACGTTGTATTCAAGTAAATTTTGCTTTTCAAAAAAGAAAGCAGTGTGGATGTCATGTTTGTATACCACTCTGTCTTTCATGCTTTTGATTAAATTGATATCTGTTGCATCTTTGGTAGGTGTGGAAAGGAACCATACTATTCACTTGGTTCGCGGTGCTGCACCACAACCTGCTCCATCTAGCACAGGAGCATCCAACCTTAGTGCTTCAGAAACTGCAAACAATAAACCGGGAGTTGCAAGAGATGTTGGTGGAGGTTTCGAGGAACAAGGTATTGGTGACTCATTATTTGGACTTGGCAGTACTGGTGCCTCTGATTTATTTGGAGCGAGACTTCCAGGGCTTGATCAGATGCAGCAGCAGCTAAGTCAGAACCCTAACATGATGGATTTAATGAACTTGCCTGCGATCCAGAACATGATGAACAACCCTGACCTGATGCGAAACTTGATCATGAGCAATCCTCAAATGAGGGAAATTATAGACAGGAATCCCGAGCTTGGACACGTGCTTAATGATCCCAGCACTCTTAGGCAGACTCTGGAAGCTGCAAGGAACCCCGAAATTATGAGAGAAGTTATGCGGAACACCGATAGGGCTATGAGCAACATTGAGTCCTCTCCTGAAGGGTTTAATATGCTCAGGCGCATGTATGAAACTGTTCAGGAGCCGTTACTTAATGCCACGGCAATGGCTGATGAGACTAGAAATGGTGCGGGGTCAAATCCACTTGCTGCCCTTTTAGGGAACCAGGGCACCATGCGGTCCTCGGATCGGGCACCAAACTCTTCAACTACCGGTTCTGAAGCAACTGCTGGGTCGCCTGCTCCAAATACCAATCCACTGCCCAACCCATGGGGCAATGCAGGCAACTTACATTTCATGTTGTCTCTTTAAGTCACTGCCATTGCACCAAAACTTTAGAGTTTTGCAGGTTGAGTGATATGACGTTATTTGCTAACACACCCATTTTCGGATAGATTGCCCTTTTGCCAGCTGAAACCTGTGCTTTCTTCCAGCATATATTTTGTAAATTTCCTTTTAAAATGTTCGCTTGGTGAGATTTTAACCTTTGGTACCAGCGGATCACTTCCATCACAAAGTTTTTATAAGGGCTGAGAGATATGTTTAATGGCTAATTGCACAAAACCCACTTGTATATTACTCCATGCAGCACTTATACCGCCCTCAAGTGATTTATTAGTGCAAACTATGAAGCACTGAAACTTATAAATGCCTCACGAATCGTCCCCGATTGTGCGTATCGGAGTCCGTAACTCCCGGATTCATTTGGACTTGTAAATGTCTCACCAACCTCTCTTAATTTGACGTCTGTTCTCTTTCTCTAAAAAATTAAAGCTCTCAAAAATTTGAAAGTGCATTGAATATCTAGCCTAATGCTGTTATTTATTTATATTGATATATATTTATATGTATAGCTTAATTTATATTTATATTTATTTAATTAAAAATCGATATAAAAACGTGTCCCGTATCCTAGGTTTTCGGGAAATTGCGAATCCGCAAGTCCGTATCGTATCCCATACCCGTATCCGAACCTGTGCTACATAGAGTGCAAACACCCCAAACCCTCAAATTCAACTCTAAACAACTCAATGATTGTCGAATTTAACAGTGAAAGCTATTGTGTTGTTTAGAATTGACTTTGAGTGGCCTTTTGGGTTTTTGGTTGATGAACAGAGGGTGTGTTTGTGCTAACATTTACTTTATGGGGTATAAGTGTTATACCGGGTAAACTAAATGGGTTTTGTGCAATTATAGCTATATTTTATCTTCCATATTTAGTAGGTTATGCACTTGAATACATTGGTACTTGCAATAATCTGTTTAACAGCAGTATGTACACCAGCCAACAATGCGAGATCTATTGCTAGTGTAGGGAGTTTACTTGGCCTTGATTCCATGTTAGGTGGGCTGGGAATGCCAGAGTTGGAAGGCTTATCTGGTGGCATGCCTGACCCTTCTATCTTGAATCAGGTTATGCAAAACCCGGCCATGACGCAAATGATGCAGAATCTTCTTTCAAGCCCTCAGTATATGAATCAGGTAATTGGAAACCACCTTACATTTAGTAATTAGCCACCCTAAGTGCATTTATAATTTGTACGAACTTTTATTTGCTATTAGATATTTAGTTCGAATCCCCAACTACAAGCTGCAATGGACTCAAATCCTCAGTTAAGAGAGATGTATCAAAATCCAGAATTTCTTCACCAGTTGACTTCCCCTGAAAGATTAAAGGTACCCCCCACCCCCCCCCCCCAAAAAAAAAACAAACAAACTTAGTTTAGATTCTTAGCTTGCATTTCATTACCTGATTTTCCCCTCTTTCTCTGCAGCAAATTATGTCTTTGCAATCACTTTTTTCCCAGTTTAATCGACAGACTGGCCAGTAAGTATCTTCCATATGTCATCTTTATTTGCTTCCTCGTTGAAATTTTAGATACAATAAAATATCCCTCTGCCGTTTTTTTTTTTAATTTCTTCTTTCATGAAGATAGATCATTACTATCTTTATTGGCTCACTTTGAATGCTGTGTTTGTTATTATTTTTATTCATCAGTATGTGATAGAATTGTTTTACACTGAAAACTACTACCAATGGGCAATCAGATTCCACTCTGTTCGATTGTTCATGTAATGCTGTATAATTTGCTGACCTGTTCCTTGATTTTTTGTGGTTTTTTCACTTTAATGCTGTATTGTTTAAAAATAAACAGAACCCTTTCTACTTGAGAGGCTAAAAACACCTATCTGAATCTACAAGGGAGCAAAAATTGTACGGTAATGGGGAATATTCTCTCTTTCAATTAGTATCTTCAGATTTTCTGTTCATTTAAAGTAATAAAGTGCAAAACTGCCATCCCGTGAGCGTAATACGAGTTACAACTTTTAACTTATACATATTAATGATAGAGTGGTTAAGCTGCATTGTTGGCCTTTATGTTTAAAAAATAAAAAGAAAAAAAAGACCTAAACGGATTAAAGTTTCAAAACTCTCATCATTTACGGTGATCGGTTTACATCTTTCGTTTTTCTTTTTTGGTTGAATTCTTCTAAACTAGTGTGAATGCTTTGTTACAGGGGACAAATCCAGACAGACACAGGTAAACCTCCACCACATTACATGTCATGATTTAAATTTGATTTCTTTGTAAACAGGCTCCTAAATGATGGCATTGGTTGGTTAATTGGGCCTTAATTATTAACCAATGATGGCCATGAACAGCTAATATTTTCTGAAGCTCATTTAATATTTTTATATCTCATACATTTCATATGCTATGCCCTTCTACTACTTTAGGTATGACAAACAATGGCCTGGATTTATTGAACGTGTTTGGTGGACTTGGTGCTGGTGGTCTTGGTGTTCCCAATCCCTCGAATTGTAAAGCACTCTCATATCTCTACTTCCATTATTTCAGCTCCAATCAATAAAAAAAGAAATGCCAGCATGGTGATTTCGGGGCTAAGTGTAATCTTTCGTTGTCACTGTTTCTCTCTTCCAGTGTCCCCAGAAGAATTATATGCAACACAGCTATCTCAACTCCAGGAAATGGGTTTCTTCGACGCCCAAGAAAACATTCGCGCTTTGAGTGCAACTGCTGGAAACGTCCACGCTGCAGTTGAACGGTTATTGGGGAATCTTGGCCAGTGAAAATCAAATAGGTCTATATCATAAATTATTTCTAGAATACCCAAACAAGCAAAAGCTTCAGCTCCTATTTTTTTTTCTTTTAATATCGGGAATCATCGGTGGTATTGGTGAAAGAAGATTGAACACCACGCTCTTATGGGAGCTATAGTGCATTTTTTTGTGTGTTCTTCAACTAAATGTTTCTTTAAGTTGTTATATTAAGATTTAAGAACCAGACTCTTTGCTTGTCCATAATCAACGTGTTGTGTTGATAATTGATGCCCAGGAATTGTGGTTCTGAAAGGTCAAGCTGTTATTGGTCTTGGTTAGTAAATGTAATCTTATTTATGTTATAGCGGTAATGATGATTAGAGGTGGTTCTATTTGGGGATATGGTGAAACTCTGAGGGAATGTCGACTTTAATACTGTTGCAAAATTATCAGGAAACTTGATTGAAATCTTCACCTTTGTTGTGGTATGAATGTAAATATTAATCACTTTTAACTTGTGCTCAGTGGGCTAGGTTGCTTAGCACAGCAGTGGTGTTGAATCTTTTTGATGCATGGTGCTGGTAATTTAGAGAGCAGCATCACGCAATTTTTTTGCTTTAAAGAGCTGCTTAATTTGATTTGTTTTCATGAATTATGCGTCTGTGTTGGTTGAACTTAAGTTTTCCAGTTGGAAAACTAGAATTGCCAGAAAATTGGGTTTGGTGATGGCTGTTGTATGAGGAGAGTACCATGAGAAGGAAATCTGCGACTTTCAGGCTACAGAAATGAGTCGTTGGTAGAGCTTTTCATTAGTAATTTTGTAGGTGTGATGCACAAGCCTATATGTCAAAAAGTTCATGAACAACAAATTGAGAATTTTTAAAGTTAGAACAACCAAGATAGTTAAATATGATTATACAGGTTTGCTCAGATTTGAACATCTCTACTATTATTAGTATTGGTAACTCTATAAAAAAGAATTCTTCTTTTCTATTTTACAAATAAAAAAGAGAAAATTACATGTTATATTACTCGCTTACTTTTCTCTCACCATAGCTACACTCTTCTGTATATAACGACTCTCTCCTCATTCACGTTCAAGAAAAAATAATTAAGGACTCTTCATCCCTGCTGCGTGTCATTCTCAGTATCAAATTGGAATTACAATTTCATACCTCTTTCTTATTGAGATAAAATAAAGAAGTTTTTTTTTTCCTCTAAAGAAAATAATTAGATATGTGTTTGAACCAAAAAATAGTTCGTCTCATGAAGTAGGCCGAGTAAAGAGTTTGTGGCCCATGGCACATATCGACCCAATGGAAGATATGATTAGTTGCAAATATTTGCATATAGCGCCGATTGGAGTATGGCCGAGGGCTGGATTAGGGCTGTTATCATGCCTACGAGAGGTTCAGCCGTCCATCCCTCCTCTCGTAACATGGTAATAGTATTGATCTCGTCCTCCGACCATATCAAGATTGGTGGTCACAACACAGGAGATTTAGACGTCTATTCCTGCCCTTGTGTTGTGATTTCGGGATTGGTCTCGATCTAGACGAGACGATCGGCCCTCCGCTCGATCTGGTAACAAACGACCGAGCGATTTAGACATCGATTCCTGCACTTGGATATTGAGAGCAGGCCGAGCGGTGTGACCGATGAATCATGATTCGATTTGAGGCTCGTTGTGTAGGAGATTTTGATGTCCATTCTTGCTCTTGCACTCGGTGACGAGTTCATAACCTAAGGGTTTGAGAATTTGTTTTTATCGCCAGATTATATGTAAGTCCACGGTAGCGTCCCGGCCGTCTAACAGACGCCAAATGCGGAACAAAAACTTTTTACAACTGGCGCTATCGCGTACTATAACCCGGATCTGCCATTAAAGCTAAACTAACAAATTACAAAGAGGGTAGAATTGTTATACCGAACGATCCGAGTCCTTCGGTCTTCAACCATCATCCTACGCTTTGTTGCGGCTGCTCCGATCTCCTGAATCTTCAGTCTTCTCGTCCAGGTGGCACCACGTCGACGGATCTTTAAACGGCTCCTGTCTCTGAACCGAGGCAACTCGATCATCAAGTTTGCTAAAAGAGATGACCAAGATTGATGTAGAGAATGAGTAGAACACTTTGTCTCGTTACGTCCAAAACTATGGACGAACGGTTAATGAAGTTGCCTTTTGGATTCAAATGAAATGAGAAATGAATATGTGAAATTTCCATGAACCCTAATCTTTTTGAATCAACAACCATATCCATTCACCAAGAATGGCCGGCCAATTTAAAGGGGAGGGAGGTGAGTGTAGGAATCAAGAGAGTGACCATTAGCACTAATACAAATGAATGAATCATAATGTACACCTTGTAAAACATTAATGCAAATGATGAATCACCTTAAGCTAGTCATCAAAGCATTTAATGCATCATTAAATACAACCATGAGTCACTAATCCTAGTCACCATATCAAGAAGCTTCCACTCATGACTCACCTCATGACTCACCCTTCAGAAGAAAAGATAAATCCGTCTTTAACCGAATGTTAAAGACGGGCGATAGAAAACTGGAAACTGGCAACTTCCAAAAGTGATCCTGAAACGAATTTCAGGATAACCCCGTATCAGTATAAACATACCCGCATTTGTATTACGACCGAATACAAATGCAACCGAGACAAAAATATTATATCTACACAGTATAATACTCGGATCCGGCTTAAACCAAAGCCGACCAGTATTATCTGCCCGAAATATGACACGTGCGAAAACGCACGTGCATTTTCCGAACCCTGCCATAAAACCATACGGCCTCTACAATGTTTCGCCCGAACTTGGGAAACTGTCGGTGGGGGACTCTAATGACTCATCAACACACTGGCACTGGGTATAACCTCTAGCACGTCAGAGGGACAAGCTGTACGTAACGGTTGCCTATGTATTGATTGGAAGGGAAGCTGACGAGCGAACTCATCCATAAACCCTACTGAGCTTAACAGTGACAATATCCGTACAGTCCGGTCCGTTCGTCTAAAGAGTATCGCATATCGAGTCTAGGGGGGGTGGATAAAGTCAGACCCCTAATAACGCGATAAATCGTGTCGGCATGAAGCCCATCACTATCTGAGAAACTGCTGATCCAAATCAGTAATTCTCCACTATCTCGGCCGAGGATTTCTAGTGATGGCCACCCGTGCACTGTGCGACATCAACCCCCAATACCGGGAGAGACGAATCCCCGACGATCCGCTCACTACCTCCATGTGGCTCGGGACTATACCCAAAAAATACCTGTTTGCACGTCTCCTTTGAGCGTGGTAGCGTAGGAATCAAAGCATAGTAGGAACTCATACGAGACAAATGACGATCTCAGGTCGACAAACTAACCTTTACACATGTCCAAGGAACTGCTATCTGACGATATGTATAATACCAACTAGCATGTTCCCGGCGAGTCCTGTCCGGTGTACTCATAACCCAATGAGCACCTGTATACATCTTAGGTGATCCAACTGACACCAGTGGCTTGTGAGACCGGCCACCGCCCCTTGTCGGGGTCTCCACTGTATACACTAGTCTACTCTGGAGTATCGATGCCCTGTCTCGAAACTCCCACGACTAGGGACACTTTAAGGATGTGCTTACAGACCCCAGCTCCCACGTATATGATCGCCATCATACTGCTGGCAGTCAAGCAAGAATCCTATGGGCTCTATCAACATGCAATAGTGAACTAAAGCATGTATACGATGATAAAGACAAACCAGATAGCATACTATCATCTCGAGCAAGACTGTTATATCGGTATAGGTCCTGCCTCAATCATTGTAATCACGTACCTGCGATCCAATAATTGACTTTGAGGGCACCATCTCCAACAATCTCCCACTTGCACTTGAGGCTAATTATTGCGATGTCGCATACTCACAGCCTGTGTGATACCGAGCATCAACTCTTCTACTAATCGGTTTCACAAAGCTGGTTTGTAAAACTCTTGTGTTCGAGAAATAGCCTCAGTGAGTGGATCCGCCCTGATGTTTCTTTCTATGTCTCTCATAATCTCAAGTTCGCGGAGAAAGCCATCTCCCGAATCGAGTAATTTTTGTCTTAGAATATGTCTGAATATCTGATGGGACCTAGATCATAAATGAACTCCAAATCCAAACTTCTTAGACTTTATTGATAACTGAACCTAATCAGTATCCAGCACCATGCCTCCCACAGTATCATCTTGGACCACCTGTCCATAATACTGTCCCTTGTCAGAGGGAAAACTATAACTCTGACAATCACTCTGTCATCCATGTCACCTTGGAAGCCTGGAATGATAACCGTCTCTCGAAGGAGGCTGGCGTCATTAAATCCGTAGAACATACACTCATGTTCAAAAACTGCTTCCTTATGTTTCTCCAGGATTGGATTAATATAAACTTATCGCATCTAGTGCAAAAACAACATCTGGTGTGGTACTTGATATCTCATGATTGACTCAATTGCCTAAGCAAGTGATCTGCCAATCATGCACATCCCTCTCTCCTTTAGTCTCTAAGACACCTTTAGAGAGGGTGACTCCATCACCTGCAGGTACACCACCATGCCAAGAGTCATCTATTCTAAAATACTATCAGAATACTGTCAAAGTACCCACATTGGGAAACTATCCAAATCTAGATCTAAAACCATAGATCTAGTAACCAGAATGTCTGATATTGTAGGGTTCCTAGGCATCCTAATGAGGTCTTACAAGGCATCAACCATGCCAATTTCAAAAAAAACTAGGTGCCGAGAAACCCGATTACGGATCGTTTGCTAGAAAACTAGGCGAAAAAGCTAACTAGTTAACACTTAACTATGAGAATACGGATATACAACCTTTGTAGATCCGGTGCTCCACCTCCACGGCTCCGCAATGAAGTCTCCTCGCTGTCCAAGACGGATCCCGGGCTCTAGCGTCGGCTTCATCGGAGAATGGACGGGCTAGGTCATCGACAACGTGCCGAAGATGATCTACGTCGAAGCATCACTAGATCAAGCTCCACCTTCACCGAGCCTTGAAAACTTGTGAAGGAAACACACTCTACTACTTGGCAAGAGGTAGAGGATGAAGAAATAGGAAGTGGGTAGACTTTAGAATTGGATTTCTCACTCATCTTCATCAATCACCATTGATGAAGTGGAGGTTTCTTCATTGAAGATGAAGAAGAAGAAGAAGATAAAGCTATGATAAGTTAATTCCAAAAATAAAATTAAAAGAATACTTATCATGACCAAACCATGGTCAAGTGTAGAGAATAAATCATGGTTAGTGGGATGGTTAGGGTCAAGCATGAGACAAAATGGTCACTTGGTCAAAGTCTTCATGAAGCTTCATGAACAAAAGAAAACAAGCCACCATTTTCTCATTTGCTTTTCTATTTCCAAAAGAATAAATAAATGAATAAATGAATAAGGAAATAGTAAACCCTAACCATTTCATTAACCAAGGTTTAATTCTTTACACTTAACCAAAAGGCATGCATCATCAAACATGATACAAGCAAGTGCACAAAATCATATCGCATATGCAATGCGCACATCCGAGTGAGAAAATCCATCTTAAGTAAACCGATACTAGTTGATGCAAAGTAATATATCATATATATAATTATACATTAAATCATTAAATCAACAATTGATTCAATGATCCGGTCATGTCGCACATAACCGACTAGTATCAATAGTAACAACTTATCGAATCAACACTTGATCCGATAACCCGGCTATATCGCATATAACCGATCAATGTCACAAATCGCGAGAATCGAATACAGTATCACATACTGGTATTATTCTCGGTCCCGCACATATCTCATATGCGCTCATATTTCGTTTCGCTTGAGCCAGGAAACCTCTGTGTAGGACTCTAAAGACTCGTCAATACGCCGGCAGCAGGTGATGATCATATCAAGCACCCACAAGCCGCAAGCGGTCTGCTAAACGTAACGGCCACCCGGGTATTGAGCGATCAGAAGATCGACGAGCAAGCCCTCTCACACTCCAGTGAATCCAACCAGTAACACTACCGTACAGTCCGGTCTGATCGTCTGATATGTCGCATATCTCGCCTAGGGGTGGTAAACGTCAGACCCCAATAGCTCAATAAGTCGTGTCGATATGAGGTCTATAACAATTCGAGAAACTACTGGTAACACTTATCAGTAAATCTCAGCAACCCTGGCCAGGGATTTCCTGTTATAGCCAATCGAACACAGCGCAACATCTACTCCCTATACCGGGAGAGACGAATCCCCTCCTATCGCTCATTGCCTCCATGTGACTCGGGACTGTACCCAAAAACCACCGTTTTGCACGCCCTCTTGGACGTGGTAAGATGGAAATCAAAGCACAGTGGGAACCACACAAGACTCTATGACGATCTCGGGTCAACAGACTACTCTGTACCAGTGTCACCAGAGAACTGCCATCTGACGTGAGGTATAATACCATCTGGGAGTTCTCGGCGAGTCCGTCCAGTGTACCCAGTCTCCACTGAGCACCCGTATATCTCCTCTGATGTCAAACACCAATGGATATGGGATCATCCATCGTCCATCTGTATGGGTCGAGAAGGTACACGCTAGTCTACTCTGGTATATCGATGCCCCGTCTCGATACACCCACGACTAGGGACTTTGAAGGATGTACTTATGGACTACCATGTCCCCACTAGTATGATCTGCATCATAGTCCAGGTAGTCAAGTACACATCCTAAGGGCTTTACCAACATGTAACAGAGAGACAATCAGTGTACACATTAAGGTAAAGTTCAACCAGATAGCATACTATCATGTTGAGCAAGAAAGTCCTCCCTATATATGTCCCAGCATCCACTACAATATACATCCAATGTACAGTAATGGCCTCTAGGGCATACATATAACTAACAATCTCCCACTTGCACTAGGGCTATCTGTAGCAGTGGTTGTAGTATCTCATACTCAACCATCCCATAAAAGTCTCTCTCTGGGAACAGGCCTATGTGAGTGGATCCGCTGTGTTGTCCTCTGAGTCCACTCTCCTAACCTCGATCTCCCTGGAGATCAACCATCTCCATGATCAAGTGATACTGCCTTAGAATATGTCTGGATCACTGATGAGACCGGCGTTCCTTAGCATAAGCCACAACTCCATTGTCACACAATGGGAGGAACAAAGTTCATCTTATGAACTAATATACACCCAGACAGCCTCTTTGGTGGCATCTTAAGTAGCGATGTATCATGCCTTTATCGTCTAGTATGTCACGGTATCTAGCTTGGAACTCCTCCAACATACCGTCCCTTTACTGAGGGTAAAGACAATGCCTGCGACTGACATTCAGTCGTCTTTATCACCCTGGAACCCTTCCAGTGATTCTCCCCAGGATCGATTGATACCATCTCACTACAACTAGTGAGAATCCTAACATCCATTTAGATCTATCTCATAGATCCAAAATCCAGGATTTAGGAGGTATCACTTTGATCCTATATGGAGAATCGTAGTGATAAGCGGAGATTGATCGAGCGTAGCATAGGAAACTCCTTCCCTATCAAGAGTATGTCATCCACGTACTCTACGAGGATCGTCACCATACTCCCTACTACCTTTTTGTTTATACAAGGTTCATCTACCATTTTGATGATGTCAACTTCTTTGACTAATACATCAAAACAGATGTTCCAACTCCGCGATGCCTGCTCTATCCTATAAAGCATCTTGCACACGTTTCCGCTGCTCCCACTGTCTACGAAGCCCTCTGGCTGTGTACTTATAGACGCTCTCTTCTAAATTATCATTTAGAAAAGCAGTCAAGACACCCAACCACCAGATATCGTAGTCATGGTATGTAGCCGTGACAAGTAGGATCTGGATGGACTTAAGCATAGCTACTTGAAAAGGTTTCATCATTATCCACACCTGGTCAATGATGCAAACTTTTAACAAGTCTAGCTTTGAAAGTCTCAACTTTTTCATCTACACCAAGTAATCTTCTCAAGATATACTTGCTCCTGATGGGGATTTAACCCTTCAGATATAGCAACCAAAGTCCATACTTTGTTGGTGTACATGGATTCCATCTCAGATCGCTAAGCATCCAGCCATTCTTACAGAGTCTTACTCCTGATGGCCAGCTCGAAGCTAGTTGGGTCATCATCTCATGATGCAATCCTCGCTCCCACTGTCATAGAGAAAACGAAGTATCTCTCAGGTGGGTGAAGAACCCTACTAGATCGGCGGAGAGGCTGAGGTTCATTGGTAACTATTGAATCCTTTGGTTCTATCAAATCATCTGCTGTAGCTTGTATAGCTGGAACCTTTCCAGTTCTACATAACTAACCTTGCCTCGAGCTTGTCCGGATTTTGCTTTTAGACATAGGCCGGACAACCCCAAATCTTAACTAACCTAAGATATGGGCTCTTCCCTTTCCATATCACATATGAAGCGGTAGGCAACTGATTTGATTTGAACCCTATTCAATAGGTATGCATCTTCTCAAGTGCATAACTCCCAAAAAGAAATAGGTAACTCAGTAGTACTCATCATAGAGCACACCATATCAAATAGGGTGTATCTGCTCCGCCCCGATATACCATCGTGCTATGGTGTATACAGAGGAGTAATGCTGAGAGAGAATCTCATTCTTCTTTAGAATAGACCAGGATTTCCGTGCTCAAGTATTCTCCTCCTTGATCTCATCAAAGGACATAATACTTTTACCCGTATTTTGGTTCTCTACTTCTAGCTTATATTCTGTGAATATCTCAAAAGGCTCGGACTCATGTTTCAGGAGGAACATATGTCTGAATCTTGAGAGATTATCAGAGAATGTAATGAAGTACAAAGAACCAGTCCTGGCATGTGTAGACAGGGGACCTTACATACATCAACATGTATCATCCCAAGAGTTTACTAACTCTTTCTCTGTTTCCAATAAACAGAGCTGTGGTCATCTTATCTTTGTGACATGACTGGCGAGTTTCATAAGATGTAAATTCAAACTGATTTAAATATGCATCTAAATGTAACTTCAGCTAGTCGGGTCACATTGATATGACCTAGTCTACAATGCCTCAAGAAGGATTCGTTCATTTCTGAACTCTTCCTCTTGTGTGTGTTCCGTATACTAAAGAACTGTAGTTTGATTTAGAACATCAACGCTTTTAGATAACGTGCCTGAACCGATCAACTTTTGATATAGGAAATGTTCAAAACATTATCCAACTATACAAAATTTTATCATTTCTTTACTGATAAAGAGACTGATATGATTTTGTATATCAGGTTCGGTATCTAATAGCATTTGTTCAGAATCAATGTACTTGTAATACAGGGTGACAGTGACCAACAGACTTGGCTGCAACACTTGCCCCGTTTTCTGCCTCATGAAACTTATCACCCGTTCTCAGTTCTCTACCTTTCTGTAGCACTATGTAACAGATTACATATCGGGGATCCTGATCTGGTATCACATACCCAGGACGTAGAGGATACAGAGAAACAGTTCTGTGCAACGAACACACCCGAAGATGATGCATCAGCATGCACTCTCTTCGTTTGGGCGGCACGGGAATTCTGGCATTCCCCAATTTCCTGCTCTGTCTTATAACAATTATAAGTTGGAGCGGGACCAACGTTCCCCAGCTCAGTATAACAAGCGGGTTCGGTCAATATTCCGTATTATTATCTTGATTAAGGCGTGATATGGTCGCTACCGGGAGAGAGAGAGAAGAAAACACTCAGCGTGCGCTCTGTCAAGAATAGATTGGTTATTATTTTATCTAATCAGGATGGCTCCCACTGCTTTTTATCAAATCTTCCTTCAAACCCTAAAAGGAAAGACTAGCCGGGATTAATTACACACTACAAGTTCGCCAATCTTTCAGCCAGGCCAGTGTCGGTACTTTGAGGGAGGTCCCCCGTGCTTTCGCACGAACCTAATTAATGTAAACCTCGTCTTCCCAGAGGCGTAACCCCGTTGACACCTTTCTAGACACCTACTTGATCGGCTAATTGTAATGTATAAAACTCTCCCAGGAGTAACTCTTACTCGCAGTGGGTATCGGGATCCAACTATCTCATAGAAGGTATGCAATCTCATTGCAAATTTCAACACTTGAAATTCCCGATAATATTTTGCCCCTAGCTCGCTATGACCTTGACGCATGCCAAACAACCCATAGTCTGCTAGTCAAGTTCAACCCGTACATTTCTTGATTGAATTAAACCCACCCGCACGACCCTTGACGCATGCCAAACAACGCCGTACGAATACCCTAATCCAATCGCATCATATGCTAGCAGATAAGCACTAGTTAGCTACCGTACACTACGCCTTGACGCATGCCAAACAACCGCAGCACGAATACTAACTAGTACTTATCTGAAATGACGGAGGGCTACGACAGGTTTTTCTGAAAACCTATTGCGTAATGAACTTGATATCGTTGTAAAATCAAATGATTTTGAAATGGAGTGTTTTTGATGCTTTTCTAGTTTTGCTAAAGGAGTCACTCCCGGTGAAGGGATCGTCGGTCCTTTCCTTGTCGAATGAGGTGCGGGATATATCACATATATCACTGTGCAAAGCAAAAACTCTTAAAAGCAATCAAAATACAAACCGAGTGTGTAGCATCTGCCAGTTATTGCTAAAGGAGTCACTCCCGGTGAAGGGATCTCGGTCCTTTCCTCATCGAATAAGGTGCAGGATATATCACATATACCGCTGTGCAAAGCAAGAACTGTAGCTACCTGTTTTATTTTGAAATTCGATTCTACAACATCTTAGGTTTCTTTTATTTTCATTAATCACATTAATGAAGTCCCATCATTTAATTACCTAAACATCACAGATAAATACGACGTACACTTATGCCATCCGCATTCGCCTCGATGTCCCCTCGTGCACCGTTAGGTTAGGTAACTAACGGCAGAGCGGGGCAGGGCTAGCGCGGGTGTAAAACATAAGTAACGCCTATATAATATATCATATACACTATATACTGTATCTATCACAGAACATCACATGATCACCTCACAGATATCGCAGCAGAAAAAACATATGAAATATTGGATATACTATGACGTCCGTGTTTTCAATACGAGCCAGTATAAAACACGGATTCCACGGTCACGATGAATAGACAAACCCACACCCCTAGACCCCTACGAGAGCGGCAAGCAACCCTACCAATTCTGGAGTTAGGAGACCCGGACTCGACCCCTCGAGTTGGTCTCCCACTGGACTCCAGAACCCGGTTACTTGTGCTCCCCTCCTTGGGTCTATCCTAGTGCGGAAAAGTAAATAATATACAAAGGGTGACAACTTCCGCAACCTGGAAGTGCCCCAATAAAAGAATATTACATACAAGTTTTTACATGAATGAAAATGAAAAACACTCATCTCACATAAAAACCCCCGGCTATTCAAACACGACGATCCAATATAACATATCCAGCAACACATAACATCACATGTCATCAACGTAAGTAAACATGCGTATCCCAATTGTCGTTGACATATAGCAACGAAACCGGCGATATCACATATTACACTTACGGTCACAGAAAAGAAAGTGTAAAACTACAACAGTTGGAATCCGCAACCTCCTCAGACATCGCATGCCTGACCAAATGAATTACTTAGACATCGCATGCCTAACAATTATAAACCCCGCATTTTAGTCTCATTATCGAAAACACTTTTCAATATCAAGTCGGGCAATTCAACAAGATTCCCGAAAAACTGATCGAATGCTCGTCGCAAACTTTAGTAGGCGGCCGCACCCTTGATACCGACGACGAAGTGCACCAAGGCGGAACACCGCTGCCGCGAGCACCCGAACGGATGCTTTCGGCGACGGGGTTCTCCTACAGTCACTTGGTCGGGGCTATGGAGTGAGGCTGTCTATTAAGTTTACCCGGCGAGTATCCGCATACGCTACGTGATTGCGACGGACTTTTGATCACATCAAAATTCCGTGGCAACCGATCAAGTGAGACTAAACTGCTATGTTTATAACATTCATTCAGTTATCACATAACTCATTGTGAATTCCAATTATTGTATCCCATTCCAGATAAATAGAAAATGTTAAACTTTTCGATCGAACAGTCAAACACCCAAGTTTTCCCGATACAGATCAACACATGAAACAAGTCTAACAACATTCAGTTCGTGCCTCAGTACTAACGGTCCAGCCGTAGAAGGGTCAAGCCAACGCCTCACATGTGGCACGCCGTACTGCCCCAAACCCGAAGGTTCAAAAGGCAGTTCAAGACGGTCACATAATCGAGTTAAGGTTTGTTGTCTTCTAGAGGGTCCATCGAGTTACTTGCACTACTTAGAACGTCGTTAAACTACGGAAAAATCCAACACTTGGAAATTTCCCGACAGGGGAAAAATTGGGTATTTATATCCGGTCGAACTTTTTAACATATTCTAAAATTTATCCGGAAAGCCACACAGACAAAATTTGATACTCCGATCGAAACACCGAATCCCCAAAACAATCCCAGATTATTCAACTCTTGAATAAATATTAAAAAATCCCAGAAAATCTAGCACCCGAAACCATGAATTACTGTACAAAAATTATAGGACAATACAATAATACGGCCTCGGAACCGCCGCATAAGCAGGGCTTATGCCGCGGTTCCGCCGCGTACTGGAAGCTTCAATGGAAAATTTTTGTATCGTAATTCTTAGTTTTTCCTACTGAATTTTTTACGAATTTTTAATTTGGAAAAATCCACGTTTTCAGAAAACGTCCAGAGAGCACATTTGAGTTGGGGTTTCGGGTTCGTTCGGGTTTCAAACTTCGTATGGACTTCGCTTAAGGCTCTAGCTAGGCTCTGATACCACTGTAGGGTTCCTAGGCATCCTAATGAGGTCTTACAAGGCATCAACCATGCCAATTTCAAAAAAAACTAGGTGCCGAGAAACCCGATTACGGATCGTTTGCTAGAAAACTAGGCGAAAAAGCTAACTAGTTAACACTTAACTATGAGAATACGGATATACAACCTTTGTAGATCCGGTGCTCCACCTCCACGGCTCCGCAATGAAGTCTCCTCGCTGTCCAAGACGGATCCCGGGCTCTAGCGTCGGCTTCATCGGAGAATGGACGGGCTAGGTCATCGACAACGTGCCGAAGATGATCTACGTCGAAGCATCACTAGATCAAGCTCCACCTTCACCGAGCCTTGAAAACTTGTGAAGGAAACACACTCTACTACTTGGCAAGAGGTAGAGGATGAAGAAATAGGAAGTGGGTAGACTTTAGAATTGGATTTCTCACTCATCTTCATCAATCACCATTGATGAAGTGGAGGTTTCTTCATTGAAGATGAAGAAGAAGAAGAAGATAAAGCTATGATAAGTTAATTCCAAAAATAAAATTAAAAGAATACTTATCATGACCAAACCATGGTCAAGTGTAGAGAATAAATCATGGTTAGTGGGATGGTTAGGGTCAAGCATGAGACAAAATGGTCACTTGGTCAAAGTCTTCATGAAGCTTCATGAACAAAAGAAAACAAGCCACCATTTTCTCATTTGCTTTTCTATTTCCAAAAGAATAAATAAATGAATAAATGAATAAGAAAATAGTAAACCCTAACCATTTCATTAACCAAGGTTTAATTCTTTACACTTAACCAAAAGGCATGCATCATCAAACATGATACAAGCAAGTGCACAAAATCATATCGCATATGCAATGCGCACATCCGAGTGAGAAAATCCATCTTAAGTAAACCGATACTAGTTGATGCAAAGTAATATATCATATATATAATTATACATTAAATCATTAAATCAACAATTGATTCAATGATCCGGTCATGTCGCACATAACCGACTAGTATCAATAGTAACAACTTATCGAATCAACACTTGATCCGATAACCCGGCTATATCGCATATAACCGATCAATGTCACAAATCACGAGAATCGAATACAGTATCACATACTGGTATTATTCTCGGTCCCGCACATATCTCATATGCGCTCATATTTCGTTTCGCTTGAGCCAGGAAACCTCTGTGTAGGACTCTAAAGACTCGTCAATACGCCGGCAGCAGGTGATGATCATATCAAGCACCCACAAGCCGCAAGCGGTCTGCTAAACGTAACGGCCACCCGGGTATTGAGCGATCAGAAGATCGACGAGCAAGCCCTCTCACACTCCAGTGAATCCAACCAGTAACACTACCGTACAGTCCGGTCTGATCGTCTGATATGTCGCATATCTCGCCTAGGGGTGGTAAACGTCAGACCCCAATAGCTCAATAAGTCGTGTCGATATGAGGTCTATAACAATTCGAGAAACTACTGGTAACACTTATCAGTAAATCTCAGCAACCCTGGCCAGGGATTTCCTGTTATAGCCAATCGAACACAGCGCAACATCTACTCCCTATACCGGGAGAGACGAATCCCCTCCTATCGCTCATTGCCTCCATGTGACTCGGGACTGTACCCAAAAACCACCGTTTTGCACGCCCTCTTGGACGTGGTAAGATGGAAATCAAAGCACAGTGGGAACCACACAAGACTCTATGACGATCTCGGGTCAACAGACTACTCTGTACCAGTGTCACCAGAGAACTGCCATCTGACGTGAGGTATAATACCATCTGGGAGTTCTCGGCGAGTCCGTCCAGTGTACCCAGTCTCCACTGAGCACCCGTATATCTCCTCTGATGTCAAACACCAATGGATATGGGATCATCCATCGTCCATCTGTATGGGTCGAGAAGGTACACGCTAGTCTACTCTGGTATATCGATGCCCCGTCTCGATACACCCACGACTAGGGACTTTGAAGGATGTACTTATGGACTACCATGTCCCCACTAGTATGATCTGCATCATAGTCCAGGTAGTCAAGTACACATCCTAAGGGCTTTACCAACATGTAACAGAGAGACAATCAGTGTACACATTAAGGTAAAGTTCAACCAGATAGCATACTATCATGTTGAGCAAGAAAGTCCTCCCTATATATGTCCCAGCATCCACTACAATATACATCCAATGTACAGTAATGGCCTCTAGGGCATACATATAACTAACAGATATTACATCCATATCCTTTGTGGAGAAACAACTGTGTGACGACCAAAGTACAACCGATCGTAGTATAGGAATTTTACTTCCTACTCTGTGTATGCCATCCAAATACCAGGACATCACACCCTACTACCTTCTTAACAGATCCATCTCCTATTCTGATGAAGTCAAAGCCATGACTGTTACATCAAAAATAGATGATCTTATCTCCGCTATATCTGCTCAAGCCTATAAATAGATATAAGCTACTTGCCTACTATGCTTCTGCTGCTCCCACTGACTACGACAATCCTCTGGCAGAATAATATATATGTACACTTCTAAAGCTAGTTTAGAACGACGCTATACTTATCCTCCTGTCGGGTCTCATAGTTTAAAACAACAGTAGTGTCAAGTCTGGGTAAACAAAAACCTCCCTGTCACCGTCCTTGAGGCTACCGGAGTACCTCTCGGGTGTCTGAGGTTACCCACCATATCTGCGGAGTGGCTAATGGAATGTCAAACCTGATTGAATATATAGGTCCTATTAAATTTTCCGTAATCGTTTGCGGTTCTGGAATCACTTCCAGTTCTACCATATTCCCACTGCTGTTTTCTGAAAAAATCCATTTTACTAAAACTGTGGCGAGTCAAGAACAATATCACTATTGATCTTCCAGATGGTAGAAATGTCAACCCTCGTCAAAGCCAGGGTCAACCCACAAACTGCCATTACAGAAACGTGCCTTGAGTTATCCAGTGTCTGGTTTTTAAGCATAAGCTGGACAACTCCCCGTATCTTAACATCGTTAAGATATGAACCATTCTATATACAATATAGAAATAGAGGCACTAATTTAATTGTAATCAGATTCAAATCATGCAGCTGTCTCCAGTGCATATCAACTTAATGAAGAGAGGCTAATCAGCATTACTCAACTTAGGAATCCATCCAATTATGAGTAACCTGAAAGAGAAACTAGTTTCTCAAAACCATTATTATCAACTGAATACCAATCACAAGAATCTACATCTTTGATCTCTTTGAAGAATCCCGATACTTGCGATACCTGGTTCTCCACTTTATTCTTATACCCACAACTTCTCAAAACTTAGACATTATATTTCTACGAAACACTTGTCTAAAAACTAGAGAAGTCATAAGTAAACAGAATATAGTATGAGGACCTACCCCTTTGTCCTGACGGACACTGGACAACATACAATATTCTGTATAACTCCGCGAGTTTGAATAACTCAAAACCTATGCATCGTAGGTTGAAAACTGTACCCAGGCGATTTCCTCAAATATCACTAATTACAACGAATTCCGATATAATGAGGATGATCTCCTGATTCCCAATAACTTACTCCCACTCATCATCTGTAAAACTATACAGATATGAGAATGAAACCTGGTAAATATATACCCTGGAGTAAGTATCTAATTGGAAAAACAGTTTTCTTTTAACAATGTACTGAAACATGAAAATGTTTCGTAGGGATATCCTGGTATTCCTAGTAATGCCTCTTCCATAATCCAATTCATGACTTTAACCGTATATCTCTTTGCCATCTCTCCAAATCCCTTTATTTGTCTTTAGTCATTACCTTCTGTACACCATCGTTAGGCTAAATGGTTTTCTTCCTTCCCTACCATTCGGCACCAGCCTATGGTTTGGAAGAAGACTATCCAGTAAGCATAATAGGTGTACTCTCCTAATCCTAGGAGTACTCGTAACTTGAGAGAAGGTGGTGATAAAAGACAACTGAATAATACCTTTATTCTATTTCTCCCGAACTGGGAAAAAAGCAAAGGTGAAATAGGAGTGGCGATGAAGTACGCGGTTTGGTCGTGAATGATAACAGTCGCAATTTACTTTACCCTCTTTCTAATCCCTTTATCTTGTCTTTATATATTACCTTCTGCACATCCTACTTAGGCTAATTGGTTTTCTTCATTCCCTACCTTTCGGCACCTGCCTATGGTTTGGAATAAGACTATCCAATAAGCGTAATAGGTGTACTCTCCTAAACCAAGGAGCCCTCGCAACCTAAGAGAAGGTGATAATAAAAGACAACTGAATAAACCAATTCTATTTCTCCTGAACCTGGATCCATCCTCGAAGAAGTCCCTCCGAGTTCGTATATAATCATACGATGGATCTATCCAATGGAAGTGGATGTCCGTAGTAATACGGGGTGTTCTGAGAAATACAAAGGGTAAAGGAAGGAGCGGCAATGACTTATGCAACTCGGACAATCCAAAAGCCAGTATTTTAAGAAGGTTTGGTCAACTTGGTCACTGAGTCATAGTCTAGGGTTGGTCAAAGGTCGCTGCCAGAGAGAGAGAGAGAGAGAGAGAGAGAGAAAAGAAACACTTTGCATGCACTCTAACCTAGATCAGAATGGTTATCACTTTATCTAATCAGGAAACCTTCCACTGTAATCTCAAATTCTCCTCCAAACCTGAAAGAAGAATTAGTCGGGATCACCCGAAGAGTAAACCAACTCATCAGTGAGAATCGGGATCCAACTATCATCGCATGATAACTTGATGGAAGCCACTCAAGTTATCACATTCCAGAAGGTATGCGCATGCCTAGCAAGTTTGCTGTATGTTTGAAACTCCCGATATGATTTTTGCCTCATGCTCTTATGACCTTGACGAAGGTCAACAAATCATAAGTCACATGTCAAGTTCTACCCGTCATTGTCCAGGTTAATTTAAACCCACCCGTACAAGCCCTTGACGAAGGTCAACAAGGCTTTACGACTGTCCCAAATCAACACATCTATCTATGCAACAAATGAATACCCCAGTAGCTACCAAGCACTATGCCTTGATGAAGGTCAACAAACATAGCTTGAATACTACTGACCATCCATAAGAAATGACGGGCTACGGCTGGTTTTTGGCGAAAAACCTTTAACGTAATGAACTTGATCTCGTTGAAGAAACTAGATAGCTTTTTATAAAAATATAGTGACGAAAACCTTTTGCTAAAGAGGTCACTCCCGGTGAAGGGATCTCGGCTCTTTCCTCGTGGAATGAGGTGCAGGATATTCCAACTGAATACCGCGATGCAAAGCAACTTGTAATCGACTATAATGAAGTTATTACCCTGACGCAAACTTCTGCCCAAGGGGTCTTGATTGAAACGAATTTCTCGTTGTGTATGTTTAGAAATTGTATATAGAAATCACAACCAAAAATTATTTGACCGCAATCAATAACGGTGTCGAATGTAGCGCGTTAGTAAGTGCGGATCGTCCACAGGGAAAGTGTAATCGTTCGTCTTTCGAATTAGATGAGTCGAAACTTTAAGGAAAAGAAAAGAAAACAATTCATGATTTATAAAATTGCATTTCAAGAAAGAGAAAATATCTAGATCTAAGAAAGCATTAAAATCAAGAATTGAGAGTTTGATGATTTTTCCAATCCAAATATCAAGAATCGAAATGAGGCTCGTAGGAATCGATCGGATCTATAGATGTGATGAAATCTAGCGATTACGTATTCCTATCCTTCGATGAATTGATACTAGATCGATGATGATCGACGAGAATTAGGGATTTCTAGTGAAACTAAGGTTTCATCATTTATCCCTTGTTCCTTCGTCGATATCATTCACATTCTAGCCTCTAGTAAATTCAAGAATCGAACGTGGATCCCTAATTTCGAGCGATCACAATCAAGAAAGCATCGCAACGAAACTAGGTCGTCGATTCTTCAATTTGCCAGGGTTTACAAAACTCGTAGGACCTAAGAATTGTTTTAAGATTTGTTACATCATCATTCTATTGATTGTCTCGACTCCTTTACGAGCGGAGTTTTACTCAAATATCACAACAAGAACCACAATCACAAATTGAGATCGAATCATGATGCAAGAATTAAAAGAAAGCAAGATTAAAGAATTTTACCTTTTATTTATGTCAACAATTCCGTTACAATCACTCAAGAACTACAAGAGGAAGAACTCGATCGTCGATTTGGCTTCGCTCGGCTCCTTGAGTCGCGGATCTCCTTGGATCACTTGCTCGATTGAAGATCGGCTCGGCTCCTAAAAGGTTGAAGGCTTCTCGCTTGAATGGTACTCGGGTTCTTGAATTTGGAATTGGATTTTAGATTTAGGATTTACAAGTCGTGTCACTCAACTTGTATTGAAAATGGTGTAGAATGAACAACCTCAACCCTTAGATCTAGGCTCTCTTTTATAGACCTCAAAACCCTAGATCTAGGATTTCAAATTTGAATTTCCCTCCAAAAGTTTGTTAAAAGAGATTTGAATTTCCTTCCAAAAGTTTGTTAAAAGAGCCTTCTAGAAGTAGTTTGTTAAGCCGAGCCTTCTAGATGCGCCACGTGGCAAATCGGGAGTCTTCTGGAAGCTTGGGCAGTTACAGTAGCCACGTGGAAGAAATCTGGAAGCATGATGACGTCATATGGCCGCGGATCCACGGCGCCAACGGGGCTTAGGCCGCGGATCCGCGGTCCTTTGAGGGCCTTGGGGCTTGAGTTTTCTGGTACATGCTTGGGCTGAGTTTTGGGCTTGTTTCTGATATGTTGATTTTCCAATTGAGTCCCTAATCTCTGCCAGATCTCTATCCTTTGAGTTGGTGTATTTTATCAGCACAATTTTGGCTTTGTTCCTGCAATCTCCTGCACAATTTCTTGAGACAAGTGTTGCGCTATACAAGAATGATGCGATGCCATGATAAACAGTCAATTTCCTTCATAAATGTCGGTTTTAGAGTATAATACATGCAATCTGGTATTTCAGGACTGTTTTGCTAATATGTGTAATATGAATGCCGAACACTTCTAGATGAGTGCAAAAGATAGGGAAATTGCCGTGTTAAAAATGCAGTATTTTCGACTGATCAAATTCCTCCAAACTTATTTTTGGTCGTCTCGAGCGAATTGTTTTATTAAAAAGAAAAGAAGAAAATAAAGAAAGAGAAAAAACTAACTAGCATACTTTCGTAGGCAACACGATTGCACTGAGCACGTGCAACAAGCCTTTAAACCTCTAGGTGTCCCTAGTAGGAGGAATATTGTCTCCTGAGGGTTTTCAGCGGATTGCACCCACAAAATCCAATAATAAAAGAAAGATCATGAATATTACATTTAAAGATAAGAATCGTAAAAGAAAGACTTTGAAAATTAGGGTTTCCAACTAAGCTAGTTTTTCGGTTGTCATGAGCCCTATCTTAATAGTCATGAAAAGATGTCAGAAATCACGTCCTCCCTCAAATAAAACATCGTCTTATTCTTCATTCCTATCTTTCTTCCAAACATCGATCATATAACCCTGCGTGTGTGTAAAGACATCCCTGCACCCGGAGAATTCAATTCAAGCTATCATACTCTTGCCCATCAGCCTCAGTACTTTTTAATTAATGAATATATAGATGAATTTGCTCACACACTTTCATGCGACCGTTAATACTTCTTGAGGTACTAACCGACCGATTACTCATGTGCTTGCTTATTTGGTGTTTTTCCTCGTCTTGCACCACCTCAGGCATAGCAGTGACTCCCAGACCAGTTGGCCTTAGGGCACTAGGTGAAGAGGTACCCTCGCTATATATTTTTTATTGCCCTTTGGTGATAACAAAACCAGTGTCCATTTTTTTTCACCATTTTATATTTTCTTCATTTTTTTTATTACCTTCATACTTCGGCTTTAAGACAAGAGCATTTCAAGGTATCCTCTACTATCCCGGGCTTCAAGACGTGTGTAAGTGCGAATAGCAGGGTATCAACGTTCAAAATGTTTGGCTTCCCAGAATAGAAACTATTTTTCAGACTTATTTTTATCCTCAGATTAGTGACTTCCTTCATCTTACTAACCCTTGGGACAACGGCTCATAACTACTTATTACTAGTTCGTATAAGAAAACCTCTAATTTTCTTAGTTTTCTTAAAATTTTCCAATCTCATGGATATAATTTTTCACTATCTAATCTTTTATTATCTTATTTATGTACAAAAATATTTTTTTATTTTGAATTTTTTTAAATTTTTATAGGTTTTCAAAATTGTTTTGTGCTTATGCAAAGCATGATACAAATGATGCGAAAATAAGCACAAACCTCCCCCAAACTTGTTTTCAACAGTGTTCTCACTGTTGCCATCTGCTAAATCTCGAAAAACCTGTAAGCTTTGGAGGAATTTATTAGTGGGGGCAAAATATATAAGTGAAGATCCTCCCCCAAACTTATTTTTGGCTCATCATTTTGTAAAATTTTTCTTTTCAAGAGCCAGATTATACCCCCCAAACTTGAGTTATGCAATGTTAATCTTTGAAAATCACATGAGGGGGTCAAAAATCATTGGTCGATGCCAAGCTTTGCAAAGACCGAAAATCAACACCAACCATTCGAAAATTTTATCAATGCAGTGCTCTGGTTGGTGGAAGAAGAAGTGGGGAAAAAGTAAGTGGTGGAATAGAATGTGTGTGCGTCTCATTTTGGAGAGTCGATGCAGTGAATGTGATGGATTACTCGCATTCTTTTTACAGTTCAGAAGAAGGGGTGGAGGTTCAATTTCATTGATTGGGACATGATTCATCTCAACACCCGTGTCATTCAAAAATGCGAGTTCATCAGTGAAGATCTCCTCAAAAGTTCCATCAATACCCCGAAGAATAATGTCATCACAAAGTGCGGGGTGATCTTCAGACTCCAGAAACGGTTCATAATCGGTGTTAGTTGTTGACCCGGACATCTCGGTGGAAGAGTCCGTATGTGTATGATACATAGTTGGGTCAAACAATAACATATGAAAAGAGTCAAGATCAGTATCATGAGGATCATCAAATTTGCTGCTGTCGACATCCATTAAGTCGACAGAACAGACCTGAGCAGTAGGTTCGGAGGGTACACTTCCCAACTTGTAAATGTTCAGCTCTATTGACCTATTCCCGAAAGATAGGGTCATAGAACCATCACGACAGTTGATGATAGCATTGGAAGTGGCCAAAAAGGGGCGACCTAAAATCACCGGAATTTGATTCCGTGGGTTTTCTACAGGCTGTGTATCAATTACAATAAAGTCCACAGGGAATATAAATTCCCCGATTTTTATTAACACATCCTCCAGTTCACCCCTAGGTTTGGTGATTGATCGGTCAACCATCTGGAGAGTTATGCTCGAGGGCTTTAACACTCCGATACCCAGTTGCTCATAGACTGAATATGGAAGCAAGTTAACACTAGCGCCAAGGTCTAGTAGCGCACGGTTGATGTGTTTTTCCCCAATAGAAATAGAAATAGTAGGACAGCCAGGGTCCTTACGTTTCCTCGGTACTTGTTGGGGGAAAGCCGTGTCTACAGTCTTTGCCATAAAAATCTTCTTGGGCACTTGAGTCTTCCTCTTCCTAGTGCACAAGTTCTTAAGAGTTTTCGCATAGGACGGAACTTGTTGGATGGCATATAGGAGAGGGATGTTGATGTTAACTTGCTTAAACATGTCCATAATCTTCTCCATATGTGGACTCGATTTGTTAGCCCTTAACCGATTCGGATAAGGTGCTTTAGCAATAAGCGCTGGGTCCATCATAGGAGAAGGAAGTGTGTGTGGACCCGATCTCAGAATAGAAGTGGGGATCGTCCGTGGAGAACTAGAAGAGGTGGGCTGAGGTGGCGAGCCTTGTGGGAAACGAAGAATAGGCTCGCAAGAAAGTGGTGGGGTAGAAGAACTTGGGTCAGAATTAGAAGTAGAAGTGGAAGGAAATGTCTCAGCCGGGGTATCATTGATAGATTTATCAGTGTCATCAATCTCTTCCCCAACATGATTGTCAAGCACTCTTCCAGATCTCAACGCGATTGCATCCACATGATGTGAATAGTCAGGATTGGGTAAAGGTTGAGCTGGAAGTTTCCCTTTCTCTCTTGCACTCATTTCGGCTTTTAGTTGTGCAATTTGTGCTTCCATCGATTTGATATTCTCATTTTGAGAGACAATGATCTTCATCACATTCTCGATGGAAGATTGCAAACTTGCCGTCCCTTGGATGGATTGTTTCATGAAAGTATCCAAGGTTTGTGCTAGTGCAGAGGTATTATCTGTACCGGTCAATTGCAAAGGACTAGACGGTGCAGGTGTGTTGACCGGATTTTGGAAATTTTGTGCTTGGAAGGGGTACTAACTCAATTGAAGTGGTGGTTGCTGTTGTGGTGGAGGGACCCTTTGGAAATTTTGTTGGGTTGGAACCGTGTTTTGAGATTGTGATTGGTTCCAAGCAAAATTAGGGTGATTCCTCTAACCCTGATTATATATGGAAGAATAAGGATCGTTTCTAGGTCTTTGAAATGCAGCATTGGTATGCTCGTGATCTTGAAACAGAGAATTTCGTAGACATTCTTCCGTCAAGTGAGAAGGATCAGAACATCAGCCACATACAGTTTTGGAGAGTGATATTTGACTTAGGGCGGCTAAAATTTTTTTTTCCATAGTCTCGAGTTTTTTTTGCATAGCTGAAATGTCAGCTCTAACTTCTATGGAAATATCATTGCCATCCCTAGATGATTGACTCACACCTTCCCACTGTAAAGATTTTTCAGCGAAATCTTCTAGAAATTTCCAGGCTTCCCCATCATCTTTGGTCATGAAGTTGCCTTGACACATGGATTCAAGGGTCTGTCTTGTGTTAGGATTAATGCCCTCATAAATGATTCGGCACAGTTCCCATCTCGGGATGCCGTGATGTGGACATTGGACTAACAGATCCTTGAAGCGTTCAAGACATTTTGAAAATGGTTCATTTGGAAGCTGGGTGAATTGATTGATTTCGCTACGGACTCGAGCTGTCTTTTGGTATGGGTAGAATTTCTTAAGGAATGCTTTGACGAATTCTCCCCAGTTTGAAATGGAATGTGCGGTAGTATTATACAGCCACTTCTCGGCTATATCGCACAAGGTGAATGGGAGAAGACGTAGACGCATAGCATCCATAGAAAGCTGTGAGGTACCCATCATTGCGCATACATTTTCAAATTTGGTGATAAACACATATGCGTCTTCAGACTCGAGACCGTGAAATTTTAGTAGAAGGTTGATGTATTGGGGTTTAATCTGAAAATTTTCCCCGTTGGCTGGTGGAATGGAAAGACAGGTGGAAAGGGGGCCTCGTGTAGGATAATACCTCTCTTGGAGAGAGATGCGAGGTGGATTCTGCGCACCAACGGACGGCGGCAGAGTAGTGGAAAAGAAGTTCGATGGAGACGGATCCATCGATGTGGGTGTGATGGTGGGTAAAGAAGGGGTAAATGTAGAAATACCGACTTTAGGGCCGATCAAGGAAACGCGGATTTAACGGGCACTAAAATCCCGTGTCCAGCCTATCTTGCACTAAAAAGGGTTAGTACAAGTGGCAGCGTGAATTTATAATTAGGGGAATTGATGAATGTGATTGGTGTTTGTTTTGAAAATATACGGATTTTTGAAAAAATGATGCGATCACAACAAATGCAACAAGCAAAACCCTAATTCTAGTGGTCACCTAGGACAAAGCTCTAGACCGCTCCTAACTGCCAAAAGACAAGTCGCAGGATAAATCTTCCACTGCCTTTTTGTCTCTCCTGTGGCCAGGTAAGTGCCAGGTAAGTGGGAGGTTCTCCACTACGTAAGTAGTGGGCCTAATTAAGTAACCACTAGCCTTCGACACACTTGCCTTAGACACCACAAAAGAAACGCGGATAAGCAATGAATTACCCACGGCCTTCTCTTGTCCTAAGTGAGCTCGACGGTCCTTAGAGTCATCTCTAGATATTTTTTAGTTAATTAGGGTAAATGCGGATGCAAATTTTGCGATTTTCGGGACTTAGGAAGGGTAATGAACTCCCCACCTAATCTGGATTTGGTTGTGCCCCTTAAATTCCGTATTAATATGCAAACAACCAAAAATCAAAACACGCACAATTTAATTTTGCTTTTTGCACGGCGCTGCGATTTTTGCAAAGAAGCCTGCAGAAATTTGTTATTTGGAGCAGACAGAGAAGAAGATAAGAAAGTTTTAGAGGACCTGAGTGAAAAATTGCACAGAGAAGCCTTTAGCAAGCCGTGGAACCGCCGCAGTTGATGGCTTAGACCGCGGATGGGCGGCCGTATGTACTGCTCACTGAACAAATTTTTTACAAAGAGCTTATCTTAACTCCCTGAGTCCTCTGGAAAATTCTAAATTTTTTTTAAATTGCTCCTCAGCTTCCAGAATTCCTCGCAATCAAATCACAACAACACGTATTAGTGTTTGCACGAATTTTAATCTAAAAATTGTAATGGAATAAATCTTTCAACTCAAATTTCAAAATATGAACAATTAGCGCACTATCCCCGGCAACGGCGCCATTTGATTGAAACGAATTTCTCGTTGTGTATGTTTAGAAATTGTATATAGAAATCACAACCAAAAATTATTTGAACGCAATCAATAACGGTGTCGAATGTAGCGCGTTAGTAAGTGCGGATCGTCCACAGGGAAAGTGTAATCGTCCGTCTTTCGAATTAGATGAGTCGAAACTTTAAGGAAAAGAAAAGAAAACAATTCATGATTTATAAAATTGCATTTCAAGAAAGAGAAAATATCTAGATCTAAGAAAGCATTAAAATCAAGAATTGAGAATTTGATGATTTTTCCAATCCAAATATCAAGAATCGAAATGAGGCTCGTAGGAATCGATCGGATCTATAGATGTGATGAAATCTAGCGATTACGTATTCCTATTCTTCGATGAATTGATACTAGATCGATGATGATCGACGAGAATTAGGGATTTCTAGTGAAACTAGGGTTTCATCATTTATCCCTTGTTCCTTCGTCGATATCATTCACATTCTAGCCTCTAGTAAATTCAAGAATCGAATGTGGATCCCTAATTTCGAGCGATCACAATCAAGAAAGCATCGCAACGAAACTAGGTCGTCGATTCTTCAATTTTCTAGGGTTTACAAAACTCGTAGGACCTAAGAATTGTTTTAAGATTTGTTACATCATCATTCTATTGATTATCTCGACTCCTTTACGAGCGGAGTTTTACTCAAATATCACAACAAGAACCACAATCACAAATTGAGATCGAATCATGATGCAAGAATTAAAAGAAAGCAAGATTAAAGAATTTCACCTTTTATTTATATCAACAATTCCGTTACAATCACTCAAGAACTACAAGAGGAAGAACTCGATCGTCGATTTGGCTTCGCTCGGCTCCTTGAGTCGCGGATCTCCTTGGATCACTTGCTCGATTGAAGATCGGCTCAGCTCCTAAAAGGTTGAAGGCTTCTCGCTTGAATGGTACTCGGGATCTTGAATTTGGAATTGGATTTTAGATTTAGGATTAACAAGTCGTGTCACTCAACTTGTATTGAAAATGGTGTAGAATGAACAACCTCAACCCTTAGATCTAGGCTCTCTTTTATAGACCTCAAAAGCCTAGATCTAGGATTTCAAATTTGAATTTCCCTCCAAAAGTTTGTTAAAAGAGATTTGAATTTCCCTCCAAAAGTTTGTTAAAAGAGCCTTCTAGAAGTAGTTTGTTAAGCCGAGCCTTCTAGATGCGCCACGTGGCAAATCGGGAGTCTTCTGGAAGCTTGGGCAGTTACAGTAGCCACGTGGAAGAAATCTGGAAGCATGATGACGTCATATGGCCGCGGATCCGCGGCGCCAAGGGGGTTTGGGCCGCGGATCCGCGGTCCTTTGAGGGCCTTAGGGCTTGAGTTTTCTGGTACATGCTTGGGCTGAGTTTTGGGCCTGTTTCTGATATGTTGCTTTTCCAATTGAGTCCCTAATCTCTGCCAGATCTCTAGCCTTTGAGTTGGCGTATTTTATCAGCACAATTTTGGCTTTGTTCCTGCAATCTCCTGCATAATTTCTTGAGACAAGTGTTGCGCTATACAAGAATGATGCGATGCCATGATAAACAGTCAATTTCCTTCATAAATGTCGGTTTTAGAGTATAATACATGCAATCTGGTATTTCAGGACTGTTTTGCTAATATGTGTAATATGAATGCCGAACACTTCTAGTTGAGTGCAAAAGATAGGGAAATTGCCGTGTTAAAAATGCAGTATTTTCGACTGATCAGGTCTCTCCCGGTGAAGGGATATCAGCCCTTGCCTCGTCGAATGAGGTGCAGGATATTCTAACTAAATATCACTATGCAAAACAAAAAGGAAACATCTTTGTAATAACACCTTTTTAAAATTTGTTCGAACAACATCAAATATATGTTTGTTTTATCCTTGCATTGATAAGAATCAATGCAGTCCCATCAATCAATCACACTAGAAAAGAACGAAAAATAAAATGTACGTATATGCCATCCGCATTCGTCACTGGGTTCCGTCATCACCCGTTAGGTTACTTAACTAACGACAGAGCGGGGGCTGGACTAGCGTGGGTGTAAAACATATACAACATCTAATAGTATATATACCAATATACAATAATCGCTCCAGGCGTGATAATATGCAACATTACAGAAAAGTAATAAGTATCACAGAACAATACAGATAATCTGGGATCCCCGGGTTTCACAGAGCCGCTGCTGAAACCTGACATTCCCCTGGTCGTGTGGATAGCATGTGTAATGAAACCTAGACCCCTATGGGTGCGGCAAGTTACCCGCCAAAACCTGAAGCGAGGTAGTCCCCCACATCATAGTGAATGGAACACCCGGCACTTCATGAAATCCGGTAAATTGAGCACCCCTCCTTGGGTCAAACTGTACCCCCTACGAGTGCGGCGAATAGTCTGCCAATTCTAGAGTGAGGCCCCTCTACCTCTTAAAGCCATGAGATACGGACCCGTTGCCCTCCAGAACCCGGCTATCCGTGCTCTCCTTCACGGGATAAACCTAGTACAGAAATAAAAATATGTACAACGGGTACATCGATCTCAACCCGGTCGTGCCCCAAAAAGAATATTATACAAACAGGCAGTGACGGCAGTCCACATGTTGGACGCTCGCCCCGCAATATCAAATGTACAAATAAATCCAAACAGCACTATCATTGCACCATGCTATCCACCACGACAAATCCGCAACATCACAGCACAACACAGAACATCAACGCGAATGTCACGTTCGCAAACCCGTCTAAAAGAACTATAGCAATCAGACGCGGTTTACCGATCAAATGGCATTCCCGGTCGGAGATATAATGTAAATACTGCATACTAACAAGTTTAAAATTTCGATCGACAAAACTTCCCGAAGTGGGCCCCACGTACATCTGCTGTACAGTAACAAAATCTGGGCCCAAAAGATATATACCAAAAACCATAATTTCTAAAATAAAGCTTTCTGGAAAAAGTTGGAGCACTGTTCCCACAAAAGCGCTGCAGTTCCGCGGTCAAACCCTAGGTTTGACCGCGGATCTGTGGTGGTCTTGTGGGATCACGTGCCCAAATTTTTCCAGAATGCTTAGAAAAGCATGCTTAGTTTTCTGTGAAATGTAAAATAATTTTTAGACACTGTTTAAAATCGACAGAAACTTTAACCCTGGAATTTGCGGTTTTCGAAAATCCGTTCGATCGATGTTTTAAACGCGTTAGCACAAGTTAGTAAAGCTTAATGGTTAGACTCTGATACCACTGTAAGTCCACGGTAGCGCCCCGGCCGTCTAACAGACGCCAAATGCGGAACAAAAACTTTTTACAACTGGCGCTATCACGTATTATAACCCGGATCTGCCATTAAAGCTAAACTAACAAATTACAAAGAAGGTAGAATTGTTATATCGAATGATCCGAGTCCTTCGGTCTTCAACCATCATCCCACGCTTTGTTGCGGCTGCTCCGATCTCCTAAATCTTCAGTCTTCTCGTCCAGATGGCACCACGTCGACGGATCTTTAAACGGGCTCCCGCCTCTGAACCGAGGCAACTCGATCATCAAGTTTGCTAAAAGAGATGACCAAGATTGATGTAGAGAATGAGTAGAACACTTTGTCTCGTTACGTCCAAAACTATGGACGAACGGTTAATGAAGTTGCCTTTTGGATTCAAATGAAATGAGAAATGAATATGTGAAATTTCCATGAACCCTAATCTTTTTGAATCAACAACCATATCCATTCACCAAGAATGGCCGGCCAATTTAAAGAGGAGGGAGGTGAGTGTAGGAATCAAGAGAGTGACCATTAGCACTAATACAAATGAATGAGTCATAATGTACACCTTGCAAAACATTAATGCAAATGATGAATCACCTTAAGCTAGTCATCAAAGCATTTAATGCATCATTAAATACAACCATGAGTCACTAATCCTAGTCACCATATCAAGAAGCTTCCACTCATGACTCACCTCATGACTCACCCTCCAGAAGAAAAGATAAATCCGTCTTTAACCGAATGTTAAAGACGGGCGATAGAAAACTGGAAACTGGCAACTTCCAAAAGTGATCCTGAAATGAATTTCAGGATAATCCCGTATCAGTATAAACATACCCGCATTTGTATTACGACCGAATACAAATGCAAGTGAGACAAAGATATTAAATCTACACAGTATAATACTCGGATCTAGCTTAAACCAAAGCCGACCAGTATTATCTGCCCGAAATATGACACGTGCGAAAATGCACATGCATTTTCCGAACCCTGCCATAAAACCATACGGCCTCTACAACGTTTCGCCCGAACTTGGGAAACTGTCGGTGGGGGACTCTAATAACTTATCAACACACTGGCACTGGGTATAACCTCTAGCACGTCAGAGGTACAAGCTGTACGTAACGGTTGCCTATGTATTGATTGGAAGGGAAGCTGACGAGCGAACTCATCCATAAACCCTACTGAGCCTAACAGTGACAATATCCGTACAGTCCGGTCCGTTTGTCTAAAGAGTATCGCATATCGAGTCTAGGGGGTGGATAAAGTCAGACCCCTAATAACGCGATAAATCGTGTCAGCATGAAGCCCATCACTATCTGAGAAACTGCTGATCCAAATCAGTAATTCTCCACTACCTCGACCGAGGATTTCTAGTGATGGCCACCCGTGCACTGTGCGACATCAACCCCCAATACCGGGAGAGACGAATCCCCGATGATCCGCTCACTGCCTCTATGTGGCTCGGGGCTGTACCTAAAAAATACCTGTTTGCACGTCTCCTTTGAGCGTGGTAGGGTAGGAATCAAAGCACAGTGGGAACTCACACAAGACAAATGACGATCTCAGGTCGACAAACTAACCTGTATATATGTCACCAGGGAACTGCTATCTGACGATATGTATAATACCAACTAGCATGTTCCCGGCGAGTCCTGTCCGGTGTACTCATAACCCAATGAGCACCTGTATACATCTTAGGTGATCCAACTGACACCAGTGGCTTGTGAGACCGGCCACCTCCCCTCGTTGGGGTCTCGACTGTATACACTAGTCTACTCTGGAGTATCGATGCCCTGTCTCGAAACTCCCATGACTAGGGACACTTTAAGGATGTGCTTACAGACCCCAGCTCCCACATATATGATTGCCATCATACTGCTGGCAGTCAAGCAAGAATCCTATGGGCTCTATAAACATGCAATAGTGAACTAAAGTATGTATACGATGATAAAGACAAAGCAGATAGCATACTATCATCTCGAGCAAGACTGTCATATCGGTATAGGTCCTGCCTCAATCATTGTAATCACGTACCTGCGATCCAATAATTGACTTTGAGGGCACTATCTCCAACATTATATGTAACTGTAACCCAAATATTATCAATTATATAATGGCTGGATGACTATTATCTTTGCTGTGTCATTTATAAATTTCTTTCCATGCAACCAAAGGGACTATTTCTTTTTTATTACGGGGTGATAACCAATCATCTGAAGCCGCTGTACATCACGGCGATATTAGAATGAAAACGAGTCGACTAGATCTTTGTGGACAATGGATCGGCTATAAATTTGATGCCGACATGGATGCTGAAGAGACTGAACAAGACAGATGATGACATGATACTTATGGAGACGACCATAACCGGGTACAGTGGGCAGTTCGCCAAGACAAAAGGAGTGTTAGCCATAGATGTCACGATCCGAAAGTACAGAACGTGACCGACACTTAATTTACGAAACGTCTCAAGGCGTACGTAAACTAAGTAAGCCAAAACCCAGAAATCAAAACCATTTAAAGAAATAGAGTGAAGGAAAACCTATTTAAAGAAAGCGATTTTAGCCAGATAAGTCGCATTAACCATTTAAAAGTAACATCAGATTTTCCCGAAAATTTCGGCAGAGTCTCCTTTATAAATATGTAAGTGCACGGCGGCGCCCCGGCCTCCAATCCGAGGCCAAATGCGGAAGTGATGGTTAACTTTAATTTTCAAATACCGGCACCACCGCGCACTAAATACCCGGATCGTGCCATTAAACTAGTCCTAGCTAACTACAAGATGGGAAGAGAGATATACCGAGTGATCCGAGTCCTCCGGTCTTCTCGCCGTCGTCCCGATCTCCCGCGGAATGTCCGGTCTCCACCTCCTCGCCGGAAGGGCACCACGTCGCCTACTTCTTTTACGGGCTCCCACCTCTATACCGAGGCAACTCGGGCACGAAGTTGGCGAGCCGACGTGCCCAAGGTTTGCTGTAGAATGTAGTGTAGAGGCTATGTCTCATTTGGGGTTCATGGAGGTTGCCATTTTGTGGAGGAGAATGAACTATACTTTGGAGGTGGAACTATGGGATTTTTGTGAAGCTAAAAGACCAAAAATCCCCACCTGAAATATTGGGACAGCCCCTACCATATGATGGCCGGCCATGGTGAATGGGGAGAGTGAGAATGAGAGTGAGTTGAATGTATCATGGAGCCACACTCACAAATCATACAAGAGAGAGGAATGGTTATCATATGAAGAAATGATCACAAAGAAACACCAACACTCCACCAACCTCACCCTTCATCATCATCAACAATCATGTCCTACAAAAGTCAATCCATGATGAAGATAGAAGTCAAGATCAAAGAAGAGCTATTATGATAATGCAATCACCACCCTCCACAAATGCTTATTTGCACAATTGCAAATAAGCCCTACTCCACCAATCTTCGGCCAATGAAGGATACAAAGAAATATGGCCGAAACGGAAAGCAAACTGGCAACTCCAGAAAACTGGTCCCATAATAAATTACAGGAAAACCTCGCTACTGTGCATACACACCCGCATCTGTATTCCAACCGAAATACAAATGCAATGAGACAAAATCTACACTGTACTATACTAGGATCCGGCTTAAACCAAAGCCGGCTAGTAATATCCGTCCAATCCTGATCCGTGCAATACCGCACGTATCTGATCAAACCCTGCCATATCTCCATACGGCCTCTACAGCGTTTCGCCCAAAAACTTGAGCAACTGAATGTGGGGGACTCTAAAGACTCGTCAACACCTTGGTTGTGGATTTAACCACTAGCACGTCAGAGGTATAAGCCAATACATAACGGGCTACCAGGTATTGACCAAAAGGGACGTCGATGAGCGAACTCATCCTGACACCCTACTGAGCCTGTCAGTGACAATATCCGTACAGTCCGGTCCGTTCGTCTATGAGCATCGCATGGCGGGCCTAGGGGGTTGGTAAAAGTCAGACCACTAAAAGCGGTATAAGTCGTGTCGGAGTGTAGCCCAGAACACCCTGAGATACTACTGGAATACCTACCAGTAAATCTCCTGCCTCGGCCGAGGGCTTTGTGTAATGGCTCTCCTAGACACAGCGCGACCTCACCCCCAATACCGGGAGAGACGAACCCCTGAAGATCCGCTCACTGCCTCCATGTGGCTCGGGACTGTACCCAACTAAAACCTGTTTGCACGTCTCCTTTGAGCGTGGTAGGGTAGTAATCAAAGTACAGTGGGAACTCACACGAGACAAATGACGATCCTCAGGTCGATGAACTAACCTGTACACATGTCACCAGGGAACTGCTATCTGACGTCTGGTATAATCCCAACTAGCAGGTTCCCGGCGAGTCCTGTCCGGTATACTCATAACCCAATGAGCACCTGTATACATCTTAGGTGATCCAACTGACACCAGTGGCTTGTGAGACCGGCCACCGCCCCTCGTCGGGGTCTCGAATGTACACACTAGTCTACTTTGGAGTATCGATGCCCTGTCTCGAAATTCCCACGACTAGGGACCTTTTAAGGATGTGCTCATAGACCCCAGCTCCCGCTTATATGATCGCCCTCATACTGCTGGTGGTCAAGCAAGAATCCTAGGGGCTCTATCAATGTGTAATAGCGACATGTCAGGTCACCTAAAGCAGTACACGATGATAAAGATAAACCAGATAGCATACTATCATCTTGAGTAAGACTGTCCTACCGGGATAGGTCCTCCTTCAATCATTGCAATCACGTGCCTGTGATCCAATAATTGACTCTGAGGGCACTATCTCCAACAAAATACTGGCCCCCAATGGGTACAACACATGAAAATACATATAATGATGAAATAAGGCATCCCCAAATGGGAGCTAGCTCTTCGCCACTGGCGGAATCACAACCACAAGTAATGTGTATAGTAAAAGTGCACAATAAGCATAAAAGCATGAAAGTAAGAAAACAACTCGTCGGCTCAAGTGAGCATCGACACCAAACACCACAAATACAAGTTTCACGAGTCTCACCGTCTAGTCAAATATACAAGGGTAGATGGAGTATACTAGATACAATATAATGTACATGATGGAATAAAAATATCCTCGCAACCCACCTACGAGCAAGCTGCAAAACAAGCAAGTGAAGCCAAAAGTGGAAGAACGTCCGCCGCTACTGCGCTGACGGGTCAAACCTGCAAGACACTGTAGCACAACGGGGGTGAGTTGCCAACTCGTGAGTAGTAAGTAACATCTAATAAGGCTATCGTAACTATGTACGCAATTTTGGCACAACCTACATATACTAATATGATGCGATGCACTAGTATGTATGCAACATGAATGCATAAACAACATGAGATCTGAATATATTTAGTACAAGAAAATCTATATTCTTATCTTAGTAAAACTTCTGTAATTTAACTGTAATATCATCAATGAAATCAATAGAAATCTGTGTCAAGCATTGACACCAAATATGAATTTCTCAATATCTCGACATCTCTAATCTCAGTATCTCGATGTCTCAAAGTATCAATATCTCAGGCTCCGGCAAACCGGACTGGCCCATATCATCAAATCTCAAGACTACGTCGGTATCCACCGGATATCCGCCGCGTCACAAATAACCGGTCGGTAGTGCTCCCTTGTCGGGCTCAACCCCATCATCTGCGACCCTCTTGCCCCGATATACCATACCGGGTCCACCATGCACCCGCAGACGGTCCTTCCCCCTACCTCGAATCGGGTGTATGATACCGCTCAAGAACCGAGATAACCCATGGTAGACACTACACATATCATATCACCAGAAAACCGTAATTTACATTTTTAAAATGGTAATACGTTCTTAAATCCTTGCGGTTTCTCCAATTCCATAAATCTCATAAATACTGAAATTCTCGAGAAGAATCACAATACATGAACATGTAGAAATTGATGAATGTTTGTGATATCAACAGTATGAAATGCGATTTATGAGTAGAAGACCATGTATGAATGAAAATGAAATAAGGTGTATATATATACGACCAGCAATCCTTCATATCAATCTTGATGAAATGGAAAATACAACTACCAGTTTAAGTATCATGTGTGATGCAAATGTCTTTGGACTGATCTAGCAAGTTCTAAAGTGTTCATGGCATAGAAATTACCAAGGCGTGTGTGTGTCCACATGAATAGCGCCTGTGCAGCATAAACCAATGGTAATGGTGCAAGTGTCCTATGAGATGATATCACACACACACACACACACACACACACACACACATATATATATATAAAGATGATGCGATGCAACAAGATGAATAACTAGGAACTACGCATATAAGTGCAGGTACTAATAGAAATTCTAACTATCGGGCGTCTTGCGCCATCCAGACGATTCCCCCGTAGATGTGTATATCTACTCACCGGAACGTCTCAGCTAGTCTGCTCCAATCACCGCTTTTCCTTTCCGTGCCATTTCCGATGTCTCCACGTCCGATCCTAGAATCGCACATTGCAACACATAAGGCTACTATTCTGTAAAACGTGATATCAAGACCATACGAGAAAACTAGCGCCCACAATCTAAATGTGTGTGCACTCGAAGCACCAAAACATGTGTGCTAACATCTGAAACCACCACGAATGGCTGTGATACACAGCAGACACCAAACCAAGACTCGGAACGTACGGGTTGCGCAAGTCACAATACTAAAAGTATAGGTAATTGGTCCCAGATTTTATCTGGAGAAGAAACCAAGAAAACAAGCAATACCAAATACCATAAAACACCTACAGACAACTACCTGTAAAATTTCAACACCCAAAACAACAGGGGGGCCGGCCAGATCGGAAAACATGGGGTACTCGCCGGGTCATGTAGGGTGAAACGGGTCCGTATCTCTACACAATACTTTAATCACAATGTATAGTCTACAGTATATGTTTGGTAGTTCTAAAAACAACCATAAAAATAGCAGATTCTCTGTATCCTTAAACTTGATTTAAAACCGTATTAAATGCTAATTTGCGACATTAAGGTATTTTAGTGTAAACTCGCAGATTGAATTGGATTATTTGACACTAACCACTCTTAATTATCCTACTCAAGTCATAAGAACCCTAACTTAACCTAATCTTCTCTTAAATGTTAAAATTAGCACTAATTACCACTTAAACACTAAATTAAGTTCATTAAACTAAAATTTTAACAATTAAGAAACTAGGTTAGGCTTATACCTCAAGATGGTTGAGAGGGTGATCCAAACATGCTAGTGCTTATGTAGACTTGGCCCAAGAACCATGCTAGATTGAATAAGGGAAATTGGTGATGATTTTAATTAGAAGTTTGTGGATTTTTTGATGGAAATGGAGGCTTAGCAATGAGAGAAGAAGAAGAAGAAGAAGAAGCAGAAGAAGAAGGGGAGAGGGCTGCTGGGCTTGGCCGAGAGCTGAGGGGGAGAGAAAGAGAGAGGGTGTGTGTGAGTGCTCAAGGTCAAAGTCCCTCATGCCTCATAAATGCCCCATGCCTCTCATTTCCCATTTCATTTTCCATTTTATTAAAAAAAGAAATCTTGAACCATAGAAAGAATTAGAAGGAAAGGCATGTTACAAAATTAGTGTTGAGTTGTCATGGTTGCTAAAACACATATTGGTAATACTAGATTTGTGCATGTTTATTTAAAAAAAAATTAGCTTAGTAAATAATAACTAAGAAAAATAGATAATTAAGTGAACAATAATTTAAATATTAATTAATAAAACACAATTATATATGTAATTACATAATCTCACAATTAAAATAGATTTATTCCAGTCGATATGGAAAATGGTTATTAATTAGGTTTTTATGAAAAACACGTATTATCACTAATTAATATATAATTGATCTAAACCAATTTTGAAGTGTTACAATAGAGGTAGAATTCAGAAGGCTACGCAGTTTGTCTACGTTCTACGTCGTTGACACAGATAGAAGTTATAACGCGCTTCTAGAAAGAAATTGGATCCACTCAAATGAATGCGTCCCTTCAAGCTTACACCAATTCATCATGTACTGGGATGACGAAGGAATGGGTGTAATAAAGGCAGATTATCGGCCTTTCCTGATAACAGAGGACGAGGCCATCGCTCGTTTATATCAGGATGACGTCGGTCCAATTCGTTTTCTAGAAAACAACACCGCCCGTTTAGAGATGACAACGGCCAAATGTTTCATTCACAAAAAGGGCGCAAAATTCATTCGACTATTGATTCGGCCAGAAATACTTGTGTCTTCAAGGCCGTCGGAAAACGGAGATCCATGAAGTAAAACACCAAGAAGACCGTGTTTACGGTTAACGGCAATGAGATCGACGAAGAATCGGTCAAGGAAATTTTTTTGCAGAACGAGAAAGTTAGCAATTTAAAGGCTGAGGCACAAGATGACCTAGAAGAAATTGATATAGGGAGTGATGGTTGTGTTCGGACACTTTTCAATGGTAAGAATTTATGTAATTCTTTTCGTGATCAATTAATAAAACTATTGCTAGACTACACCGATTGTTTTGCGTGGAATTATTATGAACTCACCGGTTTAGACTGATGGCTCATTGAGCATAAGCTTCCTTTGAAGGAAAATTATAAATCTCGGAAGCAGTTGTTGGATATAGTGCCCTCAAGTCAATTATTGTAATCGCAGGCACGTGATTGTGATGATTGAGGGAGGACCTATACGGGAAGAACAGCCTTACTCAAAATGATAGTATATTATCTGGTTTGTCTTTATCATCATGTACATTCATTATGTGGTATTACAGATCACTATTATATGTTGATAGAGCCCATAGGATTCTTGCTTGACTACCAGCGTTATGATGGCGATTATATATGTGGAGGATGGGTAGTCCATAAGCACATCCTTAAATATCCCCAGTCGTGAAAGTATCAAGACTGGGCATCGATATTCCGGAGTAGACTGGTGTATACGTTTCTAGACCCTGACGAGGGGCGATGGTTTGTCCCACAGCCATTGGTCTTTCGCACCTAAAATCGTATACAGGTGCTCACTAGGGGTGAATACACTGGACGGACTCTCCAGGAACATACAGATGGTATTATACCTATTGTCAGATAGCAGTTCTCAGGTGACATGAGTACATGTTAGTCCTTCGACATAAGATCATCATTTGTCTCATGTGAGTTCCCACTGTGTTTTGATTACTACCCTACCACGGCTCAAAGGAGTCATGCAAACATGTTTTAGTTGGGTACAGTCCTGAGCCATATGGAGGCAGTGAGAGGATCGTCGGGAATTCGTCTTTCCCGGTATTAGGGGTTGATGTCATGCTGTGCATGGGTGGCTATCACCAGAAATCCTTAGCCAAGGTGGACGAGAATTACTGATTTGGATCAGTAGTTTCTCAGTGGGTGATAGGCTTCATACCGACACGAAATATCACGTTATTAGGGGTTTGACTTTATCCACCACCCTAGACCCGATATGCGATACTCTTAGACGAAGAGACCGGACTGTACGGAGATTGTCACAGATAGGCTTAGTATGGATCCAGATGAGTTTGCTCGTCGGCCTTCCTTTTCGACAGGTACCTTGGTAGCCGTTATGTACAGCTAGTGCCGCTGCGTTCTTGTGGTTATGGATTTATCCAGCAACTCACTGTCGGCGTACTGTTGAGTCTTTAGAGTCCCACACAGAGGGTTTCCCTGGTTCAGGCGAAATGATGTAGTAACTGTATTTTTACACGTGCAGGGTTCCGATCGAATGATTGTACTAGTTACCCGGACTTTTGAACAGACGGTTGATAATACTAGCCGGCTTAGGATTGAGCCGGATTATTAAATCAAGTATTGATTTAATAATTTACGTATATATATTTCGATTTGTATATTCTAGTATTAAGTTCTTTGTGTTATTCTATCTCTTTGGGTATTCGTATTTTGATACGAATACATGTATGTATATACAGTTGAGTGTATTTCGTATTTATACGGAAACCATTCTAGAAGGTGGACACCTCATTTTGGTTTATCCATTTATTAATTTAAATGGAAATGAGGTGTAAAGGTAGTGAAGAGAGAATGGTGAGAACCATGCTCGAATAGTGTTGACAAATGAATTGTTAATTCATTTATGCAAACTATTCAAGTTTGGTTGCTATATGTTTATTGGAAAATATGTTTTACAAAACCATGCTTCATATCATACTCTCATTTGGATGTTGGATGAACACTTGGTTTATGGTTGTAAAAAGAAAAAAGACTCTCACCATTTACCTTATCTCTCCTCACTCGCCTTTCTTGAGCTCCTCCTCCTTCTTCATGATCTTCCACCCTACCATCTCAGGTGTTGAGAACCAAGGGTGGATGAGAGATAGAAATGCACTAAGAACAACTCACTACATCTTAGACACTCTAGATTAGCAACCTAGGATTCCTAGTTGCTCCACAAAACTTATGTGTGGAGCTAGAGCCATGAACCACATCCCTCGGATGAATCATCTTCGACGAAGGAAGACCGACGGCCAAGCTCGATCAAGGAGACCTCAAGGAGGTAAGGAATAAGGTAGAAGACCGAAGGAAAAATATCCTTTGGTAAAACATTCTATCACAGTATCATTAACCTCTTTGTAGTTTTCTAGTTTCATGTTTGGTTTCGATTCTAGGTAGTTGTTTCTAGCGCCAAGTTTTTAAACACCAAAATTTTTCGTTCTGCAACGGCCAGGGCCCTAGGAACCCCAACATGGTATCAGAGCCACCCAAACATTAGAAACTAGTAGTAGACGATGCATTAGTTTCAAAACCGAAAAATTCCGATTTCAAAACCCGCTCTTTGTTCTGAAATTTTTTTGGTCTCTAAAATTTTTTTAAACAAGTGCAGAGACTTAGTCTAGACATGTATGTGACACACGATGAAAACGAGCCCATTCCCTAAAAAATTAGCTGGCCAAAACCCCAAAATTCCCATTTCTGCCTTTTTACTATTCACCTCTGAGCCCTGTTTTTATCCAGTGTCTTGGGTATTTTATATTGGCGTTTTTGGTCTTGTTTGTTTTCTCCAGATTTCACTCAGTGTTGTCTTTGCCTTGGGGGAAACTTGGAATGTTTCAAAACTTGAAATTTTGCATCGTTGATATCGGTGATGTGGTGTATGTGTTTTTCAAACGTCGTCTATTTGCTATATGTCATTTAGACGGGGTTGCACATATTTGCTTATACTGATGTGATGTTGTTATCTGTGATGGTTTGTTCGGATTGTCGTTAGTGCAATGGTAGTTGTACAGTTTAGACTCATTTGTATATTCATTATTGCGGGACGAGCGTCCAACTTGTGGACTGACGTTTCCGCCAGTTGGTATATTCTTTTATTGGGGCACGACCGAGTTGAGGTCAATGTCACCTTTGTATATATGTTTTTCTTTCTGTACTAGGATTACCCCACGGAGGAGTGCTTGAATAGCTGGATTCTAGAGGGCAACAGGCCCGCATCTCATAGCGTTGAGACGGAGGGGGGCCTCACTCTAGAATTGGCAGGCTATTCGCCGCAGTCGTAGGGGGTATAGGATGACTCACGGAGGGTGCTCAAGTTACCGGATTCCGTGAAGTGCTGGGTGGCCCATTCACTTTTTTGATTAGGGTTGCCTCACTTTTGGGATTGGCGGGTAACTTTCCGCACTCATAGGGGTCTTGGTTATACATTGCACAGGCTATCTACACGACCGGAGAACATCGGGTCTCATTTGCGGCTCAAATGAAACCCGACGCTCCTAGATTATCCGTTATTCTGTGTTACTTATCGATTTTATGTGATGTTGCTTATATCATGCCTGGGACAAATGGTTTATGTATATTTATATATACTAGTAGATGTTGTATATGTTTTGCACCCACGCTAGTCCAGCCTCCGCTCTGCCGTTAGTTATGTAACCTAATGGTGCATAATGGGGCCCCGTGGAGAATGCGGATGGCATATACGTACATTGTATTTTCGTTCTTTTCTGGTGTGATAGGGATTAATTGATAGGACCACATTAATTTTAATTAATGCAAGGAAAATAAACCTAAAAGGTGTTGTCAGAACAAATTTCGAAAAACTATAGCTGTATTCTTTTGCTTTGCATAGTGGTGTTCGTTCAAGAATATCCACCACCTCATTCGAGGAGGCAAGAGCCTAGATCCCTTCACAGGGAGTGACCTCTTGAGAAAAACTTTTTGTTGCTATAGATTACTCGGTTTTCTTCAAAACCACTAGTTTTCAAAAGCGGAGCCTAAACCGCTCCTTTTCAAAACTACTTGGTTCCTTCAACGATATCAAGTTCATTACGTTAAAGGTTTTTTGCCAAAAACCAGCCGTAGCCCTCCGTCATTTCAGATTAGTATTGCTTAGTATTCATGCTATGTATGTCGTACTCAGCTGAGGCGTAGTGTTCGATAGCTATGTAGTGCTTTTCTGTTGCATGGTGATGCGATTGGTTAGGACAGTTGTACGGTCATTTTGGCTCAGTCAAGGACTCGTACGGGTGGGTTTAATGCAATCAAAATAATGATGGGTTGAACTTGACTAGAACCCTTTGATATGTTGGCTCAGTCAAGATCGCTTGGGTCCTAGGGGTAAAAACCATATCGGGAGTTTCAAATATAAAGGAAACTTGCCAGGCATGCGCATACCTTTTGGGATGTGGTGACTTGAGTGGCTTCCATCAAGTTATCATGCGATGATAGTTGGGTCCCAATTGCTACTGATGAGTAGGTGTTACTCCTCGGGTGATTTTCAGATGATCCCGACTAATTCTTATTTTAAGGTTTGAAAGAGAATTCGAGAAAACAGTGGGAGTCATCCTGATTAAATAAAGTGATTAACCAATCTAATCTAAATTAGAGTGCACGCTGAGTGTTTCTTTTCTCTGTCTCTTTGGCAGTGACCATGACCTGATCTTAAACTAAAACTCATAAACCAAGTTAACCGAACCTTCTTAAAGCACTTCGGCTTTTGGATTGTCATGATTCACGATAAAAGTCGCATGTATCCCTGCCGCACCTACTTCCCTTTTCTCTAGAATACACCATATCACTACGAAGATTCATATTGCTTGGGTACACCATCGTATAGTTACATACGAACTCGAAGAAACTTGTTTCAGTTCGAGAATGATTTCCGGTTCTAGAGAAATTGAATAAGATTAGTTGGTTGTCTTTTCTCTTTCCCTTCTCTTTCCCTTCTCTCAGGTTGTGAGAGCTCCCAGTATTAGGAGAGTACACTTATTACGCTATTGGATAGTCTTCTTCTAAACTATAGGCAGGTGCCAACAGGTAGGGAAGGAAGAAAACCAATTAGACTAGGTATGGTGTACAGAAGGTAAGAAGTAAAGACATATGAAGGGATTAGGTGAGGGCAAAGGAAATTGTGACTACTATCATTTAAGACGAAGTCGCATATATCCCTATCACTCCTACATCCCCTTTGCATTTCTCCAGAACACTCTATATCACTACGAAGATCCATATTGCTTGGGTATGCCATCGTATAGTTACATATGAACTCGAAAAAACTTGTTTCTGATTGAGGATGGATTCTGGTTCTGGAGAAATTGAATAAAATTATTCGGCCGTCTTTTCTCTTTACCTTCTTTCAGGTTGCGAGGGGTCTTAGTATTAGGAAAGTATACCTATTACGCTTATTAGATAGTCTTCTTCCAAACCTTAGGCAGGTGTCGAAAGGTAGGGAAGGAAGAAAACCAATTAGCCTAAGTATGGTGTACAGAAAGTAAGATGTAAAGACATATAAAAGGATTGCAGCGAGGGCAAAGAAAATTGCGACTACTGTCATGAATCTGGATAGTGGAAGAGGCATTATTAGGAATACCCGGCCACCCTCTCGAAACATTTTCATGTTTCGGTCTTACTGTGTGGTGTTAATTGAAAACTGCTTTTCCAATTAGATTCTGACTCCAGAGTATGTATTTACCAGACTTTATTCTCACATATGTATGACTTTACAGATGATGAGTGGGAGTAGAATATTGGGAATTGGGTGATTAGATCATCAATATCAGAATTATTTGTAATTGGTGATATTTGAGGAAATCGCTTGAGTTTTGCCTAACGACAAATATTTGGTTTTGAATATCCGTTGTGCACCAATTTCAAACTGATATATCTGTATGTTTATTTTATAAAGTGAGATATAACTTTTTGAAATTATGTTTATGGCGTTTACCTATATTAGTTGATGGTTAGGTAAGGTGCATTCAACAATGGTGTAATTCTTCTTAACCATAATATAGTTTTCAACTTACGACACACAGAGTTTGAGTTATTAAACTCAGCGGACTTATACAAAATATTGTATGTTGTCTGATGTACATTAGGACAAAGGGGTTGGTACTCATACTATATTCCGTTTACTTATGACTTCTCTGGATTTAGAAAAGCATTTCATTGAAATACAAGGTCCAAATTTTGAGAAGTTATGGGTATAAGAATAAATTAGAGAACCATATGTTGCAAGTATCAGGATTCTTCGAAGTGATCGAAGGTGTAGATACTCATGCTAGGTATTCCGTCGTAAGTAATATATTTGAGAACTTGCTTCTCTCTCAGGTTACTCAGCCGTGAGTACGCTCCATGATGAGTAATGTTGCTTGGCCTTCTTCTATTTAGTCTATATGCACTGGAGCTGCATGTATTTTGAATCTGGTTCAAATTAAATCAGTGCCTTTGTTTCTATATTGGATATAGAATGGATTCTTATCATAACACTGTTAAGGTATATGGAGTAGTCCGGCTTATGCTTAAAGCCAGAATCTGGAAAAACTCAAGGCACGTTTCTGTAATGGCAGTTTGTGGGTTATCCCGGGCTTTGACGAGGGTTAACATTCTACCGTTTGGAGGATCAATAGTTATATTGTTCTTGACTCGCCACCTCTTTAGTAAAATGAATTCAGTGGAAGATACTCGCCACCAGTCCAACATACTGCTCCTTCAGGAGGCGGTTCTCATTTCAGGCTTCTGAGGTGATCTGGATGACAGAGTGGCTGTCAGAGTTAATAGTTTTCCCTCTTTTGAGGAGCAGTATGTTGGACTGGTGGTCCAAGCGGATACCGAGGAAGGTATAGCGCATGATACTGATTAAATTCAGTGGAAGATATGGTCTAAGAAATTTTTTGGATTTGGAGTTCATTTGTGAACTGGGTCCCATCAGATATCCAGACAAATTCTAAGACATGTATCGCTCATTTTGGGAGATAGTCTTTCTCCACGAAGTTGAGATATAGAAAGATAAAGATAGAAACATTGGTGTGGATCCACTCACTGAGGCTATTTCTCGAACGCAATAGTTTCACAAACGTGCTTTGCGAGACTGATTAGTAGAGAAGTTGGGTGTTCGGTATCACACGGGCTGTGAGTATGCGACACCGCAATAATTAGCCTTAAGTGCAAGTGGGAGATTGTTGGATATAGTGCCCTTAAGTCAATTATTGTAATCGCAAGCACGCGATTGTGATGATTGAGGAAGGACCTATACGGGTAGAACAGTCTTACTCAAAATGATAGTATACTATCTGGTTTGTCTTTATCATCATGTACATGCATTATGTGGTATTACAGATCACTATTACATGTTGATAGAGCCCATAGGATTCTTGCTTGACCACCAGCGTTATGATGGCGATCATACATGTGGGGGCTGGGTAGTCCATAAGCACATGTTTAAATGTCCCTAGTCGTGGGAGTATCGAGACTCGGCATCGATATTCCGGAGTAGACTGGTGTATACGTTTCTAGACCCTGATGAGGGGCGATGGTTTGTCCCACAGCCATTGGTCTTTCGCACCTAAGATCGTATACAGGTGCTCACTGGGGTGAGTACACTGGATGAACTCACCGGGATCATGCTAGATGGTATTATATCTATTGTCGGATAGCAGTTTTCAGGTGACATGAGTATAGTTTAGTCCTTCGACCTGAGATCGTTATTTGTCTCGTGTGAGTTTCCACTGGGATTTGATTACTACCCTACCATGGCTCAAAGGAGTCGTGCAAACAGGTTTTAGTTGGGTACAGGCCCGAGCCACATGGAGGCAATGAGCGGATCGTCGGGAATTCATCTTTCCCGGTATTAGGGGTTGATGTCGCGCTTTGTACGGGTGGCCATCACCAGAAATTCTTGGCCAAGGTGGACGAGAATTACTGATTTGGATCAGTAGTTTCTCAGTGGGTGATGGGCTTCACCGACATGAAATATCGCGTTATTAGGGGTCTGACTTTATCCCCCACCCTAGACCCGATATGCGATACTCTTAGACGAAGAGACCAGACTGTATGAAGATTGTCACAGATAGGCTCAGTAGGGATCCAGATGAGTTTGCTCGTCGGTCTTCCTTTTTAACAGGTACCTGGGTAGCCGTTGCGTACAGCTAGTGCTGCTGACGTGCTTGTGGTTATGGATTTATCCAGTAACTCACTGCCGGCGTACTGTCGAGTCTTTAGAGTCCCACACAGAGGGTTTTCCTAGTTCAGGCGAAATGATGTAGTAGCCGTATTTTAATACATGCAGGGTTCCGATCGAATAATTGTACTAGTTATCCGGACTTTCGATCGGACGGTTGATAATACTAGCCGGCTTAGGATTGAGCCGGATTATTAAATCAGGTGTTGATTTAATAATTTAAGTATATATATTTCGATTTGTATATTCTAGTATTATGTTTTTTGTGTTATTCTATCTCTTTGGGTATTCATATTTTGATACGAATACGGATATGTATATACAGTTGAGTGTATTCCGTATTTATACGGAAAACATTCTAGAAGGTGGACACTTCATTTTGGTTTATCCATTTATTAATTTAAATGGAAATGAGGTGTAAAGGTAGTGAAGAGAGAATGATGAGAACCATGCTCGAATAATGTTGACAAATGAATTGTTAATTCATTTGTGCAAACTATTCAAGTATGGTTGCTATATGTTTATTGGAAAATATGTTTTACAAAACCATGCTTCATATCATACTCTCATTTGGATGTTGGATGAACACTTGGTTTATGGTTGTAAAAAGGAAAAAGACTCTCACCATTTGCCTCATCTCTCCTCACTCGCCTTTCTTGAGTTCCTCCTCCTCCTTCATGTTCTTCCACCCTACCATCTCATGTGTTGAGAGCCAAGGGTGGATGAGAGATAGAAATACACTAAGAACAACTCACTATATCCTAGACATTCTAGATTAGCAACCTAGAGTCCTTAGTTACTCCACTAAACTTTTAGTGTGGAGCTAGAGTCATGAACCACATCTTTCGGGTGGATCATCTTCGACGGAGGAAGACCGGCGGCCAAGCTCGATCAAGGAGACATCAAGGAGCTAAGGAAGTGGGTAGAAGATCGAAGGACACGGATTTTTTGGTAAAACATTCTATCACAGTAGCATTAATCACTTTGTAGTTTGCTAGTTTCATATTTGGTTTCGATTCTAGGTAGTTGTTTCTAGCGCCATGTTTTTAAACACCAAAAATTTTCATTCTGCAATGGCCAGGGCGCTAGGAACCCCAACAGCAGCCGCCAAGCAGCTTACTCACCCAAGAGAATGAAGAAGGGCAGGAGCAGGTAATTTATTATCAGCAGAATACTATCTAAGGTCGAAAAATGATACCAACTGATAGAAAAGATGTGCTTATCCTTTTACAACACTTGCACGAAATTGAGGCATCGCCTTTTGCCTTCCGAGATTCAACTCATCAGCAAAGTCAATATTTTGAAATACATGTTGACGAAACCTGGGTTGAAAGGATGAGTTGGGAAATGGACATTGGTCCTGTCTGAGTTCTCTATAAAATATGAATCAATGAGGGAAGAGAAATGGCAGGAAATAGCAGATTTTCTAGCGATCGCCCATGCCTGACTACAGGTTTGGAGGATGATGAAGAGGTGATTGGTTACGTAGGAACCAAGTCTTGGATCTTATACTTTGATGGTTCTAGCATAAGACAGCATGCCGGGACAGGTGTCGTCTTTATATCACCAGACGACATTTGTTTCTATTATTTAGTGGCCGTTGATGACAATTGCACGAACAATCAGGCCGATAGAAAAGATGTGCTTATTCTTTTACAACACTTTCATGAAGCTTAGGCATTACCTTTTTCCTTCTGAGATTCAACTCATCAGTAAAGTCGATATTTTGAAATACATGTTAACGAAGCTTGTGTTGAAAGGTCGAGTTAGAAAATGGACATTGGTCCAATCCAAGTTCTCTATAAAATATATACCAATGGGGGCAGTGAAAGGGCAAGAAATAGAAGATTTTCTAACCGATCACCCATGCCTGGCCACAGGGTTGAAGGATGATGAAGAGGTGATCAGTTACGTAGGAACCAAGTCTTGGATCTTATACTTTGATGGTTCAAGCACAAGACAACATGTTGTTGGATATAGGTGCCCTCAAGGCAATTATCGTAGTTGCGGGAATGCAATTACTGAATTCGAGGAGGGCCTATACCAAGAACAGTCTTACTCGAGATGATAGTGTTATATTTGGTTTGTCTTTATCTGTCATATGAATGCATGATACTAGTTATCACGTATCGTAAATGCATGAGATAAGCTCATAGGATTTTTGCTTGACTACCAGAATTACGACACTGATCATACTAGTGGGGTTTGGTAGCTTATAAGCATATTCTTAAATGTCCCTAGTCGTAGGAGTATCGAGACTGGGCATCGATACTCCAGTTTAGACTAGTGTATACGTTTCATGACCCTATACAGGACGATGGCTGATCACATAGCCATTGGTGTTTGATACTGATGATTGTATACAGGTGCTTATTAGATGAGTTACACTGGACAGACTCGCCGAGAACTCGTAGATGGTATTATACCAATGTCAGATAGCAGTTCTCTGATGACATGAGTACAGGGTAGTCCCTAGACCTGAAATCACTACAGTGTCTTGTGTGTGTTCCCACTATACTTGGATTACTACCTTACCATGGCTCTATTGAGGCGTGCAAATATGTTTTAGTTAGGTACAGTCCCGAAGCACATGGAGGCAGTGAGAGGTCAAGGGAATTCGTCACTCTCGGTATTGGGAGTCGATATCGCACTGTGGGACACGACTATAACCTGAAGTCCGTGGTCACGGCATTAGAGATAAACTGGTAACTGTTACTAGTTGTATCTCTTAGGTTATAAGTCCTCTATCAGCATGACTTATCAGGTCATTAGGGGTCTGACAAATTCCACTCCCTAGACCCGGTATGTGATACTCCTTGACGAAGAGACCGGACTGTACGGTGACTATCACTTATAGAATTTTTTGGGTCCGGATGAGTTCGCTCATTGACCTGCTTTTATCTTGCTCATACCTGTGTAGCCGTTATACAGCTAGTGCCACTGACGACCTTGTAGGTTAACCCGAAAGGGGATGAATCTGAAAATGTTTTAGGTTCAATCGGATACGATCCTGTATAACCTACTACCAGCGTATTGACAGGTCTTTAGAGTCCCGCAACGAAAGTGGCTGCCCGGGCAAAACGCGATGTGACGTACGTATAAGGATACATACATAAGTTCGATAAAACATGTATATTGGATATACGTGTTTAATCGGACGACTGTTATACTAGCCGTTTTTATAGCCGGAATATCAAGTCAAGTGTTGACTTGATAACCGTATTAATGATACGGTTTCTAGTATAGTGTATATGATACATACACTTTCTACAGTATATGATACTGGGAAGATATTGATAGCATTTCATGTATGTGATACATAATGTGTACGTGTATGGGATACAAGTATTGATACTTATTTGATATATATATATATATATATATATATATATATATATCAATTCCCACAATTCTAAATTATGTATAAATAAATATACATATAAATATATATATGTAAGTGTGTGTATATATATATATATATTAATGTATATATATATATATATATTATTTATTTAATATACTTAATTAAATTGTGGGGCCCACCCTCTCTCTTGTGTGTTGACACACACATGAGAGAGTAGGAGAGAGGGGCATGTGTCTTATTGAACATGACATGGTTAAGAGATGAACACAAATTCATTCTACACAAGCCATAAAAAAATACATCTTTCGCACACAAAAGAAAGCTCAAGCTTTCTAGGTTAATGGCACTAATAGCCATGGTGAGGTAGTATAAAAAGTACAGAGTACTCAGAATTCATATCACCTTCCTCCACGCCTAGCAACCCTCTGGAGGAAGTTACTCCTGTTAGGAATAAGTATGGTATAAAGGTCATTATTGTATGATATAGTGGATGCTTGGACATATATATAGAGGACTTTCTTGCTCGACATGATAGTATACTATCCGGTTGCTCTTTATCTTAACATGTACACTTGTGTTATTATACTGTCTCTCTGATACATGTTGATAAAGCCCTTAGGGTGTTTGCTTGACTACCAGGACTATGATGTGGATCATACTACTGGAACTTGTGTAGTCCACAAACACATCCTTTAACTGTTCCTAGTCGAGGGAGTATCGAGACAGGGCATCGATATTCCATAGTAGACTAGTGTGTACATTTCTTGACCCTGTAAGGGGGTGATAGTTGATCCCATAACTATTGGTGTTTGACATCAAAGATTGTACACAGGTGCTCATTAGAGAATGGGTACACCGAACAGGACTCGCCGAGAACTCCTAGATGGTACCATACATATTATCAGATAGCAGTTCTTTGGTGACACCGGTACAGGTTAGTCTGTAGATCCGAGATCATCATAGTGTCTTGTGTGGTTCCCACTGTACTTTGATTTCCTCCCTACCACGGCTCAAAGGAGTCGTGCAAATAGGTGGATTTTAGGTAAAGTCCCGAGTCACATGGAGGCAGTGAGCGATAGGAGGGATTTTGTCTCTCCCGGTATTGGGAGTTGATGTTGCGCTATGCTCGATTGGCTGTAACAGCAAGTCCCTGGCCAGGGCTGATGAGATTTGCTGGTAAGTGTTATCAGTAGTTTCTCGAACCGTTATAAGCCATACATCGGCATGACTTATCAAGTTACTGGGATCTGACGATTCCATCCCTAGACTCGATATGCGACATATCAGACGAAGAGACCGGACTATACGGTAAGTGTTACTTATATGCTTCATGGGAGTTTGGACAAGCTTGCTTGTTGATCTTCTAATCGCTCAATACCTGGGTAGCTGTTACGTCTAGCTAGTACCACTGACGGCTTGTGGGTAACTGATGTGATCATTACCTACTGCTGGCGTATTGACGAGTCTTTATAGTCCTACACAGAGGTTTCATAGTTCAAGAGAAACGAAGTTGGGCACATATGCTGATATGTGCGGGAGCCTGATTAAATACGAGTATGTGATACCGTATTCTAATCTGGCGACATTTGATATCGGTTAGGTTATATGTGATATAACCGGATTATTGAATCAAGTGTTGATTTGATAATATGATATACAGATAAATGATATTAGTCGGTTATATATGATATGACCGGATTATTAAATCAAGTGTTGATTTAATAATTTGATATATATTTATATTTGATATATTTATATATTAACTAATATTAAGCTCACTTAAGTTTTTCTTCTAATATATATTTATGTGTGTATATATATATGTGATATATATATGTGTGTGTGTGCACGCGCGCGCGCCATGGTAGATGACACATATGACTTGGATTTTCTATTTTGAGAAAATAGAAAAATGAGGTGGAAATTAGAGAGATATTTGTGTAATGGGTGAGGCATGGCTTTTTCTATTACTTTATTCATTTGCTTTCACTATAGAAGCATGGTTGCAATATATTATTTGATAATATTCCATGCTTCAATAAGTGAGGAAAATAAAAAGCCATTCTTTACTTGCTAATGAGCTAGCTCATTTCTCTTGCTCTCTCTATTTTCATCTTTATCTTCCTCCATGCCCTAACCCTTACATGAGTTATGAACCCTAGGGCTTGTGAGAATTCTAAGTGAGCTAAAAACCCCACTTCATCATCCTACTCTAGATTAGCTATTTAGATTAGGGTTTTCCCTTCACTAATAGTAGATTAGTGAAGAGGTAGCTTGAACTAGATAAGCTTCATGGTGCATCATCTTCGGCCTCGAAGATTGCGAAGCAAGCTCATACATTTCTTTAAGTAGAGCCAAGAGGAATCATAGGGACTACTACTCAGAGCTTTAGAAGAGAAGGACTTGGTCTACAAAGATTGTAGTCTCTTTCTCTTAGCATAGAACTTGTTATGTCAAGCTTCAAACCCTAATATTCTAGTTAGATTCTAGGTTAGTGTAGCTTAGCACCCAGAAATTTTTAAAATTGCAAGCTTGATGCCAGTTAAAACCCAGTGGTGGTGCTAAGACACACTTTCAACTTTGACCGGTGATGGAGTTGAAGTTCGGGAAGCCCGCTTTCAATGCGGATCATCTACGGCGAGGCAGTCGACGTGCAGACACATTCGGGAGCTCACGACGTTTAGACGGGGTCTTCCGAGATAAGCTGGACATGCTACAAAGGTTGTAGCACCTCTTCACCATTTTTTTGTTCTTTACCTTTAGGTAGAAGCTAGTGCTTGGACGGTTTTGGCGTACGGTCGATCGCGCTCCTACGGAACTTTTGTTTTCTGACCAGTCCTGCTTCCGCTATGTGTACGTACGGAGCGCACCCGGCCTTATAGTGGTATCAGAGCCAACCAAGCACTAGGACTAGCTTAGGCAATGTTTTAGTTTCGATCGACAATTTTCCGATTCTGATTTTCTAGTTTAAACCTCTTTTTTTGTTTGAATTTCAAAAGTATTTTAAAAAAAATTTAAAAAATTGCAGAATATCATTTGGAATGTGAAAATGAAGTGGGAGAAAACTGGGGGGGGGGGGGTTTGAGCAAATTGGACGGGTGGTAGCGGGAAACCGGCGGCCAAAAAGTTTCAAAATGCCCCCAATTTTCTCTGGGGGCTTAAGCTTGTAAAAATAGGATTTTTGGTATTGTTTGTTTTTCCCAGTATTGAGATATGGTCTTGTATTGCTTTGGAAAGTTATCGATCAAAACTGTAATATCGTAGCGTTTTCGTATTGATAATATTAAAGTGTTTAACTCAGTTAATATGGTGATACATAGTTGTTGATATGTATTTGTGAGTCTGTGATGTTCTATGTTAAGTTTATTTTGTTGGCTATAGTGGCCTCAAGTCAATTATTGGATTGCAGGCACGTGATTGCAATGATTGAGAGAGGACCTATACCGGTAGAACAGTCTTACTCGAGATGATAGTATGCTCTCTGGTTTGTCTTTATCATCGTGTACATACTTCAGGTGACATTACAGATCACTATTACATGTTGATAGAGCCAATAGGATTCTTGCTTGACTACCAGCAGTATGATGGCGATCATATACGTGAGAGTAGGGTGGTCTATAAGCACATCCTTAAAATGTCCCTAGTCATGGGAGTTTCTGTAGGGATCCTAGGCACTTTAATGAGGTCTCACAAGGCATCAACCATGCCAATTTCAAATTTTACAAGTGCCGAGAAACCCTAATACGGATTCGTTGACTAGAGTTTAGGCGAAAAGTGAAACTAGTTAACATTTTAACTAAAGGAAAGAGGCTACAACCTTTGTAGATCCGGTTCTCCACTTCCTTAGCTCCACGTAGACGTCCTCTCGCTGTCTATCTCGAATCCCGAACTCTTGCATCGGCTTCATCGGAGAAATGGGCGGGCTAGGTCGTCGGCTTCGATGCCGAAGATGATCTACGTCGAGGCAACACAAGATCAAGCTCCAACTTCACCGAGTCATGAAACTTGTGAAGAAAACACCCTATACTACTTGGCAAGAGGTAGAGGGTGAAGAAATAGGAGGTGGGTTCACTTTAGAATTGGATTTCTCACTCTTTTTCTCAAGATGCCATTAAAGCTAGTAAGCTTTTCTTCTTGTCAAAAATGAAGAAGATGAAGATAGAATATGATAAGTGTTAGATTAAAATGAAAATAATATCAATACTTATCATATCCTAACCTTGGTTAGGTGTAGAGAAAAGACCATGGTTAGTTTGAATGGTTAGGGTTAAGCATGAAGACAAAATGGTCACTTTAGTCAAAGCTTCATGAAGCTTCAACAACAAACAAAGAAAGCCACCATTTTATCTTTTATCTTTTCCAAAATAAATAAATAAATAAATAAGTAAGGAAAAGAAAAACCCTAACCATTACATAACCATGGTTTAATCCTTACACATACTCAAGTAAACATGTATCATCAAACATGATACAATCAAGTGTACACAAAAATATATCACATATACAATGTGCACATCAAGTGAGAAAAACCTTTTAAAGTGAACCAATACTAGTTAATGCAAAGTAATATATCAAATATATAATTATACATTAAATCATTAAATCAACACTTGATTCAATGATCCGGTCATGTCGCACATAACCGACTAGTATTCAATGTATCGATTTATCGAATCAATCTTCGATTCGATAACTAGGTTATATCGCATACAACCAATCGAAACATTCATCGCGAGAATGAAATACAGTATCACATACACGCATTATTCTCGGTCCCGCACATATCTCATATGCGCTCCTATTTCGTTTCGCTTGAGCCAGGAAACCTCTGTGTAGGACTCTAAAGACTCGTCAATACGCCGGTAGCAGATGATGATCATATCAAGCATCCACAAGCCGCAAGCGGTCTGCTAAACGTAACGGCCACCCGGGTATTGAGCGATCAGAAGATCGACGAGCAAGCCCGCTCACACTCCTGTGAATCCAACCAGTAACACTTACCGTACAGTCCGGTCTGTTCGTCTGATATGTCGCATATCAACTCTAGGGGTGGTAAACGTTAGACCCCAATAACCGATAAGTCGTGCCGATGTGAGGCTCATAACGGGTCGAGAAACTACTGGTAACACTTACCAGCAAAACTCTGATCAGCCCTGGCCAGGGACTTCCCTGTTACGGCCAATCGAGCACAGCGCAACATCAACCCCCAATACCGGGAGAGACGAAACCCCTCCTATCGCTCATTGCCTCCATGTGACTCGGGACTGTACCCAAAAACCACCGTTTTGCACGCCCTCATGGACGTGGTAAGGTGGAGATCAAAGCACAGTGGGAATCACACAAGAGTCTATGACGATCTCGGGTCTACAGACTAACCTGCATAAGTGTCACCTGAGAACTGCCATCTGACGTGAGGTATAATACCATCTGGGAGTTCTCGGCGAGTCCGTCCAGTGTACCCAGTCTCCACTGAGCACCCGTATACCATCTCTGATGTCAAACACCAATGGATATGGGATCATCCATCGCCCATCTCATGGGTCGAGAAGCATATACGCTAGTCTACACTGGTATATCGATGCCCCGTCTCGATACACCCACGACTAGGGACCTTGAAGGATGTACCTATGGACTACCATGTCCCCACTAGTATGATCTGCATCATAGTCCAGGTAGTCAAATACACATCCTAAGGGCTTTACCAACATGTAACTATAAGACAGTTTAAAGAGACAAGTGTACATGTTAAGATAAAGAGCAACCAGATAGCATACTATCATATCGAGCAAGAAAGTCATCTCTATATATGTCCAAGCATCCAATATAAAATACATCATCTGTACAATACTGGCCTCTAGGGCATACATACAACTAACAATCTCCCACTTGCACTAGGGCTAGCTACTGTAGTATCGCATACTGAGCATCCCGAAGAGTCTCTCAAACTGTATCTGGGGAATGCCCTTCGTGAGTGGATCCGCCGTGTTGTTCTTCGTGTCAACCCTTCTGACCTCGATCTCCCGGCGATCAACTATCTCCCGGATCAGGTGATACCGCCTTAGAATATGCCTGGATTGCTGATGGGACCTGGGTTCCTTGGCCAAAGCCACCGCTCCATTGTTATCGCAATACAAAGGTATTGGATGCTCAATGGATGGAACCACACCAAGTTCAGTAATGAACTTCTTGATCCAGACAGCCTCTTTAGCAGCATCGTTGGCAGCGATGTATTCAGCCTCCATCGTCGAGTCTGCCACGGTTTCCTGCTTGAAACTCTTCCAGCTAACCGCCCCTCCGTAAAGGGTAAAGACAAATCCCGACTGCGACTTAGAGTCGTCCTTATCACTCTGGAAGCTCGAATCGGTAAAGGACTCCACTTGGAGTTCTCCGTTACCATACATCAAGAGCATCTCTTTAGTCCTTCGCAAGTACTGGAGAATGCTCTTCACAGCTGTCCAGTGACTCTCTCCAGGATCAGCTTGATACCTGCTCACTACACTTAGTGAGTATGTTACATCGGGTCTGGTACATAGCATCGCGTACATGATAGAGCCTACAGCCGAAGCATAGGGTATCCCTTGCATGCGAGCTCTCTCCAAATCAGTCTCGGGAGACATCTCTTTGGAGAGAGTGACTCCAGAGATCGTGGGCAAGTTCCCACGCTTGGATTCTTCCATACTAAACCTCTTTAGTATGGTGTCAATGTACCTGGATTGGGACAATCCCAATATCCGTTTGGATCTATCCCTATAGATCCTAATTCCCAATATGCAGGAGGCATCACCAAGATCTTTCATTGAGAATCTTTGTGATAAGAAGAGCTTGACTGTTTGCAGCATAGGAATATCATTTCCTATCAAGAGTATGTCGTCCTACAATACGAGGAAGACAACCTTACTCTCTGCCACCTTCTTGTAAATACAAGGTTCATCTGGGTTTTTGACGAAATCAAACTCTTTGATAACGACGTCAAAGCAGATGTTCCAACTCCGCGATACTTGCTTTAATCCATAAATGGATTTAAGCAGCTTGCACACCTTTCCGCTGCTCCCACTGTCTACGAAGCCCTCTGGCTGAGTCATGTACACGCACTCTTCTAAATCACCGTTTAGAAAGGCGGTCTTAACATCCATTTGCCATATTTCGTAGTCATGATATGCAGCGATGGCAAGCATGATCCGGATGGATTTAAGCATAGCCACTGGAGAAAAGGTTTCGTCATAGTCCATACCTGGTCTTTGACGAAAACCCTTTGCAACAAGTCTAGCTTTGAAAGTCTCCACTTTCCCATCTACACCAAGTTTTTTCTTGAAGATCCACTTGCTCCCAATGGGTTTTACCCCTTCAGGAGCAACTTCCAAAGTCCATACTTTGTTGGTGTACATGGATTCCATCTCGGACCGCATTGCATCCAGCCATTTCACTGAGTCTTTACTCGTGATGGCCTGCTCAAAGCTAGTTGGGTCATCATCCTCCATGATGCAATCCTCGCTCCCACCATCCATGAGAAAACCGTAGTATCTCTCAGGTTGGCGAGGAACCCTGCTAGATCGGCGGAGAGGCTGAGGTTCATTGGGAGCTACTGAATCTTCTGGTTCCACTAAATCTTCAGTTATGGTTTGCGTATCTGGAACTTCTTCCAGCTCTACCACTTTGCCACTAATTTCTTTTTCAAGGAATTCCTTTTCTAAAAAGGTGGCATATTGAGAAACAAACACCTTTTGTTCTTCAGCATGGTATAAAAAATATCCTTGTGAATTCTTAGGATATCCCATAAACTTGCAAAGAACTGACCGTGCCTCGAGTTTGTCTGGATTTTGCCTTTTAACATAGGCCGGACAACCCCATATCTTAACTCGTTTAAAATATGGTCTCTTCCCACTCCATATCTCATATGGTGTGGTAGGTACAGATTTAGATAGAACTTGATTCAATAGGTATGCAGCTGTCTCCAGCGCATATCCCCAGAAGGAAATAGGTAACTCAGCTGTGCTCATCATAGAGCGCACCATATCTAATAGGGTGCGGTTCCTCCGTTCTGATACACCGTTGTGCTGTGGTGTATATGGAGGAGTCAGCTGAGAGAGAATCCCATTCTCTTTTAGGAAGTCCAGGAATTCATTGCTTAAGTATTCACCTCCTCGATCAGATCGTAGGATTTTAATACTTTTTCCGGTTTGGTTCTCGACTTCTTGTTTATATTCTCTAAATTTCTCAAAAGCTTCTGATTTGTGTTTCATCAGGAACACATATCCGAATTTAGAGAGATCGTCAGTGAATGTAATGAAGTATGAAGAACCATCCCTGGCATGTGTAGACATGGGACCGCATACATCACTATGTATCAGTCCCAAGAGTTCGGTAACTCTTTCTCCGTGTCCCGTAAACGGAGTTTTGGTCATCTTGCCTTTGAGACATGACTGGCAAGTGTCATAAGATGAAAATTCGAATGGTTTCAAATATCCATCCTTATGCAACTTAGCCAGTCGTGTCGCATTGATGTGACCCAGTCTACAATGCCACAAGAAGAATTCGTTCAGTTCAGAACTCTTCCTCTTGTGTGTGTTTGTTATGCTCAGAACTGTTGATTGATTTAGAACATAAATGCCATTGCACAACGTGCCTGATCCAACCAACTTTTGGTTACGGAAAATGTTCATAATATTGTCCTGTAATACAAAATTATATCCTTCTTTACTCAACAAAGAAACCGATATAATGTTGCATATCAGGTTCGGCATGTAATAGCATTCGTTCAGAACCAATGTATTACCAGTTGGTAATGCAAGGTGATATTCCCCGATAGTCTTAGCTGCAACTATTGCACCATTTCCAACTCTAATGTCTTTATCACCTTCTCCAAGTTCTCTACCTTTCCTGAGCCCATGTAACTGATTACATATATGGGATCCTGATCCGGTATCTAATACCCAGGACGTAGAGCAAATGGAGAAACAGTTCTCTGTAACGAACACATCTGAAGAAAATGCATCAACATGTATTTTCTTCATTCGGGTGGCATGGGAATCCTGGTATTCCCCTATGTCCTGTTCATTCCCATAACCTTTATAAGAAAGAACGGAACCAACGTTCCCCAGCACAGTATAACATGCGGGTTCAGTCAATACATCCATATTATTATCTTTATTAGGGCATGAAATGGTCGCTACCTGGAGAGAGAGAGAAGAAAACACTTTAGCGTATGCTCTTGCAAGATCAGATTGGTTATTATCTTATCTAATCAGGATGGCTCCCACTGGTTTTTATCAAATCTTCCTTCAAACCCTAAAAGGAAAGACTAGCCGGGATTAATTACACCCTACAACTTCGCCAATCTTTCAGCCAGGCCAGTGTCGGTACTTTGAGGGAGGTTCCCCGTGCTTTCGCACGGACCTAATTAAAGTAAACCCCGTTTTCCCAGAGGCGTAACCCCGTTTTCCCAGAGGCGTAACCCCGTTGACACCTTTCTAGACACCTACTTGATCGGCTAATTGTAATGTGTAAAACTCTCCCGGGAGTAACTCTTACTCGCAGTGGGTATCGGGATCCAACTATCTCATAGAAGGTATGCAATCTCATTGCAAATTTCAACACTTGAAATTCCCGATAATATTTTGCCCCTAGCAGCTATATGACCTTAACATAGTCAACAAATCATAAGTGCTAGTCAAGTTCAACCCGTCATTTCCTGATTGAATTAAACCCACCCGCACGACCCTTAACATAGTCAACAAAGTCGCACGACTACCCTAATCCAATCGCATCATATGCTTATACAGATAAGCACCAATCAGCTACCGCACACTACGCCTTAACATAGTCAACAAACGTAGCACGAATACTAACTAGTACTTATCTGAAATGACGGAGGGCTACGACAGGTTTTTCTGAAAACCTATTGCGTAATGAACTTGATATCGTTGTAGAATCAAATGAAGTTTTGAAATGGAGTGATTTTGAGGCTTTTCTAGTTTTGCTAAAGGGGTCACTCCCGGTGAAGGGATCGTCGGCCCTTTCCTCGTCGAATGAGGTGCGGAATATATCATATATATCACTGTGCAAAGCAGAAACTATAGAAGCAATCAAAAGTCAAACCGAGTGTGTAGCATCTGCCAGTTATTGCTAAAGGGGTCACTCCCGGTGAAGGGATCTCGGCCCTTTCCTCATCGAATAAGGTGCAGGGTATATCATATATACCGCTATGCAAAGCAAAACTGTAGCTACCCTTTTTGTTTAAAAAATTGATTCTACAACATCTTTTAGGTTTCTTTTCTTTCATTAATCACATTAATGAAGTCCCATCATTTAAGTCACCTAAACATCACAGATAAATACGACGTACACTTATGCCATCCGCATTCGCCTCGATGTCCCCTCGTGCACCGTTAGGTTAGGTAACTAACGACAGAGCAGGGCAGGGCTAGTGCGGGTGCAAAACATAAGTAACGTCTATATAATATATCATATATACTATATACTGTATCCATCAGAACATATCAAATGATCACATCACAGATATCGCAGCAGAAAATATCATATGAAATATTGGATATACTAGGACGCCCGTGTTTTTAATACGAGCCAGTATAAAACACGGATTCCACGGTCGTGATGAATAGCCAATCCCACACCCCTACGAGAGCGGCAAGCAACCCTATCAATTCTAGGGTTAGGAGACCCGGACTCGACTCCTCGAGATGGTCTCCCACTGGACCCTAGAACCCGGTTACTTGTGCTCCCCTCCTTGGGTCTATCCTAGTGCGGAAAAGTAAATAATATACAAAGGGTGACATCTTCCGCAACCTGGAAGTGCCCCAATAAAAGAATATTACATATAAGTTTTTACATGAATGAAAATGAAAAACACTCATCTCACATAAAAACCCCCGGCTATTCAAACACGACGATCCAATATAACATATCCAGCAACACATAACATCATATGTCATCAACGTAAGTAAATATGCGCATCCCAATTGTCGTTAACATATAGCAACGAAACCGGCGATATCACATATTACACTTACGGTCACAGAAAAGAAAGTGTAAAACTACAACAGTTGGAATCCGCAACCTCTTTAGACATCGCATGCCTAATCAAATGAAATACTTAGACATCACATGCCTAACAATTATAAACCCCGCATTTTAGTCTCATTATCGAAAACTCTTTTCAATATCAAGTGAGACTAAACCGCTAGATTTATAACATTCATTTAGTTATCTCATAACTGTTTGTGAATTCCAATTATTGTATCCCATTCCGGATAAATAGAAAATATTAAACTTTCCGATCGAACATTCGAACACCCAAGTTTTCCCGAAACCGTTCAACACATGAAATAGGTTCAAAGACATTCACTTCATGCCTCAGTACCAACGGTCCAGCCGTAGAAGGGTCAAGCCAACGCCTCACATGTGGCACGCCGTACTGCCCCAAACCCTAAGGTTCAAAGGGCAGTTCAAGACGGTCACATAATCGAGTTAAGGTTTGTTGTCTTCTAGAGGGACCATCGCGTTACTTGCACTACTTAGAACGTCATTAAACTACGGAAAAGTCCAACAATTGGAAATTTCCCGGCAGGGGAAAGATTGGGTATTTACATCCGGTCGAACCTTTTAACATATTCTAAATATCCGGAAAACACGTAGACAAAGTTTGAAATTTCCGATCGAATCATCGAAGCTCTAAAACACCCCAGAAAACTCAACTCTTGAGTGAAAATTAAAAATTCCCAGAAAACTCAGAACCTGAAAACATGAATTACTGTGCAAAAATTGAAGGCAACTCTCATCATTTGGCCGCGGAACCGCCGCAGAAGCCAGGCTTCTGCCGCGGTTCCGCCGCGCATTGGACATATCATGAGGTAATTTTTGCACCGTAATTCTTAGAATTCCCTGCTGAATTTTTTAAGCATTTTTAATCTGGAAAAAACCCAGTTTTTGAAAAAAGTCCAGAAAGCAATTTGGGTTAGGGTTTCGATGTTCGTTCGGATTTCAAACGTCGTCTACACTTCGCCTAAGGCTCTATCTAGGCTCTGATACCACTGTAGGGATCCTAGGCACTTTAATGAGGTCTCACAAGGCATCAACCATGCCAATTTCAAATTTTACAAGTGCCAAGAAACCCTAATACGGATTCATTGACTAGAGTTTAGGCGAAAAGTGAAACTAGTTAACATTTTAACTAAAGGAAAGAGGCTACAACCTTTGTAGATCCGGTTCTCCACTTCCTTAGCTCCACGTAGACGTCCTCTCGCTATCCATCTCGAATCCCGGACTCTTGCATCGGCTTCATCGGAGAAATGGGCGGGCTAGGTCGTCGGCTTCGATGCCGAAGATGATCTACGTCGAGGCAACACAAGATCAAGCTCCAACTTCACCGAGTCGTGAAACTTATGAAGAAAACACCCTATACTACTTGGCAAGAGGTAGAGGGTGAAGAAATAGGAGGTGGGTTCACTTTAGAATTGGATTTCTCACTCTTTTTCTCAAGATGCCATTAAAGCTAGTAAGCTTTTCTTCTTGTCAAAAATGAAGAAGATGAAGATAGAATGTGATAAGTGTTAGATTAAAATGAAAATAATATCAATACTTATCATATCCTAACCTTGGTTAGGTGTAGAGAAAAGACCATGGTTAGTTTGAATGGTTAGGGTTAAGCATGAAGACAAAATGGTCACTTTAGTCAAAGCTTCATGAAGCTTCAACAACAAACAAAGAAAGCCACCATTTTATCTTTTATCTTTTCCAAAATAAATAAATAAATAAATAAGTAAGGAAAAGAAAAACCCTAACCATTACATAACCATGGTTTAATCCTTACACATACTCAAGTAAATATGTATCATCAAACATGATACAATCAAGTGTACACAAAAATATATCACATATACAATGTGCACATCAAGTGAGAAAAACCTTTTAAAGTGAATCAATACTAGTTAATGCAAAGTAATATATCAAATATATAATTATACATTAAATCATTAAATCAACACTTGATTCAATGATCCGGTCATATCACACATAACCGACTAGTATTCAATGTATCGATTTATCGAATCAATCTTCGATTCGATAACTAGGTTATATCGCATACAACCAATCGAAACATTCATCGCGAGAATGAAATACGGTATCACATACACGTATTATTCTCGGTCCCGCACATATCTCATATGCGCTCCTATTTCGTTTCGATCGAGCCAGGAAACCTCTGTGTAGGACTCTAAAGACTCGTCAATACGCCGGTAGCAGATGATGATCATATCAAGCATCCACAAGCCGCAAGCGGTCTGCTAAACGTAACGGCCACCCGGGTATTGAGCGATCAGAAGATCGACGAGCAAGCCCGCTCACACTCCTGTGAATCCAACCAGTAACACTTACCGTACAGTCCGGTCTGTTCGTCTGATATGTCGCATATCAAGTCTAGGGGTGGTAAACGTCAGACCCCAATAACCGATAAGTCGTGCCGATGTGAGGCTCATAACGGGTCGAGAAACTACTGGTAACACTTACCAGCAAAACTCTGATCAGCCCTGGCCAGGGACTTCCCTGTTACGGCTAATCGAGCATAGCGCAACATCAACCCCCAATACCGGGAGAGACGAAACCCCTCCTATCGCTCATTGCCTCCATGTGACTCGGGACTGTACCCAAAAACCACCGTTTTGCACGCCCTCATGGACGTGGTAAGGTGGAGATCAAAGCACAGTGGGAATCACACAAGTGTCTATGACGATCTCGGGTCTACAGACTAACCTGCACAAGTGTCACCTGAGAACTGCCATCTGACGTGAGGTATAATACCATCTGGGAGTTCTCGGTGAGTCCGTCCAGTGTACCCAGTCTCCACTGAGCACCCGTATACCATCTCTGATGTCAAACACCAATGGATATGGGATCATCCATCGCCCATCTCATGGGTCGAGAAGCATATACGCTAGTCTACACTGGTATATCGATGCCCCGTCTCGATACACCCACGACTAGGGACCTTGAAGGATGTACCTATGGACTACCATGTCCATACTAGTATGATCTGCATCATAGTCCAGGTAGTCAAGTACACATCCTAAGGGCTTTACCAACATGTAACTATAAGACAGTTTAAAGAGACAAGTGTACATGTTAAGATAAAGAGCAACCAGATAGCATACTATCATATCGAGCAAGAAAGTCATCTCTATATATGTCCAAGCATCCAATATAAAATACATCATCTGTACAATACTGGCCTCTAGGGCATACATACAACTAACAGTTTCGAGACTGGGCATCGATACTTCAAGAGTAGACTAGTGTATACTGATCGAGACCCCGAAGAGGGGCGGTGGCCGGTCTCACAAGCTATTGGTGTTAGTTTGTTCATCTAAGATGCATACAGGTGCTCATTGGTTTATGAGTATACCGGATGGACTCGCCGGGAACATGCTAGTTGGTATTATACCTATTGTCTGATAGCAGTTCTCTGGTGACATGTGTACAGGTTAGTCTATCGACCTGAGATCCCATTTGTCTCGTGTGAGTTCCTACTGTGCTTTGATTACTACCCTACCATGGCTTAAAGGAGTCGTGCAAACAAGTTTTAGTTGGGTACAGTCCCGAGCCACATGGATGCAGTGAGCAGATCGTCAGGGGATTCGTCTCTCCCGGTATTGGGGGTTGATGTCGCGGTGTGCACGGGTGGCTATCACCAGAAATCCTCGGTCGGGGTAGACGAGAATTACCGATTTAGGATCGGTAGTTTCTCAATTGGTGATAGGTTTCATGCCGACACTAAATGTCAAGTTATTAAGGGTCTGACTTTATCCTCCTTCTAGACTCGATATGCGATACTCATATATGAACGGACCGTACTGTACGGATATTGTCACTGTCAGGCTCAGTAGGGTTTCAGGATGAGTTTGCTCGTCGGCCTCTCTTTCGCTCAATGCCTGGGTAGCCTTTACGTACAGCTAGTGCCACAGACGTGCTTGTGGTTAAACCCACTGCCAGCATATTGACGAGTCTTTAGAGTCCCACACAGAGAGTTTCCCGGATTCGGGCGAAACGTTGTAGAGGCCGTATGGTTTTATGGCAGGGTTCGATCATATATGTGCACTTATGCACGGATCATGATCGAACAGATAATACTAGTGGGCTTTGGTTTAAACCGGATCCTAGTATTATATTGTTGGATTATTTTCGTCTCGTAGTATTCGTATTCAGTCGGAATACGGATGCTGGCATGTATATACGGATGAGGGGTATTCTTGTAATTCTTTACGAGTTTACTTTTGAGGTTGCCATTTCTTTTCTTGGATTAAACATTTGGTTTAATGTTTATTGAGGTGTAAAGTGTGAGTGCAAGTTTTGTTTTTGTGCATTGATCATGCATGTGACTCATGGTGTTGGGTCTAGTGTGATTCATGGTGCACTGATGGTTCTTGGTGTGTGATTGTGAGATATTTGAGAAGCAAGTGGCAGATATTTTGTAGAGAGGGTTTTTCTTTTGTTGTGCTAACATTATATCTCACAACTCACTCAAAAAAACAACAAAGAACATTTTTCTTTACTTGGCTTTTTTCTTGAGCTTATATTTTCTTCACCAATGGCAACTTCTTCAACCTCCACCCTGTTGGATATATGTATGCCCTAGAGGCCATTATTTATATAGTGGATGCTTGGACATGTATATATATATAGATTACTTTCTCGCTCGATATGATAGTATGCTATCTGGTTTACTTTATCTGACATGTTGATTTGATCATGCTTTTATTCATTCACACATGTTGATAAAGCCCTCAGGATATTTGATTGACTACTGTGATTATGATGCGGATCATACTAGTGGGGCACGTGTAGTTTATAAGCATATCCTTGAACTGTTCCTAGTCGTAGGTGTATCGAGACAGGGCATCGATATTCCAGAGTAGACTAGCGTATACCATTCTTGCCCTATTTGATGGGCGATGGATGATCCCATATCCATCTGGTGAGGTGACACCAAAGAATGTATGCGGGTGCTCAGTGGAGACTGGGTACACTGAACGGACTCACAGAGAACTCCTATGTGGTATTATATCTATCGTAGGATAGCAGTTCTTAGGTGACACTATAAGTCCATGCTACCTATCCCGGTACTTACGGGCTTGCGGAAATGATGAAAAACAATTTTCTAGAGGCGGTAACATGGACTCAAAACGGATCTTTGTTAAACTATCTACCTAACAACCTAACTAGGAGTTGTTAACTACTCGGTTAGGGGGTTATACCTTTCTTTCTTGAACTCCTTCGTCTTCAACTCTTGATGGTGTACGGATCGGCTTCACCCCGTCGTCTCCTTGCGCCGAAGATCGATCCACCCGAAAGCTTCTACCTTTGGTTTCTTCTTCGAACTTTGAAGAAACTAGTTCACTTGGTTTGCTAAACCTTATGAACTAGAGTGAGTAGAGGAGAGTGTGTTGGGATTTTTCTCTATGGTTCTTGCTTCTCAACACATGAGACAAGTGAACCATAGACAAGAGAGAGCAAGAGGAAGAGGGAGAGCTCAAGCAAGAGAGAGAAAGGAAATGAGAGAATGAGAAAGACTTTTTCTCTCTTGGCTCTCAAAATCCAAAGCCATCATAACAAATAATAGCAATCAAGTATTATGTGATGGTTTAAGTTAAAATAGCCATATCATTTCATGCACTCATTTTGCACAAGATAAACAAGCAAGCAAAAGTCTTTGCCATGAAATGATAGCCATTGTCATGATGATGGTCAACTAGTCCAATCTAGTCAACCGGTCAACAAAGTCAACAAGTCAACAAAGTCAACCCCTCAACAACCATGTCACTATAATACTTAATTAATATTATTGTTAATTATATTTCATATTCTCATTAGGGTTTAGCAAAAAGTCAACAGTCAACAGTCAACAGTCAACAACCCTAATGAGAATCCCCTGCCTCTGTCTCTCTGTCAACTGTGCATACACACCCGCATCCGCGTTCCGAGGAACACGAATATATGCGAGATAAAACCAATCCCAAAACGTACACTAGGATCTGGCTTAAACCAAAGCCCGCTAGTGTTAACTGTCCGGACACTAAACGTGCACAAGTGCACGGGTGTGACCGAACCTTGTCGCAAAACCATGCGACCTGTCGCAAAACCATGCGACCTCTACTCTTTTGCCTAAAGGCGAATAGCTCTCTGTGTGGGACTCTAAAGACTCGACACTACGCCGGCAGTGGGTTTAACCACAGACTGCAAGCGGCACTAGCTGTGCATAACGGCCCCTAGGTAGATGCCGACAAGAAGACTGACGAGGTGAAACCCATCTGAACTCCTACTGAGCCTGAATTTGACAGTCTCCATACTGTCCGGTCTGTTCGTCTGATACATCGCATGGCGGCCCTAGGGGGCGGTAAACGTCAGTCCCCTAATAGCGGTACAAGTCGTGTCGGAGTGAAGCCCAGAACACCCTAAGATAACACTGGAAACCTACCAGTATATCTCGCTTGCCCTGGCCAGGGACTACTCGTGTAATGGCTCTCGTAGACACAGCGTGATGTCAACCCCCAATACCGGGAGAGACGAATCCTGTCTGACCATCACTGCCTCCAAGTGCTTCGGGACTGCACCCAACTACTACCTGTTTGCGCGACTCCTTTGAGCCGTGGTAGGATAGTAATCAAAGTACAGTGGGAACACACTCGAGGCGAAGTGACAGTGTCAAGTCAGCGGACTAAGCTGTACTCATGTCACCTGGAAACTGATAACTGACGATAGGTATAATACCAACCAGTCAGTTCCCGACGAGTCATGTCCAGTGTACTCGTAACCTAACGAGCACCCGCATACTATCTCAAGTATGATGTACTGACGGCTGTGGGACAGACCGTCTTCCCTGCTGGGATGAGAAGCGCATACGCTTGTCTACTTCGGAGTATCGATGCCCTGTCTCGATAGTCCTGCGACTAGGGACCTGCATAAGGATGTGCTTGTGGATTACCCAGCCCCCACTAGAGTGACTGCCATCACAACGCTGGTAATCAAGCAAAGATCCTAAGGGTTCCACTAATGTGTATAGGTGATATACTAAAATAAACACATGTACACATTTAAATAGAAACAAACCAAGTAGCATACTACTATTTTGAGCAAGATTGTATATACAACTGTGAATATCCCAAGCTTCCATTAAGTAATATACAAACTAGTATGATACAGTAATGGCCTCTAGGGCATATACACTAACAATCTCCCACTTGCACTAAGGCCATGTACTAGCGTATTGAAGACCTATCATCTCGATCAGCCGCTCGAACTGAGTTTAGGGTAAGGCCTTGGTGAATGGATCTGCAGTGTTATCTTCTGAAGCAACTCTCCGAACTTCGATCTCCTGGCGATCCACGATCTCCCTGATCAGGTGATACCGCCTTAAGATGTGTCTGGATTTCTGATGGGACCTGGGTTCCTTCGCTAAAGCTATAGCCCCGTTGTTGTCGCAATACAGAGGTATTGGGTCAACAATGGACGGAACCACCTGAAGCTCTTTCAAGAACTTCCTCATCCAGTCGGCTTCTTTTGCGGCATCAGATGCAGCGATATATTCCGCTTCCATAGTCGAGTCAGCAACGGTTTCCTGTTTGGAACTCTTCCAACACACCGCTCCTCCGTTGAGGGTAAAGACAAAGCCCGACATGGATTTGGAATCATCCTTGTCACTCTGGAAGCTGGAGTCAGCAAAGGCCTCGATCTGAAGGTCTTTTCCGCTATACACCAAGAACATCTCCTTTGTCCTTCTCAGGTACTTGAGAATGTTCTTTACCGCTATCTAGTGTTTCTCCCTAGGGTTTGACTGATACCGGCTTACTACACTCAGTGCATAAGCTACATCCGGTCTGGTACACAATATCGCATACATTATAGAGCCTACCGCAGAAGCGTAGGGTATAATAGACATGCGATCCCTTTCCAAATCAGTCTTGGGAGACATCTCTTTGGAAAGGGTGATCCCGTGACAAGCCGGTAGATTACCGTGCTTGGAATCTTCCATACTGAATCTTTTCAGTATGGTGTCGATGTACCTGGACTGTGAAAGTCCTAATATCCTCTTGGATCTGTCACGATAGATCCGGATCCCCAGAATGTAGGAGGCATCACCCAGGTCTTTCATGGAGAACCTGTGTGAGAAGAACCTTTTGACAGATTGTAGCATAGGAATGTCATTTCCTATCAAGAGAATGTCATCCACGTATAAAACGAGGAATACAACAGTTCTTGCTACAAATCTACTTTAGATGCATGGTTCATCTGGATTTTTGATAAAGCCAAATTCTTTGACCGTCTCATCAAAACAGATGTTCCAACTCCCCGACGCCTGCTTTAGTCCATAGATGGACTTAAGCAACTTGCACACCTTTCCGCTGCTCCCACTCTGAATGAAACCCTCTGGCTGGTCCATATAGACACACTCCTCTAAATTTCCATTTAGAAAAGCGGTCTTTATGTCCATTTGCCAGATCTCATAATCGTGGAAGGCAGCAATGGCAAGAAGGATCCGAATGGATTTCAGCATAGCCACTGGAGAAAAGGTTTCGTCATAGTCCAAGCCAGGTCTTTGATGGAAACCCTTTGCAACAAGTCTAGCTTTATAGGTCTCAACCTGTCCATCTACACCAATCTTCCTTTTGAAGATCCACTTGCATCCTACGGGTTTTACCCCATCTGGAGCAATGTCCAACGTCCATACTTTGTTGGTGTACTTGGACTCCATTTCGGTCCGCATTGCATCCAGCCATTTTACCGAGTCAACGCTCTGAATGGCTTGCTGGAAGCTACTAGGCTCATCACTATCAATGATGCAATCCTCTCTATCCCCATCTATGAGAAAACCGTAGTATCTCTCGGGCGGATGAGACTGCCTACTACTCCTGCGGAGCGGCGTAGGAATGTCATGTTCTTTTGAACCCTCTGGTTCTACTAAGCTTTCAGTAATAGTCTGTGGTTCTGGAATTTCTTCCAGTTCTATTTTGCTCCCACTTGTTTCCTTTTCTAAGAACTGGTGTTCCAGAAAATGGACATTACGAGAAACAATGATCTTTTGTTCCTCTGCATAATAGAAGAGATACCCCCTGGAGTTCTTTGGGTATCCCACAAACTTGCACAATACTGAGCGTGCCTCGAGTTTGTCCGCATGCTGCTTTTTGACAAAAGCCGGACATCCCCAGATCTTCAGATATTGAAGATAGGGTTTCTTCCCACTCCATATCTTATATGGTGTGGTAGGCACAGTCTTAGTCGGAACTCGGTTCAAAAGGTATGCAGCTGATTCTAGCGCATACCCCCAGAATGATCGCGGTAACTCAGTGTTACTCATCATGGACCGTACCATATCCAATAGGGTTCGGTTTCGTCTCTCCGATACACCGTTATGTTGCGGAGTGTATGGAGGAGTAAGCTGAGAGAGAATTCCATTCTCTTTTAAGTAATCTAGGAACTCGGCACTCAAGTATTCACCACCTTGATAAGATCTCAGTGTCTTGATACTTTTGCCGGTTTGTTTTTCTACTTCATTCTTATATTCCTGGAACTTTCCAAAGGCTTCGGATTTATGTTTCATTAAGAAGATATAACCGTACCTTGAAAAGTCATCCGTAAAAGTAATGAAGTAAGAATAACCGCTTCGTGCATGCGTAGACATTGGACCGCACACGTCGCTGTGTACGAGTCCCAAGAGCTCGCTCGCTCTTACTCCGTATCCAGTGAACGGAGTCTTTGTCATCTTTCCTTTGAGACAGGATTGACAAGTGGCATACGATTGATATTCGAACGGATTCAAATATCCTTCTGTATGTAACTTCGTCAACCTTCTCTCATTGATGTGACCCAGTCTACAATGCCATAAGAAAGTCTGATTTATTTCCGGAGACTTTCTTTTGTGTGTATTCTGGACATTGAAAATCCGTGGTTGGTTTAATACGTATATACCATTGCTTAATGTACCTGACCCAATCAGAACTTGATTAAAGTGAATGTTTACAACATTACTTACAAATGCAATTTCATAACCTTCTTTAGATAATAAAGATACAGAAATGATATTACAAGTTGCATTGGGTACAAAATAGCAATTACGCAAAACCAAAACGTGTCCATCTGACAACCCCAGGTGATAGTCCCCCACAGACTCAGCATCCATGCTAGCTCCGTTTGCAACTCTGAGGGTCATGTCACCTGCTTTCAAAAACCTACGCTTTCTCAACGCCTGCAAAGAATTACAGATATGAGATCCTGATCCGGTATCCAATACCCAGGACGTAGAGTTTATTGATAGACAGTTTTCAATAACATACACACCTGAAGCCGCAACCTGCTTCAGATCCTGTGTTCTGGCTTTCCAAGCCCTGCAATCTTTTTTCCAGTGTCCACTCTTATGACAGTAGAAGCATTCTTCCTTATCCATAAGCTTCCCTACTTTCTTTGTTGCTTTTGCCTTTCCCTTCGTATCCACTTTACTAACACCGCCCCTTGGTTTGGCGGGGGCTTTCTTCTTCTTTCCCTTGGCTTTCGCTTTAGACCTAGAAGAGGAAGATCCTCCTACAAACAAAGTGGATGTTTCCCTACCTTTCTGTAGGGTGCCCTCTGCACTCCTCAGCATGTTGAGGAGTTCTGAAAGTTCAACTTCCTTTTCTTGCAAGTTGAAGTTCAGGATAAACTGGGCGTAAGTGGAAGGAAGGGACTGGAGAATCAAGTCCGTATAGAGCTCATTCTCCAACGTGGTCCCAAGGTCCGCGAGCTCCTCTATGTAGCCAATCATCTTAAGCACGTGTTCCGCTACCGATGATCCGACGGCCAATCTTGCCGAAAATAGCTTCTTCGACACTTCGTATCTTGCGATACGAGATTGCTCTCCATACAGTTCTTTTGTATGGAGAAATATGGATTCGAGGTCCATATTCTCGTGCCTCCTCTGATGTTCGTTGTCCATAGAGGCAAGCACGAGGCACTTGGCCTTCGCGCAATCGATCTCCCAAGTCTTACGGATTTCCTTATCCGCGACGCTGGAGGTGGGACCTGGGACAGGGGGAGCTTTGGTGGTAAGAAGATACCCCAGCTTGTCGTAAGTGATTGCCATTATGACATTCCTGAGCCAATCTTTGTAGTTTGGCCCTGTCAGTATGTTTTTATCTAGAAGTAACTTAAGTCCAGTCATGTCGATTGGTCGCTGCAATTAGGAGAGAGAGAAGAAACACTCATCATGATGCTCTTGCAAGTTTAGAGTGGTTTTTAGTTTGTCTAAACAGGATGGCTCCCACTGTCTCTCGAATCCCTCCTCAAACCAAAAAGGAAGAATTAGTCAGGATCAATCTCACCGTACAATTCTTGCTTAACCGTTCGGCCAGGCTGGTGTCGGTACTTCGAGGGAGGTTTTCCAACGCTTTCGCGAAGTTCCTTAATTAAATAACCACTTTTTCCTGTGGGCGTAGCCCCGCTAACACCTTTCTAGACACCTACTTGGTTTATAGCATTGATCGTTAAGTGAGACTAGACACCTACTTGGTTTATAGCATTGATCGTTAAGTGAGAAATTTCCCGAGGAGTAGCATATACTCACAGTAGGATCGGGATCCAAATATCATCGCGTGACAAAACTGAAGGAATCCTACCAGAATCATCACACTCCAAATGGGATGCAGTGCTAGCAAGTTTCAATACTTATGAAACTCCCGATGTGGATTTTTGCCCCATGCTCTTATGACCTTGGTGTGAGGTCAAAATGTCATAAGTCACATGTCAAGTTCTTCCCATCATTATCCAAGTTAATTTGAACCCACCCGTACTTACCCTTGACGTAGGACAAAATGGTAGTACGACTGTCTCAAACCAACGCATTCTATCTATGCAACAGATAAATATCCGGCAGCTACCAATCACTATGCCTTGGCGTGAGGTCAAAATACATAGCTTGAATACTACCGAATATTTAACTAAAATGATGGAGGGCTACGGATGGTTTTGGCAAAACCGTGAACGTAGTGAACTTGATATAATCGATGGAACGAAATAGCTTTTAAAAGGAGTGGCTCAAGCTCCGCATTTAAAAGTTGGTTTTTGAAAAAAAACTAGTGGTTTTTGAAAATGTTCCAACGACTTTTACTTAGTTTATTTTCTTGCATTAGTTCTTTTAATGCATATTTTTCTTGCATTAGTTCTTTTAATGCGTCCCATCATTTAATCCTACCATTGCAGAAAACAACCAAAATATGACGTACGCTTATGCCATTCGCATTCGCCATGGGGCCCCGTCATTACCCGTTAGGTTACTTAACTAACGACAGAGCGGGGGCTGGGCTAGCGCGGCTGAAAAACATAAGCAACGCCTAAATAGTATCATATATAGATATATATTGCAATGATAGCCATTTCAGATCACAGATGAATACACTGGATATACTAGGAATCCGTAATTCGTACGAGCCTGTAACGAAAAGCAGATTACACGGTCGCGGTGAATAGCCAATACCCCACCCAAGACCCCTACGGGTGCGGCAAACTACCCGCCAAGTACCCGAAGCGAAGCAACCTCGCTCAACACCGTGAGTAGGCTACTCGGCACTTCGGGATACCCGGTAGTTTGTGCACCCCCTCCATGGGTCTATCCTAGGAGCAAAAACAGTAAAAAGAAATTATACAATGACGGCTACAACCCCGACCCGGTTGTGCGGCCATATAAATAATATTACATCAATTTACAAATTTACATGAATTGAAAGAAAAGAAAACTCTCATCTCACAACCCCCGGCTATTCACCCGCGACAATCTAATGAATTCATATACACATACCATCAACATTACAGATCACAGATTTGTATAACCCCCACTAATCGACATATAGCGATTAGCAGACGTTCAATACAAATATCACATCACAGATATAAACTCGTTAGCCTTAGTCTTTAGAAGTTCGATAAAAATACGGTTTTTCAAGCCCCAAAAACAAAATTTTCTTTCTGGAAAATCTGGGCAGAAAAAACATATCCCAAAAATCCTAAAATACCCCATAGAGTATTCTGCAGTGAAGAAGATCCACAGCCGAGTTAAATCGGGCGTGGAACCGCGGCGGGAGCAAGCTCCTGCCGCGTTTCCGCGGATCTTTGATGGGATCTGTGGATCGTTTTTCTGCAGTACACTATAAAAACCCTGAGTCGATTTGTGAAGCATGATTTATTATTTTTACAGCACTTTAAAAATCGACAGCAAGTTTGATTTCCAGGTGTATTTCGCGACTTTTTCTCCGATCGAATTTCTACTAACTTTGCTAATATGTTAGATAGTGTTTAACCTAGGCTCTGATACCACTGTAAGTCCATGCTACCTCTCCCGGTACTTACGGGCTTTCGGAAATGATGAAAAATAATTTTCCAGAGGCGGTAACATGGACTCAAAACGGATCTTTGTTAAACTATCTACCTAACAACCTAACTAGGAGTTGTTAACTACTCGGTTAGGGGGTTATACCTTTCTTTCTTGAACTCCTTCGTCTTCAACTCTTGATGGTGTACGGATCGGCTTCATCCCGTCGTCTCCTTGCGCCGAAGATCGATCCACCCGAAAGCTTCTACCTTTGGCTTCTTCTTCGAACTTTGAAGAAACTAGTTCACTTGGTTTGCTAAACCTTGTGAACTAGAGTGAGTAGAGGAGAGTGTGTTGGGATTTTTCTCTATGGTTCTTGCTTCTCAACACATGAGACAAGTGGACCATAGACAAGAGAGAGCAAGAGGAAGAGGGAGAGCTCAAGTAAGAGAGAGAAAGGAAATGAGAGAATGAGAAAGACTTTTTCTCTCTTGGCTCTCATAATCTAAAGCCATCATAACAAATAATAGCAATCAAGTATTATGTGATGGTTTAAGTCAAAATAGCCATATCATTTCATGCACTCATTTTGCACAAGATAAACAAGCAAGCAAAAGTCTTTGCCATGAAATGATAGCCATTGTCATGATGATGGTCAACTAGTCCAACCTAGTCAACCGGTCAACAAAGTCAACAAGTCAACAAAGTCAACCCCTCAACAACCATGTCACTATAATACTTAATTAATATTATTGTTAATTATATTTCATATTCTCATTAGGGTTTAGCAAAAAGTCAATAGTCAGCAGTCAACAGTTAACAACCCTAATGAGAATCCCCTGCCTCTGTCTCTCTGTCAACTGTGCATACACACCCGCATCCGCGTTCCGAGGAACACGAATACATGCGAGATAAAACCAATCCCAAAACGTACACTAGGATCTGGCTTAAACCAAAGCCCGCTAGTGTTAACTGTTCGGACACTAAACGTGCACAAGTGCACGGGTGTGACCGAACCCTGTCGCAAAACCATGCGACCTCTACTCTTTTGCCTAAAGGCGAATAGCTCTCTGTGTGGGACTCTAAAGACTCAACACTACGCCGGCAGTGGGTTTAACCACAGACCGCAAGCGGCACTAGCTGTGCGTAACGGCCCCCAGGTAGATGCCGATAAGAAGACTGACGAGGTGAAACCCATCTGAACTCCTACTGAGCCTGAATGTGACAGTCTCCATACAGTCCGGTCTGTTCGTCTGATACATCGCATGGCGGGCCTAGGGGGCGGTAAACGTCAGTCCCCTAATAGCGGTACAAGTCGTGTCGGAGTGAAGCCCAGAACACCCTGAGATAACACTGGAAACCTACCAGTATATCTCGCTTGCCCTGGCCAGGGACTACTCGTGTAATGGCTCTCCTAGACACAGCGCGATGTCAACCCCCAATACCGGGAGAGACGAATCCTGTCTAACCGTCACTGCCTCCAAGTGCTTCGGGACTGCACCCAACTACTACCTGTTTGCGCGACTCCTTTGAGCCGTGGTAGGGTAGTAATCAAAGTACAGTGGGAACACACACGAGGCGAAGTGACAGTGTCAAGTCAGCGGACTAAGCTGTACTCATGTCACCTGGGAACTGATAACTGACGATAGGTATAATACCAACCAGTCAGTTCCCGACGAGTCCTGTCCAGTGTACTCGTAACCTAACGAGCACCCGCATACTATCTCAAGTACGACGTACTGACGGCTGTGGGACAGACCGTCTCCCCTGCTGGGATGAGAAGCGCATACGCTAGTCTACTCCGGAGTATCGATGCCCTGTCTCGATAGTCCTGCGACTAGGGACCTGCATAAGGATGTGCTTGTGTATTACCCAGCCCCCACTCGTGTGACTGCCATCACAACGCTGTTAATCAAGCAAAGATCCTAAGGGCTCCACTAATGTGTATAGGTGATATACTAAAATAAACACATGTACACATTGAAGTAGAAACAAACCAAGTAGCAAACTACTATTTTGAGCAAGACTGTATATACAACTGTGAATATCCCAAGCTTCTGTTAAGTAATATACAAACTAGTATGATACAGTAATGGCCTCTAGGGCATATACACTAACAGACACTGGTACAGGTTAGTCTGTAGACCCGAGATCGTCATAGAGTCTTGTGTGTCCTCCCACTGTACTTTGATCTCCACCCTACCACGGCTCTACTGAGCGTGCAAACAGGTGGTCTTTGGGTACAGTCCCGAGGCACATGGAGGCAATGAGCGATAGGAGGGGTTTCGTCTCTCCCGGTATTGGGGTTTGATGTTGTGCTATGCTTGATTGGCTATAACAAGAAGTCCCTTGCCAGGGCTACTGAGATTTACTGATAAGCGTTATCAGTAGTTTCTCGATCTGTTATCAGCTATATACCTGTTAGTTTTATGTATTCCTTAGAGGCCATTACTGTATATACGATGTATATTGTAATGGATGCTTGGACATATATAGGGAGGACTTTCTTGCTCGACATGATAGTACGCTATCTGGTTGTACTTTATCTTAACATGTACTCTGATTGTCTCTATGTTACATGTTGATAAAGCCCTTAGGATATGTACTCGACTACTGGGACTATGATGAGATCATACTAGTGGGGCCACGGTAGTCGACGAGTACATCCTATAACTATTCCTAGTCGAGGGTGTATCGAGACAGGGCATCGATACACCAGAGTAGACTAGCGTATACGCATCTTGACCCATATAATAGGCGATGGATGATCCCATATCCATCGGTGTTTGACATCAAGGATGGTGTACGGGTGCTCAGTGGAGACTGGGTACACTGGACGGACTCGCCGAGAACTCCCAGATGGTATTATACCTCACATCAGATGGCAGTTCTCCGGTGACACTGGTACAGAGTAGTCTGTTGACCCGAGATCGTCATAGAGTCTTGTGTGATTCCCACTGTGCTTTGATTTCCATCATACCACGTCCAGGAGGACGTGCAAAAAGGTGGCTTTTGGGTACAGTCCCGAATCACATGGAGGCAATGAGCGATAGGAGGGGATTCGTCTCTCCCGGTATAGGGAGTTGATGTTGTGCTGTGTTCGATTGGCTATAACTGGAAATCCCTTGCAAGGGTTGCTGAGATTTACTGGTAAGTGTTATCAGTAGTTTCTCGAACTGTTATAGACCTCATATCGACACGACTTATCAAGCTACTGGGGTCTGACGTTTACCACCCCTAGGCGAGATATGCGACATATCAGACGACGAGACCGGACTGTACGGGAGTGTTACTGACTGGGTTCACAGGAGAATGTACAGGCTTGCTTGTTGATCTTCCGAGCGCTCAATACCTGGGTGGCTGTTACGTTTAACTGACCGCTTGCAGCTTGTGTGTGTTTGATATGATCATCACCTACTGCCGGCGTATTGACGATTCTTTAGAGTCCTACACAGAGGTTTCTTGGCTCAGGCAAAACGGAGTAGGAGCACATATGTGATATGTGCGGGACCGAGAACAATACGTGTATGTGATACCGTATTAGATTCTTGCAATATGAGATATCGTCCGGGTATATGTGATATAGCCGGGGTCATCGGATCAAGTGTTGATTCGATGAACTGATACAGATTATATTAGTCGGTTATTTGTGAAATAGCCGGATTATCGGATCAAGTGTTGATTCGATAATTTAATGTATAATTATATATTTGATATATTAAATTACATTAACTGATATAAGCCCACTAAAAGATTCTTTTTCTCACTCGGGTAATACATTGATATATATACGATATATGTTATTTGTATTACTCTATTTTGTTACAATAAATATTATATATGTGATATATAATATTGTAACATGTTATGGTTATAAATGCAACATGTTTTGTGGAGTTTAATTGTCGTTAGGGTTTGGATTAGGGTTAAGCAAGCATGAAGCTTTCAAGAAGCTTCTTGAAGCTTTGACTTTGACCTTGGATATTTTGTGTAGATATTTGCTTAACTCAACCCAACCCTTCACCATATTTAACTCTCTACATGGGTTAAGACTTCATTCTTAACCCATGGTTGCATTTCTAACCTCACCATAGTTTTCATTATTCATCACAAAAGAAAAGATCTTCTTCTTCGTTCTTCTTCTTTCATGGAAAAGCTTTCTAGCTTTTTCAAAGGTGATGAAAATGAGTGAGAAATCGAAAACAAATGAGAGCATAAATCCTACTTCATCATCCTAATCTATCCTAGCCATTTAGATTAGGGTGTTCACTTCATTTAGTGAGTGAGAGCTTGTGTTAATGAAACTTCAAGGTAGATCATCTTTGTTATCGAAGATCGGAAGCAAGCTTGCATCTTTCTCTTCGTGGAGCCTCTCGAGAGTCCGGATACTCGATGATCGCAGCGAAGGGACCTCAACACGGAGCTTTAGAAGTGAAGGACCGGACTACAAAGGTTGTAATCCTAAACTCTTAGATGTAAAGATGTTTACATGCTTTGTTTCTCCTAATCTCTAGTTTAAAGATCTTGTTTTGGGTTGTTCGGCATGGCTAAATTTTAAATCGGGCATGGTTGATGCCTTATAGACCCTTGTGCTTGTGCTTAGTAACCCTACAGTGGTATCTGAGCCAAGCTAGAGCTTTAGGCGAAGTCTGGGCGAAGTTTAAAGTTCGATCGAACCCCGAAACCCCAAAACTTTCCCTTCTCTGGAAATTTTTCAAAACTGTTGATTTTTTCATATTAAAAATACTCAGAAATATAAGCAGGGAATTATAAGGATATCTGTGAAAAACGACACAGTAAGCCCACTAAAGAGCCACGGAACCGCGGCAAAGACATGCCTTGCACGGCGGTTCCGCGGCGCTACAGTGTGCTTAGGGTTTTATCTTTCCACAGTAACTTCCCTATGTGTTTCCTGATGTTTCTGGGAATTTTTAAATTTACTCAAGTGTTGAGTTTTCTGGGTTGTATTGGGAACTCGTTGATTCGATCGAAAAGTTTAACTTCGTTTAAGTTTTTTCCGGATAATTTAGAACCTGTTAAAAAGTTCGAACGGATATCAATAACTCACTTTTTCTCCTGTCGGAAAATTTTTCAAAAGTTGGATTTTTTCTCGAGTTTGAAATTCCGAAAAATCATGCAAGTAACGCGGTGGACCCTCTAGAAGAACACAAACCTTAACTCGATTATGTGACCGTCTGAACCTCCTCTGAACCTTAGGGTTTGGGGCAGTACGGCGTTGCCACATGTGAGGCGTTGGCTTGACCCTTCTACGGCTGGACCATTGGTACTGTGGCATGTGATTGATATTTTTTGAACTCCGCTCAAGTGTTGAGCTATTTGGGAAATCTTGGGTGTTTGTTTATTCGATCGGAAAGTTTAACACTGTCTATTTATCTGGAATGTGATACAATATTTGGAATCCACAAGTAGTTATGATATAACTAATTTGAATGTTATAAATCTAGCAGTTCAGTCTCAGTTGATCGGTTGCCACGGAATTTCAATGTGATCAAAAGTCCGTCGCAATCACGTAGTGTACACGGATACTCGCCGGGTAAACTTAATAGATAGCCACACCCCATAGCCCCGACCAAGTGACTGTAGGAGAACCCCATCGCTAAAAGCATCCGTTCGGGTGCTCGCGGCAGCGGTGTTCCGCCTTAGTGCACTTCTTCGATGGCATCCGGGGGTGCGGCCATCTACTAAAGTTTGCGACGAGCATTCGATCAGGATGTCGGGAATCTTGTTGAATTGCCCGACTTGATATTGAAAAGTGTTATCGATAATGAGACTAAAATGCGGGGTTTATAATTGTTAGGCATGCGATGTCTAAGGAATTCATTTGGTTAGGCATGCGATGTCTAAGGAGGTTGCGGATTCCAACTGTTGTAGTTTTACACTTTCTTTTCTGTGACCGTAAGCGTAGTATATGGTGTATCGCATATTTCGTTGCTATACATCAACGTCAATCGGGATACGCATACTTGCTTACGTTGATGATATGAGATATTATGTATTGCTGTGATATGTTATATTGGATTGCCGCGTTTTGAATAGCCGGGGGTTTTATGTGAGATGAGAGTTTTTCTTTTTCATTTATGTAAAATTCATTTGTATGTAATATTCTTTTATTGGGGCACTTCCGGGATGAGGATGATGTCACCATTGTATATTATTTACTTTTCCGCATTAGGTAGACCCAAGGCGGGGAGCATAAGTAACCGGGTTCTAGGGTCCAGTGGGAGACCATCTCGAGGAGTCGAGACCGGGTCTCCTAACCCTAGAATTGGCAGTGTTGCTTGCCGCTCTCGTAGGGGTCTAGGGATATGGGTTTGGCTATTCATCGTGACCGTGGAATCCGTGTTTTATACAGGCTCGTATTGAAAACACTGACCTCCTAGTATATCTAATACTTCATATATGTTCTTCTGCTGCAATATTCTGTGATGAGATCATATTACTGCCTGAGACGAAAGTTTATATTATATATATAAGATATATGTTATATTGCAGATTTCGTTTCAAATGTGATGCTTATGAAGCATATTAAAATGGGACTTCATTAATGAGATTAATGAAACTAAAAGAAACCTAAAGATGTTGTAAAACTTGTTTAAAAATTGGTAGCTCTAGTTCTTGCTTTGCATAGCGGTGTTCCTTGTAGAACATCCAGCACCTTATTTGATAAGGAAAGAGCCGAGATCCCTTCACCGGGAGTGACCTCTTTAGCGAAACTAGCAGATGCTATAAACTCGGTTTGTCTTTTGATTGCTTCTATAGTTCTTGCTTTGCATAGTGGTATTTGTGAAATATCCTGCACCTTATTTGATGAGGAAAGAGCCGACGATCCCTTCACCGGGAGTGACCTCTTTAGCAAAACTAGAAAAGCCTAAAAAACACTCCATTTAAAATCACTCGTTTCTACAACGATATCAAGTTCATTACGCAAAGGGTTTTCTTAAAAACCTGTCGTAGCCCTCCGTCATTTCAGATAAGTACTACTTAGTATTCGTGCTGCGGTAGTTTGGCATGCGTCAAGGCATAGTGTACGGTAGCTAACTAGTGCTTATCTGCTAGCATACGATGCAATTGGATTAGGGTATTCGTACGGCGTTGTTTGGCATGCGTCAAGGGTCGTGCGGGTGGGTTTAATTCAATCAAGAAATATACGGGTTGAACTTGACTAGCGGACTATGGGTTGTTTGGAATGCGTCAAGGTCATAGCACTCTAGGGGTAAAATATTATTGGGAATTTCAAGTGTTGAAATTTGCAATGAGATTGCATACCTTCTATGAGATAGTTGGATCCCGATACCCGCTGCGAGTAAGAGTTACTCTTGGGAGAGTTTTACACATTACAATTAGCCGATCAAGTAGGTGTCTAGAAAGGTGTCAACGGGGCTACGCCCCTGAGAAAACGAGGTTTATTTTAATTAGGTCCGTGCGAAAGCACGGGGAACCTCCCTCAAAGTACCGGCACTGGCCTGGCTGAAAGATTGGCGAACTTGTAGGGTGTAATTAATCCCGGCTAGTTTTTCCTTTTAGGGTTTGAAGGAAGATTTGACTAAAACAGTGGGAGACATCCTGATTAGATAAATTGATAACCAATCTAATATTGTAAAAGCGCACGCCGAGTGTTTTCTTCTCTCTCTCTCTCCCGGTTGCGACTATGTCACGCCTTAATCAAGATAATAATACGGATGTATTGACCAAACCTGCTTGTTATACTGCGCTAAGGAACGTTGGTCCCGCTCCAACTTATAGTTGTTATAAGACAGAGCAGGAAATAGAGGATTACAAGAATTCCCGTACCGCCCAAACGAAGAAAGTACATGTTGATGCATCTTCTTCGGGTGTGTTCATTACACAGAACTGTTTCTCAGTATCCTTTATGTCCTGGGTATTTGATACCAGATCAGGAACCCACAAATGTAATTTGTTACATGGGCTACAAATAGGTAGAGAACTGAGAAAGGGTGATAAGTTTCATGAGATAGAAATGGTGCAAGCGTTGCAGCCAAGTCTGTTGGTAACTATCACTCTGTATTACCAGAATACATTGATTCTGAACGAATGTTATTAGATGCCGAACCTGATGTACAACATCATATCAGTCTCTTTATTAGTAAAGAAAGATATAATTTTGTACTGTTGGATAATGTTTTGAACATTTCCTATATCAAGAGTTGATCGGTTCAGGCACGTTATCTAAAAGCATAGACGTTCTAAATCAAACCACAGTTCTTAACGTACAGAAAAAACACAAGAGGAAGAGTTCAGAAATGAACGAATCCTTCTTGAGGCATTGTAGACTAGGTCATATCAATGCGACCCGACTAGCTGAAGTTACATATAGATGCATATTTAAATTAGTTTGAATTTACATCTTGTGAAACTTGCCGGTTATGTCACAGAGATAAGATGACCACAGCTCCGTTTATTAGAAACAGAGAAAGAGTTAGTGAACTCTTGGGATTGATACATGCTGATGTATGAAAGTCCCCTGTCTACACATGCCAGGACCGGTTCTTTGTACTTCATTACATTCACTGATTATCTCTCAAGATTCAGACATGTGTTCCTATTGAAACACAAGTCCGAAACTTTTGAGATAATCACAGAATATAAGTTAGAAGTAGAGAACCAAAAACGGGTATAAGTATTATGTCCTTTGATGAGATCAAGGAGGAGAATACTTGAGCACGGAATTCTTGGACTATTCTAAAGGAGAATGAGATTCTCTCTCAGCATTACTCCTCCGAATACACCATAGCACGATGGTATATCGGGGCGGAGCAATAGTACCCTATGTGATATGGTGTGCTCTATGATGAGTACTACTGAGTTTCCTATTTCCTTTTGGGAGTTATGTACTTGTGAAGCTGCATATCTATTGAATAGGGTTCCAATCAAATCAGTTGCCTACCACTTCATATATGATATGGAATGGGAAGAGCCCATATATTAAGTTTGTTAAGATTTGGGGTTGTCCAGCCTATATCTAAAAGCATAATCCGGACAAGCTCGAAGCAAAGTCAGTTCTGTAGAAGCTTATTGGATATCCCAAGCATTCACAAAGGAATATCTTCTACCTAACCGAGGAACAAAAGATGTTTTTTTCTCAACATGCCACCTTTGTGAAAGGGAATTTCTTGTGAAGAAATTAGTGGTCATGAGGTAGAACTGGAAATAGTTCCGGCTATACAAACTGCAGCTGATGATTTAGTAGAACCGAAGGATTCAATAGTTTCCAACGAACCTCAGCCTCTCCGCCGATCTAGTAGGGTTCCTCATCCACCTGAGAGATACATCGGTTTCTCTATGACAGTGGGAGCGAGGATTGCATCATGAGATGATGACCTAACTAGTTTCGAGCTGGCCATAAGGAGTGGGACTCTGTAAGAATGGCTGGATGCTTAACGATCTGAGATGGAATCCTTATACACCAACAAAGTATGGACTTTGGTTGCTTTATCTGAAGGGTTAAATCCCCATCAGGAGCAAGTATATCTTGAGAAGATTACTTGGTGTACATGGAAAAGTTGAGACTTTCAAAGCTATGCTTAAGTCCATCCAGATCCTACTTGCCACGGCTACATACCATGACTACGATATTTGGTGGTTGGGTGTCATGACTGCTTTTCTAAATGATGATTTGGAAGAGAGCGTCTATAAGTACACAGCCAGAGGGCTTCGTAGACAGTGGGAGCAGCAGAAACGTGAGCAAGATGTTTTATGTGATAAATCAGGCATCGCGGAGTTAGAACGTCTGTTTTGATATGGTAGGCAAAGAGTTTGATTTCATCAAAATGGTAGATGAACCTTGTATATACAAAAAGGTAGTAGAGAGTATGGTGGTGATCCTCATAGAGTACGTGGATGACATACTCTTGATAGGGAAGGAGTTTCCTATGCTACGCTCGGTCAATCTCCTCTTATCATAATGATTCTCCATATAGGATCAAGGTGATACCTCATAAATCCTAGGTTTTATATCTATGAGATAGATCTAAATGGATGTTAGAATTCTCACTAGGTGTAGTGAGATGGTATCAATCGATCCTGGGGAGAATCACTGGAAAAGTTCCAGGGTGATAACGACGACTGAATGTCAGTCGCAGGCATTGTTTATACTCTCAGTGGAGGGACGATATGTTAGAAGAGTTCCAAGCTAGATACCGTGACTTACTAGACGATTAAAGGCAAGATACATCGTTACCAAGGATGCTACCAAAGAGGCAGTCTGGATATATATAAGTTCATGAGATGAACTTCATTCCTACCATTGTGTGACAATGGAGTTGTGGCTTATGCCAAGGAACTCCCGTCCCATCAGAAATCCAGATATAGTTCTTAGGCAGTATCACCTGATCATGGAGATGGTTGATCTCCAGGGAAATCAAGGTTAGGAAAGTAGACACAGAGGACAACAGCGCGGATCCACTCACAAAGGCCTTATTCCCAGTAGAGACTTTTATGGGATGGTCGAGTATAAGATACTTCAACCACAGCTAATTGTTGGATATGTGATACCACAACAGATGGCCCTAGTGCAAGTGGGAGATTGTTAGTTATATGTATGCCCTAGAGGCCATTACTGTACATACAATGTATATTGTAATGGATGCTTGGATATATATAGGGAGGACTTTCTTGCTCGACATGATAGTACGCTATCTGGTTGTACTTTATCTTAACATGTACTCTGATTGTCTCTATGTTACATGTTGATAAAACCCTTAGGATATGTACTCGACTACTGGGACTATGATGAGATCATACTAGTGGGGCCACGGTAGTCGGCGAGTACATCCTATAACCGTTACTAGTCGAGGGTGTATCGAGACAGGGCATCGATACACCAGAGTAAACTAGCGTATACGCATCTTGACCCATATGATGGGCGATGGATGATCCCATATCCATCGGTGTTTGACATCAAGGATGGTGTACGGGTGCTCAGTGGAGACTGGGTACACTGGACGGACTCGCCGAGAACTCCCAGATGGTATTATACCTCACGTCAGATGGCAGTTCTCCGGTGACACTGGTACAGAGTAGTCTGTTGACCCGAGATCGTCATAGAGTCTTGTGTGATTCCCACTGTGCTTTGATTTCCATCATACCACGTCCAAGAGGACGTGCAAAAAGGTGGCTTTTGGGTACAGTCCCGAATCACATGGAGGCAATGAGCGATAGGAGGGGATTCGTCTCTCCGGTATAGGGAGTTGATGTTGTGCTGTGTTCGATTGGCTATAACTGGAAATCCCTGGCCAGGGTTGCTGAGATTTACTGGTAAGTGTTATCAGTAGTTTCTCTAACTGTTATAGACTTTATATCAACATGACTTATCAAGCTACTGGGGTCTGACGTTTACCACCCCTAGGCGAGATATGCGACATATCAGACGACGAGACCGGACTGTACGGGAGTGTTACTGACTGGATTCACAGGAGAATGTACAGGCTTGCTTATTGATCTTCTGAGCGCTCAATACCTGGGTGGCTGTTACGTTTTGTTGACCGCTTACAGCTTGTGGGTGTTTGATATGATCATCACCTACTGCCGGCGTATTGACGATTCTTTAGAGTCCTACACAGAGGTTTCATGGCTCAGGCAAAACGGAGTAGGAGCACATATGTGATATGTGCGGGACCGAGAACAATACGTGTATGTGATACCGTATTAGATTCTCACGATATGAGATATCGGCCGGGTATATATGATATAGCCGGGGTCATCGGATCAAGTGTTGATTCGATGAACTGATACAGATTATATTAGTCGGTTATTTGTGAAATAGCCGGATTATCGGATCAAGTGTTGATTCGATAATTTAATGTATAATTATATATTTGATATATTAAATTACATTAACTGATATAAGCTCACTAAAAGATTCTTTTTCTCACTCGGGTAATACATTGATATATATGCGATATATGTTAATTGTATTACTTTATTTTGTTACAATAAATATTGCATATGTGATATATAATATTGTGACATGTTATGGTTATAAATGCAACATGTTTTGTGGAGTTTAGTTGTGGTTAGGGTTTGGATTAGGGTTAAGCAAGCATGAAGCTTTCAAGAAGCTTCTTGAAGCTTTGACTTTGACTTTGGATATTTTGTGTAGATATTTGCTTAACTCAACCCAACCCTTCACCATAGTTAACTCTCTACATGGGTTAAGACTTCATTCTTAACCCATGGTTGCATTTCTAACCTCACCATGGTTTTCATTATTCATCACAAAAGAAAAGATCTTCTTCTTCCTTCTTCTTCTTTCATGGAAAAGCTTTCTAGCTTTTTCAAAGGTGATGAAAATGAGTGAGAAATCGAAAACAAATGAGAGCATAAATCCTACTTCATCATCCTAATCTATCCTAGCCATTTAGATTTGGGTGTTCACTTCATTTAGTGAGTGAGAGCTTGTGTTAATGAAACTTCAAGGTAGATCATCTTTGTTATCGAAGATCGGAAGCAAGCTTGCATCTTTCTCTTCGTGGAGCCTCTCGAGAGTCCGGATACTCGATGATCGCAGCGAAGGGACCTCAACACGGAGCTTTAGAAGTGAAGAACTAGACTACAAAGGTTGTAATCCCAAACTCTTAGATGTAAAGATATTTACATGCTTTGTTTTGCCTAATCTCTAGTTTAATGATCTTGTTTAGGGTTGTTTGGCACGGCTAAATTTTAAATCGGGCATGGTTGATGCCTTATAGACCCTTGTGCGTGTGCTTAGTAACCCTACAATACCGGCTTGACTTATTGAGTTATTGGGGTCGACGACACCATCCCAAGACTTGATATGCAACATATTTGACGAGGAGACCGGACTGTACGGTAAGTGTTGCCAGATGGCTCGACGGGAGTTTTGACAGCATTGCTGATTTTCTTCTGATCGCTCAATACCCGGGTGGCCGTTACGTTTAGCAGACTGCTTGCGGCTTGTGGATGTTTGATATGATCATCACCGACTGCCGGCGTATTGACGAGTCTTAAATTCCTACACAGAAGTTTCCTAGCCCAGGCGAAAAGATGTGGTGTGCATATGAGATATGCGCGGGGACCTGATTGAATACGACTATGTGATACCGTATTTTAGTCGGGCGTTTTTCTATTGGTCGGGTCGTATGTGATATGACCGGATTGTTAAATCAATTGTTGATTTAACATTTTGACTTTTAGTTTTATTTTATTCTTTATTCAAAACCCTTTTTATTAAAGAGGAAGAATGCATGCATGAATGTGCACATGTTGATGTGCACGGAAACATACATGCAAAGTATCATGGTTGTTGATACATCTTTGGTGGCAATATAGGACTTACATGGTTATATAATATATGGATATATATATATATATATATATTTGTATTTGTTTTAAAAACAAAAGAAAAGAAAATGATTAATCCATGGTTATCTTCTACGCTCTTCTTGGAACTAACCTTAGTTCACCCACTTTTTAACCATGGGTTAAGTTTTCTTTTGGCTTTTAACCCATTTACTAAATATCTAGATATTATAGCAACCATGGTTGAGAGAGAGATAGAAAATATATATACTATATTTTCTATTTTCTTTCAAAAAAAAGCTTTATCATTATCAAAAAGCTTTTGCCTTCATCTTCTTCTTCCTCCTTGCTCTCTAGGTTTTTCCATAGTGAGAGAGAGAGATAAAAAGAAAGGGTTTTGACAAAACAAAACTCACCACTTCATCATTCTACTCTAATCTAGCCAATTAGTTTAGAGTGTTTAGCTTCATCTTCTTCTTGCATCAAGTGGAGCTACAAGCTTGGAGCTAGTGAACTTCGGGTGGATCATCGTGGACGTAGGAGCTTACTAGCAAGCCTTTCCAACCTCTCAACGATCCTAGGAGTCACTACAAAGAGGACTACAAAGGTTGTATTCCTTTTACTTAGTGTAAATATAGTTCTAGTATGTGATACTTGTGATGTTACCCTAGCAATTCTAGTTAAAGATCCATGCTTAGTTTGCTTTGCACCTCTAGAAATTTTAAAGTGGCATGTATGATGCTTCCATACTCATAAGTAGGTGCTAGGTAAACCCAACAATAGTATCAGAGCCAAGCTAGAATTTTGGACTTGGTGTTATAACAAATACGAAAACGAAACCGACTACGAAAATACGATATTATGGAACCCTTGATATGCTCTCTGGAAATTTTTTTAAAAGTCGTTTAAAAAATTTTCAAACAGGTACAGAGTCATATTTGGACTGACGTAAGCACACAGGTGAAATACGGGGGGGAGGGGGGGTCGTCGGTTTTGGATCGGCCACCTAAGGATATTTTCCGGCCAGGCCGCCCCCCTACACCCAGAACTCCCCCGTATTGCTCCAGTGCTCTTTTGGCTTCATTTTGGGTTTTTTGGTATTGTTTGCTTAGCCCAATTTTCATGTGATGATTGTTTAGACTTGAGGCTAACTCGTAGTACTTCGAAGTCGTATTTTTTTAACACTAAATTGGTAACTTAGACTATTTTTAGCATTTCTCACGAACATTGGACACCCCACTTTCTACCCCGCTGAAATTTTCAAGTGTTGTAATTTTCCTAAGTTAACTTTATATTCAATAGTAGCGCAAGTATCCTATGGACCCTCTAGAAGATCATAATAACCTTAACTCGATTCTATGCCCACGGAACCGCGAACGAACCTTCGGGTTTGCCGTGGTGCCGTGGTGTCATAGGTGAGGCGTTGGTTAACTCCTTCTACGGCTGGATCATAAGACACTGTGGTGCGATTTTGGGTATTTGTAACTTTGCTCAAGTGTTGAGCTCTTGGGGTAAGACGTGGGTGTTTGTTGATTTGATCGAAACGTTAAATATCGTCTTGATATCTGTGATTGCAATTGTTGTTTTTCACTTTCTTTTCTGCAACCGTAAGCGTAGTATGTGGTGTATCGCCGGCTTCGTTGCTATACATCAACGACAATCGGGATACGCATACTTGCTTACGTTGATGATATGAGATATTATGTGTTGCTAAGATATGATGCAGGATTGTCGCGATCGAATAGCCGGGGGTTTTATGTGAGATGAGAGTTTATTTTCATTCATGTAAAATTTAAATGTATGTAATATTCTTTTATTTGGGGCACTTCCGGGTTGAGGATGATGTCACCATTATTGTATATTATTTACTTTTCCGCATTAGGATAGACCCAAGGAGGGGAGCACAAGTGATCGGGTTCTAGGGTTCAGTGGGAGGCCATCTCGAGGAGTCGAGACCGGGTCTCCTAAACTCTAGAATTGGCAGGATCACTTGCTGCTCTCGTAGGGGTCTAGGGGTGTGGGCTTGGCTATTCATCGCGACCGTGGAATCTGTATTTTCTATTGCTGGCTGAATACAAAATACGGACCTCCTAGATATCCTTTTTATTTTCATATGTGCTTCTGCTGCTGTTGATATTCTGTAATGTGATTACTCAGTATCTGAGACGAATGGATTATTATTATATATATGATATATAATAAACGTTGCTTATATTTTACACCCGCGCTAGTCCCGCCCTGCTATGCCGTTAGTTAAGTATCCTAACGGTGCATAACGGGACACTGTGGCAAATGCGGATGGTATAAGTATACGTTCTATTTTCGTTTCTTTTCTGTGATGGCTTAAGAACTTAAATGATGGGACTATATTAATGAGATTAATGTAAAGTAAAAGAAACCTACAGATGTTGTAGAATCAGATTTGAAACCCACTCGGCCTTTTTATGAAAAATGCAAGTTTTCAAAAGATGCGGAGCTTAAGCCACTCCTTTTCTAAACTGTTTTGATTCTACAACGAGATCAAGTTCAAAGCGTTAAAGGTTTTCATAAAAAAACCATTCGCAACCCTCCGACATTTTAGGAAGCAGAGTACTTAGTATTCGTGCTACGTATGTCGACCATAGCCGAGGCATAGTGTACGGTAGCTAAGTGATGTCTTTCTACACCGCATATGATGCGATTAATTAGGACAGTCACATGATTATGTCGACCATAGCCGAGGGTCATATGGGTGGGCCTAATTAATCATGAAATGATGGGTAGAACTTGACTAGTGCTTATGATATGTTGACCATAGCCAAGGTCATAAGCAGCTAGGGGTAAAAACCATATCGGGAGTTTCAAGAGTTGAAATTTGCAATGAGATTGCATACCATCTATATGATAGTTGGATCCCGATCCCACTGTGAGTAAGAGTTACTCCCAGGAGAGTTTTGCATTTTGCAATTAGCTAATCCAGTAGGTGTCTAGAAAGGTGTCAACGGTGTTTGACCTCTGGGAAAACGAGGTTTTTTTTAATTAGGTCCGTGCAAAAGCACGGGGAACCTCCCTCAAAATACCGACACTGGCCTGGCTGACCGGTTAGCGAAACTGTAGAATGTAACTAATCCTGGCTAGTTTTCTTTTCAGGTTTTGAAAGAAAATTTGATAAAAGCAGTGGGAGACATCGATTAGATAAGATAATAACCAATCTAATTCTTTGCAAGAGCATTTCGCTGAGTGTATTCTTTTCTCTCTCCTAATGGCAGATACCGATGACAGGACTTAAGCTTCTACTAGAGAAAAACAAACTGACTGGACCGAACTATAAAGAATGGTTGAGGAACTTGAACATTGCACTCACATATGATAAAGTATCATATGTCCTCACTACCAAAGCCCCAACCGTCCCAGGACCTGAATCATCTGTTTCGGATAGGGAGATCCGAAAAACATGGGATATTGACTGCAACACGGCCAAGTGCCTCGCGCTTGCTTCTATGGACAACATCCATCAGAAACAGCACGAGAAGATGGATGTGCAATCCATCTTTCTTTATACAAACGAGTTGTATGAAGAGCAATCTTGTACTTTGAGATACGAGGCATCTCGGAAGCTGTTTCAGATGCGGATGGCCCCTGGTGCATCAGTAGGAGACCATGTCTTAAAGATGATTGGTCTTATAGAAGAACTTGAGGAACTGGGATAGACTATGGATAATGAGCAATATACAGATGTTGTTCTACAGTCTCTCTCCCCCGCCTTTGCTCCATTCATAGTGAATTTCAATATGAACGATTTTGAGAAATCATTGCCTGAACTTCTCAATATGTTGAGAAGTGCAGAGAGCACGCTGAAAATAGCGAAGACTCCCGCTCTGATTGCTGGGCCATCTTCCTCTTCCGTTCCAAAACCAAGGCCAAGGGAAAGAAGAAGAAGAAACCCATCAAACAGAAAGGTGGAGTTAAAAAGGCGAAGGGGAAAGACATATCTGGGGCCGCAGGAAGTGGGAAAGGAGAATGTTTTTACTGCCACAAGTCAGGACATTGAAAATGCAACTGTGCTGTGTATCTTGCTATCAAGAAGAGCATGGTGATGCTTCCGCTTCAGATGTGTTTGTAACTGAGAACTGTTTTCCAATTAACTCTGCATCTTGGGTATTAGATACCGGTTCTGGTTCTCACATCTGCAATTGTGTGCAGGGGTTGAGAAACAGTAGAGTTTTGAAGATTGGAGACCATACTCTGCGGGTTGGAAATGGTTCCAATGTACATGCTGTATCCGTAGGAGAGTATCATCTGGGTTTGCCTTCGGGTTGTATATTGGTTTTGAACCCGTGTTATTTTGTACCAAGTATGCTATGTAATATAATATCCGTTTCTTTGTTGGACAATGAAGGATATCATTTTGTGTTGCAGAATAATTTTATGAACATTAACTTAAATCAAGAGTTGATTGGGTATGGTACATTAAATAACGGTATTTACGTCCTAAACCAACACACAGTTTATAATATACAACATACTAATAAAAGAAAACTTTCAGATATAAATGAAGCTTTTCTTTGGCATTGTAGACTTGGTCATATTAATAAAACCGGACTAAACAAGCTATATAAAGATGGATTTTTAAATCTTTTTGAATATAAATCTTATGTGACTTTCCAGTCTTGTATCAAAAGTAAAATGACCAAAACTCCGTTTACTGGACACAGAGAAAGAGCTGTGGAACTCTTAAGCCTCATACATAGTGATGTATGCGGACCAATGTCTACACATGCTAGAGGCGGTTTTTCATACTTCATTACTTTTACTGATGATTTCTCAAGATTCGGACACGTGTTTTTGATAAAGCACAAATCCGAAACTTTCGAGAAATTCAAGGAGTACATACTTGAAGTAGAAAAACAAACAGGCTTAAGCATCAAGAAACTTTGATCAGATCGAGGGGGAGAGTACTTAAGTACAGAGTTTTCAGACTTCTTAAAAGATAATGGGATTCTCTCTCAGCTCACTCCTCCTTACACACCACAGCACAACGGTGTGTCAGAATGGAGGAATCGTACCTTATAAGATATGGTACGGTCCATGATGGATGATGCTGAGTTACCGCTTTCCTTTTGGGGACATGTATTGGAGACAACAAAGTATCTGTTAAACAGGGTTCCAACCAAGACCGTTTCTACCACTTCATATGAGATATGGAGTGGAAAGAGACCATCTCTTAAAAAAGTTAGGATATGGGGTTGTCCGGCTTATATCAAAAAGCAGAATCCGGATAAACTCGAGACACGATCGGTCATGTGTAAATTTGTGGGATATCGAAAACATTCGTATGGATATCTATTCTACCACAAGGAGGAACAAAAGGTGTTTGTTGCTCAACATGCCACATTTTTGGAAAATGAAATCTTTACAGATAGTACTGATGGCAATGCGGTAGAACTAGAAGAGGTTCTAGAGACACAAATTACTCAGGACGAATTGGTTGAAACTGATGTTGCAGTAGAACTTCAAGAACCTCAGCCGCTCCGGAGATCTAGTAGAACTTCTCGCCCACTGGAGAGATACTATAGGTTTCTCATTGATGGTGATAGAGAAGATTGCATCATGGATGATGATGACCCTACTATTTTTCAGCAAGCTATCACGAGTGGTGACTCTGTGAAGTGGCTAGATGCCATGAGATCCAAAAGGGAGTCCATGTACACCAACAAAGTATGGACTTTGGACGTTGCACCTCCTGGGATAAAACCCGTTGGGTGCAAATAGATTTTTAAGAGAAAGATTGGTGTAGATGGACAGGTAGAGACCTATAAAGCAGGGCTTGTAGCGAAAGGTTTTCGTCAAAGACCAGGACTGGACTATGATGAAACTTTCTCTCCGGTAGCAATGCTTAAATCCATCCGGATCCTACTTGCTATTTCTGCTCACCATGATTATGAAATCTGGCAGATGGACGTTAAAATTGCATTTCTGAGTGGCGATTTAGAAGAATGCGTTTTTATGGATCAGCCAGAGGGCTTCATTGACAGTGGGAGCAGCGGGAAAGCATGTAGATTGCTTAAATCCATTTATGGATTAAAGCAGGCCTCACGGAGCTGGAACATCTGTTTTGATGATACAATCAAAGAGTTTGATTTTATCAAAAATACAGATGAACCATGCATTTATAAGAAGACTGTAGGGAATACTGTCGCATTCCTCGTATTGTACGTGGATGACTTCTCCTGATAGGAAATGATATTCTTATGTTACAATCGGTCAAACTATTCTTATCACAGAGATTCTCCATGAAGGACCTGGGTGATGCCTCATGCATTTTGGGCATAAGGATCTATAGAGATAGATCCAAGAGGTTATTGGGATTGTCCCAATCAAACTACATTAACACCATCCTAAAAAGGTTTAGTATAGAAGATTCCAAGCGTGGTGCCTTACCCGCTTGTCATGGAATCACTCTCTCCAAAGACTTCTGTCCGAAGACTGATGAAGAGAGAGCTCGCATGAGCATTATACCCTACGCTTCAGCCGTAGGATCTATAATGTATGCGATGTTATGTACTCACCCTGATGTAGCTTATGTACTAGCTGTAGTAAGCAGGTATCAATCCAACCCAGGGGAAAAACATTGGATAGCAGTGAAGAACATTCTTAAGTACTTGCGAAGGACTAAAGAATTGTTCTTGGTGTATGGTAATGGGGATCTCCAAATGGAGGCCTTTACCGATTCCAGCATCCAAAGTGATAAGGATGATAGCAAATCTATCTCAGGGTTTGTATTTACCCTCAATGGAGGGGAGGTTAGTTGGAAGAGTTCTAAACAGGATACCGTTGCAGACTCCACGATGGAAGTTGAGTATATTGCTACCAATGATGCTGCCAAGGAAGCCGTCTGGATGAAGAAGTTCATCGCGGAACTAGGAGTAGTTCCAACCATTGTTGATCCAATACCATTGTATTGTGATAATAATGGGTCTATGGCGTTAGCTAAAGAACTAAGGTCCCATCAAAAATCCAGACACATCCTCAGGCGATATCATTTGATCCGGGAGATAGTAGATCGCCACGAGATCGAGATTCGGAGAGTAGATACAAAGAATAACACAGCGGATCCACTCACCAAGGCCCTTCCACAGCTGCAGCATGAGCGACCTTTTGAGATGTTGGGTAATTTCTTTGGAACTGGTTTTGATTTTGGGGTTGGTTTTGGTTCCAAGCAAAATTAGGATAATTCCTCTATCCCTGATTGTATGTGGAAGAATAAGGATCGTTTCTAGGTCGCTGCTGAAAAGTAGGATTAGTTTGCTCGTGACCTTGAAACGGTGCATTCATAGGACATTCTTCCGTCAAGTGTGATGGATCGGAACAGCAACCACACACGGTTTTAGGAAGCGTTACCTGGTTTAGGGAGACTGATTAGAATTTATTTTCAATAGCATCGAGTTTATTTTGCATCGCTGCCATTTCGGTTTTTACTGCGATGGAAACATCGAGCTGGTGAATACCTCCCCTAGATGAAGGTGGTCTAACACTTTTCCATTGCAAAGTGTTTTTAGCGAGATCTTCCAGATATTTCTAGGCTTCACCATCGTCTTTGGACATGAAATTGCATGACACATGGTTTCAAGCATCTGCTTTATCGCTGGATTAATGCCTTCATATATAATTCGGCACAGATCCCATCTATGTATTCCATGATGAGGACATTGGACAAACAGATCCTTGAAACGTTCAAAGCACTTCCAAAATGGTTCATTGGGAAGCTGGGTAAACTGATTGATTTCGCTTCAAACACGGGCGGTCTTATGATTTGGGTAAATTTTCTTAAGGAATGCTATCACGAATTCATCCCAATTGGTAATAGAGTGTGAGGCAGTATTATAAAGCCATTTTTCTGCCAAGTCGCACAAAATGAATGGGAGAAGACGCAAGCGCATAGCATCCACGGACAGTTGTGAAGTACCCATCATTGCGCATACGTTTTCGAATTTAGTGATGAAAACGTACGCGTCTTCAGACTCAAGCCCGTGAAATTTGGGCAACAGGTTGATGTGGTGGGATTTAATTTCAAAATTATCCCCGTTGTCTGGTAGAATGGATAGACAGGTAGGAAGTCGACCGCGTATAGTGTAGGGTTCCTAAGCACCCTAATGAGGTCTCACAAGGCATCAACCATGCCAATTTCAAAAAATACGGTGCCGAGAAACCCTAGTGTACGGATCGTCGGCTAGATTTCTAGGCGAAAATGAAACTAGTTAACACTTAACTAAAAGTTTAACGGAAATACAACCTTTGTAGATCCGGTGCTCCACCTCCATAGCTCCGCAACGAAGTCCCCTCGCTGTCCAAAAGAATTCCCGGGCTCTAGCGTCGGCTTCGTCGGAGAAATGGCGAGCTAGGTCGTCGATGTCCATGCCGTAGATGATCTACGTCGAAGCATCGCAAGATCAAGCTCTCACTTCACCAAGTCATGAAACTTGTGAAGAAAACACACTCTACTACTTGGCAAGAGGTAGAGGACGAAGAAATAGGAAGTGGGTAGACTTTAGAATTGGATTTCTCACTCTTTATCATCAATCACCATTGATGACCTCAAGGTTTTCTTCTTGAGTTCAAGGAAGAAGAAGAAGAAATGATATGATAAGTTATTTTCTAAAAAGAAAATAATAAGAATATTTATCATCTCCTAACCCTAGTTAAGTGTAGAGAGTAGACCATGGTTTGATTAAATGGTTAGGGTTAAGCATGAAGACAAAGTGGTTACAAAGTCAAACCTTCATGAAGATTCAACTACAAAACAAATCAAGCCACCATTTTATATTCATGCCATTTATTTTCCAAAAAGAATAAATAAATTAATAAATGAATAAATAAGTAACGGATAAATAAAACCCTAATCATTAGTTTAACCATGGTTTATTCTTTACACTTAACCAAGTAAACATGCATCATCAAACATGATACAATCATGTGCACAAAACTATATCAAATATACAATGTGCACAACCGAGCGAGAAAATCCATTTAAAGTGAACCGATACTAGTTAATGCAAAGTAATATATCAAATATATAATTATGCATTAAATCATTAAATCAACACTTGATTTAACGATCCGGTCATATCGCATATAACCGACTAGTATCCAATGTATCGGCTTATCGAATCAATCCTCGATTCGATAACTAGGTTATATCGCATACAACCATTCGACACATTCATCGCGAGAATAGAATACGGTATCATATACACGCATTATTCTCGGTCCCGCACATATCTCATATGCGCTCCTATTTCGTTTTGCTTGAGCCAGGAAACCTCTGTGTAGGACTCTAAAGACTCGTCAATACGCCGGCAGCAGGTGATGATCATATCAAACACCCACAAGCCGTAAGCGGTCTGCTAAACGTAACGGCCACCCGGGTATTGAGCGATCAGAAGATCGACGAGCAAGCCCGCTCACACTCCAGTGAATCCAACCAGTAACACTACCGTACAGTCCGGTCTGATCGTCTGATATGTCGCATATCTCGCCTAGGGATGGTAAACGTCAGACCCCAATAGCTCGATAAGTCGTGTCGATATGAGGTCTATAACTATTCGAGAAACTACTGGTAACACTTACCAGTAAATCTCAGCAACCCTGGCCAGGGATTTCCTGTTATAGCCAATCGAACACAGCGCAACATCAACTCCCTATACCGGGAGAGACGAATCCCCTCCTATCGCTCATTGCCTCCATGTGACTCGGGACTGTGCCCAAAAACCACCGTTTTGCACGCCCTCTTGGACGTGGTAAGATGGAAATCAAAGCACAGTGGGAACCACACAAGACTCTATGACGATCTCGGGTCAACAGACTACTCTGTACCAGTGTCACCAGAGAACTGCCATCTGACGTGAGGTATAATACCATCTGGGAGTTCTCGGCGAGTCCGTCCAGTGTACCCAGTCTCTACTGAGCACCCGTATATCATCTCTGATGTCAAACACCAATGGATATGGGATCATCCATCGCCCATCTGTATGGGTCGAGAAGGTACACGCTAGTCTACTCTGGTATATCGATGCCCCGTCTCGATACACCCTCGACTAGGGACTTTGAAGGATGTACTTATGGACTACCATGTCCCCCCTAGTATGATCCGCATCATAGTCTAGGTAGTCAAGTACACATCCTAAGGGCTTTACCAACATGTAACAGAGAGACAATCAGCATACACGTTAAGGTAAAGGGTAACCAGATAGCATACTATCATGTCGAGCAAGAAAGTCCTCCCTATATATGTCCCAGCATCCACTACAATATACATCCTATGTACAGTAATGGCCTCTAGGGCATACATATAACTAACAATCTCCCACTTGCACTAGGGCCATCTGTAGCAGTGGTTGTAGTATCTCATACTCAACCATCCCATAAAAGTCTCTCTCTGGGAACAGGCCTTTGTGAGTGGATCCGCTGTGTTGTCCTTTGAATCTACTCTCCAAACCTCGATCTCCTTGGAGATCAACCATCTCCATGATCAGGTAATACTGCCTTAGAATATGTCTGGATCACTGATGGGACGGACGTTCCTTGGCATAAGCCACAACTCCATTGTCTCACAATGGGAGGAACAAAGTTCATCTTATGAACTAATATACACCCAGACTGCCTCTTTGGTAGCATCTTAAGTAGCGATGTATCCTGCCTTTATCGTCTAGTATGCCACGGTATCTAGCTTGGAACTTCTTCCAACATACCGTCCCTCTACTGAGGATTAAGACAATGCCTGTGACTGACACTCGGTCGTCTTTATCACCCTGGAACCCTTCCAGTGATTCTCCCCAGGATCGACTGATACCATCTCACTACAACTAGTGAGAATCCTAACATCCATTTAGATCTATCTCATAGATCCAAAACCTAGGATTTAGTAGGTATCACTTTGATCCTATATGGAGAATCATTGTGATAAGCGGAGATTGATCGAGTGTAGCATAAGAAACTCCTTTCTTATCAAGAGTATGTCATCCACGTACTCTACGAGGATCACCACCATACTCCCTACTACCTTTTTGTTTATACAAGGTTCATCTACCATTTTGATGATGTCAAACTCTTTGACTACTTCATCAAAACAGATGTTCCAACTCCGCGATGCCTGCTTTATTACATAAAACATCTTGTTCACGTTTCCACTGCTCCCACTGTTTACGAAGCCCTCTGGCTGTGTACTTACAGACGTTCTCTTCTAAATCAATATTTAGAAAAGCAGTCATGGCACCCAACCGCCAGATATCGTAGTCATGGTATGTAGCCGTGGCAAGTAGGATCTGGATGGACTTAAGCATAGATCCTTAGAAAAAGTTTCATCATGATCCACACCTGGACAATGATGCAAACTTTTATCAAGTCTAGCTTTGAAAGTCTCAACTTTTCCATGTACACCAAGTAATCTTCTCAAGATATACTTGCTCCTGATGGGGATTTAACCCTTCAGATATAGCAACCAAAGTCCATACTTTGTTGGTGTATAAGGATTCCATCTCAGATCACTAAGCATCCAGCCATTCTTATAGAGTCTTACTCCTGATGGCCAGCTCGAAACTAGTTGGGTCATCATCTCATGATGCAATCCTCGCTCCCACTGTCATAGAGAAACCGAAGTATCTCTCAGGTGGGTGAGGAACCCTACTAGATCGGCGGAGAGGCTGAGGTTCGTTGGAATCTACTGAATCCTTTGGCTCTATCAAATCATCTGCTGTAGTTTGTATAGCTGGAACCTTTCCAGTTCTACATTACAGACCTTGCCTCGAGCTTGTCCGGATTATGCTTTTAGACATAGCCCGGACAACCCCAAATCTTAACTAACTTAAGATATGGGCTCTTCCCTTTCTATATCATATATGAAGTGGCAGGCAACTGATTTGATTGGAACCCTATTCAATAGGTATGCAGCTTCTCAAGTGCATAACTCCCAAAAGGAAATAGGTAACTCAGTAGTACTCATCATAGAGCACACCATATCAGATAGGGTGTATCTGCTCCGCCCCGATATACCATCGTGCAATGGTGTATACGGAGGAGTAATGCTGAGAGAGAATCTCATTCTCCTTTAGAATAGTCTAGGAATTCCGTGCTCAAGTATTCTCCTCCTCGATCACATCATAGGACATAATACTTATACCCGTATTTTGGTTCTCTACTTCTCGCTTATATTCTGTGAATATCTCAAAGGGTTCGGACTCATGTTTCAACAGGAACATATGTCTGAATCTTGAGAGATTATCAGAGAATGTAATGAAGTATAAAGAACCGGTCTTGGCATGTGTAGACAGGGGATCTACATACATCAATATGTATCATCCCAAGAGTTTACTAACTCTTTCTCTATTTCCAATAAACAGAGCTGGTGTCATTATATGTTTGTAACATGACTGGCAAGTTTCACAAGATGTAGATTCAAACTGATTTAAATATGCATCTACATGTAACTTCAGCTAGTCGGGTCACATTGATATGACCTAGTCTACAATGCCTCAAGAAGGATTCGTTCATTTCTGAACTCTTCCTCTTGTGTGTGTTCCGTATACTAAGAACTGTAGTTTGATTTAGAACATCAACGCTTTTAGATAACGTGCCTGAACCGATCAACTTTTGATATAGGAAATGTTCAAAACATTATCCAACAATACAAAATTTTATCATTTCTTTACTAATAAAGAGACTGATATGATTTTGTATATCAGGTTCGGTATCTAATAACATTCGTTCAGAATCAATGTATTGGTAATACAGGGTGACAGTGACCAACAGACTTGGCTGCAACTCTTGCCCCATTTTCTGTCTCATGAAACTTATCACCCGTTCTCAGTCCTCTACCTTTCTGTAGCCCTATGTAACAGATTACATATCTGGGATCCTGATCTGGTATCACATACCCAGGACGTAAAGGATACTGAGAAACAGTTCTCTGTAATGAACACACCCGAAGATGATGCATCAGCATGCACTCTCTTCGTTTGGGCGGCACGGGAATTCTGGTAATCCCCAATTTCCTGCTCTGTCTTATAACAATTATAAGTTGGAGCGGGACCAACGTTCCCCAGCTCAGTATAACAAGCGGGTTCGGTCAATATTCCGTATTATTATCTTGATTAAGGCGTGATATGGTCGCTACCTGGAGAGAGAGAGAAGAAAACACTCAGCGTGCGCTCTTGCAAGAATGGATTGGTTATAATTTTATCTAATCAGGATGGCTCCCACTGCTTTTCATCAAATCTTCCTTCAAACACTAAAAGGAAAGACTAGCCGGGATTAATTACACACTACAAGTTCGCCAATCTTTCAGCCAGGCCAGTGTCGGTACTTTGAGGGAGGTCCCTCGTGCTTTCGCACGAACCTAATTAATGTAAACCTCGTTTTCCCAGAGGCATAACCCCATTGACACCTTTCTAGACACCTACTTGATCGGCTAATTGTAATGTATAAAACTCTCCCAGGAGTAACTCTTACTCGCAGCGGGTATCGGGATCCAACTATCTCATAGAAGGTATGCAATCTCATTGCAAATTTCAACACTTGAAATTCCCGATAATATTTTGCCCCGAACGATCTATGGCCTTGACAAGGTCAACAAACCATAGACCGCAAGTCAAGTTCAACCCGTCATTTCTTGATTGAATCAAACCCACCCGCACGACCCTTGACAAGGTCAACAAGGCCGCACGACTACCCTAACCCAATCTGCATCATATGCATAAGCAGATAAATACTGGTTAGCTACCGCACACTGCGCCTTGACAAGGTCAACAAACGCAGCACGAATACTAAACAGGATTTATCTGAAATGACGGAGGGCTACGACAGGTTTTTCTGAAAACCTATTGCGTAATGAACTTGATATCGTTGTAGGATCGAATGAATTTTGAAATGGAGTGTTTTTAAGGCTTTTCTAGTTTTGCTAAAGGAGTCACTCCCGGTGAAGGGATCGTCGGTCCTTTCCTCGTCGAATGAGGTGCGGGATATATCATATATATCACTGTGCAAAGCAAAAACACTTAAAAGCAACAAAAGACAAACCGAGTGTGTAGCATCTGCCAGTTATCGCTAAAGGAGTCACTCCCGGTGAAGGGATCTCGGTCCTTTCCTCATCGAATAAGGTGCAGGATATATCATATATACCTCTGTGCAAAGTAAGAACTGTAGCTACCTGTTTTATTTTGAAATTCGATTCTACAACATCTTAGGTTTCTTTTATTTCATTAATCACATTAATGAAGTCCCATCATTTAAGTACCTAAACATCACAGATAAATACGACGTACACTTATGCCATCCGCATTCGCCTCAATGTCCCCTCGTGCACCGTTAGGTTAGGTAACTAACGGCAGAGCGGGGCAGGGGTAGCACGGGTGTAAAACATAAGTAACGTCTATATAATATATCATATATACCATATAAAGTATCTATCATAGAACATCACATGATCACATCACAGATATCGCAGCAGAAGAAACATATGAAATATTGGATATACTAGGACGTCCGTGTTTTCAATACGAGCCAGTATAAAATACGGATTCCACGGTCGTGATGAACAGCCAAACCCACACCCCTAGACCCCTACGAGAGCGGCAAGCAACCCTACCAATTCTGGAGTTAGGAGACCCGGACTCGACTCCTCGAGTTGGTCTCCCACTGGACTCCAGAACCCGGTTACTGGTGCCCTCCTCCTTGGGTCTATCCTAGTGCGGAAAAGTAAATAATATACAAACGGTGACAACTTCCGCAACCTGGAAGTGCCCCAATAAAAGAATATTACATACAAGTTTTTACATGAATGAAAATGAAAAACACTCATCTCACATAAAACCCCCGGCTATTCAACCACGACGATCCAATATAACATATCCAGCAACACATAACATCACATGTCATCAACGTAAGTAAATATGCGCATCCCAATTGTCGTTGACATATAGCAACGCAACCGGCGATACCATATATTACACTTACGGTCACAGAAAAGAAAGTGTAAAACTACAACAGTTGGAATCCGCAACTTGCATAGACATCGCATGCCTAATCAAATGAATTCCTTAGACATCGCATGCCTAACAATTATAAACCCCGCATTTTAGTCTCAAAATCGAAAACACTTTTCAATATCAAGTCGGGCAATTCAACAAGATTCCCGACATCCTGATCGAATGCTCGTCGCAAACTTTAGTAGGCGGCCGCACCCCTGATACCGTCGACGAAGTGCACCAAGGCGGAACACCGCTGCCGCGAGCACCCGAACGGATGCTTTCGGCGACGGGGTTCTCCTACAGTCACTTGGTCGGGGCTATGGAGTGAGGCTGTCTATTAAGTTTACCCGGCGAGTATCCGCGTACGCTACGTGATTGCGACGGACTTTTGATCACATCAAAATTCCGTGGCAACCGATCAAGTGAGACTAAACTGCTATGTTTATAACATTCATTCAGTTATCTCATAACTGTTTGTGAATTCCAATTATTGTATCCCATTCCAGATAATTAGAAAATGTTAAACTTTCCGATTGAACATTCGAACACCCAAGTTTTCCCGATACAGATCAACACTTGAAATAAGTCTAACAACATTCAGTTCGTGCCTCAGTACCAACGGTCCAGCCGTAGAAGGGTCAAGCCAACGCCTCACATGTGGCACGCCGTACTGCCCCAAACCCGAAGGTTCAAAGGGCAGTTCAAGACGGTCACATAATCGAGTTAAGGTTTGTTGTCTTCTAGAGGGACCATCGCGTTACTTGCACTACTTAGAATGTTGTTAAACTACGGAAAAATCCAACACTTGGAAATTTCCCGACAGGGGAAAAGGTGGGTATTTATATCCGGTCGAACTTTTTAACATATTCTAAAAATTATCCGGAAAGCCACACAGACAAAATTTGATACTCCGATCGAAACACCGAATCCCCAAATACACAGCAGAAAATTCAACTCTTGAATAAATTTTAAAAATTCCCAGAAAACTCAGCATAATTTATCAGGAATTACTGTGCAACCAAAGTGGGCTGACGTCACCAGATTGTCGCGGAACCGCCGCAGAAGACAGGCTTCTGCCGCGGTTCCGGCGCACAAATCACTGTTCACCAGAAACTTTTTGCACCGTAATTCTTATTTTTCTATGCTGAATTTTTTAGCAATTTTTAATTCTGGAAAATCCCAGATTCTAGAAAAAGGACAGAGAGCTATTTTGGTTTTGGGTTTCGGGTTCGTTCGGACTTCAAATTGCGTCTAGACTTCGCCTAAGGCTCTAGCTAGGCTCTGATACCACTGTAGGGTTCCTAGACACCCTAATGAGGTCTCACAAGGCATCAACCATGCCAATTTCAAAAAATACGGTGCCGAGAAACCCTAGTGTACGGATCGTCGGCTAGATTTCTAGGCAAAAATGAAACTAGTTAACACTTAACTAAAAGTTTAACGGAAATACAACCTTTGTAGATCCGGTGCTCCACCTCCAAAGCTCCGCAACGAAGTCCCCTCGCTGTCCAAAAGAATTCCCGGGCTCTAGCGTCGGCTTCGTCGGAGAAATGGCGAGCTAGGTCGTCGATGTCCATGCCGAAGATGATCTACGTCGAAGCATCGCAAGATCAAGCTCTCACTTCACCAAGTCATGAAACTTGTGAAGAAAACACACTCTACTACTTGGCAAGAGGTAGAGGATGAAGAAATAGGAAGTGGGTAGACTTTAGAATTGGATTTCTCACTCTTTATCATCAATCACCATTGATGACCTCAAGGTTTTCTTCTTGAGTTCAAGGAAGAAGAAGAAGAAATGATATGATAAGTTATTTTCTAAAAAGAAAATAAAAAGAATACTTATCATATCCTAAACCTAGTTAAGTGTAGAGAGTAGACCATGGTTTGATTAAATGGTTAGGGTTAAGCATGAAGACAAAGTGGTTACAAAGTCAAACCTTCATGAAGATTCAACTACAAAACAAATCAAGCCACCATTTTATATTCATGCCATTTATTTTCCAAAAAGAATAAATAAATTAATAAATGAATAAATAAGTAACGGATAAATAAAACCCTAATCATTAGTTTAACCATGGTTTATTCTTTACACTTAACCAAGTAAACATGCATCATCAAACATGATACAATCATGTGCACAAAACTATATCAAATATACAATGTGCACAACCGAGCGAGAAAATCCATTTAAAGTGAACCGATACTAGTTAATGCAAAGTAATATATCAAATATATAATTATGCATTAAATCATTAAATCAACACTTGATTTAACGATCCGGTCATATCGCATATAACCGACTAGTATCCAATGTATCGGCTTATCGAATCAATCCTCGATTCGATAACTAGGTTATATCGCATACAACCATTCGACACATTCATCGCGAGAATAGAATACGGTATCACATACACGCATTATTCTCGGTCCCGCACATATCTCATATGCGCTCCTATTTCGTTTTGCTTGAGCCAGGAAACCTCTGTGTAGGACTCTAAAGACTCGTCAGTACGCCGGCAGCAGGTGATGATCATATCAAACACCCACAAGCCGCAAGCGGTCTGCTAAACGTAACGGCCACCCGGGTATTGAGCGATCAGAAGATCGACGAGCAAGCCCGCTCACACTCCAGTGAATCCAACTAGTAACACTACCGTACAGTCCGGTCTGATCGTCTGATATGTCGCATATCTCGCCTAGGGGTGGTAAACGTCAGACCCCAATAGCTCGATAAGTCGTGTCGATATAAGGTCTATAACTATTCGAGAAACTACTGGTAACACTTACCAGTAAATCTCAGCAACCCTGGCCAGGGATTTCCTGTTATAGCCAATCGAACACAGCGCAACATCAACTCCCTATACCGGGAGAGACGAATCCCCTCCTATCGCTCATTGCCTCCATGTGACTCGGGACTGTATCCAAAAACCACCGTTTTGCACGCCCTCTTGGACGTGGTAAGATGGAAATCAAAGCACAGTGGGAACCACACAAGACTCTATGACGATCTCGGGTCAACAGACTACTCTGTACCAGTGTCACCAGAGAACTGCCATCTGACGTGAGGTATAATACCATCTGGGAGTTCTCGGCGAGTCCGTCCAGTGTACCCAGTCTCTTCTGAGCACCCGTATATCATCTCTGATGTCAAACACCAATGGATATGGGATCATCCATCGCCCATCTGTATGGGTCGAGAAGGTACACGCTAGTCTACTCTGGTATATCGATGCCCCGTCTCGATACACCCTCGACTAGGGACTTTGAAGGATGTACTTATGGACTACCATGTCCCCCCTAGTATGATCCGCATCATAGTCTAGGTAGTCAAGTACACATCCTAAGGGCTTTACCAACATGTAACAGAGAGACAATCAGCATACACGTTAAGGTAAAGGGTAACCAGATAGCATACTATCATGTCGAGCAAGAAAGTCCTCCCTATATATGTCCCAGCATCCACTACAATATACATCCTATGTACAGTAATGGCCTCTAGGGCATACATATAACTAACATATAGGATAGCATCTTTCTTGGAGAGAGATGCGCGGCAGATTCTGCTCACCTACGGGCGGTGGCATGGTGGTATTATAATTTGATGGAGTACCGTCCATCTTGGTCGATGTGGTGGGTGGTGGAGGAAAAGAAAATGAAGAAGTACCGACTTCGGAGTCGATAGCCGTAACGCGGACAAGACGGGCACTAGAATCCCGTGTCTAGCCAAGCATGCACTAAGCGGGTTTAGCGCAAGTGGTAGCGTGTGTGTGATTTAAAATTGGTTTGTTTTAAAAAGTGTCGGACGTGAGACAAATCACAAAAAAATGCACAATCAACCCTAAAACTAAGGTTACCTAGGTCAAGTCTCTAGACCGCTCCTAGACTTCTAAAGGACAAGCCGCAGGATCAATCCTCTACCACCTCTTTACTACTCTTGTGACCAAGTAAGTGCCAGGTAAGTAGGAGGTATCCGCTATACGAATCACCGAAAATAGCGGTCCTAATTAAATAACCACTTGCTTGAGACACACTTGCCTAAGCACCACAAAAGTAATACGGATAAGCGATAAATTACCTACGACCTTCCTCTACCCTTATTGAGCGCGACGGTCCTTAGAGTCTTGTCTAGATATTTTTAAATTAATGTAGGGTTGATGCGGATGCTCGTTTTGTGATTTGTGCGGCTTAGGAAGGGTGATAAAATCCCCACCTCATCTGAATTGTGGTCTTACCCCTTAAAATCCGTATTAAAATATGAATAAACAAACCAAGTACAAAACTTTGCAAAAAGATTTTTGAGTGGCGATATTTTGCAAAGAATCCTGCAGGAAAGATATTTTATTGGATTTCAGAGGAGAGAGAAAGAGTTGAGAAATTTACCAAAGAAGTTTGGAACCCTAATCCCTCAAATTCGTCGCGCTTCCGCCGCGAATGTGCCCTTTCGCCGCGGTTCCGCCGCGAAGTGGAGGGATCTCGTGATGAGTTTTGCTACGTGGTCTCCTATGCTCCTATGAATCTTGATGAATGTCTCTGGCTCTCTGTTTTCTCAAGTCTGTGACTCCAGATCCCCTTGCAAAATTCATACAATAATCGTTAAATATACAATTTGCAGTTTTGTTTTATTTATGATATAGATCGAATAAGAATTCAACACGAATAGTAAGAAAAATAAATTACGCACGTATCCCCGGCAACGGCGGCATTTGATTGATCTATTTTTTTATGTGTAGTAGTTAACCGCAATCAATAACGGTGTCGCGTGTAGCTAGATCGAGATGAGTACGGATCGTCCTTTGGGAAACGTTGAATCTTTTAATCTTAGTTTAGGCGTGTTGAGAAAGAAAGGAGGATGAATCAAGAATGTTAAAGAATGGTTGTAGGTTCTAGATCTACGTCAAACACGGATGCAGAATATAGATCTAGATTAACTACGGATGTAGGTTTTATAGTAGAAGGGGGCTTGTAGGGTTCTTTAAGATTTTAGTAGTCATAGGTGATTACATAAAGATTACTCTTTTTATCCTTTAATAGATTTAAAACTAGATCGACAGTGATGCATGTAGATTAGGATTTCTGTAGGGAATAGGGTTCCCACTCTTAACCCCTATCTTGACATCGATATCCGTTCATGTATAGCCTTTACCAAACCAATTGTTAATATAATCTCTAATCGTGGTCGTGACTATCAATGAATTGATAGCGCGCCCGATTAGGATGTTAACTGTTCTTTTGATAAAGTTTATAAACTTTATAGGATTTAAAAAGAATTTAAGGATCTTCATCATCCATTAATTTACCATAATCCTATGAACCCTAACAAGCGGAGAATTACTCGCACATGTTGGGAAAAGAAAAGATAGAGAGGGAAAACATAATGTAAAATGCAGAAAAATAAAATGATATAAGAAAACAACTACTTTTATTAAACAACAAGATCAAGTACACTTTGTTTCCTTAGAAAATGATTACAAAACCCTAGTTTGCTTCTCGATCTCTTCTAAGAAGGTAGATGAACTGTTGATGATCATCCTAGATGCGTGAGCCGTCTTGGACTTCGTGATCGTGTCAGTTTGATAATTTTTCCAAGAGCCTCTCGGTTCTATTTATAGTCACAGAAGTTGAAAACGCTAGATCGTGTTAGTAAGGGTTTCTTGAGAAAATCTTTCTCAGAAAATTACACATCCTAACTCAACTAACAAGATGCGGATCCGCCACTAATAGTGGGTTTTGGCTGCGGATCCGCCGCTCTTTGGTGGGATCTTGTCCTACAACTTCTGGGGATTCATCTTTGTAGCACTTGGTGATCTTTTGAATATCCAGATTTTGAAAATCTTTTCTACGTTTCTGCCAGAATTGGTTTCTTCAATTTACTTGAATATCTTCGGCAGATTTGATCTCGCCAACTCGGATTTCCTTGATTTCAGTCATGATATAATTCCTGCACAATTATCTCAATAAATGATGTTAGTAAAATTTGTTTTTATTGAGATACTATCTTAACCATTTGTCATGATATTTTAGTTTTAAGAGAATTGGTCAAAGATATTTAATAAAATAAGCATATTTAAATAGTCCAAATATTATATGAATATTATATGCTTACATTTTCTTTCATAATGTTAATTATAATATATAAAAACATGAAAATAGTATTTTTACGGATAAACCCTTATATGTGTCATATTTATAATAAACATTTTTTTTATAAATAAATATTAAGGAAAATGTTATATCGCAGTTTTATCAACTGAACACGGATCATCTTGGATTCGTCTCTCCCGGTATTGGAGAATGATGTCGTGTAGTGCATGGGTGGCCATCACCAGAAATCCTTGGCTAAGGTGAACGATAATTACTGATTTGGATCGGTAGTTTCTCAGTGGGTGATAGGCTTCATACCGACACGAAATATTGCGTTATTAGGGGTCTGACTTTATCCACCCCTAGACACGGTATGCGATACTCTTAGACGAACAGACTGGACTGTATGGAGATTGTCACGGACAGGCTCAGTAGAGGTTTAGATGAGTTTTCTCGTCGGCCTTCTTTTCTCTCAATACCTGGGTAGCCGTTACGTACGGCTAGTGCCGCTGACGTGCTTGTGGTTAAACCCACTACCAGCGTATTGACGAGTCTTTAGAGTCCCACACAGAGTATTTTCACGGTTCAGGCGATATAGTGTAGATGACGTATGTTGGCACATACGGGTGTCCGATTAAATATGTGTACAGGCTACACAGACTTTAATCGGACGGTTGATAATACTAGCGGCTTAGGATTAAACCGGATTATTAAATCAGGTTTTGATTTAATAATTTATATATATATATATATATATATATATATATTTATATATGTATTCTAGTATTATTGTTCACTATTCATTTTCTTTCTTGACTATTCGTATTTTTGTCCGAATACGCGTATATGTATTTCGATACGTATACTAGGTTGTATTCCGTCTTTATATGGAATATCTTATAGAAGTTGGACACCTCATTTAGATGATTTTCTTTTTAGAAAATCATTTGTTTTTCTAAATGAGGTGGAGGGTGAGTTGGTATGAGCATGCTAAGGCATGTAGAGAGGCATGGCTCTTGTTTATTTTATTGGAAAATGAAAGAGATATTTTTGGTTCCATGGTTGTAATTGACTTAGCTATATTCTCCACATGCCATCTATTATTGTGTGGTTCATCACTTGCTTCATTATTTTCAGACTCTCATTCTCTCTTAGGGAGACTTAGCCATTTTTCTTGAGTTGCTCATGCCACTAGTTTTCCTCACCTCCTTCTTCATCTTCTTGGGTTGCTCATTTGAGCTCATGTGATGAGAGAAAAATTTAGTGAGACATTCCTGCACCTCCACTCTCCATTGCTAGCAACCTTGGAGCGTCGGTTGCCTCGCTTGACGAGGCTGGAGCCTGCGTCGTTTCCCTCGGGTGGATCATCATCGATGGAGGAAGACCGGCAAACAAGTTCGATCCGTGACCTCTAGGAGCTAATGAAGGAAGTAGAAGACCGAAGGACTTGGTTCATTCAGTATAACATTTCTAAACCTAGTAGTTTAGCTCTTTGTTTTTGCTAGTATAGGTTTATGGTTTCGATCTTGGAGCGAGTTTTGTTTGCGCCGAACTTTTTAAACGCTGGTTTTTATTCCGCATCGTCCACGGTAGATGGCCAGGGCGCAGGCAGAAAACTAAACATGGTATCAGATCCAACCCATAAACCCTTAGCTAGCAGTTTAAACGATGTTTTAAATATCGAATCCGAAACAATACGCACAATATTCTGTTTCTGTCGATTTTCAAATAGTCTTTAAAAATTATTTAAACAATTGCAGAAGACTACTCTTGTGACTACTAGAACACACACCAAAAATGAGAAACAAAGTCCATCATACGGCCGGCGAGACCGGCCAAAAACCCAGCATCACCGGTTTTGTGGAGGGCTTGGGTATTGGGGTTTTGGCCGTGTTCTGGTATCTGGAATATTGGTATTTTAGTATTGTATGATTTTGCCCAGATAGCATATTATGTTATCTTTGATTTTGGGGCAATACGTAGTATTTCGAAGTTGCTATTGTTAACACTGTTTAAAAGTTTTCAGTACATACATTACTATCTACGACCGTGAATGTCATTAGAGCGGTACAACTCATCTAATTGCTATATGTCTTTTAGACGGGTTTGCGAACATGACATTCACGTTAATGTTCTGTGTTGTGCTGAAATTGTGGCTGGATCGTCGTGGTGGATAGCCAGCGCTGCAATGATAGTTGTACAGTTCACATTCATTTATACATTTGATATTGCGGGGCGAGCATCCAACATGTGGACTGCCGTCTCTGCTAGTTTGTAAATTCTTTTATTAGGGCACGACCGGGTTGAGGTCGATGTCGCCATTGTATATATATATATTCTTTTCTATACTAGGATTACCCTACGGCGGAGTACACGAATAGCCTGGTTCTAGAGGGCAACGGGCCCGCATCTTATGGCGTTGAGACGAAGGGGGTTTCACTCTAGAATTGGCGGGCTATTCGCCGCACTCGTAGGGGGTATAGTTTGACCCACGGAGTGGTGCTCAAGTTATCGGATTCCATGAAGTGCTGAGTGGCCCATTCACTTTGTTGATTGGGGTTGCTTCATTTCTGGGATTGGTGGGTAACTTGCTGCACTCGTATGGGTCCAGGTCTTCCTTGCACAAGCTATCCACACGACAGAGAACGTCGGGTCTCATTTGCTGCTCAGGTGAAACCCGAGGCTCCAAGATTATCCACCATTCTGTGTTGCTTGCTGAGATTCTGTGATATTACTTATATTATGCATGGGACGAATGTTATGTGTTTGTGTATACACACACACACACACACTAGTAGATGTTGTATATGTTTTGCACCCGCGCTAGTCCATCCCCCGCTCTGCCATTAGTTAAGTAACCTAATGGGTGATGACGGTCCCAGTGGCGAATGCGGATGGTATATACGTATATTATATTTTCGTTCCTTTATTTGGTGTGATATGTTTAATTAATGGGACTGCGTTGATTCTGATCAATGCAAGAAAAACAAACCTATATGATGTTGTTGGAACCAAGTTTTTTAAAAACTGACATTACAGATGTTTTCTTTTGCTTTGCACAGTGGTATTCGGTTATGAATATCCAGCACTTCATTCGACAAGGCAAGACCTGAGATCCCTTCATCGGAAGTGACCTCTTGAGCAAAAGTTTGCACCAGTGTAATAACTTCTCTATAGTTGATTCTTTTGCTTTGCATCGTGGTATTCAGTTTGGAATAACTTACACCTCATTCGACGAGGAAAAAGCCGAGATCTATTCACAGGGTGTGACCTCTTTAGCAAAAGTTTGCGCCGCTATATATTTGTAAAACCACTCGGTTCTTTCAACGATATCAAGTTCATTACGTTAAAGGTTTTTCGCCAAAAACCAGCCGTAGCCTTCCATTATTTCAGATTAGTATTACTTAGTATTCGTGCTACGTTTGTCATTGCTATTCGCCGAGACGCAGTGTGTGGTAGCTCTGTAATGCTTTTCTGTCGCATGGACATGTGGATTGGTTAGGACAGTCGTATGACTTTGTTGATTATTCGTTAAGGGTCATGCAGGTGGGTTTAACGCAATCAAGATAATGACGGGTTGAACATGACTAGGACCTTTTGATTTGTTAATTATTCATCAAGGTCACTTGGGTCCTAGGGGTAAAAACCACATCGGGAGTTTCAAACATACATGAAACTTGCCAGGCATCCGCATACCTTCTGGAGTGTGGTGACTTGAGTGGCTTCCATCAAGTTATCATGCGATGATAGTTGGATCCCGATTCCCACCGATGAGCAAGTGTTACTGCTCGGATGATTTTAGATGATCCCGACTAATTCTCCTTTTAGGGTTTGAGGGAGAATTCGAGGAAACAGTGGGAGCCATCCTGATTAAATAAAGTGATTAACCAATCTAATCTAGGTTAAAGTTGGCTGCGACCATGACCCGACCTCAAACTAAAACTCATGAACCAAGTTAACCGAACCTTCTTAAAACACTTTGGCTATTAGATTGTCATTTAGTCACATATATCATTGCCATGCCTACATCCCCTTTGCATTTCTCCAGAACACACCATATCACTATGAAGATCCACATTTCTTAGATATTCCATCATATTGTTACATACGAACTCGAAGGAACTTGTTCCAGTTTGATGATGGATTCTGGTTTTGGAGAAATTGAATAGGATTATTCGGTTGTCTTTTCACTTTACCTTCTCTCAGGTTGTAAGAGCTCCTGGTATTAGGAGAGTACACCTATTATGCTTATTAGATAGTCTTCTTCCAAATCTTAGGCTGGTGCCGAAGGGTAGGGAAGGAAGAAAACCAATTAAGCCTGAGTGTGGTGTACAGAAGGTAATAAGTAAAGACATATAAAAGGTTTAGGATAAGGGCAAAGAAAATTGCGACTACTATTATTCATGACGAAGCCGTGTATACCCCTGCCACTCTTACTTCTCCTTTGCATTTCTCCAGAACACTCCGTATCACTACGAAGATCCATATTGATTTGATATGCCATCGTATAGTTACATACGAACTCGAAGGAACCTGTTCCAGTTCGGGGATGGTTTCCGGTTCAGGAGAAATAGAATAAGGATTATTCAGTTGTCTTTTCTCTTTATCTTCTCTCAGGTTGTGAAGGCTCCTGGTATTAGGAGAGTACACCTATTATGCTTATTAGATAGTCTTCTTCCAAACCTTAGACTGGTGCCGAAAGGTAGGGAAGGAAGAAAACTAATTAGCCTAAGTGTGGTGTACAGAAGATAATAAGTAAAGACATATAAAGGGATTGGAGTGAGGGCAAGGAAATATATGGTCACTGTCATGAATCTGGATAGTGGAAGAAGCATTACTAGGAATACCCGGCCACCCCTTCGAAACATTTTTATGTTTCGGTTTTACTGTGCGGTGTTAATTGAATACTGTTTTCCCAATTAGATTCTGACTCCAGGGTATGTATTTACCAGATTTGATTCTCACATTTGTATGGCTTTTTGGATGCCGAATGGGAGTAAGATATTGGGGATTTGGTGGTTAGATCCTCTATATATCGGAATTCTTTGTAATTGGTGATATTTCGGGAAATCACCTAGGTTTTGCCTGATGACAAATATTTGGTTTTGAATATCCATCGTTATGCATCAATTTCAAATTGATATATCTGTATGTTTATTTTATAAAGTGAGATATAAATTTTTGAAATTATGTCTATAACATTTACCTATATCAGTTGATGGTTAGGTAAGGAGCATTCATCAGCGGTGTAATTCTGCTTAACCATAGCACAGTTTTCAACCTACGACACACAAAGTTTGAGTTATTAAACTCGGTGGACTTATACAGATTATTGTATATTGTCCGGTGTCCATTAGGACAAAGGGGTTGGTACACGTACTATATTCTGTTTACTCATGACTTCTCTAGTTTTAGACAAGTATTTCATTGAACTACAAGGTCCAGATTTTGAGAAGATATAGGTATAAGAATAAAGTAGAGAACCATATATTGCAAAGTATCAGGATTCTTCAAGGTGATCGAAGATGTAGATACTTATGCTAGGTATTCCGTCATAAGTAATAGTTTTGAGAACTTGCTTCTCTTTCAGGTAACTCAGGCGTTGGTGCATTCCTTGATGAGTAATGCTGCTTGGTCTCCTTCCATTCAGTTGATATGCACTGGAAACATCTGCATGTTTTTTGAATCTTGTTCCTATTAAATTAGTTCCTTTGTTTCTATATTGGATATATAGAATGGATTCATATCTTAACGATGTTAAGGTGTATGTAGTTGTCCGGTTGATGTTTAAAACCAGAATCTGGACAAAAACAAAGCACGTTTCAGTAATGGCAGTTTGTGGGTTATCCCGGGCTTTGACGAGGGTTAACTTTCTACCATCTGGAAAATCAATGGTTATATTGTTCTTGACTCACCACAAGTTTTAGTAAAATGGATTCTATTCAAAAAACATTAGTGGGAGTATGGTAGAACTGGAAGTGATTCCAGAACTACAAACGATTACTAAAAATTTAGTAAAATTTAAAAATTCAATTAGTTTTGACGATCCATTAACTACTCCGCAGATTCACTGGGTAACCTCAAGCACCCGAGAGGTACTTCGGTATCCTCAAAGACGGTGACAGAGAGGTTTTTGATTACCCATACTTGACACTATTGTTGTTCTAGACTATGAGATCTGGCAGGAGAATGAGTATAACGTCGTTCTAAACTAACTTTAGAAGTGCACGTGTATATGACTCTTCCAGAAGGTTGTTGTAGTTAGTGGGAGCAGCGGAACGTAGTGGGCAAGTAGCTTGTATCTACTTATAGACTAAAGCAGGTACAGCGGAGATAGATCGTCTATTTTTGATGTGACAGTCATAGAGTTTGACTTCATCAGAAAAAGAGATGGATCTAGTAAGAAGGTAGTAGGGAGTGATGTCCTGATATTTGGATGACATGCTATTTATAGGAAATGATATTCCTATACTACGATCGGTTATACTGTGGTTGTCACAAGGTGTTTCTCCACATAGGATATGGATAAAATATCAGAGTTTCTGGTCACTAGATCTATGGTTTTAGATCTAGATTTGGGAAGTGTCCTAATTCGGGCCCTTTGACTCTATTCTAAAGTGTTTTAGAATGGACGACTCTTGGCGTGGTGGTGTACCCACAGGTGATGGAGTCAACCTCTCTAAAAAGATGTCTTCTAGACTGATGAGGAGAGAGATTTGCATGATTGGCATATCTCTTGTTTAGGCAATTAAGTCAATCATGAAAAATCAAGTACCACACCAGATATTGCTTTTGCACTAGCTGCAATAAGCATATATATTAATCCAATCATGAAGAAACGTTGGGAAGCATTTATGAACAAAAGTGGATGTTCTTGGTATATGGTAACAGCAGCCTCCTTCAAGAGGCGATTATCATTTTTGGCTTTCAAGGTGACCTGGATGACAGAGTGTCTGTCAGAGTTATAGTTTTTCCTCTATTGAGGGGCAGTATATTGGACAGGTGGTCCAAGCGGATACTGTGGAAGGCATAGTGCAGGATACTGATTAAATTCAGTGGATGATACAATCTAAGAAGTTTTTTAGATTTGGAGTTCATTTGTGAACTAGGTCCCATCAGATATCCAGACAAATTCTAAGGCAGGATTGCTCATTTCAGGATATAGTCTTTCTCTGCGAAGTTGAGATAAAGAGAGATAAAGATAGAAACATTGGAGCGGATCCACTCACTGAGGCTATTTCTCGAACGCAATAGTTTCACAAACAAGCTTTGTGAGACTGATTAGTAGAGAAGTTAGGTGTTCGGTATCACACGGGCTATGAGTATGCGACACCGCAATTATTATCCTTAAGTGCAAGTAGGAGATTGTTGGCTATAGTGCCCTCAAGGCAATTATTGTAATCACAGGCAGGTGATTATGATGATTGAGGGAGGACCTATACGGACAGAACAAGCTTACTCAAGATGATAGTATGCTATCTGGTTTGTCTTTATCATCATGTACATGCATTAGGTGGTATTACAGATCACTAATACATGTTGATAGAGCCCATAGGATTCTTGCTTGATTACTAGTATTATGATGGCGATCATATACATGGGAGCTGGGTGGTCTATAAGCACATCCTTAAATGTCCCTAGTCGAGGGAGTATTGAGACTGGGCATTGAATCTCCAGAGTAGACTAGTGTGTACTAATCGAGACCCCGACGAGGGGCGGTGGCCGGTCTCACAAGCCATTGGTGTTAGTTTGTCACGTAAGATAGTATACATGTGCTCATTGGGTTATGAGTATACTGGAAAGATTCGTCGGGAACATGCTAGTTGGTATTATACCTATTGTCAGATAGCAGTTCCCAGATGATATGAGTACAGGTTAGTCTGTCGACCTGAGATCGTCATTTATCTCATGTGAGTTCCCACTATACTTTGATTATTACCCTACCACGGCTCAAAGGATCCATGCAAACAGGTTTTAGTTGGGTACAGTCCCGAGCCACATGGAGGCAGTGAGCGGATCGTCGGGGATTCGTCTCTCCCAGTATTAGGGGTTGATGTCGCGTAGTGTACGGGTGGCCATCAGAAATCCTTAGCCAAGGTGGACGAGAATTACTGATTTGGATCCGTAGTTTCTTAGTGGATGATTGGCTTCATACTGACACGAAAAATCGCGTTATTAGGGGTCTGACTTTATCCACCCCCTAGACATGATATGCGATACTCTTAGACGAACAGACCGGACTGTATGGAGATTGTCATGAACATGCTCAGTAGGGGTTTGGATGAGTTTGCTTGTCGGCCTTCCTTTCGCTCAATACCTGGGTAGCCATTACGTACAGCTAGTGCCGCTGATGTGCTTGTGGTTAAACCCACTGCCAGCGTATTAAAGAGTCTTTAGAGTCCCACACAGAGGGTTTTCACGGTTCAGGCGATATAGTGTAGATGACGTATGTTGGCACATACGGGTGTCCGATTAAATATGTGTACAGGCTACACAGACTTTAATCGGACGGTTGATAATACTAGCGGCTTAAGATTAAGCCGGATTATTAAATCAGGTTTTGATTTAATAATTTATATATATATTTTTATATATGTATTCTAGTATTATTGTTCACTATTCATTTTCTCTCTTGACTATTCGTATTTGTACGAATACGCGTATATGTATTTCGATACTTATACCAGGTTGTATTTCGTGTTTATACGGAATATCTTCTAGAAGTTGGACACCTCATTTATATGAATTTCTTTTTAGAAAATCATTTTTTTTTCTAAATGAGGTGGTGGGTGAGTTGGCATGAGCATGGTAAGGCATGTAGAGAGACATGGCTCTTGTTTATTTTATTGGAAAATGAAACGGATATTTTTGGTTGTATGGTTGCAAATGACTTAGCTATATTCTCCGCATGCCATCCATTATTGTGTGGTTCATCACTTGCTTCATTATTTTCACACTCTCGCTCTCTCTTGGAGAGACTTAACTATTTTTCTTGAGTTGCTCATGCCACTAGTTTTCCTCACCTCCTTCTTCATCTTCTTGGGTTGCTCATTTAAGCTCATGTGATGAGAGAAAAATATAGTGAGACATTCCTTCACCTCTACTCTCCATTGCGAGCAATCTTGGAGCGTTGGTTTCCTTGCTTGGCGAGGCTGGAGCCTACGTCGTTTCCCTCGGGTGTATCATCATCGATGGAGGAAGACCGGCAACCAAGTTCGATCCGCGACCCCTAGGAGATAATGAAGGTGGTAGAAGACCGAAGGACTTGGTTCATTCGGTATAACATTTCTAAACCTAGTAATTTAGCTCTTTGTTTGCTAGTATAGGTTTATAGTTTCTAAACCTAGTCATTCGGTATAACAAATGATGATCTCAGGTCGACAGACTAACCTGTACTCAAGTCACCTGAGAACTGCTATCTGACAATATGTATAATACCATCTAAAATGTTCCCGGCGAGTCCTTCCAGTGTAACTCATAACTTAATGAGCACCTGTATACTATCTTAGGTGACTAACTGACACCAATGACTCGTGAGATTGGCCACCGCTTCTCGTCAGGGTCTCGAAAAGTATACACTAGTATATTCCGGAGTATTGATGCCCAGTCTCGATACTCCCTCGATCAGGGACATTTAAAGATGTGCTTATAGACCACCAAGCTCCCACGTATATGATTGCAATCATAATATTGGTAGTCAAGGAAGAATCCTATGGGCTTTATCAACATATAACAGTGATGTAATACCACATAATGCATGTATATGATGATAGAGACAAACCAGATAGCATACTATCATCTCGAGTAAGACTGTTCTACTCGTATAGGTCCTCTCTCAATCATCACAATCGTCTGCCTGCGATTAAAATAATTGACTTGAGGGAACTATATCCAACATGAACAACAGCTTAAAGATTGCATATCGAGAAATATTTCAGCCAACACGACGGTACCACGGACTAAAACCCTAGTACCACAAACCTAACGGACCCATGTCGTAAAGAATGGGGGTTATCTACATACAACGTTAGGACAAGTTTGCCTGTAAACTCAAGGGAGGTAAACTAAAAACACTCCAAAATGAGTACATAAACAAGAGATTCCGAAACGAGTGAATAAACTACAAATTCCGAAATGCGTACATAAACTAGAGACTCCGAAACGTGTGAATAAACTACAAACTCCGAAATGAGTATAAACTAGAGACTCCGAAATGAGTGAATAAACTACAAGCTCTAAACTCAGTACATAATCTAGAGACTTCGAAACGAGTGAATAAACTACAAACTCCGAAATGGGTACATAAACTACTTCACGCTGAATTAAGACAATCAAGAAAAGAAAAGTGCAGATATGAAAAGAGAAAAGGGCTTATCATTCATACATCAGAAAAAATTACACAGTGATGATGAGAACGACTAAAAAATGCCATTACATCATCTGAGGTCTAAAACGACAAGTCGCTAAAATCTGGACAAGGATTCTCAAACTTAAAAGCAAGTTTAAGCAATGCACGTTCAGCCTCATTAGCCATCTTTCTGTGCATCTTCTCTTAGATGCAAGCGTCAGGGTCACCACTGATGTCCTCCACTATCTGATATGCTGATACTATCGCCTTTTGTTGGAAGACGCAGTGCAGGATGGCAACGAGATTATTTCTCTGTTTCTTTGAAATCAACCCCATCATATACACAGAATGCACCTTGTCCTCAGCGTCATCGAGCGCTTGGAGTGGCATAACCTCAAGACGTCCAGGCAAAACCTCCCAAATCGACCCAACGATGATCTTTAAAAGGGTATAACTTCGGGGGAGCAATTGACCGTTGTAATTATCAAAGTGACGTATCACCTCATCGCATTGGGCGTCAGTGAACTCCTGGCCTTGACAGCGACCTTAGATGCAAATCTCCTTATAAGAGATAATCTCTTCAAGATCATAAAAATTAGAATTCATAGTACCTGAAAAGAAAAACCAGTGAAGGGTTAGCAACCAAAATACTAAAATCATTATAGTCTAAAGGATAATCAATGTCCCCCACAAAATCAAGGTGATGCCTCATCAATGATGAGACATGCACCTATTGTGAGAATCCAAAGGATTCTCATTAAATAAATAATCTCATTGAGCAATAGGGATCAAAACTCCCAATGTTCTCAAAAAACGAGTTCTGCAAACAGATCCAAATTTATAAGAAGAGTGTCGGAACCCTAAAAAGAAAATAGGAAAGAGGAATAAAATTCCCAAAAAACTTCAAAATTTCTCACAGCTAAACTCTGTAATGCAAACTGGAATTAAATTCCTCCGATAATGGAATTAAATCCCAGAAATCCCCATGAGAAATAAAATGGAATTAAATTCCATATAACCCTCAAAGATCAGAAGTCAATAGTAAGGTAAAACCCTAAGATCTCTAAGACCCACGGTCTACCCAAATAAAAGTTTTTTTTAAGATCTCTAAGAGATCATTTCAAGAAAAGAGCCAAGCTCTGTTAATGGGTTAAAAATCCAAAATAAAAAAAGATATTCCTTTAAGAGTTAAATTTTGGTCATAATTCTTACCAATTTTTTTAACAGAGTTCAACTCTAAGAGGTTCTGTGGACAGAGATCTAAGCTCTGAGAAGAGAATTGAATTCTCAAGAAAGAAAAAAGAAGATGATGAAACGACAGTCATCTCAAAGGCCAAAGGACCTATTTATAAGATGTGAAGGGACGGTTCAACTCCCTAGAAGATCAAACGGTGGAAAAAATGACGCAGTTACACTCACGTATGGGCACGTAAGAACAACGGTGAGAGGCATTTGTTCCCCCAATATTTAAACATAATAAAAGAGCTAAGCTCTGTTGAATTTTAATGAGGCAGCGCCTCACGCTCTCTCCACGAGGGCTCCAGCGCCAGCACCAATCTTGTAGGATTATCTTATGGTGATGCCGCATGCGCTCCTCACATAGGCGCCAATGTGCAAAGCACAGGAGCGCTTATTATATAAGAATTAGATTCTTATATGGCGCTGCACGTACTCCTTACGTGGGCGCCAATATAGGAGTGCCTATCATAAATAAGAATTAAATTCTTAAGTGGCGCCCACGTGCTCCCTGTTGGACATGTATGCCCTAGAGGCCATTATTGTATATGTATACATATGGATGCTTGGACATATATATGTACAGGACAGTCTTGCTCGATATGAAAGTATGTTATCTGGTTTGTCTTATCTTAACATGTGTATGTTTTACTTGCTATTACATATCTTTTATACATCTTGATAAAGCCCGTAGGATTATTGCTAGACTATCTGCGTTGTGATGGCGATCATACTTGTGGGAGATGGGTAGTCGGTACGCACATCCTTAAATGGTCCCTAGTCGTGGGAGTATCGAGACTGGGCATCGATATTCTGGAGTAAACTAGTGTATACGTTTCTAGACCCCGACGAGGGGCGATGATATGGTCCCACAACCATTGGTCTTTCACACCTAAGATCATATACAGGTGCTCACTCGGGGTGAGTACACCGGACGGACTCGCCAAGAACTTCCAGATGGTACTTTATCTATCATCAGGTGGAAGTTCTCAAGTGACATGAGTATAGGTTAGTCTTTAGACCGAAGATCGTCATTTGTCTCGTATGAGTTCCCACTGTGCTTTGATCACTACCCTACCACGGCTCTACTGAGTCGTGCAAACAGGTTTGGTTGGGTACAGTCCCAAGCCACATGGAGGTAGTGAGCGATTATCGGGGATTCGTCTCTCCCGGTATTGGGAGTCGATATCGCACTATGTTCGATTTGTTAGGACTATAAGACCTTGGCCAAGGCAGTTGGGATTTATTGATAGGCTGATCAGTAGTTTTCCGGATTGGTCCTGAGCCGCATCAGCATGAATTACAAGGTTATTAGGGTCTGACGTTTACCACCCCCTAGACCCGGTATGCGATACTCTCAGACAAAGAGACCGGACTGTACGAAGATTGTCACAGATAGGAGAAGTAGGGATCCGGATGAGTTTGCCCGTCGGCTTTCCTTTTTGACAGGTACCTGGGTAGCCATTACGTACAGCTAGTGTAAGTCGATGTACAACACCCCATGACCTGCGGGGAGGCGGAAATATGAAAAACGATCTTGTTCTATACAATAACATTGACTAACCGCAAGAATCGTTGCTAAACAATAACTAACAAATGCATAGGAGTTCTAAACTACTATGTGAAGTGATTATACCTAATGAACCATGTCCTTCGTCTTTTCGTTCTCCACCTCCTCTACGGCCTTCTCTATGTAGTAGATGATCCACCCGAGAGCTATACTTCAAGCTTCACCTCTAACTTGAGGTAACTAGGTTTCTTAAAGTGCTAATCTAAGTAACCTAGGTGATATAGAGTTGGATTATGGATTGATTAGTCTATTCTAATCCTTTATCTCAACACATGAGAGGGGAGGATTAGGGTTTGAAGAGAGAGAGAGCTTGAGGAGAGAGAAGGTGAGCATAAGATTGAGAATGAGATAATGATCTCCCATGATATATATGAAGCATTATATTTATCAAAAAAATAAAATAAAGGATTTAACAACCATACTTCATAAATACAAATGAGTGATTCATCTACATGAGTCATTAAGATAGAAAAACCAAGTAGCATACTACCATGTTTAGCAAGACTGTTATATACATGTGAATATCCCAAGCTTCCATTAAGTAATATACAAACTAGTATGATACAATAATGGCCCCTAGGGCATATACACAAACAATCTCCCACTTGCACTAGGGCCATGTACTGGCATATCGAAGACCGATGATCTCGAGTAGCCTCTCGAACTGAATCTGAGGTAGGGCTTTCGTGAATGGATCAGCAATGTTCTCTTCAGTAGAAACTCTCCGAACCTTGATCGCCCGACGATCAATGATCTCCCTGATCAGGTGATACCGCCTTAAGATGTGTCTGGACTTCTGATGGGACCTTGGTTCCTTCGCTAAAGCTATAGCTCCGTTGTTGTCGCAATACAGAGGTATTGGATTAACAATGGTAGGAACCACCTGAAGTTATGTTAGGAACTTCTTCATCCAGACCGCTTCTTTTGTGGCATCGCAAGCAGCAATATACTTCGCTTCCATCGTCGAGTCAGCAACGATGTCCTGCTTGGAACTCTTCCAGCACACCACCCCTCCATTGAGGGTAAAGACATAACCCGACATGGACTTGGAATCTTCCTTATCACTCTGGAAGCCGGAATCAGCAAAGGCCTCTAACTTGAGGTCTTTTCCGCCGTATACCAAGAACATCTCCTTAGTCCTTCTCAGGTACTTGAGAATATTCTTTACTGCTATCCAGTGATTCTCCCCTGGGTCTGACTGATACCGGCTTACCACGCTGAGAGCGTAAGCTACATCTAGTCTGGTGCACAACATCGCATACATTATAGAGCCTACCGCAGAAGCGTAGGGTATAATAGACATGCGTTCCCTTTCCAAATCAGTCTTAGGAGACATCTCTTTGGAGAGGGTGATTCCGTGACAAGCCGGTAGATTACCGCGCTTAGAATCTTTTATACTGAATCTTTTCAGTATAGTGTTGATATACCTGGACTGCGAAAGTCCCAACATCCTCTTGGATCTATCACGATAGATCCGGATCCCCAGAATGTAAGAGGCATCACCCAGGTCTTTCATGGAGAACCTGTGTGATAAGAATCCTTTGACAGATTGTAGCATAGGAATGTCATTTCCTATCAATAGAATGTCATCTACGTACAAGAGAAGGAATACGACAGTTCGTGCTACAACTTTACTATATATACATGGTTCATCTGGATTTTTGATAAAGTCATATTCTTTGACTGTTTCATCAAAACAGATGTTCCAACTCCGCGATGCTTGCTTTAGTCCATAAATGGACTTAAGCAACTTGCATACTTTCCCGCTGTTCCCACTCTGATTGAAACCCTCTGGCTGATCCATATAGACGCACTCTTCTAAATTACCATTCAGAAAAGCCGTCTTTACGTTCATCTGCCAGATTTCATAATCATGGAAGGCAGCAATAGCAAGAAGGATCCGAATGGATTTGAGCATAGCCACTGGAGAAAAAGTTTCGTCATAGTCCAAAACAAGTCTTTGACGAAAACCCTTTGTAACAAGTCTAGCCTTATAGGCTTCCACCTGTCCATCTACACCAATCTTTTTCTTGAAGATCCATTTGCATCCTATGGGTTTTACCCCATCTGGAGCAAAGTCCAAAGTCCATACTTTGTTGGTGTAAATGGACTCCATTTCGGTCCGCATTGCATCTAGCCATCGTACCGAGTCACCGCTCTGGATGGCCTGCTGGAAGCTAGTAGGTTCATCATCAACGATGATGCAATCCTCTCTATCCCCATCTATGAGAAAACCGTAGTATCTCTCAGGCGGATGAGACGGCCTACTACTCCTGTGGAGGGGTGCGGGAATGTCCTGTTCTTCTTGAATTACTGGTTCTACCAAACTTTCAGTAGTAGTCTGTGGTTCTGGAATTTCTTCCAGTTCTATTTCGCTCCCACTTATTTCCTTTTCTAAAAGCTGATGTTCTAGAAAAAGGGCATTACGAGAAACAAAAACCTTTTGTTCCTCTGCTTAATAGAAATAATATCCCTTGGAGTTCTTTCGATATCCCACAAACTTACACTGTACTGATCGTGCCTCGAGCTTGTCCACATGCTGCTTTTTAACAAAAGCTGGACATCCCCAAATCTTTATATGCTGAAGATGGGGTTTCTTCCTACTCCACATCTGATATGGCGTGGTAGGCACAGTCATGGTAGGAACCCTGTTCAGGAGATATGCTGCTGATTCTAGCGTATAACCCCAGAAAGATCGCGGTAACTCAACATTACTCATCATGGAACGTACCATATCCAATAGGGTTCGATTCCGTCTCTCCGATACACCGTTATGCTGTGGAGTGTATAGAGGAGTAAGCTGAGAAAGAATCCCTTTCTCTTTTAGGTAACCTAGGAACTCGGCACATAAGTATTCACCACCTCGATCAGATCTTAGTGTCTTGATACTTTTGCCGGTTTGGTTTTCTACTTCATTCTTATACTCTTGGAATTTCTCAAAAGCCTCGGATTTATGTTTCATCAGATAAATGAATCCGTACCTTGAGTAATCATCCGTAAAAGTAATGAAATAGGAAAAACCACCTCTTGCATGTGTAGACATTAGACCACATACATCGCTGTGTATGAGTCCTAAGAGCTCGCTCGCTCTTACTCCATATCCAGTGAATGGAGTCTTTGTCATCTTTCCTTTGAGACATGATTCACAAGTGGCATAAATTTGATATTCGAACGAGTCCAAATATCCTTCTTTATGTAACTTAGTTAACCTTGTCTCATTGATGTGACCTAGTCCACAATGCCATAAGAAAGCTTTATTTAAATCTGGAGACTTTCTTTTTAGTGTGTTCTGGACATTGAAAATCCGGAGTTGGTTTAAGACATATATACCGTTATTTAGTGTACCGGACCCAATCAAACCATGATTAAGGTGGATGTTAACAACATCACTTACAAACGTGAAATCATAACCTTTATTTGATAACAAGGACACTGATATGATATTACACGTTAAGCTAGGTACATAAAAACAGTTATGTAAAACCAAAAATGTGTCCACTTGTCAATCCCAGGTGATAATCCCCGACGGACACAGCTCCCACGCTAGCTCCGTTAGCAACCTTTAGGGTCATATCACCGTCCTTCAGCACCCTACGGTTTCTCAGTGCCTGCAATGAATTGCATATATGAGATCCTGATCCGGTATCCAATACCCAGGAAGTAGAGTTGATTGACAGACAATTCTCACTAACAAACACACCTGAAGTTGAAGCCACAGCTTGCTTCGGTTCTGGGTTCTTGGCGTTCCACGCTTTGCAATCTTTCTTCCAGTGCCCTTTCCTATGACAATGGAAGCACTCATCCTGGGCCACTACTGGCACCGCAAACTTTTTCTTTCCCTTCGCTCCCACCTTACTAATACCTCCTCTAGGTTTGGTGGCGGCCTTCTTTTTCCTTCCTTTGGCCCTAGCCTTAGACCCGGAAGAAGAAGCACCGCTAACAAACATAGCGGGTGTTTTCCTTGCCTTCTGCAAGGTGCCCTCTGCACTCCTCAACATGTTAAGGAGTTTCGAAAGTTCAACTTCTTTTCTTTGAATGTTGAAATTCAGAATAAACTGGGCGTAGGTGGAAGGAAGGGACTGGAGAATAAGGTCTGTATAGAGCTCATTATCCAAAGTCGTCCCAAGGTCTGTGAGCTCTTCTACATAGCCAATCATCTTTAGGACATGTTCTCCTACCGATGATCCGACGGCCAACCTCGCTCGAAACAAGTTCTTTGAGGTCTCGTATCTTGCTATACGAGATTGCTCTCCATAAAGTTCCTTTATATCGAGAAATATGGCATCTAGTTCCATATCCTCGTGCCTCCTCTGATGTTCATTGTTCATCGAGGCAAGCACGATGCACTTGGCCTTCGCGCAATCATACTCCTAGGTTTTGCGGATTTCCTTATCCGCATTACTGGATTTGGGACCTGGGACTGCAGGTGCCTTAGCGGTGAGGACGTACCCCAATTTGTCATAGGTTAAAGCCATTTTAACATTCCGCAGCCAATCTTTATAGTTTGGCCCTGTCAATATATTTTTCTCTAAAAGTAACTTAAGTCCAGTCATTTTCAGGGTCGCTGCAAGTAGGAGAGAGAGAAGAAACACTTTAGCATGATGCTCTTGCAAGTTTAGAGTGGTTTTTAGTTTATCTAAACTGGATGGCTCCCACTGTTTCTCGAATCCTTCCTCAAACCATAAAAGAAGAATTAGCCAGGACTATTCTCACTGTACAATACTTGCTTAACCGTTCAGCCAGGCCGGTGTCGGTACTTCGAGGGAGGTTTTCCAACGCTTTCGCGAAGTTCCTTAATTAAATAACCTCTTTTCTCTGGGGACGTAGCCCCGCTGACACCTTTCTCGACACCTACTTGGTTTATAGCATTGATCGTTAAGTGACGAATCTCCTGATAAGTAGCATATACTCACAGTAGAATCGGGATCCAAATATCATCGTATGATAATGCTGAATGAATCCTACCAGCACTCATCAAACTCCAAATGGTATGCATCTCTTTGCAAATTTCAGTTTCTTTAGAAATTCCCGATATATATTTTTGCCCCATGCTCTTATGACCTTGGCTTTGGTCAAAATGTCATAAGTCACATGTCAAGTTCTACCCATCATTATCTTGTCAATTTGAACCCATCCGTATATACCCCTGACTTTGGTCAAATGATAATACGACTGTCCCAAACTAACTCATTTATCTATGCAACAAATGAATATCCAGCAGCTACCAAACACTATGCCTTGACTTTAGCCAAAATACATAGCTTGAATACTACTGAATACCCAAATGAAATGACGGAGGGCTACGAATGGTTTTGGCGAAACCGTGAACGTAGTGAACTTGATATAACCGAAGGAACCTGATAGCTTTTAAAAGGAGTGGTTAAAGCTCCGCAATTAAAAATATCTTCTGTTTTAAAATTAACCGAGTGGTTTCTTTTAAATTGTTCCAACGATTAAACTTTTGGTTTATTTTCTTTGCATTAATAATAATGCTCCCCATCATTAACCTATCATCGCAGAAAACAACGAAAATACAACGTCCTCTTATGCCATCCGCATTCGCCACTGGGTCCCGTCATCACCCGTTAGGTTACTTAACTAACGGCAGAACGGGGGCTGGGCTAGCGCGGGTGTAAAACATAAGTGACGTCTAAATAGCTATCATATATAGATATTGTACATTCGTCAGACGCAATAATAGGCATTCCAGATCACAGATGAACATTATTGGATATGCAAGCAATCCGCGTTTCTTTTGAGCCTGCAACGAAAGACGGATTACACAGTTGTGATGAATAGCCATTACCCCACCCTAGACCCCTACGGGTACGGCAAACTACCCGCCAAGTACCCGAACTGAAGCGGTCTCCCTCAACGACGTGAGTAGGCCACTAAACACTTCAAATTACCCGGTAGTTTGTGCACCCCACCTTAGGTCTATCCTAGGGGCAAAAACAGTAAAATGAAATAATACAACGGTAGCTACATTCGCAACCTGGATGCGCCCCGCAAAATAATATTACAACATATTACAATTACATCGAATGAATTAATATAATAACCCATCACATACCCCGGCTAATCATCACAACAATCCAATAAAGTTCATAACCACAAACAGTAAAATCCATTACAGAAATGTGCAACCCCCTGCCAACCGACATACTAGCAGTTAGGAGAGGTTTACGAACACATTATACAATCACAGATATAATCATATTAGCAAACATCGTAAAATTTCGATCGAGCAAAACACTTTAGATTCTACTCCAAAACTTCTCTATGCACCTGAGATCTTAGCAGAAAATAAAATATCCCAGAAATATCACTGTTAACACATAAGAGTTACTAAAGAAATTTGGGCTGACTCAGCCCCAACTCGGCCGCGGATCCGCGGTGAGTTAGCCGAGTCACGAGTCCAAATTTCTGCAGTAGCCCTATTATTCCCTGGTTGTTATTCTGCAGGTCCCTGAAAAATTTTTAGGGCCTGTTTTAAATTCGACAGAAACTTTGTTAAATCGATGATTTTTTCGGTTTTTTTTGCGTTCGAAATTCTTACGACTTTGCTAATGAGTTAATTATTTTTTAGCAAGGCTCTAATATCACTGTAAGTCGATGTACAACACGCCACGACTTGCGGGGAGGCGAAAATATGAAAAACGATCTTGTTCTATGCAATAACATAGACTAACCACAAGAATCGTTGCTAAACAATAACTAACAAATGCATAGGAGTTCTAAACTACTATGTGAAGTGATTATACCTAATGAACCGTGTCCTTCGTCTTTTCGTTCTCCACCTCCTCTCCGGCCTTCTCTATGTAGTAGTTGATCCACCCGAGAGCTATACTTCAAGCTTCACCTCTAACTTGAGGTAACTAGGTTTCTTAAAGTGCTAATCTAAGTAACCTAGGTGATATAGAGTTGGATTATGGATTGATTAGTCTATTCTAATCCTTGATCTCAACACATGAAAGGGGAGGATTAGGGTTTGAAAAGAGAGAGCTTGAGGAGAGAGAAGGTGAGCATAAGATTGAGAATGAGATAATGATCTCCCATGATATATATGAAGCATTATATTTATCAAAAAATAAAATAAAGGATTTAACAACCATGCTTCATATATACAAATGAGTGATTCATCTACATGAGTCATAAGGATGAATCACACAAATGAGTCACTAATCTCATTTAATGCTTATGCCACCTAAACCCCCAAGTCACCATCCTTCTAGAAGCTTCTCGCGAAATTACAAGAACGCCCCTCCTATCCGTGAAAACACGGAAAAATTTTAGACTGTATAAATCCAATATCCTGATACTAGAATCTGGCTTAAACCAAAGCCGGCTAGTAAAAACTGTCCGAAAGTCGTACGTGCGTAAACACACGTATGCGTCCGAACCCTTGTCGTAAAACCATACGACCTCTATATCGTTTCTCCTGGAGCAGGGAAACTCTCTGTGTGGGACTCTAATGACTCGACTACTACGCTGGCAGTGGGTTTAACCACAGACCGCAAGCGGCACTAGCTGTACGTAACGGTCCCCAGGTAGATGTCGATAAGAAGGCCGGTGAGGAAACCCATCCGAACTCCTACTGAGCCTGATGTGACAATCTCCGTACAGTCCGGTCTATTCGTCTAAGACTATTGCATATCGGGCCTAGGGGCAGCAAGCGTCAGTCCCCTAATAGCGGTATAAGTCGTGTCGGAGTGAAGCCCATTACACCCTGAGAAACTAGTGGAACCTACCAGCAAATCTCGCTTGCCCAGGCCAGGGACTTTGCGTAATGGCTCTCTGACACAGCGCGATATCAACTCCCAGTACCGGGACAGACGAATCCTGTCTAACCGCCACTGCCTCCAAGTGCTCGGGACTGCACCCAACTGCTACCTGTTTGCACGACACTTTTGAGCCGTGGTAGGGTAGCAATCTAAGAACTGTGGGACACACTCGAGGTGAAGTAGCAGTGTCAAGTCTGCGGACTATGTTGTACTCATGTCACCTGGGAACTGTTAACTGACGACTGGTATAAAACCAACCTACAGTTCCCTACGAGTCCTGTCCGGTGTACCCGTAACCCAACGAGCACCTGTATACTATCTCCAGTACGACGTAGTGACAGCTGTGGGATAGACCATCTCCCCAACTCGGATGAGAAGCATACACACTAGTCTACTCCGGAGTATCGATGCCCTGTCTCGATAATCCTACGACTAGGGACCTGAATAAGGATGTGCTTGTAGACTACCCAGCCCCCACTAGTGTGACTGCCATCACAACGCTGGTAGTCAAGCAAGATCCTAAGAGCTCTATCAATACGTATACTCACATATTAAGATAGAAAAACCAAGTAGCATACTACAATGTTTAGCAAGACTGTTATATACATGTGAATATCCCAAGCTTCCATTAAGTAATATACAAACTAGTATGATACAATAATGGCCCCTAGGGCATATACACTAACAGCTAGTGCCGCTGACGTGCTTGTGGTTATGAATTTATCCAGTAACTCACTGTCGGCGTACTGTCGAGTCTTTAGAGCCCCACACAGAGGGTTTCCCTAGTTCAGGAGAAATGATGTCGTAGCCGTATTGGATACGTGCAGGGTCTCGATCGATTGATGTACTTTGTACTCAGACTTTCGATCGGACAGTTGGTAATACTAGCCGGCTCGGGTTTGAGTCGGATTATTAAATCAGGTATTGATTTAATAGTTTACATATATGTATTTCGATATGTATATTCTAGTATTACGTTCTTCATATTGTTTTATCTCTTTGGGCATTCGTGTTTTTATCCGAATGCAGGTATGTATATACAGCGGACTGTAATCCGTATTCTATTACAGATTACCTTCTAGAAGGTGGACACCTGATCATGGATTTTTCCATTTATTGATAAATGGAAATGAGGTGGAAATTAAGGAGAGGGAGGCATGGTGAGTGGCATGGCTTCAATAGTTCACAAATGAATTCTTTATTCATTTGTGGTTACTATTGAAGCATGGCTACACTTGTTTATTCATGAAAATTCATACATAAAACCACGGTGTTGATTTTCTCTCACATGGATGCTTCATTATTCTTGAGCTCCCATTTTTCTTAACCTCCTCCCTCCTCTTGAGTTTCCTCCACCTTCATCATCTTCCTCTTCACCACCCTTCTCATGAGTTAAGAAACAAGTGAAGAGGCAAGAAAGAGATAGTAGAACACTTAGATCTTCATACTACATCCTAGAATGCTTGGTTTAGCAACCCAAGTTCTCTAGTTGCTCCACTTGACATATTATGTGGAGCTAAAGCCATGGATCACATCCCTCAGGTGGATCATGTACGACAAAGGAGGACCGGAGAACAAGCTCGATCCCGAAGAACCGATGGAGCGGGAAAAGAAGATCAAGCATGTTCAAGGTGGTCACTTGGAGCTAACGACGAGCAAAGAAGACCGAAGGACTTGGATCGTTTGGTAAGACTTCTTTCATAGTAGTTAGTTCGTCTCATTTAGTTTTGCTAGATAGGTTTATGGAAAGATCCGGGTTTTCATTGGGTTAACTTAGCGTCGTTTTTAAACTAGTAAGAAAATTTCTGTTCCGCAAACCACCACGATTGGTGGCTCCGGCGTTAAGGTAACCCAACATGGTATCAGAGCCACCCCATAAAACCTATACTAGCAGTTTAAACATTGTTTAAAATAACAATACCGAAATAACTCCAAAACATGAAACCTTGAAATCAAGTTTCTGTCAATTTTTAAATGGCCTCTGAAAATTTTTTAAGCAAGTGCAGAGTGATCCTTTGACTGTGAGATGAACCCAGAACAAAAACGAAGCGATTCTAACATGTTTGGACCGTCCATATCATGGATTTTCCCGGCCTCACCGGTTTTGGTGATGGGGAATCGAGTCGTTTTTGTTTGGTACTCTCTAACTCTTAGATTTAGGGTTTCAGGTGTAGCGCCTTGAAAAGTCGTTTTGGTGTTTTTCTGAAAATCGGTGAAAATTCGGTATTTTTCCGAAAACCGTCCTTTTTGTTATTTTGCAGTTTAGGACTAATTATACCTAATTTGGATAGGTAATTGCTAGTTTTTAGTAGAAAATGAGTTAATTATGAAATTCTGGTCGTTTAAAAATTTTCCCTAATTTTTCAATTTTTTAATATTATTTTAAGCCGGTAAGAAAATACATTAAATTAGCGATAAATACAAATTTTTTTGGGCTAATTTTAATCTTTAAAATTATGTTAATTAAAATCTAGTTGTAACATAAATTTTTAGTATTTTATTTTGATTTTTAACTAATTTTTATTATAGAAAACGAAATTTATTGAATTTAAGCTTTAACTTGCAATTTTGGACTTGTAGGGGGTCTTTTTGCATAAGATTTTTTTTGTGCACTCCCTCTCACTTTTCCCTCACCCTAGGCCGGCCATTTCCAGAAGCTCATGGGAAAAAAAAATTCCATGCTCTTTGACTTGTGTTATTGTGTGGAAATGAGGGTTTTTTTTTAAGGTTTTTGAATTGTTAATTGGGTATGGTGCTTTGACTTTGGGGGAGTTTGACTAGAGACTTTTTCCCACACCCACACCACTCCCCTCTCCCTCATTTCTAGCCAGAAACCAGCAGCTCCCCTCCTTCATTTTTCCTCTCTCTTCTGTTCACAAATTCATCTCAAAAATCAACAAAATCAACAAATTTCTTCACAATTTCAAAGCAAAACCATATTCCATCTCTTCTCCAACCTAATTTGGTTCAAATCGAGGTGAAAGGAGGTGTCTTGGGAGGCTTGAGAAATCTTAGGATTGATCTTTTGAGGTATAATTTCTAATCAAATGGTTAAATTATAGCTTAAGTGTGCTAAACTAGAACCTTGAAAATTGTTTAGTGTTAAATTTAGTGTTAGTTTTATTCTAGATTTTTTTTAAAAAGTTCATGGTTGAAATTAATCTAGGGTTTTTAGAAACCATTATTTAGTTAATTAAATCTATTTTGCTATCTAGTTGTTTGCTAATCGAAGTTAATGAGGTTACTTTATTTGTGTGGGATTCAAATTAGTGCTAATTTGGTATTGTCATGTTTAGTTTTGGATTAAAATTGCTAATGATGAAAATCAAGAAAGGTTTTGTTTATGGAAATTAGGTTTTTAAGCATTGCTAATGGTTTAAAACTAATGTAATGGCTATCTAGTGGGTTGGTTGGATGTTGTGTTGGATTGTGAGCACTTTATCGCATAACGGCGATGTTGCGTCGTTTTTTTTAGAATATTTGTGCTTACTAGTTTTGTGATAAAAGTATGTGATAAATTAGTTTTGATATCTTGATGATTGTATTGGCTTATCCTATGACATTTAGGATGCGTGAGTGCGGATTTTTGAGTAATCGGGTTTTAGTTTTGCCGGGCGACCAAATCGGCGATTTTTGCAGTTTTTGGGATTTTCGCGTGTGTTCCGCGCACCTTGTGCACGTTGTACCTAGCTAGTGAACGTTGGTATTTTCGTTAGGGAATTGCGTCGTTCTTGATTTGTAACCTTATGTTTGTATTGATGTTAATTCCAGGTTCGGTCGCGGAGACGTCAGACGCAGCTCGAAAAGGGAAAGCGGTGATTGGACGCAGCTAGCTAGGGATTCCGGTGAGTAGATGTAACATCTACGGGGGACTATCGTTGGATGGCGCAAGTCGCCCGATAGTTTTAGTACCGTAAAAAGATTCTTAGTAATGTTAGTAATTAGGGGTGTAATACTTGTATGATTATTTGCTACATTCATGCCCTATATTGACATACATATACGAAACCATTTTATAGGACATCTGCACCATTGCCAGGGTTTTTATAAGCAGCACGAGCACTATTCATGCTTACACACACACCCTGGTAATTGCCATGCCACCACACTAGATAACCTTTAAATTGAAACCTTTTACTATAATTGATACTTAAACTCGCGCTATTGCTTTAATTCCTTAAAATGAAATCGTAGGATTGCTATTCATGTGCATGTGCTTCATCATATTATTTGTTCATGCCTAATCTATTAATTACACATCGCAACTTGATTATTGATACCATATGCATTCATTATCATTGACATATGCACTTATGAGGATTTCTTGAGATTTTATGATATTTCTGGATTTCGGGGGAAAGCCGCAAAATTTCTAAACTTATTATATTTTTAAAATATGTAAATTGCGGTTTTCTAGTGATGTAAGTGTCGTCCACCATGAGTTTGCTGTGGTTTTCGAGATTCGTGTCGAGGAGTGGAGGAACCGTCACGGGTACATGGTGGGCCCGGTATGGTACCCCGGGGCAAGATGAATGTGGTGTTGATGTTGAGCCTGGCAGGGGACGGATTACCTACCGGTGACTGTTTGGCACGGCGGATATCCAGAGGATACCGACCGTGGCCGCGAGATGATGAGATTTTGATATTTAGCTGGGTCAGCCGGATGGCTGAGGCCAGAGATACTATGACATGGATATATGATATTTGTGATAGTTTTGAGGTGTCGTTGCTGGACACAGGTTCTTGTTGATTTTTTTGGTATTGTGCTGGTATTTCAAAAGAGATTCTTAAAGGGAAAAACATGATTTCTTATACTTACACATTCAGATCACGAGTTGATTCGCATTGCATTCATACCTGCTAGCATATTCATATTGCGTACATACTTGCCATTATGACCTGCCTTACCTGTATTTAGATGCTAGGATGCTTGTGTGCATGCATACGATAGCCTGTGTAGATGTTCTTTATTACTCACGAGTTGGCAACTTACCCCCGTTGTGCCACAGCCTTTTTCAGGTCCGCTCCGTCAGTACAGTAGCGGCGGACGCACTTGCTTATTTTGCTCTTTTGCCTGGACTCGAAGTTTTGCTCTTAGGTGGGTTATATCATTATTTTTGTACCACCTTGTATATTCTTTGTATCTAGTGCACTCCATCTACTGTTTCTATCAGTATTGTTGTATATTGACCTAGAGATGAGACTATGAGATTTGTGGACTTTTATGCTGTATTTTAGGGTCGAGCTCACTTGAGTCGACATGCTGTTTTTCTCATGCTTCCTTATGATTATTTCGCATGTTGTTGCTTTATATTGCGTGGGATTTGTGACCGCCTTGTGGCGAAGAGCTAGCTCCCGCTTGGGGATGCCATATTTGTTGGATTTATATATATTCTTGTTGTACCCATTTTGGGGGCCAGTATTTACAAAGGAGACTCTGCCGAAATTTTCGGAAAAATTGGTATTGTTTTTAAAAAGGGTTTTATATGACTTATTTGATAAACTCGCTTTCAATTGATTGGGTTCTCTTCACTCTTTTGCTTATTTGGTTTTGGTTTTCTGGGCTTTGGCTTACTTATTTTACGGACGTCTTGAGACGTTTCGTAAACTTAAGTGCCAGTCACGTTCCGTACCCTGCGGGTCGTGACAAAGTTGGTATCAGAGCGATAGATTTTACCTTTTTGAGTGTAGGATGACCCTTGGTAGATGGAGTAAGTGACTTAAGTAGGGTAACGTAGCGTGTGTATGTCCGCGGCATACTTGCGATACGGTACTCCGCATAAGTGACTTTAGGATATACTTGCTTGAAAATTCCTTCTTCAATTCCGTGTATCCTATGATCCTATTGCACTGTTCTTACTATCCGTTTTCCTATAACAGCCACTATGCCGCCGAAGGCTACGAGGGCACAGAGGGCTGCCGCCCGAGACGAGATTCGAGCTGGCTCGTCTGAGACTTGGACTGAGCAGGGTGGTATGCCTAAGCCGCAGGGACAGACCGATCCACCTTCCCCAGGCCGTATGGATAGGCTCGAGACTGGTATGGCGGAGTTGCGACAGATGATGGGGGGTATGCAGGAGCTACGTCAGATGGTAGGATCCCTAGTTGCAGCCAGTTGTACACCGAGGCCGGATGACGTACCTACTACATCACAGACGACCATGATACCTGCTCCTACTACTACCACCGTAACCATCCCGGTTTCACTACAGGATTTCATGAGGCTGAGACCTCCAGTATTCACCGGCACCGAGGCAGCGGAGGACCCACAGACGTTCCTTGACAGTTTAGCCAGGATCTGCCATTCGCTGAGATGTTCGGATGATCGATGGGTAGAGCTTGCGAGTTTCCGACTAGAGGGTCTCGCGCAGACATGGTGGGAGTCAGTCTTGAGAGGTCGAGCTGCAGGTCTACCGCCTATGACGTGGGCCGAGTTTACAGCGGTCTTTCTAGCTCGTTTCTTCCCAGAGAGCGTTCGTGATGCCAGAGCTCGTAGCTTCGAGGCCTTAGTCAAGACACCTGGGATGACGGTGTCTGAGTATGACATCCAGTTTACACAGTTATCCCGATATGCTCAGTATTTGGTGGATACCGAAGAGAAGATGGTGAAGAGGTTCGTACAGGGACTTGATGCCCAGCTATATCTTGCCATTGGCGCCCAGCACTACGACACTTAATCAGCTGCTATGGATACGGCATTACGGATGGAGGCACGCATATCACAGACTTCGGCCGTTTCTGGGCCGAAGAGGATTCGCACCGATGTACCGTCTCAGAGGCAGCGCGCCAGATTCTTTCCGAGAGATAGGCCTGGCAGAGGATTTGGACGGGGAAAGTTATATGGTTCTTATCCCCAGGGACAGCAGCCGTCGCCAAGGTGTTTTGGGTGCGGGAGTCCGCACCATCTTGTCAGAGACTGTCCGGCGAGACGACAGGGAGCGGCGACCGTTCCGTATGTGACCCTACCACCATCACCACCCCCTCCTCAGAGAGCCCTACTTCCTACCACAGGCGATGCTCCACGCCAGTTAGGTGCACCCAGAGGCCATGGACGCGGCGGTCCTGTTCAGAGAGGACGAGGAGGCAGAGGCCGAGGTCGAGGTCAGCCCGCTATCGGTGGAGGACAGGCCCGAGTATTTGCTTTGACACCGCAGGATGCGCAGGCATCCAATGCCGTTGTGACAGGTACCTTGCCAGCTTGCTCTTTCGACGCACGGGTATTATTTGACCCAGGTTCCACACATTCGTACGTCTCTACACACTTTGCACCGATGTTGGGCCGTGAGTCGTCGTCGTTAGATCATCCGCTTGTTGTTAGTACTCCGGTAGGCGAGTCGTTTGTCGCTCGTTTTGTTTTTCGTTTGTGTTCCGTTCGTATCGGGGAGAGGGATTCATCGGTTGATTTGATTCTCCTCGATATGTTGGACTTTGATGTGCTTCTGGGCATGGATTAACTAGCCACTTGTTATGCTTCGGTGGACTGCCGTGAGAAGGCAGTCAGATTTAGCTTTCCGGGAGAGCCAGTCCTTGTTATTCAGGGAGACAGCAGTGTCACCCTTCCCAGCTTAATTTCGTCTCTTCGCGCTGGTCAGCTCTTGCGGAAGGGATGTCAGGGATTCTTAGCGTATATTTGTGATACTCGAGCTGCAGAGGTTCCGTTGGACCGGGTCCCGGTTGTTTGTGAGTTCCCTGATGTTTTTCCTGATGAGCTACCTGGGCTACCACCTGAGCGCGACGTTGAGTTCTGCATTGATTTGATTCCCGGCTCGGGGCCTATTTCTATACCGCCTTATCGGATGGCCCCGGCAGAGCTTCGAGAGCTGAAGGATCAGTTGCAGGATTTGTTAGATATGGGGCTTATTCGACCTAGTGTTTCTCCGTGGGGTGCTCCGGTCCTGTTTGTCAAGAAGAAGGATGGAAGTTTGCGCTTATGTATCGACTACCGCCAGCTGAACAAAGTTACCGTTCGGAACAGATATCCGTTGCCACGCATTAATGATTTATTCGACCAGCTTCAGGGTGCGGGATATTTTTCGAGGATCGACTTGCGATCAGGATATCATCAGCTGCGAGTTCGACAGGAGGATATACCGAGGACAGCTTTCCGCACGCGCTACGGCCACTACGAGTTTTTGGTGATGTCGTTCGGACTCACCAACGCCCCAGCAGCATTCATGGATTTGATGAACCGTACATTCAGGCCGTATCTTGACTCGTTCATCATCGTGTTTATCGACGATCTCTTGGTGTACTCCCGGAGCAGAGAGGAGCACGAGCAGCACTTGCGGATTACGTTACAGACTCTGAGGGAGCACCAGTTGTTCGCAAAGTTCTCCAAGTGTGCTTTCTGGCTGGACAGCGTCGGATTCTTGGGTCACGTGGTTACGAGAGACGGCATATGTGTGGACCCGAAGAAGATTGAGGCTGTTCAGTAGTGGGCCCGACCTACATCGGTTACTGAGATCCGTAGTTTTCTAGGCCTGGCGGGCTACTACAGGCGTTTTGTTCAGGACTTCTCCCGTATAGCTGCACCTTTGACCGGTTTGACCCGGAAGGGAGTTCCTTTCGTTTGGACAGAGGAGTGCGAGCGTAGTTTTCAGTAGTTACGGACTTATTTGACTACGGCGCCGGTATTATCTTTGCCTTCAGATCAGGCGGATTTGTGGTCTACTGTGATGCTTCGCGAGTGGGATTAGGGTGCGTACTGATGCAGCATGGCCGGGTGATCGCTTATGCTTCTCGGCAGTTGAAGAAGCATGAACAGAACTACCCCACTCATGATTTGGGGATGGCTGCAGTGGTCTTTGCATTGAAGATTTGGCGACATTACTTATACGGCGAGTCGTGTCAGATATTCATCGATCATAAGAGCTTAAAGTACATATTTCAGCAGCGAGACCTGAATCTCAGACAGCGTCGTTGGATAGAGTTGGTGAAAGACTACGACTGCGAGATCTTATATCACCCAGGCAAGGCGAATGTAGTGGCAGATGCGTTGAGTAGGAGGCCCGGGGGTAGTCTATCCTTTTTGCGCGCAGTGCAGAGGCAGTCGTCAGCAGATTGGCAGATTTTATGCGACAGCCGAGTTGAGTTCGAGTTCACTCAGACAGGGGGACAGCTCGCGCATGTTCGTGCATGCCTACAGTTGCTTGACCGTATATATGAGGCACAGCGCAGTGACGACCGTTGCTCGGAGATCATGGCACAGATGGGTCAGGGCAGATTTTCCGAGTTCGTGATTGACGATCAGGGGATTTTACGCTATGGATCTAGACTGTGCGTACCAGATGCTGATGGATTACGGCGCGACATTCTTGAGGAGGCACACCGATCAGCGTATAGTGTCCACCCCGGTTCCACCAAGATGTACCATGATATGAGAGAGACCTACTGGTGGGACGGGATGAAGAGGGACATTGCGGAGTTTGTATCGAGATGCCTGACTTGCCAGCAAGTCAAGGCCGAGCACCAGAGGCCCGCAGGAGAGCTACAGCCGTTACCCATTCTGGAGTGGAAATGGGAGCAGATTTCGATGGATTTCGTTGTGGGTCTACCCAGGACCAGTCGAGGGTATGACTCCATCTGGGTGATCGTAGATCGATTGACGAAAGCCGCTCACTTCCTCCAGTGAAGACGACTTTCAGCTTCGCTCAGTATGCTCAGCTCTACATTGACGAGATCGTGCGACTACATGGCGTACCGACTTGTATCGTGTCAGATCGAGGCACTCAGTTTACCAGCCGACTATGGCAGAGACTCCAGGAGGCTTTGGGCACTCGTTTGAGCTTCAGCACAGCATTTCATCCGCAGACCGACGGACAGTCAGAGCGGACCATTCAGACTCTCGAGGACATGCTCAGAGCGTGCGTTTTAGACTTCGGCGGTAGCTGGGATCGTCATTTACCTCTAGTGGAGTTCTCCTACAACAACAGCTTCCAGGATACTATTCAGATGGCACCTTTCGAGGCATTGTATGGGAGGAGATGCAGATCGCCTGTCTGTTGGACAGAGCTCAGCGAGAGCAGTATTTTGGGGCCGCAGCTTGTTGAGGAGACGACAGCGAAGATACAGTTGATTCGAGACCGGATGAGGGCAGCTCAGAGCAGACAGAAATCCTATGCAGACAGGCGCCGTCGCAGATTAGAGTTCGCAGTTGGGGACCATGTTTTTCTGAAAGTCTCTCCAATGAAGGGCGTGATGCGTTTTGGGCAAAAGGGGAAGCTTAGCCCTAGATTCGTAGGTCCCTTCGAGATCCTCGAGCGTGTCGGCGCAGTTGCATATCGTTTGGCTCTTCCACCCAGCTTTCTCGATGTTCACCCCGTTTTCCATGTTTCGATGCTCCGCAAGTACCTTCACGACCCTTCGCATGCGATTCAGCACCCGACAGTCCAGCTGGAGCGCGACCTTTCCTTTGCAGAGAAGCCGGTGGCCATCCTGGATCGACAGGTGAAGAAGTTGAGATCGAAGATTATACCAACCGTCAAGGTCCTTTGGCGTAGCCCGAGCAGCGAGGAGGTTACCTGGGAGACCGAGAGCGAGATGAGGAAGAAATATCCCCATCTCTTTGAAGGTACGCGTAGTTATATTTTTAAATTCGGGGACCGAATTTCTTTAAGGGGGGAAGATTGTAGCGCCTTGAAAAGTCGTTTTGGTGTTTTCCTGAAAATCGGTGAAAATTCGGTATTTTTCCGAAAACCGTCCTTTTTGTTATTTTGCAGTTTAGGACTAATTATACCTAATTTGGATAGGTAATTGCTAGTTTTTAGTAGAAAATGAGTTAATTATGAAATTCTGGTCCTTTAAAAATTTTCCCTAATTTTTCAATTTTTCAATATTATTTTAAGCCGGTAAGAAAATACATTAAATTAGCGATAAATACAAATTTTTTTGGGCTAATTTTAATATTTAAAATTATGTTAATTAAAATCTAGTTGTAACATAAATTTTTAGTATTTTATTTTGATTTTTAACTAATTTTTATTATAGAAAACGAAATTTATTGAATTTAAGCTTTAACTTGCAATTTTGGACTTGTAGGGGGTCTTTTTGCATAAGATTTTTTTTGTGCACTCCCTCTCACTTTTCCCTCACCCTAGGCCGGCCATTTCCAGCAGCTCATGGGAAAAAAAATTCCATGCTCTTTGACTTGTGTTATTGTGTGGAAATGAGGGTTTTTTTTTTAAGGTTTTTGAATTGTTAATTGGGTATGGTGCTTTGACTTTGGGGGAGTTTGACTAGAGACTTTTTCCCACACCCACACCACTCCCCTCTCCCTCATTTCTGGCCAGAAACCAGCAGCTCCCCCCCTTCATTTTTCCTCTCTCTTTTGTTCACAAATTCATCTCAAAAATCAACAAAATCAACAAATTTCTTCACAATTTCAAAGCAAAACCATATTCCATCTCTTCTCCAACCTAATTTGGTTCAAATCGAGGTGAAAGGAGGTGTCTTGGGAGGCTTGAGCAATCTTAGGATTGATCTTTTGAGGTATAATTTCTAATCAAATGGTTAAATTATAGCTTAAGTGTGCTAAACTAGAACCTTGAAAATTGTTTAGTGTTAAATTTAGTGTTAATTTCATTCTAGATTTTTTTTAAAAAGTTCATGGTTGAAATTAATCTAGGGTTTTTAGAAACCATTATTTAGTTAATTAAATCTATTTTGCTATCTAGATGTTTGCTAATCTAAGTTAATGAGGTTACTTTATTTGTTGTGGGATTCAAATTAGTGCTAATTTGGTATTGTCATGTTTAGTTTTGGATTGAAATTGCTAATGATGAAAATCAAGAAAGGTTTTGTTTATGGAAATTAGGTTTTTAAGGATTGCTAATGGTTTAAAACTAATGTAATGGATATCTAGTGGGTTGGTTGGATGTTGTGTTGGATTGTGAGCACTTTATCGCATAACGGCGATGTTGCGTCGTTTTTTTTAGAATATTTGTGCTTACTAGTTTTGTGATAAAAGTATGTGATAAATTAGTTTTGATATCTTGATGATTGTATTGGCTTATCCTATGACATTTAGGATGCGTGAGTGCGGATTTTTGAGTAATCGGGTTTTAGTTTTGCCGGGCGACCAAATCGGCGATTTTTGCAGTTTTTGCGATTTTCGCGTGTGTTCCGCGCACCTTGTGCACGTTGTACCTAGCTAGTGAACGTTGGTATTTTCGTTAGGGAATTGCGTCGTTCTTGATTTGTAACCTTATGTTTGTATTGATGTTAATTCCAGGTTCGGTCGCGGAGACGTCAGACGCGGCTCGAAAAGGGAAAGCGGTGATTGGACGTAGCTAGCTAGGGATTCCGGTGAGTAGATGTAACATCTACGGGGGACTATCGTTGGATGGTGCAAGTCGCCCGATAGTTTTAGTACCGTAAAAAGATTCTTAGTAATGTTAGTAATTAGGGGTGTAATACTTGTATGATTATTTGCTACATTCACGCCCTATATTGACATACATATACGAAACCATTTTATAGGACATCTGCACCATTGCCAGGGTTTTTATATGCAGCACGAGCACTATTCATGCTTACACACACACCCTGGTAATTGCCATGCCACCACACTAGATAACCTTTAAATTGAAACCTTTTACTATAATTGATACTTAAACTCGCGCTATTGCTTTAATTCCTTAAAATGAAATCGTAGGATTGCTATTCATGTGCATGTGCTTCATCATATTATTTGTTCAAGCCTAATCTATTAATCACACATCGCAACTTGATTATTGATACCATATGCATTCATTATCATTAACATATGCACTTATGAGGATTTTTTGAGATTTTATGATATTTCTGGATTTCGGGGGAAAGCCGCAAAATTTCTAAACTTATTATATTTTTAAAATATGTAAATTGCGGTTTTCTAGTGATGTAAGTGTCTTCCACCATGAGTTTGCTGTGGTTTTCGAGATCCGTGTCGAGGAGTGGAGGAACCGTCACGGGTACATGGTGGGCCCGGTATGGTACCCCGGGGCAAGATGAATGTGGTGTTGACGTTGAGCCTGGCAGGGGACGGATTACCTACCGGTGACTGTTTGGCACGGCGGATATCCAGAGGATACCGACCGTGGCCGCGAGATGATGAGATTTTGATATTTAGCTGGGTCAGCCGGATGGCTGAGGCCAGAGATACTATGACATGGATATATGAGATTTGTGATTGTTTTGAGGTGTCGTTGCTGGACACAGGTTCTTGTTGATTTTGTTGGTATTGTGCTGGTATTTCAAAAGAGATTCTTAAAGGGAAAAACATGATTTCTTATACTTACACATTCAGATCACGAGTTGATTCGCATTGCATTCATACCTGCTAGCATATTCATATTGCATACATACTTGCCATTATGACCTGCCTTACCTGTATTTAGTTGCTAGGATGCTTGTGTGCATGCATACGATAGCCTGTGTAGATGTTATTTATTACTCTCGAGTTGGCAACTTACCCCCGTTGTGCCACAGCCTTTTTCAGGTCCGCTCCGTCAGTACAGTAGCGGCGGACGCACTTGCTTATTTTGCTATTTTGCCTGGACTCGAAGTTTTGCTCTTAGGTGGGTTATATCATTATTTTTGTGCCACCTTGTATATTCTTTGTATCTAGTGCACTCCATCTACTGTTTCTATCAGTATTGTTGTATATTGACCTAGAGATGAGACTGTGAGATTTGTGGACTTTTATGCTGTATTTTGGGGTCAAGCTCACTTGAGTCGACATGCTGTTTTTCTCATGCTTCCTTATGATTATTTCGCATGTTGTTGCTTTATATTGCGTGGGATTTGTGACCGCCTTGTGGTGAAGAGCTAGCTCCCGCTTGGGGATGCCATATTTGTTGGATTTATATATATTCTTGTTGTACCCATTTTGGGGGCCAGTATTTACAAAGGAGACTCTGCCGAAATTTTCGGAAAAATTGGTATTGTTTTTAAAAAGGGTTTTATATGACTTATTTGATAAACTCGCTTTCAATTGATTGGGTTCTCTTCACTCTTTTGCTTATTTGGTTTTGGTTTTCTGGGCTTTGGCTTACTTATTTTACGGACGTCTTGAGACGTTTCGTAAACTTAAGTGCCAGTCACGTTCCGTACCCTGCGGGTCGTGACATCAGGATATGTTTGTTTTTACTCAGAATGATTTTTCAATTATCTTGTGTTTTTGGGGCATTGCGGAGTATTTCGAAATCGATATTTTAACAAATGTTTAATTATTATCCGTACTTAGATTAGCATCTGCGACCGTGAATGTCATTTGATCGGTAAACCCGTCTATCTGCTATATGTCCTTTTAGAAGAGTTTGCGAACACGACATTCACATTGATGTTCTATGATTGTGCTGATATTGTGGTTGGATTGTCGTGGTGGATAGCCGGTGGTGCAATGATTTAGTACAGTTTGTATTCATTTGTATATTTGTTATCGCGGGGCGAGCGTCTGACATGTGGACTGCCGTCTTTGCCGGGTTGTATATTATTTGTTTGGGACACGACCGGGTTAAGGTCGATGTCACCATTTGTATATATTATTTTCATTTTCTATACTAGTATTACCCCACGGTGGAGTACACGAATAGCCGGGTTCTAGAAGGCAACAAGCCCGCATCTCATGGCATTGAGACGGAGGGGGCTTCATTCTAGAATTGGCGGGCTATTCGCCGCACTCGCAGGGGGTATAGGATGACCCACGGAGGAGCGCCCAAGTTATCGGATTCCGTGAAGTGCTGGGTGGCCCATTCACTTTGTTGAAGGGGTTTGCCTCACTTTTGGGATTGGAGGGAAACTTGCCGCGCTCGTAGGGGTCCAGGTTTGCATTGTAAGGGCTATCCACACGACCGAGAACGTCGGGTCTCATTTGCGGCTCAAATGAAACCCGGGGCTCTAAGATTATCTACCTTTTTGTATTGTTAGCTAAGATTCTGTGATGTTGCTTATTATCATGCCTACGACGAATATTATATATACTTATATATATACTGGTATATGTTGTATATGTTTTGCACCCGCGCTAGTCCAGCCACCACTCTGTCATTAGTTAAGTAACCTAATGGGTGATAACGGGGCCCAGTGGCGAATGCGGATGGTATATACGTACATTGTATTTTTGTTCTTTTTGTGGTGTGATAGGATTAAACAAATGGGATCGGGAACGTCGGGTCTCATTAGGGGCGAACTGGACCCGACAGTTCTCGGTCTCGCACATATCACATATGTGCTCCTACTTAGTTTTGCTTGAGCCAGGAAACTACCATGTAGGACTCTAAAGACACGTCAATACGCCGACAGTAGGTGGTGATCATATTCGTCACCCACAAGCAGCAAGCGGTCTGCTAAATGTAACGGCCGCCCAGGTATTGAGCGATCAGAAGATCAACAAGCAAGCCTGCTTATACTCCTGCGAATCTAATCAGTAACACTACCGTACAGTCCGGTCTCTTCATCTGATATGTCGCATATCATAGCCTGGGGGTGATAAACGTCAGACCCCAATAGCCTGATAAGTCATGCCGAAGTGATGCCCATAACGGTTCGAGAAACTACTGATAACACTTACCAGTAGATCTCAGCAATTCTGGCCAGGAATTTCCTATTATGGCCAATCAAGAATAGTGCAACATCAACCCCCAATACCGGGAGAGACAAAATCCCCTCCTATCGCTCATTGCCTCCATGTGACTCGGGACTTTACCCAAAAACTACCGTTTTGCATGATCTCTTGAACGTGGTAAGGTGGAAATCAAAGCACAATGGGAATCACACAAGACTCTATGACGATCTCGGGTCGACAGACTAACCTGTAGCAGTGTCACCAGAGAACTGCTATCTGACGATAGGTATAATACCATCTAGGAGTTCTCGGCGAGTCCGTTCAGTGTACCCAGTCTCCACTAAGCACTTGCATACCATCTCCGATGTCAAACACCAATGGATATGGGATCATCCATCACCCATCACATGGGTCGAGAAGCGTATACGCTAGTCTACTCTTGAATATCGATGCCCCTGTCTCGATACTCCCACAACTAGGAACAATTGAAGGATGTACTTACCGACTACCCTTTCCCCACTAGTATGATCTGCATCATAATCCTGGTAGTCAAGTACTCATCCTAAGGGCTTTATCAACATGTAATAGAGAGACAATGAGTGTACATGTTAAGATAAAGAGCAACCAGATAGCATACTATCATGTCGAGCAAGAAAGTCCTCCCTATATATTTCCAAGCATCCACTATAATATACATCATATGTATAATAATGGCCTCTAGGGCATATATATAACTAACAATCTCCCACTTGCACTAAGGCCATTTGTTGTAGTATCTCATACCCAACTCCCTATAAAAGTCTTTCTAGGGAAATGCCAATGTGAGTGGATCCACCGTGTTATCCTTCGCGTCAACTCTCCTAACCTCGATCCCTTGGAGATCAACCATCTTCCTGATCAGGTGATACTGACCTCAGAATATGTCTGGATCACTGAACGGACCGGCGTTCCTAGGCCAAAGCCACAACTCCATTGTTGTCACAATAACAGCTATTGGACACTCAATGGTAGGAACTATGTTCATCTCATGAACAAGAAATATCAAGACATCCACTTTGGTAGCATCGTTGGTTGCGATGTATTCAGCCTTTATCGTCTAGTTTGCCATGGTATATATCTTAGAACTCTTCCAACATACCGTCCCTTCACTGAGGGTAAAAACAAAGCCCGAGACTGACTTTCAGTTGACCTTATCACTCTGGGAGCTAGAATTGGTAAAGGACTCCCACTAAACCCCAAGAACATTTCTTTAGTGCTTCTCTACACAGCTGTCTAGTGATTCTCCCAAGATTCGATTGATTCCTGATCACTACACCTAGTGAGTCAGCTACATCTAGTCTGGTACATAACATCACATACATGATAGAGCCTACTGCCGAAGAATAGGATATCCTTTGCACGCGAGCTCTCTCCAAATCAGTCTTGGAAGACATCTTTTTGGAGCGAGTGATTCCTGAGTAAGTGGGCGAACCACCACGCTTAGAATCATCCATACTAAACCCCTTTAGTATGGTATTAATGTACCTGGATTTGGGACACTCCCAACATCCACTTAGATCTATCATCATAGATCATAATCCAAAAGATGTAGAAGGTATCATTCAGATCTTCCATGGAGAGTACTCACGATAAGAGGAGCTTGACCGAGTGTAGCATAGGAAACCATTTCCTATCAAGAGTATGTCATCTATGTACAATACGTGGAAGAAAACCTTACTCTCTATAACCTTCTTGTATATACAAGGTTCGTCTACCTTTTTGATGAAGTCAAACTCTTTGACTACCACATCAAAATAGATATTCCAACTCCGCGATGCGTGCTCTAATCCTGATGGACTTAAGAATAGCCACTGGAGAAAAGGTTTCATCATAAACCACACCTAGTTATTGACGATAGCCTTTTACTACAAGTCTAGCTTTGAAAGTCTCAACTTTTCCATTTACACCAAGAATCTTCTCAAAATCCATTCGCTCATAATGGGTTTTACCTCTTCAGGTACAACATTCAAAGTCATACTTTGTTGGTATACATGGATTCCATCTCTGATTGGACAGCATCCAGCCATTTCACAGAGTCCCCACTCGTGATGGCCTGCCTGAATCTAGTTGGGTCATCATCTACCATGATGCAATCCTCGCTCCCACCGTCATCAAGGAAACCGTAGTATCTCTTAGGTGGATGAGGAACCATACATGATTCGCAGAGAGGCTGAGGTTCGTTGGAGACTATTGAATCCTTTGGTTTCACCAAACCATCAGCTGTTAGTTTGTCAAGCTAGAACTCCTTCCAGTTCTACCTCATGACCACTAATTTCTTCACAAGAAATTCCTTTTCTAAAAAAAGGTGGCATGCTGAGAAACAAAACAGCTTTTACTCTTCAGTGGGGTAGAAGATATTCCCTCGAAAATGTTTGGGATATCCAACAAACTTATAGAACTGACCTTGTCTCGAGCTTGTCTTTGCTTTTCAACATAGGCTGGACAACCCCATATCTTAACTCATTTAAGACATGGTCTCTTCCCATTCCATATCTCATATGGAGTAGTGGGCACTGATTTGGATGGAACCCCATTCAATAGGTATGTAACTTTTCAAGTTCATAACTTCAAAAGGAAATAGGCAACTCAGCAGTACTCATCATAGAGCGTACCATATCTCATAGGATGCGATACCTCTGCCCCGATACACCGTTGTGCTATGGTGAACTCGAAGGAGTAAGATGAGAGAGAATCCTATTCTCCTTTTAGAAACTCTAGGAACTCCATGCGCAAGTATTCTCCTCCTCGATCACATCAAAGGACTTAATACTTTTACCCGTCTGGTTCTCAACTTCAAGTTTATATTCCTTGAATTTCTCAAAAGTATCAGACTCGTGTTTCAACAGGAACACATATCAGAATCTTGAGAGATGGTCAGTGAATATAATGAAGTACGAGAAACCAGTCCTGGCATTATAAACATAGGACCGTATACATCATCATGTATCCGTCCCAAGAGTTCAGTAACTCATTTTCGGTTTCCAGTAAACGGAGTATTGGTCATTTTACCTTTTGTTAGTTATGTATATGCCCTAGAGGCCATTGTTGTACATATGATATATATTATAATGGATGCTTGGATATATATAGAGAGGACTTTCTTGCTCATCATGATAGTATGCTATTTGGATTCCCTTTATCTTAACATGTTGACTTATATTAGTTTACTGTCTTACTCTCACATGTTGATAAAGCCCTTAGGATATGTGCTCGACTACTGGGACTATGATGAGATCATACTTGTAACGTTTCAGAAATCGTTTTGCGAATTTTTCCGTTTTAGGGCAAAATAGTCGGTATTTTCCTTTTTAAACCGATTTCGATCAAAAGTCCGTAGAAACTTACCAGCATTTTTTTTAGCTAAAATAAAGTTTGTGCGCGAACTTTAGGCATATTTGGGAGGTTTTGGTTCAGATAGAATTTTTCCCAAATAAAATATTATTTTAAGCGGTATTTTGTGCACGTAAATCGGGAAATTTCTTCTCTTGAGAATAAATTATTTTTTGTCACTAGAATATTTTGGAAACTTCTTTTTAAATATCTAGATATTTTTTGAGTGCAAAAGGATTTATTTTTAAAAAGAAAAGAAAAGGTATCATGGTGGCATATAGCATTTATTAGCATTTATTACTCTTTTTCCCAGCAATTTCTTCACAAAAAATTCACAAAAATACCCAATCACCTCCTTGGCCGAGCCCTCTCCCCAAATTTCTAGCCTAATTATTTTCAAAGCTCATTCTTCTTCTCTTTCACTCAAAAATGCTTCAAAATTTCCAAAATAAATCCACAAAAATCTTAAATAAATAAAACCATATTTTCCTTCACTAATCCTTCTTGTATCTTCAACAAAGTATGATTTTTTGAGGCTAAGATGAAGGATCAAGTTGTTATTTTATGTTCTTGTTGAGGTATATTTTTCAAAACCCTAATTTTAAATTGTTATGTTTAGATCTTTAAGTTAGTTAATTAAATAGTATTCATAGCTTTAAATTCTTGATTTAATTCATTATTCTTTTTTTATGAAATACAAGTTAGGGTAAAACTTGATTTATGTGATTAATGTTCATTTAAAGTGTTAATTTATGATTTGGAAAAGATTAACCTAGCAGAAATGTTGATTTTTTTGTTAATGAATACTTTGTTTAATTATGCAATTTTGCTTACTAGGTTTTTGCTAAAATTTATTTAGCAAGTGTTAAAAATTTAGAAATGGTTTAGATAGCTTAGTTAAGCTATTATAAGGTGCTTGTAATTGCTAGATATGCGTTAGCTTGAAACTAGTGCGAAATATTGCGATAAGTTGTTTTCTAGGTTTCGGGGGTTTTCCAACGTGGGTTCGATTGGTCGTTGCGAGATTATATCTATTTTATTCCTCGCAATTGTTTGTGTTATGTTGCGCAATCGGGACGATCAGGGTCTAGACTTGGTGTTTTGTAGTTTAGCGACCCCAGTTAGGGTTTTTGGCCGATGTTGTGCGTGATAGATGCGCTAAGCGCGCAGTGTAATTTTCCGGGCGTTTTTATTGCGTTTCGTTGTCTTTTCTTCATTGTAGGATGTTTTGCTTATGTGTTGTATTTGTGAAATTTTAGGTTCGCAGGTGGGGACTACGGACACTGCTACAAAGGTAAAACATGTGGTAGGATTCACCTAGCTTGGAGCGTTGGTGAATAGATTTAATATCTACAGGGGAATCGCCCGCATGGCGTTATGCGTCTGGGCTAGAGATGTTATTTCTGTCGCATATTCTATGTCATATTTAGAATTGCGCATTTACTCTATTACTTAGATATTTTTGTGCTTGGACTAGTATCCTTAGGACACTGCACATATTATTGACGATTCATGTTGCACGAGCACTGATTGTATGCTACACACACCGTTAATAATTTCCATATCACGCACAACCCACTTATAGATATGATATTGCTTGGTTAGGGACATTGAGACTTTGATTCATATTTCTTTACGCATTGACTTAGAGCATACCTGTATACCTACATGCTTACACATATGCTCTGACATACTTACGTGCTAGTTACCTGTATACCTATAGAGTATTGTACCATTAGTGATAGGTATATGCACACTTTATGACATAGTTACAGGTATACCTTGTACACCTATTTCACTTATACCCAGGGGGTATACTATATCATTACTTATAGGTAGATACATATATCTTGCTATACCTTTATGTTCTCACATACATCTGGTTATAGCTACATGTTTACCTTTACCTGATGTTATTTTAGAATTGGAGAAAATTAGGAACCGCATGATATTTATATTAACTTGTTGTAGTTAATTAGCGGCTTTTCCTTTATATGCTTACATTTCCATTTATGTTGCATATATTATATTCATGGATTTTCGCATTGTGATATGGATTTTTCATGATGTTTTCTGGATTTGGGGACCATGGGAGTTCATGAAATTATGCATTATTTGAAAAACTCGGTTTCTCTTGATATGATATTTCAGCAGCCACCATGAGATTTATCGGTTCGTATATATATATACCCCACGCGAGGAACGAAGGGGTCCATGTGCGGGTACATGGTGGGGCCCGGAGGTACCCGAGGCAAGAATGAGGTCGTGGTGCTAGACGATGAGTTGCAGGGGAACCATACTATCCGGTGACATTACCAATGACTCAGCGGTTATCATGGGGATACCGACGGGAGTCATGTACGTATGGATACGTCGAGAGGCGAGGGTCAGAGCTAGGCACTCGAGCTTTCGGGATAGCGTATGATACGTACATATCAGGGTGCCAGTCGTGGTGACAGCACCTGATAGACCTGCATTTCTGTGTCGATGCTTGACACATTGGTTTCATGATATTTCTTTTTACTCCTTTGTATATATAACAGGGGTTTAGGCCGCTTTATATATACCCTTACACCAATATTAGTGGAATGGGACGCTAATATATGTGTATTGACATTAAATTATATACATCATCATATTTATTCATGCAAATATATTTAGGATGTTAGATTTTTACTTGATAATTTGATTTGGGATATAGGTGATTCATTTGATGTTGGATACAGGATATTTATGAGATTGCTGATTTGTACATTCAGGATATATAAGATTTATTCGATATTGTACATTCAGGATTTGTGAGACTTATATGATATGAGAGCCAATTTGGGGGCTGATTTGAGGAATTGGGATTTGGATTTGTCTTGATGGATTGTGATCCTACCACGATGTCAGGATTCCGTGAAAATGACATATTTCACTCCATACTCCACATTTATTGTTTATGCACTGCTTCATGTATTAGTAGTACATGTTAGAGTACCTTTCATGACTGTTGCATTTATATACCTTTATTTATATGCATTGCTTCATGTATTAGTTGTACCTGCTAGTGTACCTTTCATGATTATTGCATTCATATGACTTTTTATTGCTATTAATTGCACATGTTAGATTCACGCTGTACGTACATACTTGCGATTACCTGCATATGTTATTTACTATTCACGAGATGGCAACTCACCACCGTTGTGCCACAGTTTGTTTTGCAGGGTGTTCCCCAGAGTAGTCGAGGCAGGCTATTCTTCTATCATCTTTTGCTACGGATACCGCATCAGCTCACAGTGTGCAGTTTTCTTAGGTGGATTTTGTGGTTATTCATTTGTTGTATTGTATATTCGTTGTATCCTTGTACTCTCCATCTACTATATTTTCTTGTTGATTTAGAGACTTGGTGATGACGATATTGTATATTATTTGTGACTTGTTTTCTTTTATACAGTTTCATTTCTATCGTCTTTTACTTCTTCGCTACGGCGTCGTATATTTGTTGTGGTGGTTGTTTTCCGCCTGTGGGCGTGTATTTGCTCCCGTTTGGGGATGCTTTACTTTATATTTATGTTGTACCCATTTTTGGGGCTAGCTTTTACAAAGGAGGTGCTGCCAAAATTTTAAAGGAAATAAAGTTGGACTTTTAAAGAATTTGGGTTGTGATTTCAAGGACTTTTAAACAATGTTTCTTATCTTTTTTTGTCTTTTAATGGTTTAGATTTCTGGGTTTTGGATTTCTTTTACTGCGTTACGCCTGTAGACGTTGCGTAGTATTAGGGCCGTCACGTGCCAATTTTGGGTCGTGTCAAAGTTGGTTTCAGAGCGCTAGGTTTTTACCTTTCGGAGAGTAGGATGACCTTGGTATGATGGAGTAGGTAGCTTAAGCAGAGTAACGTAGTGTGTATGTCTGCAGCATACTCACGATGCGGTACTCCGCCTAAAGTGACCTAAGTACAAATTGCTTGAAATTCCTTCCTTGATGATTCATATCTTGTGATTCGATTTCCATATTCTTATTGAATCCTTTTTCCATTTATAGCCTTGCCGCCGATGACTGTGGGGACTCAGAGTGATGCAGCGAGGGCCGAGGTCAGGATTGACTCGGGTGAGACGAGGACTGACCCGGATGGCACGCTCGTTGCACAGGAGCAGATGGATTTGCTTTCGACAGATCAGCTCGCTTGGCTTATGGCAGAGATGCGGGACATGCGCCAGACGATGAGCTTATTGGTTGAGGTTGTTCGAGCGCAGCGACAGGAGGTTGTCACCCCTGTTAACCAGTTGTTCCTTGCGATCAGCATGCAGCAGTCCGTCACCTACTTAGCACCAGTGGATGCAGACCCAGTCTACTTGACACGTCTTCCAGAGACTTTGAAGTTCTGAAACAGTGGAGGACTCGTACCGGTGTACCAGCCCAGAGACAGAGGCCTAGTCGTCGAGACAGATTTCGTGACCGTCGCGGGAGTAGCAGAGGCTTAGGACGTAGACAGTCGTTCAGCTCTCATCCCCATGAGGGTCAGCAGTCGTCGCGTGGATGTTTCTGGTGTGGAAGCCTTCATCACCTCATTAGGGATTGTTCCTTAGCACTGTGTCAGGGTCGTATTCAGAGAGGTCGTGGACGTGGAAGGTTCGTTCAGAAAGGTCAGTCTAGCAGAGGAGGAGTTCAGCCAATTCCAGGTAGAAGGCAGACACGAGAGTCTTCTTCTACTCATCGGGACGCGCGGGCGTCCAATGCAGGGTTTTCAGGTATTCTTAATTCGTATGTTCTTTTGTTGTACTTGTTGTTTTGCACACTTTGTGCCGTGGTTGGGATGAGAGTCATGTTAGGTAGATAAGCCGTTTGTTGTGTTAATTTCTGTCAGTGATTCTTTTGTTGCGCAACACGTATTTAAGTCGTGTGCCAATCGGTTAGGAGATTCATCCGTCACTTGATCCTTCTAGATATATTGGATTCGACGTTCTCCTGGGCACGGATTGGTTAGCTACGTGCTAGGCGTGTGTGGACTACCGTGAGAAAACAGTCAAGTATTGTTTTCCCCGGCGAGTTAGTTCTTGTTGTGCAGTTGGATAGTTGTGCCACCTCTCACAGCTCGAATTCAGCCTTTTTCGCTAGTCGTCTTTTGAGGAGAGGTTGTCGTGGATTCTTGGCATTCATTCGTGGTACCGGAGTCACAGTTGGTTTGTTGGACCGGGTTCCTTTCGTGCGAGAGTTATCCGACGTTGTTCCAGATGAGTCGGCAAAGCTTAGAGAGCTTAAGGATCAGCTGCAGAGTTGTTTGTTGGGGGGATTGTGCGTCTGAGTGTTTCGCATTAAGGAGCTCCTATTTCTGTTCGTCAAGGAGGAAGACGGCAGTTTAGGTTGTGTATTGATGGATTGCCAATTGAACCGGTTTACGGTGCGGATAGGTATCCTTTACCTCGCATTGACGATTTCTTCGATCAGCTCCAGAGTGCGAGACATTTTCTAAGTTTGATCGGGATCAGGTCATCATTGTTGCGGGTTCGGAGTGATGACATTTCGAAGGCTGCCTTGTGTGTGCTACGGGCTTTATGTGTTTTGGTGGTGTCGTCGGACTCACCAATGCCCTAGCGGCATTCATAGACATGATGAACCAGATTTCTTCAGGCCGTTTCTCGACCAGTTATTGTTGTGTTATTGACGACATTCTGGTCTATTTAATGTGTTTTGAGGAACAGGAGGAACACTTGAGGATTTGTTTTGCAGATACTGGGAGAGCCCCAGCGGTTTGCTAGGTTCTCGGAGTGTTTCTTCAGGCTTGTTTGTGTTGACTCCTAGGTCTTGTAGTTACGGGAGACGGTTTTCGTATGGTTTCGAGGAAGATTGAGGCCGTGCAGCTTAGGCCCAGACTTGTGTGCAGGACGGAGGTTCGCAGATTTTGGGGCTTAGCAGGTTTTTATCGCCGTTTCGTGCAGTATTACTAGTGTAGTGCTGTACCGTAGACTGGACTAACCGGAAAGGAGGTTTCTTTTCTTTGGATTGAGGCATGTATGCGGAGTTTCGGCAGTTGAGAACTCGGTTAACAACTGCATCAGTTCTTTCTTTGCTTTCTAGTTCGGGCGACTTTGTTGTTTAACTGTGATGTTTCGTGAATGGGGCTCGAGTGTGTACAGAGGTGACATTATTGAGTTATCGCTTTTGCTTCCCTACACTTGGAGGAAGTACTAGCATGATATCGCACTCATGATCTGGAGATGGCCGCGGTGGTTTTGCGTTGGAGATTTGGAGACACTATTTGTTCGAGAGTTGTGTCAGATTTTCAAGGACCACCAGAGCTTAATATACATCTTTCTGCAGCGGGTGTAGATTGTTGAGACAGTCTTCTACGGATTTATAGTTCTTGTGCGATCGTTGAGTATAGCTTAAGTTCGCCTCTACCGAGGGACAGCTTGCTCATGTCCGCGCCCGACCACTATTCCTTAATCGCTTTTGCGAGGCACTGCCCGCCAATGCTCGTTCGTCAAAGGTTCTTGAGCATACTTGGCTGGGTAATGATTCAGAGTCCTTGATTTGTGACAAGGGTGTGCTAAGTTTAGGGACGCGATTGTGTACCTGATACTATTGGGTAGAGATATGAAATCCTAGAGCAGGCACATCTGTCAACTCTCTGTACTCATTCAAGTTCCACCAGCATTTGACGTGACTTGTGAGATAGTTACGGGTGGGCAGGGATGTGAAGAGAAGTTTCGGATTTCGTTTCGAGGTGACTGTCTTGTTGTGTGTTAAGGTTGAGCATCTGAGACCGGCTGGAGAGTTGCAACCTTTAACCTGTCCAGAGTGGGAATGGGAGCAGGTCTCCATAAATATTCGTTGTAGCGTCTACCCAGGTTTAGTCTGGGTGTGACTCCATTCGGATGCTAGTTGTCCGGTTATACTCAGGTTTCTCAGTTGTCCTTGGTTAAGTTTGTGCGTTGCACGGAGTTCCTTCATGGGTCGTATCCAAATAGGGCACCCTATTCGCTTGCCGTCTTGAGCAGGAACTTCAGGAAGCCTTGGGTACTGGTTGAGCTTTAGCTCCGTTTTTCCATCTGCAGGATGATGGTTTTGTGAGAGCGGGCTATACCGACTCTGGAGGATATGCTTATGCATACGTATTAATTGTTGTCGGCAGTTGGGATCGTCACTTGCCATTGTTCGGATTCTTCTTCGATAGCTGTTATCAGGAGGCACTCCAATTGGCAACCTTTAAGTTTTGTTTGTTAGGTGGTGTCGATCTCCAGTCTGTTTTTCTGACTCTGCGTAAGTAGGATTTTTGGACCCCAGCTAGTCTGGAGATTTCGGAGATGATCCAGTTGGTTCAGGACAGGATGAGAGTGGCCCAGTGCAGACAGAGGTCTTATGCCGACCGTTGTGGTCGCAGACTTGAGTTCGCAGTGGGAGCTCATGTATTCCTGTGGATTTTTCCGATGAACGACGTGTTGAGTTTTGGGAAGTATCCCAGGATTGTAGGTCCTTGTATAATCCTCAAGCGAGTTGGTTCCGTTGCCTATAATTTGGCACTTCCGCCCAAATTTTTGAGTATTCACCCCGTATTCCTTGCGTCGATAATTTACAATTACCTTCAAGACCTTTCTCACATGATTCGGCACTAGACCATTTGGCTTGGACGCGATCGTTTCGTTCACCGGCAGCAAATTGTGTTAATGGCTTGGCAGGTGGAGAAATTTCGGTAAAGGGTCTTACCGTCTGTGAGGGTTCTTTAGCGTAGCTGTATAGTGAGGTGATCACTTGGCAAGCTGCGAGCGAGATTTGGGAGTTTTATACTCATCTTCTTGAAGGTACGCGTAGATGAATTTTAATTCAGGGACCGAATTTCTTTAAGGGGGGAAGATTGTAACGTTTCAGAAATCGTTTTGCGAATTTTTCCGTTTTAGGGCAAAATAGTCGGTATTTTCCGTTTTAACCCGATTTCGATCAAACGTCCGTAGAAACTTACCGGCATTTTTTAAAGCTAAAATAAAGCTTGTGCGCAAACTTTAGGGGTATTTGGGAGGTTTTGGTTCAGATAGAATTTTTCCCAAATAAAATATTATTTTAAACGGTATTTTGTGCACGTAAATCGGGAAATTTCTTCTCTTAAGAATAAATTAATTTTTGTCACTAGAATATTTTGGAAACTTCTTTTTAAATATCTAGATATTTTTGGAGTGTAAAAGGATTTATTTTTAAAAAGAAAAGAAAAGATGCAATGGTGGCATATAGCATTTATTACTCTTTTTCCTAGCAATTTCTTCACAAAAAATTCACAAAAATACCCCATCACCTCCTTGGCCGAGCCCTCTCCCAAAATTTCTGGCCTAATTATTTTCAAAGCTCATTCTTCTTCTCTTTCACTCAAAAATGCTTCAAAATTTCCAAAATAAATCCACAAAAATCCTAAATAAATAAAACCATCTTTTCCTTCACTAATCCTTCTTGGATCTACAACAAATTATGTTTTTTTGAGGCTAAGATGATGGATCAAGTTGTTATTTTGTGTTCTTGTTGAGTTATATTTTTCAAAACCCTAATTTTAAATTGTTATGTTTAGATCTTTAAGTAAGTTAATTAAATAGTATTCATAACTTTAAATTCTTGATTTAATTCATTATTCTTTTTTTATGAAATACAAGTTAGGGTAAAACTTGATTTATGTGATTAATGTTCATTTAAAGTGTTAATTTGTGATTTGGAAAAGATTAACCTAGTATAAATGTTAATTTTTTTGTTAATGAATACTTTGTTTAATTATGCAATTTTGCTTACTAGGTTTTGCTAAAATTTATTTAGCAAGTGTTAAAAATTTAGAAATGGTTTAGATAGCTTAGTAAGCTATTATAAGGTGTTTGTAATCGCTAGATATGCGTTAGCTTGAAACTAGTGTGAAATATTGCGATAAGTTGTTTTCTAGGTTTCGGTGTTTTTCCGACGTGGGTTCGATTGGTCGTTGCGAGCTTATATCTATTTTATTCCTCGTAATTGTTTGTGTTGTGTTGCGCGATTGGGACAATCGGGGTTTAGACTTGGTGTTTTGTAGTTTAGCGACCTCGGTTAGGGATTTTGGCCGATGCCGTGCGCGATAGATGCGCTAAGTGCGCAGTGTAATTTTCCGGGCGTTTTCATTGCGTTTCGTTATCTTTTCGTCATTGTAGGATGTTTTGCTTATGTGTTTTATTTGTGAAATTTTAGGTTCGCAGGCGGGAACTACGGACACTGCTACAAAGGGAAAACAGGTGGTAGGATTCACCTAGCTTGGAGCGTTGGTGAGTAGATTTAACATCTACAGGGGAATCGTCCGCATGGCGTTATGCGTCTGGGCTAGAAATGTTATTTTTGTCGCATATTCTATGTCATATTTAGAATTGCGCATTTATCCTATTTCTTAGATATTGTTGTGCTTGGACTAGTATCCTTAGGACACTGCACATATTATTGACGATTCATGTTGCACGAATACTGATTGTATGCTACACAGACCATCAATAATTGCCATGTCACGCACAACCCATTTATAGATATGATATTGTTTGGTTAGGGATATTAATACTTTGATTCATATTTCTTTACGCATTGACTTATAGCATACCTGTATACCTACATGCTTACACATATGCTCTGACATACTTACGTGCTAGTTACCTATATACCTATAGAGTATTGTACCATTAGTGATAGGTACATGCACACTTTATGACATAGATACAGGTATACCTTGCACACCTATTTCACTTATACCCAGGGGGTATACTACATCATTACTTATAAGTAGATACATATATTTTGCTATACCTTTATGTTTTCACATACATCTGGTTATAATTACATGTTTACCTTTACCTGATGTTATTTTAGAATTGGAGAAAATTAGGAACCGCATGATATTTATATTAACTTGTTGCAGTTAATTAGCGGCTTTTCCTTTATATGCTTACATTTCCGTTTATGTTGCATATATTATATTCATGGATTTTCGCATTGTGATATGGATTTTTCATGATGTTTTCTGGATTTGGGGACCGTGGGAGTTCATGAAATTATGCATTATTTGAAAAACCCGGTTTCCCTTGAGATGATATTTCAGCAGCCACCATGAGATTTATCGGTTCGGATATATATATACCCCACGCGAGGAACGGAGGGGTCCGTGTGCGGGTACAGGTGGGGCCCAGAGGTACCCCGAGGCAAGAATGAGGTCGTGGTGTTAGACGATGAGTTACAGGGGAACCATACTATCCGTTGACATTACCAATGACTCAGCGGTTATCATGGGGATACCGACGGGAGTCATGTACGTATGGATACGTCGAGAGGCGAGGGTCGGAGCTAGGCACTCGAGCTTTCGGGATAGCGTATGATACGTACCTATCAGCGTGCCAGTCGTGGTGACAGCACCTGATAGACCTGCATTTCTGTGTCGATGCTTGACACATTGGTTTCATGATATTTCTTTTTACTCCTTGGTATATATAACAGGGGTTTAGGCCGCTGTTATATATGCCCTTACACCAATATTAGTGGAATGGGACGCTAATATATGTGTATTGACATTAAATTATATACATCATCATATTTATTCATGCAAATATATTTAGGATGTTAAATTTTTACTTGATAATTTGATTTGGTATATAGGTGATTCATTTGATATTGGATACAGGATATTTATGAGATTGCTGATTTGTACATTCAGGATATATGAGATTTATTCGATATTGTACATTCAGGATTTGTGAGACTTATATGATATGGGAGCCAATTTGGGGGCTGATTTGAGGAATTAGGATTTGGATTTGTCTTGATGGATTGTGATCCTACCACGATGTCAAGATTCCGTGGAAATGACATATTTCATTTCATACTCCACATTTATTGTTTATGCACTGCTTCATGTATTAGTAGTACCTGTTAGAGTACCTTTCATGACTGTTGCATTTACATACATTTATTTACATGCATTGCTTCATGTATTAGTTGTACCTTCTAGTGTACCTTTCATGATTATTGCATTCATATGACTTTTTATTGCTATTAATTGCACATGTTAGATTCACGCTGTACGTACATACTTGCGATTACCTGCATATGTTATTTACTATTCACGAGTTGGGAACTCACCCCCATTGTGCCACAGTTTGTTTTGCAAGGTGTTCCCCAGGGTAGTCGAGGCACGCTATTCTTCTATCATCTTTTGCTACGGATACCGCATCAGCTCACAGTGTGCAGTTTGCTTAGGTGGGTTTTGTGGTTATTCATTTGTCGTATTGTATATTCATTGTATCCTTGTACTCTCCATCTACTATATTTTCTTGTTGACTTAGTTACTTGGTGAGGACGATATTGTATATTATTTGTGACTTGTTGTCTTTTATACAGTTTCCTTTCTATCGTCTTTTACTTCTTCGCTACGGCGTCGTATATTTGTTGTGGTGGTTGTTTTCCTCCTTTGGGCGTGTATTTGCTCCCGTTTGGGGATGCTTTACTTTATATTTATGTTGTACCCATTTTTGGGGCTAGCTTTTATAAAGGAGGTGCTGCCAAAATTTTAAAGGAAATAAAGTTGGACTTTTAAAGAATTTGGATTGTGATTTCAAAGATTTTTAAACAACGTTTCTTATCTTTTCTTGTCTTTTAATGGTTTAGATTTCTGGGTTTTGGCTTTCTTTTACTGCGTTACGCCTGTAGACGTTGCGTAGTATTAGGGCCATCACGTGCCAATTTCGGGTCGTGACAATACTAGTGGGGCCACGGTAGTCGATGAGTACATCCTATAATTGTTCCTAGTCGAGGGTTTGTCGAGACAGGGCATCGATACACCAGAGTAGACTAGCGTATACGCATCTTGACCCATATGATGGGCGATGGATGATCCCATATCCATCGGTGTTTTGACATCAGAGATGGTGTACGGGTGCTCAGTGGAGGCTGGCTACACTGGACGGACTCGCCGAGAACTCCCAGATGGTGATATACCACACGTCAGATGGTAGTTCTCCGGTGACACTGGTACAGGGTAGTATGTAGACCCGAGATCATCATAGAGTCTTGTGTGATTCCCACTGTGCTTTGATTTCTACCTTACCACGTCCAAGAGGGCGTGCAAAACGGTGGCTTTTGGGTGCAGTCCCGAATCACATGGAGACAATGAGCGATAGGAGGGGATTCGTCTCTCCCGGTATAGGGAGTTGATGTTGTGCTGTATTCGATTGGCTATAACTGGAAGTCCCTGGCCAGGGCTGATATAGAGATTTACTGGTAAGTGTTATCAGTAGTTTCTCGACCCGTTATGAGCCTTACATCGACACGACTTATCGGTTACTGGGGTCTGACGTATACCACCTCTAGACTAGATATGCAACATATCAGATGAAGAGACCGGACTGTACGGGAGTGTTACTGATTGGATTCACAGGAGAATATACAGGCTAGCTTGTTGATCTTCTGATCGCTCAATACCTGGGTGGCTGTTACGTTTAGCTGACCGCTTGCAGCTTGTGGGTGCTTGATATGATCATCACTTACTGCCCGCGTATTGACGATTCTTTAGAGTCCTACACAGAGGTTTCTTGACTGAGGCAAAACGGAGTAGGGTCACATATATGATATGTGCACGAACGAAGATAATGCGATATGAGATACCGTATTATATTCTCGCGATATTTAGATATGAGCCGGGTCATCGGATCAAGTGTTGATTCGATGAATCGGTACATGATATATTAGTCGGTTATATTCGATATAGCCGTATTGTCGGATCAAGTGTTGATTCGATAATTTAATGTATAATAATATATATGATATATTGCATTACATTATCTAATATTGGCTCGCTTTATTATTTCATTTTCTCACCGGGTAATACATTGATATATATGCGATATATGTTAATTGTATTATTTTCTTTTATTACAAATATATATTATATATGTGATATATAATATAGTAACATGATATGATTACTAATGCAACATGTTTAGTGGAGATTAAACAAGGTTAGGGTTTGATTTGGGTTAGTTCTTTCTTGATGCTTCTAGAAGGATTTCTTTTGTCATGAGTTAAGATATTATGGTTGATATTTTTCAGTGACTCATTCTTTAACCCAACCCAAACCCTAGCCCTAGTTAATTCTCTACAATGGTTAGCCTTTTCATAGTTGACCATGGTTACATTATTAATCATATATCATTTCATTATTCATCACAAAAGGAATTAATTCATTCTTCTTCTTCTTCTTCTTCAACCTTGAGCTTTGAGAAAGCTTTCTAGGTTTTCTTTATGTGATGTTTTTGTGTGAGAATTTGATATAAAAAGAAAGCATAAATACTACTCCATCATCCTCATCTAATCTAGCCAATTAGATCAGGGTGTTCACCTCATAAGAGAGAGATAGCTTGAGTTATTGAAATTTCGAGGTAGATCATCGGAGAAAAGGAAGACTATAAGTTAGCATGGATCGTTCGAGTTGTGGAGCCTCTTTTGAGTCCGGGAGATCGTGGATCGCGGCGAAGGGACTTCTACTCAGAGCTTATGAAACGAAGGAGCAGACTATAAAGGTTGTAATCCCTCACACTTAGTTGTAGAGATGTTTACTTGCATGTTAAACCCTAATAATCTAGCAAAGATCCCGGCTTTGGGTTGTTCGGCACGTCTAAATTTTTATTCGGGCATGGTTGATGCCTTATTAACGCTTGTAAGAGTGCCTAGGAACCCTACTATGGTATCAGAGCCAAGCTAGAGTATTAGGCGACTTATATACGAAGTTAAAACTCCGATTGAACCCCGAAACATCAAAAAAGACCCCCTCTCTGGAAATTTTTTAAAATGTGATTTTTTCTGCATTAAAAATACTCAAAAAAATCAGCAGAGAAATATAAGCATTACTGTGGAAAGTGAGACAGTAATTCGTACGGACCGCCGCGGCAACGCGGCAATACCTTGCTTGTGCCGCGGATCCGCGGCCGTACGGGAGTATTATGTTTTGTTTTTGGCACAGTAATATCAGTAGGTGCTGGTACATGATTCTGGGTATTTTTAATCTGACTCAAGTATTGAGTGTTCTGGGGATTATTTTGTATTCGTTGATTCGATCGAAAAATTCAATTTCGTTTTGTTTTCCGGATATTTTAGAAACTGTTAAAATGTTCGAACGGATATCATTAACTCATTTTTTCCCGGCACGAAAAACATTCAAGTGTTGAATTTTTCTTGAGTTTAAATCTTTCGGAAAAACGTGCAAGTAACACGGTGGTCCCTCTAGAAGAACACAAACCTTAACTCGATTATGTGACCGTCTGAACCGCCTCTAAACCTTAGGGTTTAGGGCAGTACGGCGTGCCACATGTGAGGCGTTGGCTTGACCCTTCTACGGCTGGACCGTTGGTACTGTGACATATTCTGGGATTATTTGAACTCCGCTCAAGTGTTGAGCTATTTAGGAAACCTTCGGTATTTGATTATTCGATCGGAAAGTTTAATACTGTCTATTTATCTGGAATGTGATACAATATGTGGAATTCATATAGTTAGGCATGAAATACGAAGTATGTGATATTTCGGATTTATGATGTCTAAAGTAATTGTGGATTCCAAATGTTGTAGTTTTACACTTTCTTTTCTGTGACCGTAAGCGTAGTATGTGGGGTATCGCCGGCTTCGTTGCTATACATCAACGGAAATCGGGATACGCATACTTGCTTACGTTGATGATATGAGATATTATGTGTTGCTGTGATATGTTATATTGAATCTTCGTGTTCTGAATAGCCGGGGGTTTTATGTGAGATGAGGGTTTTTATTTTCATTCATGTAAAATTCATTTGTGTGTAATATTCTTTTATTGGGGCACTTCCGGGATGAGGTTGATGTCACCAGTGTATATTATTTACTTTTTCACATTAGGTAGACCCAAGGAGGGGAGCACAAGTAACCGGGTTCTAGGGTCCAGTGGGAGGCCATCTCGAGGAGTCGAGACCGGGTCTCCTAACCCTAGAATTGGCAGTGTTACTTGCCGCTCTTGTAGGGGTCTAGGGATGTGGGTTTGGCTATTCATCGCGACCGTGGAATCCGTGTTTTATACCGGCTCGTATTAAAAACACGGACATCCTAGTATATCCAATATTTCATATATGTTCTTCTGCTGCAATGTTCTGTGATGAGATCATATTACTGCCTGAGACGAATGCTTATACTGTATATATGCTGATATATAAATATTACTACTTTCATTTCTTCTGTGATGCTCAGGAAGCATAAATTGATAGGATTTTTATTAATGAGATTAATAAAAGAAAAGAAACCTAAAAGATGTTGTAGAATCAAAACTTTATAAAAAGGGTAGCTACAGTTCTTGCTTTGCACAGCGGTATATATGATATGCCATGCAGCTTATTCGATGAGGAAAGAGCCGAGATCCCTTCACCGGGAGTGACCTCTTTAGCAAAACTGGCAGATGCTACAAACTTGCAGTTTAGTTTTTGACAGCTTATATAGTTCTCGCTTTGCACGGCGGTTTATATGATATACCCTGCATCTTATTCGATGGGGAAAGAGCCGAGATCCCTTCACCGGGAGTGACCTCTTTAGCGAAACTAGAAAAGCCTAAAAAACACTCCTTTTCAAAATCACTCGATTCTACAACGATATCAAGCTCATTACGCTCATGGTTTTCTGAGAAACCTGCGTAGCCCTCCGTCATTTCAGATAGAGACTAGTTAGTATTCGTGCTACGTTTGTTGACTATGTTAAGCCGTAGTGTGCGGTAGCTAATTAGTACTTATCTGCTAAAACATGAGATGTGATTGGATTAAGGTAGTTGTACGACTTTGTTGACTATGTTAAGGGTCGTGCAGGTGGGTTTAATTCAATCGGGAAATGACGGGTTGAACTTGGCTAGCAATTATGATTTGTTGACTATGTTAAGGTCATAAGTTGCTAAGGGTAAAAGTATTATCGGGAATTTCAAGTGTTGAAATTTGCAATGAGATTGCATACCTTCTATGAGATAGATGGATCCTGATACCCACTACGAGTAAGAGTTACTCCTGGGAGAATTTTACACAGGACAATTAGCCGATCAAGTAGGTGTCTAGAACGGTGTTAACGGGGTTATGCCTCTAAGAAGATGAGGTTTATTTTAATTAGGTCCGTGCGAAAGCACGGGGAACCTCCCTCAAGTACCAACATTGATCTGGCTGAAAGATTGACGAAATTGTAGGGTGTGATTAATCCCGGCTAATCTTACCTTTTAGGGTTTGAAGGAAGATTTGATAAAAACAGTGGGAGACATCCTGATTAGATAAGATAATAACCAATCTAATCTTGCAAGAGCATACGCTAAAGTTTTTTCCTTCTCTCTCTCCAGGTAGCGTACTCTCTCTCCAGGTAGCGACCATGTCAGGACTTAATCAAGATAATAATATGGATGTATTGACTGAACCTATTTATTATACTGAGCAAAGGAACGTTGGTCCCGTTCTTTCTTATAAGAGTTATAAGACTGAACAGGAAACAGGAGAATATCTGGATTCTCATACCGCCCAAACAAAGAACATGCATGTTGATGCATCTTCTTCGGGTGTATTAGTTATTGAGAACTGTTTCTCAGTTCACCCTACGTCCTGGGTATTAGATACCGGATCGGGATCCCACATATATAAATTGTTACGTGGGCTATGTAAAGGTAGAGAACTGGGAAGGGGTGATCATTCCGTTCAAGTAGGGAATGGTGCAAGTATTGCCGCTAAAGCAGTTGGCGAATATCACCTTGTATTACCAAGTAGTAATACATTGATTCTGAACGAGTGCTATTATATACCGAACATGATGTGCAACATTATATCAGTTTCTTTATTAAGTAAAGAAGGATATAATTTTGTAGTACAGGATAATGTTATGAACATATTCCTAGATCAAAAGTTGATTGGATCAGGCTCGTTACATAATGGCATATACGTTCTCAATCAAAATACAGTCCTTAATATACAAAACACAAATAAGAGGAAAAGTTCAGAAATGAACGAATCCTACTTATGGCATTGTAGACTTGGTCATATCAATGCGACACGGCTGGCTAAGTTACATAAAGATGGATATTTGAATCCATTCGAATTATCATCTTATGATACTTGCCATTCATGTCTCAAAGGAAAAATGACCAAAACTCCGTTTAGTGGACACGGAGAAAGAGTTACGGAACGCTTAGGACTGGTACATAGTGATGTATGCGGACCCATGTCTACACATGCTAGGAACGGTTCTTCTTACTTCATTACATTCACTGACGATCTCTCTAGATACGGACATGTGTTCCTGATGAAACATAAGTCTGAAGCTTTTGAGAAATTCAGAGAATATAAGCACGAAGTAGAGAACCAAACAGGCAAAAGTATTAAGATCCTTCGATCAGATCGAGGAGGAGAATACTTAAGCAATGAGTTCCTAGATTATCTAAAAGAGAATGGGATTCTCTCTCAGCTTACTCCTCCTTATACACCACAGCACAACGGTGTATCGGAGCGGAGGAATCGCACCCTATTAGATATGATGCGCTCAATGATAAGCACTGCTGAGTTACCTATTTCCTTCTGGGGATATGCGCTTGAGACAGCAGCATACCTATTGAATCAAGTTCCGTCTAAATCTGTACCTACCACACCATATGAGATATGGAGTGGGAAGAGACCATATTTTAAACGAGTTAAGATATGGGGTTGTCCGGCCTATGTCAAAAGGCAAAATCCGGACAAACTCGAGGCACGATCGGTTCTTTGCAAGTTTGTGGGATATCCTAAGAATTCCCAAGGATACTTTTTCTACCACGATGAAGAACAAAAGTGTTTGTTTCTCAATATGCCACCTTTTTAGAAAAGGAATTTCTTGCAAAAAAAATTAGTGGCAAAGAGATAGAGCTGGAAGAGGTTCCAGCACCGCAAACTACAACTGATGATTTATTGGAACCCGGGGATTCAGTAGTACCCGAAGAACCCCAGTCTCTCCGCCGATCTACCAGGGTTTCTCATCTACCTGAGAGATACTACGGTTTTCTAATTGATGGTGGGAGCGAGAATTGCATCATGGAAGATGATGACCCGACTAGTTTCGAGTAGGCCATCACGAGTGGTGACTCAGTGAAGTGCTGGATGCAATGCGATCTGAAATGGAATCCATGTACACCAACAAAGTGTGGACTTTGGAAAATACTCCTGAAGGGGTAAAACCCATTGGGAGCAAGTGGATCTTTAAAAAGAAAATTGGTGTAGATGGAAAAGTTGAGACTTTCAAAGCTAGACTTGTTGCAAAGGGTTTTCGTCAACGACCAGGTGTGGATTATGACGAAACCTTTTCTCCAGTGGCTATGCTTAAGTCCATCCGGATCTTACTTGCCATTGCTGCATACCATGACTATGAAATCTGGCAAATGGATGTTATGACCGCCTTTCTAAACGGTGATTTAGAAGAGTGTGTGTACATGACTCGGCCAGAGGGCTTCGTAGATAGTGGGAGCAGCGGAAAGGTGTGCAAACTGCTTAAATCCATTTATGGGTTAAAGCAAGTATCGCGGAGTTGGAACATCTGCTTTCATGTTGTAGTCAAAGAGTTTGACTTCATCATAAATGTAGATGAACCTTGTATATATAAAATGGTTGCAGAGAGTAAGGTTGTCTTCCTCGTATTGTACGTCGATGACATACTCTTAATAGGAAATGATGTTCCTATGCTGCAATCAGTCAAGCTCTTCTTATCACAAAGATTCTCAATGAAAGATCTAGGTGATGCCTCATGTATATTGGGAATTATGATCTATAAAGATAGATCTAAATGGATACTGGGATTATCCCAATCCAGGTACATTGACACCATACTAAAGAGGTTTAGTATGGAAGAATACAACCGTGGGAACCTACCCACGATCTCTGGACTCACTCTCTCCAAAAAGATGTCTCCCAAGACTGATTTGGAGAGAGCTCGCATGCAAGGGATACCCTATGCTTCGGCAATAGGCTCTATCATGTATGCGATGCTATGTACCAGACCCGATGTAGCATACTCACTAAGTATAGTGAGTAGGTATCAAGCAGATCCAGGAGAGAGTCACTGGATAGCTGTGAAGAACATTCTCAAGTACTTGCGAAGGACTAAAGAGATGTTCTTGGTGTATGGTAACGGAGAACTCCAGGTGGAGTCCTTTACCGATTCAAGCTTCCAAAGTGATAAGGACGACTCTAAGTCGCACTCAGGATTTGTCTCTACCCTCAATGGAGGGGCGGTATGTTGGAAGAGTTCCAAACAGGACACCGTTGCAGACTTGACGATGGAGGCTGAATACATCGCTACCAACGATGCTACCAAAGAGGCTGTCTGGATAAAGAAGTTCATTAGTGAACTTGGTGTGGTTCCATCCATTGAGCATCCAATACCTCTGTATTGCGATAACAATGGAGCTGTGGCTTTAGCCAAGGAACCCAGGTCCCATCAAAAGTCTAGACATATTCTGAGGCGGTATCACCTGATCAGGAAGATAGTTGATCGCCGGGAGATCGTAGTCAGGAGAGTAGATACGAAGGACAACACTGCGGATCCACTCACGAAGGCCATTCCCCAGATACAGCTTTAGAGATTATTCGGGATGCTGGGTATGAGATACTACAGCAGCTGGCCTTAGTGCAAGTGGGAGATTGTTAGTTATGTATATGCCATAGAGGCCATTGTTGTACATATGATGTATATTATAATGGATGCTTGGATATATATAGAGAGGACTTTCTTGCTCGTCATGATAGTATGCTATTTGGTTTCCCTTTATCATAACATGTTGACTTATATTAGTTTAATGTCTTACTCTCACATGTTGATAAAGCCCTTAGGATATGTACTTGACTACAGGGACTATGATGAGATCATACTAGTGGGGCCACGGTAGTCGATGAGTACATCCTATAACTGTTCCTAGTCGAGGGTGTGTCGAGACAGGGCATCGATACACCAGAGTAGACTAGCGTATACGCAACTTGACCCATATGATGGGCGATGGATGATCCCATATCCATCGGTGTTTTGACATCAGAGATGGTGTACGGGTGCTCAGTGGAGACTGGGTACACTGGACGGACTCGCCAAGAACTCCCAGATGGTGATATACCACACGTCAGATGGCAGTTCTTTGGTGACACTGGTACAGGGTAGTCTGTAGACCCGAGATCGTCATAGAGTCTTGTGTGATTCCCACTGTGCTTTGATTTCCACCTTACCATGTACAAGAGGGCGTGCAAAAACGGTGGCTTTTGGGTGCAGTCCCGAATCACATGGAGATAATGAGCGATAGGAGAGGATTCGTCTCTCCCGGTATAGGGAGTTGATGTTGTGCTGTGTTCGATAGGCTATAACTGGAAGTCCCTGGCCAGGGATGATATAGAGATTTACTGGTAAGTATTATCAGTAGTCTCTCAACCCGTTATGAGTCTCACATCGACACGACTTATCGGTTACTGGGGTCTGACATATACCACCCCTAGACTAGATATGCAACATATCAGACGAAGAGACCGGACTGTACGGGAGTGTTACTGATTGGATTCACAGGAGAATATACAGGCTAGCTTATTGATCTTCTAATCGCTCAATACCTGGGCGGCTGTTACGTTTAGCTGACCGCTTGCAGCTTGTGGGTGCTTGATATGATCATCACCTACTGCCGGCATATTGACGATTCTTTAGAGTCCTACACAGAGCTTTCTTGACTCAGGCAAAACGGAGTAGGGGCACATATGTGATATGTGCATGACCGAGAATAATGCGATATGAGATACCGTATTATATTCTCGCGATATTTAGATATGAGCCAGGTCATCGGATCAAGTGTTGATTCGATGAATCGGTACATGATATATTAGTCGGTTATATTCGATATAGCCGGATTGTCGGATCAAGTGTTGATTCGATAATTTAATGTATAATAATATATATGATATATTGCATTACATTATCTAATATTGGCTCGCTTTATTATTTCATTTTCTCACCGGGTAATACATTGATATATATGCGATATATGTTAATTGTATTATTTTCTTTTGTTACAAATATATATTATATATGTGATATATAATATAGTAACATGATATGATTACTAATGCAACATGTTTAGTGGAGATTAAACAAGGTTAGGGTTTGATTTGGGTTAGTTCTTTCTTGATGCTTCTAGAAGGATTTCTTTTGTCATGTGTTAAGATATTATGATTGATATTTTCTAGTGACTCATTCTTTAACCCAACCCAAACCCTAGCCCTAGTTAATTCTCAATAATGGTTAGCCTTGTCATAGTTGACCATGGTTACATTATTAATCATATATCATTTCATTATTCATCACAAAAGGAATTAATTCATTATTATTCTTCTTCTTCAACCTTGAGCTTTGAGAAAGCTTTCTAGGTTTTCTTTATGTGATGTTTTTGTGTGAGAATTTGATATAAAAAGAAAGCATAAATACTACTCCATCATCCTCATCTAATCTAGCCAATTAGATCAGGGTGTTCACCTCATAAGAGAGAGATAGCTTGAGTTATAGAAACTTCGAGGTAGATTATCGGAGAAAAGGAAGACTACAAGCTAGCATGGATCGTTCGAGTTGTGGAGCCTCTCTTGAGTCCGGGAGATCGTGGATCGCGGTGATGGGACTTCTTCTCAGAGCTTATGAAGCGAAGGAGCGGACTACAAAGGTTGTAATCCCTCACACTTAGTTGTAAAGATGTTTACTTGCATGTTAAACCCTAATAATCTAGCAAAGATCCCGATTTTGGGTTGTTCGGCACGTCTAAATTTTTATTCGTGCATAGTTGATGCCTTATTAACCCTTGTAAGAGTGCCTAGGAACCCTACACCTTTGAGACAAGACTGGCAAGTATCATAAGATGAAAATTCGAACAGATTCTAATATTCATCCTTATGTAACTTAGCTAGTCGTGTCGCATTGATATGACCTAGTCTACAATGCTACAAGAAGGATTCGTCCGTTTCTGAACTACTCCTCTTGTGTGTGTTCTATATACTTTGAACTGTGGTTTGATTTAGAACTTATATGTCATTACATAACGTGCCTGATGCAATCAACTTTTGATTCAGGAAAATGTTCACAACATTATCCTCCAATACAGAATTATATCCTTCTTTAACTCAATAAAGAATCTGATGTAATGTTGTATATCAGGTTCGGTATGTAATAACATTTGTTCAGAATCAATATATTACCATTTGGTAATACAAGGTGATATTTGCCAACTGACTTGGCTGCAACAATTGCACCATTCTCTAACACTTAGAGACATATCACCCAATCTCAGTTCTCTACCTTTCTGTAGCCCATGTAACATATTACATATGTGTGATCCTAATGCGGTATCTTATACCTAGGACGTAGAGGATACTGAGAAACAGTTCTTGGTAATGAACACTCCCGAAGAATATGCATCAACATGCTTATTCCTCGATAGGGTCACGTAGGAATCCGGATATTTCCCTATTTCCTGCTCGGACTTATAACAATTATAAGTTTGAGCGGAACCAACGTTCCCAAGCTAAGTATAAAAAGCAGGTTCGGTCAATACATCCATATTATTATGTTGATTAAGGCATGTTACGGTCGCTACCAGGAGAGAGAGAGAGAGAGAGAGAGAGAAGAAAACACTCAGCGTATGCTCTTGCAAGATCAGATTGGTTATTATTTTATCTAACCAGGATGGCTCCCACTGTTTTTATCAAATCTTCCTTTGAACCCTAAAAGGTAAGACTTGCTAGGATTAATTACACCCTACAAGTCTGCTAATCTTTTGGCCAGGCAAGTGTCGGTACTTTGAGGGAGCTTCCCCGTGCTTTTGCACGGACCTAATTAAAATAAACCTCGTTTTCCCAAGGGCATAACCCTATTAACACCTTTCTATACACCTAATTGATCGGCTAATTGTAATGTGCAAAACTCTCCCAGGAGTAACTCTTATTCACAATAGGTATCGGGATCCAACTACCTCATAGAAAGTATTCAATCTCATTGCAAATTTCGACACTTGAAATTCCCGATAATATTTTACCCCTAGCAACTTATGACCTTAACAAGGTCAACAAATCATAAGCGCTAGCCAAGTTCAACCCGTCATTTCCTGATTGAATTAAACCCACCCGTACGACCCTTAACATAGTCAACAAAGTCTTACGACTACCCTAATCCAATCACATCATATGCTTTAGCAGATAAGCACTAATCAGCTACCGCACACAACGTCTTAACATAGTCAATAAACGTAGCACGAATACTAAATAGTACTTATCTAAAATGACGGAGGGCTACGACAAGTTTTTAAGAAATCCTTTTGCGTAACGAACTTGATATCATCATAGAATCGAGTGATTTTGAAAAGGAGTGTTTTTTAGGGTTTTACTAGTTTTGCTAAAGAGGCCACTTCCGGTGAAAGGATCTCAGCTCTTTCCTCATCGAATGGGGTGCTGGATATTTCCCAAATACCACTATGCAAAGCATGAACTAAAAAAGCAATCAAAAACAAAACCGAGTGGGTTGTAGCATCTGCCAGTTTTGCTAAAATGTTAGTTATGTATATCCCTAGAGGCCATTATTGTACATATGATGTATATTATAGTGGATGCATGGATATACATAGAGAGGACTTTCTTGCTCGATATGATAGTATGCTATCTGGTTGCACTTTGTCTTAACATGCTGACTTGTATTGTGTTACTGTCTTACTTTTGCATGTTGATAAAGCCCTTAGGATGTGTACTTGACTACTAGGACTATGATGGAGATCATACTAGTGGGGCCAGGGTAGTCCATAAATACATCCTATAATTGTTCCTAGTCGAGGGTGTATCGAGACTGGGCATCGATACTCCAGAATAGACTAGCGTATACGCTTCTTGACCTATATGATGGGCGATGGATGATCCCACATCCATTGGTGTTTGACATCAAAGATGGTATATGGGTGCTCAGTGGAGACTGGGTACACTGAATGGACTCGCCGAGAACTCCTAGTTGGTATTATACCTATCGTCAGATAGCAGTTCTCTGGTGACACTGGTACAGGTTAGTCTGTAGACCCGATATCGTCATAGAGTCTTGTGTGATTCCCACTGTGCTTTGATTTCCGCCTTACCACGTTTAAGAGAACGTGCAGAACGGTGGCTTTTGGGTGCAGTCCCAATCATATAGAGGCAATGAGCGATAGGAGGGGTTTCGTCTCTCTCAGTATTGGGGGTTGATGTTGCGCAGTGCTTAATTGACTATAACTGGAATTCCCTGACCAGGGCTGATATTGAGATCTACAGGTAAGTGTTATCAGTAGTTTCTCGACCCGTTATGTGCTTCACATCGACACGACTTATTGGTTACTGGGGTCTGACGTTCACCACCCCTAGACTGGATATGCGACATATCAGACGAAGAGACCGGACTGTATGGTAGTGTTACTGATTGAATTCGTAGGAGTATGTACAGGCTTGCTTGTTGATCTTCTGATTGCTCAATATCCGGGTAGTCGTTACGTTTAGCTAACCGCTTGTGGGTGTTTGATATGATCATCATCTACTGTCGGCGTATTGACGAGTCTTTAGAGTCCTACACAGAGGTTTCCTGGCTCAGGCAAAACGGAGTAGGAGCACATATGTAATATGTGCGGGACCGAGATTAATACGTGTATGTGATACCATATTCTATTATCGCGATATGTGATATCGGCCGGTTATATGTGATATAGCCGGGTTATCGGATCAAGTATTGATTCGATAAAATGATACATATTATATTAGTCGGTTATATGTAATATAGCCGGATTATTAAATCAAGTATTGATTTAATAATTTAATGTATAATTATATATTTGATATACTAAATTACATTGACTAATACTTGCTCACTTAATTGTTTCTTTTTTCTCACTTTTGTGTACACTTTACATATATGTGATATATGTGATTGTGCCATGGTTGTTGATACATGCAACATGGGTGTATGAGACTTACACCATGCCTTGGATAAATTAGGGTTTTGCTTATTTAAAGTAATTCAAAATGAATTGGATTTTGTCATGACAATGAAGCTTGGAGAAGCTAAGGTTTGCCATTGACTTTGGATTACTTAATATATTTATTAACCTTACCATTTATCTTTGACCATGGTTTATTCTCTACAAGAATTTGTATAAGATATTATCTCACCATGGTTGCTATTCTCACACAACTAATTCACTTGTTCATTTTCTCTCTTCATCTTTTTCTCATCTCAAAAGCTTTCTAGGGTTTCATGAGGTGATGAATCCTAGTGAGAAAATAAATTCTAAAGTGAGCAAAATTCCTACTTCATCATCCTCTTCTATACTAGCCATATAGTTTAGTGTGTTGGTTTCACTAATTCATTATTAGTGAAGAGATAGCTTGAGTTTGTGTTTCCTCAAAATAGATCATCATAGACTTTGAAGATTTCTAGCTAGCATGCATCATACATTTTGTGGAGCCTCTCAAAATTCCGGGAGTTTGTTGATCGCAGCAAAGGGGCCACAACAATGAGCTATTGAAGCGAAAGAACGGACTACAAAGGTTGTAATCCCTACTTACTCAGCTGTAAAGTTGTTTACATTTCAATTTCGTATGATTCTCTAGTTAAACATCCTAGGTTAGGGTTCTTTTATCATGGCAAAATTTTAATTTGGCATGGTCGATGCCACCCGAAATCTTGCTGTCGTGATTAAGAACCCTACAGTGGTATCAGAGCCTAGCTAGAGAATTAAACGGATTGTGTAGGATTATGAAACCGAAACAACTCCGAAACATCCGATTTAAAACCCTAATTTCTGTTGAATTTTTTAAGAAGTCAAATTTTTTTTTAACCAACTCCAGAATGTTGTATGAGATACAATATGAACATTGTAGAAAATTCAACCGCCCACATCTTTTTTATGCCGGCCACATTAGTACAAAAACCGGCCAGATCGGCCAAATCAGGGAATTTAGAGTTCAATTTTTTACAGTGTTCCAGTCTCTGGGGTTTGGTATTTCAGGTGTTGTTTGTTTTTGCTAAATTTGCATGTGATGTTATCTTTGTGCATTGGCTATTCGGAGTGTTTCGTATTCATAATTCTAGTTTTGTTTCAAGTTATTTAGACGGCGTTAAAAAGTTCGATCAGATATCAAGTACCCATTTTAACCCTTGACAGAAAATTTTCCAAGAGTTGGATTTTTTCATAGTTAAAGAACATTCAAAAATCATGCAAGTAATGCGGTGGACCCTTTAGAAGAACGAAACTCTAACTCGATTCTGTGACCGTAAGAACCGCCGCTAAACTTTAGGGTTTGCAGTAATTCCGCGGCGCCACAGGTGAGGCATTGGTTGACCCTTCTACGGCTGGTTCATTGGTACTGTGGCATGCATTGAATATTTTTTAACTACGTTCAAGTGTTGAGCTTTTGGGAAATTTTAGGTGTTTGTTGATTCGATCGGAATGTTTAACGTCGTCTAGCTTTTTGTGGAATGTGATACAATATGTGGAATTCATATAGTTAGGCATGAAATCCGTAATATGTGATATTTCGGGTTTATGATGTCTAAGATGATTGTGGATTCCAGATGTTGTAGTTTGACATTTTCTTTTCTGCGACCGTAAATGTAATATGTAGTGTATCGCCGTTTTCGTTGCTATATGTCAACGACAATTGTGATACGCATATTTACTTACGTTGATGACATGTGATGTTATGTGTTGCTGTGATATGTTATATTGGATCGTCGTAATTTGAATAGCCGGGGGTTTTATGTGAGATGAGAGTTTTTCATTTTCATTCATGTAAAATTCAATATATGTAATATTCTTTTATTTGGGCACTTTCGGGTTGAGGATGATGTCACCATTGTTGTATATTATTTACTTTTCCGCATTAGATAGACCCAAGGTGAAGAGCAGAAGTAACTGGGTTCTAAAGTCCAGTGGACGACCAACTCGAGGAGTCGAGTCCGAGTCTCCTAACTCTAGAATTGGTAGGGTTGCTTGCCGCTCTCCTAGGGGTCTAGGGATGTGGGTTTAGCTATTCATCGCGACCGTGGAATCCGTGATTTATACAGGCTCAAAATAAAACACAGACCTCCTAGTATATCCAATATTTCATATGTTATCTTCTGCTATTGATATTCTGTGATGTGATCATTTTATATGCGTGAGACGAATAATTTATTATTGTATATATGATACATAATAAACGTTGCTTATGTATTGCACCCGTGCTAGTCCCGTCCCGGTATGCCGTTAGTTAAGTAACCTAACGGTGCATAACGGGACATTATGGCGAATGCGGATGGCATAAGCGTACGTTGTATTTTCGTTTCTTATGTGATGCTTAGGAAGAATAAATGATAGGACTTCATTAATGAGATTAATGAAAGAAAAGGAAACCTAAAAGATGTTGTGGAATCAAATTTTTAAAAAGGGTAGCTCTAGTTTTTTCTTTGCATAGAGGTAATCCTTATTGAATATCCATCACCTTATTCGATAAGGAAAGAGCCGAGATCCTTTCACCGGGAGTGATCTCTTTAGTGAAACTAGCATATGCTACAACTCACTCGGTTTTGTTTTTGATTGCTTCTATAGTTCTTGCTTTGCATAGCGGTATTTGTGAAATATCCTGCACCTTATTCCATAAGGAAAGAGCCGAGATCCCTTCACCGGGAGTGACCTCTTCAGAGAAACTAGTAAAATCCTAAAACACACTCCTTTTCAAAATCACTTGTTTCTACAACGATATCAAGTTCATTATGCAAAAGGTTTTCATAAAAACCTGCCGTAGCCCTCCATAATTTCAGATAAGTCCTACATAGTATTCGTGCTGCGTTTGTTGACCTTGTCAAGACGTAGTGTACGGTAGCTGATTAGTGTTTATCTGCTAAAGCATGAGATGCGATTGGATTAGGGTAGTCATACGGCCTTGTTGACCTTGTCGACCTTGTCAAGGGTCTTGCGGGTGGGTTTAATTCAATCATGAAATGTACGGGTTGAACATGACTTGCGATTTATGGTTTGTTGACCTTGTTAAGCTCATAGATCGCTACGGGCAAAAAGATATTATTGGGAATTTCAAGAGTTGAAATTTGCAATGAGATTGCATACCTTCAATGAGATAGTTGGATCCCGATACCCACTACGAGTAAGAGTTACTCCTGGGAGAGTTTTACACATCACAATTAGCCGATCAAGTAGGTGCCTAAAAAGATGTTAACGGGGTTATGCCTCTGGGAAAACGAGGTTTATTTTAATTAGGTCCGTGCGAAAGCACAGGGAACCTCCTCAAATCACCAACACTGGCCTGGCTGAAAGATTGGCGAATTTGTAAGGTGTAATTAATCCCGGCTAGTCTTATCTTTTAGGGTTTGAAGGAAGATTTGATAAAAACAATGGGAGCCATCCTGATTAGATAAGATAATAACCAATCTAATCTTGCAAGAGCATACACTAAAGTGTTTTCTTCTCTCTCTCTCTAGGTAGCGACCATGTCAGTGTAAGTCGATGTACAACACCCCACGACTTGCGGGGAGGCGGAAATATAAAAAACGATCTTGTTCTTTGCTTAAACATCGACTAACCGCAAGAATCGAAGCTAAACGATAACTAACAACAAACATAGAAGTTAACAACTACTATGTAAAGGGATTATACCTAAAGAACCGTGTCCTTCGTCTTTACGAACTCCACCTCCTTCTCGGCCTTCTCCAAGTAGTAGACGATCCACCTGAGAGCATTACTCCAAGCTTAGCCTCTAAACTTAAGGCAACTAAACTTCTTTAAGTGCTAATCAAAGAAGCTAGGTGAAATAGAGTGAGGGTTATGGTTTAATAAGTCTAACTAATCCTTGTACTCGACACATGAGAGGGGAGGATTAGGGTTTGAAGAGGGAGAGCTTGAGGACAGAGAATGTGAAGATAATAATGAAGTGAGAATAATGAGTTATGATAATATATATCAAGCATTTCTTTTTATCAAGAAAAGAAAATAAATCAATTTAACAACCATGCTTGATAATATCTAGTGATGATTCATCTCCATGGGTCATTAAGCATTTATGATGCATTAATGACATGGATGAATCATCCATATGACTCACTAATCACATTCATTGTATATGCCACCTAAACCCCCTTAGTCACCACCTTCTAGAAGCTTCTCGCGCAATTACGAGAACGCCCCTCCTTTCCGCAAAAATACGGAAAAACATTAGACTGTATAAATCCAATAACCGGATACCAGTAACTGGCTTAAACCAAAGCCGACTGGTAAAAACTGTCCGAAAGTCGTACGTGCGTAAACACACGTATGCGTCCGAACCCTTGTCGTAAAACCATACGACCTCTATATCGTTTCGCCCGGAGTAGGGAAACTCTCTGTGTGGGACTCTAGAGACTCGACTACTACGCTGGCAGTGGGTTTAACCACAGACCGCAAGCGGCACTAGCTGTACGTAACGGTCCCCAGGTAGATGTCGATAAGAAGGCCGATGAGGAAACCCATCCGAACTCTTACTGAGTCTGATGTGACAATCTCCGTACAGTCCGGTCCGTTCGTCTAAGACTATCGCATATCGGGCCTAGGGGGCGGCAAGCGTCAGTCCCCTAATAGCGGTATAAGTCGTGTCGGAGCGAAGCCCATTACACCCTGAGAAACTACTGGAACCTACCAGCAAATCTCGCTTGCCCTGGCCAGGGACTTTGCGTAATGGCTCTCTGACACAGCGCGATATCAACCCCCAATACCGGGAGAGACGAATCCTGTCTAACCGCCACTGCCTCCAAGTGCTCGGGACTGCACCCAACTGCTACGAGTTTGCATGACTCCTTTGAGCCGTGGTAGGGTAGCAATCTAAGAACAGTGGGACACACTCGAGGCGAAGTAGCAGTGTCAAGTCTGCGGACTATGCTGTACTCATCTCACCTGGGAACTGTTCACTGACGACTGGTATAAAACCAACTAACAGTTCCCTGTGAGTCCTGTCCGGTGTACCCGTAACCCAACGAGCACCTGCATACTATCTCCAGTACGACGTACTGACGGCTGTGGGACAGACCATCTCCCGAACTGGGATGAGAAGCGTACACACTAGTCTACTCCGGAGTATCGATGCCCTGTCTCGATAATCCAAAGACTAGGGACCTGAATAAGGATGTGCTTGTAGACTACCCAGCCCCACTAGTGTGACTGCCATCACAACGCTGGTAGTCAAGCAAGATCCTAAGAGCTCTATCAATACGTATACTCACATATTAAGATAGAAAAAACCAAGTAGCATACTACCATGTTTAGCAAGACTGTTATATACATGTGAATATCCCAAGCTTCCATTAAGTAATATACAAACTAGTATGATACAATAATGGCCCCTAGGGCATATACACTAACAATCTCCCACTTGCACTAGGGCCATGTACTGGCATATCGAAGACCGATGATCTGGAGTAGCCTCTCGAACTGAATCTAAGGTAGGGCCTTTGTGAATGGATCAGCAATGTTCTCTTCAGAAGCAACTCTCCGAACCTCGATCTCCTGACGATCAATGATCTCCCTGATCAGGTGATACCGCCATAAGATGTGTCTGGACTTCTGATGGGACCTTGGTTCCTTTGCTAAAGCTATAGCTCCATTGTTGTCGCAATACAGAGGTGTCGGATCAACTATGGTAGGAACCACCTGAAGTTCTGTTAGGAACTTCTTCATCCAGACTGCTTCTTTTGCGGCATCGCAAGCAGCTATATACTCCGCTTCCATCGTTGAGTCAGCAACGGTGTCCTGCTTGGAGCTCTTCCAGCACACTGCCCCTCCATTGAGGGTAAAGACTGTAGGGTTCCTAGGCACCCTAATGAGGTCTCACAAGGCATCAACCATACCAATTTCAAAAAAATCTAGGTGCCGAGAAACCCTAATACGGATCGTTGGCTAAAGTTTAGGCGAAACTAGAAACTAGTTAACAACTTAACTATAAAGAATACGGAAATACAACCTTTGTAGATCCGGTGCTCCACCTCCATAGCTCCGCAACGAAGTCCCCTCGCTGTCCAAATGAGTTCCCGGGCTCTAGCGTCGGCTTCGTCGGAGAATGGGCAAGCTAGGTCGTCGATGTCCATGCCGAAGATGATCTACGTCGAGGCATCGCTAGATCAAGCTCCAACTTCACCAAGTCTTGAAAAATTGTGAAGGAAACACACTCTACTACTTGGCAAGAGGTAGAGGATGAAGAAATAGGAAGTGGGTTCAATTTAGAATTGGATTTCTCACTCATTTTCACATTCCACCATTGTTGGTAGAAAGCTTTCTTCAAGGTTGAAGATCAAGAAGAAGAAGATAATGATATGATAAGTTATTTAAAATTGGAAAAGAAATGAATACTTATCATATTAGAACCATGGTTAGGTGTAGAGAATCAATCATGGTTAAAAGAAATGGTTAGGGTTAAGCATGAGACAAAATTGGTGACAAAGTCAAACATTCATGAAAGTTCATGAAAGAATAAAAGAAAGCCACCAATTCTTCTTATGCAAAATAATTTCCAAAAAGAAATAAATGAATAATTTAAGAAAATAAAACCCTAATCATTTAGTTAACCATGGTTTAATTCTTTGCACTTAACCAAGTAGGCATGCATCATCAACCATGATACAAACAAGTGCACAAAATCATATCGCATATGCAATGCGCACACCCGAGTGAGAAAATCCATTCAAAGTGAACCGATACTAGTTAATGCAAAGTAATATATCAAATATATATAATTATACATTAAATCATTAAATCAACACATGATTCAATGATCCGGTCATGTCGCACATAACCGACTGGTATCCTATGTATCGGCTTATCGAATCAACCCTCGATTCGATAACTAGGTTATATCGCATATAACCATTCGACACATTCATCGCGAGAATGAAATACGGTATCACATACACGCATTATTCTCGGTCCCGCACATATCTCATATGCGCTCCTATTTCGTTTCGCTTGAGCCAGGAAACCTCTGTGTAGGACTCTAAAGACTCGTCAATACGCCGGCAGCAGGTGATGATCATATCAAACACCCACAAGCCGCAAGCGGTCTGCTAAACGTAATGGCCACCCGGGTATTGAGCGATCTGAAGATCGACGAGCAAGCCCACTCACACTCCAGTGAATCCAACCAGTAACACTACCGTACAGTCCGGTCTGATCGTCTGATATGTCGCATATCTCGCCTAGGGGTGGTAAACGTCAGACCCCAATAGCTCGATAAGTCGTGTCGATATGAGGTCTATAACAATTCGAGAAACTACTGGTAACACTTACCAGTAAATCTCAGCAACCCTGGCCAGGGATTTCCTGTTATAGCCAATCGAACACAGCACAACATCAACCCCCTATACCGGGAGAGACGAATCCCCTCCTATCGCTCATTGCCTCCATGTGACTCGAGACTGTACCCAAAAACCACCATTTTGCACGCCCTCTTGGACGTGGTAAGATGGAAATCAAAGCACAGTGGGAACCACACGAGACTCTATGACGATCTCGGGTCAACAGACTACTCTGTACCAGTGTCACCAGAGAACTGCCATCTGACGTGAGGTATAATACCATCTGGGAGTTCTCGGCGAGTCCGTCCAGTGTACCCAGTCTCTACTGAGCACCCGTATATCATCTCTGATGTCAAACACCAATGGATATGGGATCATCCATCGCCCATCTGTATGGGTCGAGAAGGTATACGCTAGTCTACTCTGGTATATCGATGCCCCGTCTCGATACACCCACGACTAGGGACTTTGAAGGATGTACTTATGGACTACCATGTCCCCACTAGTATGATCCGAATCATAGTCCAGGTAGTCAAGTACAGATCCTAAGGGCTTTACCAATAAGTAACAGAGAGACAATCAGCATACACGTTAAGGTAAAGGGTAACCAGATAGCATACTATCATGTCGAGCAAGAAAGTCCTCCCTATATATGTCCCAGCATCCACTACAATATACATCCTATGTACAGTAATGGCCTCTAGGGCATACATATAACTAACAAAGACATAACCCGACATGGACTTGGAATCGTCCTTATCACTCTGGAAGCCGGAATCAGCAAAGGCCTCCAACCTGAGGTCTTTTCCGCCGTAAACCAAGAACATCTCCTTAGTCCTTCTCAGGTACTTGAGAATGTTCTTTACTGCTATCCAGTGCTTCTCCCCTGGGTCTGACTGATACCGGCTTACCACGCTCAGTGCGTAAGCTACATCTGGTCTGGTGCACAACATCGCATACATTATAGAGCCTACCGCAGAAGCGTAGGGTATAATAGACATGCGTTCCCTTTCCAAATCAGTCTTGGGAGACATCTCTTTAGAGAGGGTGATTCCGTGACAAGCCGGTAGATTACCGCGCTTAGAATCTTCCATACTGAATCTTTTCAGTACAGTGTCGATATACCTGGACTGCGAAAGTCCCAACATCCTCTTGGATCTATCACGATAGATCCGGATCCCCAGAATGTAAGAGGCATCACCCAGGTCTTTCATGGAGAACCTGTGTGACAAGAATCCTTTAACAGATTGTAGCATAGGAATGTCATTTCCTATCAATAGAATGTCATCCACGTACAAGACGAGGAATACGACACTTCTGGCTACAACTTTAGTATATATGCACGGTTCATCTGGATTTTTGATAAAGTCATATTCTTTGACTGTCTCATCAAAACAGATGTTCTAACTCCGCGATGCCTGCTTTAGTCCATAAATGGACTTAAGCAGCTTGCATACTTTCCCGTTGCTCCCACTATGATTGAAACCCTCTGGCTGATCCATATAGACGCACTCTTCTAAATTTCCATCCAGAAAAGCCGTCTTTACGTCCATCTGCCAGATTTCATAATCATGGAAGGCAGCAATAACAAGAAGGACCCGAATGGATTTGAGCATAACCACTGGAGAAAAAGTTTCGTCATAGTCCAAACCAGGTCTTTGACGAAAACCCTTTGCAACAAGTATAGCCTTATAGGTTTCCACCTGTCCATCTACACCAATCTTTTTCTTGAAGATCCATTTACATCCTATGGGTTTTACCCCATCTGGAGAAAAGTCCAAAGTCCATACTTTGTTGGTGTACATGGACTCCACTTCGATCCGCATTGCATCTAGCCATCGTACCGAGTCACCGCTCTGGATGGCCTGCTGGAAGTCAGTAGGTTCATCATCATCTATGATGCAATCCTCTCTATCCCCATCTATGAGAAAACCGTAGTATCTCTCAGGCGGATGAGACGGCCTACTACTCCTGCGGAGGGGTGCGGGAATGTCCTGTTCTTCTTGAACTACCGGTTCTACCAAACTTTCAGTATTAGTTTGTGGTTCTGGAATTTCTTCCAGTTCTATTTCGCTCCCACTTGATTCTTTTTCTAAAAACTGATGTTCTAGAAAATGGGCATTACGAGAAACAAATACCTTTTGTTCCTCTGCGTAATAGAATAGATATCCCCTGGAGTTCTTTGGATATCCCACAAACTTACACTTTACTGATCGTGCCTCGAGCTTTTCCACATGCTGCTTTTTAACAAAAGCTGGACATCCCCAAATCTTTATATACTGTAGATGGGGTTTCTTCCCGCTCCACATCTGATATGGAGTGGTAGGCACAGTCTTGGTAGGAACCATGTTCAAAAGATATGCCGCTGATTCCAGTGCATAACCCCAGAAAGATTGCGATAACTCAGCATTACTCATCATGGATCGTACCATATCCAATAAGGTTCGATTTCGTCTCTCCGATACACCATTATGCTCTGGAGTGTATGGAGGAGTAAGCTGAGAGAGAATTCCTTTCTCTTTTAGGTAACCTAGGAACTCGGCACTCAAGTATTCACCACCTCGATCAGATCTAAGTGTCTTGATACTTTTGCCGTTTGGTTTTCTACTTCATTCTTATACTCTTGGAATTTCTCAAAAGCCTCGGATTTATGTTTCATCAGATAAATGAATCCGTATCTTGAGTAATCATCCGTGAAAGTAATGAAATAGGAAAAACCACCTCTTGCATGTGTAGACATTGGACCGCATACATCACTGTGTATGAGTCCTAAGAGCTCGCTCGCTCTTACTCCTTGTCCAGTAAATGGAGTCTTTGTCATCTTTCCTTTGAGGCAAGATTGACAAGTGTCATAAGTTTGATATTCGAACGAGTCCAAATATCCTTCTCTATGCAACTTAGAAAACCTTCTCTCATTGATGTGACCCAGTCTACAATGCCATAAGAAAGCTTTATTTAAATCTGGAGACTTTCTTTTTAGTGTGTTCTGGACGTTGAAAATTTGGAGTTGGTTTAAAACATATATACCGTTATTTAGTGTACCGGACCCAATCAAACCATGATTAAGGTGGATGTTAACAACATCTCTTACAAACGTGAAATCATAACCTTTATTTGATAACAAGGAAACTGATATGATATTACACGTTAAGCTTGGTACAAAAAAACAGTTATGTAAAACCAAAATGTGTCCACTCGTCAATCCTAAGTGATAATCCCCGACGGACGCAGCTCCCACGCTAGCTCCGTTAGCAACCTTTAGGGTCATATCACCTTCCTTCAGCACTCTACGGTTTCTCAGTGCCTGCAATGAATTGCAAATATGAGATCCTGATCCGGTATCCAATACCCAGGAAGTAGAGTTGATCGACAGACAATTCTCAATTACAAACACACCTGAAGTCGAAGCCACAGCTTGCTTCGGTTCCTGGTTCTTGGCGTTCCACGCCTTGCAATCCTTCTTCCAGTACCCTTTCCTGTGACAATGGAAGCACTCATCCTGGCCAACTACCGGTACCGCAAACTTTTTCTTTCCCTTCCCTCCCACCTTACTAACACCTCCTCTAGGTTTGGTGGCGGCCTTCTTCTTCCTTCCTTTGGCCCTAGCCTTGGACCCGGAAGAAGATGTACCGCTAACAAACATAGCGGGTGTTTCCCTTGTCTTCTGCAAGGTGCCCTCTGCACTCCTTAACATGTTCAGGAGTTCCGGAAGTTCAACTTCTTTTCTTTGAATGTTGAAGTTCAGGATAAACTGGGCGTAGGTGTGAGGAAGGGACTGGAGAATAAGGTCTGTATAGAGCTCATTATCCAAAGTCGTCCTAAGGTCTGCGAGCTCTTCAATATTGCCGATCATCTTTAGGACATGTTCTCCTACCGATGACCCGACAGCCAACCTCGCTCGAAACAAGTTCTTAGAGGTCTCGTAACTTGCTATACGAGATTGCTCTCCATAAAGTTCCTTTGTATGGAGAAATATGCCATCTAGGTCCATATCCTCGTGCCTCCTCTGATGTTCATTGTTCATCGAGGTAAGCACGAAGCACTTGGCTTTCGCGCAATCTAAATCCCAGGTTTTGCGGATTTCCTTATCCGTATTGCTTGATTTGGGACCAGGGACAGCAGGTGCCGTAGCGGTGAGGACGTACCCCAATTTGTCATAGGTCAAAGCCATTTTGACATTCCGCAGCCAATCTTTATAGTTTGGCCCTGTCAGTAAATTTTTCTCTAAAAGTAACTTAAGTCCAGTCATTTTCAGGGTCGCTGCAATTAGGAGAGAGAGAAGAAAACTCTTTAGCATGATGCTCTTGCAAGTTTAGAGTGGTTTTTAGTTTATCTAAACTGGATGGCTCCCACTGTTTCTCGAATCCTTTCTCAAACCATAAAAGAAGAATTAGCCAGGACTATTCTCACCGTACAATTCTTGCTTAACCGTTCAGCCAGGCTAGTGTCGATACTTCGAGGGAGGTTTTCCAACGCTTTCGCGAAGTTTCTTAATTAAATAACCTCTTTTCTCTGGGGGCGTAACCCCGCTGACACCTTTCTTGACACCTACTTGGTTTATAGCATTGATCGTTAAGTGACGAATATCCTGATAAGTAGCATATACTCACAGTAGGATCGGGATCCAAATATCATCGTATGATAATGTTGAAGGAATCCTACCAACATTCATCAAACTCCAAATGGTATGCAACTCTTTGCAAATTTCAGTTTCTTTAGAAATTCCCGATATATATTTTTGCCCCATGCTCTTATGACCTTGGCGTTCGGTCAAAATGTCATAAGTCACATGTCAAGTTCTAACCATCATTATCTTGTCAATTTGAACCCATCCGTATATATCCTTGACGTTCCGCCAAAATGATAATACGACTGTCCCAAACTAACTCATCTATCTATGCAACAAATGAATACCCAGTAGCTACCAAACACTATGCCTTGGCGTTAGGTCAAAATACATAGCTTGAATACTACTGAATACCCAGATGAAATGACGGAGGGCTACGAATGGTTTTGGCGAAACCGTGAACGTAGTGAACTTGATATAACCGAAGGAACCTGATAGCTTTTAAAAGGAGTGGTTAAAGCTCCGTATTTAAAAATATCTGTTTTTAAAATTAACCGAGTGGTTTCTTTTAAATTGTTCCAACGATTAAACTTTTTGGTTTATTTTCTTTGCATTATAAATAATGCGTCCCATCATTAACCTATCATTGCAGAAAACAACGAAAATACGACGTCCTCTTATGCCATCCGCATTCGCCACGGGGTCCAGTCATCACCCGTTAGGTTACTTAACTAACGACAGAGCGGGGGCTGGGCTAGCGCGGGTGTAAAACATAAGTGACGTCTAAATAGCTATCATATATAGATATTGTACATTCGTCAGATGCAATAATAGGCATTCCAGATCACAGATGAACTTTATTGGATTTGCAAGCAATCCGTGTTTGTTTTGAGCCTGCAACAAAAGACGGATTACACAGTTGTCATGAATAGCCATTACCCCACCCAAGACCCCAACGGGTACGGCAAACTACCCACCCGGCAGTTTGTGCACCCCACCTTGGGTCTGTCCTAGGAGCAAAAACAGTAAAATGAAATAATACAACGGTGGCTACAACCGCAACTTGGATGTGCCCCGCAAAATAATATTACAACAAATTACATTTGCATCAAATGATTTAAATAACAACCCATCACATAACCCCGGCTATACATCACAACAGTCCAACACAGTTCATATCCACAAACAGTAAAAACCATTACAGAAATGTGCAACCCCCTGCCAACCGACATACTAGCAGTTAGGGGAGGTTTACGAACACATTATACAAACACAGATATAATCCAACAAGCAAATACTGTATAATTTCGATCGATTAAACACTTTTAATTTTGCTCCAATACTTCTCTGTAAATCTGAAACCTGAGCAAAAATAAAAACTTCCAGAAAATACCAAATATCACAGAGAAGCAACACAGGAAAATTGGGTTCCTGAATCGCCAACTCGGAGGCGGAATCGCGGCGGATCGGTGGTATTCGCCGCGGTTCCGCGGCGCTTTAGGCGATTCAGGGGCCCAATTTTCTTGGGTGTTCTTCTACTGTCTTTTCAAGCTTTCTGTACATCCCTGAAAAAATTTTGGACTTCATTTAAAAATCGACAGAAACTTGTGATTTCGGGCTTTTCCGGTTTTGTTTTTTCCGTTCGAAATTCATACAAATTTGCAAGTAAGTTATTTATTGTTCAGCGAGGCTCTGATACCACTGTAAGTCGATGTACAACACCCCATGACTTGCGGGGAGGCGGAAATATGAAAAACGATCTTGTTCTTTGCTTAAACATCGACTAACCGCAAGAATCGAAGCTAAACGATAACTAACAACAAACATAGAACTTAACAACTACTATGTAAAGGGATTATACCTAAAGAACTGTGTCCTTCGTCTTTACGAACTCCACCTCCTCCTCGGCCTTCTCCAAGTAGTAGACGATCCACCCGAGAGCTTTACTCCAAGCTTAGCCTCTAAACTTGAGGCAACTAAACTTCTTTAAGTGCTAATCAAAGAAGCTAGGTGAAATAGAGTGAGGGTTATGGTTTAATAAGTCTAACTAATCCTTGTACTCAACACATGAGAGGGGAGGATTAGGGTTTGAAGAGGGAGAGCTTGAGGAGAGAGAAGGTGAAGATAATAATGAAGTGAGAATAATGAGTTATGATAATATATATCAAGCATTTCTTTTTATCAAGAAAAGAAAATAAATCAATTTAACAACCATGCTTGATAATATCTAGTGATGATTCATCTCCATGAGTCATTAAGCATTTATGATGCATTAATGACATGGATGAATCATCCATATGACTCACTAATCACATTCATTGTATATGCCACCTAAACCCCCTTAGTCACCACCTTCTAGAAGCTTCTCGCGCAATTACGAGAACGCCCCTCCTTTCCGCAAAAATACGGAAAAACTTTAGACTGTATAAATCCAATAACCGGATACCAGTAACTTGCTTAAACCAAAGCCGACTGGTAAAAACTGTCCGAAAGTCGTACGTGCGTAAACACACGTATGCGTCCGAACCCTTGTCGTAAAACCATACGACCTCTATATCGTTTCGCCCGGAGTAGGGAAACTCTCTGTGTGGGACTCTAGAGACTCGACTACTACGCTGGCAGTGGGTTTAACCACAGACCGCAAGCGGCACTAGCTGTACGTAACGGTCCCCAGGTAGATGTCGATAAGAAGGCCGATGAGGAAACCCATCCGAACTCTTACTGAGTCTGATGTGACAATCTCCGTACAGTCCGGTCCGTTCGTCTAAGACTATCGCATATCGGGCCTAGGGGGCGGCAAGCGTTAGTCCCCTAATAGCGGTATAAGTCGTGTCGGAGCGAAGCCCATTACACCCTGAGAAACTACTGGAACCTACCAGCAAATCTCGCTTGCCATGGCCAGGGACTTTGCGTAATGGCTCTCTGACACAGCGCGATATCAACCCCCAATACCGGGAGAGACGAATCCTGTCTAACCGCCACTGCCTCCAAGTGCTCGGGACTGCACCCAACTGCTACCTGTTTGCACGACTCCTTTGAGCCGTGGTAGGGTAGCAATCTAAGAACAGTGGGACACACTCGAGGCGAAGTAGCAGTGTCAAGTCTGCGGACTATGCTGTACTCATGTCACCTGGGAACTGTTCACTGACGACTGGTATAAAACCAACCAACAGTTCCCTGTGAGTCCTGTCCGGTGTACCCGTAACCCAACGAGCACCTGCATACTATCTCCAGTACGACGTACTGACGGCTGTGGGACAGACCATCTCCCGAACTGGGATGAGAAGCGTACACACTAGTCTACTCCGGAGTATCGATGCCCTGTCTCGATAATCCAACGACTAGGGACCTGAATAAGGATGTGCTTGTAGACTACCCAGCCCCCACTAGTGTGACTGCCATCACAACGCTGGTAGTCAAGCAAGATCCTAAGAGCTCTATCAATACGTATACTCACATATTAAGATAGAAAAAACCAAGTAGCATACTACCATGTTTAGCAAGACTGTTATATACATGTGAATATTCCAAGCTTCCATTAAGTAATATACAAACTAGTATGATACAATAATGGCCCCTAGGGCATATACACTAACAGTCAGGCCTTAATCAAGATAATAATATGGATGTATTGACCGAACCCGCTTATTATACTGAGCAGGGGAACGTTGGTTCCGTTCTTTCTTATTGTTATAAGACTGAGCAAGGAATAGGGACATATCCGAATTCCCACACCACCCAAACGAAGAATAAGTATGTTGATGCATCTTCTTCGGGTGTGATAGTTATCGAGAACTGTTTCTCAGTTCACTCTACGTCCTGGGTATTAGATACCGGATCAGGATCCTACATATGTAATATGTTACATGGGCTAAGAAAAGGTAGGGAACTGGGAGAGGGTGATCATTCCATAAAAGTAGGGAATGATGCAAATGTTGCAGCCAAAGCAGTTGGCGAATATCACCTTGTATTACCAAATACATTGATTTTGAACGAATGCTATTACATTCCGACCCTGATATGCAATCTTATACCAGTTTCTTTATTGAGTAAAGAAGGATATAATTTTGTAGTACATGATAATGGTATGAACATCTTCCTGAATCAAAAGTTGATTGGATCAGGCTCGTTAAATAATGACATATACATTCTAAATCAAACCACAGTTCTTAATGTACAAAACACACACAAGATGAAGAGTTCAGAAATGAACGAATCCTTCTTGTGGTATTGTAAACAAGGTCATATCAATGCGACGCGACTAACTAAATTACATAAGGATGGATATTTGAATCCGTTCAAATTTTCATCTTATGACACTTCCCAGTCATGTCTCAAATGCAAAATGACCAAAACTCTGTTTAGTGGACACGGAGAAAGAGTTACGGAACTCTTGGGACTGATACATAGTGATGTATGTGGTCCCATGTCTACACATGTCAGGAATGGTTCCTCATACTTCATTACATTCACTGACGATCTCTCAAAATACGAACATGTGTTCCCGTTGAAACATAAGTCTGAAGCTTTTGAGAAATTCAAAGAATATAAGTACGAAGTAGAGAACCAAACGGGTAAAAGTATTAAGATCCTTCGATCTGATCGAGGAGAAGAATACTTGAGCAATGAGTTCCGGGATTATCTAAAAGAGAATGGGATTCTCTTTCAGCTTACTCCTCCGTATACACCACAGCACAACGGTGTATCGGAACGGAAGAATCGCACCCTATTAGATATAGTGCGCTCTATGATGAGCACTGCTGAGTTGCCTATTTCCTTTTGGGGTTATGCGCTTGAGACAGCAGCATACCTATTGAATCAAGTTCCTTCTAAATCTGTACCTACCACACCATATAAGATATGGAGTGGGAAGAGACCATATCTTAAACGAGTTAAGATATGGGGTTATCCGGCATATGTCAAAAGGCAAAATACGGACAAACTCGAGGCACGATCAGCTCTTTACAAGTTTGTGGGATATCTAAAGAATTCATATGGATATTTTTTCTACTACAGTGAGGAACAAAAGGTGTTTGTTGCTCAACATGCCACCTTTTTAGAAAAGGAATTTCTTGCAAAGGAAATTAGTGGCAAAGAGATAGAACTGGAAGAAGTTCCAGCTACACAGACTACAACTGAAGATTTAGTGGAACCAGAGGATTTGATAGTTCTCGACGAGCCCCAGTCTCTCTATCGATCTAGTTGGGTTCCTCATCCACCTGAGAGATACTTCAGTTTTCTCATTGATGGTGGGAGCGAGGACTGCATCATGAAAGATGATGACCCGACTAGCTTCGAGCAGGCCATCACGAGTGGGGACTCTGTGAAATGGCTGGATGCAATGCAACCTGAGATGGAACTATGTACACCAACAAAGTATGGATTTTGGAAGTTACTCCTGAAGGGGTAAAACCCATTGGGAGCAAATGGATCTTTAAGAAGAAACTTGGTGTAGATGGAAAAGTTGAGACTTTCAAAGCTAGACTTGTTGCAAATGATTTTCGTCAACCACCAGGTGTGGATTATGATGAAACCTTTTCTCCAGTGGCTATGCTTAAGTCCATCCGGATCCTACTTGCCATTGGTGCATACCATGTCTACGAAATCTGGCAAATGGATGTTAAGACCGCCTTTGTAAATGGTGATTTAGAAGAGTGCGTGTACATGACTTAGCCATAGGGCTTCGTAAACAGTAGGAGCAGCGGGAAGGTGTGCAAGCTGCTTAAATCCATCTACGGGTTAAAGCAGGGATCGCGGAGTTGGAACATCTATTTTAATGTGGTAGTCAAAGAGTTTGACTTCATCAAGAATGTATATGAACCTTGTATATACAAGAAGGTGGCAGAGAGTAAGGTTGTCTTCCTCGTATTGTATGTGGATGACATACTCTTGATAGGAAATGATGTTCCTATGCTGCACTCGGTCAACTCTTCTTATCACAAAGATTCTCAATGAAAGATCTAGGTGATTCCTACTGCATCTTGGGAATTAAGATCTATAGAAATAGATCTAAACGGATACTGGGATTGTCCCAATCCAGGTACATTGACTCCATACTAAAGAGGTTTAGTATGGAAGAATCCACTCGTAGGAATTTACCCATGATCTCTGAACTCATTCTCTCTAAAGAGATGTCTCCTAAGACTGATTTGGAAAGAGCTCGCATGCAAGGGATACCCTATGCTTCGGCAGTAGGCTCTATCATGTACGCGATGCTATGTACCAGACCCGATGTAGCATACTCATTAAGTGTAGTCAGTAGGTATCAAGAAGATCCAGGAGAGAGTCACTGGACAGCTGTGAAGAACATTCTCAAGTACTTGAGAAGGACTAAAGAGATGTTCTTGGTGTATGGTAACGGAGAACTCCACGAGAAGTCCTTTACCGATTCGAGCTTCCAGAGTGATAAGGACGACTCTAAGTCGCACTCGGGATTTGTCTTTACCCTCAATAGAGGGGCGGTTTGTTGGAAGAGTTCCAAATAGGAAACCGTGGTAGACTCGACGATGGAGGCTGAATACATCGCTGCCAACGATGCTGCCAAAGAGGCTGTCTGGATGAAGAAGTTCATAAACGAACTTGGAGTGGTTCCGTCCATTGAGCATCCAATACCTTTGTATTGTGATAACAATAGAGATATGGATTTGGCCAAGGAACCCAGGTCCCATCAGAGATCCAGGCATATTCTGAGGCGGTAACACCGGATCCGGGAGATAGTTGATCGCCGGGAGATCGAGGTCAGGAGAGTTGACACGAAAGACAACACCGCGTATCCACTCATGAAGGCCATACCCCAGATACAATTTGAGAGACTCTTCGGGATGTTGGGTATGAGATATTACAACAGCTGGCCTTAGTGCAAGTGGGAGATTGTTAGTTATGTATATGCTCTAGAGGCCATTATTGTACATATGATGTATATTATAATGGATGCTTGGATATATATAGAAAGGAATTTCTTGCTTGATATGATAGTATGCTATCTGGTTGCTCTTTGTCTTAACATGGTGACTTATATTATGTTACTCTCTTGCTCTCGCATGTTGATAAAGCCTTTAGGATGTGTACTTGACTACTAGGACTATGATGGAGATCATACTAGTGGGGCCAGGGTAGTCCACAAGTACATCCTATAATTGTTTCTAGTCGAGGGTGTATTGAGACAGGGCATCGATACTCCAGAATAGACTAGCGTATACGCTTCTTGACTTATATGATGGGTGATGGATGATCCCACATCCATTGGTGTTTGACATCAAAGATAGTATACGGGTGCTCAGTGGAGACTGGGTACACTGAACGGACTCGCCGAGAACTCCTAGTTGGTATTATACCTATCGTCAGATAGCAGTTCTCTGGTGACACTGGTACAGGTTAGTCTGTAGACCCAAGATCGTCATAGAGTCTTGTGTGATTCTCACTGTGCTTTGATTTCCACCTTACCACGTTCAAGAGAACATGCAAAATGGTGGCTTTTGGGTGCAGTCCCGAATCACATGGAGGTAATGAGCGATAGGAGGGGTTTCGTCTCTCCCGGTATTGGGGGTTAATGTTGCGCAGTGCTCGATTGGCTATAACTAGAAGTCCCTGGCCAAGGCTGATATTGAGATCTACTGGTAAGTGTTATCAGTAGTTTCTCGACCTGTTATGAGCCTCACATCGACACGACTTATCGGTTACTGGGGTCTGACGTTCACCACCCCTAGACTGGATATGCGACATATCAGACGAAGAGACCGGACTGTACGGTAGTGTTACTGATTGGATTCGCAGGAGTATATACAGGCTTGCTTGTTCATCTTCTGATCGCTCAAAACCCGGGTGGCCGTTACGTTTAGCTGACCGCTTGCGGCTTGTGGCTGTTTGATATGATCATCACCTACTGCCGGCGTATTGACGAGTCTTTAGAGTCCTACACAAAGGTTTCCTGGCTCAGGAAAAACGGAGTAGGAGCACATATGTGATATTTGTGGGACCGAGATTAATACGTGTACGTGATACCGTATTCTATTATCGCGATATGTGATATCGGCCGATTATATGTGATATAGCCAGGTTATCAGATCAAGTGTTGATTCAATAAAATGATACATATTATATTATTTAGTTATATGTAATATAACCATTATTAAATCAAGTATTGATTTAATAATTTAATGTATAATTATATATTTGATAAATTAAATTACATTAACTAATATTTGCTCACTTAATTGTTTCTTTTTCTCACTTTTGTGTACACTTTACATATATGTGATATATGTGATTGTGTCATGGTTGTTGATACATGCAACATGGGTGTATGAGACTTACACCATGCCTTGGATAAATTAGGGTTTTGCTTATTTAAAGTAATTCAAAATGAATTGGATTTTTTCATGACAAAGAAGCTTGGAGAAGCTAGGGTTTGCCATTGACTTAGTCCACTCAATTTGGATTACTTAAGATATTTATTAACCTTACCATTTATTTTTGACAATGGTTTATTCTCTACAAGAGTTAGTATGAGATATTATCTCACCATGGTTGCTATTCTCACACAACTAATTCACTTGTTCATTTTCTCTCTTCATCTTCTTCCTCATCTCAAAAGCTTTCTAGGGTTTCATGAGGTGATGAATCTTAGTGAGAAAATAAATTCTAAAGTGAGCAAAATTTCTACTTCATCATCCTCTTCTATACTAGCCATATAGTTTAGTGTGTTGGCTTCACTAATTCATTATTAGTGAAGAGATAGCTTGAGTTTGTGTTTCCTCGAAGTAGATCATCATAGACTTTGAAGACTTCTAGCTAGCATGCATCATATATCTTGTGGAGCCTCTCAAAAGTCCGGGAGTTTGTTGATCGCAGCGAAGGGACCACAACAAGGAGCTATTGAAGTGAAGGAATGGACTACAAAGGTTATAATCCCTACTCACTCAGCTGTAAAGTTGTTTACATTTCAATTTCGTATGATTCTCTAGTTAAACATCCTAGGTTAGGGTTCTTTAATCATGGCAAAATTTTAATTTGGCATGGTCGATGCCACCCGAAACCTTGTTGTCGTGATTAGGAACCCTACATAAAGAGGTCACTCCCGGTAGAGGGATCTCGGCTCTTTCCTTATCGAATAAGGTGCTGGATATTCTACAAGGAATACCGCTATGCAAAGCAAGAACTAGAGCTACCAGTTTTTAAAACAAGTTTCTACAACATCTTTAAGTTTCTTTTATTTCATTAATCTCATTAATGAAGTCCAATCATTTATGCTTCCTAAGCATTACACAAGAAACGAAAGAAGAAATATTTATTATATATTATATATATAATATAAGCATTAGTCTTAGTATATCAATGATCACATCACAGAATATCAAGTGATCACATCACAGAGTGTCTCTTGGGTCCTAAAGGCAAAAACCACATCGGGAGTTTCAAATATTCAGGAAACTTGCAGATTTAGCATACCTTCTGGAGTGTGGTGACTAGAGTGGATTCCATCTAGTGCATCATACAATGATGGTTGGATCCCGATCCCACTGATGAGTAGGATTACTCTCGGGAGATTATCTCACTTAACAATCAATACTATAAACCAAGTAGGTGTCTAGAACGGTGTTAGCGGGGCTACGCCTCCAGGGAAAAGAGGTTATGTAATTAAGGAACTTCGCGAAAGCGTTGGAAAACCTCTCTCGAAGTACTGATACTAGCCTGGCTGAAAGGTTAAGCAAGTATTGTGATGTGCGATTAAATCCCGACTAGTTCTTCTTTTAAGGGTTGAAGAAGAATTTGAGGAAACAGTAGGAGCCATCCTGATTAGATAAATTAATAACCAATCTAATCTTGCAAAAGCGCACGCTGAGTAATTCTTTTCTCTCTCTCCAGGTAGCAACCATTTCACGCCCTAATCAAGATAATAAAATATATCGCTTGACCGATCCGAATTCTTATTCGGGGCTGGGGAACGTCGGTTTAGCTCTAACTTATGATGACATTCATGAGTATGAGTTAGGGAAAGAGGATTGCATGAATTCCTTGATGACCCCAACGAAGAAGAAGCACACTACTGCTTCTTCTTCAGGTGCTTTTGTTATTGAGAACTGTTTTTCGGTCAGTCTTACCTCCTAGATACCGGATCAGGATCTCATATTTGTAATTTATTACAGGGACTGAGAAAAAGTAGGATAGTCGGACCAGGTGATATGTCCCTCAGAGTAAGGAATGGAGCATAAGTTGATGCTGCTGCCGTCGGTGAATATCACCTAGTGTTGCCAAATGACAATACTATGATTTTGAACAATTGTTACTATGTTCCTTCCATGGTTTGCAACATCATATCAGTTTCTTTAATTAATAAAGACGGATATAAGTTTGTTCTTGATAGAAATATCATGAACATTTTCCTTAATCAGGTATTGGTTGCAGAAAGTACACTATGTAATGGTATCTATGTTCTAAATCAAAATACAGTTCTCAATGTACAAAACACACGCAAGAGGAAGAATTCAGAAGTGAACGAATCCTACTTATGGTATTGTAGACTTGGTCATATCGGAGAGAAAAGACTGAGTAAGTTGCATAAAGATGGACTTTTGGATATGTTAGAATTTTCATCTTATGAAACTTGTCAATCTTGTCTCAAAGGAAAGATATCCAAATCTCCGTTCACCGGACACGGAGAAAGCGCAGCAGAACTCCTGGGACTCATACACAGTGATGTATATGGTCCAATGTCTATACGTGCATGGGGTGGGTTCTCGTATTTCATCACATTCACTGACGATCTCTCTAGGTTCGGATATATGTATCTCATGAAACACAAATTTGAAGCTTTTGAGAAATTCAAAGAATACAAGAATGATGTAAAGAACCAGATTGGCAAAAGTATTAAGATCCTCCGGTCTGATAGAGAAGGGGAGTACTTGAGCGCGGAATTCCGGGACCTTCTAAAAGAGAATGGTATTCTCTCTCAGCTTACTCCTCCGTATACACCACAGCACAACGGTGTATCGGAGAGGAGGAATCATACCCTATTAGATATGGTTAGCTCCATGATGAGTAGGGCTGAGTTGCCTTTTTCATTTTGGGAACATGCGCTATTGACAGCAGCATATCTGTTGAATGATGTTCTATCCAAATCAGTGCCTGAGACACCATTCGAGATATGGAATGGTAAAATACCGTATCTTAAATGTATTAAGATATGGGGTTGTTCGACCTATGTTAAAGTACAAAATCCGGACAAACTTCAGGCTCGTTCAGTCTTATGTAAGTTTGTGGGATATCCTAAGGATTGAATAAGATATCTGTTCTGTAAGTCCACGATAGCGCCCCGGCCGTCTAATAGACGCCAAATACGGAACAAAAACTTTTTATAAACTGGCGCTATCGTGTACCGTAATCTGGATCTGCCATTAAAGCTAAACTAACAAACTACAAAGTGGGTAGAAGAGTTATACCGACCGATCCGAGTCCTTCGGTCTTCAACCATCATCCCACGCTTGTTGCGGCTGCTCCGATCTTCTGAATTTTCATTCTTCTAGTCCAGGTGGCACCACGTCGACGGATCTTTAAACGGGCTCCCGCCTCTGAACCGAGGCAACTCGCTCGTCAAGTTTGCTAAAAAAGACGACCAAGATAATGAGAGAATGAGTAGAACACTTTGACTCGTTACGTCCAAGGCTATGGACGAACGGTTAATGAAGTTGCCATTTGAATCGGGTAAATGAGAAATTGGCATATCAAATTTCTATGAACCTAAACTACTATCATAATCTTTTCTTCAAATGAACCACACACTCATAAGAGGGGAGGGGCCGGCCATATAAAGAGGGAGGGTGAGTGTAGGAGGGAGAGGAAGGTGACCATAACACTAATGAGTCATGTTTACACCTAGTATGAACATAATTAAAGCAAAGGATGAATCATCAACCTAGTCACCAAAACCATTAATGCAATAATCAATGCACTAATGACTCACCATCCTAGTCACCTTCTAGAAACTTCTACACTCATCTCAAGAAAAGATAAATCCGTCTCTAACCGAATGTTAAATACGGCCGATAGAAAGCTGGAAACTGGCAACTTCCAAAAGTGATCCTGAAACGAATTTCAGGATAACCCCGTAAAAGTATAAACATACCTGCATTTGTATTACGACCGAATACAAATGCAACTGAGACAAAGATATTATATCTATACAGTAAAATACTCAGATCGGGCTTAAACCAAAGCCGACCAGTATTATCTGCCCGAAAAATGACACGTGCGAAAACGCACGTGTATTTTCCGAACCTTGCCATAAAACCATACGGCCTCTACAACGTTTCGTCTGAACTTGGGAAAGTGTCTGTAGGGGACTCTAATGACTCATCAACATACTGGCACTGGGTACAACCTCTAGCACGTCAGAGGTACAAGCTATACGTAACGGTTTGCTTATGTATTGATTGGAAGGGAAGCTGACGAGCGAACTCATCCCTAAACCCTACTGAGCCTAACAGTGACAATATACATACAGTCCGGTTCGTTCGTCTATGAGTATCGCATATCGGGCCTAGGGGGCTGGTAACGTCAGACCCCCAATAGCGGTATAAGCCGTGTCAGAGAGTGGCCCAGAACACCCTGAGATACTACTGGAGTACTTACCAATAAATCTCCTGCCTCGGCCGAGGGCTTTTTGTAATGGCACTCCTAGACACAGCGCGATCTCACCCCTAATACCGGGAGAGACGAATCCCCTGCCGATCTGCTCACTTGCCTCCAATGTGGCTCGGGACTGTACCCAACTAAAACCTGTTTGCACAACTCCTTTGAGCATGGTAGGGTAGTAATCTAAGCACAGTGGGAACTCACACGAGACAAATGACGACCTCAAGTCGATGAACTAACCTGTACACATGTCACCAGGGAACTGCTATCTGACGATATGTATAATACCAACTAGCATGTTCCCGGCGAGTCCTGTCTGGTGTACTCATAACCCAATGAGCACCTGTATACATCTTAGGTGAACCAACTGACACCAATGACTTGTGAGACCGGCCATCGCCCCTCGTCTGGGTCTCGACTGTATACACTAGTCTAATCTGGAGTATCGATGCCCTGTCTCGAAACTCCCACGACTAGGGACACTTTAAGGATGTGCTTACAGACCCCAGCTCCCACGTATATGATCACCATCATACTACTGGTAGTCAAGCAAGAATCCTATGGGCTCTATTATCATGCAATAGTGAACTAAAGCATGTATACGATGATAAAGACAAACCAGATAGCATACTATCATCTTGAGCAAGACTGTCATATCGGTATAGGTCCTGCCTCAATCATTGCAATCACGTACCTGCGAACCAATAATTGACTTTGAGGGCACTATCTCCAACAATCTCCCACTTGCACTCAAGGCTAATTATTGCGATGTCGCATACTCACAGCCCGTGTGATACCGAACACCCAACTCCTCTACTAATCAGTTTCACAAAGCTAGTTTGTACAACTCTTATGTTCGAGAAATAGCCTCAGTGAGTGGATCCGCCCTGATGTTTCTTTCTATGTCTCTCTTAATCTCAACTTCGAGGAGAAAACCATCTCCCGAATCGAGTAATACCTGTCTTAGAATATGTCTGAATATCTGATGAGACCTAGTTCATAAATGAACTCCAAATCCAAACTTCTTAGACTGTATCGGTAACTGAACCTAATCAGTATCCAGCACCATGCCTCCCACAGTATCCTCTTGGACCACCTGTCCATAATACTGTCCCTCGTCAGAGGGAAAACTATAACTGTAACAATCACTCTGTCATCCATGTCACCTTGCAAGCTTGGAATGATAACCGTTTCCTGAAGGAGGCTGCCGTTATCAAATCCGTAGAACATACACTCATGTTCTAAAACCGCTTCCTTATGTTTCTTCAGGATTGGATTAATATAAACTTATCACAACTAGTGTAAATACAACATCTGGTGTGGTACTTGACATCTCACGATTGATTCAATTGCCCAAGTAAGTGATCTGCCAATCATGCGTATCCTTATCCCCTTTAGTCTATAAAACACCTTTAGAGAGGGTGACTCCATCATCTGCAGGTACACCACCATGCCAGGAGTCATATGTTCTAAATACCATTAGAGTATTGTCAAAGTACCCATATTAGGAAACTACCCAAATCTAGATCTAAAACCATAGATCTAGTAATCAGAATGTCTGATATTATATCCATATCCTTTGTGGAGAAACAACTGTGTGACGACCACAGTACAACCGATCGTAGTATAGGAATTTTACTTCCTACTCTGTGTATGTCATCCAAATACCAGGACATCACACCCTACTACCTTCTTAACAGATCCATCCCCTATTCTGATGAAGTCAAAGCCATGACTATCACATCAAAATTAGATGATCTATCTCCGCTATATCCGCTCAAGTCTATAAATAGACATAAGCTACTTGCCCACTATGCTTCCGCTGCTTCCACTGACTACAACAACCCTCTGGCAGAATAATATATACGTACACTTCTAAAGCTAGTTTAGAACGACGCTATACTTATCCTCCTGCCGGGTCTCATAGTCTAGAACAACAGTAGTGTCAAGTCTAGGCAAACAAGAACCTCCCTGTCACCGTCCTTGAGGCTACCGGAGTACCTCTCGGGTGTTTGAGGTTACCCACCATGTCTGCGGAGTGGCTATTGGAATGTCAAACCTGATTGAATATATAGGTCCTATTAAATTTTCCATAATCGTTTGCGGTTCTGGAATCACTTCCAGTTCTACCATACTCCAACTACTATTTTCCAAAAAAAAAATCCATTTTACTAAAACTGTGGCGAGTCAAGAACAGTATCACTATTGATCTTCTAGATGGTAGAAATGTCAACCCTCGTCAAAGCCAGGATCAACCCACAAACTGCCATTACAGAAACGTGCCTTGAGTTATCCAGTGTTTAGTTTTAAGCATAAGCTGGACAACTCTCCTTATCTTAACATCGTTAAGATATGAATTATTCTATATCCAATATAGAAACAGAGGTACTGATTTAATTGGAACCAGATTCAAATCATGCAGCTGTCTCCAGTGCATATCAACTTAATGGAGAGAGGCTAATCAGCATTACTCAACTTAGGAATCCATCCAATTATGAGTAACCTGAAAGAGAAACAAGTTTCTTTAAACCATTACTATCATATGAATACCAATCACAAGAATCTACATCTTCAATCTCTTTGAAGAATCCCGATACTTGCGATACCTGGTTCTCTACTTTATTCTTATATCCACAACTTCTCAAAACTTAGACATTGTATTTCTACGAAACACTTGTCTAAAAACTAGAGAAGTTACAAGTAAACAGAACATAATACGTGGACCTACCCCTTTGTCCTTACGGACACTGGAAAACATACAGTACTCTGTATAAGTCCGCTGAGTTGAATAACTCATAACCTGTGTATCGTAGGTTAAAAACTGTACCCAGGCGATTTCCTCAAATATCACCAATTACAACGAATTCCGATATAATGAGGATGATCACCTAATTCCCAATAAATTACTCCCACTCATCATCTGTAAAACCATACAGATATGAGAATGAAACCTGGTAAATACATACCCTGGAGTAAGTATGTAATCGAAAAATCAGTTTACAATTAACAATGCACTGTGAAACTGAAACATGAAAATGTTTCGTAGGGGTATCCTGGTATTTTTAGTAATGCCTCTTCCATAATCCAATTCATGAATATAACTGTATATTTCTTTGCCATCTCTCCAAATCCCTTTATTTGTCTTTTAGTCGTTGCCTTCTGTACACCTTCGTTAGGCTAAATGGTTTTCTTCCTTCCCTACCGTTCGGCATCAGCCTATGGTTTGGAATAAGACTATCCAATAAGCGTAATAGGTGTACTCTCCTAAACTAAGAAGTACTCACAACTTGAGAGAAGGTGATGATAAAAGACAACTGAATAATACCTTATTCTATTTCTCCCGAATTGGAAAAAAAGCAAGGGTGAAATAGGAGTGGCGATGAAGTACATGGTTTGGTCATGAATGTTTAGCAGTCGAAATTTACTTTGCCCTCTTTCTAATCCCTTTTAATTTTTTCTTTAGTTATTACCTTCTGTACACCCTACTTAGGCTAATTGGTTTTCTTCATTCCCTACCTTTCGGCACCTGCCTATGGTTTGGAATAAGACTATCCAATAAGCGTAATAGGTGTACTCTCCTATACTAAGGAGCTCTCGCAACCTGAGAGAAGGTGATAATAAAAGACAACTGAATAAACTAATTCTATTTCTCCTGAACCTGGATCCATCCTCGAAGAAGTCCGTTCGAGTTCGTATATAACCATACGATGGATCTATCCAATGGAAGTGGATGTCCGTAGTAATACGGGGTTTTCTAAGAAATACAAAGGGTAAAAGAAGGAGCGGCAATGACTTATGCAACTTGGACAATCCAAAAGCCAGTATTTTAAGAAGGTTCGGTCAACTTGGTCACTGAGTCATAGTCTAGGGTCGGTCAAAGGTCGCTGCCAAAAAGAGAGATAAAAGAAACACTCTGCGTGCACTCTAACCAAGATCAGAATGGTTATCATTTTATCTAATCAGGAAACCTCCCACTGTAATCTCAAATTCTCCTCCAAACCTGAAAGAAGAATTAGTCGGGATCACCCGAAGAGTAAACCAACTCATCAGTGAGAATCGAGAATCGGGATCCAACTATCATCGCATGATAACTTGATGGAAGCCACTCAAGTTATCACACTCAAGAAGGTATGCGCATGCTTGGCAAGATTCCTGTATGTTTGAAACTCGCGATGTGATTTTTGCCTCATGCTCTTATGACCTTGACGAAGGTCAACAAATCATAAGTCACATGTCAAGTTTTACCTGTCATTGTCCAAGTTAATTTGAACCCACCCGTACAAGCCCTTGACGAAGGTCAACAAGGCTATACGACTGTCCCAAACGAACACATCTATCTATGCAACAAATGAATACCCCGTAGCTACCAAGCACTATGCCTTGACGAAAGTCAACAAACATAGCTTGAATACTACTGACCATCCATAAGAAATGACGGAGGGCTACGGCTGGTTTTTGGCGAAAAACCTTTAACGTAACGAACTTGATATCGCTGAAGGAACCTGATAGCTTTTTATAAAAAATATAGTAGCGAAAATCCTTTGCTAAAGAGGTCACTCCCGGTGAAGGGATCTCGGCTCTTTCCTCGTGGAATGAGGTGCAGGATATTCCAACTGAATACCGCGATGCAAAGCAACTTATAATCGACTATATTGAAGTTATTACCCTGACGTAAACTTCTGCCCAAAGGGTCATTCCCTGTGAAGGGATCTCGGCCCTTGCCTCGTCGAATGAGGTGCAGGATATTCTAAACAGAATATCACTTTGCAAAACAAAAGGAAACATCTTTGTAATAACACCTTTTAAAATTTGTTCCAACAACATCAAATATAGGTTTGTTTTATCTTTGCATTGATAAGAATCAACGCAGTCCCATCAATCAATCACACCAGAAAAGAACGAAAATATAATGTACGTATATGTCATTCGCATTCGCCACAGGGTCCCGTCATCACCCGTTAGGTTACTTAACTAACGACAAAGCGGGGGCTGGACTAGCGCGGGTGTAAAACATATACAACATCTAATAGTATATATACCAATATACAATAATCGCTCCAGGCGTGATAATATGCAACATTACAGAAAAGTAATAAGCATCACAGAACAATACAGATAATCTGGGATCCCAGGGTTTCATAGAGCCGCAGCTGAAACCTGACGTTCCCCTGGTCGTGTGGATAGCCTGTGCAATGAAACCTAGACCCCTACGGGTGCGGCAAGTTACCCGCAAAAACCTGAAGCGAGGTAGTCCCCCACAGCATAGTGAATGGAACACCGGCACTTCACGGAATCCGGTAAATTGAGCACCCCTCCTTGGGTCAACCGTGCCCCCTACGAGTGCGGCGAATAGTCTGCCAATTCTAGAGTAAGGTCCCTTTTCCTCTCAAAGCCATGAGATACAGACCCGTTGCCCTTCAGAACCCGGCTATCCGTGCACTCCTTCGCGGGATAAACCTAGTACAGAAATGAAAAATATACAACGGGTACATCGACCTCAACCCGGTCGTGCCCCAAAAGAATATTATACAACAGGCAGTGACGGCAGTCCACATGTTGGATTCTCTCCCCGCAATATCAAATGTACAAATAAATCCAAAACAGCACTATCATTGCACCCTGCTATCCACCACGACATATCCACAACATCACAGCACAACACAGAACATCAACGCGAATGTCACGTTTGCAAACCCGTCTAAAAGAACTATAGCAATCAGACACGGTTTACCGATCAAATGACATTCCCGGTCGGAGATATAATGTAAATACTGCATACTAACAAATTTAAAATTTCGATCGACTAAATTTCCCGAAGTGGGCCCCACGTATATCTGCTGTACAGTAACAAAATCTGGGCCCAAAAGAACTATACCAAAAACCACAATTTCCAACAATGAAGCTCTCTGGGAAAATTGATGCACTGTTCCCACTAAAGCGCCGTGGTTCCGCGGTCAAACCCTAGGTTTGACCGCGGATCCGCGGTGCTCTTGTGGGATCACGTGCCCATCTTTTTCCAGTATGCTTAGAAAACCCTGCACGCTTTTCTGTGATGTGAAAAATTATTTTTATTCCCTTTAAAAAATCGACAGAAACTTGTGTGCTAAAAAATGTGATTTCGGAAATTCCGTTCGATCGATCTTTTAAATGTGTTAGCACAAGTTAGTATAGCTTAATGGTTAGGCTCTGATACCACTGTAAGTCCACGGTAGCGCCCCGGCCGTCTAACAGACGCCAAATGCGGAACAAAAACTTTTTATAAACTGGCGCTATCGTGTACCGTAACCCGGATCTGCCATTAAAGCTAAACTAACAAACTACAAAGTGGGTAGAAGAGTTATACCGAATGATCCGAGTCCTTCGGTCTTCCACCATCATCCCACACTTGTTTCGGCTGCTCCGATCTTCTGAATCTTCAATCTTCTCGTCCAGGTGGCACCACGTCGACGGATCTTTAAACGGGCGCCCGCCTCTGAACCGAGGCAACTCGCTCGTCAAGTTTGCTAAAAGAGACGACCAAGATGATGTAGAAAATGAGTAGAACACTTTGTCTCGTGACGTCCAAGGCTATGGACGAACGGTTAATGAAGTTGCCATTTGAATCGGGTAAATGAGAAATTGGCATACCAAATTTCCATGAATCTAAACTACTATCATAATCTTTTCTTCAAATGAACCACACACTCATAAGAGGGGAGGGGCCGGACATATAAAGAGGGAGGGTGAGTGTAGGAGGGAGAGGAAGGTGACCATAACACTAATGAGTCATGTTTACACCTAGTATGAACATAATTAAAGCAAAGGATGAATCATCAACCTAGTCACCAAAACCATTAATGCAATAATCAATACACTAATGACTCACCATCCTAGTCACCTTCTATAAACTTCTACACTCATCTCAAGAAAAGATAAATCCGTATTTAACCGAATGTTAAATACGGCCGATAGAAAATTGGAAACCGGCAACTTCCAAAAGTGATCCTGAAACGAATTTCAGGATAACCCCATAACAGTATAAACATACCTGGATTTGTATTACGACCTAATACAAATGCAACTGAGACAAAGATATTATATCTACACAGTATAATACTCAGATCCGGCTTAAACCAAAGCCGACCAGTATTATCTTCCCGAAAAATGACATGTGCGAAAACGCACGTGTATTTTCCGAACCTTGCCATAAAACCATACGGCCTCTACAACGTTTCGCCCGAACTTGGGAAAGTGTCTGTGGGGGACTCTAAGGACTCATCAACACACTGGCACTGGGTATAACCTCTAGCACGTCAGAAGTACAAGCTGTACGTAACGGTTTGCCTATGTATTGATTGGAAGGGAAGCTGACAAGCGAACACATCCCTAAACCCTACTAAGCCTAACACTGACAATATACATACAGTTCGTTCCGTTCATCTATGAGTATCGCATATCGGGCCTAGGGGGCTGGTAACGTCAGACCCCCAATAGCGGTATAAGTTGTATCAAAGAGTGGCCCAGAACACCCTGAGATACTACTGGAGTACCTACCAGTAAATCTCCTGCCTCGGCCGAGGGCTTTGTGTAATGGCTCTCCTAGACACAGCGCGATCTCACCCCCAATACCAGGAGAGACGAATCCTCTGCCGATCCGCTCACTTGCCTCCAATGTGGCTCGGGACTGTACCCAACTAAAACCTGTTTGCACAACTCCTTTAAGCGTGGTAAGGTAGTAATCTAAGCACAGTGGGAACTCACACGAGACAAATGACGACCTAAGGTCGATGAACTAACCTGTATACATGTCACCAGGGAACTGCTATCTGACGATATGTATAATACCAACTAGCATGTTCCCGGCGAGTCCTGTCTGGTGTACTCATAACCCAATAAGCACCTGTATACATCTTAGGTGAACCAACAGACACCAATGGCTTGTGAGACCGGCCATCGCCCCTCATCGGAGTCTCGACTGTATACACTAGTCTACTCTGGAGTATCGATGCCCTGTCTCGAAACTCCCACGACTAGGGACACTTTAAGGATGTGCTTACAGACCCCAGCTCCTACGTATATGATCGCCATCATACTGCTGGTAGTCAAGCAAGAATCCTATGGGCTCTATCATCATGCAATAGTGAACTAAAGCATGTATACGATGATAAAGACAAACCAGATAGCATACTATCATCTTGAGCAAGACTGTCATATCGGTATAGGTCCTGCCTCAATCATTGCAATCACGTACCTGCGAACCAATAATTGACTTTGAGGGCACTATCTCCAACATGTTCTACCACACCGAGGAACAGAAGGTGTTTGCACCTCGCCACACCACCTTTTTTGAGTGGCAATTTCTTGCAAAAGAAACATGTAGGAGTACGGTAAAACTGGAAGAAATTCAGCCACCACAAACTCAAGCTGAAGAATTGGTGGAACCTCAAGATTCAATTACCCAGACAAACCTCGGCCACTCTGTAGATCTGGTAGGATTTCTCATCTGCCCGAGAGATACTACGATTTTCTCATAGACGAGGATCGAGAAGATTGCATCTTGGAAGAAGATGATCCTACTAATTTCAGGCAGGCTATTATCAGTACGGACTCTGATATTTGGCTGGATGTTATGCGATCCGAAATGGAGTCCATGTACACCAATAAAGTGTGGACCTTAGATATTGCTCCACCTGGGGTAAAACCCGTTGGATGCAAATGGATCTACAAAAGAAATTTGGTATAGATGGGCAGGTGGAAACCTATAAGGCTAGACTTGTTGCAAAAGGTTTTCTTCAAAGACTAGATATGGACTATGACGAAACCTTTTCTCCAGTGGCTATGCTCAAATCCATTCGGATCTTACTTGCCATTGCTTCCTTCCATGACTATGAGATCTGGCAGTTGGACGTAAAAACGGATTTTCTGAACGAAAGTTTAGAAGAGTGCGTTTATATGGATCAGCCGGAAGGTTTCGTAGACAGTGGGAGCAGCGGGAATGTGTGCAAGTTGCTTAAATCCATTTATGGATTAAAGTAGGTATCGCGGAGCTGGAACATCTGTTTTGATGAAACAGTTAAGGGATTTGACTTCATCAAGAACGAGGATGAGCCTTGTATATATAAGAAGATTGTAGGCCGAACTGTTGTATTCCTAGTCTTGTACGTGGACGACACTCTTTTGATAAGAAATGATATTCCTATGCTACAATCGATCAAGCTATTCTTGTCACAAAAGTTCTCCATGAAAGACCTGGGTGATGCCTCATACATTCTGGGATCAGGATCTACAGAGATAGATCCAAGAGATTACTCGGACTCTCGCAGTCCAGGTATATAGAGAGCATACTAAAGAGAATTACTATGGAAGATTCCAAGTGCGGTAACATACTCGCATTGCACGGAATCACCCTCTCTAAGGAGATGTCTTCCAAGACTGATGAGGAGAGGATTCGCATGAGCACTATAGCCTACACTTCGGCGGCAGGATCTATAATGTATGTGATGCTATGTACAAGGCCAGATGTAGCTTATGCGTTAAGCGTGGTGAGCCGGTATCAGTCGAACCCAGGTGAGGACCACTGGACAGCAGTAAAGAACATTCTCAAATACCTGAGAAGGACTAAGGAGATGTTCTTGGTTTACGGTAATGGAGACCTAAAGGTCGAGTCCTTTACCGATTCAAGCTTCCAGAGTGACAAGGGTGACAACAAGTATGTCTCGGGTTTTGTGTTTACCTTCAACGGAGGAGCGGTGTGTTGGAAAAGCTCCAAATAGGATACCGTTGCAGACTCGACGATGGAGGCTGAATACATTGCTGTGAGCGATGCCCCAAAAGAGGCGGTCTGGATGAAAAAGTTCATTAGTGAACTTCAGGTAGTTCCATCCATTGTTGACCCAAATACCTTTATATTGCGATAACAATGGGGCTATAGCTTTAGCGAAGGAACCACGGTCCCATCAGAAATCCAGGCACATCTTAAGGCGGCATTACCTGATCAGGGAGATCATTGATCACCGGGAGATCGAGGTGTAGAGGGTGGACAAAAAAGACAACACTACGGATCCATTCACCAAGCCCCTTCCTCAAGTACGGTTCGAGAGACTTTTTGAGATGTTGGGTATGCGGTACGCCAACAGCTGGCCCTAGAGCAGATGTTGGATCCTCGGTACGCCAATATATGGCCTTAGTGCAAGTGGGAGATTGTTGAGCATGTATGCCCTAGAGGCCATTATTGTATATGTATACATATGGATGCTTGGATATATATATGTACAGGACAGTCTTACTCGATATGATAGTATGCTATCTGGTTTGTCTTTATCTTAACATGTGTATATTTTACTTGCTATTACATATCTTTTATATATGTTGATAAAGCCCGTAGGATTATTGCTAGACTACCTGCGTTGTGATGGCGATCATACTTGTGGGAGCTGGGTAGTCGGTACGCACATCCTTAAATGGTCCCTAGTCGTGGGAGTATCGAGACTGGGCATCGATATTCCAAAGTAGACTAGTGTATACATTTCTAGACCCCGACGAGAGGCGATGGTATGGTCCCATAACCATTGGTCTTTCGCACCTAAGATCGTATACAGGTGCTCACTGGGGGTAAGTACACCGGACGGACTCGCCGAGAACTTCCAGATGGTACTATACCTATCATCAGATGGATGTTCTCAGGTGACATGAGTATATGTTAGTCTTTAGACCTGAGATTGTCATTTGTCTCGTGTGAGTTCTCACTGTGCTTTGATCACTATCCTACCATGTCTCTCTTGAGTCGTGCAAACAGGTTTTGGTTGGGTACAGACCCGAGCCACATGGAGGCAGTGAGCGATTGTTGGGGATTCGTCTCTTCCGGTATTGGGAGTCAATATCGCACTGTGTTCGATTAGTCATGACCATAAGACCTTGACCAAGGCAGTTGGGATTTATTGATAGGCTAATCAGTAGTTTCCCGGATTGGTCCTGAGCCGCATCAGCACGAATTACCAGGTTATTAGGGTCTGACGTTTACCACCCCATAGACCCGGTATGCGATGCTCTCAGACGAAGAGACCGGACTGTACGAAGATTGTCACAGATAGGCTCAGTAGGGATCCAGATGAGTTTGCTCGTCGGCCTTCCTTTTTGACAGGTACCCGGGTAGCCGTTATGTACAGCTAGTGCCGCTGACGTGCTTGTGGTTATGGATTTATCCAGTAACTCACTGCCGGCATACTATCGAGTCTTTAGAGTCCCACACAGAGAGTCTCTCTGGTTCAGGCGAAATGATGTAGTAGCCGTATTGGATACGTGCAGGGTCTCGATCGATTGATGTACCTTATACTCGGACTTTCGATCGGACAGTTGGTAATACTAGCCAGCTCGGGTTTGAGCCGGATTATTAAATCAGGTATTGATTTAATAGTTTACATATATGTATTTCGATATGTATATTCTAGTGTTACGTTCTTCTTGTTATTCTATCTCTTTGGGCATTCGTGTTTTTATCCGAATGCAGATATGTATATACAGCAGACTGTAATCTATATTTTATTACAGATTACCTTCTAGAAGGTGGACACCATATCATGGACTTTTCCATTTATTGATAAATGGAAATGAGGTGGAAATTAAGGAGAGGGAGGCATGGTGAGTGGCATGGCTTCAATAATTCACAAATGAATTCTTTATTCATTTGTGGTTACTATTGAAGCATGGCTACACTTGTTTATTCATGAAAATTCATACACAAAACCATGGTGTTGATTTTCTCTCACATGTATGCTTCATTATTCTTGAGCTCCCATTTTTCTTCACCTCCTCCCTCCTATTGAGTTTCCTCTACCTTCATCATCTTCCTCTTCACTACCCTTCTTATGAGTTGAGAAACAAGTGAAGTGCCAAAAAAGAGATAGTAAAACACTTAGATCTTCATACTATATCTTGAACTGCTTGGTTTAGCAACCCAAGTTCTCTAGTTGCTCCAATTGACATACTGTGTGGAGCTAAAGCCATGGATCACATCCCTCAGGTGGATCATCTACGACAAAGGAGGACCGGAGAACAAGCTCGATCCCGGAGAACCGATGGAGAGGGAAAAGAAGATCAAGCATGTTCAAGATGGTCACTTGGAGCTAACGACAAGGAAAGAAGACCAAAGGACTTGGATCGTTTGGTAAGACTTCTTTCATAGTAGTTAGTTCATTTCATTTAGTTTTGCTAGATAGGTTTACGGAAAGATCCGGGTTTTCATTGGGTTAACTTAGCGTCGTTTTTAAACTAGTAAGAAAAATTTTGTTCCGCAAACCGCCAGGATTGGTGGCTCCGGCGTTAAGGTAACCCAACACACCCCACGTGAGCATCAGCGCTCAAGTCAAAATCAGTAGAATTAAATTCTACATGAGGATATTTGCCTAACAAAAGTTGGGATATTCTCTGTTAAACAGAGCCGTTGGATCAAAGATCAAATAGTGATGATAAATCATCAAACAATAGAATTAAATTCTATTCTGAGAAATATTTTTCCTCAATCTTTACAAACAAAAAAGGTTGCTCTCTGTAAAACAGAGAATGCTTGGATTAAAAATGCAATGGCGATTAAAAATCACCGCTTAACAGAATAAAATTCTGTACAAGGGAAAATATTTCCCCAATCTTGTTACAAAAAATAAGAAAACATATTCTGTAAAACAGAAGCAATTGGATCAAAGATCCAATGGTGGGTAAAATTCCTTAAATCAATTTTGAGACCAATTAAATCAATTAGAATCTCTCAACAATAGATTTTCTCAAAACTAATTAAAAAACTTGCCTGTACTATATAAAGGACTCGAGACTTCAAGTCTCATATAGAGGGAACCCCTATAAGTTTCTGAAAAAAATACAAAAAGCTTTCAAAACAACAGAGAATTCAATTCTCAATAAGAGAAGAAGACTTTCTCCCTCAAAACCTTAGGTAAAGAAAACATAGAGATCAAAATATCTCTTTTTACCTATCTAAGGGTTTAATCCTTCTCAAAGAACTTAGTTCTTTTTCTGGATCAAAGATCCACAGGACAAGTCTCCCACAAGTTGAGAATTTAATTCTTATCGGGGAGATCTTGTTCTTGAGAATAAAAAATTCAGTAAAGAACTAGATTAAAAAGAAAGAAAGAAAAAGAAAAAGAACATGTGTTTTGGGAATTTAATTCCTCCGAAATTAGGATTTAACACTACATAAAGAACTTAGTTCTTATAAAAAAAGAGAAGAACTTAGTTCTCCAATGGAAAAAAAACGATCCAAGGTCCCGAAAATAGAGATCTTGATGATAATTAATGGCCAAATTGGTATTAACGGAGATTTAATCTCTAAAAAAGAAAAGTGGTTAGCGCCTCACGTGTTTCCCATATGGGCGCCCTCCTAATAGCGCCCAGCGCCTCATGTGAAAAACACACGGGTGCCCGAAGCAGAAGGTCGGCGCCTCACGTGAAACATACGTGGGTGCTGAATAAAAGTGTTAGTTATATGTATGCCCTAGAGGCCATTACTGTACATTGGATGTATATTGTAGTGGATGCTGGGACATATATAGGTAAGACTTTCTTGCTCGACATGATAGTACGCTATCCGGTTGCTCTCTATCTTAACATGTATACTTTCTATCTCTCTGTTACATGTTGATAAAGCCCTTAGGATGTGTACTCGACTTCCAGGACTATGATGTAGATCATACTAGTGGGGCCTGGGTAGTCCATGAGTACATCCTTCAATATTCCTAGTCGTGGGAATATCGAAACGGGGCATCGATATTCCAGAGTAGACTAGCGTATATCTTCTCGACCCATGTGATGGGCGATGGATGATCCCATATCCATTGGTGTGCGACATCAGAGATGGTATGCGGGTGCTCAGTGGAGACTGGGTACACTGAACGGACTCGCCGAGAACTCCCAGATGGTATTATACCTCATGTCAGATGGCAGTTCTCTGGTGACACTGGTACAGCTTAGTCTGTTGACCCGAGATCGTCATAGAGTTTTGTGTGTCTCCCACTGTGCTTTGATTTCCACCCTACCACGGCTCTACTGAGTCGTGCAAACAGGTGGTTTTTGGGTACAGTCCCGATTCACATGGAGGCAATGAGCGATAGGAGGGGATTCGTCTTTCCCGGTATTGGGGGTTGATGTTGCGCTATGCTCGACTGGCCATAACAGGAAATCCCTGGCCAGGGTTGCAGTGATATACTGGTAAGAGTTATCAGTAGTTTCACGAATGTTATGGACCTTACGTCGGCATGACTTATCGAGCTATTGGGGTCTGACGTTTACCACCCCTAGGCGAGATATGCGACATATCAGACGAACAGACCGGACTGTACGGTAAGTGTTACTGGTTGGATTCACAGGAGTGTGAGCGGGCTTGCTCGTCGATCTTCTGATCGCTCAATACCCGGGTGGCCGTTACGTTTAGCAGACTGCTTGCGGCTTATGGGTGTTTGATATGATCATCACCTGCTGCCGGCGTATTGACGAGTCTTTAGAGTCCTAAACAGAGGTTTCCTGGCTCAAGCGAAACGAAATAGGAGCGCATATGAGATATGTGAGGGACCGAGAATAATGCGTGTATGTGATACCGTATTCCATTCTCGCGATGAATGTATATATTGGTTATATGTGATATAACCTAGTTATCGAATCAAGGATTGATTCGATAAGCCGATATATTGGATATTAGTCGGTTATATGCGATATGACCGAATCGTTAAATCAAGTATTGATTTAATGATTTAATGAATAACTGTATATTTGATATATTACTTTGTATTAACTAGTATTGGTTCACTTTAAATGGATTTTTTCACTTGAAATACACAAGTTGTATATGTGATATACTTTTGTGCACTTGTTTGTATCATGTTTGATGATACATGCAAACTTGGGTTTGTGTAAAGAATTAAACCATGGTTATGTTAATGGTTAGGGTTTTGATTTACTTACTTATTCATTTATTTATTTATTCATTAATTCATTTTGGGCAAAAATGAAATGGTGGCTTAGTTTGTTTTGTTGTTGAAGCTTCATGAAGCTTTGACTAAATGACCATTTTGTCTTCATGTCCTAACCCTAACCATTCAACTAAACCCTAGTTAATTCTCTACACTTAACCATGGTTGTAAATATGATAAGTATCATTTTATTTCCTATTTTTAATATTCTTATCATATTCTTTTTCTTCTTCTTCTTCTTCTTCAACAAAGAAGAAAGCTTGCAACCTTTAATGGTAACTTGAGAAAAAGAGTGAGAAATCCAATTCTAAAGTGAATCCACTTCCTATTTCTTCATCCTCTACCACTTGCCAAGTAGTATAGGGTGTTTTCTTCACAAGTTTCATGACTTGGTGAAGTTGGAGTTTGATCTTGAGTTGCCTCGACGTAGATCATCTTCGGTATCGAAGTCGACGACCTAACCCGATCTTTTCTCCGATGAGACCACCGCGAGAGTCTAGGATTCCGATGGGTACAGCGGAGGGACGTCATCACGGAGCTAGAGAGGTAGAGGATCGGATCTACAAAGGTTGTAGCCCCTTTCTTTTTAGTTAAAGTTGTTTACTTGCATTGCATCGCCTATACATCTAGTTAACGATCCGTATTAGGGTTTGTAGGCACATAAAAAATTTTGAATTGGCCATATTTGATCACTTGTAGAACCTCATGGGTGTGCCTAGGAACCCTACAGTGGTATCAAAGCCTAGCTAGAGCCTTAGGCGATGCGTAGACGGAGTTAGAAGTCCGATCGAACCGAAACCCTAATCTAAATTTGCTCTCTAGACATTTTTTCAAAACTGGGTTTTTTCCAGATTAAAAATTCATAAAAAATTAAACAGGAAGATCTAAGAATTATGGTGCAAAACGAGCTCCTGAATCGTCTAAACTGCCGCGGAACAGCGGCAGAAGCATGGCTTCTGCGGCGGTTCCGCGGCCGTATGGTCACATTGCCCAATAATTTTTGCACAGTAATTCCTATATTTTGGTTCTGGATTTTCTGAAATTTTTTAAATATCACTCAAGAGTTGAGTTTTCAGGGTTGTATTGGGAGTTCGTAAATTCGATCGGATTATCAAACTTTGTCTGTGTGTTTTCCGGAAATTTTAGAAAATGTTAAAAAGTTCGACCGGATATAAATACCCACTTTTTCCCCTGCCGGGAAATTTCCAATTGTTGGATTTTTCCGTAGTTTAACGACGTTCTAAGTAGTGCAAGTAACGCGATGGTCCCTCTAGAAGACAACAAACCTTAACTCGATTATGTGACAGTATTGAACTGCCCTTTGAACCTTAGGGTTTGGGGCAGTACGGCGTGCCACATGTGAGGCGTTTGCTTGACCCTTCTACGGCTGGACCGTTGGTACTGAGGCACGAAGTGAATGTTTTTAAACTTATTTCATGTGTTGAGCTGTTTCGGGAAAACTTGGGTGTTCGATTGTTCGATCGGAAAGTTTAACATTTTCTATTTATTTGGAATGTGATACAATAATTGGAATTCACAAGTAGTTATGAGATAACTGAATGAATGTTATAAACATAGCACTTTAGTCTCACTTGATCGGTTGCCACGGAATTTTGATGTGATCAAAAGTCCGTCGCAATCACGTAGCGTACGTGGACACTCGCCGGGTAAACTTAATAGACAGCCTCACCCCATAGCCCCGACCAAGTGACTGTAGGAGAACCCCGTCGCCGAAAGCATCCGTTCGGGTGCTCGCGGCAGCGGTGTTCCGCCTTGGTGCACTTCGTCGACGGTATCGGGGGTGTGGCCGTCCACTAAAGTTTGCGACGAGCATTCGATCAGGATGTCGGGAATCTTGTTGAATTGCCTGACTTGATATTGAAAAGAGTTTTCGATAATGAGACTAAAATGCGGAGTTTATAATTGTTAGGCATGCGATGTCTAAGGAATTCATTTGATTAGGCATGCGATATCTAAAGAGTTTGCGGATTCCAACTGTTGTAGTTTTACACTTTCTTTTCTGTGACCATAAGTGTAATATGTGATATCGCCGGTTTCGTTGCTATATGTCAACAACAATTGGGATACGCATGTTTACTTACGTTGATGACATGTGATGTTATGTGTTGCTGGATATGTTATATTGGATCGTCGTGTTTGAATAGCCGGGGGTTTTTATGTGAGATGAGTGTTTTTCCTTTTTCATTCATATAAAAACTTGTATGTAATATTCTTTTATTGGGGCACTTCCAGGTTGCGGATGTTGTCACCATTTTTATATTATTTACTTTTCCGCACTAGGATAGACCTAAGGAGGAGGGCACAAGTAACCGGGTTCTGGAGTCCAGAGGGAGACCAACTCGAGGAGTCGAGTCCGGGTCTCCTAACTCTAGAATTGGTAGGGTTGCTTGCCGCTCTCGTAGGGGTCTAGGGGTGTGGGATTGGCTATTCATCACGACCGTGGAATCCGTGTTTTATACTGGCTCGTATTAACAACACGGACGTCCTAGTATATCCAATATTTCATATGATATTTTATGCTGCGTTATCTGTGATGTGATCATATGATGTGTTCAGATAGATATTACATATAGTATATATGATATATTATATAGACGTTGCTTATGTTTTACACCCGTGCTAGCCCTGCCTCGTTCTGGCGTTAGTTACCTAACCTAACGGTGCAGACGGGACATCGAGGCGAATGTGGATGGCATAAGCGTACGTTATATTTATCTGTGATGTTTAGGTGGACTTAAATGATGGGACATTCATTAATGAGATTAATGAAAGAAAATAAACCTAATTGATATTGTGGAATCGAATTTCAAAAATAAAACAGGTAGCTACAGTTCTTGCTTTGCATCGCGGTTCATTATAGAACATCCTGCACCTTATTAGATGAGGAAAGGACCGAGATCCCTTCACCGGGAGTGACTCCTTTAGCAATAACTGGCAGATGCTACAACCCTCGGTTTGTATTTTGATCACCTCTATAGTTTCCGCTTTGCATAGTGATATATATGATATATCCCACACCTCATTCGACGAGGAAAGGGCCGACGATCCCTTCACCGGGAGTGACCCATTTAGCAAAACTAGAAAAGCTTCAAAAACATTCCATTTAAAAACCATTTGATTCCGCAACGAGATCAAGTTCAAAGCATTAAAGGTTTTCACAAAAACCATTCGCAACCCTCCGTCATTTTAGGAAGTAGAGTACTTAGTATTCGTGCTGTGTTTGTTGACCATAGTCAAGGCACAGTGTACGGTAGCTAAGTGATGTCTTCCTACACCACATATGATGCGATTAGTTAGGACAGTCGCGTAACTTTGTAGACCTTAGTTAAGGGTCATGTGGGTGGGTCTAATTAATCACGAAATGACGGGTAGAACTTGACAAGTACTTATGATTTGTTGACCATAGTTAAGATCATAGGTGCTAGGGGTAAAAATCTTTATCGGGAGTTTCAAGTGTTGAAATTTGCAATGAGATTGCATACCTTCTATGTGATAGTTGGATCCCGATACCCACTGTGAGTAATTGTTACTCCTGGAAGAGTTTTGCACTTTACAATTAGCCGATCAAGTAGGTGTCTAGAAAGGTGTCAATGGGGTTACGCCTCTGGGAAAACGAGGTTTACTGTAATTAGGTCCGTGCGAAAGCACGGGGAACCTCCCTCAAAGTACCGACACTGGCCTGGCTGAAAGATTGGCGAACTTGTAGAGTGTAATTAATCCCGGCTAGTCTTTCCTTTTAAGGTTTGAAGGAAGATTTGATAAAAACAGTGGGAGCCATCCTGATTAGATAAAATATATAACCAATCTAATCTTGCAAGAGCGCACGCAGAGTGTTTTCTTCTCTCTCTCTCCAGGTAGCGACTATATCACGCCTTAATCAAGATAATAATATGGATGTATTGACCGAACCCGCTTGTTATACTGAGCTGGAGAATGTTGGTCCCGCTCTAACTTATAATTGTTATAAGACAGAGCAGGAAATAGGGAAATACCAGAATTCCTATGCCACCCAAACGAAGAAAATGCATACGATGCATCTCCTTCGGGTGTGTTCATTACAAAGAACTGTTTCTCAGTATCCTCTGCATCCTCGGTATTTGATACCGGATCAGGATCCCAGATATGTAATCTATTACATAGGGCTACAGAAAGGTAGAAAACTGAGAACGGGTGATAAGTTTCATGAGACAGAAAACGGGGCAAGTGTTGCAGCCAAGTCTGTTGGTCACTGTCACCCTGTATTACCAAAATACATTGATTCTGAACGAATGTTATTAGATACCGAACCTGATATACAAAATCATATCAGTCTCTTTTACAAGTAAAGAAATGATAAAATTTTGTATTGTTGGATAATGTTTTGAACATTTCCTATATCAAAAGTTGATCGGTTCAGGCGCGTTATCTAAAAGCATTGACGTTCTAAATCAAACTACAGTTCTTAGTATACAGAACACACACAAGAGGAAGAGTTCAGAAATGAACGGATCCTTCTTGAGGCATTGTAGACTAGGTCACATCAATGTGACCCAACTGGCTGAAGTTACATTTTAGATGCATATTTAAATCAATTTGAATTTACATCTTGTGAAACTTGCCAGTCATGTCACAAAGATTAGATGACCATAGCTCTATTTATTGGAAACAGAGAAAGAGTTAGTAAACTCTTGGGACTGATATATGATGATGTATGTAAACTCCCCTGTCTACACATGCCAGGACCGGTTCTTTGTACTTCATTATATTCTCTGATAATCTCTCAAGATTCAGTCATAGGTTCCTGTTGAAACATAAGTCCGAAGCTTTTGAGGTATTCACAGAATATAAGTTGGAAGTAGAGAACCAAAATACGGGTATAAGTATTATGTCCTATGATAAGATCAGGGAGGAGAATACTTGTGCATGGAATCCTTGGACTATTCTAAAGGAAAATGAGATTCTCTCTCAGTATTACTCCTCTGAATACACTACTGCACAACGGTGTATCGGGGCAGAGCAATCACACAATATTAGATATGGTGTGCTCTATGATGAGTATTACTGAGTTACCTATTTCCTTTTGGGGTTGTGCACTTGAGAAGCTGCATACCTATTGAATTGGGTTCGAATCAAATCAGTGCCTACCACTCCATATGAGATATGGTATAGGAAGAGCCTATCTCTTAAGTAAGTTAAGATTTGGGATTGTCCGGCCTATGTCAAAAGCAAAATCCGGACAAGATCGAGGCAAGGTCAGTTCTGTAGAATTGGAAAGATTCTAGCTATACAAAACTGCAGCTGATGATTTGACAGAACCAAAGGATTCAATAGTTCCCGACGAACCTCAACCTCTCCGCCGATCTGGTAGGGTTCTTATCCGCTTAAGAGATACTTCGGTTTCTCGATGACAGTGGGAGCGAGGAATGCATCATGAGATGATGACCCAACTAGTTTCGAGCAGGCCATCGAGAGTAGGGACTCTGTAAGAATGGCTGGATGCTTAGAGATCTGAGATGGAATTCACATACACCAACAAAGTATGGACTTTGGTTGCGATATCTGAAGGGTTAAATCCCCATCAGGAGCAAGTATATCTTGAGAAGATTACTTGGTGCAGATGGAAAAGTTGAGACTTTCAAAGCTAGACTTGTTAAAGGTTTTCGTCATTGACCAGGCATGGATAATGATGAAACCTCTTCCAGGGACTATGCTTAAGTCCATCCAGATCCTACTTGCCATTGCTACATACCATGACTACGATATCTGGTGGTTAGGTGTCATGACTACTTTTCTAAATACTGATTTAGAAGAGAACGTCAATAAGTACACAGCCAGAGGGCTTCGTAAACAGTAGGAGCAGCGGAAACATGAGCAAGTTGCTTTACATAATAAAGCAGGCATCGCGGAGTTGGAACGTCTGTTTTGATGTGATAGTCAAAGTGTTTGACTTCATCAAAATGGTAGATGAACCTTGTATATACAAAACGGTAGTAGAGAGTAAGGTGGTTATCCTCGTATTGTACGTGGACAACATACTCTTGATAGGAAAAGAGTTTCCTATACTACGCTCGGTCAATCTCCACTTATCACAAGGATTCTCCAATAGGATCAAAGTGATACCTCCTAAATCCTGGGTTTCGGGTCTATGAGATAGATCTAAATGGATGTTAGGATTCTCACTAGCTGTAGTAAGATAGTATCAATCGATCATGAGGAGAATCACTGGAAAGGTTCCAGGGTGATAAAGACGACTGAATGTCAGTCACAGGCAATGTCTTTACCCTCAGTAAAGGGACGGTATGTTCGAAGAGTTCCAAGCTAGATACCGTGGCAAACTAGACGATAAAGGCTGGTAACATCGCTATCAAAGATGCTACCAAAGAGGCAGTTTGGGTGTATATTGGTTCATAAGATGAACTAGGTTCCTATCATTGTATGACAATGGAAGTGTGGTTTCGGCCCAGGAACCCTAGTCCCATCAGTGACCCAGACATATTCTGAGGCAGCATCGCTTGATTATGGAGATAGTTGATCTCCAGGGTGATCGAGGTTAGGAGAGTAGACTCAGAGGACAACACGGTGGATCCACTCACGAAGGCCTTTTCCCAAAGAGAGACTTTTAGGGGATGGTTGAGTATTAGATACTACAACTACTGCTACAGATGGCCCTAGTGCAACTGGGAGATTGTTAGTTATATGTATGCCCTAGAGGCCATTACTGTACATTGGATGTATATTGTAGTGGATGCTGGGATATATATAGGTAGGACTTTCTTGCTCGACATGATAGTACGCTATCTGGTTGCTCTTTATCTTAACATGTATACTTTCTGTCTCTCTGTTACATGTTGATAAAGCCCTTAAGATGTGTACTCGACTTCCAGGACTATGATGTAGATCATACTAGTGGGGCCTGGGCAGTCCATGAGTACATCCTTCAATGTTCCTAGTCGTGGGAATATCGAGACGGGGCATCGATATTCCAGAGTAGACTAGCGTATATCTTCTCGACCCATGTGATGGGCGATGGATGATCCCGTATCCATTGGTGTGTGACATCAGAGATGGTATGTGGGTGCTCAGTGGAAACTGGGTACACTGAACGGACTCGCCGAGAACTCCCAGATGGTATTATACCTCACGTCAGATGGCAGTTCTCTGGTAACACTGGTACAGCTTAGTCTGTTGACCCGAGATCGTCATAGAGTCTTGTGTGTCTCCCACTGTGCTTTGATTTCCACCCTACCACGACTCTATTGAGTCGTGCAAACAGGTGGTTTTTGGGTACAGTCCCGATTCACATGGAGGCAATGAGCGATAGGAGGGGATTCGTCTCTCCCAGTATTGGGGGTTGATGTTGCGCTATGCTCGACTGGCCATAACAGGAAATCCCTGGACAGGGTTGCAGTGATATACCGGTAAGAGTTATCAGTAGTTTCATGAATGTTATGGACCTTACGTCGGCATGACTTATCGAGCTATTGGGGTCTGACGTTTACCACCCTAGGCGAGATAAGCGACATATCAGACGAACAGACCGGACTGTACGGTAAGTGTTACTGGTTGGATTCACAGGAGTGTGAACGGGCTTGCTCGTCGATCTTCTGATCGCTCAATTCCCGGGTGGCCGTTACGTTTAGCAGACCGCTTGCGGCTTGTGGGTGTTTGATATGATAATCACCTGCTGCCGGCGTATTGACGAGTCTTTAGAGTCCTACACAGAGGTTTCTTGGCTCAAGCGAAATGAAATAGGAGCGCATATGAGATATGTGCGGGACCGAGAATAATGCGTTATGTGATACCGTATTCCATTCTCGTGATGAATGTATCGATTGGTTGTATGTGATATAACCTAGTTATCGAATCAAGGATTGATTCGATAAGCCGATATATTGGATATTAGTCGGTTATATGCGATATGACCGGATCGTTAAATCAAGTGTTGATTTAATGATTTAATGCATAATTGTATATTTGATATATTACTTTGCATTAACTAGTATTGGTTCACTTTAAATGGATTTTCTCACTTGAAATACACAAGTTGTATATGTGATATACTTTTGTGCACTTGTTTGTATCATGTTTGATGATACATGCAAACTTGGGTTTGTGTAAAGAATTAAACCATGGCTATGTTAATGGTTAGGGCTTTGATTTACTTACTTATTCATTCATTTATTTATTCATTAATTCATTTTGGGCAAAAATGAAATGGTGGCTTAGTTTGTTTTGTTGTTGAAGCTTCATGAAGCTTTGACTAAGTGACCATTTTGTCTTCATGTCCTAACCCTAACCATTCAACTAAACCCTAGTTAATTCTCTACACTTAACCATGGTTGTAAATATGATAAGTATCATTTTATTTCCTATTTTTAATATTCTTATCATATTCTTTTTCTTCTTCTTCTTCTTCTTCAACAAAGAAGAAAGCTTGCAACCTTTAATGGTAACTTGAGAAAAAGAGTGAGAAATCCAATTCTAAAGTGAACCCACTTCTTATTTCTTCATCCTCTACCACTTGCCAAGTAGTATAGGGTGTTTTCTTCACAAGTTTCATGACTTGGTGAAGTTGGAGTTTGATCTTGAGTTTCTTCGACGTAGATCATCTTCGGCATCAAAGTCAACGACCTAACCCGATCTTTTCTCCGATGAGACCACCGCGAGAGTCTAGGATTCCGATGGGTACAGCGGAGGGACGTCATCACGGAGGTAGAGAGGTGGAGGACCGGATATACAAAGGTTGTAGCCCCTTTCCTTTTAGTTAAAGTTGTTTACTTGCATTGCATCGCCTATACTTCTAGTTAACGATCCGTATTAGGGTTTGTAGGCACATAATTTTTTTTGAATTGGCCATGTTTGATCACTTGTAGAACCTCATGGGTGTGCCTAGGAACCTTACAAAAAGTGCTTAGCACTTCGTATAAGCCAAAATGGTTGTGTGCTTAGCACTGATTGGGCAGCACCCAGCGCCTCACGTGCTCCTCATTTGTGCGCCACACAAAAGTGCTTAGCACTTCATATATAGCCAAAATGGTTAAGTGCTTAGCACTGATTGGGTAGTGTGCAGCGCCGCACGTGCTCTTCACGTGGATGCAACAAAAAAAAGTTTTTAACACTATATAATTGAGTGCTTGGCACTGGTTAAGCAGTGCCCATAACTGAATGCTTTATATGATACCCATGTGAATGCCAGAGCTTCAAACAAGTGTTTAGCACTTTTTCATAAAAAAAAAGGGGATAAACAAACAGAGCCCAAATAAGTGCTTAGTACTTTTGAACAAAAAGAAAAACTGAGCAGACTAAGCCCAAATTGGTTTAGCCTCTCTGAAAAGGATTTCTTACAATTGAGCCCAAATGCCCTATTGTTGAATCTGAAATAAAAATAATCCTCTAAATTTTGCTAAGTTGATCTTACTCTCAAATTAGACTAACTTATCCTTAGTTAAAATAAATTGATCCCAAATGCTCATATATTTAAGTTGATCTTAATCTCAAACTAGATTAACGGTCTTTAAATAAAACAAACCTAAATCTAAAATATACGGATTTGGACTGATCCGCGCCCAACGGGCGACGACATAAACTAGTTTCCGTATACAATCCACGGGAAACCAAAATAAATAAAATAAACACATAACACGAAGTGAACTACCGGAGCAGGAGAAAGAGGTTATCGCAAAGCGGTAACGTAATTAATTACTGGGGCTTGCGCCTGCAGGGAAGAGCGTCCCCACAATCAAAAACCCTTATAAAACAAGGAAGAATCTGAGAAAGTCTGCGACAACGGTCGCATCTGTCCACACCTTCGATATATGGTGCCATAAATCAACTTGGTATTTTCGGAGAGGTGGATGGAAAAGTCCAAATAGAATCTGCCCCAAATTCAGGCCAGACGTCCCAACATCTCGGTCCGGTCTTTCAACGGAGAACTGTCCTAACCCGGGCCCTCTCCACCGTATCACCGTCCCTATCTCGTCGCTGTCACTACCCCTTCACCCTCACCTTCTCAACCTCACTACCATCGTCATCACCTCCTTCCTCCTTCCCCGAGACTTCCCCAAGTCCCTGACTTCCGACCGAGAACCACCTCCTCTTCATCGTCGACCTCGCCGCCTGAATCCAATCGCCGTCATCACCATCCCAGTCATCTCCTCGTCCTTCACGCCAGCACCAGAACACCACCCATACCATCACCGCCGGCAACACCTTCTTCTTCTTCTTTTTTGCTTCTTCTCTTTTCTTCGTCTTACCTTCGCCGAAGTTATTCACCGCCGTGATCACCCTGTCCCCTTGCCGACGACCCAGATGACCCCTGTCATCATCCTCGTCTTTACCCAGAACTCATCATCGTAGTTGCTAAGTTCAAGCAGAGATTTGGTTGCGTCGTGTCATTGTTCGGTGTTCATAGCGTGGTATCCGTATTTCATCGTGACTTTATCAATCAAAGCAAGTTTCAAAACATGTGACATGCTATATTATATATTCCAATATATAGTTATTTATTATTATACGTATTTTAATATTTAGCAAGTTATTTTCAATATACAATTTTACAGCATTAATTTGTATTTATATCAATAACAGCTTTATCTCATTGCATGCTAGTTCATTATAATTTCATTATAATTTCCACTGCAGTTTCATTATCCTTTACCTAAACTACAGTATATCTAGTAGCAAACGTAAAACGTTATTACAAATAGGTATACATATATATGAGTAGATTAATTATACCTTACAAAATAGATAATATACATTAGTTATTTTTACAGTGTTTAAATAAACTGATTACTGTTTTCTGTTAAGTATTTATCCTGTCTAATACACACTGCCTGACATGTTCACGACACATTACTAGACCTGTTACTTGGACTATTACTAACGTTGACAATCCTGACGTGTTGTCTTGATGGACGTGATTTGTTGTCTAGTTAGAAAAGACCTATACCTGCTTGATCCTGTGCTGGCATTAGGTAGATATCGTCAATACCTGACTTGAACACGAAACCTGGGGAAAAAAGGGAAATCAATAATGAAACTTGACTTGTAACTCAACAGTTCGATACTTTCCAGAGACTGATTGGTCGATACGGGCTTCGGGCCCTGGAATGATGATGCTGATATAATTCTTCTGTACATGATACCCTATTTTTACTTCTTAGCGGCATGTCTCGGGTTCAGCCCCGAGACTCTTGACCGTGGTCCCGAGCACACACAGGATACTATTGAGTTATATCGACGATTCCATTAATTAATTTTCAAAAACTTGTAGAATAGATAATCTAGAAGTACAGATTTTATGATACACGTGACATACCTGTAGCCCACTATTTTACACCATGATTATTATTTACACTCATGTATTCTTATAGCATCCTATTCTGGTTATTACTATTGTTATTGATATTTATGACGCACTAACGTCTGGGTTTTGCATGGCCCGGTTCCTTTAACCTTGTCGCAGGAAGATCAAAAGTATTTTAACAAGAAACCGAGCAATAAGGAGCTTGATGATTAATTTTAGAGATGCTTAGTTATTTTATTTTCGTAGTTTAAATTTATCGATGTGATGACATAAGGGAAGTGATCAAGATATTATTTTTTCTTGGATCTATATTCGTTTCCGCTATATACATGTAACACCTTAGAATGTGATTAGTGTTAATTAAGCGATAATGCGGGTTTTTAGTAAAAAGTTAATCAAAATAGTTTTCACATATTTTATAAAAATTAATTAATATTTTATTATTATTTTTTTTGGCTTGCACACACATGTGCATGTTAACTTAGGGATTAGGGAAGTGTTAACCATGCTTAAGTAGCCATGGCACCTTAACCCTCATTCCATTACGTTATATGTATTTATTTAATCATTTAGTTTTTAAAAATAAAGGGTTTGAATTAGGGTTGACTTGAGAGAGAGAGGGAGAGAGAGAGTTGACAATGGCAATGATGAGGCATGGCAAGCATGGAGAGCATTTAATGAGAAGAGAGAAAGGGGTATGGCTCATCCTAACCTCACACCCCCATTTTTCTTCACCACTCTTACACTCCCCATTTCTTTTCCTCATCACTCACACTCTCTCATTTGTGTACTTCTCATCTCCTCTCCCCTTAACTGAAACCTATTTTTATTCATCACAAAACCAAGCAAAATCCTCACTAAAACCCTTCACAAGCCTAGCTAAGCCCCATTTGATGACTTTGAGCATGGAAAGCTAGGGTTTTTGAGCAAGTTTGGTAAGGTAATGATCTCTAACTGTTAACTAAGATGTTAGGATGTTGTGTTGCTTATTAGTTTCTGTTTAGAACACTAAAATTATAGTTTTGTGCAAATATCGTATTTTTGGTAAAGATTTGTGTCTCGGGTGAATGTGATATCAAACCAGGAATTTGTTGGGAAGTTGCCATCACTGAGACCTAGTTTAGAGACCTAGAAACTACCCTGAAAACCTGAGACAATTCCATTTGGGCCGTAATTTAATTGCTTCTGGCCGCAATTTGCGGCCAGACTGGTGAGTGATGTCTCGAGTCTTGGTCGTGAGGTCTCTGGGGTTGTTCATGGTCTCATGGAACTTGCAACTTTCATTAATTGTTTATGTTGGCTATAGTGCCCACAAGTCAATTATTGGATCGCAGGCACGAGATTGCAATGATTGAGGGAGGACCTATACCGGTAGAACAGTCTTACTCGAGATGATAGTATGTTATCTGGTTTGTTTTTATCATCGTATACATACTTCAGGTGACATTACAGATCACTATTACATGTTGATAGAGCCCATAAGATTCTTGCTTGACTACCAGCAGTATGATGGCGATCATATACGTGAGAATTGGGTGGTCTATAAGCACATCCTTAAAGTGTCCCTAGTCATGGGAGTTTCGAGACTGGGCATCGATACTCGAAAAGTAGACTAGTGTATACGGATCGAGACCCTGACGAGGGGCGGTGGCCGGTCTCACAAGCTATTGGTGTTAGTTGGTTCACCTATGATGTATACAGGTGCTTATTGGGTTATGAGTACACCAGACGAACTCGCCGGGAACATGCTAGTTGGTATTATACTTATTGTCAGATAGTAGTTCCCAGGTGACATGTGTACAGGTTAGTCTATCGACCTGAGATCGTCATTTATCTCGTGTGAGTTCCCACTGTGCTTTGATTACTACCCTACCATGGCTCAAAGAAGTCGTGCAAACAGGTTTTAGTTGGGTACAGTCCCGAGCCATATGGAGGCAGTGAGCGGATCGTCAGGGGATTCGTCTCTCCCGGTATATTGGGGGTTGATGTCGTGGTGTGCACGGGTGGCCATCACCAGAAATCCTCGGCCGGGATAGACAAGAATTATTGATTTGGATCAGTAGTTTCTCAGTTGATGATAGGCTTCATACCTGTAAAGCTTTGAAAATTCATTTAAGTCAATTATATGTTAATTAGTGATAATACGTAAAACCTAATTAATAACTATTTTCCACATCGACGGGAATAAATCTATTTTAATTATGAAATTATGTAATTACATATATAATTGTGTTCTATTAGTTAACATTTAAATTATTGTTCACTTAATTATTTATTTTACTTATTTACTAATTCCTAAGCTAAATTTTTTTAATTAAACATGCACAAATCTAGTATTACCCTAGGTTAATATGTGTTTTAGCAACCATGGCAACTTAACCATTTTTGTATGTGTCATACTCATCTTTCTCTCCTCTCTTGGTTCTAGATTTCCTTTTAAAAAAAGAAAAGAAAAGAATTGGAAAATGAAATGTGAGGCATTGGGCATTTATGAGGCATAGGGGACATTGACCTTGAGCACACTCACACACACCCTCTCTTCCCCCCTCCCCCAGCTCTCGGCCAAGCCCAGCAGCCCTCTCCCCTTTCATCTTCTTCTTCTTCTTTCTCTTCTAAAAGCCTCATTTTCCATCAAAAGAAATCCCTCAAAACATCAAAAAATCTAATCTAAAACACTTCAAAACAATTCCTTTTTGGTTCTTGAGGCAAGTTTCGGCTTTAGGAGGCAAGATCAGCAAGTTTGAACCATTCTTTAGACTAATTTGAGGTATAAAGCCAAACTTATTTACCTATTTGCTAAACTTTTAGTTTATTGAACTTAAAGTAGTGTTTAAGTGGAATTTAGTGCTAATTTTGAGTTTTAAGAGGAGATTAGGTTAAGTTAGGATTTTTATAGCTTGAGTAGGATAATTAAGAGTTGTTGGTGTCAAAAAATCCAAGTCTTTTCACAAGTTTACACTAAAATAACTTAATGTCCCAAATCAGTCTTTTATTATAGTTTTAAGTCAAGTTTTAGGATACGAAGTATCTGCTAATTCTGTGGTCATGTTTAGAGTAAACAAACATACACAGTAGAATTTACATTGTGATTAGAGTGTTGTGTATAGATACGGACCTGTTTCACCCTACATGACCAGGCGAGTACCCCATGTTTTCCGATCTGGCTGGCCCCCTGTTGATTTGGGTGTTGAAATTTTGCAGGTAGTTGTCTGTAGGTGTTTTATGGTATTTAGTATTGCTTGTTTTCTTGGTTTCTGCTCCAGATAAAATCTATGACCAATTACCTATATTTTTAGTATTGTTTCTTGCGCGACACGTACGTTTCGAGTCTTGGTTTGGTGTCTGTTGTGTATCACAGCAAATCGGGGTGGTTTCAGACGTTAGCACACACGTTTTGGTGCCTCTAGTGCACACGCGTTTAGCTTGTGACGCTAGTTTTCTCGTATGGTCTTGATATCGCGTTTTGCAGAATATTAGCCTTATGTGTGTTATATTGTGTGATTCTAGGATCGGTCGCGAAGATATCGGACGCGGCACGGAAAGGAAAAGCGGTGATTGGATCAGATTAGCTGAGGCGTTCTGGTGAGTAGATGTACACATCTACGGGGGAATCGTCTAGATGGCGCAAGACGCCCGATAGTTAGAATTTCGATTAGTACTTGCACTTATATGCGTAGTTCCTAGTTATTCGTCTCACTACATCGCATCATTCTTTTATATATATATGTGATATCATCCCATAGGACACTTGCACCATTACCATTAGTTTATGCTGCACGGGCACTTTTCATATGGACATACACGCCTTGGTAATTGCTATGCCACGAACACTAAATAACTTACTTAAATCCGAATCTAAACAATTGCACCATATATGATTTGTAAACATGTACTTGTATATTCAATTCATCAGGATGGATACGTAGGATTGCTAGTCATTTGCATATATCTCATTGCATGATCGTTCATGCATAGTTTTCTAGTCACACATCGTATTTCATATTGTTGATACCATAGGCTTTCATCATCGCCGACATGTGTGCATATGATGATTTTTCTTGAGGATTTCAGTATTATGAGATTTCTGGATTTTTGGGAAAACCGCAAGAATTTTATAAACCTGTTATCATATTAATAATGCAAGTTGGTTTTCTCGTGATATGATGTATGTGTTGTCCACCATGAGATTTCTCGGTTCTTGAGCGGTATCATACACCCGATTCGAGGAGGAGGATGAGCCATCTGTAGGTGCATGGTGGACCCGGTGCGGTACCCCGGGGTAAGATGGTCGCAGATGATGGTGTTGAGCCCGGCAGGGGAGCACTACCGACCGATTATTTGCGACGCGGCGGATATCCGTAGGATACCGACGTAGTCTTGAGATTTGATGATATGGGCCAGTCCGGATTGCCGAAGCCCGAGGTATTGAGATACTGATACATTGGGACATCGAGGTATTGAGACTTGAGATGTCGAGACATTGAGATATTCATATTTGGTGTCGATGCTTGACACAGATTTCTATTGATTTCATTGATGATATTACAGTTAAATTACAGAAGTCTTACTACGATATGAATATAGATTTTCTCGTACTAAACATATTCAGACCTCGTGTTGTTTATGCATTCATGTTGCATACATACTAGTGCACCGCATCACATTAGTATATGTAGGCTGTGACGAAATTGCGTACATGCTTAAGATGTTACTTATTACTCACAAGTCGGCAACTCACCCCTATCGTGCCACAGTGTTTTGCAAGTCCGACCCGTCAGCACAGTAGCGGCGGGCGCACTTCCTTATTTTATTCCCTTTTGCTTGGACTTGCGGCATTGCTCGTAGGTGGGTTGCGAGGATATTTTGTTTCCACTTGGACTATTATTGTATCTAGTTTACTCCATCTACCGTATCTACCACTATTACCATTGTATTTGCGACTTAAAGATGAGACAGTGAGATTTGTATATATATGTTGTTTCTCTGGGGTCGAACTCACTTGAGTCAACGTGATGATTTCTAACTTTTGTGCCTTTATATGGTTATTTTGCATGGTAATGATATATATTGCGTGTGATTATGATTGTACCATTGGCAAAGAGCTAGCTCCCGGTTGGGGATGCCTTATTTCATTATGTACATATATTCTTCTTTTGTACCCGTTTGGGACCAGTATTTACAAAGGAGACTCTGCCGAAATTTTCGGGAAAGTGTGATGTTGCTTTTAAAAGTTTGATGCGACTTATTTGGTTAAAATTGCTTTCTTTAAATAGGTTTTCTTTCACTCTATTTCTTTATATTGGTTTTGATTTTTGGGCTTTAGCTTACTTAGATTACGTACGCCTTGAGACGTTTCGTAATTTAAGTGCCAGTCACGCTCTGTACTTTTCGGGTCGTGACAAAGTTGGTATCAGAGCGTTAGGTTTTACCTTTCTAAGTGTAGGATGATTCTTGGTAGATGGAGTAGGTGACTTAAGCCGAGTGACGTAGTATGTGTATGTTCCGCGGCATACTTACGATACGGTACTCCGCCTAAGTGACCTTAGGATATAATTGCTTGTAATTCCTTCTTCGATTCCTTATATCCCTTGATTTTATTGCACTGTTCTTATTATCTTGTTTCTTGTACCATCCATTATGCCGCCGAAAGCCACGAGGGCTCAGAGGGCTGCCGCCAGAGATGAGATACGAGCGGGCTCGTCTGAGACGAGGACTGATCAGGATGGTACGCCTACCCCTCGGGGACAGATTGATCTGCCTTCCCCATGCCGCATTGCCAGGCTAGAGTCAGGTATGTAGGAGTTACGTCAGATGATGGGATCTTTAGTCAAGGCCAGTCGGGCACAGAGATCTGAGGATGTTCCTTCCACTGCACAGACCATGATTGTACCTGCTGCCCAGACAGTTGTTCCTCCTACTACCGAGACCATTTCTGTATCATTACAGGAGTTTATGAGGCTAAGGCCTCCAGTCTTTACCGGCACAAATGCAGCGGAGGATCCGCAGACATTCCTTGACAGGATGGCTAGAATTTTCCGTTCGCTGAGTTGTTCTGACAATAAATGGGTGGAGCTTGCGAGTTTTCGTCTGGAAGGTCTTGCTCAGACGTGGTGTGAGTCAGTCGAGAGAGGCCGAGCTGCAGGTCTACCTCCTATGACTTGGGATGAGTTCACAGTGGTATTTCTTGCCCATTTCCTTCCAGAGAGCGTCCGGGATGCTCGAGCCCGTAGTTTTGAGGTTTTGCGCAAGACTCCAGGGATGACAGTGTCCGCGTATGATATCCAGTTTACTCAGTTGTCTCGATATGCTCCTTACCTGGTGGACACAGAAGAGAAACGCATAAAGAGGTTCGTACGGGGGCTAGACACGCAGTTATTTCTTGCTATCGGCGCCCAACACTTCGACACTTATGCAGCCGCGGTGGATGCAACATACTTTTGGAGGAGCGCATTTCGGAGACTTCGGTCGTTTCGGGACCGAAGAAGATTCGTACATATATACCAGCTCCAGTACAGTTTGGCAGAGGCATGGCAGGAAGAGATCGTAGCGGATTCTTTCTAGGCCGTGGTGGTGGTCGAGGCATGATACGAAGCCGGTTGTTCAGTTCCTATTCACCAGGTCAGCGGACAACGCTAGGATGTTATTGGTGCGGGAGTCTAAGTCACATTTTCAAGAATTGTACCGCGAGGCGCCAGGGTGAGATGATAGTTCCCTATGTGATCCTTCCACCCTCACCCCCTGCTCAGAAAGCTCTATTTCCTACCCCTAGTGGTACTCCACACCAGGCAGACGCTCCCAGAGGCCATAGGCATGGTGGCCCTGTTCAGAGAGGACGAGGTGGCAGAGGCCGAGGTAGAGGACAGCCAGCTATTAGTGGGGGCAGGCCCGAGTATTTGCTTTGACTCCGCAGGATGCGTAGGCATCCAATGTCGTTGTGACAGGTACTTTGCCTGTATGTTCTTTTGATGCGTAGGTATTATTCGACCCGGGTTCCACACATTCTTATGTATCCACACACTTTGCATCGATGTTGGGCCGAGAGTCATCTTCGTTAGATCAGCCGCTTATTGTTATTACTCTGGTAAGCGAGTTGTTTGTCGCTCGGTTTGTGCTTCGATCATGTTCTGTTCGTATCGGGGAGATGGATTCTTCGGTTGATTTGATTCTCCTCGATATGCTAGACTTCGACGTTCTTCTGGGCATAGACTGGCTAGCCACTTGTTATGCATCCATAGACTGCTGTGAGAAGGCAGTCAAATTTAGTTTTCTGGGTGAGCCAGTTCTTGTTATTTAGGGAGACCGTAGCGTCACCCTTCCCAACTTGATTTCTTCTCTTCGCGCTGGTCAACTCTTGAGGAAAGGATGTCAGGGATTCTTAGCATATGTCTATGATACTAGAGCGCAGAGGTCCCGTTGGACCAGGTCCCGATTGTGAGAGAGTTTCCTGATATCTTTCCTGACGAGCTGCCTGGTTTACCGCCTGAGCGTGATATTGTATTCTGCATCGAATTGATCCCCGACACGGGGCCTATTTCCATACCGCCTTATCGGATGGCCCCAGCGGAGCTTAGAGAGCTGAAGGATCAGTTGCAGGATTTGCTAGATAAAAGGCTTATTCGACCGAGTGTGTCACCTTGGGGTGCTCCTGTTCTGTTCGTCAAGAAGAAGGACGGCAGTATGCGTTTGTGTATTGATTATCGTCAGTTGAATAGGGTGACAGTGCGGAACAGATATGCCTTATCTCGTATTGATGATTTATTCGATCAACTCCAGGGTGCGGGACATTTCTCGAAGATTGACTTGCGATCAGGTTACCATCAGTTGCGGGTTCGACGGGACTATATTTTGAAGATTGCTTTTCGCACACGTTACGAGCATTACGAGTTCTTGGTGATGTCGTTCGGGCTCACCAATGCCCCTGCAACGTTTATGGACTTGATGAACCGCATTTTCAGGCGTATCTTGATCAGTTCATTATCGTATTCATTGATGACATCTTAGTATATTCCCGGAGCCGAGAGGAGCATGAGCAGCACTTGCGGATCATATTGCAGACTTTGAGAGAGCATCAGCTGTTCACGAAATTCTCCAAGTGCGCAGTCTGGCTTGACAGTGTTGATTTCTTGGGTCCTAAAGTTACGAGAGATGGTATACGTGTGGACCCGAAGAAGATCGAAGCCGTTCAGCATTGGCCCAAACCGGTATCAGTTATAGAGATCCGCAGCTTTCTAGGTCTGGCCGGCTACTGTCGACGTTTTGTTCAGGATTTCTCTCGTATCGCTGCACCGTTGACTGGGTTGACCCGGAAAGGAGTTCCTTTTGTTTGGATCGAGGCATGCGAGCATAGCTTTCAGTAGTTGAAGACTCGTTTGACTACTGCACTAGTGTTATCATTGCCTTCGGGATCGGGCGGTTTTGTGGTATATTGTGATGCTTCTCGAGTGGGGCTAGGCTGTGTGTTGATGCAGCACGGTAGGTGTAAGTCTACGGTAGCGCCCCGGCCGTCTAACAGACGCCAAATGAGGAACAAAAACTTTTTACAAACTGGCGCTATCGTGTACTATAACCCGGATCTGCTATTAAAGCTAAACTAACAAACTACAAAATGGGTAGAAATGTTATACCGAACGATCCGAGTCCTTCGGTCTTCAATCATCATCCCACGCTTTGTTGCGGCTGCTCCGATCTCCTGAATCTCCAGTCTTCTCGTCCAGGTGGCACCACGTCGACGGACCTTTAAACGGGCTCCCGCCTCTGAACCGAGGCATCTCGATCGTCAAGTTTGCTAAAAGAGATGACCAAGATGATGTAGAGAATGAGTAGAACACTTTGTCTCGCTTCGTCTAAAGCCATGGACGAACGGTTAATGAAGTTGTCTTTTGGATCGGGTGAAATGAGAAATGAGGCTATCTAATTTCCATGAGTCCAAAACTATATCAATCTTTTTTCAAGCAACCATTACCCTTCACCAAGAGGTGGCCGACCACTAAATAGGAAGAGAGAGGTTAGTGTAGCAGAGGGGGGTGACCAAAAGATAAAGATCAATCATCAAAAGAAATGAGTCACCTAAACACCTTGCAACATATAATTAATGCAACAATGAGTCATGAAAACACCTCACCAAATCATTAAATGCAATAAGTGACTCACTAATCCTAGTCACCACAACATGAAGCTTCCACTCATGACTCACCTCATGACTCACTCTCAAGAAGAAAAGATAAATCTCCATTTAACCGAATGTTAAATACAGCTGATAGAAAATTGGAAACTGGCAACTTCCAAAAGCGATCCTGAAACGAATTTCAGGATAACCCCGTAACAGTATAAACATACCCGCATTTGTATTACGACCGAATAAAAATGCAACCGAGACAAAGATATTATATCTACACAGTATAATACTCGGATCCGGCTTAAACCAAAGCCCAGCAGTATTATCTGCTCGAAAAATGACACGTGCGAAAACGCACGTGCATTTTCCGAACCCTGCCATAAAACCATACGGCTCTACAACGTTTCGCCCGAACTTGGAAAACGGTCTGTGGGGGACTCTAATGACTCATCAACACACTGGCACTGGGTATAACCTCTAGCACGTCAGAGGTACAAGCTGTACGTAACGGTTGCCTATGTATTGATTGGAAGGGAAGCTGACGAGCGAACTCATCCATAAACCCTACTGAGCCTAACAGTGACAATATACATACAGTCCGGTCCGTTCGTCTAAAGAGTACCGCATATCGAGTCTAGGGGGGTGGATAAAGTCAGGCCCCTAATAACGCGATAATTCGTGTCGGTATGAAGCCCATCACCACCTGAGAAACTACTGATCCGAATCAGTAATTCTCCACTACCTCGACCGAGGATTTCTAGTGATGACCACCCGTGCACTATGCGAAATCAACCCCCAATACCGGGAGAGACGAATCCCCGACGATCCGCTCACTGCCTCCATGTGGCTCGGGACTGTACCCAAAAAATATCTGTTTGCACGTCTCCTTTGAGCGTGGTAGGGTAGAAATCAAAGCACAGTAGGAACTCACACGAGACAAATGACGATCTCAGGTCGACAAACTAACCTGTACACATATCACCTGGGAACTGCTATCTGACGATATGTATAATACCAACTAGCATGTTCCCGGCGAGTCCTGTCCGGTGTACTCATAACCCAATGAGCACCTGTATACATCTTAGGTGATCCAACTGACACCAATGGCTTGTGAGACCGGCCACCGTCCCTCATCGGGGTCTCGACTGTATACACTAGTCTACTCTGGAGTATCGATGCCCTGTCTCGAAACTCCCACGACTAGGGACACTTTAAGGATGTGCTTATAGACCCCAGCTCCCCCGTATATGATCGCCATCATACTGCTGGTAGTCAAGCAAGAATCTTATGAGCTTTATCATCATGCAATAGTGAACTAAAGCATGTATACGATGATAAAGACAAACCAGATAGCATACTATCATCACGAGCAAGACTGTCATATCGGTATAGGTCCTGCCTCAACCATTGCAATCACGTACCTGCGATCCAATAATTTACATTGAGGGCACTATATCCAACAATCTCCCACTTGCACTTAAGGCTAATTATTGCGATGTCGCATACTCACAGCCCGTGTGATACCGTTCATCCAACTCCTCTACTAATCAGTTTCACAAAGCTAGTTTGTAAAACTCTTGTGTTCGAGAAATAGCCTCAGTGAGTGGATCCGCCCTGATGTTTCTTTCTATATCTCTCTTAATCTCAAGTTCGCGAAGAAAGCCATCTCCCGAATCGAGCAAAACCTGTCTTAGAATATGTCTGAATATCTGATGGGACCTAGTTCATAAATGAACTCCAAATCCAAACTTCTTAGACTTTATTGATAACTGAACCTAATCAGTATCCAGTACCATGCCTCCCACAGTATCCTCTTGGACCACCTGTCCATAACACTGTCCCTCGTCAGAGGGAAAACTATAACTTTGACAATTACTCTGTCATCCATGTCACCTTGGAAGCCTGGAATGATAACCGTTTCCCGAAGGACTCTGTTGTCATCAAATCCGTAGAGCATACACTTATGTTCTAAAACTGCTTCCTTATGTTTCTTCAGGATTGGATTAATATAAACTTATCGCATCAAGTGTAAAAACAACATCTGGTGTGGTACTTAACATCTCATGATTGACTCAATTGCCTAAGCAAGTGATCTGCCAATCATGCACTTCCCTCTCTCCTTTAGTCTCTAAGACACCTTTAGAGAGGGTGACTCCATCACGTGCAGGTACACCACCATGCCAGGAGTCATCTATTCTAAAATACTATTAGAATATTGTCAAAGTACCCATATTGGGAAACTACCCAAATCTAGACCTAAAACCATAGATCTAGTAACCAGAATGTCAGATATTATATCCATATCCTTTGTAGCGAAATAACTGTGTAACGACCAAAGTACAACCGATCGTAGTATAGGAATTTTACTTCCTACTCTGTGTATGTCATCCAAATACCAGGACATCACACCCTATTACCTTCTCAACAGATCCATCCCCTATTCTGATGAAGTCAAAGCCATGACTGTCTCATCAAAATTAGATGATCTAATCTCCGCTATATTTTCTCAAGCCTATAAATAGACATAAGCTACTTGCCCACTATGCTTCCGCTGCTTCCGCTGCTTCCACTGACTACGACAACCCTCTGGCAGAATAATATATACGTACACTTCTAAAGCTAGTTTAGAACGACGCTATACTTATCCTCCAGCCGGGTCTCATAGTCTGGAACAACAGTAGTGTCAAATCTAGATAAACAAGAACCTCCCTGTCACCATCCTTGAGGCTACCGGAGTACCTCTCGGATGTCTGAGGTTACCCACCATATCTGCGGAGTGGCTATTGGAATGTCAAACCTGATTGAATATATAGGTCCTATTAAATTTTCCGTAATCGTTTGCGGTTCTAGAATCACTTCCAGTTCTACCATACTCCCATAACTGTTTTCTGAAAAAATCCATTTTACTAAAACTGTGGCGAGTCAAGAACAATATCACTATTGATCTTCCAGATGGTAGAAAGTCAACCCTCGTCAAAGCCAGGGTCAACCCACAAACTGCCATTACAGAAACGTGCCTTGAGTTATCCAGTGTCTGGTTTTAAGCATAAGCTGGACAACTCCCCGTACCTTAACATCGTTAAGATATGAACCATTCTATATACAATATAGAAATAGAGGCACTAATTTAATTGGAACCAGATTCAAATCCTGCAGCTGTCACCAGTGCATTTCAACTTAATGGAGAGAGGCTAATCAGCATTACTCAACTTAGGAATACATCCAATTATGAGTAACCCGAAAGAGAAACAAGTTTCTCAAAACCATTACTATTAACTGAATACCTATCACAAGAATCTACATCTTCGATCTCTTTGAAGAATCCCGATACTTGCGATACCTGGTTCTCTACTTTATTCTTATACCCACAACTTCTCATAACTTAGACATTGTATTTCTACGAAACACTTGTCTAAAAACTAGAGAAGTCACAAGTAAACAGAACTTAGTACGAGGACATACCCCTTTGTCCTGACGGACACTGGACAACATACAATACTGTGTATAAGTCCGCTGAGTTTAATAACTCAAAACCTGTGTATCGTAGGTTGAAAACTGTATCCAGGCGATTTCCTCAAATATCACCAATTACAACGAATTCCGATATAATGAGGATGATCACCTAATTCCCAATAACTTACTCCCACTCATCATCTGTAAAACCATACAGATATGAGAATGAAACCTGGTAAATACATACCCTGGAGTAAGTAACTAATCGGGAAATCAGTTTTTCCTTTAATAATGCACTGAAACATGAAAATGTTTCGTAGGGCTATCCTGGTATTCGTAGTAATGCCTCTTCCATAATCCAATTCATGACTTTAACCGTATATTTCTTTGCCATCTTTCAAATCCCTTTATTTGTTTTTAGTCGTTACCTTCTGTACACCAATCAGGCTAAGTGGTTTTCTTCTATCCCTACCGTTCGGCACCAGCCTATGGTTTGGAAGAAGACTATCCAGTAAGCATAATAGGTGTACTCTCCTAATCCTAGGAGTACTCATAACTTGAGAGAAGGTGGTGATAAAAGACAACTGAATAATACCTTATTCTTTTAAAGGTGAAATAGGAGTGGTGATGAAGTACGCGGTTTGGTCGTGAATGATAACAGTCGCAATTTATTTTGCCCTCTTTTTAATCCCTTTATTTTTTCTTTAGATATTACCTTCTGCACACCCTACTTAGGCTAATTGGTTTTCTTCATTCCCTACCTTTCGGCACCTGCCTATGGTTTGGAATAAGACTATCCAATAAGCGTAATAGGTGTACTCTCCTAAACCAAGGAGCCCTCGCAACCCGAGAGAAGGTGATAATAAAAATCAACTGAGTAAACCAATTCTATTTCTCCTGAACCTGGATCCATCCTCGAAGAAGTCCCTTCGAGTTTGTATATAACCATACGATGGATCTATCCAATGGAAGTGGATGTCCGTAATAATACGGGGTGTTATGAGAAATACAAAGGGTAAAAGAAGGAGCGGCAATGACTTATGCAACTATAGACAATCCAAAAGCCGGTATTTTAAGAAGGTTTGGTCAACTTGGTCACGGAGTCATATTCTAGGGTCGGTCAAAGGTCGCTGCCAAAGAGAGAAAGAGAAGAAACACTCTGCGTGCACTCTAACCTAGATCAGAATGGTTATCACTTTATCTAATCAGGAAACCTCCCACTGTAATCTCAAATTCTCCTCCAAACCTGAAAGAAGAATTAGTCGCGATCACCCAAAGAGTAAACCAACTCATCGGTGAGAATCGGGATCCAACTATCATCGCATAATAACTTGATGGAAGTCACTCAAGTTATCACACTCCAGAAGGTATGCGCATACTTGGCAAGTTTCATTATGTTTGAAACTCCCGATGATATTTTTGCCTCATGCTCTTATGACCTTGACTTTAGTCAACAAATCATAAGTCACATGTCAAGTTATACCCGTCATTATCCAGGTTGATTTGAACCCACCCGTACATACCCTTGACTTTAGTCAACAAGGTAATACGACTGTCCCAAACCAACACATCTATCTATGCAACAGATGAATACCCAGCAACTACCAAACACTATGCCTTGACTTTAGTCAACAAACATAGCTTGAATACTACTGACTATCCATAAGAAATGACGGAGGGCTACGGCTAGTTTTTGGCGAAAAACCTTTAACGTAATGAACTTGATCTCGTTGAAGGAACTTGATAGCTTTTTATAAATGTAAGTCCACGTTGCGACCCCCGGTTCTTACGGGGAGGCGGAAACGGTATAAAATCAAAATTTTAACGCAAGAGGCAACATGGACTAAGCTAGGTCGGGATCTTTACCTAAACTAAAACTAGCAAACTAAGCTAAAGATATTTAGCTACTCGGATGAAGATGGTTATACCTAAACTTGAACTCCTTCTCTTCAAGCTCCGATGGTGGTCCGATGGCTCCTTCTCGTCGTCTCCGTACGCCGAAGATAGATCCACTTGAAAGCTCCAACCTTTAGCTCCTTCTTCGTTCTTTGAAAAAACTAGTTCACTTGGTTTGCCAAACCTAGTGAACTAGAATGAGTAGAGAAGATTTAGAATGGGATTTTATCTATGGTTCTTGATTCTCAACTCATGAGACAAGAGAACCATAGATCAAGAGAGGGAGCAAGAGGTGGAGGGTGAGAGCAAGAGGAGAGCTCAAGAACAAGAGAGAGAATGAGCAAGAAAGAATGAGCAACTCTTTTGTCTTTCACCCTCTCATAATCCAAAGTGATCATAACTCATCATATCAAAAAAGTCTTATGTGATGGTTAGAAGCAACCATAACCTTATCATGTCATGCACTCATTTTACTCAAATGAGCAAGCAAGTAAAAGTCTTTGGCATGAAATGATAACCATGGTTATCATGATGGTCAACTAGTCAAGCCTAGTCAACCGGTCAACAAGTCAACAAAAGTCAACAAGTCAACAAAGTCAACAAGTCAACAAAAGTCAACAAGTCAACAACCATATCACCATAATACTTAATTAATATAATAGTTAATCACATATCATATTCTTATTAGGGTTGAGCATAAAGTCAAATAGTCAACGGTCAACTGTCAACAACCCTAATGAGAATCCGCAGCCTCTGCCTTCCTGTCAACTGTGCATACACACCCGCATCCGCGTTCCGAGGAACACGAATGCAAACTGGATAAATCCAATCCCATAAGGTACACTAGGATCTGGCTTAAACCAAAGCCCGCTAGTGTAAACTGTCCGGACACTGTACGTGCACAAGTGCACGGATGTGACCGAACCCTGTCGCAAAACCATGCGACCTGTCGCAATACCATGCGACCTCTACTCTTTTGCCTAAAGGCGAAAAGCTTTCTGTGTGGGACTCTAAAGACTCGACACTACGCTGGCAGTGGGTTTAACCACAGACCGCAAGTGGCACTAGCTGTGCGTAACGGTCCCCAGGTAATGCCGACAAGAAGACCGACGAGGCGAAACCCATCTGAACTCCTACTGAGCCTGAGTGTGACATTCTCCGTACAGTCCGGTCTGTTCGTCTGATACATCGCATGGCGGGCCTAGGGGGCGGTAAACGTCAGTCCCCCAATAGCGGTACAAGTCGTGCCGGAGCGAAGCCCAAAACACCCTGAGATAACACTGGAAACCTACCAGTATATCTCGTTTGCCCTGGCCAGGGACTACTCGTGTAATGGCTCTCCTAGACACAGCGCGATGTCAACCCCCAATACCGGGAGAGACGAATCCTGTCTAACCGTCACTGCCTCCAAGTGCTTCGGGACTGCACCCAATCACCACCTGTTTGCACGACTCCTTTGAGCCGTGGTAGGGTAGTGATCAAAGTACAGTGGGAACACACCCGAGGCGAAGTGACAGTGTCAAGTCAGCGGACTAAGCTGTACTCATGTCACCTGGGAACTGATAACTGACGATAGGTATAATACCAACTAGTCAGTTCCCGACGAGTCCTGTCCAGTGTACCCGTAACCTAACGAGCACCCGCATACTATCTCAAGTACGACGTACTGACGGCTGTGGGACAGACCGTCTCCCACACTGGGATGAGAAGCGCATGCGCTGGTCTACTCCGGAGTATCGATGCCCTGTCTCGATAGTCCTGCGACCAGGGACCTGCATAAGGATGTGCTTATAGATTATCCAGCCCCACTAGTGTGACGGCCATCACATCGCTGGTAATCAAGCAAAGATCCTAAGGGCTCTACTAATGTGTATAGGCGATATACAAAATAAACACATGTACACATTGAAGTAGAAACAAACCAAGTAGCATACTACTATTTTGAGCAAGATTGTCAATACAAGGTGAATATCCCAAGCTTCCATTAAGTAATATACATACTAGTATGATACAGTAATGGTCTCTAGGGCATATACACTAACAATCTCCCACTTGCACTAAGGCCATGTACTGGCGTATCGAAGACCTATCATCTCGATCAGCCGCTCGAACTGAGTCTGGGGCAAGGCCTTGGTGAATGGATCTGCAGTGTTATCTTCTGATTTTACTCTCTTTACCTCGATCTCCTGGCGATCAATGATCTCCCTGATCAGGTGGAACCGCCTCAAAATGTACCTGGACTTCTGATGGGACCTTGGTTCCTTCGCTAAAGCTATAGCGCCGTTGTTGTCACAATACAGCGGTATTGGATCAACACTGGTAGGAACCACCTGAAGTTCCGTGAGGAACTTCTTCATCCAGACAGCTTCCTTTGCGGCATCGCAAGCAGCTATGTACTCCGCTTCCATGGTTGAGTCAGCAACGGTTTCCTGCTTGGAACTCTTCCAGCAAACCGCCCCTCCATTGAGGGTAAAGACATAACCCGACATGGACTTGGAGTCATCCTTGTCACTCTGGAAGCTGGAGTCAGCAAAGGCCTCAATCTGGAGGTCTTTTCCGCCATACACCAAGAACATCTCCTTAGTCCTTCTCAGGTACTTGAGAATGTTCTTTACTGCTATCCAGTGTTTCTCCCCTGGGTCCGACTGATACCGGCTTACAACGCTCAATGCGTATGCTACATCTGGTCTGGTACATAACATCGCATACATAATAGAGCCTACCGCAGATGCGTAGGGTATTGATGACATGCGAGCCCTTTCCAAATCAGTCTTGGGAGACATCTCTTTGGAGAGGGTGATTCCGTGACAAGCCGGTAGGTTACCGCGCTTGGAATCTTCCATACTGAATCGTTTCAGTATGGTGTCGATGTACCTTGACTGTGAAAGTCCCAACATCCTTTTAGATCTATCACGATAGATCTGGATCCCCAGAATGTAGTTGGCATCGCCCAGGTCCTTCATGGAGAACCTCTGTGACAAGAATCCTTTGACTGACTGTAGCATAGGAATATCATTTCCTATTAGGAGAATGTCATCAACGTACAAGACGAGGAATACCACTTTTCTCCCTACAATCTTACTGTAAATGCATGGTTCATCTGGGTTTTTGACAAAGTCGAATTCTTTGACAGTATCATCAAAGCAGATGTTCCAACTCCGCGATGCCTGCTTAAGTCCATAGATGGACTTGAGCAACTTGCACACTTTACCGCTGCTCCCACTCTGATTGAATCCCTCTGGCTGATCCATATAGACGCACTCTTCTAAATTTCCATTTAGGAAAGCCGTCTTAACGTCCATCTGCCAGATCTCATAATCGTGGAAGGCAGCAATGGCAAGAAGGATCCGAATGGATTTAAGCATGGCTACCGGAGAAAAAGTCTCGTCATAGTCCAAACCAGGTCTTTGACGAAAACCCTTTGCAACGAGCCTAGCTTTATAGGTTTCAACCTGCCCATCTACACCAATCTTCTTTCTGAAGATCCATTTGCAGCCTACGGGTTTTACCCCTTCTGGAGCAAAGTCCAAAGTCCAAACTTTGTTGGTGTACATGGACTCCATCTCGGTCCGCATTGCATCCAGCCATTTTACCGAGTCACCGCTCTGAATGGCTTGCTGGAAGCTAGTAGGCTCATCATAATCTATGATGCAATCCTCTCTATCCCCGTCTATGAGAAAACCGTAGTATCTCTCGGGCGGATGAGACTGCCTACTACTTCTGCGGAGCGGCGTAGGAATGTCCGGTTCCCCTCAACCTTCTGGTTCTACTAAGGTTTCAGTAATAGCTTGTGGTTCTGGAATTTCTTCCAGTTCTATTGCGCTCCCACTTATCTGATTTTCTAAAAACTCAGTTTCCAAGAAGCGGGCATGACGAGAAACAAGAACTTTTTGCTCCTCTGCGTAATAGAAAAGATACCCTTTAGAGTTCTTTGGGTATCCCACAAACTTGCACTGTACTGAGCGTGCCTCGAGCTTGTCCGCATGCTGCTTTTTTACAAAAGCCGGACATCCCCATGTCTTAAAGGATTTAAGACAGGGTTTCTTCCCACTCCACATCTGATATGGTGTGGTAGGCACTGTCTTAGTAGGAACTTGGTTCAAGAGATGTGCAGCTGTTTCCAGTGCATAACCCCAGAAAGATCGCGGTAACTCAGCCTTACTCATCATGGAACGAACCATATCTAATAGGGTTCGATTCCTTCTTTCCGATACACCGTTGTGTTGTGGTGTGTATGGAGGAGTACGCTGAGAGAGAATTCCATTCTCTTTTAAGTAGTCCAGAAACTCGGCACTCAAGTATTCACCACCTCGATCCGATCTTAGGATCTTGATACTTTTGCCCGTTTGTTTTTCTACTTCATTCTTATATTCTCGAAATTTCTCAAAGGCCTCGGATTTGTGCTTCAATAAGAAGACATGTCCAAACCTAGAGAAATCATCTGTGAAAGTAATGAAGTATGAATAACCGCTTCGCGCATGTGTAGACATTGGACCACACACGTCACTGTGTATAAGTCCCAAGAGCTCGCTCGCTCTTACTCCGTGTCCAGTGAACGGAGTCTTTGTCATCTTTCCCATGAGACAAGATTCACAAGTGGCATAAGACTGGTACTCGAACGGATCCAAGTATCTTTCTTTATGTAACTTAGTCAACCGTGTCTCATTGATGTGACCCAGTCTACAATGCCATAAGAAAGCCTGATTTAATTCTGGAGACTTTCTTTTAAGTGTGTTCTGGACACTGAATATCTGAGCTTGATTCAATACGTATATACCGTTATTTAATGTACCTGACCCAATCAGTGCTTGATTTAGGTGGATGTTTACTACATCGCTTACAAAAGCAAAATCATATCCTTCCTTAGAAAGTAAGGATACAGATATGATGTTACAAGTCGCACCTGGTACATACAAACAGTCACGCAGAATCAATATCTGCCCAGTTGTCAGTCCTAGGTGATATTCCCCTACGGATACAGCATCCATGCTCATTCCGTTAGCAACCCTGAGAGTCATATCACCTTTCCTGATAACCCCACGGTTTCTCAGACCCTGTAACGAATTACAGATATGAGATCCTGATCCGGTATCCAATACCCAGGAAGTAGGGTTAACTGACAAACAGTTCTCAATTACAAACACACTCGAAGCCGAAGCCACAACATGCTTCGAATTCTGGCTACAGGCTTTACAAGCCCTGCAATCTTTCTGCCATAGTTCATTCCCGTTACAATAGGAACATCCCACTTTTACTATATCCAGTCCTGAAACTTTTGCCCTTGTTTTTCCTTTTTCTTCCCTGGTTTCTTTCAGGGTATAAGCAGAGGGCAGGGACTGTTGAATTAGGTCAGTACTTGACCCATTCGCCAACGTGGTCTCCAGGTCCGTGAGCTCAATATAGCTGGTCTCTGTAAGGACGTTGCCCCTTACAGATGACCCGACTGCCAACCTCGCTTGAAGCAATTCGTTCGAGGTCTCATATCTTGCGATACGAGATTGCTCTCCATATAAAACTTTGTTATGGAGGAAGATAGAAACTGAGTCCATCTTCTCGTGCTGCCTCTGGTTTGTACCATCAACTGAGGCTAACACGAGGCACTTGGCTTTCGCACAATCCTTTTCCGATGTCCTGCGGATGTGAACATCCGTGACAGGGGAAACTGGACCTGAGACAGCAGGGTTTAGATTAGTTAAGAGGTGTTCCAGCTTGTCATGGGCAATGGACATCTGGATAGACCTTTGCCAGTCATAACAGTCAGGTTCAGTCATATTTTTATCTAGATGTAACCTAGGCGTGGTCACAGGGTCGCTGCAATTAAGAGAGAGAAGAAGAAACACTCAGCATGATGCTCTTGCAAGTTTAGAGTGGTTTTTAGTTTGTCTAAACAGGATGGCTCCCACTGTTTCTCGAATCCCTCCTCAAACCATAAAGGAAGAATTAGTCGGGATCAATCCCACCGCACAATACTTGCTTAACCGTTCAGCCAGGCCGGTGTCGGTACTTCGAGGGAGGTTTTCCAACGCTTTCGCGAAGTTCTTTAATTAAAGAACCTCTTTTCCCTGGGGGCGTAGCCCCGCTAACACCTTTCTAGGCACCTACTAGGTTTATAGAATTGATCGTTTAGTGAGAAATTTTCCGAGGAGTAGCATATACTCACAGTAGGATCGGGATCCAAATATCATCGCGTGACGAAACTGAAGGAATCCTACCAGAATCATCACACTCCAAATGGTATGCAAATCTAGCAAGTTTCAGTACTTATGAAACTCCCGATGTATATTTTTGCCCCATGCTCTTATGACCTTGACTAAGGCCAACAAATCATAAGTCACATGTCAAGTTCTACCCGTCGTTGTCCAGGTTAATTTGAATCCACCCGTACATACCCTTGACTAAGGCCAACAAGGTAATACGACTGTCCCAAACCAACGCATTCTATCTATGCAACATATGAATACCCACCAGCTACCAAACACTGTGCCTTGACTAAGGCCAACAAACACAGCTTGAATACTGTTGAATATTCATATGAAACGACGGAGGGCTACGAATGGTTTTGGCGAAACCGTGAACGTAGTGAACTTGATTTAGTCGATGGAACGAGATAGCTTTTAAATGGAGTGGCTCAAACTCCGCATTTTAAAAGTTTGTTTTGAAAAGAACCGAGTGGTTTTTCGAAAATGTTCCAACGACTTATACTTGGTTTATTTTCTTGCATTAGTTCTTTTAATGCATGTTTTGCTTGCATTAGTTCTTTTAATGCGTGATATTCTTGCATTAGTTCTTTTAATGCGTCCCATCAATTAATCCTACCATTGCAGAAAACAACCAAAATATGACGTACGCTTATGCCATTCGCATTCGCCACGGGGCCCCGTCATTACCCGTTAGGTTACTTAACTAACGACAGAGCGGGGGCTAGGCTAGCGCGTCTGTAAAACATAAGCAACGCCTAAATAATATCATATATAGATATACTGCAATGATAAACATTTCAGATCACAGATAAATACATTGGATATACTAGCAATCTGTAATTTGTACGAGCCTGTAACAAAAACAGATAACACGGTCGCGGTGAATAGCCAAAACCCCACCCAAGACCCCTACGGGTGCGGCAAACTACCCGCCAAGTACCCGAAGCGTAGCAACCTCCCTCATCTCCATGAGTAGGCCACTGGACACTTCGGCATACCCGGTAGGTTGTGCACCCCTCCATGGGTCTATCCTAGGAGCAAAAACAGTAAAAAGAAATTATACAATGACGGCTACAACCCCGACCCGGTTGTGTGGCCATACAAATAATTATTACATCAATTTACAAATTTACATGAATTGCAAGAAAAGAAAACTCTCGTCTCACAACCCCCGGCTATTCACCCGCGACAATCCAACATATTTACATACACATTCCAGCACATTACAGATCATGTATAACCCCGACCAATCGACTTATAGCGATTAGCCGACGTTCAATACATGCAAACATCACAGATATAACCATCATAGTCAAAGTGCAGTGAAGTTCGGAAAAAATACGGAATTATAGGACCCCAAAAGGAAATTTCTTTTCTGGAAAATCTGGGCACATATAATATATTCCAAAAATCCCAAAACCAACACAGACACACACTGCACGAAAAACGATGCACAGAAGACGACAAAGCGCGGCGGTTCCGCGGCGGATGCCTAGCTCGCGCGGCGGAAGGGCGGCGGTTTGGACGAATTACTGTATCGTTTTTCTTGGGTGTTCACACAAAACCCTGAGCCGAATTTACAAGTGTAAAGTTTTTCATTTTGAGCCAAAAAAATTTCAACAGAAACTCAGTTTTTGTAAAAGTTTGGTTTTTGGATTTTTCCGGTTCCGAACTTCGTTACACTTCACTACCAAGCTAGTTTAAGTTTAGTTAGGCTCTGATACCACTGTAAGTCCACGTTGCGACCCCCGGTTCTTACGGGGAGGCGGAAACGGTATAAAATCAAAATTTTAACGCAAGAGGCAACATGGACTAAGCTAGGTCGGGATCTTTACCTAAACTAAAACTAGCAAACTAAGCTAAAGATATTTAGCTACTCGGATGAAGATGGTTATACCTAAACTTGAACTCCTTCTCTTCAAGCTCCGATGGTGGTCCGATGGCTCCTTCTCGTCGTCTCCGTACGCCGAAGATAGATCCACTTGAAAGCTCCAACCTTTAGCTCCTTCTTCGTTCTTTGAAGAAACTAGTTCACTTGGTTTGCCAAACCTAGTGAACTAGAATGAGTAGAGAAGATTTAGAATGGGATTTTATCTATGGTTCTTGATTCTCAACTCATGAGACAAGAGAACCATAGATCAAGAGAGGGAGCAAGAGGTGGAGGGTGAGAGCAAGAGGAGAGCTCAAGAACAAGAGAGAGAATGAGCAAGAAAGAATGAGCAACTCTTTTGTCTTTCACCCTCTCATAATCCAAAGTGATCATAACTCATCATATCAAAAAAGTCTTATGTGATGGTTAGAAGCAACCATAACCTTATCATGTCATGCACTCATTTTACTCAAATGAGCAAGCAAGTAAAAGTCTTTGGCATGAAATGATAACCATGGTTATCATGATGGTCAACTAGTCAAGCCTAGTCAACAAGTCAACAAAGTCAACAAGTCAACAAAAGTCAACAAGTCAACAACCATATCACCATAATACTTAATTAATATAATAGTTAATCACATATCATATTCTCATTAGGGTTGAGCATAAAGTCAAATAGTCAACGGTCAACTGTCAACAACCCTAATGAGAATCCGCAGCCTCTGCCTCCCTGTCAACTGTGCATACACACCCGCATCCGCGTTCCGAGGAACACGAATGCAAACTGGATAAATCCAATCCCATAAGGTACACTAGGATCTGGCTTAAACCAAAGCCCGCTAGTGTAAACTGTCCGGACACTGTACGTGCACAAGTGCACGGATGTGACCGAACCCTGTCGCAAAACCATGCGACCTGTCGCAATACCATGCGACCTCTACTCTTTTGCCTAAAGGCGAAAAGCTTTCTGTGTGGGACTCTAAAGACTCGACACTACGCTGGCAGTGGGTTTAACCACAGACCGCAAGCGGCACTAGCTGTGCGTAACGGTCCCCAGGTAATGCCGACAAGAAGACCGACGAGGCGAAACCCATCTGAACTCCTACTGAGCCTGAGTGTGACATTCTCCGTACAGTCCGGTCTGTTCGTCTGATACATCGCATGGCGGGCCTAGGGGGCGGTAAACGTCAGTCCCCCAATAGCGGTACAAGTCGTGCCGGAGCGAAGCCCAAAACACCCTGAGATAACACTGGAAACCTACCAGTATATCTCGTTTGCCCTGGCCAGGGACTACTCGTGTAATGGCTCTCCTAGACACAGCGCGATGTCAACCCCCAATACCGGGAGAGACGAATCCTGTCTAACCGTCACTGCCTCCAAGTGCTTCGGGACTGCACCCAACCACCACCTGTTTGCACGACTCCTTTGAGCCGTGGTAGGGTAGTGATCAAAGTACAGTGGGAACACACCCGAGGCGAAGTGACAGTGTCAAGTCAGCGGACTAAGCTGTACTCATGTCACCTGGGAACTGATAACTGACGATAGGTATAATACCAACTAGTCAGTTCCCGACGAGTCCTGTCCAGTGTACCCGTAACCTAACGAGCACCCGCATACTATCTCAAGTACGACGTATTGACGGCTGTGGGACAGACCGTCTCCCACACTGGGATGAGAAGCGCATGTGCTGGTCTACTCCGGAGTATCGATGCCCTGTCTCGATAGTCCTGCGACCAGGGACCTGCATAAGGATGTGCTTATAGATTACCCAGCCCCACTAGTGTGACGGCCATCACATCGCTGGTAATCAAGCAAAGATCCTAAGGGCTCTACTAATGTGTATAGGCGATATACAAAATAAACACATGTACACATTGAAGTAGAAACAAACCAAGTAGCATACTACTATTTTGAGCAAGATTGTCAATACAAGGTGAATATCCCAAGCTTCCATTAAGTAATATACATACTAGTATGATACAGTAATGGCCTCTAGGGCATATACACTAATAATAAAAATATAGTGATGAAAACCTTTTGCTAAAGAGGTCACTCCCGGTGAAGGGATCTCGGCTCTTTCCTCGTGGAATGAAGTGCAGGATATTCCAACTGAATACCGCGATGCAAAACAACTTGTAATCGACTATAGTAAAGTTATTACCCTGACGTAAACTTCTGCCCAAGGGGTCACTCCCGGTGAAGGGATCTCGGCCCTTGCCTCGTCGAATGAGGTGCTGGATATTCTAACTGAATACCGCTATGCGAAACAAAAGGAAACATCTTTGTAATAACACCTTTTAAAATTTGTTCCAACAACATCAAATATAGGTTTGTTTTATCCTTGCATTGATAAGAATCAATGCAGTCCCATCAATCAATCACACCAGAAAAGAACGAAAATATAATGTACGTATATGCCATTCCCATTTGCCACTGGGTCCCGTCATCACCCGTTAGGTTACTTAACTAACGACAGAGCGGGGGCTAGACTAGCGCGGGTGTAATACATATACAACATCTAATAGTATATATACCAATATACAATAATCGCTCTAGGTGTGATAATATGCAACATCACAGAAAAGTAATAAGCATCACAGAACAATACAGATAAACTGGGATCCCCGGTTTCATAGAGCCGCTACTGAAACCCGACGTTCCCCTGGTCGTGTGGATAGCCTGTGCAATGAAACCTAGACCCCTACGGGTGCGGCAAGTTACCCGTCAAAACCTGATGCGAGGCAGCCCCCTATAGAAAAATGAATGGACCACCCGGCACTTCACGGAATCCGGTAACTTGAGCACCCCTCCTTGGGTCAACCTGCACCCCCTACGAGTGCGGCGAATAGTCTGCCAATTCTAGAGTGGGTCCCCTCTGCCTCTCAAAGCCATGAGATACGGACCCGTTGCCCTCCAGAACCCGGCTATCCGTGCACTCCGTTGCGGGGTAAACCTAGTACAGAAATAAAAATATGTACAACGGGTACATTGACCTCAACCCGGTCGTGCCCCAAAAGAATATTATACAAACAGACAGAGACGGCAGTCCACATGTTGGACGCTCGTCCCGCAATATCAAATGTACAAATAAATCCAAATAGCACTACCATTGCACACTGCTATCCACCACGACATATCCGCAATATCACAGCACAACACAGAACATCAACGCGAATGTCACGTTCGCAAATCCGTTTAAAAGAGCTATAGCAATTAGACGCAATTTACCGCTCGAATGACATTCCCGGTCGGAGATATAATATAAGTACTGCATACTAACAAGTTTAAAATTTCGATCGACAAAACTTCCCGAAGTGGGCCCCACGAACATCTGCTGTACAGTAATAAAATCTGGGCCCAAAAGAAATAAACCAAAAACCACAATTTCCACTTATGAAGCCACTGTACAAATTTGAAACACTGAACCTACAGACTGGCCGCGGATACGCGGTCAAACCCTAGGTTTGACCGTGGATCCGCGGCGGTCTTGTAGGGTCACGTGACCAAATTTCTACAGTTAGCTTAAAAAACCCTGCTCAATTTTCTGGGATGATCAAAATAATGTTTAGACAATGTTTAAAATCGACAGAAAGTATACACATGGAAATTGCGATTTTCGAAAAACCGTTCGATCGATATTTTAAACGTGTTAGCACAAGTTAGTAAAGCTTAATGCTGAGGCTCTGATACTACTGTAAGTCCACGGTAGCGCCCCGGCCGTCTAACAGACGCCAAATGCGGAACAAAAACTTTTTACAAACTGGCGCTATCGTGTACTATAACCCGGATCTGCCATTAAAGCTAAACTAACAAACTACAAAGTAGGTAGAAATGTTATACTGAACGATCCGAGTCCTTCGGTCTTCAACCATCATCCCACACTTTGTTGCGGCTGCTCCGATCTCCTGAATCTCCAGTCTTCTCGTCCAGGTGGCACCACGTCGACGGACCTTTAAACGGGCTCCCGCCTCTGAACCGAGGCAACTCGATCGTCAAGTTTGCTAAAAGAGACGACCAAGATGATGTAGAGAATGAGTAGAACACTTTGTGTCGCTTCGTCCAAAGCAATGGACGAACGGTTAATGAAGTTGCCTTTTGGATCGGGTGAATTGAGAAATGAGGCTATCTAATTTCCATGAGTTCAAAACTATATCAATCTTTTTTCAAGCAACCATTACCCTTCACCAAGAGGTGGCCGGCCACTAAATAGGAAGAGGGAGGTTAGTGTAGGAGAGGGGGGTGACCAAAAGATAAAGATCAATCATCAAAAGAAATGAGTCACCTAAACACCTTGCAACATATAATTAATGCAACAATGAGTCATGAAAACACCTCACCGAATCATTAAATGCAATAAGTGACTCACTAATCCTAGTCACCACAACATGAAGCTTCCACTCATGACTCACCTCATGACTCACCCTCAAGAAGAAAAGATAAATCCGCATTTAACCGAATGTTAAATACGGCTGATAGAAAAGTGGAAACTGGCAACTTCCAAAAGCGATCCTGAAATGAATTTCAGGATAACCCCGTAACAGTATAAACATACCCGCATTTGTATTACGACCGAATACAAATGAAACTGAGACAAAGATATTATATCTACACAGTATAATACTCGGATCCGGCTTAAACCAAAGCCCACCAGTATTATCTGGCTGAAAAATGACACGTGCGAAAACGCACGTGCATTTTCTGAACCCTGCCATAAAACCATACGGCCTCTACAACGTTTCGCCCAAACTTGGGAAATGGTCTGTGGGGGACTCTAATGACTCATCAACACACTGGCACTGGGTATAACCTTTAGCACGTCAGAGGTACAAGCTGTACGTAACGGTTGCCTATGTATTGATTGGAAGGGAAGCTGACGAGCGAACCCATCCATAAACCCTACTGAGCCTAACAGTGACAATATACATACAGTCCGGTCCGTTCGTCTAAAGAGTATCTCATATCGAGTCTAGGGGGTGGATAAAGTCAGACCCCTAATAACGTGATAATTCGTGTCGGTATGAAGCCCATCACCACCTGAGAAACTACTGATCCGAATCAGTAATTCTCCACTATCTCGACCGAGGATTTCTAGTGATGACCACCCGTGCACTGTGCGACATCAACCCCCAATACCGGGAGAGACGAATCCCCGACAATCCACTCACTGCCTCCATGTGGCTCGGGACTGTACCCAAAAAATACCTGTTTGCACGTCTCCTTTGAGCATGGTAGGGTAGAAATCAAAGCACAGTGGGAACTCACACGAGACAAATGATGATCTCAGGTCGACAAACTAACCTGTACACATGTCACCTGGGAACTAATATCTGACGATATGTATAATACCAACTAGCATGTTCCCGGCGAGTCCTGTCCGGTGTACTCATAACCCAATGAGCACCTGTATACATCTTAGGTGATCCAACTGACACCAATGGCTTGTGAGACCGGCCACCGTCCCTCATCGGGGTCTCGACTGTATACACTAGTCTACTCTGGAGTATCGATGCCCTGTCTCGAAACTCCCACGACTAGGGACACTTTAAGGATGTGCTTATAGACCCCAGCTCCCACGTATATGATCGCCATCATACTGCTGGTAGTCAAGCAAGAATCCTATGGGCTCTATCATTATGCAATAGTGAACAAAAGCATGTATATGATGATAAAGACAAACCAGATAGCATACTATCATCACGAGCAAGACTGTCATATCGGTATAGGTCCTGCCTCAATCATTGCAATCACGTACCTGCGATCCAATAATTGACTTTGAGGGCACTATATCCAACAGTAGGGTCGTCGCTTATGCTTCTCGGCAACTGAAGAAGTACGAACAGAACTATCCTACTTATGACTTAGGGATGGCTGCGGTGGTTTTTGTACTTAAGATTTGGAGACATTACCTATATGGCGAGTCGTGTCAGATATTCACGGACCATAAGAGCTTGAAGTACATCTTTCAGCAGTGAGATCTAAATCTGAGACAGCGCCGTTGGATGCAGCTAGTGAAAGACTATGATTGTGAAATTCTTTATCATCCGGGCAAGGCGAATGTAGTGGCATATGCTTTGAGTCGGAGGCCCAGAGGTAGTTTATCTTGTTTGAGCGCAGTTCAGAGGCAGTCGTCGGCAGATTGGCAGGTTCTATGCGACAGCCGAGTGCAGTTCGAGTTTACTCCGACCGAGGGACAGCTTGCGCATATCCGTGCACGTCCACAGTTACTTGACCGTATCCGTGAGGCACAGTCCAGTGATGACCGTTTTTCAGAGATTATAGAGCAGGTTAGATAGGGCAGAGATTTCGAGTTTGTGATCGATGATCAGGGGATACTACGATTTGGGACTCAACTGTGCGTACCAGATTCTGAGGGACTGAGGCGTAAGATCCTTGAGGAGGCACATCGATCGGTATACGGTGTTCATCCGGGTTCCACCAAGATGTATCATAATTTGAGAGACGTTTACTGGTGGGAAGGGATGAAGAGAGATGTCACAGACTTTGTTTCGAGATGCCTGACTTATCAGCAAGTCAAAGCCGAGCACCAGAGGCGTACAGGAGAGTTGCAGCCTTTGCCCATTCCGAAGTGGAAGTGAGAACAGATTTCTATGGACTTCATTATGGGTCTACCCAGGACCAGTCGAGGGTATGACTCTATTTAGGTGATCATGGATCGATTGACGAAAGCAGCTCACTTTCTTCCAGTGAAGACCACTTTTGGATTTGCTCAGTATGCCCATATATGTTGGATATAGTGCCCTCAGAGTCAATTATTGGATCACAGGCACGTGATTGCAATGATTGAGGGAGGACCTATGCCGGTAGGATAGTCTTACTCGAGATGATAGTATGCTATCTGGTTTAACTTTATCATCGTGTACTGCTTTAGATGACATTACGAGTCGCTATTACACGTTGATAGAGCCCCTAGGATTCTTGCTTGACTACCAGCAGTATGAGGGCGATCATATACGTGGGAGCTGGGGTCTATAAGCACATCCTTAAAAGGTCCCTAGTCGTGGGAGTTTCGAGACAGGGCATCGATACTCCAGAGTAGACTAGTGTATACAGTCGAGACCCCGACGAGGGGCGGTGGATGGTCTCACAAGCCACTGGTGTCAGTTGGTTCACCTAAGATGTATACAGGTGCTCATTGGGTTATGAGTACACCGGACAGGACTCGCCAGGAACCTGCTAGTTGGTATTATACCTGATGTCAGATAGCAGTTCCCTGGTGACATGTGTACAGGTTAGTTCATCAACCTGAGATCTTCATTTGTCTCGTGTGAGTTCCCACTGTGCTTTGATTACTACCCTACCACGCTCAAAGGAGACGTGCAAACAGGTTTTAGTTGGGTATAGTCCCGAGCCACATGGAGGCAGTGAGCGGATCTGCAGGGGTTCGTCACTCCCGGTATTAGGGGTGAGGTCGCGCTGTGTCAAGGAGAGCCAGTACATGAAAAGTCCTTGGCCAAGGCAGGAGATTTGCTGGTAGGTATTCCAGTAGTATCTCAGGGTGTTCTGGGCTACACTCCGACACGACTTGTACCGCTTTTGGGGGTCTGACTTTTACCAACACCCTAGGCCAGCCATGCGATGCTCATAGACGAACGGACCGGACTGTACGGATATTGTCACTGACAGGCTCAGTAGGGTGTCAGGATGAAATCGCTCATCGACGCCCCTTTTGGTCAATAGCTGGTAGCCCGTCACGTATGGCTAATACCTCTGACGTGCTAGTGGTTAAATCCACAGCCATAGTATTGACGAGTCTTTAGAGTCCACCACACACAGTTACTCAAGTTTCGGGCGAAACGCTGTAGAGGCCGTATGGAGATATGGCAGGGTTCGATCGGATACGTGCGGTATTGCACGGATCGTGATCGGACGGATTTTACTAGCCGGCTTTGGCTTAAGCCGGATCCTAGTATTAGTCAGTGTAGATTTTGTCTCTTTGCATTTGTATTCAGTGGAAATACAAATGCGGGCATGTATATGCAGTCGCGGGGTTTTCCTGTAATTTATTACGGGATCAGTTTTCTGAAGTTGCCAGTTTGTATTCCGTTCCGGCCGGTTTTCCTTTGCTTCTTCACGGCCGGACTTTTCGATGGAGGGGGGTTATTTGCAAGTTTGCAAATAACATTTGTGGAGGGGGTTTCTTGCATTTGTGGTTGCATCATGATGGGATTCCATTTTAATCTCATTCTTTGCATTTATGAGATTAGAAATGGTTTTGACCTTGGTGTGACTATTTTCTTCTTTAATATACATTCTCCTCTTGCTTTATTCTTGAAAAATTCCTCCACCATTTCTTCATGAGGGGGCCGGCCACTTCAAGGTGAGAAGGGGAGAGTTTTCTTTTGGGTGTGGAAAATTGATTCATGACATTTTAGCTTGCTACAAAATTCATCACCTCTCCAAAAAGGTTCATTCCTCCACATCCATATCATGGAAACTTCTATAACCCCAAAGAGACAAGTTTCTACACTACACCTACGGTACCCTTGGACGCGTCGGCTAGCCAACTTCGCGTCCGAGTTGCTTCGGTCCAGAGGTGGGAGCCCGTAAAAGAATTTGGCTACGTGATGCCCTTTCCGACGAGGAGCTGACAGACGGAGATTCCGCAGGAGATCGGAGTGTAGACGAAGACCGAAGGACACGGATCGCTTGGTATAACTCTCTACCCATCTTTTAGTTTGCTAGTAGCTAGGTTAATGGCCCGATCCGGGTTAAAAGTGCACGGTGGTGCCGGTTTGCAAGTTTCGCAAAGATTTTTGTTTCCGCATTTCCGGCGTAGGATCGACGGCCGGGACGCCTCCGTGCACTTACATTGGTATCAGAGCCACGCCATTAACCTTACCTAGCTTGCTCTAGTATGTTTAAAGACTCGATCGAACAAAAATCCTAAAAAAAAACCGTATTTTCAAAGCATCAGGTTTCTGTCGAAATTTTTTTGGGCTCTAAAAATTTTTCAGGTTGTTGCAGAATAACATGCAGGGAATTCTAAGACTTCTGAGAAAATTTGGTGACATGAATCCACTTTTCCACCGCGGAACCACGGCCAAACCCATGCATTGGCCGTGGTTCCGCGGCCATTATAAGTCCTTGTTGCACCAAATTTTTCCAGTGGGTCTTAGACTGTGAAATAGGGTTTTTGGAACATTCTTTTAGGGCCCAGATTTTCTGTAAGTGCTACAGTAGTGCTTGGGGCCCACTTGGGTATATTTGTTCGATCGGATATTTTAAACATGCTAGTTCATAGTATTTACATTATATCTGCGACCATGAATGTCACTTGATCGGTAAATCCTGTCTAACTGCTATAGCCCTCTTAGACAGATTTGCGAACGTGACAATCACGTTGATGTTCTGTGTTGTGCTGTGATGTTGCGGATTGGTCGTGGGGGATAGCCTGGATGCAATGTTAGTACAGTTTCGTTTTATATGTACATTTGATATTGCGGGGCGAGCATCTAACATGTGAACTGTCGTCACTGCCTGTTTGTATATTATTCTTTTGGGGCACGACCGGGTCGAGGTCGATGTACTCGTTGTATGTATATTTTATTTTCTGTACTAGGATTACTCTGTGGAGGGGTGCACGGATAGCCGGGTTCTAGAGGGCAACGAGCCCGCATCTCATGGCATTGAGACGGAAGGGGCTTTACTCTAGAATTGGCGGGCTATTCGCCGCACTCATAGGGGGTATAGGTTGACCCAGGAGGGGTGCCCAAGTTACCGGATTCCGTGAAGTGCTGGGTGGTCCATTCACGTTGCTGAAGGGGGCTGCCTCGCTTCAGGTTTTGGCGGGTAACTTGTCGCGCCCGTAGGGGTCTAGGATTTCATTGCATAGGCTATCCACACGACCAGGAGAACGTCGGGTTTCAGTAGCGGCTCTATGAAAACCGGGGATCCCAGATATCTGTATTGTTCTGTGATGCTGGTTACATTTCAGTGATGTTGCATTTTATCACGCCTTGAGCGAATATTATATATTGATATATATACTAGTAGATGTTGTATATGTTTTGCATCCGCGCTAGTCCAGTCCCCGCTCTGTCGTTAGTTAAGTAACCTAACGGGTGATGACGGGACCCAGTGGCGAATGCGGATGGCATATACGTACATCATTATTTTCGTTCTTTTGTGGTGTGATCAATTGATGGGACTGCGTTGATTCGGATCAATGCAAGCTAAACAAACCTATTCTGATGTTGTTGGAACACTTTTTCAAAAAGCTGTTATTGTAAGGACGTTCTCTTCTGTTTTGCATCGTGGTATTCAGTTGGAATATCCTGCTCCTCAGTCGACGAGGCAAGGGCCGAGATCCCTTCACCGGGAGTGACCCCTTGAACAGAAGTTTGCGTCAGGGAAATAACTTCACTATAGCCGATTACTTTTGCTTTGCATCGTGGTATTCAGTTGGAATATCCTGCACCTCATTCTACGGGGAAAGAGCCGAGATCCCTTCACCGGGAGTGACCTCTTTAGCAAAGATTTTCGTCACTATATTTTTATAAAACTATCCGTTCCTTCAACGATATCAAGTTCACCGGGAACCTGCTAGTTGGTATTATACCTGACGTCAGATAGCAGTTCCCTGGTGACATGTGTACAGGTTAGTTCATCGACCTGAGATCGTCATTTGTCTCGTGTGAGTTCCCACTGTGCTTTGATTACTACCCTACCACGCTCAAAGGAGTCGTGCAAACAGGTTTTAGTTGGGTACAGTCTCAAGTCACATGGAGGCAGTGAGCGGATCAACAGGGGTTCGTCTCTCTCGGTATTGGGGGTGAGGTCGCGCTGTGTCTAGGAGAGCCAGTACATGAAAAGTCCTTGGCCAAGGCAGGAGATTTGCTAGTAGGTATTCCAGTAGTATCTCAGGGTGTTCTGGGCTATACTCCGACATGACTTGTACCGCTTTTGGGGGTCTGACTTTTACCAACCCCCTAGGCCTGCCATGCGATGCTCATAAACGAACGGACCGGAATGTATGGATATTGTCACTGACAGGCTCAGTAGGGTGTCAGGATGAGTTCGCTCATCGACGTCCCTTTTGGTCAATAGCTGGTAGCCCGTCACGTATGGCTAATACCTCTGACGTGCTAGTGGTTAAATCCACAGCCATAGTATTGACGAGTCTTTAGAGTCCACCACACACAGTTACTCAAGTTTCGGGCGAAACGCTGTAGAGGCCGTATGGAGATATGGCAGGGTTCGATCGGATACGTGCGGTATTGCACGGATCGTGATCGGACGGATTTTACTAGCCGGCTTTGGCTTAAGCCAGATCCTAGTATTAGACAGTGTAGATTTTGTCTCTTTGCATTTGTATTCAGTAGGAATACAAATGCGGGCATGTATATGCAGTCGCGGGGTTTTCCTGTAATTTATTACTGGATCAGTTTTCTGAAGTTGCCAGTTTGTATTCCGTTCCGGCCGGTTTTCCTTTGCTTCTTCACGGCCGGACTTTTCGATGGAGGAGGGTTATTTGCAAGTTTGCAAATAACATTTGTGGAGGGGATTTCTTGCATTTGTGGTTGCATCATGATGAGATTTTATTTTAATCTCATCCTTTGCATTTTTGAGATTAAAAATGGTTTTGACCTTGGTGTGACTATTTTCTCCTTTAATATACATTCTCCTCTTGCTTTATTCTTGAAAAATTCCTCCACCATTTCTTCATGACGGGGCCGGCCACTTCAAGGTGAGAAGGGGAGATTTTTATTTTGGGTGTGGAAAATTGATTCATGACATTTTAGCTTGCTACAAAATTCATCACCTCTCCAAAAAGGTTCATTCCTCCACATCCATATCATGGCAACTTCTATAACCCCAAAGAGACAAGTTTCTACACTACACCTACAGTACCCTTGGACGCGTCGGCTAGCCAACTTCGTGTTAGTTATATGTATGCCCTAGAGGCCATTACTGTACATAGGATGTACATTGTAGTGGATGCTGGGACATATATAGGGAGGACTTTCTTGCTCAACATGATAGTATGCAATCTGGTTGCTCTTTACCTTATCGTGTATACTGATTGTCTCTCTGTTACATGTTGGTAAAGCCTTTAGGATGTGTACTTGACTACTTGGACTATGATGCAGATCATACTAGTGGGGACAGATAATCTATAAGTACATCCTTCAAAGTCCCTAGTCGTGGGTGTATCGAGACGGGGCATCGATATACCAGAGTAGACTAGCGTATACCTTCTCGACCCATACAGATGGGCGATGGATGATCCCATATCCATTGGTGTTTGACATCAGAGATGATATACGGGTGCTCAGTGGAGACTGGGTACACTGGACGGACTCGCCGAGAACTCCCAGATGGTATTATACCTTACGTCAGATGGCAGTTCTCTGGTGACACTGGTACAGAGTAGTCTGTTGACCCGAGATCGTCATAGAGTCTTGTGTGATTCCCACTGTGCTTTGATTTCCACCTTACCACGTCCAAGAGGGCGTGCAAAACGGTGGCTTTTGGGTACAGTCCCGAATCATATGGAGGCAATGAGCGATAGGAGGGGATTCGTCTCTCCCGGTATAGGGAGTTGATGTTGCGCTGTGTTCGATTGGCTATAACCGGAAATCCCTTGCCAGGGTTGCTGAGATTTACTGGTAAGTGTTACCAGTAGTTTCTCGAACTGTTATAGACCTCATATCGACACGACTTATCGAGCTATTGGGGTCTGACGTTTACCACCCCTAGGCAAGATATGCGACATATCAGACGAACAGACCGGACTGTACGGTAAGTGTTACTGGTTGGATTCACAGGAGTATGAGCGGGTTTGCTCGTCGATCTTCTGATCGCTCAATACCCGGGTGGCCGTTACGTTTAGCAGACCGCTTGCGGCTTGTGGGTGTTTGATATGATCATCACCTGCTGCCGGCGTATTGACGAGTCTTTAGAGTCCTACACAGAGGTTTCCTGGCTCAAGCGAAACGAAATAGGAGCGCATATGAGATATGTGCGGGACCGAGAATAATGCGTGTATGTGATACCGTATTCTATTCTCGCGATAAATGTATCGAATGGTTGTATGTGATATAACCTAGTTATCGAATCAACGATTGATTCGATAAGCCGATACATTGGATATTAGTCAGTTATATGCGATATGACCGGATCGTTAAATCAAGTGTTGATTTAATGATTTAATGCATAATTATATATTTGATATATTACTTTGCATTAACTAGTATTGGTTCACTTTAAATGGATTTTCTCACTTGGATTGTGCACATTGTATATGTGATATACTTTTGTACACAAGTTTGTATCATGTTTGATGATACATGCTCACTAGGGTTTGTGTAAAGATTAAACCATGGTTGTGTAATGGTTAGGGTTTTCCTTTTCTTATTCATTTATTTATTTATTTCATTTATTTTATTTTGGAAAAGAAAAAGGGAAAATGGTGGCTTTGTTTGTTTGTATATTGAAGCTTCATGAAGCTTTGACTAAGTGACCATTTTGTCTCATGCTTAACCCTAACCATTCCACTTAACCCTAGTTCATTCTCTACACTTGACCATGGTTTGATTATAATAAGTATTCATTTTATTTTCTTTTTGGATATACTTATCATAACATTTTTTCATCATCTTCTTCTTCTTAAAAGATGAAGAAAGCTTGCTCCTTCAATGGCAACTTGAGCAAATGAGTGAGAAATCCAATTCTAAAGTGAACCTACCTCCTATTTCTTCATCCTCTACCTCTTGCCAAGTAGTATAGGGTGTTTTCTTCACAAGTTTCATGACTTGGTGAAGTCGGAGCTTGATCTTGTGATGCCACGACGTAGATCATCTTCGGCATCGTAGTCGATGACCTAGCCCGCCCATTTCTCCGATGAAGCCGACGCTAGAGCCCGGGATTTGATTTGGACAGCAAGGGGACTTCATCGCGGAGCTATGGAGGTGGAGAACCGGATCTACAAAGGTCGTATTTCCGTTCACTTAGTTAATTTGTTAACTAGTTTCATCTTTCGCCTAAAATTCTAGTTAACAATCCGTATTAGGGTTTCTCGGCACCCATAAAATTTGAAATTGGCATGGTTGATGCCTTATGAGACCTCCTTAGTGTGCCTAGGAACCCTACAGTGGTATCAGAGCTACTAGACATTGGATTTCGACCTATGGGGGGTTCTTACTGTGTGACAGTGTGGCGAAGCATAGGCTCTTACCCCCAGGGTGTCCCGAGACCGGAAGGTGTTCCGGCGGGTTGTAGTCCTCGCGAGGGGGCATGCGTAAAAAGTAGCGGCTGAGGGACCCGTTGGTGCCACGGTGACCCTATTGGATGGGGTGGCTGCCTGACCTACAGTGGTATCAGAGCCTAGCTAGAGCCTTAGGCGATGCGTAGACGGAGTTAGAAGTCCGATTAAACCGAAACCCTAACACAAATTTGCTCTCTGGACTTTTTCCAAAAATTGGGTTTTTTCCAGATTAAAAATATGCAGAAAATTCAGCAGGAAATTCTAAGAATTACGGTGCAAAAATTACCTAATGATCTGTCTAAAGTGCGGCGGAACCGCGGCATTAGCGTGCTAATGCGGCGGTTCCGCGGCCATTTTGTCTCTTCTCCCATTGAATTTTGCATAGTAATTCCTATTTTGCAGTGCTGGTTTTCCTGGGATATTTTTTTCTGAACTCAAGAGTTGAGTTTTCTGGGTTGTATTGGGGACTCGGTGTTTCGATCGGATTGTCTAATTTTGTCTATGTGGCTTTCCGGATATTTTAGAATATGTTAAAAAGTTCGACCGGATATAAATACCCAACTTTTCTCCTGCCGGGAAATTTCCAAGTGTTGGATTTTTCCGTGGTTTAAAGACGTTCTAAGTAGTACAAGTAACGCGATGGTCCCTCTAGAAGACAACAAACCTTAACTCGATTATGTGACCGTCTTGAACTGCCCTTTGAACCTTCGGGTTTGGGGCAGTACGGCGTGCCACATGTGAGGCGTTGGCTTGACCCTTCTACGGCTGGACCGTTGGTACTGAGGCACGAAGTGAATGTCTTTGAACTTATTTCATGAGTTGAGCTGTTTCGGGAAAACTTGGGTGTTCGACTGTTCGATCGGAAAGTTTAACATTTTCTGTTTATCTGGAATGTGATACAACATTTGGAATTCACAAGAAGTTATGAGATAACAGAATGAATGTTATAAACATAGCAGTTTAGTCTCACTTGATCGGTTGCCACGGAATTTTGATGCGATCAAAAGTCCGTCGCAATCACGTAGCGTACGCGGATACTCGCCGGGTAAACTTAATAGACAGCCTCGCCCCATAACCCCGACCAAGTGACTGTAGGAGAACCCCGTCGCCGAAAGCATCCGTTTGGGTGCTCGCGGCAGCGGTGTTCCGCCTTGGTGCACTTCGTCGACGGTATCGGGGGTGCGGCCGCCTACTAAAGTTTGCGATGAGCATTCGATCAGGATGTCGGGAATCTTGTTGAATTGCCCAACTTGATATTGAAAAGTGTTTTCGATTTTGAGACTAAAATGCGGGGTTTATAATTGTTAGGCATGCGATGTCTAAGGAATTCATTTGATTAGGCATGCGATGTCTAAAGAGGTTGCAGATTCCAACTGTTGTAGTTTTACACTTTCTTTTCTGTGACCGTAAGTGTAATATGTGATATCGCCGGTTTCGTTGCTATATGTCAACGACAATTGGGATACGCATGTTTACTTACGTTGATGACATGTGATGTTATGTGTTGCTGGATATGTTATATTGGATCGTCGTGTTTGAATAGCCGGGGGTTTTTTATGTGAGATGAGTGTTTTTCATTTTCATTCATGTAAAAACTTGTATGTAATATTCTTTTATTGGGGCACTTCCAGGTTGCGGAAGATGTCACCTTTTGTATATTATTTACTTTTCCGCACTAGGATAGACCCAAGGAGGAGAGCACAAGTAACCGGGTTCTGGAGTCCAGTGGGAGACCAACTCGAGGAGTCGAGTCCGGGTCTCCTAACTCTAGAATTGGTAGGGTTGCTTGCCGCTCTCGTAGGGGTCTAGGGGTGTGGGTTTGGCTATTCATCACGACCGTGGAATCTGTGTTTTATACTGGCTCGTAGTGAAAACACGGACGTCCTAGTATATCCAATATTTCATATGATTCTTCTGCTGCGATATCTGTGATGTGATCATGTGATATGTTCTTTGATGGATACTTTATATAGTATATATGATATATTATATAGACGTTACTTATGTTTTACACCCGCGCTAGCCCTGCCCCGCTCTGCCGTTAGTTACCTAACCTAACGGTGCACGAGGGGACATCGAGGCGAATGCGAATGGCATAAGTGTACGTCGTATTTATCTGTGATGTTTAGGTATCTTAAATGATGGGACTTCATTAATGAGATTAACGAAATAAAAGAAACCTAAGATGTTGTAGAATCGAATTTCAAAAATAAAATAGGTAGCTACAGTTCTTGCTTTGCACAGCGGTATATGTGATATATCCTGCACCTTATTCGATGAGGAAAGGACCGAGATCCCTTCACCGGGAGTGACTCCTTTAGCAATAACTGGCAGATGCTACACACTCGGTTTGTCTTTTGATTGCTTTTAAGAGTTTTTGCTTTGCACAGTGATATATATGATATATCCCGCACCTCATTCGACGAGGAAAGGACCGACGATCCCTTCACCGGGAGTGACTCCTTTAGCAAAACTAGAAAAGCCTCAAAAACACTCCATTTCAAAAATTCATTCGATCCTACAACGATATCAAGTTCATTACGTAATAGGTTTTCAGAAAAACCTGTCGTAGCCCTCCGTCATTTCAGATAAGTACTAGTTAGTATTCGTGCTGCGGTAGTTTGGCATTCGTCAAGGCGTAGTGTGCGGTAGCTAACTAGTATTTATCTGCTTATGCATATGATGCAGATTGGATTAGGGTATTCGTACGGCGTTGTTTGGCATTCGTCAAGGGTCGTGCGGGTGGGTTTAATTCAATCAAGAAATGTACGGGTTGAACTTGACTAGTGGACTATGGGTTGTTTGGCATTCGTCAAGGTCATAGAACGCTAGGGGCAAAATTATCGGGAATTTCAAGTGTTGAAATTTGCAATGAGATTGCATACCTTCTATGAGATAGTTGGATCCCGATACCCGCTGCGAGTAAGTGTTACTCCTGGGAGAGTTTTACACATTACAATTAGCCGATCAAGTAGGTGTCTAGAAAGGTGTCAACGAGGTTACGCCTATGGGAAAACGAGGTTTACATTAATTAGGTTCAAGCGAAAGCACGGGGGACCTCCCTCAAAGTACCGACACAGGCCTGGCTGAAAGATTGGCGAACTTGTAGTGTGTAATTAATCCCGGCTAGTCTTTCCTTTTAGGGTTTGAAGGAAGATTTGATAAAAACAGTGGGAGCCATCCTGATTAGATAAAATAATAACCAATCTATTCTTGCAAGAGTGCACGCTGAGTGTTTTCTTCTCTCTCTCTCCAGGTAGCGACCATATCACGCCTTAATCAAGATAATAATATGGATATTTGACCGAACCCGCTTGTTATACTGGGCTGGGGAACGTTGGTCCCGCTCCAGCTTATAATTGTTATAAGACAGAACAGGAAATTGGGGAATACCAGATTTCCCGTGCCGCCCAAACGAAGAGAGTGCATGTAAATGCATCATCTTCGGGTGTGTTCATTACAAAGAACTGTTTCTCAGTATCCTTTACGTCCTGGGTATGTGATACCAGATCAGGATCCCAGATATGTAATCTGTTACATAGGGCTACAGAAAGGTAGAGAACTAAGAACGGGTGATAAGTTTCATGAGGCAGAAAACGGGGCAAGTGTTGCAGCCAAGTCTGTTGGTCACTGTCACCCTGTATTACCAATACATTGATTCTGAACGAATGTTATTAGATACCGAACTTGATATACAAAATCATATCAGTCTCTTTATTAGTAAAGAAAGGATATAATTTTGTATTTTTGGATAATGTTTTGAACATTTCCTATATCAAAAGTTGATCGGTTCAGGCACGTTATCTAAAAGCATTGATGTTCTAAATCAAACTACAGTTCTTTAGTATACGGAACACACACAAGAGGAAGAGTTCAGAAATGAACGAATCCTTCTTGAGGCATTATAGACTGGGTCATATCAATGCGATCCGACTGGCTGAAGTCACATTTTAGATGCATATTTAAATCAGTTTGAATTTACATCTTGTGAAACTTGCCAGTCATGTCACAGAGATAAGATGACCATAGCTCCGTTTACTGGAAACAGAGAAAGAGTTGGTGAACTCTTGGGATGATACATGTTGATGTATAAAGGTCCCCTGTCTACAGATGCCAAGACCGGTTCTTTGTACTTCATTACATTCTCTGATGATCTCTCAAGATTCAGACATATGTTCTTGTTGAAACATAAGTTCGAACCTTTTAAGATATTCACAGAATATAAGTTAGAAGTAGAGAACCAATACGGGTATAAGTATTATGTCCTTTGATGAGATCAAGGAGGAGAATACTTGAGCACGAAATTCTTGGACTTTTCTAAAGGAGAATGAGATTCTCTCTCAGCATTACTCCTCCGTATACACCATAGCACGATGGTATATCGGGATGGAGCAATCACACCCTATATGATAGGGTGTGCTCTATGATGAGTACTACTGAGTTACCTGTTTTCTTTTGGTGGTTATGCACTTGAGAAGCTGCATACCTATTGAATAGGGTTCAAATCAAATCAGTTGCCTACCATTTTATATGTGATATGATAAGGGAAGAGCCCATATCTTAAGTTGGTTAAGATTTGGGGTTGTCCGGGCTATGTCTAAAAGCAAAATCCGGACAAGCTCGAGGCAAAGTCTGTTATGTAGAACTGAAAATGTTCCAGCTATACAAATTGCAGCTGATGATTTGATAGAACCAAAGGATTCAGTAGATTCCAACGAACCTCAGCCTCTCCGCCGATCTAGTAGGGTTCCTCACCCACCTGAGAGATACTTCGGTTTCTCTATGACAGTGGGAGCGAGGATTGCATCAAGAGATGATGACCCAACTAGTTTCGACCTGGCCATCAGGAGTGAGACTCTGTTAGAATGGCTGGATGCTTAGTGATCTGAGATGGAATCCTTATACACCAACAAAGTATGGACTTTGGTTGCTATATCTGAAGGGTTAAATTCCCATCAGGAGCAAGTATATCTTGAGAAGATTACTTGGTGTACTTGGAAAGGTTGAGACATTCAAAGCTGGACTTGTTAAAAGTTTTCGTCATCGACCAGGCGTGGATAATGATGAAACCTTTTCCAGTACCTATGCTTAAGTCCATCCAGATACTACTTGCCACGGCTACATACCATGACTACGATATCTGGCGGTTGGGTGTCATGACTGCTTTTCTAAATGATATTTTAGAAGAGTGTGTCTATAAGTACACAGCCAGAGGGCCTCGTAGACAGTGGGAGCAGTGGAAACGTGTGCAAGATGCTTTATAGGATAAAGCAGACATCGCGGAGTTGGAACATCTGTTTTGATGGATTAGTCAAAGAAGTTAACATCATCAAAATGGTAGATGAACCTTGTATAAACAAAAAGGTAGTAGGGAGTATGGTGACGATCCTCGTAGAGTACGTGGATGACATACTCTTGATAGGGAAGGAGTTTCCTATGCTACGCTCGGTCAATCTCCACTTATCAAAATGATTCTCCATACAGGATCAAAGTGATACCTCCTAAATCCTGGGTTTTGGATCTATGCGATAGATCTAATTGGATGTTAGGATTCTCACTAGTTGTAGTGTGATGGTATCAACCGGTCCTGGGGAGAATCACTGGAAGGGTTCCAGGGTGATAAGGACGACTGAGAGTCAGTCACAGGCATTGTCTTTACCCTCAGTAAAGGGACAGTATGTTGGAAGAGTTCCAAGCTAGATACCGTGGCATACTAGACGATAAAGGCTGGATACATCGCTACTTAAGATGCTACCAAAGAGGGAGTCTGGGTGTATATTAGTTTATGAGATGAACTTCGTTCCTTCCATTGTGTTACAATGGAGTTGTGGCTTATGCCAAGGAACGTCCGTCCCATCAGTGATCCAGACGTATTCTGAGGCAGCATCACCTGTCATGGAGATAGTTGATCTCCAAGGGATCGAGGTTAGGAGAGTAGACGCAGAGGACAACACGGGGGATCCACTCACAAAGGCCTTTTCCCAGAGAGAGACTTTTCAGGGATGGTTGAGTATGAGATACTGCAACCACTGCTACAGATGGCCCTAGTGCAAGTGGAAGATTGTTAGTTATATGTATGCCCTAGAGGCCATTACTGTACATAGGATGTACATTGTAGTGGATGCTGGGACATATATAGGGAGGACTTTCTTGCTCAACATGATAGTATGCTATCTGGTTGCTCTTTACCTTAACGTGTATACTGATTGTCTCTCTGTTACATGTTGGTAAAGCCCTTAGGATGTGTACTTGACTACTTGGACTATGATGCAGATCATACTAGTGGGGACAGATAGTCTATAAGTACATCCTTCAAAGTCCCTAGTCGTGGGTGTATCGAGACGGGGCATCGATATACCAGAGTAGACTAGCGTATACCTTCTCGCCCCATACAGATGGGCGATGAATGATCCCATATCCATTGGTGTTTGTCATCAGAGATGATATACGGGTGCTCAGTGGAGACTGGGTACACTTGACGGACTCGCCGAGAACTCCCAGATGGTATTATACCTTACGTCAGATGGCAGTTCTCTGGTGACACTGGTACAGAGTAGTCTGTTGACCCGAGATCGTCATAGAGTTTTGTGTGATTCCCACTGTGCTTTGATTTCCACCTTACCACGTCCAAGAGGGCGTGCAAAACGGTGGCTTTTGGGTACAGTCCCGAATCACATGGAGGCAATGAGCGATAGGAGGGGATTCGTCTCTCCCGGTATAGGGAGTTGATGTTGCGCTGTGTTCGATTGGCTATAACCGGAAATCCCTGGCCAGGGTTGCTGAGATTTACTGGTAAGTGTTACTAGTAGTTTCTCGAACTGTTATAGACCTCATATCGACACGACTTATCGAGCTATTGGGGTCTGACGTTTACCACCCCTAGGCAAGATATGCGACATATCAGACGAACAGACCGGACTGTACGGTAAGTGTTACTGGTTGGAATCACAGGAGTATGAGCGGGCTTGCTCGTCGATCTTCTGATCGCTCAATACCCGGGTGGCCGTTACGTTTAGCAGACCGCTTGCAGGTTGTGGGTGTTTGATATGATCATCACCTGCTGCCGGCGTATTGACGAGTCTTTAGAGTCCTACACAGAGGTTTCCTAACTCAAGCGAAACGAAATAGGAGCGCATATGAGATATGTGCGGGACCGAGAATAATGCGTTTATGTGATACCGTATTCCATTCTCACGATAAATGTATCGAATGGTTGTATGTGATATAACCTAGTTATCGAATCAACGATTGATTCGATAAGCCGATACATTGGATATTAGTCAGTTATATGCGATATGACCGGATCGTTAAATCAAGTGTTGATTTAATGATTTAATGCATAATTATATATTTGATATATTACTTTGCATTAACTAGTATTGGTTCACTTTAAATGGATTTTCTCACTTGGATTGTGCACATTGTATATGTGATATACTTTTGTACACAAGTTTGTATCTTGTTTGATGATACATGCTCACTAGGGTTTGTGTAAAGATTAAACCATGGTTGTGTAATGGTTAGGGTTTTCCTTTTCTTATTCATTTATTTATTTATTTCATTTATTTTATTTTGGAAAAGAAAAAGGGAAAATGGTGGCTTTGTTTGTTTGTATATTGAAGCTTCATGAAGCTTTGACTAAGTGACCATTTTGTCTCATGCTTAACCCTAACCATTCCACTTTACCCTAGTTCATTCTCTACACTTGACCATGGTTTGATTATGATAAGTATTCATTTTATTTTCTTTTTGGATATACTTATCATAACATTTTTTCATCATCTTCTTCTTCTTAAAAGATGAAGAAAGCTTGCTCCTTCAATGGCAACTTGAGCAAATGAGTGAGAAATCCAATTCTAAAGTGAACCCACCTCCTATTTCTTTATCCTCTACCTCTTGCCAAGTAGTATAGGGTGTTTTCTTCACAAGTTTCATGACTTGGTGAAGTCGGAGCTTGATCTTGTGATGCCTCGACGTAGATCATCTTCGGCATCGTAGTCGATGACCTAGCCCGCCCATTTCTCCGATGAAGCCGACGCTAGAGCCCGGGATTTGATTTGGACAGCAAGGGGACTTCATCGCGGAGCTATGGAGGTGGAGAACCGGATCTACAAAGGTCGTATTTCCGTTCACTTAGTTAATTTGTTAACTAGTTTCATCTTTCGCCTAAAATTCTAGTTAACGATCCGTATTAGGGTTTCTCGGCACCCGTAAAATTTGAAATTGGCATGGTTGATGCCTTGTGAGACCTCCTTAGTGTGCCTAGGAACCCTACACTTTGCGCCCGAGTTGCTTCGGTCCAGAGGTGGGAGCCCGTAAAAGAATTTGGCTATGTGGTGCCCTTTCCGACGAGGAGGTGACAGACGGAGATTCCGCGAGAGATCGGAGTGGAGACGAAGACCGAAGGACACGGATCGCTTGGTATAACTCTCTACCCATCTTTTAGCTTGCTAGTAGCTAGGTTAATGGCCCGATCCGGGTTAAAAGTGCGCGGTGGTGCCGGTTTGCAAGTTTCGCAAAGTTTTTCGTTTCCGCATTCCAGGTGTCGGATCGACGGCCGGGACGCCACCGTGCACTTACAAGATATACATTGACGAGATTGTACGACCGCATGGCGTCCTGACTTGTATTGTGTCCGACCAAAGCACCAATTCACCAGCCGACTATGGCAGAAACTTCAGGAGGCTTTAGACACCTGATTGAGTTTCAGCACAATTTTTCATCCATAGACCGACGGTCGGTCAGAACGGACTATTCAAACTCTTGAGGAAATACTCTGAGCGTGCGTTTTAGGTTTCGGTGGCAGCTGGGATCATCATTTGCCCTTGATAGAGTTCTCCTATAATAACAGCTTCCAGGAAACGATTCAGATGGCACCCTTTGAGGCGTTATATGGGAGGAGATGTCGATCGCCTGTATGTTAGACAGAGCTCAGTGGGAGCAGTATTTTGGGGCCGCAGATTGTGCAGGAGACGACCGAAAAGATTCAGTTGATTCATGATAGGATGAGAGCGGACCAGAGCTGGCAGAAAACTTATGCGTACCAACGTCGGCGCAGACTTGAGCTTACTGTAGGCGATCATGTTTTCTTGATGGTCTCTCCGATGAAGGGCGTGATGAGATTTGGGAAGAAAGGGAAGCGTAGTCCTAGATATGTCGGATTAACTCCGCTTCCGTCGGGTTTTAGAAATACGAGTTTTCAGAATAGAAAAGAGAAGGGGGAGGAGGGACTTACGGGTTTGTTGATTAAATAAGAGGAAAAAGAAGGGGTAGGAGGTGCCAGTGTGTCGTTTCTTCGCCGGGAGCTCCTAGGGTCGTCGTCGGAAGTTCGCCGGAGTTTCGCCCTTCGCTAACTCCACTTGTACCCAAAAGTTCTAGAGAATTTTCTTGAGAGTTTGGACAGAGTTTGTGAGTGAGGAGGGTGTGAATTGGAGTGGTATTTATAGGAAAAAATTATGGTTAGGGTAGGTGAAAGGGTGTGTTAAAATTGTATTAAAATTTGTATTAAAAATTAGATTAATTGAGGTTTTGAATGGCTCTGTTAGTGTGCAGGGTTTTTAAACTATACATGGATTATAAGGAGGCCAAGAGTCACAATTTTAAAGAAGGAAGAATCGAATTTTGGCCGAGTTCGACCGGCGGCGGCGGCTGATTCAGGCGAGTCGCCTGCCGATCCGGGCCGAGTCGGGCCGATTCTTCCTGCCATGTGTCCCTTGTCGCTTGGTCTATCTCCTGGGCCAGTTTTTTTTATATGTGACTTTTGGTTTTTACGAGTTATGCACGTTTAGGCTCTTGGGCTTCTAAAAATTTAAAAGAGAACTAATAAAAAAAATAATGTCGTTAATGGGATTTGAACTCTGGTGCTTTGGTTCAGCAGTGCAAAGTCTTACCAATGAGCTACAAGCTCCTTCTTGCTGTTAAGAAGTGAATCAAATTCTTATAGTACTCACAGGAAATGTAAATACCCTAAGTATACATTAACTTTAAATGAATTTTATGTACACTAAAATTGGAGTTTTTACAGAGGCCGTAAAGCTTTGGCCCAGACCTGTATCAATGACGGAGGTCCGCAGCTTTTTGGGCTTAGCCGGTTACTACCGTCGTTTTGTGTAGGACTTCTCGCGTATCGCTGCACCGCTGACCGGACTAACCAGGAAGGGGGTTCATTTTCTTTGGAATGAGGCATGCGAGCAGAGTTTTCAGCAGTTGAAGACTCGGTTGACGACTGCACCAGTTTTATCTTTGCCTTCTGGATCGGGCGGTTTTGTCGTTTACTGTGATGCTTCTCGTGTAGGGATCGGTTGTGTATTGATGCAGCATGATAGGGTTATCGCTTATGCTTCCCGGCAGTTGAAGAAGCATGAGCAGAATTATCCCACTCATGATCTTGAGATGGCCGCGGTGGTCTTTGCGCTTAAGATTTGGAGACACTACTTATACGGGGAGTCGTGTCATATTTTCACAGACCACCAGAGCTTAAAGTACATCTTCCAGCAGTAGGATCTGAATTTGAGACAACGCTGTTGGATGGAGCTCGTGAAGGATTATGATTGTGAGATCCTTTATCACCCGGGCAAGGCGAATGTGGTAACTGATGCTTTGAGTCATAAGCCCGGGGGTAGCTTGTCCCAGTTGAGCGCAGTTCAGAGATAGTCTTCTGCAGATTGGCAGATCTTGTGCGACAGTAGAGTACAGTTTGAGTTCACTTCCACAGGGGAGAGCTTGCTCATGTCCGTGCTCGTCCACTTTTACTTGATCGTATTCGTGAGGCACAGTCCGACGATACCCGTTTGTCTGAGATTCTTGAGCATGTTCGGCAGGGTAGAGATTCGGAGTTCTTGATTGATGACCAGGGTGTGCTACGTTTTGGGACTCGTTTGTGTGTACCTGATACCGATGGGTTAAGGCGCGAGATCTCAGAGCAGGCACATCAGTCGGCTTATAGTGTTCACTCAGGTTCCATCATGATGTATCGTGACTTGAGAGATATCTACTGGTGGGAAGGGATGAAGAGTGATGTTTCGGACTTCATTTCGAGGTGCCTGACTTGTCAGCAAGTCAAGGCTGAGCATCTGAGACCGGCAGGAGAGTTTCAACCTTTACCCGTTCTGGAGTGGAAATAGGAACAGATCTCCATGGATTTCATTATGGGTCTATCCAGGTCCAGTCGAGAGTATGACTCCATTTGGGTGATTATTGACTGGTTGACGAAAGCGGATCACTTCCTTCCAGTGAAGACCACTTTCGGTTATGCTCATGCTCAGTTGTACATTGATGAGATTGTGCGTTTGCATGGCGTTCCCACATGCATTGTATCCGATGGAGGCACCCAGTTTACTAGCCGTCTTTGGCAGAAGCTTTGGGTACCCGATTGAGTTTTAGCACCGCTTTCCATCCGCAGACCGATGGTCAGTCAGAGCGGACTATACAGACTCTGGAGGATATGCTTCGTGTGTGCGTGCTTGATTTTGGTGGCAGTTGGGATCGTCATTTGCCGTTGATAGAGTTCTCCTACAATAACAGTTATCAGAAGACGATTCAGATGGTGCCTTTTGAGGCTTTGTATGGTAGAAAGTGTCGATCGCCAGTCTGTTGGACCGAACTCAGCGAGAGAAGGATTTTGGGACCCCAGCTAGTTCAAGAGACTACGGAGAAAATTCGGTTAATTCAGGATAGGATGAGAGCAGCCCAGTGCAGACAAAAGTCTTATGCCGACCGTCGTCGTCGCAAGCTCGAGTTCGCAGTGGGGGATCATGTATTCTTACGGATTTCTCCAATGAAGGGCGTGATGAGATTTGGGAAGAAAGGGAAGCTTAGTCCCAGATTTGTGGGTCCTTTTGAGATCCTTGAGCGAGTTGGTACCATTGCCTATTGTTTGGAACTTCCGCCCAGTTTTCCGGGTGTTCACCCCGTATTCCATGTATCGATGCTTCGCAAGTACCTTCATAACCCATCTCACATGATTCAGCATCAGACTGTTCAGCTAGAGCGCGATCTTTCGTTCACCGAGCAGCCGATAGTTATATTGGATCGGCAGGTGAAGAAACTTCGGTCAAAGGTCTTGCCATCTATGAAGGTTTTTGGCGTGGCTCGAATAGTGAAGAGGTCACTTGGAAGGCCGAGAGCGAGATGCGGAAGAAATTCCCTCATCTCTTTGAAGGTACGCATAGTAAGATTTTTAAATTTGGGGACCGAATTTCTTTAAGGGGGGAAGATTGTAATACCTTAGAATGCGATTAGTGTTAATTAAGCGATAATGCGGGTATTTAGTAAAGAGTTAACCAAAATAGTTTTCACATATTTTATAAAAATTAATTAATATTTTATTATTATTTGTTTTGGCTTGTACACACATGTGCATGTTAACTTGGGGATTAGGGAAGTGTTAACCATGCTTAAGTAGCCATGGCACCTTAACCCTCATGCTATTATGTTATATGTATTTATTTAATCATTTAGTTCTTAAAAATAAAGGGTTTGAATTAGGGTTGACTTGAGAGAGAGGGAGAGAGAGAAAGTTGACAATGAGAATGATGAGGCATGGCAAGCATGTGGAGAATTTAATGAGGAGAGAGAAAGGGGCATGGCTCATCCTAACCTCACACCCCTATTTTTCTTCACCACTCTCACACTCCCCATTTCTTTTCCTCATCACTCACACTCTCTTATTTTTGTTCTTCTCATCTCCTCTCCCCTCAACTGAAACCTATTTTTATTCATCACAAAACCAAGCAAAATCCTCACTAAATCTCACTAAAACCCTTCACAAGCCTAGTTAAGCCCCATTTGATGACTTGGAGACTGGAAAGCTAGGGTTTTTGAGCAAGTTTGGTAAGGTAATGATCTTTAACCGTTAACTAAGATGTTAGGATGTTGTGTTGCTTATTAGTTGCTGTTTAGAACACTAAAATTATAGTTTTGTACAAATATCGTAATTTTGGTAAAGATTTGTGTCTCGGATAAATCTGCTATCAAACCGGGAATTTGTTAGGGAAGTTGCCATCACAGAGACCTAGTTTAGAACCTAGAAGCTACCCTGAAAACCTGAGACAATTCCATTTGAATTTGGCCGCAATTTAATTGCTTCTGGCCGCAATTTTCGGCCAGACTTGTGAGCGATGTCTCGATTCTTGGTCATGAGGTCTCTGGGGTTGTTTGTAGTCTCATGGAACTTGCAACTTTTACTAATTGTTTATGTAGCAAAATCTGAGACCACATAGCTAGTTTTTAGCGTTTCGGTAAATGTGCGATACGATTAATCCGACTTAGTTTAGGTGTTTATGGTAGCTTGCAGTCGTGGATTTATTTTGATGATGCCGCTGTACGCGTTTAGATGCTAAGCGAGCCCTTTTGTAGCTTGAGGGAACCGATTGGTTAATTGGCGTCGTGTTCGTATTTTATTGGGTAATTAGCTAATCCATGCATTATTGTGTTGTGTGTTAATAGGATCGCAAGTGGGGACTTCGGACGTTGCGAAAATGGGAAAACAAGTGGTTGGATTTACCTAGCTCGAGATCGTCGGTGAGTAGATTTAACATCTACGGGGAAATCGCCCGTATGGCGTTAAGCGTCGAGAGCTAGATATGATGTTATAGCTACATGTTATATGCATATGAGTTGATTGTGCATGAGCATCATTGCATACCATTACTTACTGTACCTTGACTTAGTACATATTGGACACTGCACCATTACTGACGGTTCATGTTGCACAAGTACTAAATTGCATGCCACACACACACCGTTGTTAATTGCCATGACACGCACGACATATACATATACGTGGTACTGCATTCGTTATCGACATTGAGGTTGTTGTTCTTGTACCACCTTGCTAAGAGAATATGTATTGTCCGCCTTCATTTTTATCAATTGTTAGACGTTGATTCTTGTTCTATTGTGCATATAAAATGCATCATGCATACATACCTACATGCATACAAACATACCTTGCTATAGCTACATATATACCTTTATATGATGTTGCATTTGACTTTGGGGAATTTGGGAACCGCATGATATCCTTTGATTCATTTAAAAGAGCGGTTTTCCCTTGATATGCTCATATTATTGTTCTATGTTGCATACATCATATTTCATGGATTTACGCATTGAGATACGGATTTCATGTGATTTAGGGATTTGAGAACCGTGGTTATATTTCAAGAAAGTATGCATTGTTTTGAAAACTCGGTTTCTCTTGATATGATATTTCGATGCGTCCACCATGAGTTTTCTCGATTCTGAGATTGGTTTTAGAAACCTAATTCGAGGAGATGGATGATCCGTTTGCGGGTTCATGGTGGACCCGGTATGGTAACCCGGGGCAAGAAAGGTATGTTGTGCAGTAGACGATGAGCTTGGCAGAGAGACTACTACCTACCGGTGATAGTTTGGACCCGGCGGTTATCCGGAGGATACCGACCGGAGTCATGAGATGGATATGGGCCAATCCGGACTGACGGAGCCCATAGGCCGATCTGGACTGACGGAGCCCGAGTTATGTGGATTTACGTGTCGATGTTGGACACGGGTTTTCATGATGTTTCAAGTGTCGATGTTGGGCACTCAGGTTCCATGAGATTTACGGATATGAGGACCGATCAGAGTGACGACGCCTGAGATATTGGGATTTGGGTGTCGTTGATGGACGCCGGGATTTTCCACGATGATGATTCGTTGATGATGTTATGTTTTATTCCACATTCAGGATTTATTAGATATGCATTGTTTCATGTAGTTGTAATCCCTGATGGTGTACCTTGATCATGATTGTTGCATATCCATATTGCCATACTTATGCTATCAGATTGCATGTGATAGATTATCGCTATTCGTGCATACCTGTGATTATCTGTATGATATTGCTTACTATTCACGAGTTGGAAACTCACCCTCGTTGTGCCACAGTGTTTTACAGACTTGACCCTTAGAGTAGTCGCGGCAGAGCTTCTTATTGTATCTATTTCAGTGGATACCGCTACGATTGGCTGTGAGGCCTTTTTGCTGTAGGTGGGTTTGCGGTTATCCAAACACATCTATTGTATATCTCATTGTATCTAGTATCCTCCATTTACCACTTTCATGTATTGACTTAGAGACAAGTTTGTGAGGACCGATATTCTATATTTTATGACTCTGGATGTCATGCTCGTGTGAGCCGGCCTTTCTTATGTTGCTTTATCTCTGTTGTGTTGTTTTCATTTTATTGTCTATTTCTTCGCTACGGCGTCGTATATATGCTTGTGGTGATTGCTTTCTTCCTTTGGGCGTGATTTTCTCCCGTTTGGGGATACTTTATTTATATCATGTGCTTGTACCCGTTTCGGGGCTAGTTTTACAAAGGAGGTGCTGCCAAAATTTTTAAGAAAATAAATTTAGGCTTTAAGATTTTTACTTGAGGTTTCTAAAGGTTTTAACAATGTTTTTATCACTTACTCTTTTTATGGTTTAGATTTCTGGGTTTTCGGCTTACTTAAATTGTGTTACGCCTGTTGACGTCACGTGGTTTAAGTGCCGGTCACATGCCTAAATTTGGGTTGTGACAATATATTTCTTGAATTTTATCTACCATGGTAGATGGACATGTGTTAGTTAGATTTTATTTACTGTTCTTGATATCTTATTGACAGTCGTAATATGATTATGGAGGGATCTTTCCTGGCCATGGATAACATGGTAGGCTTTATCACGTACCGTATTTATGTAATTTGGGAAGCGGGACGTGATAAATTCTGGGCTGGTTTGGGAAATCATATTTTTACTCTATTTGCTTCATACTATAAATAGCAGTTTGTAACCCTAATTGGGTAATCCTTTGTTAATCTGATATTGAGAGAGGATGCTAGGATTTTGAAAGGGATTTGTTTGTGGGAATTTATCCACCATTGTAATCCTCCTAATTTGTTCGATTAGTAAAGTACTTCTCTTTCACCCGTGGTTTTTTCCGTAAGGGTTTTCCACGTAAATATTGTATCTTGATTGGTTTGTGCTATATTTCTATTTCATTGATTATTTGTTGCTTTTCTTTATCGTTTGTTTTTTGCTTTTCTTTATCGTTTGTTTGTTGCTTTGTGATTATATTTGGCACAACAGAGAAAGCGGAGGCAGTGGAGGAAGCAGAGGGCGGCGGGGATAGGGAGGATGAAGTTGGAGGAGGAAGAACCTGGAAAAGAAGAGGGTGAATGTGTCTTTTAAGAAAGATCTCATTGGTCAAGTGCAACGCACAAGATCATGAAGCTATCTTTTCTTAACGGGAGTGGTAAGTCATGAGGGTTTAATGTATTTTTTATTGTTTAGTGACGTTATCTCAAAAACCTTAAAAGATTGATGATGTTTAATAAATTTTACTTATTTCTTATTTGTTTTTGTAACACGGATAACTTGTAAAGATATGACAAAAGAAGCAACGGTAGTCATCGTTATGGACCAAATGTGATAAATCCCTTAGAAGTGTCACCTCATCAAGCCCGAAAACAAGCATCGGCGAGGAATCACCATTAGCATTTACTTCACGGAAAATGTGAGAAGCATAAAACTCTTAAGTTATCCACTCTGATATAACATAAAATAGCTTGTGCCCGAACTATTATAGAACCGACCCAAGGACCCTGTACCGCATGCTCCTTAAGGAGTATACTAATCTACACCCACTATACCCTAACCAAAGGCCCAAGCTTTGCGGATCCATATCCGCACCCGATTCACCATTGTCGGCATATCACTGATAGATAGTAAGAAATTTAATAAGCGGTTGGTAACCGAGATCCTCCTAAAGCTGTAAGATATGCGGGAGATCGAGATGAAGACCTCCATAGAAATATAGGCTCTCCAATTCAACCAATGACCGTACGCACTCTCTTCGCCCTAAGACCCTAGTTTTTAAAGCGGTAACCAATTTAAGCATTGGAGAAAGTCCCCGGGGGACAATCTTCTGGTGTTCTTTATCTTGTAGATACTCGGCATTGAAAAAATATCGCTTTGCTCATGACCCACGAAACAAATCGTATTAGTGCTCGTATGTACGCAATATTCCAAGTAGTATCAGTTGGAGTCATATGTGGGAATAGAGCTCTATGATATATCCTTGATTTGATGTCGTAAAGTCAGAAAGTTGGCGTCTTTTCCAATTGGAGACGCCCGGCAACCACAATAAAACCCTGGGAGATTAAGATGGTGCGGTAGGCACAATGGGATCCACCGAAAAATCACCTTCTTTGGTTGATCAATCCTAGAGGTCGTGTATGATCGAAGAATCCATCACGTGACTCATCGAAAGTTATACTTGCGTGTATTAACTCATTCAGGAGATGATTCTCCCTAAAAGGAAAGATCCAGCAAGCTCTCCAGCCCATAATGATCTGCCCTGTCGACGGTCGCACGGAGAACGATCTAAATCTCTGACACTCCTAGTGTAGGGTTACTAGGCATTGTCACAAGGGTCTATAAGACATCAACCATGCCAGATTTAGAATTTAGAAGTGCCGAACAACCTAAAGCGAGGATCTTTGCTAGATAATTAAGGTTAACAAAGCATGTAAACAACTTTACATCTAAGAGAGAGAGATTACAACCTTTGTAGTCCGCTCCTTCGCTTCATAAGCTCTGAGTAGTAGTCCCTTCACCGCGATCCACGATCTCCCAGACTCAAGAGAGTCTACACAAACCGAACGATCCATGCTTGCTAGAAGTCTTCCTTTTCAAAGATGATCTACCTTGAAGAATCTTTAACTCAAGCTCTCACTTCTCTAATCAAGTATTAGAGAAGTGAACACCTTAATCTAAGTGGCTAGAATAGATGAGGATGATGAAGTAGGAATTTAGCTCTCTTTTATTTTCAAATTCTCACACTAATTCATCACAAAACCAAGCTAGAAAGCTTTCCAAGGAGGAAGAAGAAGATGAAACCTTTTGTGATGAATATGAAAAAATCATTATGGTTACAAAACAACCTTGAGTTAATAATATCAAGTATTAACTCATGTAGAGAATTGACTAGAGTTAAGGGTTTGGGTTGGGTTAAATAATATCTCCAAAATATCGACACAAAATATCTTTGCTTAAAACAAAACATAAAGCTTCTAGAAGCTTCATGAAAATGCTAATCCAAATCAAACCCTAACCATGTTTAATCTCCACAAATCACGTTGCATTTGTAATCATAACTTGTTACAATATTATATATCACATATATAATATATTTTTGTAACAAAAGAAAATAATACAATTAACATATATCGCATATATATCAATGTATTATCCGGTGAGAAAATGAATCAATAAAGTAAGCAGATATTAGATAATGTAATGTAATATATCACATATATAATTATACATTAAATTAATGAATCAGCACTTGATCCGACAATCCGGCTATATCGCATATAACCGACTAATATAACATGTACCGATTCATCGAATCAACACTTGATCCGATGACCCGGCTATATCATATATCGCAAGAAAAGAATACGGTATCTCATATCGCATTATTCTCGGTCCCGCACATATCACATATGTGCTCCTACTCCGTTTTTCCTGAGCCAAGAAATCTCTGTGTAGGACTCTAAAGAATCGTCAATACGCCGGCAGTAGGTGATGATCATATCAAACACCCACAAGCTGGAAGCGGTCAGCTAAACGTAACAGCCATCCAGGTATTTAGCGATCAAAAGATCAACAAGCAAGCATGTACATTCTCCTATGAATCCAATCAGTAACACTACCGTACAGTCCGGTCTCTTCGTCTGATATGTCGTATATCTAGTCTAGGGGTGGTAAACGTCAGACCCCAGTAATCGATAAGTCGTGTCGATGTAAGGCTCATAATAGGTCGAGAACCTACTGATAACACTTATCAGTAGTACTCTATATCCGCCCTGGCCAGGGACTTCCAATTACAGCCAATCGAACACTGCACAACATCAACTCCCTATACCGGGAGAGATGAATCCCCTCTTATCGCTCATTGTCTCCATGTGATTCGGGACTGTACCTAAAAGCCACCGTTTTGCACGCCCTCTTGGACGTGGTAAGGTAGAAATCAAGCACAGTAGGAATCACACAAGACTCTATGACGATCTTGGGTAAACAGACTAACCTGTACCAGTGTCACCAGAGAACTGCCATCTGACGTGAGGTATAATACTATCTGGGAGTTCTCGGCGAGTCCGTTCAGTGTACCCAGTCTCCATTGAGCACCCGTACACCATCTTTGATGTCAAACACCGATGGATATGGGATCATCCATCGCCCATCATATGGGTCAAGATGCGTATACGCTAGTCTACTATGGTGTATCGACGCCCTGTCTCGACACACCCTCGACTAGGAACAGTTATAGGATGTACTCGTTGACTACCCTGGCCCCACTAGTATGATCTCATCATAGTCCCAGTAGTCGAGTATATATCCTTAGGGCTTTATCTGTTAGTTATATGTATGCCCTAGAGACCATTACTGTACATACCATGTATATTGTAATGGATGCTTGGACATATATAGGGAGGACTTTCTTGCTCGACATGATAATATGCTATCTGGTTGTACTTTATCTTAATATGTACTCTGATTGTCTCTATATTACATGTTGATAAAGCCCTTAGGATATGTACTCGACTACTGGGACTATGATGAGATCATACTAGTGGGGCCACGGTAGTCGATGAGTACATCCTATAACTGTTCCTAGTCGAAGGTGTATCTGTAGGGTTCCTAGGCACTCTCAAGAGGTCTCACAAGGCATCAACCATGCCAATTTCAAAAATTATGGGTGCCGAGAAACCCTAGACTACGGATCGTTAACTAGATGTCTAGGCGAAAAAGAACTAGTAAACTACTTTACTAAGAGAACGGAAATACAACCTTTGTAGATCCGGTGCTCCACCTCCATAGCCCCGCGATGAAGTCCCCTTGCTGTCCAAAACAAATCCCGGGCTCTAGCGTTGGCTTCATCGGAGAAATGGGCGGGCAAGGTCGTCGTCTTCGTGCCGAAGATGATCTACGTCGAGGCATCACAAGATCAAGCTCCCACTTCACCAAGTCATGAAACTTGTGAAGAAAACACACTCTACTACTTGGCAAGAGGTAGAGGATGAAGAAATAGGAAGTGGGTTCACTTTAGAATTGGATTTCTCACTCATTTCATCAAGTCACCATTGATGAAGTGAAGCTTTCTTCATTGAAGAAGATGAAGAAGAAGAAGAAAGAATATCATAAGTATCTTTTGAAAAAGGATAAATAATATGAATACTTATCATATCCTAACCCTAGTTAAGTGTAGAGAATAGACCATGGTTTGTTTAAATGGTTAGGGTTAAGCATGAAGATAAAATTGTTAGAAAGTCAAACCTTCATGAAGATTCAACTACAAACAAAGAAAGCCACCATTTTCTCTTTATTCTTTCCAAAATAAATAAATAAATAAATAAGAAAGAAAAGCAAAACCCTAATCATTAACTTAACCATGGTTTAATATTTACACTTATCCAAGTTAACATGTATCATCAAACATGATACAATCTTGTGCACAAAAGTATATCACATATACAACTTGTGAACTTCAAGTGAGAAAATCCATTTAAAGTGAACCAATACAAGTTAATGCAAAGTAATATATCAAATCTATAATTATGCATTAAATCATTAAATCAACATTTGATCCAATGATCCGGTCATGTCGCACACAACCGACTAGTATACAATGTATCGATTTATCGAATCAATCATTGATTCGATAACCAGGTTATATCGCATATAACCATTCGATACATTCATCGCGAGAATGAAATACGGTATCACATACACGCATTATTCTCGGTCCCGCACATATCTCATATGCGCTCCTATTTCGTTTCGCTTGAGCCAGGAAACCGCTGTGTAGGACTCTAAAGACTCGTCAATACGCCGGCAGCAGGTGATGATCATATCAAACACCCACAAGCCGAAAGCGGTCTGCTAAACGTAACGGCCACCCGGGTATTGAGCGATCAGAAGATCGACGAGCAAGCCCGCTCACACTCCTGTGAATCCAACCAGTAACACTTACCGTTCAGTCCGGTCTGATCGTCTGATATGTCGCATATCTCGCCTAGGGATGGTAAACGTCAGACCCCAATAGCTCGATAAGTCGTGTCGATATGAGGTCTATAACAGTTCGAGAAACTACTGGTAACACTTACCAGTAAATCTCAGCAACCCTGGCCCGGGATTTCCGGTTATAGCCAATCGAACACAGCGCAACATCAACTCCCTATACCGGGAGAGACGAATCCCCTCCTATCGCTCATTGCCTCCATGTGACTCGGGACTATACCCAAAAACCACCGTTTTGCACGCCCTCTTGGACGTGGTAAGATGGAAATCAAAGCACAGTGGGAACCACAGAAGACTCTATGACGATCTCGGGTCAACAGACTACTCTGTACCAGTGTCACTAGAGAATTGCCATCTGACGTAAGGTATAATACCATCTGGGAGTTCTCGGCGAGTCCGTCCAGTGTACCCAGTCTCCACTGAGCACCCGTATATCATCTCTGATGTCAAACACCAATGGATATGGGATCATCCATCGCCCATCTGTATGGGTCGAGAAGGTATACGCTAGTCTACTCTGGTATATCGATGCCCCGTCTCGATACACCCACGACTAGGGACTTTGAAGGATGTACTTATGGACTACCATGTCCCCACTAGTATGATCCGAATCATAGTTCAGGTAGTCAAGTATACATCCTAAGGGCTTTACCAACATGTAACAGAGAGACAATCAGTATACACGTTAAGGTAAAGTTCAACCAGATAGCATATTATCATGTCGAGCAAGAAAGTCCTCCCTATATATGTCCCAGCATCCACTACAATATACATCCAATGTACAGTAATGGCCTCTAGGGCATACATATAACTAACAATCTCCCACTTGCACTAGGGCCATCTGTAGCAGTGGTTGCAGTATCTCATACTCAACCATCCCATAAAAGTCTCTCTCTGGGAATAGGCCTTCATGAGTGGATCCGCCGTGTTATCCTCTGAGTCTACTCTCCTAACCTCGATCCCCTGGAGATCAACCATCTCCATGATCAGGTGATACTGCCTTAGAATACGTCTAGATCACTGATGGGACCAGGGTTCCTTGGCTAAAGCCACACTTCCATTGTCACACAATTGTAGGAACTAAGTTCATCTCATGAACCAATATACACCCAAACAGCCTCTTTGGTAGCATCTATAGCAGCGATGTATCCTGTCTTTATCGTCTAGTCTGTCACGGTATCTAGCTTGGAACTCTTCCAACATACCGTCCCTCGATAGAGGGTAAAGACAATGCCTGTGACTGACTTTCAGTCATCTTTATCACCCTGGAACCCTTCCAGTGATTCTCCCCAGGATCGATTGATACAATTTCACTACAACTAGTGAGAATCCTAACATCCAATTAGATCTATCTCATAGATCCAAAACCCAGGATTTAGGGGGTATCACTTTGATCCTATATGGAGAATCATTGTGATAAATGGAGATTGGCCGAGCGTAGCATAGGAAACTCCTTTCTTATCAAGAGTATGTCATCCACGTACTCTACGAGGATCAGCACCATACTCCCTACTACCTTTTTGTTTATACAAGGTTCATCTACTATTTTGATGATGTCAAACTCTTTGACTACTTCATCAAAACAGATGTTCCAACTCCGCGATACCTGCTTTATCCTATAAAGCATCTTGTACACGTTTCCGCTGCTCCCACTGTCTACGAAGCTCTCTGGCTGTGTACTTATAGACTTTCTCTTCTAAAACATCATTTAGAAAAGCAGTCATGACACCCAACCGCCAGATATCGTAGTTATGGTATGTAGCCGTGGCAAGTAGGATCTGGATGGACTTAAGCATAGCCACTTGAAAAGGTTTCATCATTATCCACGCCTGGTCGATGACGAAAAAGCTTTAACAAGTCTAGCTTTGAAAGTCTCAACTTTTCCATCTACACCAAGTAATCTTCTCAATATATACTTGCTCCTGATGGGGATTTAACCCTTCAGATATAGCATCCAAAGTCCATACTTTGTTGGTGTACATGGATTCCATTTCAGATCGCTAAGCATCCAGCCATTCTTACAGAGTCCTACTCCTGATGGCCAGTTCGAAACTAGTTGGGTCATCATCTCATGATGCAATCCTCGCTCCCACTGTCATAGAGAAACCGAAGTATCTCTCAGGTGGGTGAGGAACCCTACTAGATCGGCGGAGAGGCTGAGGTTCATTGGTAACTATTGAATCCTTTGGTTTTATCAAATCATCAGCTGCAGTTTGTATAGCTGGAACCTTTCCAGTTCTACATTACAGACCTTGCCTCGAGCTTGTCCGGATTTTGCTTTTAGACATAGGCCGGACAACCCCAAATCTTAACTAACTTAAGAGATGGGCTCTTCCCTTATCATATCAAATATGAAGTGGTAGGCAACTGATTTGATTTGAACCCTATTCAATAGGTATGCAGCTTCTCAAGTGCATAACTCCCAAAAAGGAAATAGGTAACTCAGTAGTACTCATCATAGAGCACACCTTATCATATAGGGTGTGATTGCTCCACCCCGATATACCATCGTGCTATGGTGTATGCGGAGGAGTAATGCTGAGAGAGAATCTCATTCTTCTTTAGAAAAGTCCAAGAATTCCGTGCTCAAGTATTCTCCTCCTTGATCTCATCATAGGACATAATACTTTGACCCGTATTTGGTTCTCTACTTCTAACTTATATTCTGTGAATATCTCAAAAGGTTCGGACATGTGTTTCAACAGGAACATATGTTTGTGTCAAAAGAGATTATCAGAGAATTTAATGAAGTATAAAGAACCGGTCTTGGCAAGTGTAGACAGGGGACCTTACATACATCAACATGTATCATCCCAAGAGTTCACTAACTCTTTCTCTGTTTCCAATAAACAGAGCTGAGGTCATTTTATCTTTGTGACATGACTCGCAAGTTTCATAAGATGTAAATTCAAACTAATTTAAATATGCATCTAAATGTAACTTCAGCCAGTCGGGTCGCATTGATATGACCTAGTCTATAATGCCTCAAGAAGGATCCGTTCATTTCTGAACTCTTCCTCTTTTGTGTGTTCAGTATACTAAAGATCTGTGGTTTGATTTAGAACATCAATGCTTTTAGATAACGTGCCTGAACCGATCAACTTTTGATATAGGAAATGTTCAAAACATTATCCAACAATACAAAATTATATCCTTTCTTTACTAATAAAGAGACTGATATGATTTTGTATATCAGGTTCGGTATCTAATAACATTTGTTCAAAATCAATGTATTTGTAATACAGGGTGACAGTGACCAACAGACTTGGCTGCAACACTTGCCCCATTTTCTGCCTCATGAAACTTATCACCCGTTCTCAGTTTTCTACCTTTCTGTAGCCCTATGTAACAGATTACATATCTGGGATCCTGATCTGGTATCACATACCCAGGACGTAAAGGATACCGAGAAACAGTTCTTTGTAACGAACACACCCGAAGATGATGCATCAGCATGCACTCTCTTCGTTTGGGCGGCACGGGAATTCTGGTAATCCCCAATTTCCTGCTCTGTCTTATAACAATTATAAGTTGGAGCGGGACCAACGTTCCCCAGCTCAGTATAACAAGCGGGTTCGGTCAATAATCCGTATTATTATCTTGATTAAGGCGTGATATGGTCGCTACCTGGAGAGAGAGAGAAGAAAACACTCAGCGTGCGCTCTTGCAAGAATAGATTGGTTATTATTTTATCTAATCAGGATGGCTCCCACTGCTTTTTATCAAATCTTCCTTCAAACCGTAAAAGGAAAGACTAGCCGGGATTAATTACACACTACAAGTTCGCCAATCTTTCAGCCAGGCCAGTGTCGGTGCTTTGAGGGAGGTCCCCCGTGCTTTTGCATGAACCTAATTACAGTAAACCTCGTTTTTCCAGAGGCGTAACCCCGTTGACACCTTTCTAGACACCTACTTGATCGGGTAATTGTAATGTATAAAACTCTCCCAGGAGTAACAATTACTCGCAGCGGGTATCAGGATCCAACTATCTCATAGAAGGTATGCAATCTCATTGCAAATTTCAACACTTGAAATTCCCGATAAAATTTTGCCCCTAGCGTCCTATGACCTTGACGCAGGCCAACAAACCATAGTCCGCTAGTCAAGTTCAACCCGTCATTTCCTGATTGAATTAAACCCACCCGCACGACCCTTGACGCAGGCCAACAAAGTCGCACGACTACCCTAATCCAATCTGCATCATATGCATAAGCAGATAAATACCAGTTAGCTACCGCACACTACGCCTTGACGCAGGCCAACAAACGTAGCACGAATACTAACTACTACTTATCTGAAATGACGGAGGGCTACGACAGGTTTTTCTGAAAACCTATTGCGTAATGAACTTGATATCGTTGTAGAATCAAATGATTTTGAAAATGGAGTGTTTTTTAGGCTTTTCTAGTTTTGCTAAAGGAGTCACTCTCGGTGAAGGGATCGTCGGTCCTTTCCTCGTCAAATGAGGTGCGGGATATATCATATATATCACTGTGCAAAGCAAAAACTCTTAAAAGCAATCAAAAGAGAAACCGAGTGTGTAGCATCAGCCAGTTATTGCTAAAGAAGTCACTCCCGGTGAAGGGATCTCGGTCCTTTCCTCATCGAATAAGGTGCAGGATATATCACATATACCGCTGTGCAAAGCAAGAACTGTAGCTACCTGTTTTATTTTGAAATTCGATTCTACAACATCTTAGGTTTCTTTTATTTCATTAATCTCATTAATGAAGTCCCATCATTTAAGTACCTAAACATCACAGATAAATACGACGTACACTTATGCTATCCGCATTCGCCTCGATGTCCCCTTGTGCACCGTTAGGTTATGTAACTAACGGCAGAGCAGGGAAGGGCTAGCGTGGGTGTAAAACATAAGTAACATCTATATAATATATCATATATACTATATACTGTATCTATCACAGAACATCACATGATCACATCACAGATATCGCAGCAGAAGAATCATATGAAATATTGGATATACTAGGACGTCCGTGTTTTTAATACGAGCCAGTATAAAACACGGATTCTACGGTCGTGATGAATAGCCAAACCCACACCCCTAGACCCCTACGAGAGCGGCAAGCAACCCTACCAATTCTAGAGTTAAGAGACCCGGACTCGACTCCTCGAGTTGGTCTCCCACTGGACTCCAGAATCCGGTTACTTGTGCTCCCCTCCTTGGGTCTATCCTAGTGCGGAAAAGTAAATAATATACAAATGGTAACACCATCCGCAACCTGGAAGTGCCCCAATAAAAGAATATTACATACAAGTTTTTACATGAATGAAAATGAAAAAACACTCATCTCACATAAAAACCCCCGGCTATTCAAACACGACGATCCAATATAACATATCCAGCAACATATAACATCACATGTCATCAACGTAAGTAAATATGCGCATCCCAATTGTCGTTGACATATAGCAACGAAACCGGCGATATCACAAATTACACTTACGGTCACAGAAAAGAAAGTGTAAAACTACAACAGTTGGAATCCGCAACCACCTCAGACATCACATGCCTGACCAAATGAATTTCTTAGACATCGCATGCCTAATAATTATAAACCCCGCATTTTAGTCTCATTATTGAAAACTCTTTTCAATATCAAGTCGGGCAATTCAACAAGATTCCCGACATCCTGATCGAATGCTCGTCGCAAACTTCAGTAGATGGTCGCACCCCCGATACCGTCGACGAAGTGCACCAAGGCGGAACACCGCTGCCGCGAGCACCCGAACGGATGCTTTCGGCGACGGGGTTCTCCTACAGTCACTTGGTCGGGGCTATGGGGTAAGGCTGTCTATTGAGTTTACCCGACGAGTATCCGCGTACGCTACGTGATTGCGACGGACTTTTGATCACATCAAAATTCCGTGGCAACAGATCAAGTGAGACTAAAGTGCTATGTTTATAACATTCATTCAGTTATCTCATAACTCCTTGTGAATTCCAATTATTGTATCACATACCAGATAATTAGAAAATGTTAAACTTTCCGATCGAACAGTCAAACACCCAAGTTTTCCCGATACAGATCAACACATGAAATAAGTCTAAAAACATTCAGTTCGTGCCTCAGTACCAACGGTCCAGCCGTAGAAGGGTCAAGCCAATGCCTCACATGTGGCACGCCGTACTGTCCCAAACCCGAAGGTTCTAAGGGCAGTTCAAGACGGTCACATAATCGAGTTAAGGTTTGTTGTCTTCTAGAGGGACCATCGCGTTACTTGCACTACTTAGAACGTCGTTAAACTACGGAAAAATCCAACACTTGGAAATTTCCCGACAGGGGAAAAATTGGGTATTTACATCCGGTCGAACTTTTTAATATATTCTAAAATTTATCCGGAAAGCCACATAGACAAAATCTGATACTCCGATCGAAACACCGAATCCCCAAAACAACCCCAGAAAATTCAACTCTTGAATAAGTATTAAAAATTCCCAGAAAACTCAGCATCTGAAACAATGAATTACTGTGCAAATTTTAAAGGCTGACGTCATACTTTAGCCGCGGAACCGCCGCATAAGCTAGGATTATGCCGCGGTTCCGCCACGCATTAGAGGGTTCAGGAGATAAATTTTGCGTCGTAATTCTTAGAATTCCCTGCTGAATTTTTTAGCAATTTTTAATTTGGAAAAATCCACGTTTTCAGAAAAAGTCCAGAGAGCGTGGAAAAATGGGGTTTCGGGTTCGATCGGACTTCAAACTCCGTCTACGCATCGCCTAAGGCTCTAGCTAAGCTCTGATACCACTGTAGGGTTCCTAGGCACTCTCAAGAGGTCTCACAAGGCATCAACCATGCCAATTTCAAAAATTATGGGTGCCGAGAAACCCTAGACTACGGATCGTTAACTAGATGTCTAGGCGAAAAAGAACTAGTAAACTACTTTACTAAGAGAACGGAAATAAAACCTTTGTAGATCCGGTGCTCCACCTCCATAGCTCCGCGATGAAGTCCCCTTGCTGTCCAAAACAAATCCCGGGCTCTAGCGTTGGCTTCATCGGAGAAATGGGCGGGCAAGGTCGTCGGCTTCATGCCGAAGATGATCTACGTCGAGGCATCACAAGATCAAGCTCCCACTTCACCAAGTCATGAAACTTGTGAAGAAAACACACTTTACTACTTGGCAAGAGGTAGAGGATGAAGAAATAGGAAGTGGGTTCACTTTAGAATTGGATTTCTCACTCATTTCATCAAGTCACCATTGATGAAGTGAAGCTTTCTTCATTAAAGAAGATGAAGAAGAAGAAGAAAGAATATCATAAGTATCTTTTGAAAAAGGATAAATAATATGAATACTTATCATATCCTAACCCTAGTTAAGTGTAGAGAATAGACCATGGTTTGTTTAAATGGTTAGGGTTAAGCATGAAGACAAAATGGTTAGAAAGTCAAACCTTCATGAAGATTCAACTACAAACAAAGAAAGCCACCATTTTCTCTTTATTCTTTCCAAAATAAATAAATAAATAAATAATAAAGAAAAGCAAAACCCTAATCATTAACTTAACCATGGTTTAATCTTTACACTTAACCAAGTTAACATGTATCATCAAACATGATACAATCTTGTGCACAAAAGTATATCACATATACAACTTGTGAACTTCAAGTGAGAAAATCCATTTAAAGTGAACCAATACTAGTTAATGCAAAGTAATATATCAAATATATAATTATGCATTAAATCATTAAATCAACATTTGATCCAATGATCCGGTCATGTCGCACACAACCGACTAGTATATAATGTATCGATTTATCGAATCAATCCTTGATTCGATAACCAGGTTATATCGCATATAACCATTCGATACATTCATCGCGAGAATGAAATACGGTATCACATACACGCATTATTCTCGGTCCCGCACATATCTCATATGCGCTCCTATTTCTTTTCGCTTGAGCCAGGAAACCTCTGTGTAGGACTCTAAAGACTCGTCAATACGCCGGCAGCAGGTGATGATCATATCAAACACCCACAAGCCGCAAGCGGTCTGCTAAACGTAACGGCCACCCAGGTATTGAGCGATCAGAAGATCGACGAGCAAGCCCGCTCACACTCCTGTGAATCCAACCAGTAACACTTACCGTACAGTCTGGTCTGATCGTCTGATATGTCGCATATCTCGCCTAGGGGTGGTAAACGACAGACCCCAATAGCTCAATAAGTCGTGTCGATATGAGGTCTATAACAGTTCGAGAAACTACTGGTAACACTTACCAGTAAATCTCAGCAACCCTGGCCCGGGATTTCCGGTTATAGCCAATCGAACACAGTGCAACATCAACTCCCTATACCGGGAGAGACGAATCCCCTCCTATCACTCATTGCCTCCATGTGACTCGGGACTATACCCAAAAACCACCGTTTTGCACGCCCTCTTGGACGTGGTAAGATGGAAATCAAAGCACAGTGGGAACCACAGAAGACTCTATGACGATCTCGGGTCAACAGACTACTCTGTACCAGGGTCACTAGAGAACTGCCATCTGACGTAAGGTATAATACTATCTGGGAGTTCTCGGCGAGTCCATCCAGTGTACCCAGTCTCCACTGAGCACCCGTATATCATCTCTGATGTCAAACACCAATGGATATGGGATCATCCATCGCCCATCTGTATGGGTCGAGAAGGTATACGCTAGTCTACTCTGGTATATCGATGCCCCGTCTCGATACACCCACGACTAGGGACGTTGAAGGATGTACTTATGGACTACCATGTCCCCACTAGTATGATCCGCATCATATTTCAAGTAGTTAAGTATACATCCTAAGGGCTTTACCAACATGTAACAGAGAGACAATCAGTATACACGTTAAGGTAAAGTTCAACCAGATAGCATACTATCATGTCGAGCAAGAAAGTCCTCCATATATATGTCCCAGCATCCACTACAATATACATCCAATGTACAGTAATGGCCTCTAGGGCATACATATAACTAACAGTATCGAGACAGGGCATCGATATACCAGAGTAGACTAGCATATACGCATATTGACCCATATGATGGGCGATGGATGATCCCATATCCATCGGTGTTTGACATCAAGGATGGTGTACGGGTGCTCAGTAGAGACTGGGTACACTGGACGGACTCGCCGAGAACTCCCAGATGGTATTATACGTCACGTCAGATGGTAGTTCTCCGGTGACACTGGTACAAAGTAGTCTGTTGACCCGAGATCGTCATAGAGTATTGTGTGATTCCCACTGTTCTTTGATTTCCATCATACCACGTCTAAGAGAGCGTGCAAAAAGGTGGCTTTTGGGTACAGTCCCGAATCACATGGCGGCAATGAGCGATAGGAGGGGATTCGTCTCTCCCGGTATAGGGAGTTGATGTTGTGCTGTGTTCGATTGGCTATAACCGGAATTCCCTGGCAAGGGTTGCCGAGATTTACTGGTAAGTGTTATCAGTAGTTTCTCGAACTGTTATAGACCTCATATCGACACGACTTATCGAGCTACTGGGGTCTGACGTTTACCACCCCTAGGTGAGACATGCGACATATCAGACGAAGAGACCGGACTGTATGGGAGTGTTACTGATTGGATTCACAGGAGAATGTACAGGCTTGCTTGTTGATCTTCTGAGCGCTCAATACCTGGGTGGCTGTTACGTTTAGCTGACCGCTTGCAGCTTGTGGGTGTTTGATATGATCATCACCTACTGCCGGCGTATTGACGATTCTTTAGAGTCCTACACAGAGGTTTCTTGGCTCAGGCAAAACGGAGTAGGAGCACATATGTGATATGTGTGGGACCGAGGATAATGCGATATGTGATACCGTATTGGATTCTCGCGATATGAGATATCGGCCGGGTATATGTGATATAGCCGGGTCATCGTATTAGTCGGTTATATGCGATATAGCCGGATGGTCGGATCAAGTGTTGATTCAATAATTTAATGTAGAATAATATATATGATATATTAAATTACATTAACTAATATTAGCTCACTAAAAAATTCATTTTCTCACGGGATAATACATTGATATATATGCGATATATGTTAATTGTATTGTTTTCTATTGTTACAAAATATATTGTATATGTGATATATAATATTGTAACATGTTAGGGTTACAAATTTAACAATGGTTTAGGGTTTAAACTTGGTTAGGGTTTGGATTAGGGTTAGCTTTTGCATGAAGCTTCCATGAAGCTTTGACTTTGTGTTTTGCTTGATATTTTGTGAAGATATTATGTTAACCCAATCCAAACCATTAACTCTAGTTAATTCTCTACAAGGGTTAACTCCTTCATGCTTAACCCTTGGTTATATTTGTAACCACTATAATTAATTCATTATTCATCACAAAAGGAATGATACATTATCTTCTTCTTCTTCCTTCTCTTTTCATGGAAAAAAGCTTTCTTGATTTGGTTTTATGATGAAAATGAGTGAGAATAAGAAAATAAAAGAGAGCAAAAATCCTACTTCATCATTCTAATCTATCGTTACCCTTTAGATGAGAGTGTTCACTTCATTTAGTGAGTGTTAGCTTGTGTTAATGAAACTTCAAGGTAGATCATCTTTGTTATCGAAGATCGGAAACAAGACTGCATCTTTCTCTTCGTGAAGCCTCTCGAGAGTCCGGGACACGATGATCGCAGCGAAGGGATCTCAACACGGAGCTTAAGAAGTGAAAGACCGGATCTACAAAGGTTGTAATCCCTCTCACTTAGTGTTAAATAGTTTAACATGCTTGTTTTCGCCTAAACCCTAGTTTAAAGATCCGGCTTTGGGTTGTTCGGCACGGCTAAAATTTTAATCGGGCATGGTTGATGCCTCGTAGACCCTTGTGCGCATGCCTAGCATCCCTACAGTGGTATCAGAGCTAAGCTAGAGCTTTAGGCGAAGTCTAGGCGATGTTTAAAGTCCGATCGAACTCCGAATACCCGGTTTATACCCCTCTCTGTACATTTTCTAAAAATGTGATTTTTTCAGTATTAAAAATACTCAGAAAAACAAGTTGGAAAAACTAAGAATTACTGTGAAGTACGGACCACTAATTCGCTCCTATGACCGCAGAACCGCGGCTATACCAAGGGTTTTGCGGCGGTTCTGCGGCCAAAATTTTGAATTAGTCCCTGGAATTTCATATATTTATTCTTAGGTCCTTTCTTGGCAATTTTTTCTGGGAATGTTTCAATTCCACCCAAGTGTTGAGTTATCTAAGGTTGTATTGGGGACTCGTTGATTCGATCAGATAATTTAACTTTGATTAGTTTGTCCAGATAATTTTTAGATCGTGTTAAAAAGTTCGACCAGATATCAATAACTCACTTCTTCCCCTGCCGGAAAATTTCCAAGCGTTGGATTTTTTCGTAGTTTAGGAACGTTCTAAGTCGTGCAAGTAACGCGGTGGACCCTCTAGAAGACAACAAACCTTAACTCGATTATGTGACCGTCTTGAACTGCCTCTGAACTTTAGGGTTTGTGGCAGTACGGCGTGCCACATGTGAGGCGTTGGCTTGACCCTTCTACGGCTGAACCATTGGTACTATAGCATGTGATGGATGTTTTAAAACTAATTTCAAGTGTTGAGAACTATTTGGGAAAACTTTGATATTTGATTATTTGATCGGAAAGTTTAACATTGTCTATTTATCTGGAATGTGATACAATATTTGGAATCCACAGGTAGTTATGAGATAACTAATTTGAATGTTATAAATCTAGCAGTTCAGTCTCAGATGATCGGTTGCCACGGAATTTCGATGTGATCAAAAGTCCGTCGCAATCACGTAGCGTACGCGGATACTCGCCAGGTAAACTTAACAGACAGCCACACCCCATAGCCCCGACCAAGTGACTGTAGGAGAACCCCGTCGCCAAAAGCATCCGTTCGGGTGTTCGCGGCAGCGGTGTTCCTCCTTAGTGCACTTCGTCGACGGCATCCGGGGGTGCGGCTGTCTACTAAAGTTTGCGACGAGCATTTGATCAGGATGTCGGGAATCTTGTTGAATTTCCCGACTTGATATTGAAAAGAGTTTTCGATAATGAGACTAAAATGCGCGGTTTATAATTGTTAGGCATGCGATGTCTAAGGAATTCATTTGGTTAGGCATGCGATGTCTAAGGAGGTTGCGGATTCCAACTGTCGTAGTTTTACACTTTCTTTTCTGTGACCGTAAGCGTAGTATGTGGTGTATCGCCGGCTTCGTTGCTATACATCAACGACAATCGGGATACGCATACTTGCATACGTTGATGATATGAGATATTATGTGTTGCTGTGATATGTTATATTGGATCGTCGCATTTTGAATAGCCGGGGGTTTTATGTGAGATGAGAGTTTTTTTCTTTTTCATTCATGTAAAATTCATTTGTATGTAATATTCTTTTATTGGGGCACTTCCGGGCTGAGGATGATGCCACCATTGTATATTATTTACTTTTCCGCATTAGGTAGACCCAAGTCGGGGAGCACAAGTAACCGGGTTCTAGGGTCCAGTGGGAGACCATCTCGAGGAGTCGAGACCGGGTCTCCTAACCCTAGAATTGGTAGTGTTGCTTGCCGCTCTCGTAGGGGTCTAGAGATGTGGGTTTGGCTATTCATCACGACCGTGGAATCTGTAAGTCCATGCTACCTCTCCCGGTACTTACGGGCTTGCGGAAATGATGAAAAACGATTTTTCTAGAGGTGGTAACATGGACTCAAAATACGGATCTTTGTTAAACAACCACCTAACAACCTAACTAGGAGTTTTACCTACTCGGTTAGGGGGTTATAACTTTCTTGAACTCCTTCGTCTTCAACTCTTTGCGGTGTCCGGATCGCCCTCACCTCGTCGTCTCCTCGCGCCGAAGATGGATCCACCCGAAAGCTTCTACCTTTTGGCTTCTCTTCAAACTTGAAGAAACTAGAACACTTAGTTTGCCAAACCTTATGAACTAGGATGAGTAGAGAAGTGATATGGGTTTTCTTTTATCTCTAAGGCAATGTTTCTCAACTCATGAGTGGGAGTTGCCTTGAGCTTGAGAGAGAGCAAGAGGAAGATGGAGAGAGCTTGAGCAAGAGAGAGCTCAAGAGAGAGAAAGCAAATCAAATAATGAGCAAGACTTTTCTCAACTTCTCTCTCATAATCCAAAAAGAATAATAATAATAATAGTAATTGAGTATTATGTGATAGTTCATATCATGTTATATGGCAATATCATTTCATGCACTTATTTTGTAAAGAATAGCAAGCAAGCAAAAGTCTTTGCCATGAAATGATAACCATTGTAATGATGATGGTCAACTAGTCCAACCTAATCAACCGGTCAACCAAGTCAACAAGTCAACAAAGTCAACCTTTCAACCCAACCATGGCACAATAATACTTAATTAATATTATCATTAATCATATCTCATATTCTCATTAGGGTTTAGCAAAAGTCAATAGTCAACAACCCTAATGAGAATCCTCTGCCTCTGTCTCTGTCATCTGTGCATACACACCCGCATCCGCGTTCTAGGGAATACGAATACAATCGAGATAAAACTAATCCCAAAACGTATACTAGGATCCGGCTTAACCCAAAGCCCGCTAGTAATAACTGCCCGGACACTAAACGTGCACAAGTGCACGGATGTGACCGAACCCTGTCGCAAAACCATGCGACCTGTCGCAAAACCATACGACCTCTACTCTTTTGCCTAAAGACGAATAGCTCTTTGTGTGGGACTCTAAAGACTCGACACTACGCTGGCAGTGGGTTTAACCACAGACCGCAAGCGGCACTAGCTGTGCGTAACGGCCCCCAAGTAGATGCCGATAAGAAGACGGACGAGGTGAAACCCATCTGAACTCCTACTGAGCCTGAATGTGACAATCTCCGTATAGTCCGGTTTGTTCGTATGATACATCGCATGGCGGGTCTAGGGGGCGGAAAACGTCAGTCCCCTAATAGCGGTACAAGTCGTGTCGGAGTGTAGCCCAGAACACCCTGAGATAACACTGGAAACCTACCAGTATATCTCGCTTGCCCTGGCCAGGGACTACTCGTGTAATGGCTCTCCTAGGCACAGCGCGATGTCAACCCCCAATATCGGGAGAGACGAATCCTGTCTAACCGTCACTGCCTCCAAGTGCTTCGGGACTGCACCCAACTACTACCTGTTTGCACGACTCCTTTGAGCCGTGGTAGGATAGTAATCAAAGTACAGTGGGAACACACTCGAGGCGAAGTGACAGTGTCAAGTCAGCAGACTAAGCTGTACTCATGTCACCTGGGAACTGATAACTGACGATAGGTATAATACCAACCAACAGTTCCCGACGAGTCCTGTCCAGTGTACTCGTAACCTAACGAGCACCCGCATACTATCTCAAGTACGACGTACTGACGGCTGTGGGACAGACCGTTTCCCCTGCTGGGATGAGAAGCGCATACGCTAGTCTACTCCGGAGTATCGATGCCTTGTCTCGATAGTCCTACGACTAGGGACCTGTATAAGGATGTGCTTGTGGATTACCCAGCCCCCACGAGTGTGACTGCCATCACAACGCTGGTAATCAAGCAAAGATCCTAAGGGCTCTACTAATATGTATAAGCAATATGCTAAAAGAAACACATGCACATATTAAAGTAGAAACAAAACAAGTAGCATACTACCATTTTGAGCAAGATTGTCAATACAAGGTGAATATCCCAAGCTTCCATTAAGTAATATATAAACTAGTATGATACAGTAATGGCCTCTAGGGCATATACACTAACAATCTCCCACTTGCACTAAGGCCATGTACTGGCGTATCGAAGACCTATCATCTCGATCAGCCGCTCGAACTGAGTCTGGGGTAAGGCCTTCGTGAGTGGATCAGTAGTGTTATCTTCTGTATTTACTCTCTTCACCTCGATCTCCCGGCGATCAACGATCTCCCTGATCAGGTGGTACCGCCTCAAAATGTGCCTGGATTTCTGATGGGACCTGGGTTCCTTCGCTAAAGCTATAGCGCCGTTGTTGTCACAATACAGCGGTATTGGATCAACACTGGTAGGAACCACCTGAAGCTCCATGAGGAACTTCTTCATCCAGACAGCTTCCTTTGCGGCATTGCAAGCAGCTATGTACTCTGCTTCCATTGTTGAGTCAGCAATGGTTTCCTGCTTGGAGCTCTTCCAGCAAACCGCCCCTCCATTGAGGGTAAAGACATAACCCGACATGGACTTGGAGTCATCCTTGTCACTCTGGAAGCTGGAGTTAGCGAAGGCATCGATCTGGAGGTCTTTTCCTCCATACACCAAGAACATCTCCTTAGTCCTTCTCAGGTACTTGAGAATGTTCTTTACCGCTATCCAGTGTTTCTCCCCTGGGTCCGACTGATACCGGCTTACAACGCTCAATGCGTATGCTACATCTGGTCTGGTACACAACATCGCATACATAATAGAGCCTACCACAGATGCGTAGGGTATAGATGACATGCGAGCCCTTTCCAAATCAGTCTTGGGAGACATCTCTTTGGAGAGGGTGATTCCGTGACAAGCCGGTAGATTACCGCGCTTGGAATCTTCCATACTGAATCGTTTCAGTATGGTGTCGATGTACCTGGACTGTGAAAGTCCCAACATCCTTTTAGATGTATCACGATAGATCTGGATCCCCAGAATGTAGTTGGCATCGCCCAGGTCCTTCATGGAGAACCTCTGTGACAAGAATTCTTTGACTGACTGTAGCATAGGAATATCATTTCCTATTAGGAGAATGTCATCCACGTACAAGACGAGGAATACCACAGTTCTCCCTACAATCTTACTGTAAATGCATGGTTCATCTGGGTTTTTGATAAAGTCGAATTCCTTGACAGTATCATCAAAGCAGATGTTCCAACTCCGCGATGCCTTCTTCAGTCCATAGATGGACTTGAGCAACTTGCACACTTTACCGCTGCTCCCACTCTGAATGAATCCCTCCGGCTGATCCATATAGACGCACTCTTCTAAATTTCCATTTAGAAAAGCCGTCTTTACGTCCATCTGCCAGATTTCATAATCGTGGAAGACAGCAATGGCAAGAAGGATCCGAATGGATTTCAGCATAGCCACTGGAGAAAAGGTCTCGTCATAGTCCAAACCAGGTCTTTGATGAAAACCCTTTGCAACAAGTCTAGCTTTATAGGTCTCAACCTGCCCATCTACACCAATCTTCTTTCTGAAGATCCATTTGCAGCCTACGGGTTTTACCCCTTCTGGAGCAAAGTCCAAAGTCCAAACTTTGTTGGTGTACATGGACTCCATCTCGGTCCGCATTGCATCCAGTCATTTTACCGAGTCACCGCTCTGAATGGCTTGCTGGAAGCTAGTAGGCTCACCATAATCCATAGTGCAATCCTCTCTATCCCCGTCTATGAGAAAACCGTAGTATCTCTCGGGCGGATGAGACTGCCTACTACTCCTGCGGAGTGGCGCTGGGATGTCCGGTTCTCTTGAAACTTCTGGTTCTTCCAAGCTTTCAGTAATAGCTTGTGGTTCTGGAATTTCTTCCAGTTCTACTACGCTCCCACTTGTCTCTTTTTCTAAAAACTGATGTTCCAGAAAGTGGGCATGACGAGAAACAAAAACCTTTTGTTCCTCTGCGTAATAGAAAAAATTCCCCCTGGAGTTCTTTGGGTATCCCACAAACTTACACAGTACTGAGCGTGCCTCGAGCTTGTCCGCATGCTGCTTTTTTACAAAAGCTAGACATCCCCATATCTTCAGATATTGAAGATGGGGTTTCTTCCCACACCATATCTGATATGGTGTGGTAGGCACAGTCTTGGAAGGAACCTTGTTCAAGAGATATGCAGCTGATTCTAGTGCATAACCCCAGAAGGATCGCGGCAACTCAACCTTACACATCATGGAACAAACCATATCCAATAGGGTTCGATTCCTCCTTTCCGATACACCGTTGTGTTGTGGTGTGTATGGAGGAGTAAGCTGAAAGAGAATTCCATTCTCTTTTAAGTAGCCCAAAAACTCGGCACTCAAGTATTCACCACCTCGATCAGATCTCAGTGTCTTGATACTTTTTCCTATTTGTTTTTCAACTTCATTCTTGTATTCCCGAAATTTCTCAAAGGCCTCGGATTTGTGCTTCATCAAGAAGACATGCCCATACCTAGAGAAATCATCTGTGAAAGTAATGAAGTATGAATAACCACTTCGCGCATGTGTAGACATTGGACCACACACGTCACTGTGTATGAGTCCCAAGAGCTCGCTCGCTCTTTCTCCGTGTCCAGTGAACGGAGTCTTTGTCATCTTTCCCATGAGACAAGATTCACAAGTGGCATAAGACTGGTACTCGAACGGATCCAAGTATCCTTCTTTATGTAACTTTGTCAACCGTGTCTCATTGATGTGACCCAGTCTACAATACCATAAGAAAGCCTGATTTAATTCCGGAGACTTTCTTTGAAGTGTGTTCTGGACACTGAAGACCTGAGCTTGATTCAAAACGTATATACCGTTTTTCAATGTACCTGACCCAATCAGAACTTGATTTAGGTGGATGTTTACTACATCGCTTACAAAAGTAAAATCATATCCTTCCTTAGAAAATAAGAATACAGATATGATATTACAAGTCGCACCTGGTACATAAAAACAGTCACGCAGAATCAATATCTGCCCAGTTGTCAGTCCTAGATGATATTCCCCTACGGATTCAGCATACATGCTCATTCCGTTAGCAACCCTGAGAGTCATATCACCTTTCTTGATAACCCTACGGTTTCTCAAAGCATTTAATGAATTACAAATGTGAGATCCTGATCCGGTATCCAATACCCAGGAAGTAGGGTTAACTGACATACAGTTCTCTATTACAAACACACCCGAAGCCGAAGCCACAACATGCTTCGAATTCTGGCTACTGGCTTTGCAAGCCCTGCAATCCTTCTGCCAATGTTCATTCCCGTTACAATAGGAACGTCCCTCTTTAACTACATCCAGTCCCGAAACTTTTGCCCTTCCTTTTCCTTCTTCTTCCCTGGTTTCCTTCAGGGTATAAGCAGAAGGCAGGGATTGTAGAATCAAGTCAGTATTTGACCCGTTCTCCAACGTGGTCTGCAGGTCCGTGAGCTCAAAATAGCTGGTCTCTCCAAGGACGTTGCCCCCTACAGATGACCCGATAGCCAACCTCGCTTGAAGCAATTCGTTCGAGGTCTCATATCTTGCGATACGAGATTGCTCTCCATATAAATCTTTGTTATGGAGGAAGATAGAAACTGAGTCCATCTTCTCGTGCTGCCTCTGGTATGCACCATCAACTGAGGCTAACACGAGGCACTTGTCTTTCGCACAGTCTTTTTCCGATGTCTTACGGATATCACTATCCGTGACAGGGGAAACTGGTCCTGAGACGGCAGGGATTAGATTAGTTATGAGGTGTCCCAGTTTGTCATGGGTAATGGTCATCTGGACAGACCTTTGCCAATCATAACAGTCAGGTTCAGTCATTTTATTATCTAGATGTAACCTAGGTGTGGTCACTAGGTCGCTGTAATTAAGAGAGAGAGAAGAAAACACTCAGCATGATGCTCTTGCAAGTTTAGATTGGTTTTTAATTTATCTAAACAGGATGGCTCCCACTGTCTCTCGAATCCCTCCTCAAACCATGAAGGAAGAATTAGTCGGGGTCAATCTCACCGTACAATACTTGCTTAACCGTTCAGCCAGGCCAGTGTCGGTACTTCGAGGGAGGTTTTCCAACGCTTTCGCGAAGTTCCTTAATTAAGTAACCTCTTTTCCCTGTGGGTGTAGCCCCGCTAACACTTTTCTAGACACCTATTTGGTTTATAGCATTGATCGTTAAGTGAGAAAGTTCCCGAAGAGTAGCATATACTCACAGTAGGATCGGGATCCAAATATCATCGCGTGACAAAACTAAAGGAATCCTACCAGAATCATCACACTCCAAATGGTATGCAGCGCTAGCAAGTTTCATTTCTTTTGAAACTCCCGATGTGGATTTTTGCCCCATGCTCTTATGATCTTGACAAAGGCCAACATATCATAAGTCACATGTCAAGTTCTACCCGTCATTGTCCACGTTAATTTGAACCCACCCATACATACCCTTGACGAAGGCCAAAATAGTAGTACGACTGTCCCAAACTAACGCATCTATCTATGCTACAGATAAATATTCAGCAGCTACCAATCACTATGCCTTGGCGAAGGTCAAAATACATAGCTTGAATACTACTGAATATTTAACTGAAATGACGGAGGGCTACGAATGGTTTTGGCGAAACCGTGAACGTAGTGAACTTGATATAATCGATGGAACGAGATAGCTTTTAAAAGGAGTGGCTCAAACTCCGCGTTTAAAAGTTGGTTTTTGAAATGAACCGAGTGGTTTTGAAAGTGTTCCAACGACTTTACTTTGGTTTATATTCTTGCATTAACTTTAATGCGTCCCATCATTTAATGCTACCATTGCAGAAAACAACCAAAATATGACGTAAGCTTATGCCATCCGCATTTGCCACGGGGCCCCGTCATTACCCGTTAGGTTACTTAACTAACGACAGAGCGGGGGCTGGACTAGCGCGGATGCAAAACATAAGCAACGCCTAAATAGATATCATATATAGATATATTGCAATGATATCCATTTCAGATCACAGATGAACACATTGGATATACTAGGAATCCGCAATTCGTACAAGCCTGTAACGAAAAGCGGATAACACGATCGTGAATAGCCAAACCCCACCCTAGACCCCTACGGGTGCGGCAAACTACCCGCCAAGTACCCGAAGCGAAGCAACCTCCCTCAACTCGTGAGTAGGCCACTAGGCACTTCGAGATACCCGGTAGTTTGTGCACCCCACCTTGGGTCTATCCTAGGAGCAAAAACAGTAAAAAGAAATTATACAATGATGGCTACAACCCCGACCCGGTTGTGTGGCCATACAAATAATATTACATCAATTTACATATTACATGAATTGAAAGAAAAGAAAACTCTCATCTCACAACCCCCGGCTATTCACCCGCGACAATCCAATGAATTCATATACACATACCATCAACATTGCAGATCACAGATATGTATAACCCCCACTAATCGACATATAGCAATTAGCAGACGTTCAATACATATATCACATCACAGATATAAACCCGTCAGCTTAAGTCTTTAGAAGTTCGATCAAAATACGGATTTTTAAGCCCCAAAAACAAATTTTTCTTTCTGGAAAATCTGGGCAGAAAAATCATATTTTAAAAATCCCAAAACAACCCCAGAGACACTCTGCAGGAAAACAGTGCCACGACCGAGTCAACTCGGCCGCGGTTCCGCGGCGGGAGAAAGCTCCTGCCGTGGTTCTGCGGCGCTTTGACCGAGTCAGTGGACCTGTTTTCTTGGGTGTCTTAACAAAAGCCTGAGCCGATTTTTCAAGTATGATTTATTACTTTTGGAACAGAGGAAAAAATCGGCAGAAACAATGCTACTCGGGTATGTTTCGTGATATTTTCTCCGATCGAACTTCTACTTACTTTGCTAACATGTTAGATAGTGTTTAACTAGGCTCTGATACCACTGTAAGTCCATGCTACCTCTCCCGGTACTTACGGGCTTGCGGAAATGATGAAAAACGATTTTTCTAGAGGTGGTAACATGGACTCAAAATACGGATTTTTGTTAAACAACTACCTAACAACCTAACTAGGAGTTTTACCTACTCGGTTAGGGGGTTATACCTTTCTTGAACTCCTTCGTCTTCAACTCTTTGCGGTGTCCGGATCGCCCTCACCTCGTCGTCTCCTCGCGCCGAAGATGGATCCACCCGAAAGCTTCTACCTTTTGGCTTCTCTTCAAACTTGAAGAAACTAGAACACTTGGTTTGCCAAACCTTGTGAACTAGGATGAGTAGAGAAGTGATATGGGTTTTCTTTTATCTCTAAGGCAATGTTTCTCAACTCATGAGAGGGAGTTGCCTTGAGCTAGAGAGAGAGCAAGAGGAAGAGGGAGAGAGCTTGAGCAAGAGAGAGCTCAAGAGAGAGAAAGCAAATCAAAGAATGAGCAAGACTTTTCTCAACCTCTCTCTCATAATCCAAAAAGAATAATAATAATAATAATAGTAATTGAGTATTATGTGATGGTTCATATCATGTCATATGGCAATATCATTTCATGCACTTATTTTGTAAAGAATAGCAAGCAAGCAAAAGTCTTTGCCATGAAATGATAACCATTGTAATGATGATGGTCAACTAGTCCAACCTAGTCAACCGGTCAACCAAGTCAACAAGTTAACAAAGTCAACCGGTCAACCCAACCATGGCACAATAATACTTAATTAATATTATCATTAATCATATCTCATATTCTCTTTAGGGTTTAGCAAAAGTCAATAGTCAACAACCCTAATGAGAATCCTCTGCCTCTGTCTCTGTCATCTGTGCATACACACCCGCATCCGCGTTCCAGGGAACACGAATACAATCGAGATAAAACCAATCCCAAAACGTATACTAGGATCTGGCTTAACCCAAAGCCTGCTAGTAATGACTACCCGGACACTAAACGTGCACAAGTGCACGGATGTGACCGAACCCTGTCTCAAAACCATGCGACCTGTCGCAAAACCATGCGACCTCTACTCTTTTGCCTAAAGGAGAATAGCTCTTTGTGTGGGACTCTAAAGACTCGACACTACGCTGGCAGTGGGTTTAACCACAGACTGCAAGCGGCACTAGCTGTGCGTAACGGCCCCCAGGTAGATGCCGATAAGAATACGGACGAGGTGAAACCCATCTGAACTCCTACTGAGCCTGAATGTGACAATCTCCGTACAGTCCGGTCGGTTCGTCTGATACATCGCATGGCGGGCCTAGGGGGCGGCAAACGTCAGTCCCCTAATAGCGGTACAAGTTGTGTCGGAGTGTAGCCCAGAACACCCTGAGATAACACTGGAAACCTACCAGTATATCTCGCTTGCCCTGGTCAAGGACTGCTCGTGTAATGGCTCTCCTAGACACAGCGCGATGTCAACCCCTAATACCGGGAGAGACGAATCCTGCCTAACCGTCACTGCCTCTAAGTGCTTCGAGACTGCACCCAACTACTACCTGTTTGCACGACTCCTTTGAGCCATGGTAGGGTAGTAATCAAAGTACAGTGGGAACACACTCGAGGCGAAGTGACAGTGTCAAGTCAGCGGACTAAGCTGTACTCATGTCACCTGGGAACTGATAACTGACGATAGGTATAATACCAACCAACAGTTCCCGACGAGTCCTGTCCAGTGTACTCGTAACCTAACGAGCACCCGCATACTATCTCAAGTACGACGTACTGACGGCTGTGGGACAGACCGTTTCCCTGCTGGGATGAGAAGCGCATACGCCAGTCTACTCCGGAGTATCGATGCCCTGTCTCGATAGTCCTATGACTAGGGACCTGTATAAGGATGTGCTTGTGGATTACCCAGCCCCACGAGTGTGACTGCCATCATAATGCTGGTAATCAAGTAAAGATCCTAAGGGCTCTACTAATATGTATAAGCAATATGCTAAAAGAAACACATGCACATATTAAAGTAGAAACAAACCAAGTAGCATACTACCATTTTGAGCAAGATTGTCAATACAAGGTGAATATCCCAAGCTTCCATTAAGTAATATACAAACTAGTATGATACAGTAATGGCCTCTAGGGCATATACACTAACAAAATCCGTGTTTTATACAGGCTCATATTGAAAATACGGACTTCCTAGTATATCCAATATTTCATATATGTTCTTCTGCTGCAATGTTCTGTGATGAGATCATATTACTGCCTGAGACGAATGTTTATATTATATATATGAGATATACATTATATTGCAGATTTCGTTTCAAATGTGATGCTTGTGAAGCATAATAAAATGGGACTTCATTAATGAGATTAATGAAACTAAAAGAAACCTAAAGATGTTGTAGAAACTTGTTTAAAAACTAATAGCTCAAGTTCTTGCTTTGCATAGCGGTGTTCCTTGTAGAACATTCAGCACCTTATTCGATAAGGAAAGAGCCGATATCCCTTCACCGGGAGTGACCTCTTTAGCGAAACTAGCAGATGCTACAAACTCGGTTTGTCTTTTGATTGCTTCTATAGTTCTTGCTTTGCATAGTGGTATATATGATATACCCTGTGTTGGATATAGTGCCCTCAGAGTCAATTATTGGATCACAGGCACGTGATTGCAATGATTGAGGGAGGACCTATGCCGGTAGGACAGTCTTACTCGAGATGATAGTATGCTATCTGGTTTATCTTTATCATCGTGTACTGCTTTAGGTGACCTTACATGTCACTATTTCACGCTGATAGAGCCCCTAGGATTCTTGCTTGACTACCAGAGTATGAGGGCGATCATATACGTGGGAGCTGGGGTCTATAAGCACATCCTTAAAAGGTCCCTAGTCGTGGGAGTTTCGAGACAGGGCATCGATTCTCCAGAGTAGACTAGTGTATACAGTCGAGACCCCGACGAGGGGCAGCGGCCGGTCTCACAACCCACTGGTGTTAATTGGTTCTTCTAAGATGTATGCAGGTGCTCATTGGGTTATGAGTACACCGGACAGGACTCGCCGGAAACCTGCTAGTTGGGATTATACCAGACGTCAGATAGCAGTTCCCAAGTGACATGTGTACAGGTTAGTTCATAGACCTGAGATCGTCATTTGTCTCGTGTGAGTTCCCACTGTGCTTTGATTACTACCCTACCACGCTCAAAGGAGACGTGCAAACAGGTTTTAGTTGGGTACAGTCCCGAGCCACATGGAGGCAGTGAGCGGATCTGCAAGGGTTCGTCTCTCCCGGTATTGGGAGTGAGGTCGCGCTGTGTCTAGGAGAGCCAGTACATGAAAGTCCTTGGTCAAGGCAGGAGATTTACTGGTAGGTATTCCAGTAGTATCTCAGGGTGTTCTGGGCTACACTCCGACACGACTTGTACCGCTTTTGGGGGTCTAACCTTTGCCAACCCCCTAGGACCGCCAAGCGATGCTCATAGACGAACGGACCGGACTGTACGGATATTGTCACTGACAGGCTCAGTAGGGTGTCAGGATGAGTTCGCTCATCGACGTCCCTTTTGCTCAGTACCTGGTAGCCCGTTACGTATTGGCTAATATCTCTGACGTGCTAGTGGTTAAATCCACAGCCATAGTATTGACGAGTCTTTAGAGTCCCCCACAGACCAGTTTCTCAAGTTTCGGGCGAAACGCTGTAGAGGCCGTATGGAGATATGGCAGGGTTCGATCAGATACGTGCGGTATTGCATGGATCGTGATCGGACGGATTTTACTAACAGGCTTTGGTTTAAGCCGGATCCTAGTATTAGACAGTGTAGTGTTGTCTCTTTGCATTTGTGTTCAGTGGGAATACAAATGCGGGCATGTATATGCAGTCGCGGGGTTTTCCTGTAATTTATTACGGGATCAGTTTTCTGAAGTTGTCAGTTTGCATTCCGTTCCGGCCAGTTTTCTTTTGTTCCTTCGCGGCCGGACTTTCCGACGGAGGGGGTAATTTGCTAGTGTGCAAATTATCATTTGTGGAGGGGGTTATTAGTAATTTGTGGCTTCATGATCATGAGAATCTTTTTAAATCAACTCTTTTTCTTTTATGAGAAAGGAGTTGTGATGAGAGTTGATTTGCATTTTGATGTGACGTTTGCTTTTGGATGTGGTCACCTCTTTTATTTCCTACACTCACCTCCCTTCATGTTTGATTCTTTTTCCTCCACCATTTTGTAAGGGGCCGGCCACTTTTTGAGAGGATGAGGGAATTCATTTAGGTTTGAGGAAATTAGTTCATCTCATATTCTTCTTGCTACAAAATTCTACACATTACTCCAAAGTTTATTCATTCCTCCATCAAAGGCAACTTAAACCCCAAATGAGACAATGGTTTCTACACTACACCTATAGCATTTCTTGGACGCGTCGACTTGCCAACTTCGCGCCCGAGTTTCCCCGGTCCAGAGGTAGGAGCCCGTAAAAGAACCCGGCGATGTGGTGCCCGTTTCGACGAGGAGGCGACAACCGGAGATTCCGCGAAGAGATCGGAGTGGAGACGAAGACCGAAGGACACGGATCGCTTGGTATATCTCTCTACCCATCTTTTAGTTTGCTAGTAGTTAGGTTAATGGCCCGATCCGGGATTTTATTGTGCGCGGTGGTGCCGGTTTTCTAGTTTGAAAAAGCATCGTTTCCGCATTCCGGCGTCAGATTGACGGCTGGGGCGCCGCCGTGCACTTACACTGGTATCAGAGCCACGCTATTAACCTATTCTAGCTTGCTCTAGTATGTTTAGAACTCGATTGAACAAAATTCCCAAAAACTGTATTTTCCAGTGCATCTGTTCTCTGTCGAAATTTTTTTAGCTCCAAAAATTTTTCAGGATGTTGCAGAAACACATCCAGGCAATTATAAGTATACTGTGAAAATTTGGTAGTGTGACGTCATCTTTCCACCGCGGAACCGCGGCCAAACCCATGCTTGGGCCGCGGTTCCGCCGCTACTTTGAGTGTTCACTATGCCAAATTTTTACAGTGGGCTTTTAGCTAGGAAATGGGGGTTTTGGGACATTCTGTTTGGGCCCAGATTTTCTGTAAGTGCTACAGTAATGCTTGGGGCCTACTTCGGTAAATTTGATCGATCGAGAATTTTAAACATGTTAGTTCACAGTATTTACATTATATCTGCGACCGTGAATGTCATTTGATCGGTAAATCCTGTCTAACTGCTATATCCCGGTTAGACGGATTTGCGAACATGACATTCACGTTGATGTTCTGTGTTGTGCTGTGATGTTGCGGATTGGTCGTGGGGGATAGCCTGGATGCAATGTTAGTACAGTTTTGTTTTATATGTACATTTGATATTGCGGGGCGAGCGTCCGACATGTGGACTGCCGTCACTGCCTGTTTGTATATTATTCTTTTGGGGCACGACCGGGGTGAGGTCGATGTACTCATTGTATGTATATTTTTACTTTCTGTACTAGGATTACCCCGCGGAGGGGTGTACGGATAGCCGGGTTCTAGAGGGCAACGAGCCCGCATCTGATGGCGTTGAGACGGAGGGGGCTTTTCTATAGAATTGGCGGGCTATTCGCCGCACTCGTAGGGGGTATAGGTTGACCCAGGAGGGGTGCCCAAGTTACCGGATTCCGTGAAGTGCTGGGTGGTCCACTCACGTTGCTGAAGGGGGCTGCCTCGCTTCAGGTTTTGGCGGGTAACTTGCCGTGCCCGTAGGGGTCTAGGATTTCATTGCACAGGCTATCCACACGACCAGGGGAACGTCGGGTTTCAGTAGCGGCTCTATGAAACCCGGGGATCCCAGATATCTGTATTGTTCTATGATGATGGTTACATTTCTGTGATGTTGCATTTTTATCACGCCTTGAGCGAAATATTATATATTGATATATATACTAGTAGATGTTGTATATGTTTTGCATCCGCGCTAGTCCAGTCCCCGCTCTGTCGTTAGTTAAGTAACCTAACGGGTGATGACGGGACCCAGTGGCGAATGCGGATGGCATATACGTACATCATTATTTTCGTTCTTTTTTGGTGTGATCAATTGATGGGACTGCGTTGATTCGGATCAATGCAAGATAAACAAACCTATTCTGATGTTGTTGGAACATTTTTCAAAAAGCTGTTATTGCAAGGGCGTTCTCTTTTGTTTTGCATCGTGGTATTCAGTTGGAATATCCTGCTCCTTAGTCGACGAAGCAAGGGCCGAGATCCCTTCACCGGGAGTGACCCCTTGGACAAAAGTTTGCGTCAGGGCAATAACTTCACTATAGTCGTTTGCTTTGCATCGTGGTATTCAGTTGGAATATCCTGCACCTCATTCTACGGGGAAAGAGCCGAGATCCCTTCACCGGGAGTGACCTCTTTACCAAAGGTTTTCGTCACTATATTTTTATAAAGCTATCCAGTTCCTTCAACGATATCAAGTTCATTACGTTAAAGGTTTTTCGCCAGAAACCATTCGTAGCCCTCCGTCATTTCAGATGGGTAGCACGTAGTATTCATGCTATGTTTGTTGGCCTTAGTCAAGGCATAATGTATGGTAGCTGCTTGTTACCTTTCTGCTGCATAGATAGTTGCGTTGGTTTGGGACAGTCGTATAGCCTTGTTGGACCTAGTCAAGGGCTTGTACGGGTGGGTTCAAATTAACCTGGACAATGACGGGTAGAACTTGACATGTGACTTATGATTTGTTGGCCTTAGTCAAGGTCATAAGAGCATGGGGCAAAAATCACATCGGGAGTTTCTAAAGAAACTGAAACTTGCCAGATATACGCATACCTTTTGGAGTGTGATAACGTGAACGGATCCCGTCACGTTATCATGCGATGATAGTTGGATCCCGATTCCCACTGATGAGTTGGTTTACTACGAACTCATTGCCACTCCTACTTTTACCCTTTTCTCCAGGACACCCCATATTACTACGAACGTCCACTTCCATTGGACAAAACCATCGTATGGTTATATACGAACTCGAAGGAATTTATTCGAGGATGGTTTCCGGTTCTGGAGAAAATGAATAGGACTATTCAGTTGTCTTTTCCTTTTACCTTCTCTCAGGTTGCGAGTACTCCTTGGTTTAGAAGATAGTACACCTATTACGCAAATTGGATAGTCTTCTTCCAAACCATAGGCAGGTGCCGACCGGTAGGGAATGAAGAAAACCAATTAGCCTAAACGGTGTACAGAAAGTATTAAGTTAAGACAAAGAAAGGGATTAGTAAGAGGGCAAAGTAAACTGCGACTGCTATTCACGACCAAACCAAGTATTTCTTCGCCAATCCTAAATCACCTTTGTATTTCTCCAGGACACTCCGTATCACTACGAAGATCCACAGTTTATTGGATACTCCATCGTATGGTTATATACGAACTCGAAATGAACTTGTTCCAGTTCGGGGATGGATTCTGGTTCAGGAGAAATAGGAATAAGGTTTATTCGGTTGTCTTTTATCTTCAACTTCTCTCGCATTGCGAGTGCTCCTAGGATTAGGACAGTACACCCATTATTCTTATTGGATAGTCTTCTTCCAAACCATAAGCTGGTGCCGAACGGTAGGGAATGAAGAAAACCATTTGGCCTAAAGGGGTGTACAGAAGGTAATGACTAAAGACATATAAAGGGATTTGGAGAGATGGCAAAGAATTATACGGTTACAGTTGTGAATCTGGATAATGGAAGAGGCATTAATGGGAATACAGGGATACCCCATCGAAACATTTCAATGTTTCAGTTTCACTGTTTACTGTTAAAAGAAAACTGATTTCCCAATTAGACACTTGCTCCAGGGTATGTATTTACCAGGTTAGATTCTCATATCTGTATGGTTTTACAGATGATGAGTGGGAGTAAGTTATTGGGAATTAGGTGATCATCCTCATTATATCGGGATTCGTTGTAATTGGTGATATTTGAGGAAGTCACCTTTGTTGTTTGCCGGACGGCAAATATTTGGTTTTGAATATCCGTTCTTGTGCACCAATTTCAAATTGATATATCTGTACGTCTATTTTCATAGAGTGAGATATACCTTTTTGAGATTATGTCCATGACATTTACCTATATCAGTGGATGGTTAGGTAAGGACCATTAAGCAGCGGTGTAATTCTTCTTAACTATAAGTACAGTTTTCAACCTACGACACACAGTGAATGAGTCACTAGACTCAGGGGACTTATACAGAGTGTTGTATATTGTCCAGTGTCCATGAGGACAGAGGGGTTGGTTCTCGTACTATATTCGGTTTACTTATGACTTCTCTAGTTTTTAGACAGGTGTTTCGTAGAAACGCAAGGTCCGAATTTTGAGAAGTTATAGGTATAAGAATAAAGTAGAGAACCAGGTGTTGCAAGTATCAGGATTCTTCAAGGTGATCGAAGATGTAGATACTTGTGTATGATATTCAGTTGATAGTAATGGTTAAGAGAACACGCTTCTCTTTCAGGTTACTCATAATTGGAAGCACTCCTAAGTTGAGTAACGCTGATCGGCCTCCTTCCATTTAGTTGACATGCGCTGGAGACCGCTGCATGATTTGAATCTGGTTCAATTAAATCAGTGCCTCTGTTTCTATATTGGATATAGAACAGTTCATATCTTAACGATGTTAAGGTACGGGGAGTTGTCCGGCTTATGCTTAAAACCAGACACTGGATGACTCAAGGCACGTTTCTGTAATGGCTGTTTGTGGGTTAACCCGGGCTATGACGAGGGTTGACTTTCTACCATCTGGAAGATCAATAGTGATATTGTTCTAGACTCGCCACAGTTTTAACAAAAATGGATTTTTCAGAAAACAGTAGTGGGAGTATGGTAGAACTGGAAGTGATTCCAGAACCGCAAACGATTACTGAAGATTTGATAAGAACCTAAAGATTCAATCTAGTTTTACATTCCATTAGCCACTCCGCAGATATGGTGGGTAACCTCCGGCACTCGAGAGGTACTTCGGTATGCTCAAGGACGGTGACAGGGAGGTTCTTGTTTACCCTGACTTTCCATTGCTGTTGTTCCAGACTGTGAGACCCGGCAGGAGGATGAGTATAGCGTCGTTCTGAACTAGCTTTAGAAGTGTACGTCTATATGACTCTGCCAGAGGGTTGTCGTAGTCAGTGGGAGCAGCGGAAGCATAGTGGACAAGTAGCTTATGTCTATTTATAGACTAAAGCAGATATAGCGGAGATAGATCATCTATTTCTGATGTGACAGTCATAGGTTTGATTTCATCAGAATAGGGGATGGATCTGTTAAGAAGGTAGTAGGGTGTGATGTCCTGGTATTTGATGACATACACAGAGTAGGAAGTGATATTCCTATACTACGATCGGTTATACTTTGGTTGTCACACAGTAGTTTCTATACATAGGAATTGGATCTTATATCGTACATTCTGGTTACTAGATCTATGGTTTTAGATCTAGATTTGGGTGGTTTCCCAATCAGGGTACTTAGACAGCATTCTAAGAGTATTTAGAATGGACGACTCCTGGTATGGTGGTGTACCTGCAGGTAATGGAGTCACCCTCTCTAAAGGTGTCTTACATACTAAAGGGGAGAGGAATGTGCATGATTGGCAGATCACTTGCTTAGGCAATTGAGTCAATCATGAAATGTCAAGTGCCACACCAGATGTTGTTTTTGCAGTAGGTGCAATAAGTAGATATTGATCCAATCCTGGAGAAACATTCGGAAGTAGTTTTAGAACATAAGTGATGTTCTAGGGATTTGATAACAGCAGCCTCTTTTAGGAGACGGTTATCATTCCAGGCTTCCAAGGTGACCTGGATGGCAGAGTGGCTGTCAGAGTTATAGTTTTCCCTCTGACGAGGGGCAGTATTTTGGACAGGTGGTCCAGGTGGATACTGAGGGAAGGCATGGCGCAGGATACTGATTAAGTTCAGTTGACGATACAGTCTGAGAAGTTTGGATTTGGAGTTCATTTATGAGCTAGGTCCCATCAGATATCCAGACACATTCTAAGACAGGTATTGCTCATTTTGGGAGATGGTTTTCTCCGCGAACTTGAGATAAAGAGAGACATAGAAAGAAACATCTGAGCGCATCCACTCACTGAGGCTATTCCTCGAACGCATTAGTTTCGTAAACGAGCTTTATGAGACTGACTAGTAGAGGAGTTGGGTTTTCGGTATCTCACGGGCTGTGAGTATGCGACATCACAATAATTAGCCTTGAGTGCAAGTGGGAGATTGTTGGATATAGTGCCCTCAGAGTCAATTATTGGATCACAGGCACGTGATTGCAATGATTGAGGGAGGACCTATGCCGGTAGGACGGTCTTACTCGAGATGATAGTATGCTATCGGTTTATCTTTATCATCGTGTACTGCTTTAGGTGACCTTACAGGTCCCTATTGCACGCTGATAGAGCCCCTAGGATTCTTGCTTGACTACCAGCAGTATGAGGGCGATCATATACGTGGGAGCTGGGGTCTATAAGCACATCCTTAAAAGGTCCCTAGTCGTGGGAGTTTCGAGACAGGGCATCGATTCTCCAGGGTAGACTAGTGTATACAGTTGAGACCCCGACGAGGGGCAGTGGCCGGTCTCACAAGCCACTGGTATCAGTTGGTTCACCTAAGATGTATACAGGTGCTCATTGCGTTATGAGTACACCAGACAGGACTCGCCGGGAACCTGCTAGTTGGGATTATACCAGACGTCAGATAGCAGTTCCCAGGTGACATGTGTACAGGTTAGTTCATCGACCTGAGATTGTCATTTGTCTCGTGTGAGTTCCCACTGTGCTTTGATTACTACCCTACCACGCTCAAAGGAGACGTGCAAACAGGTTTTAGTTGGGTACAGTCATGAGCCACATGGAGGCAGTGAGCGGATCTGCAGGGGTTCGTCTCTCCCGGTATTATGGGTGAGGTCGCGCTGTGTCTAGGAGAGCCAGTACATGAAAGTCCTTGGCCAAGGCAGGAGATTTACTGGTAGGTATTCCAGTAGTATCTCAGGGTGTTCTGGGCTACACTCCGACATGACTTGTACCGCTTTTGGGGGTCTAACCTTTACCAACCCCCCTAGGCCCGCCATGCGATGCTCATAGACGAACGGACCGGACTGTACGGATATTGTCACTGACAGGCTCAGTAGGGTGTCAGGATGAGTTCGCTCATCGACGTCCTTTTTGCTCAGTACTTGGTAGCCCGTTACGTATTGGTTACTACCTTTGACGTGCTAGTGGTTAAATCCACAGCCAAAGTATTGACGAGTCTTTAGAGTCCCCCACAGACCAGTTTCTCAAGTTTCGGGCGAAACGCTGTAGAGGCCGTATGGAGATATGGCAGGGTTCGATCAGATACGTGCGGTATTGCACGGATCGTGATCGGACGGATTTTACTAGCAGGCTTTGGTTTAAGCCGGATCCTAGTATTAGACAGTGTACTTTTGTCTCTTTGCATTGGTGTTCAGTGGGAATACAAATGCGGGCATATATATGCAGTCACGGGGTTTTCCTGTAATTTATTACGGGATCAGTTTTCTGAAGTTGTCGGTTTGCATTCCGTTCCGGCCAGTTTTCTTTTGTTCCTTCGCGGCCGGACTTTCCGATGGAGGGGGTAATTTGCTAGTGTGCAAATTATCATTTGTGGAGGGGGTTATTAGTAATTTGTGGCTTCATGATCATGAGATTCTTTTTAAATCAACTCTTTTTCATTTATGAGAAAGGTGTTGTGATGAGAGTTGATTTGCATTTTGATGTGAGGTTTGCTTTTGGATGTGGTCACCTCTTTTATTTCCTACACTCACCTCCCTTCATGTTTGATTCTTTTTCCTCCACCATTTTGTAAGGGGCCGGCCACTTTTTGAGAGGATGAGGGAATTCATTTGGGTGTGAGGAAATTAGTTCATCTCATATTCTTCTTGCTTTAAAATTCTACACATTACTCCAAAGTTCATTCATTCCTCCATCAAGGGAAACTTAAACCCTAAATGAGACAATGGTTTCTACACTACACCTACAGCATTTCTTGGACACGTCGGCTTGCCAACTTCGCACCCGAGTTGCCTCGGTCCAGAGGTGGGAGCCCGTAAAAGAACCTGGTGATGTGGTGCCCGTTTCGACAAGGAGGCGACAACCGGAGATTCCGCGAAGAGATCGGAGTGGAGACGAAGACCGAAGGACACGGATCGCTTGGTATATCTCTCTACCCATCTTTTAGTTTGCTAGTAGTTAGGTTAATGGTCCGATCCGGGATTTTATTGTGCGCGGTGGTGCCGGTTTTCTAGTTTGGAAAAGCATCGTTTCCGCATTCCGGCGTCGGATTGACGGCCGGGGCGCCGCCGTGCACTTACACCCTGCATCTTATTCGATGAGGAAAGGGCGGACGATCCCTTCATCGGGAGTGACCCCTTTAGCAAAACTAGAAAAGCCTCAGAAACACTCCATTAAAATCACTCGATTATACAACGATATAAAGTTCATTGCGCAAAAGGTTTTCTTAAAAACCTGTCGTAGCCCTCCGTCATTTCAGATAAGTAGTATTTAGTATTCGTGCTGTGTTTGTTGACTCAGTCAAGGCGTAGTGTGCGGTAGCTGATTAGTGCTTATTTGCAAAGCATATGATGCGATTGGATTAAGGTAGTCGTGCGGCCTTGTTGACTCAGTCAAGGGTCGTGCGGATGGGTTTAATTCAATCGGGAAATGACGGGTTGAACTTTACTTGCGGTCTATGGTTTGTTGACTCAGTCAAGGTCATAGATCGCTTGGGGCAAAATATTATTGGGAATTTAAAGTGTTGAAATTTGCAATGAGATTGCATACCTTCTATGAGATAGTTGGATCCCGATACCCGCTGCGAGTAAGAGTTACTCCTGGGAGAGTTTTACACATTACAATTAGTCGATCAAGAAGGTGTCTAGAAAGGTGTCAACGGGGTTACGCCTCTGGGAAAACGAGGTTTACTTTAATTAGGTTCGTGCGAAAGCATGGGGGACCTCCCTCAAAGTACCGACACTGGCCTGGCTGAAAGATTGGCGAACTTGTAGCGTGTAATTAATCCCGGCTAGTCTTTCCTTTTAGGGTTTGAAGGAAGATTTGATTAAAACAGTAGGAGACATCCTGATTAGATATATTAGATAACCAATCTAATCTTGCAAGAGCATACGCTGAGTGTTTTCTTCTCTCTCTCTCCAGGTAGCGACCATATCACGCCTTAATCAAGATAATAAAACGGATGAATTAACCAAACCCGCTTGTTATACTGAGCTGGAGAACGCTGGTCCCGCTCCAACTTATAAGTGTTATAAGACAGAGCAGGAAATTGGGGAATACCAGATTTCCCGTGCCGCCCAAACGAAGAAAGTGCATGCTGATGCATCATCTTCAGGTGTGTTCATTACATAGAACTGTTTCTCAGTATCCTTTACGTCCTGAGTTTGAGATACCGGATCAGGATCCCGCATATGTAATCTGTTACATTGGCTACAGATAGGTAGAGAACTGAGAACGGGTGATAAGTTTCATGAGATAGAAATGGTGCAAGTGTTGCAGCCAAGTCTATTGGTCACTATCACCCTGTATTACCAGAATACATTGATTCTGAACAAATGTTATTAGATACCGAACCTGATATACAACATCATATCAGTCTCTTTATTAGTAAAGAAAGGATATAATTTTGTATTGATGGATAATGTTTTGAACATTTCCTATATCAAGAGTTGATCGGTTCAGGCACGTTATCTAAAAGCATTGACGTTCTAAATCAAACTACAGTTCTTAGTATACAGAACACACACAAGTAGAAAAGTTCAGAAATGAACGAATCCTTCTTGAGGCATTGTAGACTAGGTCATATCAATGCGACCCGGCTAGCTGAAGTTACACATAGATGCATATTTAAATTAGTTTGAATTTACATCTTGTGAAACTTGCCGGTCATGTCACAGAGATAAGATGACCATAGCTCCGTTTATTGGAAACAGAGAAAAGGTTAATGAACTCTTGGGATTGATACATGCTTATGTATGAAAGTCCCCTGTCTACACATGCCAAGACCGGTTCTTTGTACTTCATTAGATTCACTGATGATGTTTCAAGATTCAGACATATGTTCCTGTTGAAACACAAGTCCGAAGCTTTTGAGATATTCAATGAATATGAGTTAGAAGTAGAGAACCAAAATTCAGGTATAAGTATTATGTCCTTTGATGAGATCAAGGAAGAGAATACTTAAGCATGGAATTCCTGGACTATTCTAAAGGTGAATGAGATTCTCTCTCAGCATTACTCCTCCGTATACACCATAGCACGTCGGTGTATCGGGGCGGAGCAATAGCACCCTATGTGATATCGTGTGCTCTATGATGAGTACTACTGAGTTTCCTATTTTCTTTTGCAAGTTATGCACTTGAGAAGTTGCATACCTATTGAATAGGGTTCAAATCAAATCAGTTGCCTACCGGTTCAAATCAAATCAGTTGCCTACCACATTTCATATGTGATATGGAATGGGAAGAGCCCATATCTTAAGTATGTTAAGATTTGGGGCTGTCCGGCCTATGTCTAAAAAGCAAAATCCGGACAAGCTCGAGGCAAAGTCAGTTCTGTGGAAGTTTGTTGGATATCCCAAGCATTCGCAAGGGAATATCTTCTACCAAACCGAGGAACAAAAGATGTTTTGTTTCTCAGCATGCCACCTTTGTGAAAAGGAATTTCTTGTGAAGAAATTAGTGGTCATGAGGTAGAACTGGAAGGAGTTCCAGCTATACAAACTACAGCAGATGATTTGGTGGAACTAAAGGATTCAATAGTAACCAACGAACCTCAGCCTCTCCACCGATCTAGTAGGGTTCCTCACCCACCTGAGAGATACTTCGGTTTCTCTATGACAGTGGGAGCGAGGATTACATCATGAGATGATGACCCAACTAGTTTCGAGCTGGCCATCAGGAGTGGGACTCTGTAAGAATAGCTGGATGCTTAGCGATCTGAGATGGAATCCTTATACACCAACAAAGTATGGACTTTGGTTGCTTTATCTGAAGGGTTAAATCCCCATCAGGAGCAAGTATATCTTGAGAAGATTACTTGGTGTACATGGAAAAGTTGAGACTTTCAAAGCTATGCTTAAGTCCATCCAGATCCTGCTTGCCACGGCTACAAACCATGACTACGATATCTGGTGGTTGGGTGTCATGACTGCTTTTCTAAATGATATTTTAGAAGAGAGCGTCTATAAGTACACAGCCAGAGGGCTTCGTAGACAGTGGGAGCAGCGGAAACGTGTGCAAGATGCTTTATAAGATAAAGCAGGCATCGCGGAGTTGGAACATCTGTTTTGATGTGGTAGTCAAAAAGTTTGACTTCATCAAAATGGTAGATAAACCTTGTATATACAAAAAGGTGGTAGGGAGTATGGTGGTAATCCTCGTAGAGTACGTGGATGACATACTCTTGATAGGGAAGGAGTTTCCTATACTACGCTCGGTCAATCTCCGCTTATCACAAGGATTCTCCATATAGGATCAAAGATAATACCTCCTAAATCCTGGTTTATGGATCTATGAGATAGATCTATTTGGATGTTTGGATTCTCACTAGTTGTAGTGAGATTGTAGCAATCGATTCTGGGGAGAATCACTGGAAAGGTTCCAGGGTGATAAGGACGACTGAATGTCACTCGCAGGCATTGTCTTTACCCTCAGTGGAGGGACGGTATGTTGGAAGAGTTCCAAGTTAGATACCGTAACTTACTAGACGATTAAAGGCAAGATACATCGTTACCAAGGATGCTACCAAAGAGGCAGTCTGGATAGAAATAAGTTCATGAGATGAACTTCGTTCCTACCATTGTGAGACAATGGTGTTGTGGCTTTAGCCAAGGAACTACCGTCCCATCAGAAATCCAGATATAATTCTTATGCAGTATCACCTGATCATGGAGATGGTTGATCTCCAGGGTGATCGAGGTTAGGAGAGTAGACACAGAGGACAACAGCGCGGATCCACTCACAAAGGCCTTTTTCCCAGAAGAGACTTTTATGGGATGGTTGAGTATGAGATACTTCAACCACAGCTAATTGTTGGGTATGTGATACCACAAAAGATGGCCCTAGTGCAAGTGGGAGATTGTTAGTTATATGTATGCCCTAGAGGCCATTACTGTACATACCATGTATATTGTAATGGATGCTTGGACATATATAGGGAGGACTTTCTTGCTCGACATGATAGTATGCTATCTGGTTGTACTTTATCTTAACATGTACTCTGATTGTCTCTATATTACATGTTGATAAAGCCCTTAGGATATGTACTCGACTACTAGGACTATGATGAGATCATACTAGTGGGGCCACGGTAGTCGATGAGTACATCCTATAACTGTTCCTAGTCGAGGGTGTATCGAGACAGGGCATCGATACACCAGAGTAGACTAGCGTATACGCATCTTGACCCATATGATGGGCGATGGATGATCCCATATCCATCGGTGTTTGACATCTAGGATGGTGTACGGGTGCTCAGTAGAGACTGGGTACACTGGACGGACTCGCCGAGAACTCCCAGATGGTATTATACATCACGTTAGATGGTAGTTCTCCGGTGACACTGGTACAGAGCAGTCTGTTGACCCGAGATCGTCATAGAGTCTTGTGTGATTCCCACTGTGCTTTGATTTCCATCATACCACGTCCAAGAGGGCGTGCAAAAAGGTGGCTTTTGGGTACAGTCCCGAATCACATGGAGGCAATGAGCAATAGGAGGGGATTCGTCTCTCTCGGTATAGGGAGTTGATGTTGTGCTGTGTTCGATTGGCTATAACCGGAAATCCCTGGCCAGGGGTGCCGAGATTTACTGGTAAGTGTTATCAGTAGTTTCTCGAACTGTTATAGACCTCATATCTGTTAGTTATATGTATGCCCTAGAGGCCATTACTGTACATAGGATGTATATTGTAGTGGATGCTGGGACATATATAGGGATGACTTTCTTGCTCGACATGATAGTATGCTATCTGGTTACCCTTTACCTTAACGTGTATGCTGATTGTCTCTCTGTTACATGTTGGTAAAGCCCTTAGGATCTGTACTTGACTACCTGGACTATGATGCGGATCATACTAGTGGGGACATGGTAGTCCATAAGTACTTCCTTCAAAGTCCCTAGTCGTGGGTGTATCGAGACGGGGCATCGATATACCAGAGTAGACTAGCGTGTACCTTCTCGACCCATACAGATGGGCGATGGATGATCCCATATCCATCGGTGTTTGACATCAGAGATGATATACGGGTGCTCAGTAGAGACTGGGTACACTGGATGGACTCGCCGAGAACTCCCAGATGGTATTATACCTCACGTCAGATGGCAGTTCTCTGGTGACACTGGTACAGAGTAGTCTGTTGACCCGAGATCGTCATAGAGTCTTGTGTGGTTCCCACTGTGCTTTGATTTCCATCTTACCACGTCCAAGAGGGCATGCAAAACGGTGGTTTTTGGGTACAGTCCCGAGTCACATGGAGGCAATGAGCGATAGGAGGGGATTCGTCTCTCCCGGTATAGGGAGTTGATGTTGCGCTGTGTGCGATTGGCTATAACAGGAAATCCCTGGCCAGGGTTGCTGAGATTTACTGGTAAGTGTTACCAGTAGTTTCTCGAATTGTTATAGACCTCATATCGACACGACTTATCGAGCTATTAGGGTCTGACGTTTACCACCCCTAGGCGGGATATGCGACATATCAGACGATCAGACCGGACTGTACGGTAGTGTTACTGGTTGGATTCACTGGAGTGTGAGCGGGCTTGCTCGTCGATCTTCAGATCGCTCAATACCCGGGTGGCCGTTACGTTTAGCAGACCGCTTGCGGCTTGTGGATGTTTGATATGATCATCATCCGCTGCCGGCGTATTGACGAGTCTTTAGAGTCCTACACAGAGGTTTCCTGGCTCAAGCGAAACGAAATAGGAGCGCATATGAGATATGTGTGGGACCGAGAATGATGCGTGTATGTGATACCGTATTTCATTCTCGCGATGTGACATTGATCGGTTATATGCGATATAGCCGGGTTATCGGATCAAGTGTTGATTCGATAAGTTGTTACTGATGATACCAGTCGGTTATGTGCGACATGACCGGATCATTGAATCAAGTGTTGATTTAGTGATTTAATGCATAATTATATATTTGATATATTACTTTGCATTAACTAGTATCGGTTCACTTTGAATGGATTTTCTCACTCGGGTGTGCGCATTGCATATGCGATATGATTTTGTGCACTTGATTGTATCATGTTTGATGATACATATCTTTTTTGTTAAGTATAATGAATTAAACCTAGGTTAAGTAAATGATTAGGGTTTTCTTTTATTCATTCATTTATCTTTTCATTTGCATTTAAAAGATAAATGAGAAAAGGAAAAGAAGTGAAAAATGGTGGCTAGTTTTGTTTTCAACATGAAGCTTCATGAAGCTTTCATGAAGTCACCATTTTTGTCTCATCTCCTTAACCCTAGCCATTCTTTAACCTTGGTCAATTCTCTACACCTAACCATGGTTTGCTTATGATAAGAATGTATTTTCTTTTCTATTTTAATTATTCTTATCATAACAATTTCCTTCTTCTTCTTCATTTTCTTCAAGTGAAGAAAGCTTGCCTCCATCAATGGCAAGTGATGAAAAAGAGTGAGAAATCCAAATCTAAAGTCTACCCACTTCCTATTTCTTCATCCTCTACCTCTTGCCAAGTAGTAGAGTGTGTTTTCTTCACAAGTTTCTTGACTTGGTGAAGTCGGAGCTTGATTTAGCGATGCCTCGACGTAGATCATCTTCGGCATGGACATCGATGACCTAGCCCGTCCATTCTCCGATGAAGCCGATGCTAGAGCCCGGGACTTGTTATGGACAGCGAGGAGACTTCATTGCGGAGCTATGGAGGTGGAGAACCGGATCTACAAAGGTTGTATTTCCGTATCTCTTAGTTAAGTGTTAACTAGTTATCTTTTCGCCTAGATTTCTAGCAAACGATCCGTACACTAGGGTTTCTCGGCACCGTAATTGTTGAAATTGGCATGTTCGATGCCTTGTGAGACCTCACTAGGGTGCCTAGGAACCCTACAGTGGTATCAGAGCCTAGCTAGAGCCTTAGGCGAAGTCTAGACGCAATTTGAAGTCCGAACGAACCCGAAACCCCAATACAAAATGCTCTCTGTCCTTTTTCTAAAAACAGGGATTTTTCCAAATTAAAAATGCTTAAAAAATTCTGCAGGGAATTATAAGAATTACGACGCAAAAATTGAGTCATGAACAGTAAATATCGCGGCGGAACCGCGGCAGAAGCCCGGCTTCTGCGGCTGTTCCGCGGCGAGATGATGACGTCATCCTCCTATGTTTGCACAGTAACTCTTATTATATTATGCTGGATTTTCTGGGTATTTTTAAATTTTCTTCAAGAGTTGAATTTTCTGGGATTGTTTTGGGGATTCGAATGTTCGATCGGATTATCAAATTTTGTCTGTGTGGCTTTCCGGATAAATTTTAGAATATGTTAAAATGTTCGACCGGATATAAATACCCAATTTTTCCCATGTCGGGAAATTTCCAAGTGTTGGATTTTTCCGTAGTTTAACGACGTTCTAAGTAGTGCAAGTAACGCGATGGTCCCTCTAGAAGACAACAAACCTTAACTCGATTATGTGACCGTCTTAAACTGCCCTTTGAACCTTCGGGTTTGGGGCAGTACGGCGTGCCACATGTGAGGCGTTGGCTTGACCCTTCTACGGCTGGACCGTTGGTACTGAGGCACGAACTGAATGTTGTTAGACTTGTTTCATGTGTTGATCTGTACCGGGAAAACTTGGGTGTTTGACTGTTCGATCGAAAAGTTTAACATTTTCTGTTTATCTGGAATGGGATACAATAATTGGAATTCACAAGGAGTTATGAGATAACTGAATGAATGTTATAAATCTAGTACTTTAGTCTCACTTGATCGGTTGCCACGGAATTTTGATGTGATCAAAAGTCCGTCGCAATCACGTAGAGTACGCGGATACTCGCCGGGTAAACTTAATAGACAGCCTCACTCCATAGCCCCGACCAAGTGACTGTAGGAGAACCCCGTCGCCGAAAGCATCCGTAAGGGTGCTCGTGGCAGCGGTGTTCCGCCTTGGTGCACTTCGTCGACGGTATCGGGGGTGCGGCCGCCTACTGAAGTTTGCGACGAGTATTCGATCAGGATGTCGGGAATCTTGTTGAATTGCCCGACTTGATATTGAAAAGAGTTTTCGATTTTGAGACTAAAATGCGGGGTTTATAATTGTTAGGCATGTGATGTCTAAGAAATTCATTTAGTCAGGCATGCGATGTCTGAGGTGGTTGCGGATTCCAACTGTTGTAGTTTTACACTTTCTTTTCTGTGACCGTAAGTGTAATATGTGATATCGCCGGTTTCGTTGCTATATGTCAACGACAATTGGGATGCGCATATTTACTTACGTTGATGACATGTGATGTTATGTGTTGCTGGATATGTTATATTGGATCGTCGTGTTTGAATAGCCGGGGGTTTTTATGTGAGATGAGTGTTTTTCATTTTCATTCATATAAAAACTTGTATGTAATATTCTTTTATTGGGGCGCTTCCAGGTTGCGGAAGTAGTCACCTTTTGTATATTATTTACTTTTCCGCACTAGGATAGACCCAAGGAGGAGGGCACAAGTAACCGGGTTCTGGAGTCCAGTGGGAGACCAACTCGAGGAGTCGAGTCCGGGTCTCCTAACTCCAGAATTGGTAGGGTTGCTTGCCGCTCTCGTAGGGGTCTAGGGGTGTGGGTTTGGCTATTCATCGCGACCGTGGAATCCGTGTTTTATACTGGCTCGTATTGAAAACACGGACATCCTAGTATATCCAATATTTCATATGTTTCTTCTGCTGCGATATCTGTGATGTGATCATGTGATGTTCTGTGATAGATACAGTATATAGTATATATGATATATTATATAGGCGTTACTTATGTTTTACACCCGCGCTAGCCCTGCCCTGCTCTGCCGTTAGTTACCTAACCTAACGGTGCATGAGGGGACATCGAGGCGAATGCGGATGGCATAAGTGTACGTCGTATTTATCTGTGATGTTTAGGTATTTAAATGATGGGACTTCATTAATGAGATTAATGAAATAAAAGAAACCTAAGATGTTGTAGAATCGAATTTCAAAATAAAACAGGTAGCTACAGTTCTTGCTTTGCACAGCGGTATATATGATATATCCTGCACCTTATTCGATAAGGAAAGGACCGAGATCCCTTCACCGGGAGTGACTCCTTTAGCAATAACTGGCAGATGCTACACACTCGGTTTGTCTTTTGATTGCTTTTAAGTGTTTTTTGCTTTGCACAGTGATATATATGATATATCCCGCACCTCATTCGACGAGGAAAGGACCGACGATCCCTTCACCGGGAGTGACTCCTTTAGCAAAACTAGAAAAGCTTCAAAAACACTCCATTTTAAAATCATTTGATTCTACAACGATATCAAGTTCATTACGCAATAGGTTTTCAGAAAAACCTGTCGTAGCCCTCCTTCATTTCAGATAAGTCCTGTTTAGTATTCGTGCTGCGTTTGTTGACCTTGTCAAGGCGCAGTGTGCGGTAGCTAACCAGTATTTATCTGCTTATGCATATGATGCAGATTGGGTTAGGGTAGTCGTGCGGCCTTGTTGACCTTGTCAAGGGTCGTGCGGGTGGGTTTGATTCAATCAAGAAATGACGGGTTGAACTTGACTTGCGGTCTATGGTTTGTTGACCTTGTCAAGGTCATAGATCGTTCGGGGCAAAATATTATCGGGAATTTCAAGTGTTGAAATTTGCAATGAGATTGCATACCTTCTATGAGATAGTTGGATCCTGATACCCGCTGCGAGTAAGTGTTACTCCTGGGAGAGTTTTATACATTACAATTAGCCGATCAAGTAGGTGTCTAGAAAGGTGTTAACGAGGTTACGCCTCTGGGAAAACGAGGTTTACATTAATTAGGTTCGTGCGAAAGCACGGGGGACCTCCCTCAAAGTACCGACACTGGCCTGGCTGAAAGATTGGCGAACTTGTAGTGTGTAATTAATCCCGGCTAGTTTTTCCTTTTAGGGTTTGAAGGAAGATTTGATAAAAAGCAGTGGGAGCCATCCTGATTAGATAAAATAAAAACCAATCTATTCTTGACAGAGCGCACGCTGAGTGTTTTCTTCTCTCTCTCTCCAGGTAGCGACCATATCACGCCTTAATCAAGATAATAATACGGATATTTGACCGAACCCGCTTGTTATACTGAGCTGGGGAACGTTGGTCCCGCTCCAACTTATAATTGTTATAAGACAGAGCAGGAAATTGGGGAATACCAGATTTCCCGTGCCGCCCAAACGAAGAGAGTGCATGCTGATGCATCATCTTCGGGTGTGTTCATTACAAAGAACTGTTTCTCAGTATCCTTTACGTCCTGGGTATATGATACCAGATCAGGATCCCAGATATGTAATCTGTTACATAGGGCTACAGATAGGTAGAGAACTGAGAACGGGTGATAAGTTTCATGAGGCAGAAAACGGGGCAAGTGTGCAGCCAAGTCTGTTGGTCACTGTCACCCTGTATTCCAAATACATTGATTCCGAACAAATGTTATTAGATACCGAACCTGATATACAAAATCATATCTATCTCTTTATTAGTAAAGAAATGATAAAATTTTGTATTGTTGGATAATGTTTTGAACATTTCCTATATCAAAAGTTGATCGGTTCAGGCACGTTATCTAAAAGCATTGATGTTCTAAATCAAACTACAGTCCTTAAGTATACGGAACACACACAAGAGGTAGAGTTCAGAAATGAACGAATCCTTCTTGAGGCATTGTAGACTAGGTCATATCAATGCGACCCGACTAGCTGAAGTTACATGAAGATGCATATTTAAATCAGTTTGAATCTATATCTTGTGAAACTTGCCAGTCATGTCACAAAGATATAATGACACCAGCTCTGTTTATTGGAAACAGAGAAAGAGTTAGTGAACTCTTGGGATGATACATGTTGATGTATGTAAGGTCCCCTGTCTACACATGCCAAGACCGGTTCTTTATACTTCATTACATTCTCTGATAATCTCTCAAGATTCAGACATATGTTCCTGTTGAAACATGAGTCCGAGCCTTTTGAGATATTCACAGAATATAAGCGAGAAGTAGAGAACCAAAATACGGGTATAAGTATTATGTCCTTTGATGTGATCAAGGAGGAGAATACTTGAGCACGGAATTCCTGGACCTATTCTAAAGGAGAATGAGATTCTCTCTCAGCATTACTCCTTCGTACACACCATAGCACGATGGTATATCGGAGTGGAGCAATCACACCCTATATGATAAGGTGTGCTCTATGATGAGTACTACTGAGTTTCTTATTTATTTTTGGGAGTTATGCACTTGAGAAGTTGCATACCTATTGAATAGGGTTCGAATCAAATCAGTTGCCTACCACTTCATATTTGATATGATAAGGGAAGAGCCCATGTCTTGAGCTAGTTAAGATTTGGGGTTGTCCGGGCTATGTCTGAAAAGCAAAATCCGGACAAGCTCGAGGCAAGATCTGTTATGTAGAACTGGAAATGTTCCAGCTATACAAACTGCAGTTGATGATTTGAAAGAACCAAAGGATTCAGTAGATTCCAACGAACCTCGGCCTCTCCGCCGATCTAGTAGGGTTCCTCACCCACCTGAGAGCTACTTCGGTTTCTCGATGACAGTGGGAGCGAGGATTGCATCATGAGATGATGACCCAACTATTTTCGAGCTGGCCATCAGGAGTGGGACTCTGTAAGAATGGCTGGATGCTTAGTGATCTGAGTTGGAATCCTTATACACCAACAAAGTATGGACTTTGGTTGCTATATCTGAAGGGTTAAATCCCCATCAGGAGCAAGTAAGTCTTGAGAAGATTACTTGGTGTAGATGGAAAAGTTGAGACTTTCAAAGCTAGACTTGTTAAAGGTTTTCATCATTGACCAGCTGTGGATGATGATGAAACCTTTTCTAAGTAGCTATGCTTAAGTCCATCCAGATCCTACTTGCCACGGCTACATACCATGACTACGATATCTGGTGGTTGGGTGTCATGACAGCTTTTCTAAATGATGTTTTAGAAGAGGGCGTCTATAAGTACACAGCCAGAGGGCCTCGTAGACAGTGGGAGCAGCGGAAACGTGTGCAAGATGCTTTATAGGATAAAGCAGGCATCGCGGAGTTGGAACGTCTGTTTTGATGGATTAGTCAAAGAAGTTGACATCATCAAAATGGTAGATGAACCTTGTATAAACAAAAAGGTAGTAGGGAGTATGGTGACGATCCTCGTAGAGTACGTGGATGACATACTCTTGATAGGGAAAGAGTTTCCTATGCTACGCTCGATCAATGTCCGCTTATCACAATGATTCTCCATATAGGATCAAAGTGATACCTCCTAAATCATGGATTTTGGATCTATGAGATAGATCTAAATGGATGTTAGGATTCTCACTAGTTGTAGTGAGATGGTATCAGTTGATCCTGGGGAGAATCACTGGAAGGGTTCCAGGGTGATAAAGACGACGGAGTGTCAGTCGCAGGCATTGTCTTTACCCTCAGTAAAGGGACGGTATGTTGGAGGAGTTCCAAGCTAGATACCGTGACATACTAGACGATAAAGGCAGGATACATCGCTACTTTAGATGCAACCAAAGAGGCTGTTTGGGTGTATATTGGTTCATGAGATGAACTATGTTCCTCCCATTGTGTGACAATGGAGTTGTGGCTTATGCCAAGGAACGCCGGTCCCATCAGTGATCCAGACATATTCGAAGGCAGTATCACTTGATCATGGAGATGGTTGATCTCCAGGGAGATCGAGGTTAGGAGAGTAGATTCAGAGGACAACACAGCGGATCCACTCACAAAGGCCTGTTCCCAGAGAGAGACTTTCATGGGATGGTTGAGTATGAGATACTGCAACCACTGCTACAGATGGCCCTAGTGCAAGTGGGAGATTGTTAGTTATATGTATGCCCTAGAGGCCATTACTGTACATAGGATGTATATTGTAGTGGATGCTGGGACATATATAGGGATGACTTTCTTGCTCGACATGATAGTATGCTATCTGGTTACCCTTTACCTTAACGTGTATGCTGATTGTCTCTCTGTTACATGTTGGTAAAGCCCTTAGGATCTGTACTTGACTACCTGGACTATGATGCGGATCATACTAGTGGGGACATGGTAGTCCATAAGTACATCCTTCAAAGTCCCTAGTCGTGGGTGTATCGAGACGGGGCATCAATATACCAGAGTAGACTAGCGTGTACCTTCTCGACCCATACAGATGGGCGATGGATGATCCCATATCCATCGGTGTTTGACATCAGAGATGATATACGGGTGCTCAGTAGAGACTGGGTACACTGGATGGACTCGCCGAGAACTCCCAGATGGTATTATACCTCACGTCAGATGGCAGTTCTCTGGTGACACTGGTACAGAGTAGTCTGTTACCCGAGATCGTCATAGAGTCTTGTGTGGTTCCCACTGTGCTTTGATTTCCATCTTACCACGTCCAAGAGGGCATGCAAAACGGTGGTTTTTGGGTACAGTCCCGAGTCACATGGAGGCAATGAGCGATAGGAGGGGATTCGTCTCTCCCGGTATAGGGAGTTGATGTTGCGCTGTGTGTGATTGGCTATAACAGGAAATCCCTGGCCAGGGTTGCTGAGATTTACTGGTAAGTGTTACCAGTAGTTTCTCGAATTGTTATAGACCTCATATCGACACGACTTATCGAGCTATTGGGGTCTGACGTTTACCACCCCTAGGCGGGATATGCGACATATCAGACGATCAGACCGGACTGTACGGTAGTGTTACTGGTTGGATTCACTGGAGTGTGAGCGGGCTTGCTCGTCGATCTTCAGATCGCTCAATACCCGAGTGGCCGTTACGTTTAGCAGACCGCTTGCGGCTTGTGGATGTTTGATATGATCATCATCCGCTGCCGGCGTATTGACGAGTCTTTAGAGTCCTACACAGAGGTTTCCTGGCTCAAGCGAAACGAAATAGGAGCGCATATGAGATATGTGTGGGACCGAGAATGATGCGTGTATGTGATACCGTATTTCATTCTCACGATGTGACATTGATCGGTTATATGCGATATAGCCGGGTTATCGGATCAAGTGTTGATTCGATAAGTTGTTACTGATGATACCAGTCGGTTATGTGCGACATGACCGGATCATTGAATCAAGTGTTGATTTAGTGATTTAATGCATAATTATATATTTGATATATTACTTTGCATTAACTAGTATCGGTTCACTTTGAATGGATTTTCTCACTCGGGTGTGCGCATTGCATATGCGATATGATTTTGTGCACTTGATTGTATCATGTTTGATGATACATATCTTTTTTGTTAAGTATAATGAATTAAACCTAGGTTAAGTAAATGATTAGGGTTTTCTTTTATTCATTCATTTATCTTTTCATTTGCATTTAAAAGATAAATGAGAAAAGGAAAAGAAGTGAAAAATGGTGGCTAGTTTTGTTTTCAACATGAAGCTTCATGAAGCTTTCATGAAGTCACCATTTTTGTCTCATCTCCTTAACCCTAGCCATTCTTTAACCTTGGTCAATTCTCTACACCTAACCATGGTTTGCTTATGATAAGAATGTATTTTCTTTTCTATTTTAATTATTCTTATCATAACAATTTCCTTCTTCTTCTTCATTTTCTTCAAGTGAAGAAAGCTTGCCTCCATCAATGGCAAGTGATGAAAAAGAGTGAGAAATCCAAATCTAAAGTCTACCCACTTCCTATTTCTTCATCCTCTACCTCTTGCCAAGTAGTAGAGTGTGTTTTCTTCACAAGTTTCTTGACTTGGTGAAGTCGGAGCTTGATTTAGCGATGCCTCGACGTAGATCATCTTCGGCATGGACATCGATGACCTAGCCCGTCCATTCTCCGATGAAGCCGATGCTAGAGCCCGGGACTTGTTATGGACAGCGAGGAGACTTCATTGCGGAGCTATGGAGGTGGAGAACCGGATCTACAAAGGTTGTATTTCCGTATCTCTTAGTTAAGTGTTAACTAGTTATCTTTTTGCCTAGATTTCTAGCAAACGATCCGTACACTAGGGTTTCTCGGCACCGTAATTGTTGAAATTGGCATGTTCGATGCCTTGCGAGACCTCACTAGGGTGCCTAGGAACCCTACAATATCGACACGACTTATCGAGCTACTGGGGTCTGACGTTTACCACCCCTAGGCGAGATATGCGACATATCAAACGACGAGACCGGACTGTACGGGAGTGTTACTGATTGGATTCACAGGAGAATGTACAAGCTTGCTTGTTGATCTTCTGAGCGCTCAATACCTGGGTGGCTGTTACGTTTAGCTGACCGCTTGCAGCTTGTGGGTGTTTGATATGATCATCACCTACTGCCGGGGTATTGACGATTCTTTAGAGTCCTACACAGAGGTTTCTTGGCTCAAGCAAAACGGAGTAGGAGCACATATGTGATATGTGCGGGACCGAGGATAATACGGTATGTGATACCGTATTGGATTCTCGCGATATGAGATATCGGCCGGGTATATGTAATATAGCCGGGTCATCGTATTAGTCGGTTATATGCGATATAGCCGGATTGTCGGATCAAGTGTTGATTCGATAATTTAATGTAGAATAATATATATGATATATTAAATTACATTAACTAATATTAGCTCACTAAAAAATTCATTTTCTCACGGGATAATACATTGATATATATGCGATATATGTTAATTGTATTATTTTCTATTGTTACAAAATATATTGTATATGTGATATATAATATTGTAACATGTTAGGGTTACAAATTTAACAATGGTTTAGGGTTTAAACTTGGTTAGGGTTTGGATTAGGGTTAGCTTTTGCATGAAGCTTCATGAAGCTTTGACTTTGTGTTTTGCTTGATATTTTGTGAAGATATTATGTTAACCCAATCCAAACCATTAACTCTAGTTAATTCTCTACAAGGGTTAACTCCTTCATGCTTAACCCTTGGTTAGATTTGTAACCACTATAATTAATTCATTATTCATCACAAAAGGAATGATACATTATCTTCTTCTTCTTCCTTCTCTTTTCATGGAAAAAAGCTTTCTTGATTTGATATTGTGATGAAAATGAGTGAGAATAAGAAAATAAAAGAGAGCAAAAATCCTACTTCATCATTCTTATATATCCTTGCCCTTTAGATGAGAATATTCACTTCATTTAGTGAGTGTTAGCTTGTGTTAATGAAACTTCAAGGTGGATCATCTTTGTTATCGAAGATCGGAAGCAAGACTGCATCTTTCTCTTCGTGAAGCCTCTCGAGAGTCCGGAACACGATGATCGCAGCGAAGGGACCTCAACACGAAGCTTAAGAAGTGAAGGACCGGATCTACAAAGGTTGTAATCCCTCTCACTTAGTGTTAAAGAGTTTAACATGCTTGTTTTCACCTAAACCCTAGTTTAAAGATCCGGCTTTGGGTTGTTCGGCACGGCTAAAATTTTAATCGGGCATGGTTGATGCCTCGTAGACCCTTGTGCGCGTGCCTAGCATCCCTACATTATCAACATGTGAGAGCAAGACAGTAAACTAATATAAGTCAACATGTTAAGATAAAGTGAAACCAAATAGCATACTATCATATCGAGCAAGAAAGTCCTCTCTATATATATCCAAGCATCCACTATAATATACATCATATGTACAATAATGGCCTCTAGGGCATACATATAACTAACAATCTCCTACTTGCACTAAGGCCAGCTATTGTAGTATGTCATACCCAACATCCCGAAGAGTCTCTCAAACTGTGTCTAGGGAATGGCCTTCGTGAGTGGATCCCCAGTGTTGTCCTTCGTATCAACTCTCCTGACCTCGATCTCCCGGCGATCAACTATCTCCCGGATCAGGTGATACCGCCTCAGAATATGTCTGGACTTCTGATGGGACCTGGGTTCCTTGGCCAAAGCCACAGCTCCATTGTTATCACAATACAAAGGTATTGGATGCTCAATGGACGGAACCACACCAAGTTCAGTGATGAACTTCTTCATCCAGACAGCCTCTTTGGCAGCATCGTTGGCAGCGATGTATTTAGCCTCCATCGTCGAGTCTGCAACGATTTCCTGTTTGGAACTCTTCCAACACACCGCCCCTCCATTGAGGGTAAAAACAAATCCCGAGTGCGACTTAGAGTCGTCCTTATCACTTTGGAAGCTCGAATTGGTAAAGGAATCCACCTGGAGTTTTTCGTTACCATACACCAAGAACATCTCCTTAGTTCTTCTCAAGTACTTGAGAATGTTCTTCACAGCTGTCCAGTGACTCTCTCCAGGATCTGCTTGATATCTGCTCACTACACTTAGTGAGTATGCTACATCGAGTCTGGTACATAGCATAGCATACATGATAGAGCCTACTGCCGAAGCATAGGGCATCCCTTGCATGCGAGCTCTTTCCAAATCAGTCTTGGGAGACATCTCTTTGGAGAGAGTGAGTCCAGAGATCGTGGCTTGGTTACCATGCTTGGATTCTTCCATACTAAACCTCTTTAGTATGGTGTCAATGTACCTGGATTGGGACAATCTCAGTATCCGTTTAGATCTATCTCTATAGATCATAATTCCCAGTATGCAGGAGGCATCACCTAGATCTTTCATTGAGAATATTTGTGATAAGAAGAGCTTGACCGATTGCAGCATAGGAACATCATTTCCTATCAAGAGTATGTCATCGACGTACAATACGAGGAAGACAACCTTACTCTCTGCAACTTTCTTATATATACAAGGTTCATCTACGTTTTTGATGAAGTCAAACTCTTTGACTACAACATCAAAGCAGATGTTCCAACTCCGTGATGCCTGCTTTAACCCATAAATGGATTTAAGCAGCTTGCACATCTTTCCGCTGCTCCCATTATCTACGAAGCCCTCTGGCTGAGTCATGTACACGCACTCTTCTAATTCACCATTTAGAAAGGCGGTCTTAACATCCATTTGCCAGATTTCGTAGTCATGGTATGCAGCAATGGCAAGTAAGATCCGGATGGACTTAAGCATAGCCACTGGAGAAAAGGTTTCGTCATAATCCACACCTGGTCGTTGACGAAAACCCTTTGCAACAAGTCTAGCTTTGAAAGTCTCCACCTTTCCATCTACACCAAGTTTCTTCTTAAAGATCCATTTTCTCCCAATGGGTTTTACCCCTTCAGGAGCAACTTCCAAAGTCCATACTTTGTTGGTGTACATGGATTCCATCTCAGATCGGATTGCATCCAGCCATTTCACAGAGTCACCACTCGTGATGACCTGCTCGAAACTAGTCGGGTCATCATCTTCCATGATGCAATCCTCGCTCCCACCATCAACGAGAAAACCGTAGTATCTCTCAGGTGGATGAGAAACCCTACTAGATCGGCGGAGAGGCTGAAGTTCGTTAGGTACTACTGAATCCTCTGGTTCCAATAAATCATCAGTTGTAATTTGTGGTGCTGGAATTTCTTCCAGCTCTACCTCTTTGCCACTAATTTCTTTTTCAAGAAATTCCTTTTCTAAAAAGGCGGCATGTTGAGCAATAAACACCTTTTGCTCCTCACTGTGGTAGAAAAAATATCTATAAGAATTCTTCGGATATCCCACAAACTTGCAAAGAACTGGTCGTGCCTCGAGTTTGTCTGGATTTTGTCTTTTGACATAGGCCGAACAACCCCATATCTTAACTCGTTTAAGATACGGTATCTTCCCACTCCATATCTCATATGGTGTGGTAGGTACAAATTTAGATGGAACTTGATTCAATAGGTATGTTGCTGTCTCAAGCGCATAACCCCAGAAGGAAATAGGTAACTCTGCATTGCTCATCATAGAGCGCACCATATCTAATAGGGTTTGATTCCTCCGCTTCGATACACCGTTGTGCTGTGGTGTATAAGGAGGAGTATGCTGAGAGAGAATCCCATTCTCTTTTAGATAGTCCAGAAACTCATTACTCAAGTATTCTCCTCCTCGATCGGATCGAAGGATCTTAATACTTTTGCCCATTTGGTTCTCTACTTCGTGCTTATATTCTCTGAATTTCTCAAAAGCTTCAGACTTGTGTTTCATCAGGAACACATGTCCGTATCTTGAGAGATTGTCAGTGAATGTAATGAAGTAGGAAGAACCGTTCCTGGCATGTGTAGACATGGGACCGCATACATCACTATGTACCAGTCCTAAGAGTTCCGTAACTCTTTCTCCGTATCCACTAAAAGGAGTTTTGGCCATTTTGCCTTTGAGACATGAATGGCAAGTTTCATAAGATGATAATTCGAACGGATTCAAATATCCATCCTTATGTAACTTAGCTAGTCGTGTCGCATTGATATGACCTAGTCTACAATACCACAAGAAGAATTCGTTCATTTCTGAACTCTTCCTCTTGTGTGTGTTTTGTTTATTAAGGACTGTATTTTAATTGAGAACGTATATGCCATTATGTATCGAGCCTGATCCAATCAACTTTTGATTTAAGAAGATGTTCATAACATTATCCTGTATTACAAAATTATATCCTTCTTTACTTAATAAAGAAACTGATATAATGTTGCACATCATGTTCGGTATATAATAGCACTCGTTCAGAATCAATGTATTACCACTTGGTAATACAAGGTGATATTCGCCAACAGCTTTGGCTGCAATATTTGCACCATTCCCTACTGTTACGAAATGATCACCTATTCCCAGTTCTCTACCTTTACGTAGCACACGTAAAAAATTACATATGTGGGATCCCGATCCGGTATCTAATACCCAGGACGTAGAGTGAACTGAAAAACAGTTCTCAATAACTAACACACCCGAAGAAGATGCATCAGCATGCTTGTTCTTTGTTTGGGCGGCATAAGAATCCAGATATTCTCATATTTCCTGCTCGGTCTTATAACACTTATAAGAAAGAACGGGACCAACGTTCCCCTGCTCAGTATAATAAGCGGGTTCAGTCAATACATCTATATTATTATCTTGATTAAGGACCGACATGGTCGCTACCTCGAGAGAGAGAGAAGAAAACACTTTAGCATATGCTCTTGCAAGATTAGATTGGTTATTATCTTATCTAATCAGGATGGCTCCCACTGTTTTCATCAAATCTTCCTTCAAACCCTAAAAGGAAAGATTAGCCGGGATTAATTACACCTTACAAGTTCGCCAATCTTTCGGCCAGGCCAGTGTTGGTACTTTGAGGGAGGTTCCCCATACTTTCGCACGGACCTAATTAAAGTAAACCTCATATTCCCAGAGGTATAACCCCGTTAACACCTTTCTAGTCGCCTACTTGATCGGCTAATTGTCCTGTGTAAAACTCTCCCAGGAGTAACTTTTACTCGCAGTAGGTATCAGGATCCATCTATCTCATAGAAAGTATGCAATCTCATTGCAAATTTCAACACTTGAAATTCCCGATAATATTCTGTCCCTAGCGATCTATGACCTTGACAAGGTCAACAAACCATAAATCGCAAGTCAAGTTCAACCCGTCATTTCCCAATTGAATTAAACCCACCCGCATGACCCTTGACAAGGTCAACAAGGCCGTACGAATACCCTAATCCAATCGCATCTCATGTTTTAGCAGATAAACGTTAATTAGCTACCGTACACTGTGCCTTGACAAGGTCAACAAACGCAGCACGAATACTAAGTAGGATTTATCTGAAATGACGGAGGGCTACGAAAGGTTTTTCAGAAAATCTATTGCGTAATGAACTTGATATCGTTGTAGAAACAAGTGATTTTGAAAAGGAGTGTTTTTGAGGCTTTTCTAGTTTCGCTAAAGAGGTCACTCCCGGTGAAGGGATCTCGGCTCTTTCCTCATCGAATAAGGTGCAGGGTATATCATATATACCGCTGTGCAAAGCAAGAACTATAGAAACAATTAAAAACTAAACCGCGAGTTTGTAGCATCTGCTAGTTTTGCTAAAGAGGTCACTCCCGGTGAAGGGATCTCGGCTCTTTCCTCATCGAATAAGGTGCAGGGTATATCATATATACCGCTATGCAAAGCAAAACTGTAGCTACCCTTTTTATAAAGTTTTGATTCTACAACATCTTTTAGGTTTCCTTTCTTTTATTAATCTCATTAATAAATCCCATCAGTTAATGCTTCCTAAGCATCATAGAAGAAACGAAAGCAGTAATATTTATATATCAACATATATATATATATAGTATAAACATTCGTCTCAGGCAGTAATATGATCTCATCACAGAACATTGCAGCAGAAGATAACATATGAAATATTGGATATACTAGGACGTCCGTGTTTTATTTTGAGCCTGTCTAAAACACGGATTCCACGGTCACGATGAATAGCCAAACCCACATCCCTAGACCCCTACGAGAGCGGCAAGTAACACTGCCAATTCTAGGGTTAGGAGACCCGGTCTCGACTCCTCGAGATGGCCTCCCACAGGACCTTAGAACCCGGTTACTTGTGCTCCCCTCCTTAGGTCTACCTAATGCGGAAAAGTAAATAATATACAATGGTGACAATAACCTCAACCCGGAAGTGCCCCAATAAAAGAATATTACATACAATGAATTTTACATGAATGAAAATAAAAACCCTCATCTCACATAAAAAACCCCGGCTATTCAGAACACGACGATGCAATATAATATATCACAGCAACACATAATATCTCATATCATCAACGTAAACAAATATGCGTATCCCGATTGTCGTTGATGTATAGCAACGAAGCCGGCGATACACCACATACTACGCTTACGGTCACAGAAAAGTAAGTGTAAAACTACAACATTTGGAATCCACAATCACTTTAGACATCTTAAGTCCGAAATATCACATGCTTCGCATTTCATGCCTAACTATATGAATTCCACATATTGTATCACATTCCAGATAAATAGACAAAGTTAAACTTTCCGATCGAATAATCAAACACCCAAGATTTCCCAAATAGCTCAACACTTGAGCGGAGTTCAAAAATCCCAGAACATGTCACAGCCCCAATGAACCAGCCGTAGAAGGGTCAAACCAACGCCTCACATGTGGCAACGCTAAACTACCACAAACCCTAGGGTTCAGTGGCAGTTTTGACGGTCACATAATGAGTTAAGGTTACATTCTTCTAGAGGGTCCACAGATATACTTGTATGTTTTTCCGAAAGATTCAAACTCATGAAAAATTCAACACTTGAAAGTTTTTCGTGTCGGGAAAAAGTGAGTTATTGATATCCGTTCGAACATTTTAACACGTTCTAAATTACCCGAAAAACTAAACGATGTTAAACTTTCCGATCGAATCAACGAATACAAAAGATCTCCAGAAAACTCAACACTTGAATAAGATTAAAAATTCCCAGATGCATGTAGTAATAGCTACGGATATTATCTACAAATACGTGTCCCTAATACCCAAGTACGGCCGCGGAACCGCCGCGCAAAGCATGTTCTTGCCGCGGTTCCGCGGCGACTTGAGGGTATTAAGGGTTCGTATTTCACAGTAATCCTTAGAATTCCCTGCTTATTTTTCTGAGTATTTTTAATACGAAAAAATCCAAATTTTTAAAAAATTTCTAGAGAGGGGGTCAAAATCGACGTTTCGGGGTTCGATCGGACTTTTAACTTCGTATACACGTCGCCTAATACTCTAGCTAGGCTCTGATACCACTGTAGGGTTACTAGGCACTGTCACAAGGGTCTATAAGGCATCAACCATGCCAGATTTAGAATTTAGAAGTGTCGAACAACCTAAAGCGAGGATCTTTGCTAGATAAATAGGGTTAACAAAGCATGTAAACAACTTTACATCTAAGAGAGAGGGATTACAACCTTTGTAGTTCGCTCCTTCACTTCATAAGCTCCAAGTAGTAGTCCCTTCGCCGCGATCCACGATCTCTCGGACTCAAGAGAGTCTACACAAGCCGAACGATCCATGCTTGCTAGAAGTCTTCCTTTTCAAAGATGATCTACCTTGAAGAATTTTTAACCCAAGCTCTCACTTCTCTAATCAAGTATTAGAGAAGTGAACATCCTAATCTAAGTGGCTAGAATATATGAGGATGATGAAGTAGGAATTTAGCTCTCTTTTATTATCAAATTCTCACACTAATTCATCACAAAACCAAAAGCTAGAAAGCTTTCCAAGGAGGAAGAAGTAGATGAAACCTTTTGTGATGAATAATGAAAAAAATCATTATGGTTACAAAACAACCTTGGCTTAATAATATCAAGTATTAACTCATGTAGAGAATTGACTAGAGTTAAGGGTTTGGGTTGGGTTAAATAATATCTCCAAAATATCAACACAAAATATCTTTGCTTAAAACAAAACATAAAGTTTCTAGAAGTTTCATGAAAATGCTAACTCAAATCAAACCCTAACCATGTTTAATCTCCACAAATCATGTTGCATTTGTAATCATAACTTGTTACAATATTATATATCACATGTATAATATATTTTTGTAACAAAAGAAAATAATACAATTAACATATAGCGCATATATATCAATATATTATCCGGTGAGAAAATGAATCAATAAAGCGAGCTGATATTAGATAATGTAATGTAATATATCAGATATATAATTATACATTAAATTATCGAATCAACACTTGATCCGACAATCCGGCTATATCGCATATAACCGACTAATATAACATGTACCGATTCATCGAATCAACACTTGATCCGATGACCCGGCTATATCATATATCGCGAGAATAGAATACGGTATCTCATATCACATTATTCTCAGTCCCGCACATATCACATATGTGCTCCTACTCCGTTTTGCCTGAGCCAAGAAACTTCTGTGTAGGACTCTAAAGAATCGTCAATACGCCGGCAGTAGGTGATGATCATATCAAACACCCACAAGCTGCAAGCGGTCGGCTAAACATAACAGCCACCCAGGTATTGAGCGATCAGAAGATCAACAAGAAAGCCTGTACATTCTCCTGTGAATCCAATCAGTAACACTACCATACAGTCTGGTCTCTTCGTCTGATATGTCGCATATCTAGTCTAGGGGTGGCAAACGTCAGACCCCAGTAACCGATAAGTCGTGTCGATGTAAGGCTCATAACAGGTCAAGAACCTACTGATAACACTTACCAGTAGTACTCTATATCCGCCCTGGCCAGGGACTTCCAGTTATAGCCAATCGAACACTGCACAACATCAACTCCCTATACCGGGAGAGACGAATCCCCTCCTATCGCTCATTGCCTCCATGTGATTCGGGACTGTACCCAAAAGCCACCGTTTTGCACGCCCTCTTGGACGTGGTAAGGTGGAAATCAAAGCACAGTAGGAATCACACAAGACTCTATGACGATCTCGGGTCTACAGACTAACCTGTACCAGTGTCACCAGAGAACTGCCATCTGACGTGAGGTATAATACTATATGGGAGTTCTCGGTGAGTCCGTTTAGTGTACCCAGTCTCCACTGAGCACCCGTACACCATCTTTAATGTCAAACACCGATGGATATGGGATCATCCATCGCCCATCATATAGGTCAAGATGCGTAACGCTAGTCTACTCTGGTGTATCGATGCCCTGTCTCGACACACCCTTAACTAGGAACAGTTATAGGATGTACTCGTTGACTACCCTGGCCCCACTAGTATGATCTCATCATAGTCCCAGTAGTCGAGTACATATCCTAAGGTCATTATCAACATGTGAGAGCAAGACATGTTAGTGTTTTTGCCCTAGAGGCCATTACTGTATCATACTAGTTTGTATATTACTTAATGGAAGCTTGGGATATTCACAGTTGTATTGACAGTCTTGCTAAAAATGGTAGTATGCTACTTGGTTTAAGTCACTTTAATGTGTGCATATGTTTCTTTTAACGTATCGCTTATACATATTAGTAGAGCCCTTAGGATCTTTGCTTGATTACCAGCGTTGTGATGTCAGTCACACTAGTGGGGCTGGGTAGTCTATAAGCAACATCCTATATAGGTCCCTGGTCGTAGGATTATCGAGACAGGGCATCGATACTCCGGAGTAGACTAGTGTATACGCTCCTCATCCCAGCATAGGGGGATGGTCTGTCCCACAGCCATCAGTACGTCATACTGGAGATAGTATGCAGGTGCTCGTTAAGTTACGGGTACACCGGACAGGACTCGCCGGGAACTGCAAGTTGGTCTTATACCCATCGTCAGATAGCAGTTCCCAGGTGACATGAGTACAGCTTAGTCCGTCGACTTGACACTGCTACTTCTCCTCGGGTGTGTTCCCACTGTACTTAGATTACTACCCTACCATGGCTCAAAGGAGCCATGCAAACAGGTAGTAGTTGGGTGCAGTCCCGAAGCACTTGGAGGCAGTGGCGGTTAGACAGGATTTGTCTCTCCCGGTATTGGGGGTTGATATCGCGCTGTGTATGGAGAGCCATTACGCAAAGTCCCTGGCCAGGGCAAACGAGATTTACTGGTAGGTTCCAGTAGTTTCTCATGGTGTAATGGGCTTCAATCCGACACGACTTATACCGCTATTAGGGGTCTGACGTTTACCGCCCCTAGGCCCGATATGCGATAGTCCTAGACGAACAGACCGGACTGTATGGAGATTGTCACATCAGGCTCAGTCGGAGTTCGGATGGGTTTACTCATCGTCCTTCTTATCGACATCTACCTGGGGACCGTTACGTACAGCTAGTACCGCTTGCGGCCTGTGGTTAAACCCACAGCCAGCGTAGTGTCGAGTCTTTAGAGTCCCACACAGAGAGTTTCCCTGCACCGGGCAAAAGGTGTAGAGGCCGTATGGTTTTACGGCAGGGCCGCGATCACTTACGCACACTTGTGCACGTATTATGATCGGGCATATAATACTAGCGGGTTTTGGTTTAAGCCAGATTCTAGTATTATACAGATGGATTTATTCAGTCAAAGATTATCCGTGTTTTTTGGAAATACGGATGGGAGGGGCAGTCTCGTAATTTGTCGGGAAGCTTCTAAAAGAAGATGACTCATTTGTTTTTATTTCTTTATGGATTAAACACAAATAAGGTGGAGAGATGAGTTGTAAGTTTTCATTAAATGCTTAATGACTCATGAGGTGATTCACCCTTAGTATTAAATGAAGCTCACAAGATATTTCTAGATATTTGATTAAGAGATATTTGTATGCTTCATTATATTCTTTCATGAGTTATTATTCATATGATTATCACAAAAACTTTCTCTCTCCTCAAGTCTTCATCTTCTTCCTCAAACCCTAATAGCTCTCATGAGTTGAGAAACCTAGGGTTTAAGTGACTAAGTAATCCATCTAATTACTCTACACCCTCTAGGACTTCTAGATTAGCGATCTAGAAGCCGTAGTTATCTCAGATTCGAGATAGAAGCTCGGACTATAGACTCTCGGGTGGATCGTCTTTGACTCAAGGAGGCCGTTGAGGTGCTCATGTTCCATAGATCCTACGAGGTGCGGAGGATAGCGATGAAGACCTGAAGGACAAGTAACGTGAGGTATAACTTCGAATCCGAGTAGGTAAACCTCTCGTAGTTTGCTAGTGATGGTTTAGACACGATCCGTGTGCTCAAGTCCGTGTTACGAAGCTTTGATAATTTTTTTCATATATTCCGCCTCCCCGCAAGCTCGTAGGGTGCATGACATGGACTTACAGTGGTATCAGAGCCTACTAAACCTTTACTAGCTTGTTAGCAACTAATTAGAACTTCGATCATCGGAAAAACGCGAAAACATAACCCCGGACCCCTCAAGTTTCTGTCAATTTTAAACGTGTCGAAAAAATTATTTGATAGGTATGAAAATTCACAGCAGGGAATTCTAAGAATACTGGAGAAATACGAGGAGCTAACTCGTTTAGACTGCCGCGGAAGCGCGGCGGATTGGTGCGATCCGCCGCGGATCCACGGCCGAGTCAACTCAGAGTTGACTCGTATTTGCACAGTAACTCTTATTTTGTGGTGTTTTGTTTTCCTGTATATTCTGTTTCTACCCAGGTTATTTCAGTGCTGGCTTGCACATGGGGTAGAGACGGAAAAAGGTTGTCGATCGAAATTCTAAATTATTTGCTAATCCAGTTATATCTGTGATGTTTAATGTGTTCGTAAACCTCCCCTAATTGCTAGTATGTCGGTTAGCAGGGGGTTGCACATTTCTGTAATGGTTTTTACTGGTTTGTGTATATGAACTTGATTGGATCGTTGTGATGATTAGCTGGGGTTTGAGATGAGTTTTTATATTCATTCATTCGATGTAAATTGTAATATGACGTAATATTCTTTTGCGGGGCACATCCGGGCTGAGGTTGTAGCCACCGTTGTATTATTTCATTTACTGTTTTTTGCTCCTAGGATAGACCCAAGGTGGGGTGCACAAACTACCGGGTACTTTGAAGTGTTTAGTGGCCTACTCACGTTGTTGAGGGAGACCGCTTCACTTCGGGTACTTGGCGGGTAGTTTGCCGTACCCGTAGGGGTCTAGGGTGGGGTAATGGCTATTCATCACAACTATGTAATCCATCTTTCGTTGCAGGCTCAAAGGAAACGCGGATTGCTTGTATATCCAATAATGTTCATCTGTGGTCTGGAATACCTATTATTGCGTCTGACGAATGTACAATATCTATATATGATATCTATTATGCATTACTTATGTTTTACACCCGCGCTAGCCCAGCCCCCGCTCTGTCGTTAGTTAAGTAACCTAACGGGTGAATGACGGGACCCAGTAGCGAATGCGGATGGCATAAGAGGACGTTGTATTTTCGTTGTTTTCTGCAATGATAGGTTAATTGATGGGACGCATTATATTAATGCAAAGAAACAAAACCAAAGTTAAATCGTTGGAACAAATTTAAAAGAAACCACTCGGTTATCTTTTAAAAAAAAGCAGAATTTTTAATTGCGGAGCTTTAACCACTCATTTTAAAAAGGCTATCAGGTTCCTTCGATTATATCAAGTTCACTACGTTCACGGTTTTGCCAAAACCAGTCGTAGCCCTCCGTCATTTCATATGAATGGTCAGTAGTATTCAAGCTATGTTTGTTTGGCCCTTAGTCAAGACATAGTGATTGGTAGCTGCTGGGGTGTTCACATGTAACATAGATAGATGCGTTGGTTTGGGACAGTCGTATTACTTTGTTTGGCCCTTAGTCAAGAGTATATACGGGTGGGTTCAAATTAACAAGATACTAATGAGTAGAACTTGACATGTGACTTATGATTTGTTGGCCCTTAGTCAAGGTCATAAGAGCATGGGGCAAAAATCCATATTGGGAGTTTCTAAAGAAACTGAAACTTGCTAGTGTTGCATACCATTTGGAGTTTGATGAATGTTGGTAGGATTCCTTCAGCATTATCACATGATGATATTTGGATCTCGATCCTACTGTGAGTATCCGCTACTCATCAGGAGATTCGTCACTTAACGATCAATGCTATAAACCAAGTAGGTGTCTAGAACAGTGTCAGTGGGGCTACGCCTCCAGAGAAAAGAGGTTATTTAATTAAGAAACTTCGCGAAAGTGTCGTAAAACCTCCCTCGAAGTACCGACACTAGCCTGGCTGAACGGTTAAGCAAGTATTATACGGTGAGATCAGTCCTGACTAATTCTTCTTTTATGGTTTGAGGAAGGATTCGAGAAACAATGGAAGCCATCCAGTTTAGATAAACTAAAAACCAATCTAAACTTGCAAGAGCATCATGCTAAAGTGTTCCCTCTCTCGCTCTCTCTCATTGTAGCAATCTTGTGACCATGACTAGGTTACATCTAGATAACAAAATCACTGAATCTGACTTTTATGATTGGCAAAGGTCTGTCCAGATGTCCATTGCCTATGACAAGCTGGACCACCCTATTACTACTCAAGCCCCTACCGTCCCAGGTCCAGTTTCCACCGTCGCGGATATGGATATCCGTCAGACAAGGGAAAAGGATAGTGCGAATGCCAAGTGCCTCATGTTGGCTTAAGTTGATGGTGTATACCAGAAACAGCACGAGAAGATAGACTTAGTTTCCATCTTTCTCCATAACAAAGATTTATATGGAGAGCAATCTCATATCGCAAGATATGAGATCTTGAACGAATTATTTCAAGCGAGGTTGGCTATCGGGTCATCTGTAGGAGACGACGTCCTTACGATGACTAGCTATATTGATGAGCTCAAGGACCTGGAGACTACGTTGGGAAACAGGTCATATGCTGACTTATTTCCACAGTCCCTACCCTCCACTTACCCCCTGAAAGAAACCAGGGAGACACCCGCTCTGCTTAATGGGGGACCTTCTTCTTCTGCATCCAGAGCAAAAGCAAAGGATGAAAAGAAGAAGACCTCCACAAAGCCGATATACGATGTTAGTAAAGTAGAAGGAAAGGGAAGAGTAAAAGTTTTGGGACTTGGTGTAGGGAAGGAGGGATGTTCCTATTGTTATGGGAACGAGCATTGGCAGAAGGATTGCAGGGCTTTGGAAGCCAGTAACCAGGATAGGAAGTATGTTGTGGCTTCGGCCTCGAGTGTGTATGTAATTGAGAACTATTTTTCAATTAACTCTACTTCCTGGGTACTAGATACCGGATCAGGATCTCATATCTGTAATTCATTACATGCTTTGAGAAACCGTAGAGTTATCAGGGTAGGTGATTTGTCTCAGAGTTGCAAACGGAATGAGCATGGACGCTGAATCCGTGGGAGAATATCGCCTAGGTTTGACAAGTGGGCAGATATTGATTCTACATAACTGTTTGTATGTACCTAGTTTGACTTGTAATATCATATCAGTGTCCTCACTTTCGAGAGAGGGATATGATTTTACATTCGTAAGCGATGTAGTAAACATCCACCTAAATCAAGTTCTGATTGGGTCCGGTACATTAGATAACGGTATATACATATTGAATCAAGCTCAAGTTTTCATTGTCCAGAACACACTTAAAAGAAAGTCTCCAGAAGTAAATCAGGCTTTCTTATGGCATTGTAGACTAGGTCACATCAATGAAACACGATTAACTAAGTTACATAAAGAAGGGTATTTGAATCCGTTCGAATATCAATCTTATGCTACTTATGAATCTTGTCTCATGGGAAAGATGACAAAGACTCCGTTTACTGGACACGGAGTAAGAGCGAGCGAGCTCTTGGGACTCATAAACAACGATGTGTGTGGTCCAATGTCTACACATGCGTGAGGTGGTTATTCCTACTTCATTACTTTTACGGATGATTTCTCTGTAGGGTTGCTAGGCACGGCCACAAGGGTCTACGAGGTATCAACCATGCCCGATTTAAAAATTAGCCGTGCCGAACAACCAGAAGCCGGATCTTTAAACTAGAGTTTATGCGAAAACTAACATGTTAAACACTTTAACACTAAGTGAGAGGGATTACAACCTTTGTAGATCCGGTCCTTCACTTCTAAAGCTCCGTGTTGAAGTCCCTTCGCTGCGATCATCGTGTTACGGACTCTCGAGAGGTTCCACGAAGATAAAGATGCAGTCTTGCTTCCGATCTTCGATACAAAGATGATCTACCTTGAAGTTTCGTTAACACAAGCTAACACTCATAATATGAAGTGAACACCCTCGTCTAAATGGCAAAGATAGATGAGGATGATGAAGTAGGATTATTGCTCTCTTTTATTATCTTTTTCTCACTCATTTATCATCACAAAATCAAATCAAGAAAGCTTTTCCATGAAAAGAGAAGGAAGAAGAAGATGGAATCCTTTTGTGATGAATAATGAATAACTCATTTTGTGAGGTTAGAAATGCAACAATAGTTAATAATGAATCTTTAACCCTTGTAGAGAAACAACCATGGTCAAGGGTTTGGGTTTGGTTAAGCAAATATCTTCACAAAATATCTTACACAAAACAAAACAAAAACCTTCTAGAAACTTCTAGAATAGCTTAACCCTAATCAAACCCTAACCATGTTTAATCTCCACTAATCATGTTGCATTAATAACCATATCATGTTACAATATTATATATCACATATATAATATTTATTGTAACAAAATAAAATAATACAATTAACATATATCGCATATATATCAATGTATTACCCGAGCGAGAAAAAGAATCTTTTAGTGAGCTAATATTAGTTAATGTAATTTAATATATCATATATATTATTATACATTAAATTATCGAATCAACACTTGATCTGACAATCCGGCTATATCGCATATAACCGACTAATATTTATCCGTACCGATTCATCGAATCAACACTTGATCCGATGACCCGGCTGATATCAAATATCGTGAGAATAGAATACGGTATCTCATATCGCATTATCCTCAGTCCCGCACATATCACATATGTGCTCCTACTCCGTTTTGCCTGAGTCAAGAAACCTCTGTGTAGGACTCTAAAGAATCGTCAATACGCCGGCAGTAGGTGATGATCATATCAAACACCCACAAGCTGCAAGCGGTCAGCTAAACGTAACAGCCACCCAGGTATTGAGCACTCAGAAGATCAATAAGCAAGCCTGTACATTCTCCTGTGAATCCAATCAGTGACACTCCCGTACAATCCGGTCTCGTCGTCTGATATGTCGCATATCTCGCCTAGGGGTGGTAAACGTCAGACCCCAGTAGCTTGATAAGTCGTGTCGATATGAGGTCTATAACAGTTCGAGAAACTACTGATAACACTTACCAGTAGATCTCAGCAACCCTGGCCAGGGATTTCCGGTTATAGCCAATCGAACACAGCACAACATCAACTCCATATACCGGGAGAGACGAATCCCCTCCTATCGCTCATTGCCTCCATATGATTCGGGACTATACCCAAAAGCCACCTTTTTGCACGCCCTCAAAGACAAGGTATGATGGAAATCAAAGCACAGCGGGAATCACACAAGACTCTATGACTATCTCGGGTCAACAGACTACTCTGTACCAGTGTCACCGGAGAACTGCCATCTGACGTGAGGTATAATACCATCTAGGAGTTCTCGGCGAGTTCGTCCAGTGTACCCAGTCTCTACTGAGCACCCGCACACCATCCTTGATGTCAAACACCGATGGATATGGGATCATCCATCGCCCATCATATGGGTCAAGATGCGTATACGCTAGTCTACTCTGGTGTATCGATGCCCTGTCTCGATATACCCTCGACTAGGAACAGTTATAGGATGTACTCGTCGACTACCGTGGCCCCACTAGTATGATCTCATCATAGTCCCAGTAGTCGAGTACACATCCTAAGGGCTTTATCAACATGTCATATAGAGACAATCAGAGTACACGTTAAGATAAAGTACAACCAGATAGCATACTATCATGTCGAGCAAGAAAGTCCTCCCTATATATGTCCAAGCATCCATTACAATATACATCGTATGTACAGTAATGGCCTCTAGGGCATACATATAACTAACAATCTCCCACTTACACTAGGGCCATCGGTTGTGGTATCACATACCCAACAATTAGCTGCGGTTGAAGTATCTCATACTCAACCATCCCATAAAAGTCTCTACTGGGAAAAAGGCCTTCGTGAGTGGATCCGCGCTGTTGTCCTCTATGTCTACTCTCCTAACCTGGATCTCCCTGGAGATCAACCATCTCCATGATCAGGTGATACTGCCTAAGAATTATATCTGGATTTCTGATGGGACGGTAGTTCCTTGGCTAAAGCCACAACTCCATTGTCACACAATGGTAGGAACGAATTTCATCTCATGAACGTATATATATCCAGACTGCCTCTTTGGTAGCATCCTTGGTAACGATGTATCTTGCCTTTAACCATCTAGTAAGTCACGGTATCTAGCTTGGAACTCTTCCAACATACCGTCCCTCCACTGAGGGTAAAGACAATGCCTGCGACTGACATTCAGTCATCCTTATCACCCAGGAACCTTTCCAGTGATTCTCCCCTGGATCAATTGATACCATCTCACTACAACCAGTGAGTATCCTAACATCCAATTAGATCTATCTCATAGATCCAAAACACAGGATTTAGGAGGTATCGACTTCGATCCTATATGGAGAATCCTTGTAATAAGCGGAGATTGACCGAGCGTAGCATAGGAAACTCCTTCCCTATCAAGAGTATGCCATCCACGTACTCTACGAGGATCAACACCATACTCCCTACTACCTTTTTGTATATACAAGGTTCATCTACCATTTTGATGAAGTCAAACTCTTTGACTACCACATCAAAACAGATGTTCCAACTCCGCGATGCCTGCTTTATCCTATAAAGCATCTTGCACACATTTCAACTGCTCCCACTGTCTACGAAGCCCTCTGGCTATGTACTTATAGACGCTCTCTTCTAAAACATCATTTAGAAAAGCAGTCATGACACCCAACCACCAGATAACGTAGTCATGGTATGTAGCCGTGGCAAGTAGGATCTGGATGGACTTAAGCATAGCTTTGAAAGTCTCAACCTTTCCATGTACACCAAGTAATCTTCTCAAGATTTACTTGCTCCTGATGGGGATTTAACCCTTCAGATAAAGCAACCAAAGTCCATACTTTGTTGGTGTATAAGGATTCCATCTCAGATTGATAAGCATCCAGCCATTCTTACAGAGTCCAACTCCTGATGGCCAGCTTGAAACTACTTGGGTCATCATCTCATGATGCAATCCTCGCTCCCACTGTCATAGAGAAACCGAAGTATCTCTCAGGTGGGTGAGGAACCCTACTAGATCGGCAGAGAGGCTGATGTTCGTTGAAAACTATTGAATCCTTTGGTTCTACCAAATCATCAGCTGCAGTTTGTATAGCTGAAACATTTCCAGTTCTACATAACAGACCTTGCCTCGTGCTTGTCTGGATTTTGCTTTTAGACATAGGCCGGACAACCCCAAATCTTAACAAACTTAAGATATGGGCTCTTCCCTTTCCATATCATATATGGAGTGGTAGGCATCTGATTTGATTGGAACCCTATTCAATAGGTATGCAGCTTCACAAGTGCATTATTCCCAAAAGGAAATAGGAAACTCAGTAGTACTCATCATAGAGCACACCATATCAAATAGGGTGTGATTGCTCCGCCCCGATACACCGAGGTGCTGTGGTGTATACGGAGGAGTAATGCTGAGAGAGAATCTCATTCTCTTTTAGAATAGTCCAGGAATCCCGTGCTCAAGTATTCTCCTCCTTGATCTCATCAAAATGACATAATACTTATACCCGTATTTGGTTCTCTACTTCTAACTCATATTCATTGAATTTCTCAAAAGGTCCAGACTTGTGTTTCAACAGGAACATATGTCCGAATGTTGAGAGATAAACAGTGAATGTAATGAAGTATAAAGAACCGGTCCTAGCATCTGTAGACAGGGGACCTTCATTCATCATCATGTATCAATCCCAAGAGTTCACTAACTCTTTCTCTGTTTCCAATAAACGGAGCTGTGGTCATCTTATCTCTGTGACATGACTGGCAAGTTTCAAAAGATGTAAATTCAAACTAATTTAAATATGCATCTTTATGTAACTTCAGCTAGTCGGGTCGCATTGATATGACCTAGTCTACAATGCCTCAAGAAGGATTCGTTCATTTCTGAACTCTTCCTCTTATGTCTGTTCTATATACTAAGAACTGTAGTTTGATTTAGAACGTCAATGCTTTTAGATAACGTGCCTGAACCGGTCAACTCTTGATATAGGAAATGTTCAAAACATTATCCAACAATACAAAATTATATCCTTCTTTACTAATAAAGAAAATGATATGATGTTGTATATCAGGTTCGGTATCTAACAACATTCATTCAGAATCAATGTATTCTGATAATACAGGGTGATAGTGACCAACAGACTTGGCTGCAACACTTGCACCGTTTTCTATCTCATGAAACTTATCACCCGTTCTCAGTTCTCTACCTATCAGTAGCCCATGTAATAAATTACATATGTGGGATCCTGATTCGGTATCAAATACCCAGGTCGTAAAGGATACTGACAAACAGTTCTATATAATGAACATACCCGAAGAAGATGCATCAGCATGCACTTTCTTCGTTTGGGCGGCACGGGAATTCTGGTAATCCCCTATTTCCTGCTCTGTCTTATAACAATTATAAGTTGGAGCGGGACCAACGTTCCCCAGCTCAGTATAACAAGCGGGTTCGGTCAATATATCCGTATTATTATCTTGATTAAGGCGTGATATGGTCGCTACCTGGAGAGAGAGAGAAGAAAACACTCAGCGTATGCTCTTGCAAGATTAGATTGGTTATCTAATATATATAATCAGGATGTCTCCCACTATTTTTGTCAAATCTTCCTTCAAACCCTAAAAAAAAAGACTAGCCGGGATTAATTACATACTACAAGTTCGCCAATCTTTCAGCAAGGCCAGTGTCGGTACTTTGAGGGAGGTTCCCCGTGCTTTCGCACGAACCTAATTAAAGTAAACCTCGTTTTCCCAGGGGCGTAACCCCGTTAACACCTTTCTAGACACCTACTTGATCGGCTAATTGTAATGTGTAAAACTCTCCCAGGAGTAACTCTTACTCGCAGCGGGTATCGGGATCCAACTATCTCATAGAAGGTATGCAATCTTATTGCAAATTTCAACACTTGAAATTCCCAATAATATTTTACCCCTGGTACTTATGACCTTAACTAAGGTCAACATATCATAAGCACTAGTCAAGTTCTACCAGTCATTTCATGATTAATCAGACCCACCCTACATAACCCTCAACTATGGTCGTCATAATCACATGAATGTCCTAACTAATCGCATCATATGCTGTGTAGAAAGACATCACTTAGCTACCGTACACTGCGCCTCAACTAAAGTCGACATACGCAGCACGAATACTAAGTACTCTACTTCCTAAAATGACGGAGGGCTACGACAGGTTTTTATGAAAACCTTTTGCGTAATGAACTTGATATCGTTGTAGAATCGAGTGATTTTAAATGGAGTGTTTTTGAGGGTTTTCTAGTTTTGCTAAAGGGGTCACTCCCGGTGAAGGGATCGTCGGCCTTTTCCTCATCGAATAAGGTGCAAGGTATATCAAATATACCGCTGTGCAAAGCAAGAACTATAGAAGCAATCAAAAGACAAACCAAGTTTGTAGTATCTGCTAGTTTCACTAAAGAGGTCACTCCCGGTGAAGGGATCTCGGCTCTTTCCTTATCGAATAAGGTGCTGGATGTTCTACAAGGAACACCGCTATGCAAAGCAAGAACTAGAGCTACCAGTTTTTTTAAACAAGTTTCTACAACATCTTAAGTTTCTTTTAGTTTCATTAATCTCATTAATGAAGTCCCATTTTATTATGCTTCACAAGCATCTCATTTGAAACGAAATCTGCAATATAACATATATCTCATATATATAATATAAACATTCGTCACAGGCAGTAATATGATCTCATCACAGAACATTGCAGCAGAAGAACATATATGAAATATTGGATATATTAGGACGTCCGTGTTTTAGTACGAGCCTGTATAAAACACGAATTCCACGGTCGCGATGAACAGCCAAACCCACATCCCTAGACCCCTACGAGAACGGCAAGCAGCACTGCCAATTCTACGGTTAGGAGACCCTGTCTCGACTCCTCGAGATGGTTTCCTACTGGACCCTAGAACCCGGTTACTTGTGCTCCCCGCCTTGGGTCTACCTAATGCGGAAAAGTAAATAATATACAACGGTGACATCATCCTCACCCCGGAAGTGCCCCAATTAAAGAATATTACATACAAATGAATTTTACATGAATGAAAATAAAAACCCTCATCTCACATAAAACCCCCGGCTATTCAAACACGACGATCCAATATAACATATCACAGCAACACATAATATCTCATATCATCAACGTAAGTAAGTATGCATACGCCGATTGTCGTCGATGTATAGCAACGAAAACCGGCGATACAACTACATACTACACTTATGGTCACAGAAAAGAAAGTGTAAAACTACAACAGTTGGAATCCGCAATCTCTTTAGACATCGCATGCCTAACCAAATGAATTCCTTAGACATCGCATGCCTAACAATTATAAACCCCGCATTTTAGTCTCTTTATCGAAAACTCTTTTCAATGTCAAGTCGGGGAATTCAACAAGATTCCCGATATTCTGATCGAATGCTCGTCGCAAACTTTAGTAGACGGCCGCACCCCCAGATGCTGTCGACAAAGTGCACTAAGACGGAACACCGCTACCGTGAGCACCCGAACGGATGCTTTCGGCGACGGGGTTCTCCTACAGTCACTTGGTCGGGGCTATGCGGCGTAGCTGTCTATTAAGTTTACCCGGCGAGTATCCGCGTACGCTATGTGATTGCGACGGACTTTTGATCACATCAAAATTCCGTAGCAACCGATCAACTGAGACTGAACTGCTAGATTTATAACATTCAAATTAGTTATCTCATAACTACATGTGGATTCCAAATATTGTATCACAATCCAGATAAATAGACAATGTTAAACTTTCCGATCGAATAATCAAACACCCAAGATTTCCCAATATATCTCAACACTTGAAATCAGTTTAAAAACATCCATCACATGCCACAATACCAATGGTCCAGCCGTAGAAGGGTCAAGCCAACGCCTCACATGTGGCACGCCGTACTGCCCCAAACCCTAAGGTTTAGAGGCAGTTCAAGACGGTCACATAATCGAGTTAAGGTTTGTGTTCTTCTAGAGGGTCCACTGCGTTACTTGTACGACTTAGAACATTCTTAAACACGAGAAAAAATCCAACTTTTGAAAAAATTTCCGACTGGGGAAAAAGTGAGTTATTGATATCCGTTCGAACTTTTTAACAGTTTCTAAAATTATCCGGACAAAACTAAACAAAGTTAAATTATCTGATCGAATCAACGAGTCCCCAATACAACCCTAGAAAACTCAACATTTGAGTGAAATTAAAATATTCCCAGAAAAAATTACCAAGAAAGGACCTAAGAATAAATAAGTGAAATTCCAGGGACTAAGTCCAAAATTTGGCGCGGAACCGCCGCGAAACCCATGGTTTGGCCGCATTTCCGCGGTCAAAATATTGAGTTAGTTGACCGTACTTCACAGCAATTCTTAGTTTTTCCTGCTTGTTTTTCTGAGAATTTTTAATTCAGAAAAAACATATATTTGAAAAAAGTACAGAGAAGGGTTCGTGTCGGGGTATTCGGGTTCGATCGGACTTTAAACTTCGTCTAGACTTCGCCTAAAGCTCTAGCTTGGCTCTGATACCACTGTAGGGTTACTGGGCATGCGCACAAGGGTCTACGAGGCATCAACCATGCCCGATTTAAAAATTAGCCGTGCCGAACAACCAGAAGCCGGATCTTTAAACTAGAGTTTATGCGAAAACTAACATGTTAAACACTTTAACACTAAGTGAGAGGGATTACAACCTTTGTAGATCCGGTCCTTCACTTCTAAAGCTCCGTGTTGAAGTCCCTTCGCTGCGATCATCGTGTTACGGACTCTCGAGAGGTTCCACGAACATAAAGATGCAGTCTTGCTTCCGATCTTCGATACAAAGATGATCTACCTTGAAGTTTCGTTAACACAAGCTAACACTCATAATATGAAGTGAACACCCTCATCTAAATGGCAAAGATAGATGAGGATGATGAAGTAGGATTATTGCTCTCTTTTATTATCTTTTTCTCACTCATTTATCATCACAAAATCAAATCAAGAAAGCTTTTCCATGAAAAGAGAAGGAAGAAGAAGATGGAATCCTTTTGTGATGAATAATGAATAACTCATTTTGTGAGGTTAGAAATGCAACCATAGTTAAGAATGAATTTTTAACCCTTGTAGAGAAACAACCATGGTCAAGGGTTTTGGTTTGGTTAAGCAAATATCTTCACAAAATATCTTACACAAAACAAAACAAAAACCTTCTAGAAACTTCTAGAATAGCTTAACCCTAATCAAACCCTAACCATGTTTAATCTCCACTAATCATTTTGCATTAATAACCATATCATGTTACAATATTATATATCACATATATAATATTTATTGTAACAAAATAAAATAATACAATTAACATATATCGCATATATATCAATGTATTACCCGAGCGAGAAAAAGAATCTTTTAGTGAGCTAATATTAGTTAATGTAATTTAATATATCATATATATTATTATACATTAAATTATCGAATCAACACTTGATCTGAAAATCCGGCTATATCGCATATAACCTACCAATATTTATCCGTACCGATTCATCGAATCAACACTTGATCCGATGACCCGGCTGATATCAAATATCGTGAGAATAGAATACGGTATCTCATATCGCATTATCCTCGGTCCCGCACATATCACATATGTGCTCCTACTCCGTTTTGCCTGAGTCAAGAAACCTCTGTGTAGGACTCTAAAGAATCGTCAATACGCCGGCAGTAGGTGATGATCATATCAAACACCCACAAGCTGCAAGCGGTCAGCTAAACGTACCAGCCACCCAGGTATTGAGCGCTCAGAAGATCAACAAGCAAGCCTGTACATTCTCCTGTATATCCAATCAGTGACACTCCCGTACAGTCCGGTCTCGTCGTCTGATATGTCGCATATCTCGCCTAGGGGTGGTAAACGTCAGACCCCAGTAGCTTGATAAGTCATGTCGATATGAGGTCTATAACAGTTCGAGAAACTACTGATAACACTTACCAGTAGATCTCAGCAACCCTGGCCAGGGATTTCCGGTTATAGCCAATCGAACACAGCACAACATCAACTCCCTATACCGGGAGAGACGAATCCCCTCCTATCGCTCATTGCCTCCATATGATTCGAGACTGTACCCAAAAGCCACCTTTTTGCACGCCCACAAAGACGTGGTATGATGGAAATCAAAGCACGGTGGGAATCACACAAGACTCTATGACGATCTCGGGTCAACAGACTACTCTGTACCAGTGTCACCGGAGAACTGCCATCTGACGTTATATATAATACCATCTAGAAGTTCTCGGCGAGTCCGTCCAGTGTACCCAGTCTCTACTGAGCACCCGTACACCATCCTTGATGTCAAACACCGATGGATATGGGATCATCCATCGCCCATCATATGGGTCAAGATGCGTATACGCTAGTCTACTCTGGTGTATCGATGCCCTGTCTCGATATACCCTCGACTAGGAACAGTTATAGGATGTACTCGTCGACCACCGTGGCCCCACTAGTATGATCTCATCATAGTCCCAGTAGTCGAGTACACATCCTAAGGGATTTATCAACATGTCATATAGAGACAATCAGAGTACACGTTAAGATAAAGTACAACCAGATAGCATACTATCATGTCGAGCAAGAAAGTCCTCCCTATATATGTCCAAGCATCCATTACAATATACATCGTATGTACAGTAATGGCCTCTAGGGCATACATATAACTAACATTCTCTAGGTATGGACATATTTTCTTGATGAAGCATAAATCCGAGGCCTTTGAGAAATTCCAGGAATACAAGAATGAAGTGGAAAACCAAACAGGCAAAAGTATCAAGACACTGAGATCTGATCGAGGTGGTGAATACTTAAGTGCCGAGTTCCTGGGTTACTTAAAAGAGAATGGAATTCTCTCTCAACTTACTCCTCCATACACACCACAACACAACGGTGTATCGGAAAGGAGGAATCGAACCCTATTGGATATGGTTCGTTCCATGATGAGTAAGGCTGAGTTACCGCGATCTTTCTGGGGTTATGCACTAGAATCAGCTGCATATCTTTTGAACTAGGTTCCAACCAAGACTGTGCCTACCACACCATATCAGATGTGGAGTGGGAAGAAACCCTGTCTTAAACACTTTAAGACATGGGGATGTCCAGCTTTTGTAAAAAAGCAGCATCCGGACAAGCTCGAGGCACGCTCAGTATAGTGTAAGTTTGTGGGATATCCAAAGAACTCCAAGGGGTATTATTTCTATTACGCAGAGGAACAAAAGGTTTTTGTTTCTCATCATGCCCACTTCTTGGAAGCTGAATTTTTAGAAAATCAGAAGAGTGGGAGCGCAATAGAACTGGAATAAATTCCATAACCACAAGCTGTTACTGAAAGTATGGTAGAACCAGAAGTTTCAGAAGAAAGGAGTGGGAAGAAGGAATCGAACCCTATTGGATATGGTTCGTTCCATGATGAGTAAGGCTGAGTTACCGCGATCTTTCTGGGGTTATGCACTAGAATCAGCTGCATATCTTTTGAACTAGGTTCCAACCAAGACTGTGCCTACCACACCATATCAGATGTGGAGTGGGAAGAAACCCTGTCTTAAACACTTTAAGACATGGGGATGTCCAGCTTTTGTAAAAAAGCAGCATCCGGACAAGCTCGAGGCACGCTCAGTATAGTGTAAGTTTGTGGGATATCCAAAGAACTCCAAGGGGTATTATTTCTATTACGCAGAGGAACAAAAGGTTTTTGTTTCTCGTCATGCCCACTTCTTGGAAGCTGAATTTTTAGAAAATCAGAAGAGTGGGAGCGCAATAGAACTGGAATAAATTCCATAACCACAAGCTGTTACTGAAAGTATGGTAGAACCAGAAGTTTCAGAAGAAAGGGACATACCAGCGCCTATCCGCAGAAGTAGTAGGCAGTCTCATCCGCCTGAGAGATACTATGGTTTTCTCATAGACGGGGATCGAGAAGATTGCATCATTGATAATGATGACCCTACTATCTTCCAGCAAGCCATTCAGAGCGGCGACTCGGTAAAATGGCTGGATGCAATGCGGGCCGAAATGGAGTCCATGTACATTAACAAAGTATGGACTTTGGACATTGCTCCATATGGGGTAAAACCCGTAGGATGCAAGTGGATCTTCAGAAAGAAGATTGGTGTAGATGGACAGGTTGAAACCTATAAGTCTAGACTTGTTGCAAAGGGTTTTCGTTAAAGACCAGGTTTGGACTATGACGAAACCTTTTCTCCAGTGGCTATGCTCAGATCCATTCGGGTCCTTCTTGCCATTGCTGCCCTCCACGATTATGAGATCTGGCAGATGGACGTAAAGACGGATTTTCTAAATGGTAATTTGGAAGAATGCGTCTATATGGATCAGCCAGAGGGATTCATTCAGAGTGGGAGCAGCGGTAAAGTGTGCAAGTTGCTTAAGTCCATTTATGGATTAAAGCAGGCATCGCGGAGTTGGAACATCTGTTTTGATGATACTGTCAAAGAATTCGACTTTATCAAAAATCCAGATGAACCATGCATATACAGTAAGATTGTAGGGAGAGTTGTAGTATTCCTCGTCTTGTACGTGGATGACATTCTCCTAATAGGAAATAATATTCCTATGCTACAATCAGTCAAAGCATTCTTGTCACAGAAGTTCTCCATGAAGGACCTGGGTGATGCCACCTACATTCTGGGGATCCAGATCTGTCGTGATAGATCAAAGAGGATGTTGGGACTTTCGCAGTCCAGGTACATAGACACCATATTGAAAAGATTCAGTATAGAAGATTCTAAGCGCGGTAACCTACCGGCTTGTCACGGAATCAACCTCTCCAAAGAGATGTCTGACAAGACTGATTTGGAAAGGGATCGCATGTCGATTATACCCTACGCTTCTGCGGTAGGCTCTATAATGTATGCGATGTTATGTACTGTTAGTGTATATGCCCTAGATGCCATTACTGTATCATACTAGTTTGTATATTACTTAATGGAAGCTTGGGATATTCACAGTTGTATAGACAATCTTGCTCAAAATGGTAGTATGCTACTTGGTTTGTTTCTACTTTAATATGTGCATGTGTTTCTTTTAGCATATTACTTATACAAATTAGTAGAGCCCTTAGGATCTTTGCTTGATTACCAGCGTTGTGATGGCAGTCACACTCGTGGGGGCTGGGTAATCCGCATGCACATCCTTATACGGGTCCCTAGTCATAGGACTATCGAGACAGGGCATCGATACTCCGGAGTAGACTAGCGTATACGCTTCTCATCCCAGCATGGGAGACGGTCTGTCCCACAGCCGTCAGGACGTCGTACTTGAGATAGTATGCGGGTGCTCGTTAGGTTACGAGTACACTGGACAGGACTCATCGGGAACTGCTGGTTGGTACTATACCTATCGTCAGTTATCAGTTCCCAGGTGACATGAGTACAGCTTAGTCCGCTGACTTGACACTGTCACTTCGCCTTGAGTGTGTTCCCACTGTACTTTGATTACTACCATACCACGGCTCAAAGGAGTCATGCAAACAGGTAGTAGTTGGGTGCAGTCCCGAAGCACTTAGAGGCAGTGATGGTTAGACAGGATTTGTCTCTCCCGGTATTGGAAGTTGATATCGCGCTGTGTCATGGAGAGCCATTACACATAGTCGTCCCTGGCCAGGGAAAGCGAGATATACTGGTAGGTTTCCAGTGTTATCTCAGGGTGTTTTAGGCTACACTCCGACACGACTTGTACCGCTATTAGGGGACTGACGTTTACCGCCCCCTAAGCCCGCCATGCGATATGCTCAGACGAACAGACCGGACTGTATGGAGATTGTCACATTCAGGCTTAGTAGGAGTTCAGATGGGTTTCACCTCATCAGTCTTTTTATCGGCATCTACCTGGGGGCCGTTACGCACAGCTAGTGCCGCTTGCGGTCTGTTGTTAAACCCATTGCCAGCGTAGTGTCGAGTCTTTAGAGTCCCACACAGAGAGCTATTCGCCTTTAGGCAAAAGCGTAGAGGTCGCATGGTTTTGCGACAGGGTTCGGTCACATCCGTGCACTTGTGCACGTTTAGTGTCCGGGCAGTTATCACTAGCGGGCTTTGGTTTAAGCCAGATCCTAGTGTACATTTTGGGATTGGTTTTATCTCGTTTGTATTCGTGTTCCTCGGAACGCGGATGCAGGTGTGTATGCACGGTTGACAGAGACAGAGGCAGAGGATTCTCATTAGGGTTGTTGACTGTTGACTTTTGCTAAACCCTAATGAGAATAAGAAATATGATTAATGATAATATTAATTAAGTATTATTGTGCCATGGTTGGGTTGAAGGGTTGACTTTGTTGACCGGTTGACTAGGTTGGACTTGTTGACCATCATCATGACAATGGCTATCATTTCTTGGCATTGACCTTGGCTTGCTTGTTTGTTCACAAATTGCATTTAATGCAAGAAATGATATGGCCATTTGATATGATAACAACCATCACATAATACTCAATTATTATAATTTGTTATCATGATTTTGGATTATGAGAGCTTGGATTGCAAAAATTCTTGCTCATTCTATCATTCTCATTCTCTCTCATCCTCAAGCTCTCCCTCTTCCTCTTGCTCTCTCTCTAGTTCATGGTTCTATTGTCTCATATGTTGAGAAGCAAGAACCGTAGAGATCAAAACCCATTACTCTTCTCTACTCATCCTAGTACACAAGGTCTAGCAAGCCAAGTGTTCTAGTTTCTTGTAGTTTGAAGTAGAAGCCAAAAGGTAGAAGCTTTCGGGTGGATCCATCTTCGGCGCGAGGAGACGACGAGGTGAGGCCGATCCGACCACCGCAAGGAGTTGAAGACGAAGGAGTTCAAGTTAAGGTATAACCCCCTAACCGAGTAGGTAAAACTCCTAGTTAGGTTGTTAGATAGTTGTTTAACAAAGATCCGTATTTTGAGTCCATGTTACCACCCTAGAAAAAATCGTTTTTCATCATTTACGCAAGCCCGAAAGAACCGGGAGAGGTAACGTGGACTTACAGTAGTATCAGAGCCTAGTTAAACACTATCTAACATGTTAGCAAAGTAACTAGAAGTTCGATCGGAGAAAAAGTCGCGAAACATGCCCGAAAAATCAAGTTTCTGCCGATTCTGTTTTCTGTTTAAAAATTAATTAATCTTACACTAAAAATCGGCTCAGACTTTTTAGAACACACAGTAGAAAAATGGTCCATCGACTCGGTCAAAGAGCCGCGGAACCGCGGCAGGAGCATGCTCCCACCGCGGATCCGCGGCCGAGTTGACTCGGTCGTGGGCGATTTTTCCTGCAGTTTGTTCAGTGGGGTGTTTTGTGATTTTTACAATATGTTTTTTCAGCCCAGATTTTCCAGAAAGCAAAATTTGTTTTGGGGGCTTAAAAATCCGTATTTTGATCGAACTTCTAAAGACTTAAGCTAACGGGTTTATATCTGTGATGTGATATATGTATTGAACGTCTGCTAATCGCTATACGTCGATTAGTGGGGGTTATACATATCTGTGATCTGTAATGTTGATGGTATGTGTATATGAATTCATTGGATTGTCGCGGATGAATAGCCGGGGGGTTGTGAGATGAGAGTTTTCTTTTTCTTTCAATTCATGTAATTTGTAATTGATGTAATATTATTTATATGGCCGCACAACCGGGATGGGGTTGTAGCCGTCATTGTATAATTTCTTTTACTATTTTTGCTCCTAGGATAGACCCAAGGTGGGGTGCACAAACTACCGGGTATCTCGAAGTGCCGAGTGGCTACTCATGGTGTTGAGGGAGGTTGCTTCGCTTCGGGTACTTGGCGAGTAGTTTGCCGCACCCGTAGGGGTCTAGGGTGGGGTATTGGCTATTCATCGCGACCGTGTAATCCGCTTTTCGTTACAGGCTCGTACGGAATGCGGATTCCTAGTATATCCAATGTGTTCATCTGTGATCTGGAATGGCTATCATTGCTGTATATCTATATATGATATCTATTTAGGCGTTGCTTATGTTTTGCATCCGCGCTAGTCCAGCCCCCGCTCTGTCGTTAGTTAAGTAACCTAACGGGTAATGACGGGGCCCCGTGGCGAATGCGGATGGCATAACCGTACGTCATATTTTCATTGTTTTCTCCAATGGTAGGATTAAATGATGGGACGCATTAAAAATTAATGCAAGAAAATAAACCAAAGTAAAGTCGTTGGAACAATTTCAAAAACCACTCGGTTTCTTTTCAAAAACAACTTTTAAACGCGGAGCTTAAGCCACTCCTTTTAAAAGCTATCTCGTTCCATCGATTATATCAAGTTCACTACGTTCACGGTTTTACCAAAACCATTCGTAGCCCTCCGTCGTTTCACATGGATAGTCAATAGTATTCAAGCTATGTTTGTTGGCCAAAGTCAAGGCATAGTGATTGGTAGCTATTGGGTATTCATGTGCAGCATAGATAGATGCGTTGGTTTGGGACAGTCATACTGCCTTGTTGGCCAAAGTCAAGGGTAGGTACGGGTGGGTTTAAATTAACCTGGAGAATGACGGGTAGAACTTGACATGTGACTTATGATTTGTTGGCCAAAGTCAAGGTCAAAAGAGCATGGGGCAAAAATCCACATCGGGAGTTTCTAAAGAACCAGAAACTTGCTAGCGCTGCATACCATTTAGAGTGTGATGATTCTGGTAAGATTCCTTAAGTTTTGTCACGCGATGATATTTGGATCCCGATCCTACTGTGAGTGTATTCTACTCCTCGGGAAATTTCTCACTTAACGATCAATGCTATAAACCAAGTAGGTGTCTAGAAAGGTGTTAGCGGGGCTACGCCCCCATGGAAAAGAGGTTATTTAATTAAGGAACTTCGCGAAAGCGTTGGAAAACCTCCCTCGAAGTACCAACACTGGCCTGGCTGAATGGTTAAGCAAGTATTGTACGGTGAGATTGATCCCAACTAATTCTTCCTTTTTGGTTTGAGGAGGAATTCAAGATACAGTGGGAGCCATCCTGTTTAGACAAATTAAAAACCACTCTAAACATGCAAGAGCATCATGCTGAGTGTTTCTTCTCTCTCTCCTAATTGCAGCGACCAATCGTCATGACCGGACTTAAGTTACTTCTAGATTGAAACATACTGAAAGGGCCAAACTACAAAGATTGGCTCAGGAATGTCAAAATGGCAATCACTTAGGACAAGCTGGGGTATCTCCTTACCACCAAAGCTCTCCCTGTCCCAGGTCCCACCTCCAGCGTCGCGGATAAGGAAATCCGTAAGACTTGGGAGATCGATTGCGCGAAGGCCAAGTGCCTCGTGCTTGCCTCTATGGACAATGAACATCAGAGGAGGCACAAGAATATGGACCTCGGATCCATATTTTTCCATACAAAAGAACTGTATGGAGAGCAATCTCGTATCGCCAGATACGAAGTGTCGAAAAAGTTGTTTTCGGTAAGATTGGCCATCGGATCATCGGTAGCGGAACACGTGCTTAAGATGATTGGCTTCATTGAGGAGCTCGCGGACCTTGGGACCACGTTAGAGAACGAGCTCTATACGGGCTTGATTCTCCAGTCCCTTCCTTCCACTTACGCCCAGTTTATCCTGAACTTCAACTTGCAAGGAAAAGAAGTTGAACTTCCGGAGCTTCTCAACATGCTGAAGAGTGCAGAGGGCACCCTACAGAAAGGTAGGGAAACATCCACTTTGTTTGTAAGAGGATCTTCCTCTTCTAAGTCCAAGGCGAAAGCCAAGGGAAAGAAGAAGAAAGCCCCCGCCAAACCAAGGGACGGTGTTAGTAAAGTGGATACGAAGGGAAAAGCAAAGGCAACAAAGATAGCGGGGCAGCTTGTGGGAAAGGAAGAATGCTTCTATTGTCATAAGAAGGGACACTGGAAGAAAGATTGCAGGGTTTGGAAGGCCAGAAACCAGGATCCGAAGCAAGTTGCGGCTTCGGCTTCAGGTGTGTATGTTATTGAAAACTGTCTTTCAATAAACTCTACTTCCTGGGTATTGGATACCGGATCAGGATCTCATATCTGTAATTCTTTGCAGGCACTGAGAAAGCGTAGGGTTTTGAAGGCAGGTGATATGACCCTCAGAGTTGCAAACGGAGCTGGCATGGATGCTGAGTCCGTGGGGGACTATCACCTGGGATTGTCAGATAGACACGTTTTGGTTTTGCGTAATTGCTATTTTGTACCCAATGCAACTTGTAATATCATTTCTGTATCTTTATTATCTAAAGAAGGTTATGAATTTGCATTTGTAAGCAATGTTGTAAACATTCACCTTAATCAAGTTCTGATTGGGTCAGGTACATTAAGCAATGGTATATACGTATTAAACCAACCACAGATTTTAAATGTCCAGAATACACACAAAAGAAAGTCTCCGAAAACAAATCAGACTTTCTTATGGCATTGTAGACTGGGTCACATCAATGAGAGAAGGTTGACGAAGTTACATACAGAAGGATATTTGGATCCGTTCGAATATCAATCATATGCAACTTGTCAATCCTGTCTCAAAGGAAAGATGACAAAGACTCCGTTCACTGGACACGGAGTAAGAGCGAGCGAGCTCTTGGGACTCATACACAGCGACGTGTGCGGTCCAATGTTTACACATGCGCGAAGCGGTTATTCTTACTTCATTACTTTTACGGATGACTTTTCAAGGTACGGATATGTCTTCTTAATGAAACATAAATCCGAAGCCTTTGGAAAATTCCAGGAATATAAGAATGAAGTAGAAAAACAAACAGGCAAAAGTATCAAGTCACTGAGATCTGATCGAGGTGGTGAATACTTAAGTGCCGAGTTCCTGGATTACTTAAAAGAGAATGGAATTCTCTCTCAGCTTACTCCTCCATACACTCAGCAACATAACGGTGTATCGGAGAGATGGAACTGGACCCTATTGGATATGGTACGTTCCATGATGAGTAACGCTGAGTTACCGCGATCATTCTGGTGATATGCACTAAAATCAGCTGCATACCTTTTGAACCGAGTTCCAACAAGACTGTGCCTACCACACCATATCAGATGTGGTGTGGGAAGAAACTCTATCTTAAGCACATTAAGACATGGGGATGTCCAGCTTTTGTCAAAAAGCAGCATGCGGACAAACTCGAGGCACGCACAGTACAGTGCAAGTTTGTGGGATATCCAAAGAACTCCAAGGGATAATTCTTCTATTGCGAAGAGGAACAAAAGGATTTTGTTTCTCGTCATGCCCACTTCTTGGAAACTGAGTTTTTGGAAAATCAGATAAGTGGGAGCGCAATAGAACTGGAAGAAATTCCAGAACCACGAGCTATTACTGAAAGCTTACTATAACCAGAAGGTTCGAAAGATCAGGACATTCCTGCGCCGCTCCGCAGGAGTAGTAAACAGTCTCATCCGCCCGAAAGATACTACGGTTTTCTCATAGACGGGGATAGAGAGGATTGCATCATTGATAGTGATGAGCCGACTAGCTTCCAGCAGGCCATTCAGAGCGTTGACTCAGTGAAATGGCTGGATGCAATGCGGACCGAAATGGAGTCCATGTACACCAACAAAGTATGGACGTTGGATGTTGCTCCAGATGGGGTAAAACCCGTAAGATGCAAGTGGATCTTCAAAAGGAAGATTGGTGTAGATGGACAGGTTGAGACCTATAAGGCTAGACTGGTTGCAAAGGGTTTTCGTCAAAGATCTGGTTTGGACTATAACGAAACCTTTTCTCCAGTGGCTATGCTGAAATCCATTCGGATCCTTCTTGCCATTGCTGCCTTCCACGATTATGAGATTTGGCAGATGGACGTAAAGACCGCTTTTCTAAATGGAAATTTAGAAGTGTGTGTCTATATGGACCAGCCAGAGGGTTTCATTCAGAGTGGGAGCAGCGAAAAGGTGTGCAAGTTGCTTAAGTCCATCTATGGACTAAAGCAAGCATCGCGGAGTTGGAACATCTGTTTTGATGAGACGGTCAAAGAATTTGGCTTTATTAAAAATCCAGATGAACCATGCATCTATAGTAGATTTGTAGCAAGAACTGTCGTATTCCTCGTTTTATACGTGGATGACATTCTCTTAATAAGAAATGACATTCCTATGCTACAATCTGTCAAAGGGTTCTTGTCACACAGGTTCTCCATGAAAGACCTGGGTGATGCCTCTTACATTCTGGGGATCCGGATCCATCATGATAGATCCAAGAGGATATTAGGACTTTCACAGTCTAGGTATATCGACACCATACTGAAAAGATTCAGTATAGAAGATTCCAAGCGCGGTAATCTACCGGCTTGTCACGGGATCACCCTCTCCAAAGAGATGTCTCCCAAGACTAATTTGGAAAGGGATCGCATGTCTATTATACCCTACGCTTCTGCAGTATGCTCTATAATGTATGCGATGTTGTGTACCAGACCAGATGTAGCTTATGCACTGAGTGTGGTAAGCCGGTATCAGTCAAACCCTGGGGAGAAGCACTGGATAGCGGTAAAGAACATTCTCAAGTACCTGAGAAGGACTAAGGAGATGTTCTTGGTGTATGGCGGAAAAGACCTCCAGATCAAGGCCTTTGCTGACTCCAGCTTCCAAAGTGACAAGGATGATTCCAAGTCCATGTCGGGTTATGTCTTTACCCTTAATGGAGGGGCGGTGTGTTGGAAGAGTTCCAAACAGGAAACCGTTGCTGACTCGACGATGGAAGCGGAATATATCGCTGCTGCAGATGCCGCAAAAGAAGCCGTCTGGATGAGGAAGTTCTTAACGGAACTTCAGGTGGTTCCGTCCATTGTTGATCCAATACCTCTGTATTGCGACAACAACGGGGCTATAGCTTTAGCGAAGGAACCCAGGTCCCATCAGAAGTCCAGACACATCTTGAGGTGGTATCACCTGATCAGGGAGATCGTGGGTTGCCAGGAGATCGAGGTTCGGAGAGTTGCTACGGAAGATAACACTGCTGATCCACTCACGAAGGCCTTACCCCAGACTCAGTTCGAATGGCTGATCGAGATGATAGGTCTTCGATACGCCAGTACATGGCCTTAGTGCAAGTGGGAGATTGTTAGTGTATATGCCCTAGAGGCCATTACTGTATCATACTAGTTTGTATATTACTTAATGGAAGCTTGGGATATTCACAGTTGTATAGACAATCTTGCTCAAAATGGTAGTATGCTACTTGGTTTGTTTCTACTTTAATATGTGAATGTGTTTCTTTTAGCATATTGCTTATACATATTAGTAGAGCCCTTAGGATCTTTGCTTGATTACCAGCGTTGTGATGACAGTCACACTTTTGGGGGCTGGGTAATCCACAAGCACATCCTTATACAAGTCCATAGTCGTAGGACTATCGAGACAGGGCATCGATACTCCGGAGTAGACTAGCGTATGCGCTTCTCATCCGAGCATGGGAGACGGTCTGTCCCACAGCCATCAGTACGTCGTACTTGAGATAGTATGTGGGTGCTCGTTAGGTTACAAGTACACTGGACAGGACTCGTCGGGAACTGTTGGTTGGTACTATACCTATCGTCGGTTATCAGTTCGCAGGTGACATGAGTACAGCTTAGTCCGCTGACTTGACACTGTCACTTCGCCTCGAGTGTGTTCCCACTGTACTTTGATTACTACCATACCAGGGCTCAAAGGAGTCGAGCAAACAGGTAGTAGTTGGGTGCAGTCCTGAAGCACTTAGAGGCAGTGACGGTTAGACAGGATTCGTCTCTCCCGGTATTGGGAGTTGATATCGCGCTGTGTCATGGAGAGCCATTACACATAGTCGTCCCTGGCCAGGGCAAGCGAGATATACTGGTAGGTTTCCAGTGTTATCTCAGGGTGTTCTGGGCTACACTCCGACACGACTTTGTTAGTGTATATGCCCTAGGGGCCATTATTGTATCATACTTGTATGTATATTACTTAATGGAAGCTTGGGATATTCACAATTGTATATACAGTCTTGCAAAAAATAGTAGTATGCTACTTGGTTTGTGTCTACTTTAATATGTGCATATGTTTCTTGTAACGTATCACTTATACATATTAGTAGAGCCCATAGGATCTTTTGCTTGATTACCAGCGTTGTGATGGCAGTCACACTAGTGGGGGCTGGGTAGTCTATAAGCAACATCCTATACAGGTCCCTAGTCATAGGATTATCGAGACAGGGCATCGATATTCCAGAGTAGACTAAGTGTGTACGCTTCTCATCCCAGTTGGGAAGATGGTCTGTCCCACAGCCATCAGTACGTCGTACTGGAGATAATATACAGGTGCTCGTTAGGTTACGGGTACACCGGACAGGACTCGCAGGGGAACTGATTGGTTGGTATTACACCCATCGTCAGTCAACAGTTCCAAGGTGACATGAGTACAGCATAGTCCGCAGACTTGACACTGCTACTTCGCCTCGAGTGTGTCCCACTGTTCTTAGATTGCTACCCTACCACGGCTCAAAGGAGTCGTGCAAACAGGTAGCAGTTGGGTGCAGTCCTGAGCATTTGGAGGCAGTAGTGGTTAGACAGGATTCGTCTCTCCCGGTATTAGGAGATGATATCGCGCTGTGTCAGAGAGCCATTACGCAAAGTCCCTGGCCAGGGCAAGCGAGATATACTGGTAGGATCCAGTAGCTCCTCAGGGTGTAATGGGCTTCGCTCCGACACGACTTATACAGCTATTAGGGGACTGAAGCTTGCCGCCCCCTAGGCTTGATATGCGATAGTCCTAGACGAACAGATCGGACTGTACGGAGATTGTCACATCAGGCTCAGTAAGAGTTCGGATGGTTTTCCTCATCGGCCTTCTTATCGACATCTACCTGGGGACCGTTACGTACAGCTAGTGCCGCTTGCGGTCTGTGGTTAAACCCACTGTCAGCGTAGTGTCGAGTCTTTAGAGTCCCATACAGAGAGTTTCCCTGCTCCAGGCGAAATGATATAGAGGTCGTATGGTTTTACGACAAGGGTTCGAACGCGTATGTGTGTTTACGCGCGTACGACTTTTCGGATAGTTTTTACTAGCCGGCTTTGGTTTAAGCCAGATTCTAGTATCAGGTTATTGAATTTATATAGTCTAAAGTTTTTCCGTGTTTTCACGGATTGGAAGGGCATTCTCGTAATTTTCCGGGAAGCTTCTAGAAGAGTGGTGACTAAGGGGTTAAGGTGGCATAAGCATTAATTGCTTAATGACTCATTTGTGTGATTCATCCTTTGTATTAAATGATTCATTAATGAGTTAATGAGTTATATGATGAATCACACAAGATGAATGCATCAACCATGATGATTAATCATTTATATTATTTATTTGATTAATTGTTATGGTTGTTATATTCTAGTGAGTTCATTTTTCTTCTCATTCTTATGCTCACCTTCTCTCTCCTCAAGCTCATCCTCTCTTGAAACCCTAATCCTCCCCTCTCATGTGTTGAGATCAAGGACTAGATAGACTAATACATCCATAACCCTACTCTATATCCCCTAGGTAGTTTAGATTAGCACTTTGAGTAACCTAGTTATCTCAAGTTACAGATAAAGCTTGGCGTAGAAGCTCTCGGGTGGATCATCTTTGATTCGAGGAGGCCGTTGAGGTGCCGATGTTCCAAGGAGTCTACGAGGAGTGGAGGACCGCGATGAAGACCGGAAGGACAAGTAACGTGAGGTATAACTTCGAATCCGAGTTGTTAAACCTCTAGTAGATTGCTAGTAACGGTTTAGATACGATTCATGCGCTTAAGTCTGTGTTACGAAACTTTGATAATCGTTTTTCATATATTCCGCCTCCCCGCAAGTTCGTGGGGTGCGTGACATGGACTTACTGTGGTATCAGAGCCAACTAAACCAGTACTAGCTTGTTAGCAACTAATTAGAAGTTCGATCGACGGAAAACGCGAAAACGAAACCCCGGAAATCCCAAGTTTCTATTAATTTTAAACATGTCTGAAAAAATATTTGATATGCCTTAAAATTCACAGCAGGGAAATATAAGAATACTGGGAAAATATGAAGTTCCAACTCGGTTGTATGGCCGCGGATCTGCGGCAATAGAGTGCTTGTGCCGCGGATCCGCCGCCGAGTCAACTCCGAGTTGACTCGGATTTGCTCTGTAATTCTTAATTTTTGGTGTTTTGATTCTCTGTTTGTTCTGTTTATACCCAGGTTACTTCAGTGCTGCTTTGCTTTTGGGGTAGACACAGAATATGGTTATCGATCGATGTTCTAAGATATTTGCTAATTGGGTTTTTATCTATAATGTTTAATGTGGTCGTAAACCTCTCATAACTGCTAGTATGTCGGTTGGCAGGGGGTTGCACATTTCTGAAATGTTTGCTGTTTGTGTATATGAACTGTATTGGACTGTTGTGATGATTAGCCAGGGTTTGAGATGGGTTTAATATTCATTCATTCGATGTAAATGTAATATGATGTAATATTCTTTTGCGGGGCGCATCCAGGTTGCGGTTGTAGCCACCGTTGTATTATTTCTTTTTACTGTTTTTGCTCCTATGATAGACCCAAGGCGGGGTACACAAACTACCGGGTACTTTGAAGTGTTTAGTGGCCTACTCACTTTGTTGAAGGAGACCGCTTCACTTCGGATACTTGGCGGGTAGTTTGTCGTACCCGTAGGGGTCTAGGATGGGGTAATGGCTATTCATCACAACTGTGTAATCCGTCTTTTATTGCAGGCTCAAAGCAAATGCGGATTGCTAATAAATCCAATAAAGTTCATCTGTGATCTGGAATGCTTATTATTGCATCTGACGAATGTACGATATCTATATATGATAGCTATTAGACGTCACTTATGTTTTACACCCGCGCTAGCCCAGCCCCCGCTCTGTCGTTAGTTAAGTAACCTAACGGGTGATGACGGGACCCCGTGGCAAATGCGGATGGCATAAGAGGACGTGGTATTTTCGTTGTTTTTCTGCAATGATAGGATAAATGATGGGACGCCTTATTATAATGCAAAGAAAATAAACCAAAGTTGAATCGTTGGAAAAAATTTAAAAGAAATCACTCGGTTATTTTAAAAGATCAGATTTTTTAATTGCGGAGCTTTAACCACTCCTTTTAAAAAGTATCAAGTTCCTTCGATTATATCAAGTTCACTACGTTCACGGTTTTGCCAAAACCATTCGTAGCCCTCCGTCGTTTCATTTGGGTATTCAGTAGTATCCAAGCTATGTATATTTGGCCCTTAGTCAAAACATAGTATTTTGGTAGCTGCTGGGGTATTCATTTGTTGCATAGATAGATGCGTTGGTTTGGGACAGTCGTATTACTTTTCTTGGCCCTTAGTCAAGAGTATATACGGGTGGGTTCAAATTAACCTGGATAATGACGGGTAGAACTTGACATGTGACTTATGACATATTTGGCCCTTAGTCAAAGTCATAAGAGCATGGGGCAAAAATCCATATCGGGAATTTCTAAAGAAACTGAAATTTGCAGAGAGAGCATACCATTTTGGAGTTTGATGAATGTTGGTAGGATTCCTTCAACATTATCATACGATGATATTTTGGATCCCGATCCTACTGTGAGTATATACTACTTATCAGGAGATTCATCACTTAACGATCAATGCTATAAACCAAGTAGGTTCCTAGAAAGGTGTCAGCGGGGCTACACCCCTAGAGAAAAGAGGTTATTTAATTAAGGAACTTCGCGAAAGCATTGGAAAACCTCCCTCGAAGTATCGACACTGACCTAGCTGAACGGTTAAGCAAGTATTGTACGGTGAGAATAGTCCTGGCTAATTCCTCTTTTATGGTTTGAGGAGGGATTCGAGAAACAGTGGGAACCATCCTGTCTAGATAAATTAAAAACCAATCTAAACTTGCAAGAGCATCATGATAATAGTATTTTCTTCTCTCTCTTAAATTGCAGCGACCTTGTGACCATACATAGATTACATCTAGATAACAATTTGACTGAATCTGACTTATATGACTGGCAAAAGTCTGTCCAGATGTCCATTGCCTATGACACGCTGGACCACCCTATTACTACTCAAGATCTCGCCGTCCCAGGTCCAGTTTCCACTATCGCGGATATAGATATCCGTCAGACAACGGAAAAGGATAAAGCGAAACCCAAGAGCCTCGTGTTAGCTTCAGTTGATGGTGTATACCAGAAGCAGCACAAGAAGATGGACTTAGTTTCCATCTTTCTCCATAAAGATTTATATGGAGAGCAATCACATATCGCAAGATATGAGACCTCGAACGAATTAATTCAAGCAAGGTTGGATTTCGGGTCATCTGTAGGGGACAACGTCCTTACAATGACTAGCTTTAATGATGAGCTCAAGGACCTGAAGACCACGTCGGAGAACGGGTCAGATACTGACCTGATTCTACAGTCTCTACCTTCTACCCTGAAGGAAACCAGGGAAGTAAAAGGAAAGAGAAGGGCAAAAGTTTCGGGACTGGATATAGTAAAAGAGGGACGTTCCTATTGTTATGGGATTGGGCATAGGCAGAAAGATTGCAGGGCTTTTAAAGCCAGTAGCCAGGATACGAAGAATGTTGTGGCTTCAGCCTCAAGGGTGTTAGTAATTGAAGACTGTATGTCAATAAACTCTACTTCCTGGATACTAGATACTGGAGCAGGATCTCATATCTGTAATTCATTACATGCTTTGAGAAACAGTAGAGTTATAAAGGTAGGTGATTGGTCTCTCAGAGTTGCAAACGGAATGACAGTGAACGCTGAATCCGTAGGAGAATATCGTCTAGGTTTGACAAGTGGGCATATATTGATTTTACATAACTGTTTATATGTACCTAGTATGACTTGTAATATCATATCAGTGTCCTCACTTTCGAGAGAGGGATATGATTTTACATTCGTAAGCGATGTAGTTAACATCCACCTAAATCAAATTCTGATTGGGTCCGGTATATTAGATAACGGTATATACGTATTAAGTCAAGCTCAGGTTTTCAATATCCAGAACACTCTTAAAAGAAAGTCTCCAGAGATAAATCAGACTTTCTTATGGCATTGTAGACTAGGTCACATCAATGAGAGAAGGTTGACTAAGTTACATAAAGAAGGATATTTGAATCCGTTCGAATATCAATCTTATGCTACTTGTGAATCTTGTCTCAAAGGAAAGATGACAAAGACTCCATTCACTGGACACGGAGTAAGAACAAGCGAGCTCTTAGGACTCATACACAGTGATGCGTGCGGTCCAATGTCTACACATGCGCGAGGTAGTTATTCCTACTTCATTACTTTTACGGATGATTTCTCTAGGTATGGATATGTCTTCTTAATGAAGCATAAATCCGAGGCCTTTGAGAAATTCCAAGAATACAAGAATGAAGTGGAAAAACAAACAGGCAAGAGTATAAAAACACTGAGATCTGATCGAGGTGGTGAATACTTAAGTGCCGAGTTCCTGGGTTACTTAAAAGAGAATGGAATTCTCTCTCAGCTTACTCCTCCATACACACCACAACATAACGGTGTATCGGAAAGGAGGAATCGAACCCTATTAGATATGGTTCGTTCCATGATGAGTAACGCTGAGTTACCGCGATCATTCTGGGGATATGCACTAGAATCAGCTGCATATCTTTTAAACCAGGTTCCCACCAAGACTGTGCCTACCACACCATATCAGATGTGGAGTGGGAAGAAACCCTATCTTCAGTATCTAAAGATTTGGGGATGTCTGGCTTATGTTAAAAAGCAGTATGTGGACAAACTCGAGGCACGATCAGTATTATGTAAGTTTGTGGGATATCCAAAGAACTCCAGGGGATATCTATTCTATTACACAGAGGAACAAAAGGTTTTTGTTTCTCGTAATACCCATTTTCTAGAATATTAGTTTTTAGAAAAGGAAACCAGTGGGAGCGAAATAGAACTGGAAGAAATTCCAGAAGCACAAACTACTACTGAAAGTTTGGTAGAACCAGAAGTTCAAGAAGAACAGGACATCCCGACGCCACTCCACAGAAGTAGTAGGCAATCTCATCCGCCCGAGAGATACTACGGTTTTCTCATAGACGGGGATAGAGAGGATTGCACTATTGACTATGATGAGCCTACTAGCTTCCAGCAAGCCATTCAGAGCGGTGACTCGGTAAAATGGCTGGATGCAATGCGGACCGAAATGGAGTCCATGTACACTAACAAAGTATGGACTTTGGACATTGCTCCAGATGGGGTAAAACCCGTAGGATGCAAATGGATCTTCAGAAAGAAGATTGGTGTAGATGGACAGGTTGAAACCTATAAAGCTAGACTTGTTGCAAAGGGTTTCCGTCAAAGACCTGGTTTGGACTATGACGAAACATTTTCTCCAGTAGCTATGCTAAAATCCATTAGGGTCCATCTTGCTATTGCTGCCATCCACGATTATGAGATCTGGCAGATGGACGTAAAGACGGCTTTTCTAAATGGAAATTTGGAAGAGAGCGTCTATATGGATCAGCCAGAAGGATTCATTCAGAGTGGGAGCAGCGGTAAAGTATGCAAGCTGCTTAAGTCCATTTATGGACTAAAGCAGGCATCGCGGAGTTAGAACATCTGTTTGTTGGAGATAGTGCCCTCAGAGTCAATTATTGGATCACAGGCACATGGTTGCAATGATTGAGAGAGGACCTATCCCGGTAGGACAGTCTTATTCAAAATGATAGTATGCTATCTGGTTTATCTTTATCTTCGTGTACTGCTTTAGGTGACCCTACAGGTCACTATTGCACGTTGATAGAGCCCCTAGGATTCTTGCTTGACTACCAGCAGTATGAGGGCGATCATATACGTGGGAGCTGGGGTCTATAAGCAAATCCTTAAAAGGTCCCTAGTCGTGGGAGTTTCGAGACAGGGCATCGATACTCCAGAGTAGACTAGTGTATACAGTCGAGACCCCAACAAAGGGCAGTGGCCGATCTCACAAGCCAATGGTGTCAGTTGGTTCACCTAAGATATATACAGGTGCTCATTGGGCTATGAGTACACCGGACAGGACTCGCAGGGAACCTGCTAGTTGGTATTATACCTGATGTCAGATAGCAGTTCCCTGGTGACATGTGTACAGGTTAGTTCATCGTCTGAGATCGTCATTTGTCTCGTGTGAGTTCCCACTGTGCTTTGATTACTACCCTACCACGCTCAAAGGAGACGTGCAAATAGGTTTTAGTTGGGTACAGTCCCGAGCCATATGGAGGCAATGAGCGGATCTGCAGGGGTTCGTCTCTCCCGGTATTGGGGGTGAGGTCGTGCTGTGTCTAGGAGAGCCAGTACATGAAAAGTCCTTGGCCAAGGCAGGAGATTTACCGGTAGGTATTCCAGTAGTATCTCAGGGTGTTCTAGGATACACTCCGGCACGACTTGTACCGCTTTTGGGGGTCTGACTTTTACCAACCCCCTAGGCCCGCCATGCGATGCTCATAGACGAACGGACCGGACTGTACGGATATTGTCACTGACAGGCTCAGTAGGGTGTCAGGATGAGTTCGCTCATCGACGTCCCTTTTGGTCAATACCTGGTAGCCCGTTACGTATTGGCTAATACCTCTGACGTGCTAGTGGTTAAATCCACAATCAAAGTATTGACGAGTCTTTAGAGTCCCCCACAGACCAGTTTCTCAAGTTTCGGGCGAAACGCTGTAGAGGCCGTATGGAGATATGGCAGGGTTCGATTAGATACGTGCGGTATTGCACGGATCGTGATCTGACGGATTTTACTAGCGGGGTTTGGTTTAAGCCGGATCCTAGTATTAGACAGTGTAGTTTTATCTCTTTGCATTTGTATTCAATGGGAATACAAATGCGGGCATGTATATGCAGTCGCGGGGTTTTCCTGTAATTTATTACAGGATCAGTTTTCTGAAGTTGCCAGTTTGCATTCCGTTCCGGCCAGTATTCCTTTGTTCCTTCCCGGCCGGACTTTTCCGATGGAGAGGGTTATTTGCAGTTTGCAAATTAGCATTTGTGGAGGGGTTATTTGAGATTTGAATGATTATGATAGCATCTTTTAATTTCATTCTTTTCTTTCATCATTTCTTGCATTAAATGAGATAGGAAAGAATGAGAGTTGATGTGAGACTTGCTTTTGGGTGTGGTTGTCAATTCCATTTCCTACACTCACCTCCCTTCATGTTTTGATTCCTTTCCCCCCCACCATATAGCTTGGCCGGCCACATCCTAGGGAGAGGGAGGGTTTCATTTTTGATGTGTGGCATTTTCCTCATCTCATTTTCCTTGCTAGAATGAGAGTACCATATTTCTCCAAAGTTCTTCTCTCATTCCTCCATCATGGCAACTTCACAACCCCTAGAGACAATGGATTCTACATTTGCCTACAGCACTCCTTGGACGCGTCGGTTAGCTAATTTCGTGCCCGAGTTGCCTCGGTCCAGAGGTGGGAGCCCGTAAAAGAACCCGGCAATGTGGTGCCCGTTTCGACGAGGAGGCGACGACCGGAGATTCCGCGAGGAGATCGGAGTGGAAGCGAAGACCGAAGGACATGGATCGCTTGGTATAGCATTCTACCCCTTTTCTCATGTTTGCTAGTAGCTAGGTTAATGGCCCGATCCGGGTTGATAGTGCGCGGTGGTGCCGGTTTGCAAGTTTCGCAAAGTTGTTTTTCGTTTCCGCATTCCGGCGTCGGATTGACGGCCGGGGCGCCGCCGTGCACTTACAATGGTATGAGAGCCACACCATTAACCTAGTCTAGCTTGGTCTAACGTGTTTACAAGTTCGATCGAACGGATTTTCCGAAAACCCGATTTCAAGTGCATTAGTTTCTGTCGAATTTTTTTTAGCTCCAAAAATTTTTCAGGCCATTGCAGAAACACGTGCAGGGAATTATAAGCATTCTGTGAAAATTTGGTCGCGTGACGTCACCATTCCACCGCAGAACCGCGGCCAAACCCACTCATTGGCCGCGGTTCCGCCGCTACTTTGACTTGTCAACGCACCAAATTTTAACAGTGGGCTTCTGAGTTGAAATTGGGGTTTTTGGAATATTCTTTTTGGGCCCAGATTTTTTGTGAGTGCTACAGTAGTGCTTGGGGCCCACTTCGATAAATATGATCGATCGAGAATTTTAAACATGTTAGTTCACAGTATTTACATTATATCTGCGACCGTGAATGTCATTCGATCGGTAAATCCTGTCTAACTGCTATAGCCCTTTTAGACGGATTTGCGAACGTGACATTCACGTTGATGTTCTATGTTGTGCTGTGATGTTGTGGATTGGTCGTGGGGGTTAGCCTGGATACAATGTTAGTACAGTTTAGTTTATTATGTACATTTGATATTGCGGAGCGAGCGTCCGACATGTGGACTGCCGTCACTGCCTGTTTGTATATTATTCTTTTGGGGCACGACCGGGTCGAGGTCGATGTACCCGTTGTATGTATATTTTACTTTCTGTACTAGGATTACCCCGCGGAGGGGTGCACGGATAACCGGGTTCTAGAGGGCAACGGGCCCGCATATCATGGAGTTGAGACGAAGGGGGCTTTACTCTAGAATTGGCAAGGCTATTCGCCGCACTCGTAGGGGGTACAGGTTGACCCAAGGAGGGGTGCCCAAGTTACCGGATTCCGTGAAGTGCTGGGTGGTCCATTCACGTTGCTGAAGGGGGCTGCCTCGCTTCAGGTTTTAGCGGGTAACTTGCCGCGCCCGTAGGGGTCTAGGATTTCATTATGCACGCTATCCACACGACCAGGGGAACGTCGGGTTTCAGTAGCGGCTCTGTGAAACCCGGGGATCCCAGATATCTGTATTGTTCTGTGATGCTTATTATATTTCTGTGATGTTGCATTTTATCACGCCTTGAGCAAAATATTATATATTGATATATATACTAGTAGATGTTGTATATGTTTTGCATCCGCGCTAGTCCAGTCCCCGCTCTGTCGTTAGTTAAGTAACATAACGGGTGATGACGGGACCCAGTGGCGAATGCGGATGGCATATACGTACATCATTATTTTCGTTCTTTTGTGGTGTGATCAATTGATGGGACTGCGTTGATTCGGATCAATGCAAGATAAACAAACCTATTCTGATGTTGTTGGAACACTTTTTCAAAAAGCTGTTATTGCAAGGGCGTTCTCTTTTGTTTTGCATCGTGGTATTCAGTTGGAATATCCTACTCCTCAGTCAACGAGGCAAGGGCCGAGATCCCTTCACCGGGAGTGACCCCTTGGACAAAAGTTTGCGTCAGGGCAATAACTTCACTATAGCCGATTACTTTTGCTTTGCATCGTGGTATTCAGTTGGAATATCCTGCACCTCATTCTACGGGGAAAGAGCCGAGATCCCTTCACCGGGAGTGACCTCTTTAGCAAAGGTTTTCGCCACTATATTTTTATAAAGCTATCAGTTCCTTCAACGATATCAAGTTCATTACGTTAAAGGTTTTCACCAGAAACCATTCGTAGCCCTCCGTCATTTTAGAACGGTAGCACTTAGTATTCATGCTATGTATGTTGGCATTCGTCAAGGCATAGTGTATGGTAGCTATTTGTTACTTTTCTGCAGCATAGATAGATGCGTTGGTTTGGGACAGTCGTACTACTATTTTGGCCTTCGTCAAGGGTATGTACGGGTGGGTTCAAATTAACCTGGATAATGACGGGTAGAACTTGACATGTGACTTATGATATGTTGGCCTTCGTCAAGGTCATAAGAGCATGGGGCAAAAATCACATCGGGAGTTTCTAAAGAAACTGAAACTTGCCAGATATGCGCATACCTTCTGGAGTGTGATAACGTGAGCGGATTCCGTCACGTTATCATGCGATGATAGTTGGATCCCGATTCCCACTGATGAGTTGGTTTACTCCTCGGGTGATCCCGACTAATTCTTCTTTCAGGTTTGGGGAAGAATTTGACGTTACAGTGGGAGGTTTCCAGATTAGATAAAGTGATAACCATTCTGATCTAGGTTAGAGTGCACGCTGAGTGTTTCTTTTCTCTCTCTCTTTGGCAGCGACCATGACCCGACCCTAGACTATGACTCAGTGACCAAGTTGACCGAACCTTCTTATAAGACTGGCTTTTGGATTGTCAGAGTTGCATACCTCATTGCCACTCCTACTTTTACCCTTTTCTCCAGGACACCCCATATTACTACGAACGTTCACTTCCATTGGACAAAACCATCGTATGGTTATATACGAACTTGAAGGAACTCGAGGATGGTTTCCGGTTCTGGAGAAAACGAATAGGACTATTCAGTTGTCTTTTCCTTTTACCTTCTCTCATGTTGCGAGTGCTCCTTAGATTAAGACAGTACACCTATTACGCAAATTGGATAGTCTTCTTCCAAACCATAGGCTGGTGTCGACCGGTAGGGAATGAAGAAAGCCAATTAGCCTAAACGATGTACAGAAGGTATTAAGTTAAGACAAAGAAAGGGATTAGTAAGAGGGCAAAGTAAATTGCGACTGCTATTCACGACCAAACCAAATATTTCTTCGCTAATCATAAATCACCTTTTTATTTCTCCAGGACACTCCGTATCACTATGAAGATCCATAGTTTATTGGATACTCCATCGTATGGTTATATACGAACTCGAAAGGAACTTGTTCCAGTTCGGGGATGGATTCTGGTTCAGGAGAAATAGGAATAAGGTTTATTCGGTTGTCTTTTATCTTCACCTTCTCTCGCATTGCGAGTGCTCCTAGGATTAGGACAGTACACCCATTATGCTTATTGAATAGTCTTCTTCCAAACCATAGGCTGGTGCCGAACGGTAGGGAAGGAAGAAAACCATTTGGCCTAAAGGGGTGTACAGAAGGTAATGACTAAAGACATATAAAGGGATTTGGACAGATGGCAAAGAGATATACGGTTACAGTTGTGAATCTGGATAATGGAAGAGGCATTACTAGGAATACCAGTATACCCCATCGAAACATTTCAATGTTTCAGTTTCACTGTGTACTGTTAAAAGAAAACTGATTTCCCAATTAGACACTTGCTCCAGGGTATGTATTTACCAGGTTTGATTCTCACATCTGTATGGTTTTACAGATGATGAGTGGGAGTAAGTTATTGGGAATTAGGTGATCATCCTCATTATATCGGGATTCGTTGTAATTGGTGATATTTGAGGAAGTCACTTGGATTGTTTGCCAGACAGCAAATATTTGGTTTTGAATATCCGTTGTTATGCACCAATTTCAAATTGATATATCTGTACGTCTATTTTTATAGAGTGCGATGTACCCTTTTGAAATTATGTCTATGACATTTACCTATATCAGTGGATGGTTAGGTAAGGAGCATTAAATGGAGATGTAATTCTTCTTAACCATAAGTACAGTTTTCAACCTACGACACACAGGGCATGAGTTATTAAACTCAAGGGACTTATACAGAGTATTGTATATTGTACAGTGTCCATTAGGACAGAGGGGTTGGTCCTCGTACTATATTCTGTTTACTTATGACTTCTCTAGTTCTTAAACATGTGTTTCATAGAAATGCAAGGTCTAAGTTTTGAGGAGTTATAGGTATAAGAATAAAGTAGAGAACCAGATGTTGCAAGTATCAGGATTCTTCAAGGTGATCGAAGATGTAGATACTTGTGTATTGTATTCAGTTGATAGTAATGGTTAAGAGAACATGCTTCTCTTTCAGGTTACTCATAATTGGAAGTTCTCCTAAGTTGAGTAACGCTGATCGGCCTCCTTCCATTTAGGTGACATGCACTGGAGACAGCTGCATGATTTGAATCTAGTTCAATTAAATCAGTGCCTCTGTTTCTGTATTGGATATAGAACAGTTCATATCTTGACATTGTTAAGATACGGGGAGTTGTCCGGCTTATGCTTAAAACCAGACTCCGGATAACTCAAGGCACGTTTCTGTAATGGCTGTTTGCGGGTTGACCCGGGCTATGACGAGGGTTGATATTCTACCATCTGGAAGATCAATAGTGATATTGTTCTTGACTCGCCACAGTTTTAATAAAAATGGATTTTTTCAGAAAACAGTAGTGGGAGTATGGTAGAACTGGAAGTGATTCCAGAACCGCAAACGATTACTGATGTTTTGATAAGAACCTAAAGATTCAATCTGGTTTGACATTCCATTGGCCACTCCGCAGATAAAGTGGGTAACCTCAGGCACCCGAGAGGTACTTCGGTATGCTTAAGGACGGTGGCAGGGAGGTTCTTGTTTACCCAGACTTGCCATTGCTGTTGTTCCAGACTATGAGACCCGGCAGGAGGATGAGTATAGCGTCGTTCTAAACTATCTTTAGAAGTGTACGTCTATATGACTCTGCCAGAGGGTTGTCGTAGTCAGTGGGAGCAGCGGAAGCATTGGTGGACAGGTGGCTTATGTCTATTTACAGACTAAAGCGAATACAGCGGAGATAGATCATCTATTTCTGATGTGACAGTCATAGGTTTGACTTCATCAGAATAGGGGATGGATCTGTTAAGAAGGTAGTAGGGTGTGATGTCCTGGTATCTGGATGACATACACAGAGTAGGAAGTGATATTCCTATACTATGATCAGTTATACTTTGGTCGTCACACAGTGGTTTCTCCACATAGGACTTGGATATTACATCAGACATTCTGGTTACTAGATCTAAATTTGGGTGGTTTCCTAATCTGGGTACCTTGACAGCATTCTAAGAGTATTTAGAATGGACGACTCCTAGCATGGTGGTGTACCTACAGGTAATGGAGTCACCCTCTCTAAAGGTGTCTTACAGACTAAAGGGGAGAGGGATGTGCATGATTGGCAGATCACTTGCTTAGGAAATTGAGTCAATCATAAGATGTCAAGTACCACACCAGATGTTGTTTTTGCAGTAGGTGCAATGAGTTGATATTAATCCAATCCTGGAGAAACATTCGGAAGCAGTTTTAGAACATAAGTGAATGTTCTAGGGATATGATAACGGCAGCCTCCTTTAGGAGACGGTTATCATTCCAGGCTTCCAAGGTGACCTGGATGGCAAAGTGGCTGTCAGAGTTATAGTTTTCCCTCTGACGAGGGGCGGTATTTTGGACAGGTGGACCAGGTGGATACTGAGGGAAGGCATGGCGCAGGATACTGATTAAGTTCAGTTGACGATACAGTCTAAGAATTTTGGATTTGGAGTTCATTTATGAGTTAGGTCCCATCAGATATCCAGACATATTTTAAGACAGATATTGCTCATTTCGGGAGATGGGTTTCTCCGCGAACTTGAGATAAAGAGAGACATAGAAAGAAACATCAGAGCGGATCCACTCACTGAGGCTATTCCTCGAACGCAATAGTTTCGCAAACGAGCTTTGTGAGACTGGTTAGTAAAGGAGTTGGGTGTTCGGTATCACACGGGCTGTGAGTATGCGACATCGTAATAATTAGCCTTGAGTGCAAGTGGGAAATTGTTGGAGATAGTGCCCTCAGAGTCAATTATTGGATCACAGGAACGTGGTTGCAATGATTGAGAGAGGACCTATCCCGGTAGGACAGTCTTACTCAAAATGATAGTATGCTATCTGGTGTATCTTTATCATCGTGTACTGCTTTAGGTGACCCTACAGGTCACTATTGCACGTTGATAGAGCCCCTAGGATTCTTGCTTGACTACCAGCAGTATGAGGGTGATCATATACGTGGGAGCTGGGGTCTATAAGCAAATCCTTAAAAGGTCCCTAGTCGTGGGAGTTTCGAGACAGGGCATCGATACTCCAGAGTAGACTAGTGTATACAGTCGAGACCCCGACGAGGGGCGGTGGCCGGTCTCACAAGCCATTGGTGTCAGTTGGTTCACCTAAGATGTATACAGATGCTCATTGGGTTATGAGTACACCGGACAGGACTCGCCGGGAACCTGCTAGTTGGTATTATACCTGATGTCAGATAGCAGTTCCCTGGTGACATGTGTACAGGTTAGTTCATCGACCTGAGATCGTCATTTGTCTCGTGAGTTCCCACCGTGCTTTGATTATTACCCTACCACGCTCAAAGGAGACGTGCAAACAGGTTTTAGTTGGGTACAGTCCCGAGCCACATGGAGGCAGTGAGCGGATCTGCAGGGGTTCGTCTCTCCCGGTATTGGGGGTGTGGTCGCGCTGTGTCTAGGAGAGCCAGTACATGAAAAGTCCTTGGCCAAGGCAGGAGATTTACTGGTAGGTATTCCAGTAGTATCTCAGGGTGTTCTGGGCTACACTCCGACACGACTTGTACCGCTTTTGGGGGTCTGACTTTTACCAACCCCCTAGGCCCGCCATGCGATGCTCATAGACAAACGGACCGGACTGTACGGATATTGTCACTGACAGGCTCAGTAGGGTGTCAGGATGAGTTCGCTCATCGACGTCCCTTTTGGTCAATACCCGGTAGCCCGTTACGTATTGGCTAATACCTCTGACGTGATAGTGGTTAAATCCACAACCAAACTATTGACGAGTCTTTAGAGTCCCCCATAGACCAGTTTCTCAAGTTTCGGGCGAAACGCTGTAGAGGCTCTATGGAGATATGGCAGGGTTCGATCAGATACGTGCGGTATTGCACGGATCGTGATCTGACGGATTTTACTATCGGGATTTGGTTTAAGCCGGATCCTAGTATTAGACAGTGTAGTTTTGTCTCTTTGCATTTGTATTCAGTGGGAATACAAATATGGGCATGTATATGCAGTCGCGAGGTTTTCCTGTAATTTATTACAGGATCAGTTTTCTGAAGTTGCCAGTTTGCATTCCGTTCCGGCCAGTATTCCTTTGTTCCTTCCCGGCCGGACTTTTCCGATGGAGGGGGTTATTTGCAGTTTGCAAATTAGCATTTGTGGAGGGGTTATTTGAGATTTGAATGATTATGATAGCATATTTTGATTCCATTCTTTTCTTTCATCATTTCTTGCATTAAATGAGATAGGAAAGAATGAGAGTTGATGTGAGACTTGCTTTTGGGTGTGGTCACCAATTCCATTTCCTACACTCACCTCCCTTCATGTTTTGATTCCTTTCCCCTCCCCACTATATAGCTTGGCCGGCTACATCCTAGGGAGAGGGAGGGTTTTATTTTTGATGTGTGGCATTTTCCTCATCTCATTTTCCTTGCTAGAATGAGAACACCATATTTCTCCAAAGTTCTTCTCTCATTCCTCCATCATGGCAACTTCACAACCCCTACAGACAATGGATTCTACTCTTGCCTACAGCACTCCTTGGACGCGTCGGTTTCGCGCCCGAGTTGCCTCGGTCCAGAGGTGGGAGCCCGTAAAAGAACCCGGTGATATGGTGGCCGTTTCGACGAGGAGGCGACGACCGGAGATTCCGCGAGGAGATCGGAGTGGAGGCGGAGACCGAAGGACACGGATCGCTTGGTATAGCATTCTACCCCTTTTCTCATGTTTGCTAGTAGCTAGGTTAATGGCCCGATCCGGGTTGATAGTGCGCGGTAGTGCCGGTTTGCAAGTTTCGCAAAGTTGTTTTTTGTTTCCGCATTCCGGCGTCGGATTAACGGCCGGGGCGCCGCCGTGCACTTACACTGTTTTGATGATGCTGTCAAAGAATTTGACTTTATCAAAAATCCAGATGAACCATGCATATACAGTAAGATTGTAGGGAGAGCTGTAGTATTCCTCGTCTTGTACGTGGATGACATTCTCCTAATAGGAAATGATATTCCTATGTTACAGTCAGTCAAAAGATTCTTATCACAGAAATTCTCCATGAAAGACCTGGGTGATGCCACCTATATTCTGGGGATCCGGATCTATCGTGATAGATCAAAGAGGATGTTTGGACTTTCGCAGTCCAGGTACATAGACACCATAGTGAAAAGATTCTGTATGGATGATTCTAAGCGCGGGAACCTACCGGCTTGTCACGGAATCACCCTCTCCAAAGAGATGTCTCCCAAGACTGATTTGGAAAGGGATCACATGTCGATTATACCCTACGCTTCTGCGGTAGGCTCTATAATGTATGCGATGTTATGTACCAGACCAGATGTAGCATACGCATTGAGCGTAGTAAGCCGGTATCAAGCAAACCCAGGGGAGAAGCACTGGATAGCAGTAAAGAACATTCTCAAGTACCTGAGGAGGACTAAGGAGATGTTCTTGGTGTATGGCGGAAAAGACCTCCAGATGGAGGCCTTTGCCGACTCCGGCTTCCAGAGTGACAAGGATGACTCTAAATCCATGTCGGGTTATGTCTTTACCCTCAATGGAGGGGCGGCCTGTTGGAAAAGTTCCAAACAGGAGACCGTTGCTCACTCAACGATGGAAGCAGAGTACATAGCTACTTGCGATGCCGCAAAAGAAGCTGTCTGGATGAAGAAGTTCCTCACAGAACTTCAGGTGGTTCCTGTTAGTTATATGTATGCCCTAGAGGCCATTACTATACATAGGATGTATATTGTAGTGGATGCTTGGACATATATAGGGAGGACTTTCTTGCTCGACATGATAGTATGCTATCTGGTTACTCTTTACCTTAACGTGTACATTGAATGTCTCTCTGTTACATGTTGGTAAAGCCCTTAGGATGTGTACTTGACTACCTGGACTATGATGCGGATCATACTAGTGGGGACATGGTAGTCCATAAGTACATCCTTCAAGGTCCCTAGTCGTGGGTATATCGAGACAGGGCATCGATATACCAGAGTAGACTAGCGTATACCTTCTCGACCCATACAGATGGGCGATGGATGATCCCATATCCATTGGTGTTTGACATCAGAGATGATATACGGGTGCTCAGTGAAGACTGGGTACACTGGACGGGCTCGCCGAGAACTCCCAGATGGTATTATACCTTACGTCAGATGGCAGTTCTCTGGTGACACTGGTACAGAGTAGTCTGTTGACCCGAGATCGTCATAGAGTCTTGTGTGGTTCCCACTATGCTTTGATTTCCACCTTACCACGTCCAAGTGGGCGTGCAAAACGGTGGTTTTTGGGTACAGTCCCGAGTCACATGGAGGCAATGAGCGATAGGAGGGGATTCGTCTCTCCCGGTATAGGGGGTTGATGTTGCGCTGTGTTCGATTGGATATAACCGGAAATCCCTGGCCAGGGTTGCTGAGATTTACTGGTAAGTGTTACCTGTAGTTTCTCGAATTGTTATAGACCTCAAATCGACACGACTTATCGAGCTATTGGGGTCTGACGTTTACCACCCCTAGGCGAGATATGCGACATATCAGACGAACAGACCGGACTGTACGGTAAGTGTTACTGGTTGGATTCACAGGAGTATGAGCGGGCTTGCTCGTCGATCTTCTGATCGCTCAATACCCGGGTGGCCGTTACGTTTAGCAGACCGCTTGCGGCTTGTGGGTGTTTGATATGATCATCACCTGCTGCCGGCGTATTGACGAGTCTTTAGAGTCCTACACAGAGGTTTCCTAGCTCAAGCGAAATGAAATAGGAGCGCATATGAGATATGTGCGGGACCGAGAATAATGCGTGTATGTGATACCGTATTCTATTCTCACGATGAAAATATCGATTGGTTGTATGCGATATAACCTAGTTATTGAATCAAGGATTGATTCGATAAGCCGATACATAGGGTACTAGTCGGTTATATGCGATATGACCGGATCGTTAAATCAAGTGTTGATTTAATGATTTAATGTATAATTATATATTTGATATATTACTTTGCATTAACTAGTATTGGTTCACTTTAAATGGATTTTCTCACTTGCATTGCACGAGTTGTATATGTGATATACTTTTGTGCACTTGATTGTATCATGTTTGATGATACATAATTGCTAGGGTTTGTGTAAAGAATTAAACCTTGGTTAAGTAAATGGTTAGGGTTTTTATTTATTCATTCATTTATTGTTTTAATTTGGATTAAAAAGAAATGGATAAGAAAACAAAATGGTTGCTTTCTTTCTTGAAGCTTGTTGAAGCTTCATGAAGCTTTGACCAAAGTGACCATTTTGTCTTCATGCTTAACCCTAACCATTCATCTAACCTTAGTCAATTCTCTACACCTAACCATGGTTCATATTATGATAAGTATTCATTTTCTTTTGTATTTTAATTAACTTATCATAATTTTTTCTTCTTCTTCTTCTTCTTCTTCTTCTTCAAGATGAAGAAGCTTGCAACCATCAATGGTGATTTGATGAAAAGAGTGAGAAATCCAATTCTAAAGTGAACCCACCTCCTATTTCTTCATCCACTACCTCTTGCCAAGTAGTATAGGGTGTTTTCTTCACAAGTTTCATGACTTGGTGAAGTGGGAGCTTGATCTTGTGATGCCTCGACGTAGATCATCTTCGGCATCGTTGTCGATGACCTAGCCCGCCATTTCTCCGATGAAGCCAACGCTAGAGCCCGGGATTGGATTTGGACAGCAAGGGGACTTCATCATGGAGCAATGGAGGTGGAGAACCGGATCTACAAAGGTTGTATTTCCGTTCCCTTAGTTAAGTTGTTAACTAGTTGCTTGTTTCGCCTAAAATCTAGTTAACGATCCGTATTAGGGTTTCTCGGCACTTGTAAAATTTGAATTTGGCATGGTTCCTTGTGAGACCTCTAGTGTGTGCCTAGGAACCCTACAGTGGTATCAGAGCCTAGCTAGAGCCTTAGGCGATGCGTAGACGAAGTTTGAAAGCCGAACGAACCCGAAACCCTCAAAATTTCATGCTCTCTGGACTTTTTTCAAAAACTGGGTTTTTTCCAGATTAGAAATGCTTACAAAATTCAGCCGGGAATTATAAGAATTACGGTGCAAAATTTGACAAAAGATACTTCAAGATTGCGGCGGAACCGCGGCAGAAGCCTAGCTTCTGCGGCGGAACCGCGGCAGAAGCCTAGCTTCTGCGGCGGTTCCGCGGCAATAGTGTGACGTCACCCTCCCTATTTTGCACAGTAACTTCCTTTATTCAGTGCTGAGTTCTCTGGGTATTTTTAAATATCACTCAAGAGTTGAGTTTTCTGGAGTGTTTTGGGAGTTCGCAGATTCGATCGGATTATCAAGCTTTGTCTATGTGTCTTTCCGGATAATTATTGAATATGTTAAAAAGTTCGACCGGATATAAATACCCAATCTTTCCCCTGCCGGAAAATTTCCAAGTGTTGGGATTTTTCCGAGGTTTAAAGACGTTCTAAGTAGTGCAAGTAACGCGATGGTCCCTCTAGAAGACAACAAACCTTAACTCGATTATGTGACCGTCTTGAACTGCCCTTTGAACCTTCGGGTTTGGGGCAGTACGGCGTGCCACATGTGAGGCGTTGGCTTGACCCTTCTACGGCTGGACCGTTGGTACTGAGGCACGAAGTGAATGTCTTTGAACTTATTTCATGAGTTGAGCTGATTCGGGAAAACTTGGGTGTTCGATTGTTCGATCGGAAAGTTTAACATTTTCTATCTTATTCGGAATGTGATACAATAATTGGAATTCACAAGAAGTTATGAGATAACTGAATGAATATTATAAACATAGCACTTTAGTCTCACTTGATCGGTTGCCACGGAATTTTGATGTGATCAAAAGTCCGTCGCAATCACGTAGCGTACGCGGATACTCGTCGGGTAAACTTAATAGACAGCCTCGCTCCATAGCCCCGACCAAGTGACTGTAGGAGAACCCCGTCGCCGAAAGCATCCGTTCGGGTGCTCGCGGCAGCGGTGTTCCGCCTTGGTGCACTTCGTCGACGGCGTCGGGGGTGCGGCCGCCTACTAAAGCTTGCGACGAGCATTCGATCAGGATGTCGGGAATCTTGTTGAATTACCCGACTTGATATTGAAAAGAGTTTTCGGTAATGAGACTGAAATGCGGGGTTTATAATTGTTAGGCATGTGATGTCTAAGGAATTCATTGGTTTAGGCATGCGATGTCTAAAGAGGTTGCGGATTCCAACTGTTGTAGTTTTACACTTTCTTTTCTGTGACCGTAAGTGTAATATGTGATATCGCCGGTTTCGTTGCTATATGTCAACGACAATTGGGATGCGCATATTTACTTACGTTGATGACATGTGATGTTATGTGTTGCTGGATATGTTATATTGGATCGTCGTGTTTGAATAGCCGGGGTTTTTTATGTGAGATGAGTGTTTTTCATTTTCATTCATGTAAAAACTTGTATGTAATATTCTTTTATTGGGGCACTTCCAGGTTGCGGAAGATGTCACCCTTTGTATATTATTTACTTTTCCGCATTAGGATAGACCCAAGGAGGGGAGCACAAGTAACCGGGTTCTAGGGTCCAGTGGGAGACCACCTCGAGGAGTCGAGTCCGGGTCTCCTAACTCTAGAATTGGTAGGGTTGCTTGCCGCTCTCGTAGGGGTCTAGGGGTGTGGGTTTGGCTAATCATCACGACCGTGGAATCTGTGTTTTATACTAGCTCGTATTGAAAACACGGACGTCCTAGTATATCCAATATTTCATATGATTCTTCTGCTGCGATATCTGTGATGTGATCATGTGATATGTTCTGTGATGGATACAGTATATAGTATATATGATATATTATATAGACGTTGCTTATGTTTTACACCCGCGCTAGCCTTGCCTCGCTCTGGTGTTAGTTACCTAACCTAACGGTGCAGACGGGACATCGAGGCGAATGCGGCTGGCATAAGCGTACGTTATATTTATCTGTGATGTTTAGGTGCTTTAAATGATGGGACTTCATTAATGTGATTAATGAAATAAAAGAAACCTAAAGATGTTGTAGAATCGAATTTCAAAAATAAAACAGGTAGCTACAGTTCTTTCTTTGCACAGCGGTATATATGATATATCCTGCACCTTATTCGATAAGGAAAGGACCGAGATCCCTTCACCGGGAGTGACTCCTTTAGCAATAACGGGCAGATGCTACACACTCGGTTTGTCTTTTGATTGCTTTTAAGAGTTCTGCTTTGCACAGCGATATATATGATATATCCCGCACCTCATTCGACGAGGAAAGGATCGACGATCCCTTCACCTGGAGTGACTCCTTTAGCAAAACTAGAAAAGCTTCAAAAACACTCCATTTTAAAAACATTTGATTCTACAACGATATCAAGTTCATTACGCAATAGGTTTTCAGAAAAACCTGTCGTAGCCCTCCGTCATTTCAGATAAGTAGTAGTTAGTATTCGTGCTGCGTTTGTTGGCCTTTGTCAAGGCGCAGTGTGCGGTAGCTAACTGGTGCTTATCTGCTTATGCATATGATGCAGATTGGGTTAGGGTAGTCGTGCGACCTTGTTGGCCTTTGTAAAGGGTCGTGCCCGTGGGTTTAATTCAATCAGGAAATGACGGGTTGAACTTGACTAACATCCTATGGTTTGTTGGCCTTTGTCAAGGTCATAGGAGGTTAGGGGCAAAATATTATCGGGAATTTCAAGTGTTGAAATTTGCAATGAGATTGCATACCTTCTATGAGATAGTTGGATCCCGATACCCACTGCGAGTAATTGTTACTCCTGGGAGAGTTTTACACATTACAATTAGCCGATCAAGTAGGTGTCTAGAAAGGTGTCAACGGGGTTACGCCTCTGGGAAAACGAGGTTTACATTAATTAGGTTCGTGCGAAAGCACGGGGGACCTCCCTCAAAGTACCGACACTGGCCTGGCTGAAAGATTGGCGAACTTGTAGTGTGTAATTAATCCCGGCTAGTCTTTCCTTTTAGGGTTTGAAGGAAGATTTGATAAAAACAGTGGGAGCCATCCTGATTAGATAAAATAATAACCAATCTGATCTTGTAAAAGCATACGCTGAGTGTTTTCTTCTCTCTCTCTCCAGGTAGCGACCATATCACGCCTTAATCAAGATAATAATACGGATGTATTGACCGAACCCGCTTGTTATACTGAGCTGGGGAACGTTGGTCCCGCTCCAATTTATAATTGTTATAAGACAGAGCAGGAAATTGGGGATTACCAGAATTCCCATGCCGCCCAAACGAAGAGAGTGCATGCTGATGCATCATCTTCGGGTGTGTTCATTATACAGAACTGTTTCTCAGTATCCTCCGCATCCTGGGTATATGATACCGGATCAGGATCCCAGATATGTAATCTGTTGCATAGGGCTACAAAAAGGTAGAAAAAATGAGAACGGGTGATAAGTTTCATGAGACAGAAAACGGGGCAAGTGTTGCAGCCAAGTCTGTTGTTCACTATCACCCTGTATTACCAATACATTGATTCTGAACAAATGCTATTAGATACCGAACCTGATATACAAAATGATATCAGTCTCCTTATTAGTAAAGAAATGATAAAATTTTGTATTGTTGGATAATGTTTTGAACATTTCCTATATCAAAAGTTGATCGGATCAGGCACGTTATCTAAAAGCATTGATGTTCTAAATCAAACTACAGTTCTTAGTGTATAGAACACAAACAAGAGGAAGAGTTCAGATATGAACGAATCCTTCTTGAGGCATTGTATACTAGGTCATATCAATGCGACCCGACTGGCTGAAGTTACATTTTAGATGCATATTTAAATCAGTTTGAATTTACATCTTGTGAAACTTGCCAGTCATGTCACAAAGATAAGATGACCATAGCACTGTTTATTGGAAACAGAGAAAGAGTTAGTAAACTCTTGGGACGATACATGTTGATGTATGTAGGTCCCCTGTCTACACATGCCAAGACCGGTTCTTTGTACTTCATTACATTCTTTGATGATCTCTTTAGATTCAGACATATGTTTCTGTTGAAACACAAGTCCGAACCTTTTAAGATATTCACAGAATATAAGTTAGAAGTAGGGAACCAATAAGGGTATAAGTATTATGTCCTTTGATGTGATCAGGAAGGAGAATACTTGAGCACGGAATTCCTGGACTATTCTAAAGGAGAATGAGATTCTATCTCAGGATTACTCCTCCGTATACACCATAGCACGATGGTATATCGGGGCGGAGCAATCACACCCTATATGATAAGGTGCGCTCTATGATGAGTACTACTGAGTTACATGTTTCCTTTTGGGAGTTATGCGCTTGAGAAGCTGCATACCTATTAAATAGGGTTCGAATCAGATCACAGCCTACCACTCCATATGAGATATGGTATGGGAAGAGCCCATGTCTTAAGCTAGTTAAGATTTGGGGTTGTCCGGCCTATGTCTAAAAGCATAATCCGGACAAGCTCGAGGCAAGGTCTGTTATGTACAACTGGAAAGGTTCCAGCTATACAAACAACAGCAGATGATTTGGTAGAACCAAAGGATTCAGTAGATTCCAACGAACCTCAGCCTCTCCGCCGATCTAGTAGGGTTCCTCACCCACCTGAGAGATATTTCGGTTTCTTTATTACAGTGGGAGCGAGGATTACATCATGAGATGATGACCCAACTAGTTTCGAGCTGGCCATCAGGAGTGGGACTCTGTAAGAATGGCTGGATGCTTAGTGATCTGAGATGGAATCCTTATACACCAACAAAGTATGGACTTTAGTTGCTTTATCTGAAGGGTTAAATCCCCATCAGGAGCAAGTATATCTTGAGAAGATTACTTGGTGTACATGGAAAAGTTGAGACTTTCAAAGGTAAACTTGTTAAAGGTTTGCATTATAGACCAGATATGGATCATGATGAAACCTTTTCTAAGGAGCTATGCTTAAGTCCATCCAGATCCTGCTTGCCACGGCTACATACCATGACTACGATATCTGGTGGTTGGGTGTCATGACAGCTTTTCTAAAATGATGTTTTAGAAAAGAGCGTCTATAAGTACACAGCCAGGGGACTTCGTAGACAGTGGGAGCAGCGGAAACGTGTACAAGATGCTTTATAGGATAAAGCAGGTATCGCGGAGATGGAACATCTGTTTTGATGTAATAGTCAAACAGTTTGACGTCATCAAAATGGTAGATGAACCTAGTATATACAAAAAGGTAGTAGGGAGTATGGTGATGATCCTCGTAGAGTACGTGGATGACATACTCTTGATAGGAAAGGAGTTTCCTATGCTACGCTCGGTCAATCTCCGCTTATCATAATGATTCTCCATAAAGGATCAAAGTGATACCTCCTAAATCCTGGGTTTTGGATCTATGAGATAGATCTAATTGGATGTTAGGATTCTCACTAGTTGTAGTGAGATGGTATCAATTAATCCTGGGGAGAATCACTGGAAGTGTTCCAGGGTGATAAAGACGACTGAATGTCAGTCGCAGGCATTGTCTTTGCCCTTAGTAAAGGGACGGTATGTTGGAAAAGTTCCAAGCTAGATACCGTGGCATACTAGACGATAAAGGCTGGATACATCGCTATTTGAGATGCTACCAAAGAGGAAGTCTGGGTGTATATTAATTCATAAGATGAACATCGTTCCTACCATTGTGAGACAATGGAGTTGTGGCTTATGCCTAGGAACGCCCGTCCCATCAGTGATCCAGACATATTCTGAGGCAGCATCACCTGATCATGGAGATAGTTGATCTCCAAGGTGATCGAGGTTAGGAGAGTAGACTCAGAGGACAACACGGCGGATCCACTCACAAAGGCCTTTTCCCAGAGAGAGACTTTTATGGGATGGTTGAGTATGAGATACTACAACCACTGCTATCAGATGGCCTTAGTGCAAGTGGGAGATTGTTAGTTATATGTATGCCCTAGAGGCCATTACTATACACAGGATGTATATTGTAGTGGATGCTTGGACATATATAGGGAGGACTTTCTTGCTCGACATGATAGTATGCTATCTGGTTACTCTTTACCTTAACGTGTACATTGATTGTCTCTCTGTTACATGTTGGTAAAGCCCTTAGGATGTGTACTTGACTACCTGGACTATGATGCGGATCATACTAGTGGGGACATGGTAGTCCATAAGTACATCCTTCAAGGTCCCTAGTCGTGGGTATATCGAGACAGGGCATCGATATACCATAGTAGACTAGCGTATACCTTCTCGACCCATACAGATGGGCGATGGATGATCCCATATCCATTAGTGTTTGACATCAGAGATGATATACGGGTGCTCAGTGAAGACTGGGTACACTGGACGGGCTCGCCGAGAACTCCCAGATGGTATTATACCTTACGTCAGATGGCAGTTCTCTGGTGACACTGGTACAGAGTAGTCTGTTGACCCGAGATCGTCATAGAGTCTTGTGTGGTTCCCACTGTGCTTTGATTTCCACCTTACCACGTCCAAGAGGGCGTGCAAAACGGTGGTTTTTGGGTACAGTCCCGAGTCACATGGAGGCAATGAGCGATAGGAGGGGATTCGTCTCTCCCGGTATAGGGGGTTGATGTTGCGCTGTGTTCAATTAGATATAACCGGAAATCCCTGGCCAGGGTTGCTGAGATTTACTGGTAAGTGTTACCTGTAGTTTCTCGAATTGTTATAGACCTCAAATCGACACGACTTATCGAGCTATTGGGGTCTGACGTTTACCACCCCTAGGCGAGATATACGACATATCAGACGAACAGACCGGACTGTACGGTAAGTGTTACTGGTTAGATTCACAGGAGTATGAGCGGGCTTGCTCGTCGATCTTCTGATCGCTCAATACCCGGGTGGCCGTTATGTTTAGCAGACCGCTTGCGGCTTGTGGGTGTTTGATATGATCATCACCTACTGCCGGCGTATTGACGAGTCTTTAGAGTCCTACACAGAGGTTTCCTGGCTCAAGCGAAACGAAATAGGAGCGCATATGAGATATGTGCGGGACCGAGAATAATGCGTGTATGTGATACCGTATTCTATTCTCGCGATGAAACTATCGATTGGTTGTATGCGATATAACCTAGTTATCGAATCATGGATTGATTCGATAGGCCGATACATAGGATACTAGTCGGTTATATGCGATATGACCGGATCGTTAAATCAAGTGTTGATTTAATGATTTAATGTATAATTATATATTTGATATATTACTTTGCATTAACTAGTATTGGTTCACTTTAAATGGATTTTCTCACTTGCATTGCACGAGTTGTATATGTGATATACTTTTGTGCACTTGATTGTATCATGTTTGATGATACATAATTGCTAGGGTTTGTGTAAAGAATTAAACCTTGGTTAAGTAAATGGTTAGGGTTTTTATTTATTCATTCATTTATTATTTTAATTTGGATTAAAAAGAAATGGATAAGAAAACAAAATGGTTGCTTTCTTTCTTGAAGCTTGTTGAAGCTTCATGAAGCTTTGACCAAAGTGACCATTTTGTCTTCATGCTTAATCCTAACCATTCATCTAACCTTAGTCAATTCTCTACACCTAACCATGGTTAATATTATGATAAGTATTCATTTTCTTTTGTATTTTAATTAACTTATCATAATTTTTTCTTCTTCTTCTTCTTCTTCTTCAAGATGAAGAAGCTTGCAACCATCAATGGTGATTTGATGAAAAGAGTGAGAAATCCAATTCTAAAGTGAACCCACCTCCTATTTCTTCATCCTCTACCTCTTGCCAAGTAGTATAGGGTGTTTTCTTCACAAGTTTCATGACTTGGTGAAGTGGGAGCTTGATCTTGTGATGCCTCGACGTAGATCATCTTCGGCATCGTTGTCGATGACCTAGCCCGCCCATTTCTCCGATGAAGCCGACGCTAGAGCCCGGGATTGGATTTGGACAGCAAGGGGACTTCATCATGGAGCAATGGACGTGGAGAACCGGATCTACAAAGGTTGTATTTCCGTTCCCTTAGTTAAGTTGTTAACTAGTTGCATGTTTCGCCTAAAATCTAGTTAACCATCCGTATTAGGGTTTCTCGGCACTTGTAAAATTTGAATTTGGCATGGTTGATGCCTTGTGAGACCTCTAGTGTGTGCCTAGGAACCCTACAGTTCCTACCAGTGTTGGTCCAATACCTCTGCAGTGTGACAACAACGGCGCTATAGCTTTAGCGAAGGAACCCAGGTCCCATCAGAAGTCCAGACACATCTTAAGGCGGTATTACCTGATCAGGGAGATCGTAGATCGCCGGGAGATCGAGGTGAAGAGAGTAGAGACGGAGAATAACATAGCTGATCCATTCACAAAGGCCCTTCCTCAGACGCAGTTCGAGAGCTTATTCGAGATGATAGGTCTACGATATGCCAGCTCATGGCCCTAGTGCAAGTGGGAAATTGTTAGTGTATATGCCCTAGGGACCATTATTGTATCATACTTGTATGTATATTACATAATGGAAGCTTGGGATATTCACAGTTGTATATACAGTCTTGCTAAAAATATTAGTATGCTACTTGGTTTGTGTCTACTTTAATATGTGCATATGTTTCTTGTAACGTATCACTTATACATATTAGTAGAGCCCATAGGATCTTTTGCTTGATTACCAGCGTTGTGATGGCAGTCACACTAGTGGAGGACGGGTAGTCTATAAGCAACATCCTGTACAGGTCTCTAGTCATAGGATTATCGAGACAGGGCATCGATATTCCAGAGTAGACTAAGTGTGTACGCTTCTCATCCCAGTTGGGGAGATGGTCTGTCCCACAGCCATCAGTACGTCGTACTGGAGATAGTATACAGGTGCTCGTTAGGTTACGGGTACACCGGACAGGACTCGTAGGGGAACTGATTGGTTGGTATTATACCCATCGTCAGTTAACAGTTCCCAGGTGACATGAGTACAGCATAGTCCGCAGACTTGACACTGCTACTTCGCCTCGAGTGTGTCCCACTGTTCTTAGATTGCTACCCTACCACGGCTCAAAGGAGTCGTGCAAACAGGTAGCAGTTGGGTGCAGTCCCGAGCACTTGGAGGCAGTAATGGTTAGACAGGATTCGTCTCTCCCGGTATTGGGAGATGATATCACGCTGTGTCAGAGAGCCATTACGCAAAGTCCCTGGCCAAGGCAAGCGAGATATACTGGTAGGATCCAGTAGCTTCTCAGGGTGTAATGGGCTTCGCTCCTACACGACTTATACAGCTATTAGTGGACTGACGCTTGCCGCCACCTAGGCTTGATATGCGATAGTCTTAGACGAACAGACCGGACTGTACGGAGATTGTCACATCAGGCTCAGTAGGAGTTCGGATGGTTTTCCTCATCGGCCTTCTTATCGACATCTACCTGGGGACCGTTACGTACAGCTAGTGCCGCTTGCGGACTGTGGTTAAACCCACTGCCAGTGTAGTGTCGAGTCTTTAGAGTCCCACACAGAGAGTTTCCCTGCTCCAGGCGAAATGATATAGAGGTCGTATGGTTTTACGACAAGGGTTCGGACGCGTACGTGTGTTTCGCACGTACGACTTTTCGGACAGTTTTTACTAGCCGGTTTTGGTTTAAGCCAGATTCTAGTATCAGGTTATTGGATTTATACAGTCTAAAGTTTTTCCGTGTTTTCACGGATTGGAGGGGCGTTCTCGTAATTTTCCGGGAAGCTTCTAGAAGATTGGTGACTAAGGGGTTAAGGTGGCATGAGCATTAATTGCTTAATGACTCATTTGTGTGATTCATCCTTTGTATTAAATGATTCATTAATGAGTTAATGAGTCATATGATGAATCACACAAGATGAATGCATCAACTATGATGATTAATCATTTATATTATTTATTTGATTAATTGTTATGGTTGTTATATTCTAGTGAGTTCATTTTTCTTCTCATTCTTATGCTCACCTTCTCTCTCCTCAAGCTCATCCTCCCTTGAAACCCTAATCCTCCCCTCTCATGTGTTGAGATCAAGGATTAGATAGACTAATACATCCATAACCCTACTCTATATCCCCTAGGTAGCTTAGATTAGCACTTTGAGCAACCTAGTTATCTCAAGTTAGAGATAAATCTTGGCGTAGAAGCTCTCGGGTGGATCATCTTTGATTCGAGGAGGCCGTTGAGGTGCCGATGTTCCAAGGAGCCTACGAGAAGTAGAGGACCTCGATGAAGACCGGAAGGACAAGTAACGTGAGGTATAACTTCGAATCCGAGTTGTTAAACCTCTAGTAGATTGCTAGTAACGGTTTAGATATGATTCATGCGCTCAAGTCCGTGTTACGAAGCTCTGATAATCGTTTTTCATATATTCCGCCTCCCCACAAGTTCGTGGGGTGCGTGACATGGACTTACAGAGTTGTACCGCTATTGGGGGACTGATGTTTACCGCCCCCTAGGCCCACCATGCGATATGCTCAGACGAAAAGACCGGACTGTACGGAGATTGTCACATTCAAGCTCCGTAGGAGTTCGATAGGTTTCACCTCGTCAGTCTTCTTATCGGCATCTACCTGGGGGCCGTTACGCACAGCTAGTGCCACTTTAATTAGGTCCATGCAAAAGCACGAGGAACCTCCCTCAAGTACCGACACTGGCCTGGCTGAACGGTTAGCGAAGTTGTAGACTGTAATTAATCCTGGCTAGTTTTTCTTTTTAAGGTTTGAAAGAAAAACTCGATAAAAGCAGTGGGAAACATCGATTAGACAAGATAATAACCAATCTGATCTATGCAAGAGCTTTCACTGAGTGTATTCTTTTCTCTCTCTTAATGGCAGATACCTATGACTGGACTCAAGCTTTTACTAGATAAAAACAAACTGAATGGGACCAACTATAAAGACTGGCTGAGGAATCTGAAAATCGCTTTGACTTATGATAAAGTATCATATGTCCTCACGGCTTCAGCCCCGCCCGTCCCAGGTCCAAAATCCTCAGTTGCGGACATTGAAGTCCGCAAGACATGGGACGCTGACTGTGCCACGGCAAAATTCCTCGCGCTTGCATCGATGGATAACACACACCAAAAGCAGCACGAGGATATGGACATTCACGGTATATTGCTCCATAAAAAGGAGTTGTATGGAGAGCAATCCCACGTATTACGATACGAAGCATCAAAGAAATTGTTTCAGATGCGAATGGCCCCTGGCACACCAGTAGGAGACCATGTTCTGAAGATGATAGCTCTTATAGAAGAGCTTGAGGACCTTGGATGGACGATGGACAATAAACAATATATAGATATTATTCTGCAGTCCCTTCCCTCCACCTTTGCTCAGTTCATAGTGAACTTCAACATGCATGGCATGGAGAAGGAACTCCCTGAACTTCTTAACATGTTAAGGAGTGCAGAGAGCACTATGAAGTCAGCAAGAACTCCCGTTATGACTGTTGGACAATCTTCTTATTCTCGCCCGAAAGCTAAGGCCAAGGGAAAGAAAATGAAGAAGCCCACCAATCCTAAAGGTGGAGTTAAAAAGGTGAAGGGAAAGGAAAAGTCCAAGGCTGGAGACTCGGGGAAAGGCGAATGTTTTCATTGCCACAAGACAGGACATTGGAAGCGCAACTGCACGGAGTACTTAAGTCTCAAGAAGAAGCATGGGGATGCTTCTGCTTCAGGGGCTGAGAAATAGCAAGGTTTTGAAGACAGGTAACCATACTCTCCGCGTTGGAAATGGTTCCAATGTACATACAGTCGCAGTGGGAGAGTATCACTTGGGGTTGCCATCTGGATGTATTTTGGTTTTGAATCCATGTTATTTTGTACCAAGTATGCTATGTAATATAATATCCGTTTCTTTGTTGGACAATGAAGGATATAATTTTGTATTGCAGAACAATATTATGAACATTCACCTGAATCAAATGTTGGTTGGGTATGGTACGCTTAATAACGGAATATATGTCCTAAATCAATACACAGTTTTCAGTATACAACACACTAATAAAAGAAAACTTTCAGAATTTAATGAAGCTTTTCTTTGGCACTGTAGACTTGGTCATATTAACGAAACAAGACTAAACAAGTTACACAAAGATGGATATTTAAACTCTTTTGAATATAAATCTTATGCGACTTGCCAGTCTTGTATCAAGGGTAAAATGACCAAAACTCCGTTTACCGGACACGGAGAAAGAGCTACTCAGCTCCTAGGCCTCATACATAGTGATGTATGTGGGCCAATGTCTACACAGGCTAGAGGCGATTTTTCATACTTCATTACATTCACTGACGATTTCTCAAGATTCGGTCATGTATTTTTATTAAAGCACAAGTCCGAAGCTTTCGAGAAATTCATTGAATATAAACAAGAACTAGGAAAACAAACCGGCTTGAGTATCAAGATGCTTCGATCAGATCGAGGTGGTGAGTATCTCAGTACAGAATTTGCAAACTTCCTAAAAGAGAATGGGATTCTCTCTCAGCTCACTCCCCCTTACACACCACAGCACAACGGTGTGTCAGAACGACGGAATAGGACCCTATTAGATATGGTCCGGTCCATGATGAGTGACGTTGAGTTACCCGTCTCGTTTTGGGGGCATGCATTGGAGACTGCAGCATTTCTGCTAAACAGGGTTCCAACCAAAACCGTATCTACCACGCCATATGAGATATGGCATGGGAAGAGACCATCTCTTAAGAGAATTAAGATTTGGGGTTGCCCGGCCTATGTAAAAAAGCAGAATCCGGACAAACTCTAGACACGGTCAGTCATGTGTAACTTTGTGGAATATCCAAAAAATTCTTATGGATATCTATTCTACCACAAAGAGGAACAAAAAGTGTTTGTTTCTCAACATGCCACATTCTTGGAAAAAGAGTTTTTTCACAGATAAAGATGATGGCAAGGTGGTGGATCTAGAAGAGGTTCTAGAGACACAAACTACAAATGACGATTTGGTTGAACCGGCTGTTGCAACAGAAACTGAAGAACTTCGGCCACTCCGTAGGTCTGGTAGGACTTCTCGCCCACCGGAGAGGTACTATGGTTTCCTCATTGATGGTGACAGAGAAGACTGTATCATGGATGATGATGATCCTACCAGTTTTCAGCAAGCTATCACGAGTAGAGACTCTGTGAAGTGGCTGGATGCCATGAGATCCGAAATGGAGTCTATGTACACCAACAAAGTATGGACTTTGGACGTTGTACCCCCTGGGGTAAAACCTGTGGGGTGCAAATGGATCTTTAAAAGAAAGATTGGTGTAGATGGGCTGGTAGAGACCTATAAGGCAAGACTTGTGGCGAAAGGCTTTCGTCAAAGACCAGGTTTGGATTATGACGAAACTTTTTCTCCCGTAGCCATGCTTAAATCCATTCGGATCCTACTTGCTATTGTTGCTCACTACGACTATGAAATCTGGCAGATGGACGTTAAAACAGCATTTCTAAATGGAGATTTAGAAGAATGCATTTATATGGATCAGCCAGAGGGCTTCATTGACAGTGGGAGCAGCGGGAAAGCATGTAGATTGCTTAAATCCATATATGGGTTAAAGCAGGCATCTCGGAATTGGAACATCTATTTCGATGATGTTATCAAAGAGTGATTTCATCAAAAATCCATATGAACCTTGTGTTTATAAGAAGGCTGTAGGAAGAGCTGTCACATTCCTCGTATTGTACGTGGATGACATTCTTCTGATAGGAAATGATATTCCTATGCCACAGTCGGTCAAATCTTTCTTATCACTAAGGTTCTCCATGAAGGACCTGGGTGATGCCACATACATCCTGGGCATAAGGATCTATAGGGATAGATCCAAAAAGTTATTGGGATTGTCCCAAACCAGGTACATTGACACCATCCTAAAAAGGTTTAGTATGGAAGACTCCAAGCGGGGTGCCTTACCCGCTTGCCATGGGGTCACTCTCTCTAAGGACTCTTGTCCAAAGACCGATGAAGAGAGAGCTCGCATGAGCGTTATACCCTATGCTTCGGCAGTAGGATCTATAATGTATGCGATGTTATGTACACGCCCAGATGTAGCTTATGCACTTAGCGTTGTAAGCAGGTATCAATCCAACCCAGGGGAGAACCACCGGATAGCTGTGAAGAACATTCTTAAGTACTTGCGAAGAACTAAAGAATTGTTCTTGGTGTATGGTAATGAAGATCTCCAAATGGAGGCCTTTACCGATTCGAGCTTCCAGAGCGATAAGGACGACAGCAAATCTATCTCTGGGTTTGTATTTACCCTCAATGGAGGGGCGGTGAGTTGGAAGAGTTCCAAACAAGATACCGTTGCAGACTCTACGATGGAAGCTGAGTACATTGCTGCAAATGATGCTGCCAAGAAAGCCGTCTGGATGAAGAAGTTCGTCTCGGAGCTAGGAGTAGTTCCAACCATTATTGATCCAATACCTTTGTATTGTGATAATAATGGGGCTATGGCGTTAGCCAAGGAGCCCAGATCCCATCAGCGGTCCAGACACATCCTGAGGCGTTTTCATTTGATCCGGGAGATTGTAGATCGCCGTGAGATCGAGATTAGGAGAGTAGACACAAAGAATAACACCGCGGATCCATTCACCAAGGCCCTCCCTCAGCCGCAGCATGAGCGACTTTTTGAGATGTTGGGTATGAGATACGCCAATAACTGGCCTTAGTGCAAGTGGGAGATTATTGGATATATGTATGCCCTAGAGGCCATTATATGATAGTAGATGTATTTGTACATGTATATATATTCAGTATGCATTCTTGCTCGACATGATAGTATGCTATCTGGTTCTTCTTTATCTGACATGTTGATTTGATCATGCTTTTATTCATTCATACATGCTGATAAAGCCCTGAGGATATCGGCTTGACTACTCTGATTATGATGGAGATCATACTAGTGGGACATCTGTAGTCTATAAGCATATCCTGGAAAGTCCCTAGTCGTAGGTATATCGAGATGGGGCATTGATATACCAGAGTAGACTAGCGTATATGATACTAGACCCATACGATGTGTGATGAATGTTCCCACATTCATTGATGTTTGACATCAAGATCATATACGGGTGCTCAGTGGTGACTGGGTACACTGGACGGACTCACCGAGAACTCCTATATGGAATTATATCGATCGTCGGATAGCAGTTCTCAGGTGACACTGGTACAGGTTAGTCTGTAGACCCGAGATCGTCATAGAGTCTTGTGTGTTCTCCTACTGTACTTTGATTGCCACCCTACCACGGCTCTACTGAGTCGTGCAAACAGGTGGCCGTTGGGTACAGTCCCGAGACACATGAAGACAATGAGCGATAGGAGGGGTTTCGTCTCTCCCGGTATTGGGAGTTGATGTTGTGCTGTGCCCGACTGGTTATATCAGTAAGTCCCTGGCCAGGGCTGCTGAGATTTGCTGATAAGTGTTATCAGTAGTTTCTCGATCTGTTATAGACCATTCACCAGCACGACTTATTGAGTTATTGGGGTCGACGTGACCGTCCCTAGGCTCTATATGCAGCATATTTGACGAAAAGACCAGACTGTACAGTAGTGTTGCCGGTTGGCTCGACGGGAGTTGTAACAGGTTCGCTTGTTTTCTTCTGATCGCTCAATACCCGGGTGGCCGTTACGTTTAGCTGACCGCTTGCGGCTTGGGGGTGCTTGATATGATCATCACCCTCTGCCGGCGTATTGATGAGTCTTAGAGTCCCACAAAGGAGTTACCTAGTCCAGGCGAAACGTTGTGGTGCGTGTATGCCATATGCGCATGGACCCGATTAAAATGCGCGTATATGATACCGTACATTGATCGGGCGGCTTGCTTTTGGTAGGGTCATATGTGATATGGCCGGATTGATAAATCTAGTGTTGATTTATCATTTAACCACTAGTTTTCTCACTTAAAACCTTTTCTTGGATGATGGATGTGTGCATGCATGTATGTTTTTCTTTCTTTCTTTCTTACTAGTTTCATGCACATATGGATGTGCATACATACATACATACATACATACACCCATCTATCATGGTTGTTTCCACATGGAAATGGTGGCAATATAAGACTCACACCATGGTTGAATATATGGATTATTATTTGATTTATTGTTTAAAACAAAATTAGAAAAGGAAAGGATAATTCTTGAGTTGTTTCTACACTCTTCTTTAACCTAACCATTCTCACCTACCCTTAACCTTGGATTAAACTTTCCTTATGTGTTTTAAACCCTAATTAAATAATAACTCAAAGGTTTAACCATGGTTTGAAGTGAGAAGAAATAAAATATATAAAGATATATTTCATTTTCTTTTCATGGTGATCATTCTAACTCTTGTTAAAAGAAAGCCTCCATCTTCTTCCTCCTTCAATATTTGCTCTCTAGTTTCTTCTAGTGAGTAAAATACACATAAAGAAAGGTTTTTGAAGTGAGAATCTTAACCACAACATCATTCTACACAAGTTTAGCCAACTTGTTTAGAGTGTTCTCTTCGATTCTCGAAGTTGCGAGCTTGGACGGGGAACTCCGGGTGGATCGTCGTGGACGTGAGAGGACTTCAAGAGGACCTTCTTCCAACACCCAAGAGACCAAGGAGTCCAGCAAAAGGGAGCTACAAAGGTTGTAGTCTCGAAACCCTAATTTTATTAGCTTTAAGTTCTGTAACCCTAATTTTCTAGGATCGATTCCTTTGCATGCTTGTTTAGCACCATCAAAATCCAAACTTTGAGACATGTGATGCTTCAAAACTCATTATAGGGTGCTAAACAAACCTTTCATTGGTATCAGAGCCGACCTAGAACATTAGGAGACGCTTTTACGAAGTAAAAATCCCGATCGGACAAAAATACGCCTTTTTTAGACCCTTTCTGGACAAATTTTAAAATCTGACCTTTTTCAGAATTAAAAATACTTAAAAAATACAGCAGGGAAAACTAAGAAATATGGTGAAATTCGATGCCATGAACAGTTCAAATGGCCGCGGAACCGCGGCAATTCCTTGCTTAGGCCGCGGCTCCGCGGCCGTACAGTGGTATCATTGCATGAAAATTACACTATAATTCTTATGTCTGCTAGTACAGTGTTTTAGGTATGTTTAATCTGAATATAGTACTGTATTTTCTGGAGATGGTTTTGGACGCGTAGATTCGATCGGAATTTTCATTTCGTTGTTTATCCGGGTAAATTAGAAAGTATTGAAGTGTTTGAACGAGTGTCATTTGCTCACTATTCACGGGGTTTAAATACTTTGGAGATACGTGCAAGTCTTTTTGTGGTGGACCCTCTAGAAGACAACAAACCTTAACTCGATTATGTGACCGTCTTGAACTGCCCTTTGAACCTTAGGGTTTGGGGCAGTACGGCGTGCCACATGTGAGGCGTTGGCTTGACCCTTCTACGGCTGGACCGCTACTACTGTGTCACACTCCGGATTTTTGAACCCTGCTCAAGTGTTGAGCTTTAGTGAATCTTGGGTACTTGATCGTTCGTTCGAAAACTTTAATACTGTCTGTTTATCTGGAATGTGATACAATATGTTGAATTCATATAGTTTAGGCATGAAATACGAAATATGTGATATTTCGCATTTATGATGTCTGAAGAGAATGTGGATTCCAAATATTGTAGTTTTACACTTTTTTTCTGTGACCGTAAGTGTAGTATGTACGATATCGCCGGTTTCGTTGCTATACATCAACGACAATTGGGGTATGCATACTTACTTACGTTGATGATATGAGATATTATGTGTTGCTGAGATATGATGTGCAGGATTGTCGCGATTGAATAGCCGGGGGGGTTTTATGTGAGATGAGAGTTTTATATTTTCATTCATGTAAATTCAAATGTAATGTAATATTCTTTTATTTAGGGCACTTCCGGGTTGAGGTTGTGTCACCAGTGTTGTATATTATTTACTTTTCCGCATTAGGATGACCCAAGGTGGGGAGCACAGGTGACCGGGTTCTGGGGTTCAGTGGGAGGCCATCTCGAGGAATCGAGACTGGGTCTCCTAAACTCCAGAATTGGCAGGGTCACTTGCCGCTCTCGTAGGGGTCCAGGGTGTGGGCTTGGCTATTCATCGCGACTGTGGAATCCATATTTTTTATTCCGGCTAAATACTAAATACGGACGTCCTAGTATATCCCACATTATATCTATGTTTCTGCTGCCTGTGTTCTGTGATATCTAAGACGAATGACATATTATATATATGATATATAGTAGACGTTGCTTATGTTTTACACCCGCGCTAGTCCCGTACCGGTATGCCGTTAGTTAAGTAACCTAACGGTGCATAAGGAACATTGTGGCGAATGCGGATGGCATAAGCGTACGTGTTATTTTCGTTTCTTTTCTGTGATTGGCTTAAGGAATTAAATGATGGGATTACATTAATGTGATTAATGTAAAGAAAATAAACCTAAAAAGATATTGTAGAATCGGATTTAAAAACCACTCGGCTATTTAAGAAAAAGCTATATTTCAAAACTGCGGAGGTTAAGCCACTCCTTTTGAAAACCATTTGATTCTACAACGATATCAAGCTCAAAGCGTTAAAGATTTTCTTAAAAATCATCCGCAACCCTCCGTCATTTTAGGAAGTAGAGTACTTAGTATTCGTGCTACGTTTGTTGACCTTAGCCAAGGCGTAGTGTACGGTAGCTAAGTGATGTCTTCCTACAAATGCATATGATGCAGATTAATTAGGACGGGCATATGACTTTGTTGACGTTAGCCAAGGGTCATGTGAACGGGTCAAATTAATCAAGAAATGACGGGTTGAGCTTGACTAGTACTCGTGATTTGTTGACCTTAGCCAAGGTCACGAGTATTAGGGGTAAAAACCACATCGGGAATTTCAATAGTTGAAATTTGCAATGAGATTGCATACCTTCCATGTGATGGTTGGATCCCAATCCCACTGTGGGCAATAGTTGCTCCTAGGAGAGTTTTACAGTTTACAATTAGCTAACTCATTAGGTGTCTAGAAAGGTGTTAACGGGGCTCCGCCTCTGGGAAAACGAGGTTTACTTTAATTAGGTCCATGCGAAAGCACGGGGAACCTCCCTCAAGTACCGACACTGGCCTGGCTGAACGATTAGCGAAGTTGTAGACTGTAATTAATCCTGGCTAGTTTTTCTTTTTAAGGTTTGAAAGAAAAACTCGATAAAAGCAGTGAGAAACATCGATTAGACAAGATAATAACCAATCTGATCTATGCAAGAGCTTTCGTTGAGTGTATTCTTTTCTCTCTCTTAATGGCAAATACCTATGACTGGACTCAAGCTTTTACTAGATAAAAACAAACTGAATGAGACCAACTATAAAGACTGGCTGAGAAATCTGAAAATCGCTTTGACTTATGATAAAGTATCATATGTCCTCACGGCTTCAGCCCCGCCCGTCCCAGGTCCAAAATCCTCAGTTGCGGACATTGAAGTCCGCAAGACATGGGACGCTGACTGTGCCACGGCAAAATTCCTCGCGCTTGCATCGATGGATAACACACACCGAAAGCAGCACGAGGATATGGACATTCACGGTATATTGCTCCATACAAAGGAGTTGTATGGAGAGAAATCCCGCGTATTACGATACGAAGCATCAAAAAAATTGTTTCAGATGCGAATGGCCCCTGGCACACCAGTAGGAGACCATGTTCTGAAGATGATAGCTCTTATAGAAGAGCTTGATGACCTTGGATGGACGATGGACAATGAACAATATATAGATATTATTCTGCAGTCCCTTCCCTCCACCTTTGCTCAGTTCATAGTGAACTTCAACATGCATGGCATGGAGAAGGAACTCCCTGAACTCCTTAACATGTTAAGGAGTGCAGAGAGCACTATGAAGTCAGCAAGAACTCCCGTTATGACTGTTGGACAATCTTCTTATTCTCGCCCGAAAGCTAAGGCCAAGGGAAAGAAAATGAAGAAGCCCACCAATCCTAAAGGTGGAGTTAAAAAGGTGAAGGGAAAGGAAAAGTCCAAGGCTGGAGACTCGGGGAAGGGCGAATGTTTTCATTGCCACAAGACAGGACATTGGAAGCGCAACTGCACGGAGTACTTAAGTCTCAAGAAGAAGCAAGGGGATGCTTCTGCTTCAGGGGCTGAGAAATAGCAAGGTTTTGAAGACAGGTGACCATACTCTCCACGTTGGAAATGGTTCCAATGTACATACAGTCGCGGTGGGAGAGTATCACTTGGGGTTGCCATCTGGATGTATTTTAGTTTTGAATCCATGTTATTTTGTACCAAGTATGCTATGTAATATAATATCCGTTTCTTTGTTGGACAATGAAGGATATAATTTTGTATTGCAGAACAATGTTATGAACATTCACCTGAATCAAATGTTGGTTGGGTATGGTACGCTTAATAACGGAATATATGTCCTAAATCAACACACAGTTTTCAGTATACAACACACTAATAAAAGAAAACTTTCAGAATTTAATGAAGCTTTTCTTTGGCACCGTAGACTTGGTCATATTAACGAAACAAGACTAAACAAGTTACACAAAGATGGATATTTAAACTCTTTTGAATATAAATCTTATGCGACTTGCCAGTCTTGTATCAAGGGTAAAATGACCAAAACTCCGTTTACCGGACACGAAGAAAGAGCTACTCAGCTCCTAGGCCTCATACATAGTGATGTATGTGGGCCAATGTCTACACAGGCTAGAGGCGGTTTTTCATACTTCATTACATTCACTGACGATTTCTCAAGATTCAGTCATGTATTTTTATTAAAGCACAAGTCCGAAGCTTTCGAGAAATTCATTGAATATAAACAAGAAGTAGAAAAACAAACCGGCTTGAGTATCAAGATGCTTCGATCAGATCGAGGTGGTGAGTATCTCTGTACAGAATTTGCAAACTTCCTAAAAGAGAATAGGATTCTCTCTCAGCTCACTCCCCCTTACACACCACAACACAACGGTGTGTCAGAACGACGGAATAGGACCCTATTAGATATGGTCCGGTCCATGATGAGTGACGTTGAGTTACCCGTCTCGTTTTGGGGGCATGCATTGGAGACTGCAGCATTTCTGCTAAACAGGGTTCCAACCAAAACCGTATCTACCACGCCATATGAGATATGGCATGGGAAGAGACCATCTCTTAAGAGAATTAAGATTTGGGGTTGCCCGGCCTATGTTAAAAAGCAGAATCCGGACAAACTCGAGACACGATCAGTTATGTGTAACTTTGTGGGATATCCAAAAAATTCTTATGGATATCTATTCTACCACAAAGAGGAACAAAAAGTGTTTGTTTCTCAACATGTCACATTCTTGGAAAAAGAGTTTTTTCACAGATAAAGATGATGGCAAGGTGGTGGATCTAGAAGAGGTTCTAGAGACACAAACTACAAATGACGATTTGGTTGAACTGGCTGTTGCAACAGAAACTGAAGAACCTCGGCCACTCCGTAGGTCTGGTAGGACTTCTCGCCCACCAGAGAGGTACTATGGTTTCCTCATTGATGGTGACAGAGAAGACTGTATCATGGATGATGATGATCCTACCAGTTTTCAGCAAGCTATCACGAGTAGAGACTCTGTGAAGTGGCTGGATGCCATGAGATCCGAAATAGAGTCTATGTACACTAACAAAGTATGGACTTTGGACGTTGTACCCCATGGGGTAAAACCTGTGGGGTGCAAATGGATCTTTAAAAGAAAGATTGGTGTAGATGGGCAGGTAGAGACCTATAAGGCAAGACTTGTGGCGAAAGGCTTTCATCAAAGACCAGGTTTGGATTATGACGAAACTTTTTCGCCCGTAGCCATGCTTAAATCCATTCGGATCCTACTTGCTATTGCTGCTCACTACGACTATGAAATCTGGCAGATGGACGTTAAAACAGCATTTCTAAATGGAGATTTAGAAGAATGCGTTTATATATATCAGCCAGAGGGCTTCATTGACAGTGGGAGCAGCGGGAAAGCATGTAGATTGCTTAAATCCATATATGGGTTAAAGCAGGCATCTCGGAGTTGGAACATCTGTTTCGATGATGTTATCAAAGAGTTTGATTTCATCAAAAATCCAGATGAACCTTGTGTTTATAAGAAGGCTGTAAGAAGAGCTGTCACATTCCTCGTATTGTACGTGGATGACATTCTTCTGATAGGAAATGATATTCCTATGCTACAGTCGGTCAAATCTTTCTTATCACTAAGATTCTCCATGAAGGACCTGGGTGATGCCACATACATCCTGGGCATAAGGATCTATAGGGATAGATCCAAAAAGTTATTGGGATTGTCCCAAACCAGGTACATTGACACCATCCTAAAAAGGTTTAGTATGGAAGACTCCAAGCGGGGTGCCTTACCCGCTTGCCATGGGGTCACTCTCTCCAAGGACTCTTGTCCAAAGACCGATGAAGAGAGAGCTCGCATGAGCGTTATACCCTATGCTTCGGCAGTAGGATCTATAATGTATGCGATGTTATGTACACGCCCAGATGTAGCTTATGCACTTAGTGTTGTAAGCAGGTATCAATCCAACCCAGGGGAGAACCACCGGATAGCTGTGAAGAACATTCTTAAGTACTTGCGAAGGACTAAAGAATTGTTCTTGGTGTATGGTAATGAAGATCTCCAAATGGAGGCCTTTACCGATTCGAGCTTCCAGAGCAATAAGGACGACAGCAAATCTATCTCTTGGTTTGTATTTACCCTCAATGGAGGGGCGGTGAGTTGGAAGAGTTCCAAACAAGATACCGTTGCAGACTCTATGATGGAAGCTGAGTACATTGATGCAAATGATGCTGCCAAGGAAGCCGTCTGGATGAAGAAGTCCGTCTCGGTGCTAGGAGTCGTTCCAACCATTATTGATCCAATACCTTTGTATTGTGATAATAATGGGGCTATGGCCTTAGCCAAAGAGCCCAGATCCCATCAGCGGTCCAGACACATCCTGAGGCGTTTTCATTTGATCCGGGAGATTGTAGATCGCCGCGAGATCGAGATTAGGAGAGTAGACACAAAGAATAACGCCGTGGATCCATTCACCAAGGCCCTCCCTCAGCCGCAGCATGAGCGACTTTTTGAGATATTGGGTATGAGATACGCCAATAACTGGCCTTAGTGCAAGTGGGAGATTGTTGGATATATGTATGCCCTAGAGGCCATTATATGATAGTGGATGTATTTGTACATGTATATATATTCAGTATGCATTCTTGCTCGACATGATAGTATGCTATCTGGTTCTTCTTTATCTGACATGTTGATTTGATCATGCTTTTATTCATTCATACATGCAGATAAAGCCCTGAGGATATCGGCTTGACTACTCTGATTATGATGGAGATCATACTAGTGGGACATCTGTAGTCTATAAGCATATCCTGGAAAGTCCCTAGTCGTAGGTATATCGAGACGGGGCATTGATATACCAGAGTAGACTAGCGTATATGATACTAGATCCATACGATGGGCGATGAATGTTCCCACATTCATTGATGTTTGACATCAAGATCATATACGGGTGCTCAGTGGTGACTGGGTACACTGGACGGACTCACCGAGAACTCCTCTATGGAATTATATCTATCGTCGGATAGCAGTTCTCAGGTGACACTGGTACAGGTTAGTGTGTAGACCCGAGATCGTCATAGAGTCTTGTGTGTTCTCCCACTGTACTTTGATTGCCACCCTACCACGGCTCTACTGAGTCGTGCAAACAGGTGGCCGTTGGGTACAGTCCCGAGACACATGAAGACAATGAGCGATAGGAGGGGTTTCGTCTCTCCCGGTATTGGGAGTTGATGCTGTGTTGTGCCCGACTGGTTATATCAGTAAGTCCCTGGCCAGGGCTGCTGAGATTTGCTGATAAGTGTTATCAGTAGTTTCTCGATCTGTTATAGACCATTCACCGGCACGACTTATTAAGTTATTAGGGTCGACGTGACCATCCCTAGGCTCGATATGCAGCATATTTGACGAAGAGACCGGACTGTACGGTAGTGTTGCCGGTTGGCTCGACGGGAGTTGTAACAGGTTCGCTTGTTTTCTTCTGATCGCTCAATACCCGGGTGGCCGTTACGTTTAGCTGACCGCTTGCGGCTTGGGGGTGCTTGATATGATCATCACCCTCTGCCGGCGTATTGACGAGTCTTAGAGTCCCACAAAGGAGTTACCTAGTCCAGGCGAAACTTTGTGGTGCGCGTATGCGATATGTGCATGGACCCGATTAAAATGCGCGTATATGATACCGTACATTGATCGGGCGGCTTGCTTTTGGTAGGGTCATATGTGATATGGCCGGATTGATAAATCAAGTGTTGATTTATCATTTAACCATTAGTTTTCCCACTTAAAACCTTTTCTTGGATGATGGATGTGTGCATGCATGTATGTTTTTCTTTCTTTCTTTCTTACTAGTTTCATGCACATATGGATGTGCATACATGCATACATACATACACCCATCTATCATGGTTGTTTCCACATGGAAATGGTGGCAATATAAGACTCACACCATGGTTGAATATATGGATTATTATTTGATTTATTGTTTAAAACAAAATTAGAAAAGGAAAGGATAATTCTTGAGTTGTTTCTACACTCTTCTTTAACCTAACCATTCTCATCTACCCTTAACCTTGGATTAAACTTTCCTTATGTGTTTTAAACCCTAATTAAATAATAACTCAAAGGTTTAACCATGGTTTGAAGTGAGAAGAAATAAAATATATAAAGATATATTTCATTTTCTTTTCATGGTGATCATTCTAACTCTTGTTAAAAGAAAGCCTCCAACTTCTTCCTCCTTCAATATTTGCTCTCTAGTTTCTTCTAGTGAGTAAAATACACATAAAGAAAGGTTTTTGAAGTGAGAATCTTAACCACAACATCATTCTACACAAGTTTAGCCAACTTGTTTAGAATGTTCTCTTCGATTCTCGAAGTTGCGAGCTTGGACGGGGAACTCCGGGTGGATCGTCGTGGACGTGAGAGGACTTCAAGAGGACCTTCTTCCAACACCCAAGAGACCAAGGAGTCCAGCAAAAGGGAGCAATAAAGGTTGTAGTCTCGAAACCCTAATTTTATTAGCTTTAAGTTTTGTAACCCTAATTTTCTAGGATCGATTCCTTTGCATGCTTGTTTAGCACCATCAAAATCCAAACTTTGAGACATGTGATGCTTCAAAACTAATTATAGGGTGCTAAACAAACCTTTCATTGGTATCAGAGCCGACCTAGAACATTAGACGACGCTTTTACGAAGTAAAAATCCCGATCGGACAAAAATACGCCTTTTTTAGACCCTCTCTGGACAAATTTTAAAATCTGACCTTTTTCAGAATTAAAAATACTTAAAAAATAAAGTAGGGAAAACTAAGAAATATGGTGAAATTCGATGCCATGAACAGTTCAAATGGCCGCGGAACCGCGGCAATTCCTTGCTTAGGCCGCGGCTCCGCGGCCGTACAGTGGTATCATTGCATGAAAATTACACTATAATTCTTATGTCTGCTAGTACAGTGTTTTAGGTATGTTTAATCTGAATATAGTACTGTATTTTCTGGAGATGGTTTTGGACGCGTAGATTCGATCGGAATTTTCATTTCGTTGTTTATCCGGGTAAATTAGAAAGTATTGAAGTGTTTGAACGAGTGTCATTTGCTCACTATTCACGGGGTTTAAATACTTTGGAGATACGTGCAAGTCTTTTTATGGTGGACCCTCTAGAAGACAACAAACCTTAACTCGATTATGTGACTGTCTTGAACTGCCCTTTGAACCTTAGGGTTTGGGGCAGTACGGCGTGCCACATGTGAGGCGTTGGCTTGACCCTTCTACGGCTGGACCGCTACTACTGTGTCACACTCCGGATTTTTGAACCCTGCTCAAGTGTTGAGCTTTAGTGAATCTTAGGTACTTGATCGTTCGTTCGAAAACTTTAATACTGTCTCTTTATCTGGAATTTGATACAATATGTTGAATTCATATAGTTTAGGCATGAAATACGAAATATGTGATATTTCGCATTTATGATGTCTAAAGAGAATGTGGATTCCAAATATTGTAGTTTTACACTTTTTTTTCTGTGACCGTAAGTGTAGTATGTACGATATCGCCGGTTTCGTTGCTATACATCAACGAAAATTGGGGTATGCATACTTACTTACGTTGATGATATGAGATATTATGTGTTGCTGAGATATGATGTGCAGGATTGTCGCGATTGAATAGCCGGGGGGGTTTTTATGTGAGATGAGAGTTTTATATTTTCATTCATGTAAATTCAAATGTAATGTAATATTCTTTTATTTGGGGCACTTCCGGGTTGAGGTTGTGTCACCAGTGTTGTATATTATTTACTTTTCCGCATTAGGATAACCCAAGGAGGGGAGCACAGGTGACCGGGTTCTGGGGTTCAGTGGGAGGCCATCTCGAGGAGTCGAGACTGGGTCTCCTAAACTCCAGAATTGGCATGGTCACTTGCCGCTCTCGTAGGGGTCCAGGGTGTGGGCTTGGCTATTCATCGCGACTGTGGAATCCGTATTTTCTATTCTGGCTAAATACTAAATACGGACGTCCTAGTATATCCCACGTTATATCTATGTTTCTGCTGCCTGTGTTCTGTGATGTCTGAGACGAATGACATATTATATATATGATATATAGTAGACGTTGCTTATGTTTTACACCCGCGCTAGTCCCGTCCCGGTATGCCGTTAGTTAAGTAACCTAACGGTGCATAACGGAACATTGTGGCGAATACGGATGGCATAAGCGTACGTGTTATTTTCGTTTCTTTTCTGTGATTGGCTTAAGGACTTAAATGATGGGATTACATTAATGTGATTAATGTAAAGAAAATAAACCTAAAAAGATATTGTAGAATCGGATTTAAAAACCACTCGGCTATTTAAGAAAAAGCTATATTTCAAAACTGCGGAGGTTAAGCCACTCCTTTTGAAAACCATTTGATTCTACAACGATATCAAGCTCAAAGCGTTAAAGATTTTCTTAAAAATCATCCGCAACCCTCCGTCATTTTAGGAAGTAGAGTACTTAGTATTCGTGCTACGTTTGTTGACCTTAGCCAAGGCGTAGTGTACGGTAGCTAAGTGATGTCTTCCTACAAATGCATATGATGCAGATTAATTAGGACGGGCATATGACTTTGTTGACCTTAGCCAAGGGTCATGTGAACGGGTCTAATTAATCAAGAAATGACGGGTTGAGCTTGACTAGTACTCGTGATTTGTTGACCTTAGCCAAGGTCACGAGTATTAGGGGTAAAAACCACATCGGGAATTTCAATAGTTGAAATTTGCAATGAGATTGCATACCTTCCATGTGATAGTTGGATCCCGATCCTACTGTGGGCAATAGTTGCTCCTAGGAGAGTTTTACAGTTTACAATTAGCTAACTCATTAGGTGTCTAGAAAGGTGTTAACGGGGCTCCGCCTCTAGGAAAACGAGGTTTACTTTAATTAGGTCCATGCGAAAGCACGGGGAACCTCCCTCAAGTACCGACACTGGCCTGGCTGAACGATTAGCGAAGTTGTAGACTGTAATTAATCCTGGCTAGTTTTTCTTTTTAAGGTTTGAAAGAAAAACTCGATAAAAGCAGTGGGAAACATCGATTAGACAAGATAATAACCAATCTGATCTATGCAAGAGCTTTCGCTGAGTGTATTCTTTTCTCTCTCTTAATGGCAGATACCTATGACTGGACTCAGGCTTTTACTAGATAAAAACAAACTGAATGGGACCAACTATAAAGACTGGCTGAGGAATCTGAAAATCGCTTTGACTTATGATAAAGTATCATATGTCCTCACGGCTTCAGCCCCGCCCGTCCCAGGTCCAAAATCCTCAGTTGCGGACATTGAAGTCCGCAAGACATGGGACGCTGACTGTGCCACGGCAAAATTCCTCGCGGTTGCATCGATGGATAACACACACCAAAAGCAGCACGAGTATATGGACATTCAAGGTATATTGCTCCATACAAAGGAGTTGTATGGAGAGCAATCCCGCGTATTACGATACGAAGCATCAAAGAAATTATTTCAGATGCGAATGGCCCCTGGCACACCAGTAGGAGACCATGTTCTGAAGATGATAGCTCTTATAGAAGAGCTTGAGGACCTTGGATGGACGATGGACGATGGACAATGAACAATATATAGATATTATTCTGCAGTCCCTTCCCTCCACCTTTGCTCAGTTCATAGTGAACTTCAACATGCATGGCATGGAGAAGGAACTCCCTGAACTCCTTAACATGTTAAGGAGTGCAGAGAGCACTATGAAGTCAGCAAGAACTCCCGTTATTACTGTTGGACAATCTTCTTATTCTCGCCCGAAAGCTAAGGCCAAGGGAAAGAAAAAGAAGAAGCCTACCAATCCTAAAGGTAGAGTTAAAAAGGTGAAGTGAAAAGAAAAGTCCAAGGCTGGAGACTCGGGGAAGGGCGAATGTTTTCATTGCCACAAGACAGGACATTGGAAGCGCAACTGCACGGAGTACTTAAGTCTCAAGAAGAAGCATGGGGATGCTTCTGCTTCAGGGGCTGAGAAATAGCAAGGTTTTGAAGACAGGTGACCATACTCTCCGCATTGGAAATGGTTCCAATGTACATACAGTCGCGGTGGGAGAGTATCACTTGGGGTTGCCATCTGGATGTATTTTGGTTTTGAATCCATGTTATTTTGTACCAAGTATGCTATGTAATATAATATCCGTTTCTTTGTTGGACAATGAAGGATATAATTTTGTATTGCAGAACAATGTTATGAACATTCACCTGAATCAAATGTTGGTTGGGTATGGTACGCTTAATAACGGAATATATGTCCTAAATCAACACACAGTTTTCAGTATACAACACACTAATAAAAGAAAACTTTCAGAATTTAATGAAGCTTTTCTTTGGCACCGTAGACTTGGTCATATTAACGAAACAAGACTAAACAAGTTACACAAAGATGGATATTTAAACTCTTTTGAATATAAATCTTATGCGACTTGCCAGTCTTGTATCAAGGGTAAAATGACCAAAACTCCGTTTACCGGACACGGAGAAAGAGCTACTCAGCTCCTAGGCCTCATACATAGTGATGTATGTGGGCCAATGTCTACACAGGCTAGAGGCGGTTTTTCATACTTCATTACATTCACTGACGATTTCTCAAGATTCGGTCATGTATTTTTTTTAAAGCACAAGTCCGAAGCTTTCGAGAAATTCATTGAATATAAACAAGAAGTAGAAAAACAAACCGGCTTGAGTATCAAGATGCTTCGATCAGATCGAGGTGGTGAGTATCTCTGTACAGAATTTGCAAACTTCCTAAAAGAGAATGGGATTCTCTCTCAGCTCACTCTCCCTTACACACCACAGCACAACGGTGTGTCAGAACGACGGAATAGGACCCTATTAGATATGGTCTGGTCCATGATGAGTGACGTTGAGTTACCCGTCTCGTTTTGGGGGCATGCATTGGAGACTGCAGCATTTCTGCTAAACAGGGTTCCAACCAAAACCGTATCTACCACGCCATATGAGATATGGCATGGGAAGAGACCATCTCTTAAGAGAATTAAGATTTGGGATTGCCCGGCCTATGTTAAAAAGCAGAATCCGGACAAACTCGAGACACGGTCAGTCATGTGTAACTTTGTGGGATATCCAAAAAATTCTTATGGATATCTATTCTACCACAAAGAGGAACAAAAAGTGTTTGTTTCTCAACATGCCACATTCTTGGAAAAAGAGTTTTTTCACAGATAAAGATGATGGCAAGGTGGTGGATCTAGAAGAGGTTCTAGAGACATAATCTACAAATGACGATTTGGTTGAACCGGCTGTTGCAACAGAAACTGAAGAACCTCGGCCACTCCGTAGGTCTGGTAGGACTTCTCGCCCACCGGAGAGGTACTATGGTTTCCTCGTTGATGGTGACAGAGAAGACTGTATCATGGATGATGATGATCCTACCAGTTTTCAGCAAGCTATCACGAGTAGAGACTCTGTGAAGTGGCTGGATGCCATGAGATCCGAAATGGAGTCTATGTACACCAACAAAGTATGGACTTTGGACGTTGTACCCCCTGGGGTAAAACCTGTGGGGTGCAAATGGATCTTTAAAAGAAAGATTGGTGTAGATGGGCAGGTAGAGACCTATAAGGCAAGACTTGTGGCGAAAGGCTTTCGTCAAAGACCAGGTTTGGATTATGATGAAACTTTTTCGCCCGTAGCCATGCTTAAATCCATTCGGATCCTACTTGCTATTGCTGCTCACTACGACTATGAAATCTGGCAGATGGACATTAAAACGGCATTTCTAAATGGAGATTTAGAAGAATGCGTTTATATGGATCAGCCAGAGGGCTTCATTGACAGTGGGAGCAGCGGGAAAGCATGTAGATTGCTTAAATCCATATATGGGTTAAAGCAGGCATCTCGGAGTTGGAACATCTGTTTCGATGATGTTATCAAAGAGTTTGATTTCTTCAAAAATCCAGATGAACCTTGTGTTTATAAGAAGACTGTAGGAAGAGCTGTCACATTCCTCGTATTGTACGTGGATGACATTCTTCTGATAGGAAATGATATTCCTATGCTACAGTCGGTCAAATCTTTCTTATCACTAAGGTTCTCCATGAAGGACCTGGGTGATGCCACATACATCCTGGGCATAAGGATCTATAGTGATAGATCCAAAAAGTTATTGGGATTGTCCCAAACCAGGTACATTGACACCATCCTAAAAAGGTTTAGTATGGAAGACTCCAAGCGGGGTGCCTTACCCGCTTGCCATGGGGTCACTCTCTCCAAGGACTCTTGTCCAAAGACCGATGAAGAGAGAGCTCGCATGAGCGTTATACCCTATGCTTCGGCAGTAGGATCTATAATGTATGCGATGTTATGTACACGCCCAGATGTAGCTTATGCACTTAGTGTTGTAAGCAGGTATCAATCCAACCCAGGGGAGAACCACCGGATAGCTGTGAAGAACATTCTTAAGTACTTGTGAAGGACTAAAGAATTGTTCTTGGTTTATGGTAATGAAGATCTCCAAATGGAGGCCTTTACCGATTCGAGCTTCCAGAGCGATAAGGACGACAGCAAATCTATCTCTGGGTTTGTATTTACCCTCAATGGAGGGGCGGTGAGTTGGAAGAGTTCCAAACAAGATACCGTCGCAGACTCTACGATGGAAGCTGAGTACATTGCTGCAAATGATGCTGCCAAGGAAGCCGTCTGGATGAAGAAGTTCGTCTCGGAGATAGGAGTAGTTCCAACCATTATTGATCCAATACCTTTGTATTGTGATAATAATGGGGCTATGGCGTTAGCCAAGGAGCCCAGATCCCATCAGCGGTCCAGACACATCCTGAGGCGTTTTCATTTGATCCGGGAGATTGTAGATCGCCGCGAGATCGAGATTAGGAGAGTAGACACAAAGAATAACACCGCGGATCCATTCACCAAGGCCCTCCCTCAGCCGCAGCATGAGCGACTTTTTGAGATGTTGGGTATGAGATACGCCAATAACTGGCCTTAGTGCAAGTGGGAAATTGTTGGATATATGTATGCCCTAGAGGCCATTATATGATAGTAGATGTATTTGTACATGTATATATATTCAGTATGCATTCTTGCTCGACATGATAGTATGCTATCTGGTTCTTCTTTATCTGACATGTTGATTTGATCATGCTTTTATTCATTCATACATGCTGATAAAGCCCTGAGGATATCGGCTTGACTACTCTGATTATGATGGAGATCATACTAGTGGGACATCTGTAGTCTATAAGCATATCCTGGAAAGTCCCTAGTCGTAGGTATATCGAGACGGGGAATTGATATACCAGAGTACACTAGCGTATATGATACTAGACCCATACGATGGGCGATGAATGTTCCCACATTCATTGATGTTTGACATCAAGATCATATACGGGTGCTCAGTGGTGATTGGGTACACTGTACGGACTCACCGAGAACTCCTATATGGAATTATATCTATCGTCGGATACCAGTTCTCAGGTGACACTGGTACAGGTTAGTCTGTAGACCCGAGATCGTCATAGAGTCTTGTGTGTTCTCCCACTGTACTTTGATTGCCACCCTACCACGGCTCTACTGAGTCGTGCAAACAGGTGGCCGTTGGGTACAGTCCCGAGACACACGAAGACAATGAGCGATAGGAGGGGTTTCGTCTCTCCCGGTATTGGGAGTTGATGCTGTGCTGTGCCCGACTGGTTATATCAGTAAGTCCCTGGCCAGGGCTGCTGAGATTTGCTGATAAGTGTTATCAGTAGTTTCTCGATCTGTTATAGACCATTCACTGGCATGACTTATTGAGTTATTGGGGTCGACGTGACCATCCCTAGGCTCGATATGGAGCATATTTGACGAAGAGACCGGGCTGTACGGTAGTGTTGCCGGTTGGCTCGACGGGAGTTGTAATAGGTTCGCTTGTTTTCTTCTGATCGCTCAATACCCGGGTGGCCGTTACGTTTAGCTGACTGCTTGCGGCTTGGGGGTGCTTGATATGATCATCACCCTCTGTCGGCGTATTGACGAGTCTTAGAGTCCCACAAAGGAGTTACCTAGTCCAGGCGAAACGTTGTGGTGCGCGTATGCGATATGCGCATGGACCCGATTAAAATGCGCGTATATGATACCGTACATTGATCGGGCGGCTTGCTTTTGGTAGGGTCATATGTGATATGGCCGGATTGATAAATCAAGTGTTGATTTATCATTTAACCATTAGTTTTCCCACTTAAAACCTTTTCTTGGATGATGGATGTGTGCATGCATGTATGTTTTTCTTTCTTTCTTTCTTACTAGTTTCATGCACATATGGATGTGCATACATACATACACCCATCTATCATGGCTGTTTCCACATGGAAATGGTGGCAATATAAGACTCACACCATGATTGAATATATGGATTATTATTTGGTTTATTGTTTAAAACAAAATTAGAAAAGGAAAGGATAATTCTTGAGTTCTTTCTACACTCTTCTTTAACCTAACCATTCTCACCTACCCTTAACCTTGGATTAAACTTTCCTTATGTGTTTTAAACCCTAATTAAATAATAACTCAAAGGTTTAACCATGGTTTGAAGTGAGAAGAAATAAAATATATAAAGATATATTTCATTTTCTTTTCATGGTGATCAGTCTAACTCTTGTTAAAAGAAATCCTCCATCTTCTTCCTCCTTCAATATTTGCTCTCTAGTTTCTTCTAGTGAGTAAAATACACATAAAGAAAGGTTTTTGAAGTGAGAATCTTAACCACAACATCATTCTACACAAGTTTAGCCAACTTGTTTAGAGTGTCCTCTTCGATTCTCGAAGTTGCGAGCTTGGATGGGGAACTCCGGGTGGATCGTCGTGGACGTGAGAAGACTTCAAGAGGACCTTCTTCCAACACCCAAGAGACCAAGGAGTCCAGTAAAAGGGAGATACAAAGGTTGTAGTCTCAAAACCCTAATTTTATTAGCTTTAAGTTTTGTAACCCTAATTTTCTAGGATCGATTCCTTTGCATGCTTGTTTAGCACCATCAAAATCCAAACTTTGAGACATGTGATGCTTCAAAACTCATTATAGGGCGCTAAACAAACCTTTCAGTTTAGTGTCCGGGCAGTTATCACTAGCGGGCTTTGGTTTAAGCCATATCCTAGTATACATTTTGGGATTGGTTTTATCTCGTTTTTATTCGTGTTCCTCAGAACGCGGATGCGGGTGTGTATGCACGGTTGACAGAGACAGAGGCAGAGGATTCTCATTAGGGTTGTTGACTGTTAACTTTTGCTAAACCCTAATGAGAATAAGAAATATGATTAATGATAATATTAATTAAGTATTATTATGCCATGGTTGGGTTGAAGGGTTGACTTTGTTGACTTGTTGACTTTGTTTACCGGTTGACTAGGTTGGACTTGTTGACCATCATCATGACAATGGCTATCATTTCTTGGCATTGACCTTGGCTTGCTTGTTTGTTCACAAATTGCATTTAATGCAAGAAATAATATGGCCATTTGATATGATAACAACCATCACATAATACTCAATTATTATTATTTGTTATCATGATTTTGGATTATGAGAGCTTGGATGGCAAAAAGTCTTGCTCATTCTATCATTCTCATTCTCTCTCATCCTTAAGCTCTCCCTCTTCCTCTTTCTCTCTCTCTAGTTCATGGTTCTATTGTCTCGTGTGTTGAGAAGCAAGAACCATAGAGATCAAAACCCATTACTCTTCTCTACTCATCCTAGTACACAAGGTCTAGCAAGCCAAGTGTTCTAGTTTCTTGTAGTTTGAAGTAGAAGCCAAAAGGTAGAAGCTTTCGGATGGATCTATCTTCGGCGCGAGGAGACGATGAGGTGAGGCCGATCCGACCACCGCAAGGAGTTGAAGACGAAGGAGTTCAAGTTAAGGTATAACCCCCTAACCGAGTAGGTAAAACTCCTAGTTAGGTTGTTAGATAGTTGTTTAACAAAGATCCGTATTTTGAGTCCATGTTACCACCCTAGAAAAAATCGTTTTTCATCATTTCCGCAAGCCCGAAAGAACCGGGAGAGGTAACGTGGACTTACATGTACCAGACAAGATATAGCATACGCATTGAGCGTTGTAAGCCGGTATCAGGCAAACCCAGGGGAGAAGCACTGGATAGCAGTAAAGAACATTCTCAAGGACCTGAGGAGGACTAAGGAGATGTTCTTGGTGTATGGCGGAAAAGACCTCCATATCGAGGCCTTTGCCGACTCCAGCTTCCAGAGTGACAAGGATGACTCCAAGTCCATGTCGGGTTATGTCTTTACCCTCAATGGAGGGGCGGTCTATTGGAAGAGTTCCAAGCAGGACACCATTGCTGACTCAACGATGGAAATGGAGTACATAGCTGCTTGCGATGCCGCAAAAGAAGCGGATGAAGAAGTTCCTCACAGAACTTCAGGTGGTTCCTACCAGTGTTAATCCAATACCTCTGTATTGCGACAACAACGGCGCTATAGCTTTAGCGAAGGAACCCAGGTCCCATCAGAAGTCCAGACACATCTTAAGGTGGTATCACCTGATCAGGGAGATCGTAGTGTTAGTTGTATGTATGCCCTAGAGGCCAGTATTGTACAGATGATGTATATTATATTGGATGCTTGGACATATATAGAGAGGACTTTCTTGCTCGATATGATAGTATGTTATCTGGTTGCACTTTACTTTAACATGTATACTTGTCTCTTTATACTGTCTTATAGTTACATGTTGGTAAAGCCCTTAGGATGTGTACTTGACTACCTGGACTATGATGCAGATCATACTAGTGGGGACATGGTAGTCCATAAGTACATCCTTCAAGGTCCCTAGTCGTGGGTGTATCGAGACGAGGCATCGATATACCAGTGTAGACTAGCGTATACGCTTCTCGACCCATGAGATGGGCGATGGATGATCCCATATCCATTGGTGTTTGACATCAGAGATGGTATACGGGTGCTCAGTGGAGACTGGGTACACTAGACGGACTCGCCGAGAACTCCCAGATGGTATTATACCTCACGTCAGATGGCAGTTCTCTGGTGACACTTGTGCAGGTTAGTCTGTAGACCCGAGATCGTCATAGAGTCTTGTGTGATTCCCACTGTGCTTTGATTTCCACCTTACCACGTCCATGAGGGCATGCAAAACGGTGGTTTTTGGGTACAGTCCCGAGTCACATGGAAGCAATGAGCGATAGGAGGGGTTTCGTCTCTCCCGGTATTAGGGGTTGATGTTGCGCTGTGCTCGATTGGCTATAACAGGGAAGTCCCTAGCCAGGGCTGATTTAGAGATTTACTGATAAGTGTTACCAGTAGTTTCTTGACCCGTTATGAGCCTCACATCGGCACGACTTATCGGTTATTGGGGTCTGACGTTTACCACCCCTAGACTTGATATGCGACATATCAGACGAGGAGACCGGACTGTACGGGAAGTGTTACCGGCAGGCTTTTACAGGAGTTGGAGCGGGCTTGCTTGCTGATCTTCTGATCGCTCAATACCCAGGTAGCCGTTACGTCCATCTAGTACCGCTGACGGCTTGTGGGTGCTTGATGTGATCATCACCTACTGCCGGCGTATTGACGAGTCTTTAGAGTCCTACATAGAGGTTTTACTGGCTCAGGCAAAACGAAATAGGAGCACGTATGTGATATGTGCGGGACCGAGAATAATGCGTGTATGTGATACCGTATTCTATTCTCGGGACTTTATGTATCAGTCGGTTATATATGATATAGCCGGGTTATCGAATCAAGTGTTGATTCGATAAGTCGATACATTGGATGTTCGTCGGTTATATGTGATATGACCGGATTATTAAGTCAAGTGTTGATTTAATAATTTATTGTATAATTGTATATTTGATATACTAGTTTACATTAACTAACACTTGTTCACTTTAGAGTTTTTCTCACATGAGCACAACTTTAATGTATATATGATATATATTAAAAATGTGTTTTCTTATTGTATCATGGTTGATGATACACATGACTTGGGTGTATGAGACTTACACCATGCTACGTATTATGTTGGGTTTTTAATATTCAAAGTAATTACAAAATTAGTAGAGGATTAGCTAAATGCTTGAAGCTTGTGGAAGCTTGTGGAAGCATTGACTAATTCCACTAAATTTGTTTTTACTATGGATATTTCTTAACCCAACCATAACTATTAGCCATGGTTATGTCTCTACAAGAGTTAGTATATGATACTCACTCACCATGGTTACCTTTCTCACTTGATCATTATCCTCATCTCTTTCTTTTGTTCTTCTTCTTCATTGTGAAAAAGAAAAAGCTTGCTAGGGTTTGATCCAAAGTGAGAAAGATTGTGAGAAATAAAATTCTAAAGAGAACCCACTTCCTATTTCTCCATCCTCTACTAGACTAGCACTTTAGTTTAGGGTGTTTGCTTCACTAATTCTCGAGTTAGTGAAGTAGAAGCTTGAGTTGGCATCCCCTCGACGTAGATCATCTTCGGCCTCAAAGACTTCAAGCAAGGACGCGTCTTTCGCCTCGTGAAGCCATGCAAGGGTCCGGGAGAACCACGATCGCAGCGAAGGGACTTCAACAAGGAGCTAAAGAAGTGAAGGACCGATCTACAAAGGTTGTATTTCGTATTCACTTAGTTGTAAACATAGTTTACTTGCAGATGAAACCCTAATTTTCTAGCAACGATCTTGTTTAGGGTTATTCCGCACGGCTAAAATTTTAAACAGGCATGTTTGATGCTTCCTTAACCCTTGTTAGAGTGCCTAGTAACCCTACAGTGGTATCAGAGCCTAGCTAGAGCATTAGGCGATATGTTAACGAAGTTTAAACTCCGAACGAACCCGAATATGTCAAAATGAACCCCTCTCTGTACATTTCTTAAAAACTTGGTTTTTTCAGAATTAAAAATACCTAAAAAATTTAGCAGGGTTTTCTAAGAACTACGGTGAAATTTGAGTGCCTAATCCGTACACACCGCCGTGAAACCGCGGCCGTACCTTCCTTGGGCCGCGGATCCGTGGCAGTAATGAGGAATCATGCACTTATCTTTTCACTGTAATTACTATTTCTGTTATTTGTATTTTCTGGGTATTTTTAAATTAACTCAAGTGTTGCGTATTTTGGGATTTATTTTGTAATCGTCGATTCGATCGGAGAATTTAATTTTGTTATGTTATTCCGGATAATTTAGAAAGTACTAAAATGTTCGAACGGATATCATTAACTCAATTTTTCCCGGCACGAAAAACATTCAAGTGTTGAATTTTTCCCAAGTTTGAATCTTTCGGAAAAACGTGCATGTAATGTGACGGACCCTCTAGAAGACCACAAACCTTAACTCGATTATGTGACCGTTTTGAACTGCCTTTTGAACCTTAGGGTTTGGGGCAGTACGGCGTGCCACATGTGAGGCGTTGGCTTGACCCTTCTACTGCTGGACCGTTGCTACTGTGACGTATTCTGGAATTTTTGAACCTCGCTCAAGTGTTGAGCTATTATGGAAATCTTGGGTATTTGATTATTCGATCGGAAAGTTTAATACTGTCTATTTATCTGGAATGTGATACAATATGTGGAATTCATATAATTAAGCATGAAATGCGAAGTATGTGATATTTCGGATTTACGATGTCTAAAGAGAATGTGGATTCCAAATGTTGTAGTTTTACACTTTCTTTTCTGTGGCCGTAAGTATAATATGTGATATCGCCGGTTTCGTTGCTATATGTCAACGACAATTGGGATGCGCATATTTACTTACGTTGATGACATGAGATGTTATGTGTTGCTGGATATGTTATATTGGATCGTCGCGTTCTGAATAGCCGGGGGGTTTTATGTGAGATGAGAGTTTTTATTTTCATTCATGTATAATTAAATGTATGTAATATTCTTTTATTGGGGCACTTCCGGGATGAGGTCGATGTCACCATTTGTATATTATTTACTTTTCCGCACTAGGATAGACCCAAGGAGGAAAGCACAAGTAACCGGATTCTGGAGTCCAGTGGGAGACTAACTCGAGGAGTCGAGTCCGGGTCTCCTAACTCTAGAATTGGTAGGGTTGCTTGCCGCTCTCGTAGGGGTCTAGGGGTGTGGGTTTGGCTATTCATCGCGACCGTGGAATTCGTGTTTTATAGAGGCTCAAAAAAAAACACGGACGTCCTGGTATATCCAATGTTTCATATGTTTCTTCTGCTGCGATATCTGTGATGTGATCATTTGATGTGCTGTGATAAATACTGTATATAGTATATATGATATATTATATAGGCGTTACTTATGTTTTACACCCGCGCTAACCCTGCCCTGCTCTGCCGTTAGTTACCTAACCTAACGGTGCACGAGGGGACATCGAGGCGAATGCGGATGGCATAAGTGTACGTCGTATTTATCTGTGATGTTTAGGTGACTTAAATGATGGGACTTCATTAATGTGATTAATGAAAAAAAAGAAACCTAAAAAATGTTGTAGAATCAAATTTTTCAAAAAGGGTAGCTACAGTTTTGCTTTGCATAGCGATATATATGATATATCCCGCACCTTATTCGATGAGGAAAGAGCCGAGATCCCTTCACCGGGAGTGACCTCTTTAGCAAAGCTGGCAGATACTACAACACTCGGTCTGCTTTTGATTGCTTTTGGAGTTTTGCTTTGCATAGTGATATATATGATATATCTTGCACCTTATTCCATAAGGAAAGAGGCGAGATCCCTTCACCGGGAGTGACCTCTTTAGCAAAACTAATAAAAGCCTCAAAATCACTCCATTTCAAAATTCACTAGATTCTACAACGATATCAAGTTCGATACGCAATAGGTTTTCAGAAAAACCTGTCGTAGCCCTCCGTCATTTCAGATAAGTCATGTTTAGTATTCGTGCTGCGTTTGTTGACCTTGTCAAGGCGTAGTGTGCGGTAGCTGACCAGTATTTATCTGTTTATGCATATGATGCAGATTGTTTTAGGGTAGTCGTACGGCCTTGTTGACCTTGTCAAGGGTCGTGCGGGTGGGTTTAATTCAATCAAGAAATGACGGGTTGAACTTGACTTACGGTCTATGGTTTGTTGACCTTGTCAAGATCATAGATCGTTTGTGGCAAAATATTATCGAGAATTTCAAGTGTTGAAATTTGCAATGGGATTGCATACCTTCTATGAGATAGTTGGATCCCGATACCCACTGCGAGTATTGTTACTCCTGGGAGAGTTTTACACAGGACAATTAGCCGATCAAGTAGGTGTCTAGAAAGGTGTCAACGGGGTAACGCCTCTGGAAAATGAGGTTTACTTTAATTAGGTCCGTGCGAAAGCACGGGGAACCTCCCTCAAAGTACCGACACTGGCCTGGCTGAAAGATTGGCGAAGTTGTAGGGTGTAATTAATCCCGGCTAGTCTTTCCTTTTAGGGTTTGAAGGAAGATTTGATAAAAAACAGTGGGAGCCATTCTGATTAGATAAAATAATAACCAATCTGATCTTGCAAGAGCATACGCTAAAGTGTTTTCTTCTCTCTCTCTCCAGGTAGCGACCATATCATGCCTTAATTAAGATAATAATATGGATGTATTGACCGAACCCGCATGTTATACTGTGCTGGGGAACGTTGGTTCCGTTCTTTCTTATAAGAGTTATAGGACTGAACAGGATATAGGGGAATACCAGGATTCCCATGCCACCCGTATGAAGAAAGTACATGTTGATGCATTTTCTTCGGGTGTGTTCGTTACAGAGAACTGTTTCTCCATTTCCTTTACGTCCTGGGTATTAGATACCGGGTATGATCCCATATAAATAATCAGTTACATGGGCTTAGGAAAGGTAGAGAACTTGGAGAAGGTGATAAAGACATAAGGGTTGGAAATGGTGCAATTGTTGCAGCTAAAACCGTCGGGGAATATCACCTTGTATTGCCAACTGGTAATACATTGATTCTAAATGAATGCTATTACATGCCGAACCTGATATGCAACATTATATCGGTTTCTTTGTTGAGTAAAGAGGGATATAATTTTGTATTACAGGATAATGTTACGAACATTTTTCTAAACCAAAAGTTGGTTGGATCAGGCACGATGTGCAATGGCATTTATGTTCTAAATCAATCAACAGTTCTGAGCATAACAAACACACACAAGAGGAAGAGTTCAGAAATGAACGAATCCTTCTTGTGGCATTGTAGCCTGGGTCACATCAATGTGACACGACTAGCTAAATTGCATAAAGATGGATACTTGAATCCGTTTGAATTTTCATCTTATGACACTTGCCAGTCATGTCTCAAAGGCAAGATGACCAAAACTCCGTTTACGGGACACGGAGAGAGAGTTACGGAACTCTTGGGACTGGTACATAGTGATGTATGCGGCCCCATGTCTACACATGCAAGGAATGGTTCTGCGTACTTCATTACATTCACTGACGATCTCTCTAGATTCAGATATGTGTTCATGATGAAACACAAATCAGAAGCTTTTGAGAAATTTAGAGAATATAAACAAGAAGTCGAGAACCAAACCGGGAAAAATATTAAAATCCTTCGATCTGATCGAGGAGGTGAATACTTGAGCAATGAATTCCTAGACTTCCTAAAAGAGAATGGGATTCTCTCTCAGCTGACTCCTCCATATACACCACAGCACAACGGTGTATCGGAACGGAGGAACCGCACCCTATTAGATATGGTGCACTCTATGATGAGGACGGCTGAGTTACCTATTTCCTTCTGGAGGTATGCGCTGGAGACAGCAGCATACCTATTGAATCAAGTTCCATCTAAATCTGTACCTACCACACCATATGAGATATGGAAAGGGAAGAGGCCATATCTTAAACGAGTTAAGATATGGGGTTGTCCAGCCTATGTCAAAAGACAAAATCTGGACAAACTCGAGGCACAGTCAGTTCTTTACAAGTTTGTGGGATATCCAAAGAACTCATATGGGTATTTTTTCTACCACAGTGAGGAACAAAAAGTGTTTGTTGCTCAACATGCCACCTTTTTAGAAAAGGAATTTCTTGTAAAAGAAATTAGTGGAAAAGTGGTAGAGCTAGAAGAGGTTCCAGATACACAAACTGGAACTGAAGATTTAGTGGAACCAGAGGATTCAGTAGTTCCCAACGAACCTCAGCCTCTCCGCCGATCTAGTAGGGTTCCTCACCCATCTGAGAGATACTACGATTTCCTCATGGATGGTGGGAGCGAGGATTGCATCATGGTTGATGATGACCCAACTAGCTTCGAGCAGGCCATCACAAGTGGGGACTCAGTGAAATGGCTGGATGCACTGTGGTCCGAGATGGAATCCATGTACACCAACAAAGTATGGACTTTGGAAGATGCTCCTGAAGGGGTAAAACCCATTGGGAGCAAGTGGATCTTCAAGAAAAAATTTGGTGTAGATGGGAAAGTGGAGACTTTCAAAGCTAGACTTGTTGCAAAGGGTTTTCGTCAAAGACTGGGTGTGGACTATGACGAAACCTTTTCTCCAGTGGCTATGCTTAAATCCATCCGGATCATGCTTGCCATCGCTGCATATCATGAGTACGAAATCTGGCAAATGGATGTTAAGACCGCCTTTCTGAATGGTGATTTAGAAGAGTGCGTGTACATGACTCAGCTAGAGGGCTTCGTAGATAGTGGAAGCAGCGGGAAGGTGTGCAAGTTGCTTAAATCCATTTATGGATTAAAGCAAGCATCGCGGAGTTGGAACATCTGCTTTGACGTTGTTATCAAAGAGTCTGATTTCGTCAAAAACGTAGATGAACCTTGTGTCTAGAAGAAGGTGGCAGAGAGTAAGGTTGTCTTCCTCGTATTGTACGTGGACGACATACTCTTGATAGGAAATGATATTCCTATGCTGCAATCGGTCAAGCTCTTCTTATCACAAAAATTCTCAATGAAAGATCTAGGTGATGCCTCCTGCATACTGGGAATTATGATCTATAGAGATAGATCTAAACGGATATTGGGATTGTCCCAATCCAGGTACATTGACACCATACTAAAGAGGTTTAGTATGGAAGAGTCCAAACGTGGGTTTTTACCCACGATCTCAGGGCTCACTCTCTCCAAAGAGATGTCTCCCAAGACTGATTTGGAAAGAACTCACATGCAAAGGATACCCTATGCTTCGGCTGTAGGCTCTATCATGTATGCGATGCTATGTACCAGACCCGATGTAGCATACTCACTAAGTGCAGTGAGTAGGTATCAAGCTGATCCTGGAGAGAGTCGCTGGACAGCTGTGAAGAGCATTCTCAAGTACTTACGAAGGACTAAATAGATGCTCTTGGTGTATGGTAATGGAGAACTCCAAGTGGAGTCCTTTACCGATTCGAGCTTCCAGAGTGATAAGGACGACTCTAAGTCGCAGTCGGGAATTGTTTTTACCCTTTTACGGAGGGGCGGTTAGCTGGAAGAGTTCCAAGCAGGAAACCATAGCAGACTCGACGATGAAGGCTGAATAGATCGCTGCCAACGATGCTCCCAAAGAGGCTGTCTGGATCAAGAAGTTCATTACTGAACTTGGAGTGGTTCCATCCATTGAGCATCCAATACCTTTGTATTGCGATAACAATAGAGCGGTGGGTTTGGCCAAGGAACCCAGATCCCATCAGCGATCCAGGCATATTCTGAGGCAGTATCACCTGATCCGGGAGATAGTAGATCGCCGGGAGATCGAGGTCATGTTAGTTATATGTATGCCCTAGAGGCCATTACTGTACATAGGAAGTATATTGTAGTGGATGCTGGGACGTATATAGGGAGGACTTTCTTGCTCGACATGATAGTATGCTATCTGGTTGAACTTTACCTTAACGTGTATACTGATTGTCTCTCTGTTACATGTTGGTAAAGCCCTTAGGATCTGTACTTAACTACCTGGACTATGATGCAGATCATACTAGTGGGGACATGGTAGTCCATAAGTACATCCTTCAAAGTCCCTAGTCGTGGGTGTATCGAGACGGGGCATCGATATACCAGAGTAGACTAGCGTATACCTTCTCGACCCATACAGATGGGCGATGGATGATCCCATATCCATTGGTGTTTGACATCGGAGATGATATACGGGTGCTCAGTAGAGACTGGGTACACTGGACGGACTCGCCGAGAACTCCCAGATGGTATTATACCTCACGTCAGATGGCAGTTCTCTGGTGACACTGGTACAGAGTAGTCTGTTGACCCGAGATCATCATAGAGTCTTGGGTGGTTCCCACTGTGCTTTGATTTCCATCTTACCACGTCCAAGAGGGCGTGCAAAACGGTGGTTTTTGGGTACAGTCCCGAGTCACATGGAGGCAATGAGCGATAGGAGGGGATTCGTCTCTCCCGGTATAGGGGGTTGATGTTGCGCTGTGTTCGATTGGCTATAACAGGAAATCCCTGGCCAGGGTTGCTGAGATTTACTGGTAAGTGTTACCAGTAGTTTCTCGAATAGTTATAGACCTCATATCGACACGACTTATCGAGCTATTGGGGTCTGACGTTTACCACCCCTAGGCGAGATATGCGACATATCAGACGATCAGACCGGACTGTACGGTAGTGTTACTGGTTGGATTCACTGGAGTGTGAGTGGGCTTGCTCGTCGATCTTCAGATCGCTCAATACCCGGGTGGCCGTTACGTTTAGCAGACCGCTTGCGGCTTGTGGGTGTTTGATATGATCATCATCTGCTGCCGGCGTATTGACGAGTCTTCAGAGTCCTACACAGAGGTTTCCTGGCTCAAGCGAAACGAAATAGGAGCGCGTATGAGATATGTGCGGGACCGAGAATAATACCAGTATGTGATACTGTATTCGATTCTCGCGATGTGACATTGATCGGTTATATCCGATATAGCCGGGTTATCGGATCAAGTGTTGATTCGATAAGTTGTTACTAATGATACTAGTCGGTTATATGCGATATGACCGGATCGTTAAATCAAGTGTTGATTTAATGATTTAATGCATAATTATATATTTGATATATTACTTTGCATTAACTAGTATCGGTTCACTTTAAATGGATTTTCTCGCTCGGGTGTGCGCATTCCATATGCGATATGATTTTGTGCACTTGATTGTATCATGTTTGATGATACATACTTTTTGGTTAAGTGTAAAGTATCAAACCTTGGTTAATGAAATGGTTAGGGTTTACTATTTCCTTATTCATTTATTCATTTATTTATTCTTTTTGGAAATTGATAAGCATTAAGAGAAAATGGTGGCTTAATTTGTTTTCTAGCAAAAGCTTCTTGAAGCTTTGACCAAAGTCACCCTTTTTGTCTCATGCTTAATCCTATCCACTTCACTAACCCTAGTTCACTCTCTACAACTAACCATGGTTCACTTATGATAAGAATGGATTATTCTTTTCATTTTAAATTATTCTTATCATAACTCTTTCATCTTCTTCTTCATCTTCTTCTTTGAAGAAGCTTGAGGTCATCAATGGTGATTGATGCAAATGAGTGAGAAATCCAATTCTAAAGTCTACCCACTTCCTATTTCTTCATACTCTACCTCTTCCCAAGTAGTAGAGTGTGTTTCCTTCACAAGTTTTCATGGCTTGGTGAAGGTGGAGCTTGATCTTGCGATGCTTCGACGTAGATCATCTTCGGCACGTCGTCGACGACCTAGCTCGTCCATTCTCCGATGAAGCCGACGCTAGAGCCCGGATTAGATTTGGACAGCGGAGAGGACCTCATCTCGGAGCCGTGGAGGTGGAGGACCGGATCTACAAAGGTTGTATATCCGTATTCTCATAGTTAAATGTTAACTAGTTAGCTTTTTCGCCTAGTTTTCTAGCAAACGATCCGTAGTCGGGTCTCTCGGCACCTAGATTATTTGAAAATGGCATGTTCGATGCCTTGTGAGACCTCACTAGAGTGCCTAGGAACCCTACAGTGGTATCAGAGCCTAGCTAGAGCCTTAGGCGAAGTCTAGACGGATTTTGAACTCCGAACGAACCCGAAATCCTAACACACCCATGCTCTCTGTCCAATTTTCAAAAACAGGGATTTTTCAGTATTAAAAATATGTAGAAATATCAGCAGGAAAATATAAGAGTAACTGTGCAATTCATAACCCTAATTCCATTAAAGCGCCGCGCTTCCGCGGCACGAGCATGGCTCGTGCGGCGGAACCGCGGCCTGTTTGTCGTTTTGTGAGATGACGTTTGCACAGTAACTCCTATTTAACAGTGCTGGTTTTCCTGGGTATTTTTAATATTTTTTCAAGAGTTGAATAATCTGGGTTGTTTTGGGGATTCGAATGTTCGATCGGATTATCAGATTTTGTCTATGTGGCTTTCCGGATAAATTTTAGAATATGTTAAAAAGTTCGACCGGATATAAATACCCAATTTTTCCCCTGTCGGGAAATTTCCAAGAGTTGGATTTTTCCGTAGTTTAACGACGTTCTAAGTAGTGCAAGTAACGCGATGGACCCTCTAGAAGACAACAAACCTTAACTCGATTATGTGACCGTCTTGAACTGCCCTTTGAACCTTCGGGTTTGGGGCAGTACGGCGTGCCACATGTGAGGCGTTGACTTGACCCTTCTACGGCTGGACCGTTGCTACTGAGGCACGAACTGAATGTTGTTAGACTTATTTCATGTGTTGATCTGTTTCGGGAAAACTTGGGTGTTCGATTGTTCGATCGGAAAGTTTAGCATTTTCAGTTTATCCGGAATGGGATACAATAATTGGAATTCACAAGTAGTTATGAGATAACTGAATGAATGTTATAAACATAGCACTTTAGTCTCACTTGATCGGTTGCCACGGAATTTTGATGTGATCAAAAGTCCGTCGCAATCACGTAGCGTACGCGGATACTCGCCGGGTAAACTTAATAGACAGCCTCACTCCATAGCCCCGACCAAGTGACTGTAGGAGAACCCCGTCGCCGAAAGCATCCGTTCGGGTGCTCGCGGCAGCGGTGTTCCGCCTTGGTGCACTTCGTCGACGGTATCGGGGGTGCGGCCGCCTACTGAAGTTTGCGACGAGCATTCGATCAGGATGTCGGGAATCTTGTTGAATTACCCGACTTGATATTGAAAAGTGTTTTCGATTTTGAGACTAAAATGCGGGGTTTATAATTGTTAGGCATGTGATGTCTAAGGAATTCATTTGGTCAGGCATGCGATGTCTGAGGTGGTTGCGGATTCCAACTGTTGTAGTTTTACACTTTCTTTTCTGTGACCGTAAGTGTAATATGTGATATCGCCGGTTTCGTTGCTATATGTCAACGACAATTGGGATACGCATGTTTACTTACGTTGATGACATGTGATGTTATGTGTTGCTGGATATGTTATATTGGATCGTCGTGTTTGAATAGCCGGGGGTTTTTATGTGAGGTGAGTGTTTTTCATTTTCATTCATGTAAAAACTTGTATGTAATATTCTTTTATTGGGGAGCTTCCAGGTTGCGGAAGTTGTCACCGTTTGTATATTATTTACTTTTCCGCACTAGGATAGACCCAAGGAGGGGAGCACAAGTAACCGGGTTCTGGAGTCCAGTGGGAGACCAACTCGAGGAGTCGAGTCCCGGTCTCCTAACTCTAGAATTGGTAGGGTTGCTTGCTGCTCTCGTAGGGGTCTAGGGGTGTGGGTTTGGCTATTCATCACGACCGTGGAATCCGTGTTTTATACTGGCTCGTATTGAAAACACGGACGTCCTAGTATATCCAATATTTCATATGATTCTTCTGCTGCGATATCTGTGATGTGATCATGTGATGTTCTATGATAGATACAGTATATAGTATATATGATATATTATATAGACGTTACTTATGTTTTACACCCGCGCTAGCCCTGCCCTGCTCTGTCGTTAGTTACCTAACCTAACGGTGCACGAGGGGACATCGAGGCGAATGCGGATGGCATAAGTGTACGTCGTATTTATCTGTGATGCTTAGGTACTTAAATGATGGGACTTCATTAATGTGATTAATGAAATAAAAGAAACCTAAGATGTTGTAGAATCGAATTTCAAAATAAAACAGGTAGCTACAGTTCTTGCTTTGCACAGCGGTATATGTGATATATCCTGCACCTTATTCGATGAGGAAAGGACCGAGATCCCTTCACCGGGAGTGACTCCTTTAGCAATAACTGGCAGATGCTACACACTCGGTTTGTCTTTTGATTTCTTTTAAGAGTTTTTTCTTTGCACAGTGATATGTATGATATATCCCGCACCTCATTCGACGAGGAAAGGACCGACGATCCCTTCACCGGGAGTGACTCCTTTAGCAAAACTAGAAAAGCCTCAAAAGCACTCCATTTTCAAAATCATTCGATCCTACAACGATATCAAGTTCATTACGCAATAGGTTTTCAGAAAAACCTGTCGTAGCCCTCCGTCATTTCAGATAAGTAGTAGTTAGTATTCGTGCTGCGTTTGTTGGCCTTTGTCAAGGCGCAGTGTGCGGTAGCTAACTGGTGCTTATCTGCTTATGCATATGATGCAGATTGAGTTAGGGTAGTCGTGCGACCTTGTTGGCCTTTGTCAAGGGCCGTGTGGGTGGGTTTAATTCAATCAGGAAATGACAGGTTGAACTTGACTAGCATCCTATGGTTTGTTGGCCTTTGTCAAGGTCATAGGAGGTTAGGGGCAAAATATTATCGGGAATTTCAAGTGTTGAAATTTGCAATGAGATTGCATACCTTCTATGAGATGTTGGATCCCGATACCCGCTGCGAGTAAGAGTTACTCCTGGGAGAGTTTTATACATTACAATTAGCCGATCAAGTAGGTGTCTAGAAAGGTGTTAACGAGGTTACGCCTCTGGGAAAACGAGGTTTACATTAATTAGGTTCGTGCGAAAGCACGGGGGACCTCCCTCAAAGTACCGACACTGGCCTGGCTGAAAAATTGGCGAACTTGTAGTGTGTAATTAATCCCGGCTAGTCTTTCCTTTTAAGGTTTGAAGGGAGATTTGATAAAAAGCAGTGGGAGCCATCCTGATTAGATAAAATAATAACCAATCTATTCTTGACAGAGCGCACGCTGAGTGTTTTCTTCTCTCTCTCTCCAGGTAGCGACCATGTCACGCCTTAATCAAGATAATAAAACGGATTATTGACCGAACCCGCTTGTTATACTGAGCTGGGGAACGTTGGTCCCGCTCCAACTTGTAATTGTTATAAGACAGAGCAGGAAATTGGGGAATACCAGATTTCCCGTGCCGCCCAAACGAAGAGAGTGCATGCTGATGCATCATCTTCGGGTGTGTTCATTATACAGAACTGTTTCTCAGTATCCTTTACGTCCTGGGTATATGATACCAAATCAGGATCCCAGATGTGTAATCTGTTACATAGGGCTACAGCAAGGTAGAGAACTGAGAACGGGTGATAAGTTTCATGAGGCAGAAAACGGGGCAAGTGTTGCAGCCAAGTCTGTTGGTCACTGTCACCCTGTATTCCAAATACATTGATTCTGAACGAATGTTATTAGATACCGAACCTGATATACAAAATCATATCAGTCTCTTTATTAGTAAAGAAAGGATATAATTTTGTATTGCTGGATAATGTTTTGAACATTTCCTGTATCAAAAGTTGATCGGTTCAGGCACGTTATCTAAAAGCATTGATGTTCTAAATCAAACTACAGTTCTTAGTATACGGATCACATACAAGAGGAAGAGTTCAGAAATGAACGAATTCTTCTTGAGGCATTGTAGACAAGGTCAGATCAATGTGACCCGACTAGCTAGAGTTACATTAAGATGCATATTTAAATCAGTTTGAATTTACATCTTGTGAAACTCGCCAGTCATGTCACAAAGATAAGATGACCATAGCTCCGTTTACTGGAAACAGAGAAAGAGTTAGTAAACTCTTGGGATGATACATGTTGATGTATGTAGGTCCCCTGTCTACACATGCCAAGAATGGTTCTTTGTACTTCATTACGTTCTCTGATAATCTCTCAAGATTCAGACATATGTTCCTGTTGAAACACAAGTCTGAACCTTTTGAGATATTCACAGAATATAAGTTAGAAGTAGAGAACCAATCAGGGTATAAGTATTATGTCCTTTGATGTGATCAAGGAGGAGAATACTTGAGCACGAAAATCCTGGATTATTCTAAAGGAGAATGAGATTCTCTCTCAGCATTACTCCTCCGGATACACCATGGCACGATGGTATATCGGGGCGGAGCAATCACACCCTATATGATATGGTGTGCTCTATGATGAGTAATACTGAGTTACCTATTTCCTTTTGGGAGTTATGCACTTGAGAAGCTGCATACCTATTGAATAGGGTTCCAATCAAATCAGTTGCCTACCGCTTCATATGTGATATGGAAAGGGAAGAGCCCATATCTTAAGTTAGTTAAGATTTGGGGTTGTCTGGCCTATGTCTAAAAGCAAAATCCGGACAAGCTCGAGGCAAGGTCTGTTATGTAGAACTGGAAAAGTTCCAGCTATACGAACTACAGCAGATGATTTGATAGAACCAAGGGATTCAGTAGATACCAACGAACCTCAGCCTCTCCGCCGATCTAGTAGGGTTCCTCACCCACCTGAGAGATACTTTGGTTTCTCTATGACAGTGGGAGCGAGGATTGCATCATGAGATGATGACCTAACTAGTTTCGAGCAGGCCATCAAGAGTAAGACTCTGTAAGAATGGCTGGATGTTTAGTGATCTGAGATGGAATCCTTATACACCAACAAAATATGGACTTTGGTTGCTATATCTGAAGGGTTAAATCCCCATCACGAGCAAGTATATCTTGAGAAGATTACTTGGTGTACATGGAAAAGTTGAGACTTTCAAAGCTAGACTTGTTAAAAGTTTGCATCATTGACCAGGTGTGGATAATGATGAAACCTTTTCAAGTAGCTATGCTTAAGTCCATCCAGATCCTACTTGTCACGGCTACATACCATGACTACGATATCTGGTGGTTGGGTGTCATGACTGCTTTTCTAAATGATGTTTTAGAAGAGTGCGTCTATAAGTACACAGCCAGAGGGCTTCATAGACAGTGGGAGCAGCGGAAACGTGTGCAAGATGCTTTATAGGATAAAGCTGGCATCGCGGAGTTGGAACGTCTGTTTTGATGAAGTACTCAAAGAGTTTGACATCATCAAAATGGAAGATGAACCTTGTATAAACAAAAGGGTAGTAGGGAGTATGGTGACGATCCTCGTAGAGTACGTGGATGACATACTCTTGATAAGAAAAGAGTTTCTTATGCTACGCTCGGTCAATCTCCGCTTATCACTAGGATTCTCCATATAGGATCAAAATGATACCTCCTAAATCCTGGGTTTTGGATCTATGAGATAGATCTAAATGGATATTAGGATTCTCACTAGTTGTTGTGAGATGGTATCAATCGATCCTGGGGAGAATCACTGGAAGTGTTCCAGGGTGATAATGACGACTGAGTGTCAGTCGCAGGCATTGTATTTACCCTCAGAAAAGGGACGGTATGTTGGAAGAGTTCCAAGCTAGATACCGTGACATACTAGACGATGAAGGCACGATACATCGCTACTTAAGATGCTACCAAAGAGGCTGTTTGGGTGTATATTGGTTCATAAGATGAACTACGTTCCTACCATTGTGTGACAATGGAGTTGTGGATTATGCCAAGGAACGCCCGTCCCATCAGTGATCCAGACATATTCTAAGGCAGTATCACCTGATCATAGAGATGGTTAATCTCCAAGGGATCGAGGTTAGGAGAGTAGACTCAGAGGACAACACAGCGGATCCACTCACAAAGGCCTGTTCCCAGAGAGAGACTTTTATGGGATGGTTGAGTATGAGATACTACAACCACTGCTATCAGATGGCCCTAGTGCAAGTGGGAGATTGTTAGTTATATGTATGCCTTAGAGGCCATTACTGTACATAGGATGTATATTGTAGTGGATGCTGGGACGTATATAGGGAGGACTTTTTTGCTCGACATGATAGTATGCTATCTGGTTGAACTTTACCTTAACGTGTATACTGATTGTCTCTCTGTTACATGTTGGTAAAGCCCTTAGGATCTGTACTTGACTACCTGGACTATGATGCGGATCATACTAGTGGGGACATGGTAGTCCATAAGTACATCCTTCAAAGTCCCTAGTCGTGGGTGTATCGAGACGGGGCATTGATATACCAGAGTAGACTAGCGTATACCTTCTCGACCCATACAGATGGGCGATGGATGATCCCATATCCATTGGTGTTTGACATCGGAGATGATATACGGGTGCTCAGTAGAGACTGGGTACACTGGACGGACTCGCCGAGAACTCCCAGATGGTATTATACCTCACGTCAGATGGCAGTTCTCTGGTGACACTGGTACAGAGTAGTCTGTTTGTTAGTTATATGTATGCCCTAGAGGCCATTACTGTACATAGGATGTATATTGTAGTGGATGCTGGGACATATATAGGGAGGACTTTCTTGCTCGACATGATAGTATGCTATCTGGTTGAACTTTACCTTAACGTGTATACCAATTGTCTCTCTGTTACATGTTGGTAAAGCCCTTAGGATCTGTACTTGACTACCTGGACTATGATGCAGATCATACTAGTGGGGACATGGTAGTCCATAAGTACATCCTTCAAAGTCCCTAGTCGTGGGTGTATCGAGACGGGGCATCGATATACCAGAGTAGACTAGCGTGTACCTTCTCGACCCATACAGATGGGCGATGGATGATCCCATATCCATCGGTGTTTGACATCGGAGATGATATACGGGTGCTCAGTAGAGACTGGGTACACTGGACGGACTCGCCGAGAACTCCCAGATGGTATTATACCTCACGTCAGATGGCAGTTCTCTGGTGACACTGGTACAGAGTAGTCTGTTGACCCGAGATCGTCATAGAGTCTTGTGTGGTTCCCACTGTGCTTTGATTTCCATCTTACCACGTCCAAGAGGGCGTGCAAAACGGTGGTTTTTGGGTACAGTCCCGAGTCACATGGAGGCAATGAGCGATAGGAGGAGATTCGTCTCTCCCGGTATAGGGAGTTGATGTTGCACTGTGTTCGATTGGCTATAACAGGAAGTCCCTGGCCAGGGCTGCTCTGAGAATTGCTGGTAAGTGTTACCAGTAGTTTCTCGGCCCGTTATGAGCCTCATATCGACACGACTTATCGAGCTATTGGGGTCTGACGTTTACCACCCCTAGGCGAGATATGCGACATATCAGACGATCAGACCGGACTGTACGGTAGTGTTACTGGTCGGATTCACTGGAGTGTGAGCGGGCTTGCTCGTCGATCTTCAGATCGCTCAATACCCGGGTGGCCGTTACGTTTAGCAGACCGCTTGCGGCTTGTGGGTGTTTGATATGATCATCATCCGCTGCCGGCGTATTGACGAGTCTTTAGAGTCCTACATAGAGGTTTCCTGGCTCAAGCGAAACGAAATAGGAGCGCATATGAGATATGTGCGGGACCGAGAATAATGCGAGTATGTGATACCGTATTCCATTCTCGCGATGAATGTATCGAATGGTTGTATGCGATATAACCTAGTTATCGATTCAAGCGTTGATTCGATAAGCCGATACATTGTATACTAGTCGGTTGTGTGCGACATGACCGGATCATTGAATCAAGTGTTGATTTAATGATTTAATGTATAATTATATATTTGATATATTACTTTGCATTAACTAGTATTGGTTCACTTTAAATGGATTTTCTCACTCGGGTGTGCGCATTACATATGCGATATGATTTTGTGCATTTGATTGTATCATGTTTGATGATACATGATTACTTGGTTAAGTGCAAAGAATTAAACCATGGTTAAAAGAATGGTTAGGGTTTCATTTCCTTTATTTATTCATTTATTTATTTGTTTATTCATTTTGGAAAGGAGGAGAAAAGAATGGTGGCTTAATTTGGAGTTTAGTTGAAGCTTCATGAATCTTTGATCAAGTCAACCATTCTTATCTCATCCTTAACCCTAACCATTCCCACTAACCATGATTCATTCTCTACACTTAACTCTAGTTAACATTATGATAAGTTTTGATTTTTCTATTGTTTTTAATTAACTTATCATAATATTCTTCTTCATCTTCTTCATTCTTCAAGTGAAGAAAACCAAGCTCCATCAATGGTGATTGTTGGAAAAGAGTGAGAAATCCAAAACTAAAGTCTACCCACTTCCTATTTCTTCATCCTCTACCTCTTGCCAAGTAGTAGAGTGTGTTTACTTCACAAGTTTCTTGACTTGGTGAAGTTGTGAGCTTGATCTAGCGATGCCTCAACGTAGATCATCTTCGGCATGGACATCGACGACCTAGCTCCCTTTTTCTCCGACGAAGCCGACTCTAGAGCCCGGATTTGATTTGGACAGCGGAGAGGACCTCGTTGCAGAGCTATGGAGGTGGAGCACCGGATCTACAAAGGTTGTATTTCCGTTAAACTTTTAGTTAAGTGTTAACTAGTTAGTTTTTCGCCTAGACATCTAGCCGACGATCCGTAGTTTAGGGTTTGTAGGCACCGTAAAATTTTAATATGGCATGTTCGATGCCTTGTGAGACCTCCTTGGGGCGCCTAGGAACCCTACAGTGGTATCAGAGCCTAGCTAGAGCCTTAGGCGAAGTCCAGACGGAATTTGAAACCCGATCGAACCGAAACCCTACCCGGAAATGAGCTCTCTGGACTTTTTCGAAAATCTGGGTTTTTCCAGAATTAAAAATTACTAAAAAATTCAGCAGGGAAATTTATGATTTACGATGCAGAAATTTTTCACTGAACAGTAATACTTGCGGCGGAACCGCGGCAGGAGCATTGCTTCTGCGGCGGTTCCGCGGCAATATTGATGGATCATTCCGTACTTTTTGCACAGTAATACCTGATAAATTGTGCTGGATTTGTAAGTGCACGGCGGCGCCCCGGCCGTCAATCCGACGGCGGAATGCGGAAGCGGTGAAAAACTTAAATTTTGCGGACTTAGCAAACCGGCACCACCGCGCACTAAACACCCGGATCGTAACCATTAACTAGTCTAAGCTAACTATAAGATGAGAAAGAGATATACCGACGATCCAAGTCCTCCGGTCTTCTCATCATCGTCCGGATCTCCTGCGGAAAAGTCCCGTCTCCTCCTCGTCGCCGGAAGTGCACCACATCGCCTACTTTGTTTACGGGCTCCCACCTCAATGCCGAGGCAACTCGGGCACGAAGCCGGCTACTCGACGTGCCCAAGATTTGCTGTAGAATGTTTGGTAGAGCTTGTGTCTCACTTTTGGGGTTGTGGAATTGCCATTGGAGGAGGGATTGAACTTGGAGCTTTTTAGATGGAACTTGTGGGATTTTGCAACATCAAATGAAGCAAAATCCCACCTCAAAATATTTGGACAGCCCCTTCAAGGGGGAGGCCGGCCATGCTCTAGTGAGGGAGGGAGAGAATGAGAGGTCTTCCAAAAAAAATGAGAAGCCACCATGACAATAATGCAAAGAGGGCATCATGAAAGAATATGATGACAATACCAAAACCACACTCAACACCATCATCATCACCTCACAAAGTCCAACCATGATGAGAAAGGAAAAGTCAAGCCATCATGATAGCTAGAAGTCAAGGTCAAGGAGAGACTATCATGATACAAATATATGCAAAGACCCCCTCCACAATTGCCTATTTGCAACAATGCAAATAAGCCCTCCTCCACCAAACTTCGGCCAATGAACGGAACAATGGAAATTGGCCGAAACGGAAAGCAAACTGGCAACTCCATAAAACTGGTCCCGTAATAAATTACAGGAAAACCCCGATACTGTGCATACACACCCGCATTTGTATTCCGACCGAAATACAAATGCAATGAGACAAAATCTACACTGTACTATACTAGGATCCGGCTTATACCAAAGCCGGCTAGTAATATCCGTTCGATCCTGATCCGTGCAATACCGCACGTATCTGATCGAACCCTGCCATATAACCATACGGCCTATAGTACAGACTGTCCGATCCTGATCCGTGCAATACCGCACGTATCTGATCGGACCCTGCCATATCTCCATACGGCCTCTATAACCTTTCGCCCGAAAGCTGAGTAACTGAATGTGGGGGACTCTAAAGACTCATCAACACCTTGGTTGTGGATTTAACCACTAGCACGTCAGAGGTATAAGCCAATACGTAACGGGCTACCAGGTACTGACTAAAAAGGATGTCTGTGAGCGAGCTCAGCCTGACAACCCTACTGAGCCTGTCAGTGACAATATCCGTACAGTCCGGTCCGTTCGTCTATGAGTATCGCATGGCGGGCCTAGGGGGTTGGTAAAAGTCAGACCCCCAAAAGCGGTACAAGTCGTGTCGGAGTGTAGCCCAGAACACCCTGAGATACTACTGGAATACCTACCAGTAAATCTCCTTGCCTTGGCCAAGGACTTTGTGTAATGGCTCTCCTAGACACAGCACGACCTCACCCCCAATACCGGGAGAGACGAACCCCTGAAGATACGCTCACTGCCTCCATGTGGCTCGGGACTGCACCCAACTAAAACCTGTTTGCACGACTCCTTTGAGCCGTGGTAGGGTAGTAATCAAAGTACAGTGGGAACTCACACGAGACAAATGACGATCTCCAGGTCGATGAACTAACCTGCACACATGTCACCAGGGAACTGCCATCTGACGTCTGGTATATGACCAACTAGCATGTTCCCGGCGAGTCCTGTCCGGTGTACTCATAACCCAATGAGCACCTGTATACATCTTAGGTGATGCAACTGACACCAGTGGCTTGTGAGACCGGCCACCGCCCCTCGTCGGGGTCTCGACTGTATACACTAGTCTACTAATCGAGTATCGATGCCCGGTCTCGAAACTCCCACGACTAGGGACCTTTTAAGGATATGCTTGTAGACCCCCAGCTCCCACTTATATGATCGCCCTCATACTGCTGGTGGTCAAGCAAGAATCCTAGGGGCTCTATCAACGTGTAATAGCGACATGTCAGGTCACTTAAAGCAGTACACGATGATAAAGGTAAACCAGATAGCATACTATCATCTCGAGTAAGACTGTCCTACCGGGATAGGTCCTCCCTCAATCATTACAATCACGTACCTGTGACCTAATAATTGACTCTGAGGGCACTATCTCCAACAATCTCCCACTTGCACTCAAGGTTAATTATTGCGATGTCGCATACTCACAGCCCGTGTGATACCGAACATCCAACTCCTCTACTAGTCAGTCTCACAAAGCTCGTTTGCGGAACTATTGCGTTCGAGGAATAGCCTCAGTGAGTGGATCCGCTTAGTTGTTTCTTTCTATGTCTCTCTATATCTCAAGTTCGCGGAGAAAGCCATCTCCCGAAAAGAGCAATACCTGTCTCAGAATATGTCTGGATGTCTGATGGGACCTAGCTCATAAATGAACTCCAAATCCAAACTTCTTAGACTGTATCGTCAACTGAACTTAATCAGTATCCTGCGCGCCATGCCTCCCTCAGTATTGCCTTGGACCACCTGTCCAAAATACTGCCCCTCATCAGAAGGAAAAACTATAACTCTGACAACCTCCTTGTCGTCCATGTCACCTTGGAAGCCTGGAATGATAACTGTCTCCTGAATGAGGCTGTCGTTATCATCTCCCTAGAACATCCACTTATGTTCTAAAACTGCTTCCGACTGTTTCTCCAGGATTGGATTAATGTCAACTTATTGCATCTAGTGCAAGAACAACATCTGGTGTGGTACTTGACATATCACGATTGACTCAATTGCCTAAGCAAGTGATCTGCCAATCATGCCCGTCCCTCTCCCCTTTAGTCTGTAAGACACCTTTGGAGAGGGTGACTCCATTACCTGCAGGTACACTACCGTACCAGGAGTCGTCCATCCTAAATACTCTTAGAATGATGTCAAGTACCCTGATTGGGAAACCACCCAAATCTAGATCTAAAACCATAGATCTAGTAACCAGTATGTCTGATGTAAAATCCAAGTCCTTTGTGGAGAAACCACTGTGTGACGACCAAAGTATAACCGATCGTAGTGTAGGAGTTTCTTTTCCTACTTTGTGTATGTCATCCAAATACCATGACATCACACCCTACTACCTTCTCAACAGATCCATCCCCTATTCTGATGAAGTCAAACCCATGACTGTCATGTCAGAAATAGATGATCTATCTCCGCTACATCTGCTTTAGTCTATAAATAGACATAAGCTACCTGTCCACCAATGCTTCCGCTGCTCCCACTGACTACGACAACCCTCTGGCAGAGTCATATAGACGTACACTTCTAAAACTAGTTTAGAACGACGCTATACTCATCCTCCCGCCTGGTCTCGCAGCCTGGAACAACAGCAATGGTAATTGTGGGTAAACAAGAACTTCCCTGTCACCGTCCTTGAGGCTACCGTAGTACCTCTCGGGTGCCTGAAGTTACCCACCTTATCTGCGGAGTGGCCAATGGAATGTCAATCCAAATTGAATCTTTAGGTTCCTTATCAAATCTTCAGTAATCGTTTGTGGTTCTGGAATTACTTCCAGTTCTACCATACTCCCACTACTGTTTTCTGAAAAAATCCATTTTTAATAAAACTGTGGCGAGTCTAGAACAATATCGCTATTGTTCATCCAGATGGTAGAAAGTCAACCCTCGTCATAACCTGGGTCAACCCACAAACAGCCATTACAGAAACGTGCCTTGAGTTGTCCAGTGTCTGGTTTTAATCATAAGCCGGACAACTCCCCGTACCTTAACACCGTTAAGATATGAACTGTTCTATATCCCATATAGAAACAGAGGCACTGATTTAATTGAACCAGATTCAAATCATGCAGCTGTCCCCAGCGCATGTCAACTAAATGGAAGGAGGCCGATCAGCGTTACTCAACTTAGGAATACTTCCAATTATGAGTAACCTGAAAGAGAAGCAAGATCTCTTTATCATTACTATCAACTGAATACCATACACAAGTATCTACATCTTCGATCTCTTTGAAGAATCCCGATACTTGCTATACCTGGTTCTCTACTCTATTCAAATACCAATAACTTCTCCAAATTCGGACCCTGTGTTTCCGCGAAACATCTGTCTAAAAATTAGAGAAGTCATAAGTAAACCAAATATATTACGAGGACCAATCCCTCTGTCCTGATGGACCCTGGACAACATACAATACTCTGTATAAGTCCCTTGAGTCTGATAACTCATTCACTGTGTGTCGTAGGTTGAAAACTGTACTTATGGTTAAGAAGAATTACACCGCTGTTTAATGCTCCTTACCTAACCATCCACTGATATAGGTAAATGTCGTAGACATAATTTCAGAAAGGTATATCTCACTCTATGAAAATAGACGTACAGATATATCAATTTGAAATTGGTGCATAACAGCGGATATTCAAAACCAAATATTTGCCGACCGGCAAACAGCCCAGGTGATTTCCTCAAATATCACTGATTACAACGAATCCCGATATAATGAGGATAATCACCCAATTCCCAATAACTTACTCCCACTCATCATCTGTAAAACCATACAGATGTGAGAATCGTACCTGGTAAATACATACCCTGGAGTAAGTATCTAATCAGGAAATCAGTTTTCCTTTAACATTACACAGTGAAACTGGAGCATTGAAATGTTCCGATGGGGTATTCTGGTATTCCTAGTAATGCCTCTTCCAGATTCACGACTGTAACCGTATAATTCTTTGCCACCTCTCCAAATCCCTTCTTATGTCTTTAGTCTTTACCTTCTGCACACCCCTTAGGCCAAATGGTTTTCTTCCTTCCCTACCGTTCGGCACCAGCCTATGGTTTGGAAGAAGACTATCCAATAAGCATAATGGGTGTACTGTCCTAATCCTAGGAACACTCGCAATGCGAGAGAAGGTGAGGATAAAAGACAACCGAATGAACTTAATTCCTATTTCTCCTGAACCAGAATCCATCCCCGAACTGGAACAAGTTCCTTTCGAGTTCGTATATAACCATACGATGGAGTATCCAAATAAACTGTGGATCTTCGTAGTGATACGGAGTGTCCTGGAGAAATACAAAGGTGATGTGGGAGTGGTAACGAAATATTTGGTTTGATCGTGAATATCTATTGCAATTTACTTTGCCCTCTTACTAATCCCTTGCTTTGTCTGAACTTAATACCTTCTGCACACCATCGTTATGCTAATTGGTTTTCTTCCTTCCCTATCGGTCGGCACCAGCCTAAGGTTTGGAAGAAGACAATCCAATTTGCGTAATAGGTGTACTACCCCTAAACCAAGGAGTACTCGTAACCTGAGAGAGGGTAAAAGGAAAAGACAACTGAATAATCCTATCCGTTTTCTCCAGAACCGGAAACCATCCTCGAATAAATTCTTTCGAGTTCGTATCTAACCATACGATGGTTTTGTCCAATGGAAGTGGACGTTCGTAGTAAAACGGGGTGTCCTGGAGAAAAGGGTAAAAGTAGGAGTGGCAATGAGGTTTGCAACTCTGACAATCCAAAAGCCGGTGTTTAAGAAGGTTCGGTCAACTTGGTCACTGAGTCATAGTCTTAGGGTCGGGTCAATGGTCGCTGCCAAAGAGAGAGAGAAAAGAAACACTCAGCGTGCACTCTAACCTAGATCAGAATGGTTACCAATTTATCTAATCTGGAATCCTCCCACTGTACCTCAAATTCTCCTCCAAACCTGAAAGAAGAATTAGTCGGGGTCATCCGAGGAGTAAACTAACTCATCAGTGGGAATCGGGATCCAACTCTCATCGCATGACAACGTGACGGAATCCGCTCACGGTATCACACTCCAGAAGGTATGCGCATATCTGGCAAGTTTCAGTACTTTTGAAACTCCCGATGTGATTTCTGCCCCATGCTCTTATGACCTTGGCGAAGGTCAACAAATCATAAGTCACATGTCAAGTTCTACCCGTCATTATCCAGGGTTAATCTGAATCCACCCGTACAAGCCCTTGACGAAGGTCAACAAGGCTATACGACTGTCCCAAACCAACGCATCTATCTATGCAGCAGAAAGGTAACAAGCAGCTACCATACACTATGCCTTGACGAAGGTCAACAAACATAGCATGAATACTACGTGCTACCCGTCTGAAACGACGGAGGGCTACGAATGGTTTCTGGCGAAAACCTTTAACGTAATGAACTTGATATCGTTGAAGGAACGGATAGCTTTTTTGAAAATATAGTGACGAAAACCGTTGCTAAAGAGGTCACTCCCGGTGAAGGGATCTCGGCTCTTTCCCCGTAGAATGGGGTGCAGGATATTCCAACTGAATACCACGGTGCAAAGCAAAAGTAATCGGCTATAGTGAAGTTAATGCCCTGACGCAAACTTCTGTCCAAGGGGTCACTCCCGGTGAAGGGATCTCGGCCCTTGCCTCGTCGACTGAGGAGCAGGATATTCCAACTGAATACCACGATGCAAAACAAAAGTGAACGTCCTTGCAATAACAGCTTTTTGAAAAGTGTTCCAACAACATCAGATTAGGTTTGTTTTTAAACTTGCATTGATCCGAATCAATGCAGTCCCATCAATTGATCACACCAAAAAGAACGAAAATATACTGATGTACGTATATGCCATCCGCATTCGCCACTGGGTCCCGTCATTACCCGTTAGGTTAGCTTACTAACGACAGAGCGGGGACTGGACTAGCGCGGATGCAAAACATATACAACATCTACTAATATATATACCAATATATTATATTCGCTCAAGGCGTGAATAAAATGCAACATCACAGAGAATGAACAGCATCACAGAAACAATACAGATATCTGGGATCCCCGGGTTTCACAGAGCCGTTGAAACCCGACGTTCCCCTGGTCGTGTGGATAGCCTGTGCAATGTAATCCTAGACCCCTACGGGCGCGGCAAGTCACCCGCCAAAACCTGAAGCGAGGCAGCCCCCTTCAGCGCCGTGAATGGACCACCCAGCACTTCACGGAATCCGGCAACTTGGGCACCCCTCCTGGGTCAACCTGTACCCCCTACGAGTGCGGCGAATATCCCGCCAATCCTAGAGTGAAGCCCCCTCCGTCTCAATGCCATGAGATGCGGGCTTGTTGCCCTCTAGAACCCGGCTATCCGTGCACCCCACCGCGGGGTAATCCTAGTACAGAAAGTAAAATATACATACACCGGGTACATCGACCGCAACCAGGTCGTGCCCCAAAAGAATAATACAAACAGGCAGTGACGGCAGTCCACATGTCGGACGCTCGCCCCGCAATATCAAATGTACATAATACAACAAAACTGTACTAGCTTGCATACAGGCTATCCCCACGACCGATCCGCAACATCACAGCATAAACACAAAACATCAACGTGAAAGTCACGTTCGCAAATCTGTCTAACCGGGCTATAGCAGTTAGACCGGATTTACCGATCGAGTGACATTCACGGTCGCAGATATAATGTAAATACTGTGAAAAATGTGTTTAAAATTTTCCGATTGATCAAACAATTAACAAGTGGGCCCCCAAACAAAACTGCAGCAATCACAGAAAACCTGGGCCCAATTTTAATATCCCAAAACCCCTGAAATAAGCCCATAAGCCCACTGCAAAAAAATAATCACACGAGCCCACAAACTTGCGGCGGAAGCGCGGCCAGAATAGGGTTTTGGCCGCCCTTCCGCGGTCGTACGGAGGGATCGTGCTACGAAATTTTTTCAGTGTTCTTATAACTCCCTGCACATCATTCTGAGACCACCTGAAAAATTTTCCGAGACCAAAAATTTTCAACAGAAACTGATGCGAAGGCAATACGGGTTTTGGAACTTTTTGATCGATCGGAAATGCAAACACATTACACAAAGCTAGACTAAGTTAATGGCGAGGCTCTGATACCACTGTAAGTGCACGGCGGCGCCCCGGCCGTCAATCCGACGGCGGAATGCGGAAGCGGTGAAAAACTTAAATTTTGCGGACTTAGCAAACCGGCACCACCGCGCACTAAACACCCGGATCGTAACCATTAACTAGTCTAAGCTAACTATAAGATGAGAAAGAGATATACCGACGATCCAAGTCCTCCGGTCTTCTCATCATCGTCCGGATCTCCTGCGGAAAAGTCCCGTCTCCTCCTCGTCGCCGGAAGTGCACCACATCGCCTACTTTGTTTACGGGCTCCCACCTCAATGCCGAGGCAACTCGGGCACGAAGCCGGCTACTCGACGTGCCCAAGATTTGCTGTAGAATGTTTGGTAGAGCTTGTGTCTCACTTTTGGGGTTGTGGAATTGCCATTGGAGGAGGGATTGAACTTGGAGCTTTTTAGATGGAACTTGTGGGATTTTGCAACATCAAATGAAGCAAAATCCCACCTCAAAATATTTGGACAGCCCCTTCAAGGGGGAGGCCGGCCATGCTCTAGTGAGGGAGGGAGAGAATGAGAGGTCTTCCAAAAAAAATGAGAAGCCACCATGACAATAATGCAAAGAGGACATCATGAAAGAATATGATGACAATACCAAAACCACACTCAACACCATCATCATCACCTCACAAAGTCCAACCATGATGAGAAAGGAAAAGTCAAGCCATCATGATAGCTAGAAGTCAAGGTCAAGGAGAGACTATCATGATACAAATATATGCAAAGACCCCCTCCACAATTGCCTATTTGCAACAATGCAAATAAGCCCTCCTCCACCAAACTTCGGCCAATGAACGGAACAATGGAAATTGGCCGAAACGGAAAGCAAACTGGCAACTCCATAAAACTGGTCCCGTAATAAATTACAGGAAAACCCCGATACTGTGCATACACACCCGCATTTGTATTCCGACCGAAATACAAATGCAATGAGACAAAATCTACACTGTACTATACTAGGATCCGGCTTATACCAAAGCCGGCTAGTAATATCCGTTCGATCCTGATCCGTGCAATACCGCACGTATCTGATCGAACCCTGCCATATAACCATACGGCCTATAGTACAGACTGTCCGATCCTGATCCGTGCAATACCGCACGTATCTGATCGGACCCTGCCATATCTCCATACGGCCTCTATAACCTTTCGCCCGAAAGCTGAGTAACTGAATGTGGGGGACTCTAAAGACTCATCAACACCTTGGTTGTGGATTTAACCACTAGCACGTCAGAGGTATAAGCCAATACGTAACGGGCTACCAGGTACTGACTAAAAAGGATGTCTGTGAGCGAGCTCAGCCTGACAACCCTACTGAGCCTGTCAGTGACAATATCCGTACAGTCCGGTCCGTTCGTCTATGAGTATCGCATGGCGGGCCTAGGGGGTTGGTAAAAGTCAGACCCCCAAAAGCGGTACAAGTCGTGTCGGAGTGTAGCCCAGAACACCCTGAGATACTACTGGAATACCTACCAGTAAATCTCCTTGCCTTGGCCAAGGACTTTGTGTAATGGCTCTCCTAGACACAGCACGACCTCACCCCCAATACCGGGAGAGACGAACCGCTGAAGATACGCTCACTGCCTCCATGTGGCTCGGGACTGCACCCAACTAAAACCTGTTTGCACGACTCCTTTGAGCCGTGGTAGGGTAGTAATCAAAGTACAGTGGGAACTCACACGAGACAAATGACGATCTCCAGGTCGATGAACTAACCTGCACACATGTCACCAGGGAACTGCCATCTGACGTCTGGTATATGACCAACTAGCATGTTCCCGGCGAGTCCTGTCCGGTGTACTCATAACCCAATGAGCACCTGTATACATCTTAGGTGATGCAACTGACACCAGTGGCTTGTGAGACCGGCCACCGCCCCTCGTCGGGGTCTCGACTGTATACACTAGTCTACTAATCGAGTATCGATGCCCGGTCTTGAAACTCCCACGACTAGGGACCTTTTAAGGATATGCTTGTAGACCCCCAGCTCCCACTTATATGATCGCCCTCATACTGCTGGTGGTCAAGCAAGAATCCTAGGGGCTCTATCAACGTGTAATAGCGACATGTCAGGTCACTTAAAGCAGTACACGATGATAAAGGTAAACCAGATAGCATACTATCATCTCGAGTAAGACTGTCCTACCGGGATAGGTCCTCCCTCAATCATTACAATCACGTACCTGTGACCTAATAATTGACTCTGAGGGCACTATCTCCAACAGGATTTTCTGGGAATTTTTAAAATTTATTCAAGAGTTGATTTTTCTGGAGTTGTTTTGGGAATTCGGTGTTTCGATCGGGGTATCAAATTTTGTCTGTGTGGCTTTCCGGATAAATTTTAGAATATGTTAAAAAGTTCGACCGGATATAAATACCCAATTTTTCCCCTGTCGGGAAATTTCCAAGTGTTGGATTTTTCCGTAGTTTAACGACGTTCTAAGTAGTGCAAGTAACGCGATGGACCCTCTAGAAGACAACAAACCTTAACTCGATTATGTGACCGTCTTGAACTGCCCTTTGAACCTTCGGGTTTGGGGCAGTACGGCGTGCCACATGTGAGGCGTTGGCTTGACCCTTCTACGGCTGGACCGTTGGTACTGAGGCACGAACGGAATGTTGTTAGACTTATTTCATGTGTTGAGCTGTATCGGGAAAACTTGGGTGTTCGATTGTTCGATCGAAAAGTTTAACATTTTCTATTTATCTGGAATGGGATACAATAATTGAAATTCACAAATAGTTATGTGATAACTGAATGAATGTTATAAACGTAGCAGTTTAGTCTCACTTGATCGGTTGCGACGGAATTTTGATGCGATCAAAAGTCCGTCGCAATCACGTAGCGTACGCGGATACTCGCCGGGTAAACTTAATAGACAGCCTCACTCCATAGCCCCGACCAAGTGACTGTAGGAGAACCCCGTCGCCGAAAGCATCCGTCCGGGTGCTCGCGGTAGCGGTGTTCCGCCTTAGTGCACTTCGTCGACGGTGTCGGGGGTGCGGCCGTCTACTAAAGTTTGCGACGAGCATTCGATCAGGATGTCGGGAATCTTGTTGAATTACCCGACTTGATATTGAAAAGAGTTTTCGATAATGAGACTAAAATGCGGGGTTTATAATTGTTAAGCATGCGATGTCTAAAGAATTCATTTGATCAGGCATGCGATGTCTGAGGTGGTTGCGGATTCCAACTGTTGTAGTTTTACACTTTCTTTTCTGTGACCGTAAGTGTAATATGTGATATCGCCGGTTTCGTTGCTATATGTCAACGACAATTGGGATGGACATATTTACTTACGTTGATGACATGTGATGTTATGTGTTGCTGGATATGTTATATTGGATCGTCGTGTTTGAATAGCCGGGGGTTTTTATGTGAGATGAGTGTTTTTCATTTTCATTCATGTAAAAACTTGTATGTAATATTCTTTTATTGGGGCGCTTCCAGGTTGCGGAAGATGTCACCCGTTATATATTATTTACTTTTCCGCACTAGGATAGACCCAAGGAGGAGGGCACAAGTAACCGGGTTCTGGAGTCCAGTGGGAGACCAACTCGAGGAGTCGAGTCCGGGTCTCCTAACTCTAGAATTGGTAGGGTTGCTTGCCGCTCTCGTAGGGGTCTTGGGGTGTGGGTTTGGCTATTCATCACGACCGTGGAATCCGTGTTTTATACTGGCTCGTATTGAAAACACGGACGTCCTAGTATATCCAATATTTCATATGTTTCTTCTGCTGCGATATCTGTGATGTGATCATGTGATGTTCTGTGATAGATACAGTATATAGTATATATGATATATTATATAGACGTTACTTATGTTTTACACCCGCGCTAGCCCTGCCCTGCTCTGTCGTTAGTTACCTAACCTAACGGTGCACGAGGGGACATCGAGGCGAATGCGGATGGCATAAGTGTACGTCATATCTATCTGTGATGTTTAGGTATATAAATGATGGGACTTCATTAATGTGATTAATGAAATAAAAAGAAACCTAAGATGTTGTAGAATCGAATTTCAAAATAAAACAGATAGCTACAGTTCTTGCTTTGCATAGCGGTATATGTGATATATCCTTCACCTTATTCGATGAGGAAAGGACCGAGATCCCTTCACCGGGAGTGACTCCTTTAGCAATAACTGGTCGATGCTACGCCCTCGGTTTGTCTTTTGATTGCTTTTAATAGTTTTTGCTTTGCACAGTGATATATATGATATATCCCGCACCTCATTCGACGAGGAAAGGACCGACGATCCCTTCACCGGGAGTGACTCCTTTAGCAAAACTAGAAAAGCCTCAAAAGCACTCCATTTTTAAAATTCATTTGATTCTACGACGATATCAAGTTCATTACGCAATAGGTTTTCAGAAAAACCTGTCGTAGCCCTCCGTCATTTCAGATAAGTAGTAGTTAGTATTCGTGCTACGTTTGTTGGCCTGCGTCAAGGCGTAGTGTGCGGTAGCTAACTGGTGCTTATCTGCATAAGCATATGATGTGATTGGATTAGGGTAGTCGTGCGACTTTGTTGGCCTGCGTCAAGGGTCGTGCGGGTGGGTTTAATTCAATCAGGAAATGACGGGTTGAACTTGACTAGCGGACTATGGTTTGTTGGCCTGCGTCAAGGTCATAGGACGCTAGGGGCAAAATATTATCGGGAATTTCAAGTGTTGAAATTTGCAATGAGATTGCATACCTTCTATGAGATAGTTGGATCCCGATACCCGCTGCGAGTAAGAGTTACTCCTGGGAGAGTTTTATACATTACAATTAGCCGATCAAGTAGGTGTCTAGAAAGGTGTCAACGGGGTTACGCCTCTGGGAAAACGAGGTTTACATTAATTAGGTTCGTGCGAAAGCACGGGGGACCTCCCTCAAAGTACCGACACTGGCCTGGCTGAAAGATTGGCGAACTTGTAGTGTGTAATTAATCCCGGCTAGTCTTTCCTTTTAGGGTTTGAAGGAAGATTTGATAAAAAGCAGTGGGAGCCATCCTGATTAGATAAAATAATAACCAATCTATTCTTGACAGAGCGCACGCTGAGTGTTTTCTTCTCTCTCTCTCCAGGTAGCGACCATATCACGCCTTAATCAAGATAATAATACGGAATATTGACCGAACCCGCTTGTTATACTGAGCTGGGGAACGTTGGTCCCGCTCCAACTTATAATTGTTATAAGACAGAGCAGGAAATTGGGGAATACCAGATTTCCCGTGCCGCCCAAACGAAGAGAGTGCATGCTGATGCATCATCTTCGGGTGTGTTCATTACAAAGAACTGTTTCTCAGTGTCCTTTACGTCCTGGGTATGTGATACCAGATCAGGATCCCAGATATGTAATCTGTTACATAGGGCTACAGAAAGGTAGAGGACTGAGAACGGGTGATAAGTTTCATGAGGCAGAAAACGGGGCAAGAGTTGCAGCCAAGTCTGTTGGTCACTGTCACCCTGTATTATAAATACATTGATTCTGAACGAATGTTATTAGATACCGAACCTGATATACAAAATCATATCAGTCTCTTTATATGTAAAGAAATGATAAAATTTTGTATTGTTGGATAATGTTTTGAACATTTCCTATATCAAAAGTTGATCGGTTCAGGCACGTTATCTAAAAGCATTGATGTTCTAAATCAAACTACAGTTCTTAGTATATGGAACACACACAAGAGGAAGAGTTCAGAAATGAACGAATTCTTCTTGAGGCATTGTAGACTAGGTCAGATCAATGTGACCTGACCAGCTAGAGTTACATATAGATGCATATTTAAATCAGTTTGAATTTACATCTTGTGAAACTCGCCAGTCATGTCACAAAGATAAGATGACCATAGCTCCGTTTACTGGAAACAGAGAAAGAGTTGGTAAACTTTTGGGATGATACATGTTGATGTATGTAGGTCCCCAGTCTACACATGCCAAGACCGGTTCTTTATACTTCATTACGTTCTCTGATGATCTCTCAAGATTCAGACATATGTTCCTGTTGAAACATGAGTCCGAACCTTTTGAGATATTCATGGAATATAAGTTAGAAGTAGAGAACCAAAATACGAGTATAAGTATTATGTCCTATGATGAGATCAGGGAGGAGAATACTTGAGCACGGAAATCCTGGACTATTCTAAAGGAGAATGAGATTCTCTCTCGGCATTACTCCTCCGAATACACCATAGCACGATGGTATATCGGGGCGGAGCATTCACACCCTATATGATAAGGTGTGCTCTATGATGAGTACTACTGAGTTACCATTTTCTTTTTGGGAGTTATGCACTTGAGAAGCTGCATACCTATTGAATAGGGTTCAAATCAAATCAGTTGCCTACTACTTCATATGTGATATGGAAAGGTAAGAGCCCATGTCTTAAGTTGGTTAAGATTTGGGGTTGTCCAGCCTATGTCTGAAAAGTATAATCTGGACAAGCTCGAGGCAAGGTCTGTAATGTAGAACTGGAAAGGTTCCAGCTATACAAACTGCAGTTGATGATTTGAAAGAACCAAAGGATTCAATAGTCACCAATGAACCTCAGCCTCTCCGCCGATCTAGTAGGGTTCCTTACCCACCTGAGAGATACTTCAGTTTCTCTGTGACAGTGGGAGCGAGGATTGCATCATGAGATGATGACCCAACTAGTTTCGAGCTGGCCATCTGGAGTAAGACTCTGTAAGAATGGCTGGATGCTTAGTGATCTGAGATGGAATCCTTATACACCAACAAAGTATGGACTTTAGTTGCAATATCTGAAGGGTTAAATCCCCATCAGGAGCAAGTATATCTTGAGAAGATTACTTGGTGTAAATGGAAAAGTTGAGACTTTCAAAGCTAGACTTGTTAAAGGTTTTCATCATTGACCAGGTATGGATGATGATGAAACCTTTTCTAAGTAGCTATGCTTAAGTCCATCCAGATCCTATTTGCCACGGCTACATACCATGACTACGATCTCTGGTGGTTGGGTGTCTTGACTGCTTTTCTAAATGATGATTTAGAAGAGGACGTCTATAAGTACACAGCCAGAGGGCTTCGTAGACAGTGGGAGCAGCGGAAACGTGTACAAGATGCTTTATAGGATAAAGCAGGCATCGCGGAGTTGGAACATCTGTTTTGATGAATTAGTCAAAGAGTTTGACATCATCGAAATGGTAGATGAACCTTGTATATACAAAAAGGTAGTAGGGAGTATGGTGACGATCCTCGTAGAGTACGTGGATGACATACTCTTGATAGGGAAGGAGTTTCTTATGCTACGCTCGATCAATCTCCGTTTATCACAAAGATTCTCCGTGTAGGATCAGAGTGATACCTCCTAAATCCTGAGTTTTGGATCTATGAGATAGATTTAATTGGATGTTGGGATTCTCACTAGTTGTAGTGAGATAGTATCAGTTGATCCTGGGGAGAATCACTGGAAGAGTTCCAGGGTGATAAAGACGACTGAATGTCAGTCGCAGGCATTGTCTTTACCCTCAGTGGAGGGACGGTATGTTGGAGGAGTTCCAAGCTAGATACCGAGACATACTAGACGATAAAGGCACGATACATCGCTACTTAAGATGCTACCAAAGAGGCTGTTTGGGTATATATTGGTTCATAAGATGAACCATGTTCCTCCCATTGTGTGACAATGGAGTTGTGGCTTATGCCAAGGAACGTCCGTCCCATCAGTGATCCAGACTTATTCTAAGGCAGTATCACTTGATCATGGAGATGGTTGATCTCCAGGGTGATCGAGGTTTGGAGAGTAGACTCAGAGGACAACACAGCGGATCCACTCACAAAGGCCTGTTCCCAGAGAGAGACTTTTATGGGATGGTTCAGTATGAGATACTGCAACCACTGCTATCAGATGGCCCTAGTGCAAGTGGGAGATTGTTAGTTATATGTATGCCCTAGAGGCCATTACTGTACATAGGATGTATATTGTAGTGGATGCTGGGACATATATAGGGAGGACTTTCTTGCTCGACATGATAGTATGCTATCTGGTTGAACTTTACCTTAACGTGTATACCGATTGTCTCTCTGTTACATGTTGGTAAAGCCCTTAGGATCTGTACTTGACTACCTGGACTATGATGCGGATCATACTAGTGGGGACATGGTAGTCCATAAGTACATCCTTCAAAGTCCCTAGTCGTGGGTGTATCGAGACGGGGCATCGATATACCAGAGTAGACTAGCGTGTACCTTCTCGACCCATACAAATGGGCGATGGATGATCCCATATCCATCGGTGTTTGACATCGGAGATGATATACGTGTGCTCAGTAGAGACTGGGTACATTGGACGGACTCGCCGAGAACTCCCAGATGGTATTATACCTCACGTCAGATGGCAGTTCTCTGGTGACACTGGTACAGAGTAGTCTGTTGACCCGAGATCGTCATAGAGTCTTGTGTGGTTCCCACTGTGCTTTGATTTCCATCTTACCACGTCCAAGAGGGCGTGCAAAACGGTGGTTTTTGGGTACAGTCCCGAGTCACATGGAGGCAATGAGCGATAGGAGGGGATTCGTCTCTCCCGGTATAGGGAGTTGATGTTGCACTGTGTTCGATTGGCTATAACAGGAAGTCCCTGGCCAGGGCTGCTCTGAGAATTGCTGGTAAGTGTTACCAGTAGTTTCTCGACCCGTTATGAGCCTCATATCGACACGACTTATCGAGCTATTGGGGTCTGACGTTTACCACCCCTAGGCGAGATATGCGACATATCAGACGATCAGACCGGACTGTACGGTAGTGTTACTGGTCGGATTCACTGGAGTGTGAGCGGGCTTGCTCGTCGATCTTCAGATCGCTCAATACCCGGGTTGCCGTTACGTTTAGCAGACCGCTTGCGGCTTGTGGGTGTTTGATATGATCATCATCCGCTGCCGGCGTATTGACGAGTCTTTAGAGTCCTACATAGAGGTTTCTTGGCTCAAGCGAAACGAAATAGGAGCGCATATGAGATATGTGCGGGACCGAGAATAATGCGAGTATGTGATACCGTATTCCATTCTCGCGATGAATGTATCGAATGGTTGTATGCGATATAACCTAGTTATCGATTCAAGCGTTGATTCGATAAGCCGATACATTGTATACTAGTCGGTTGTGTGCGACATGACCGGATCATTGAATCAAGTGTTGATTTAATGATTTAATGTATAATTATATATTTGATATATTACTTTGCATTAACTAGTATTGGTTCACTTTAAATGGATTTTCTCACTCGGGTGTGCGCATTACATATGTGATATGATTTTGTGCATTTGATTGTATCATGTTTGATGATACATGATTACTTGGTTAAGTGCAAAGAATTAAACCATGGTTAAAAGAATGGTTAGGGTTTCATTTCCTTTATTTATTCATTTATTTATTTGTTTATTCATTTTGGAAAAGAGGAGAAAAGAATGGTGGCTTAATTTGGAGTTTAGTTGAAGCTTCATGAATCTTTGATCAAGTCAACCATTCTTATCTCATCCTTAACCCTAACCATTCCCACTAACCATGATTCATTCTCTACACTTAACTCTAGTTAACATTATGATAAGTTTTTATTTTTCTATTGTTTTTAATTAACTTATCATAATATTCTTCTTCATCTTCTTCATTCTTCAAGTGAAGAAAACCAAGCTCCATCAATGGTGATTGTTGGAAAAGAGTGAGAAATCCAAAACTAAAGTCTACCCACTTCCTATTTCTTCATCCTCTACCTCTTGCCAAGTAGTAGAGTGTGTTTACTTCACAAGTTTCTTGACTTGGTGAAGTTGTGAGCTTGATCTAGCGATGCCTCGACGTAGATCATCTTCGGCATGGACATCGACGACCTAGCTCCCTTTTTCTCCGACGAAGCCGACTCTAGAGCCCGGATTTGATTTGGACAGCGGAGAGGACCTCGTTGCAGAGCTATGGAGGTGGAGCACCGGATCTACAAAGGTTGTATTTCCGTTAAACTTTTAGTTAAGTGTTAACTAGTTAGTTTTTCGCCTAGACATCTAGCCGACGATCCGTAGTTTAGGGTTTGTAGGCACCGTAAAATTTTAATATGGCATGTTCGATGCCTTGTGAGACCTCCTTGGGGTGCCTAGGAACCCTACACTGTTGACCCGAGATCGTCATAGAGTCTTGTGTGGTTCCCACTGTGCTTTGATTTCCATCTTACCACGTCCAAGAGGGCGTGCAAAACGGTGGTTTTTGGGTACAGTCCCGAGTCACATGGAGGCAATGAACGATAGGAGGGGATTCGTCTCTCCCGGTATAGGGGGTTGATGTTGCGCTGTGTTCGATTGGCTATAACAGGAAATCCCTGGCCAGGGTTGCTAAGATTTACTGGTAAGTGTTACCAGTAGTTTCTCGAATAGTTATAGACCTCATATCGACACGACTTATCGAGCTATTGGGGTCTGATGTTTACCACCCCTAGGCGAGATATGCGACATATCAGACGATCAGACCGGACTGTACGGTAGTGTTACTGGTTGGATTCACTGGAGTGTGAGCGGGCTTGCTCGTCGATCTTCAGATCGCTCAATACTCGGGTGGCCGTTACGTTTAGCAGACCGCTTGCGGCTTGTGGGTGTTTGATATGATCATCATCTGCTGCCGGCGTATTGACGAGTCTTCAGAGTCCTACACAGAGGTTTCCTGGCTCAAGCGAAACGAAATAGGAGCGCGTATGAGATATGTGCGGGACCGAGAATAATACCAGTATGTGATACTGTATTCGATTCTCGCGATGTGACATTGATCGGTTATATCCGATATAGCCGGGTTATCGGATCAAGTGTTGATTCGATAAGTTGTTACTAATGATACTAGTCGGTTATATGCGATATGACCGGATCGTTAAATCAAGTGTTGATTTAATGATTTAATGCATAATTATATATTTGATATATTACTTTGCATTAACTAGTATCGGTTCACTTTAAATGGATTTTCTCGCTCGGGTGTGCGCATTCCATATGCGATATGATTTTGTGCACTTGATTGTATCATGTTTGATGATACATACTTTTTGGTTAAGTGTAAAGTATCAAACCTTGGTTAATGAAATGGTTAGGGTTTACTATTTCCTTATTCATTTATTCATTTATTTATTCTTTTTGGAAATTGATAAGCATTAAGAGAAAATGGTGGCTTAATTTGTTTTCTAGCAAAAGCTTCTTGAAGCTTTGACCAAAGTCACCCTTTTTGTCTCATGCTTAACCCTATCCACTTCACTAACCCTAGTTCACTCTCTACAACTAACCATGGTTCACTTATGATAAGAATGGATTATTCTTTTCATTTTAAATTATTCTTATCATAACTCTTTCATCTTCTTCTTCATCTTCTTCTTTGAAGAAGCTTGAGGTCATCAATGGTGATTGATGCAAATGAGTGAGAAATCCAATTCTAAAGTCTACCCACTTCCTATTTCTTCATCCTCTACCTCTTCCCAAGTAGTAGAGTGTGTTTCCTTCACAAGTTTTCATGGCTTGGTGAAGGTGGAGCTTGATCTTGCGATGCTTCGACGTAGATCATCTTCGGCACGTCGTCGACGACCTAGCCCGTCCATTCTCCGATGAAGCCGACGCTAGAGCCCGGATTAGATTTGAACAGCGGAGAGGACCTCATCTCGGAGCCGTGGAGGTGGAGGACCGGATCTACAAAGGTTGTATATCCGTATTCTCATAGTTAAATGTTAACTAGTTAGCTTTTTTGCCTAGTTTTCTAGCAAACGATCCGTAGTCGGGTCTCTCGGCACCTAGATTATTTGAAAATGGCATGTTCGATGCCTTGTGAGACCTCACTAGAGTGCCTAGGAACCCTACAAGTCAGGAGGGTTGACACGAAGAACAACACAGCGGATCCACTCACGAAGGCCATTCCCCAGATACAGTTTGAGAGACTCTTCAGGATGCTTGGTATGCGATACTACAGCAGCTGGCCCTAGTGCAAGTGGAGATTGTTAGTTGTATGTATGCCCTAGAGGCCAGTATTGTACAGATGATGTATATTATATTGGATGCTTGGACATATATAGAGAGGACTTTCTTGCTCGATATGATAATATGCTATCTGGTTGCACTTTACTCTAACATGTATACTTGTCTCTTTATACTGTCTTATAGTTACATGTTGGTAAAGCCCTTAGGATGTGTACTTGACTACCCGGACTATGATGCAGATCATACTAGTGGGGACATGGTAGTCCATAAGTACATCCTTCAAGGTCCCTAGTCGTGGGTGCATCGAGACGGGGCATCGATATACCAGTGTAGACTAGCGTATACGCTTCTCGACCCATGAGATGGACGATGGATGATCCCATATCCATTGGTGTTTGACATCAGAGATGGTATACGGGTGCTCAGTAGAGACTGGGTATACTGGAGGGACTCGCCGAGAACTCCCACATGGTATTATACCTCACGTCAGATGGCAGTTCTCTGGTGACACTTGTGCAGGTTAGTCTGTAAACCCGAGATCGTCATAGAGTCTTGTGTGATTCCCACTGTGCTTTGATTTCCACCTTACCACATCCATGAGGGCGTGCAAAACGGTGGTTTTTGGGTACAGTCCCGAGTCACATAGAGGCAATGAGCGATAGGAGGGGTTTCGTCTCTCCCGGTATTGAGGGTTGATGTTGCACTGTGCTCGATTGGCCATAACAGGGAAGTCCCTGGCCAGGGCTGATTTAGAGATTTACTGGTAAGTGTTACCAGTAGTTTCTCGACCCGTTATGAGCCTCACATCGGCACGACTTATCGGTTATTGGGGTCTGACGTTTACTACCCCTAGACTTGATATGCGACATATCAGACGAGGAGACCGGACTGTATGGGAAGTGTTACCGGCAGGCTTTTACAGAGTTGGAGCGGGCTTGCTTGCTGATCTTCTGATCGCTCAATACCCGGGTAGCCGTTACGTCCAGCTAGTACCGCTGACGGCTTGTGGGTGCTTGATGTGATCATCACCTACTGCCGGCGTATTGACGAGTCTTTAGAATCCTACATAGAGGTTTTACTGGCTCAGGCAAAACGAAATAGGAGCACGTATGTGATATGTGCGGGACCGAGAATAATGCGTGTATGTGATACCGTATTCTATTCTCGCGACTTTATGTATCAGTCGGTTATATATGATATAGCCGGGTTATCGAATCAAGTGTTGATTCGATAAGTCGATACATTGAATGTTAGTCGGTTATATGTGATATGACCGGATTATTAAGTCAAGTGTTGATTTAATAATTTATTGTATAATTGTATATTTGATATACTAGTTTACATTAACTAACACTTGTTCACTTTAGGGTTTTTCTCACATGAGCACAACTTTAATGTATATATGATATATATTAAAAATGTGTTTTCTTATTGTATCATGGTTGATGATACACATGACTTGGGTGTATGAGACTTACACTATGCTACATATTATGTTGGGTTTTTAATATTCAAAGTAATTACAAAATTAGTAAAGGATTAGCTAAATGCTTGAAGCTTGTGGAAGCTTGTGGAAGCTTGTGGAAGCATTGATTAATTCCACTAAATTTGTTTTTACTATGGATATTTCTTAACCCAACCATAACTATTAGCCATAGTTATGTCTCTACAAGAGTTAGTATATGATACTCACTCACCATGGTTACCTTTCTCACTTGATCATTATCCTCATCTCTTTCTTTTGTTCTTCTTCTTCATTGTGAAAAAGAAAAAGCTTGCTAGGGTTTAATCCAAAGTGAGAAAGATTGTGAGAAATAAAATTCTAAAGAGAACCCACTTCCTATTTCTCCATCCTCTACTAGACTAGTACTTTAGTTTAGGGTGTTTGCTTCACTAATTCTCGAGTTAGTGAAGTAGAAGCTTGAGTTGGAATCCCCTCGACGTAGATCATCTTCGGCCTCGAAGACTTCAACAAAGGACGCGTCTTTCGCCTCGTGAAGCCATGCAAGGGTCCGGGAGAACCACGATCGCAGCGAAGGGACTTCAACAAGGAGCTAAAGAAGTGAAGGACCGATCTACAAAGGTTGTTGGAGATAGTGCCCTCAGAGTCAATTATTGAATTACAGACACGTGATCGCAATGATTGCGGGAGGACCTGTCCCAGTAGGACAGTCTTACTCGAGATGATAGTATGCTATCTAGTTTATCTTTATCATCGTGTACTGCTTTAGGTGGCCTTACAGGTCACTATTACACGCTGATAGAGCCCCTAGGATTCTTGCTTGACTACCAGCAGTATGAGGGCGATCATATACGTGGGAGCTGGGGTCTATAAACACATCCTTAAAAAGTCCCTAGTCGTGGGAGTTTCGAGACAGGGCATCGATTCTCCAGAGTAGACTAGTGTATACAGTCGAGACCCCGACGAGGGGCGGTGGCCGGTTTCACAAGCCACTGGTGTCAGTTGGTTCACCTAAGATGTATACAGGTGCTCATTGGGTTATGAGTACACCGGACAGGACTCGCCGGGAACCTGCTAGTTGGTATTATACCTGACGTCAGATGGCAGTTCCCTGGTGACATGTGTACAGGTTAGTTCATCGACCTGAGATCGTCTTTTGTCTCGTGTGAGTTCCCACTGTGCTTTGATTACTACCCTACCAAGCTCAAAGGAGACGTGCAAACAGGTTTTAGTTGGGTACAGTCCCGAGCCACATGGAGGCAGTGAGCGGATCTGCAGGGGTTCGTCTCTCCCGGTATTGGGGGTGAGTCCGCGCTGTGTCTAGGAGAGCCAGTACATGAAAAGTCCTTGGCCAAGGCAGGATATTTACTGGTAGGTATTCCAGTAGTATCTCAGGGTGTTCTGGGCTACACTCCGACACGACTTGTACCGCTTTTGGGGGTCTGACTTTTACCAACCCCCTAGGCCCGCCATGCGATGCTCATAGACGAACAGACCGGACTGTACGGATATTGTCACTGACAGGCTCAGTAGGGTGTCAGTATGAGTTCGCTCACAGACGTCCCTTTTGGTCAATACCTGGTAGCCCGTTACGTATAGGCTAATACCTCTGACGTGCTAGTGGTTAAATACACAACCAAGGTGTTGACGAGTCTTTAGAGTCCCCCACAGACCAGTTTCTCAAGTTTCGGGTGAAACGCTGTAGAGGCCGTATGGAGATATGGAAGGGTTTAATCAGATACGTGCGGTATTGCACGGATCGTGATCGGACGGATTTTACTAGCGGGCTTTGATTTAAGCCGGATCCTAGTATTAGAAAGTGTAGATTTTGTCTCTTTGCATTTGTATTCAGTGGGAATACAAATGCGGGCATGTATATGCAGTCGCGGGGTTTTCCTGTAATTTATTACGGGATCAGTTTTCTGAGCCGGTTTGCATTCCGTTCCGGCCGGTTTTCCTTTGTTCCTTCACGGCCGGACTTTCCGATGGAGGGGGTTATTTGCAGTTGTGCAAATTACATTTTGTGGAGGGGGTTATTTGTGATTGTGGCTTCATGATAGTTCCTTCATGATGATATTCTTTTTTAGTCTCTTCCTTTGTATTAAATGAGATTAGAATGGATTAGAAGTTGATGTGAGGCTTACTTTTGGATGTGGTCACCCCTTTGCTTTTACTACTCTCACCTTCCTTCATGAATTCATTCCCTCCACCATTTTGATGAAAAGAGGGCCGGCCACATTGAGAGAGAGAGAGGTTTCATTTTGTATGAGGGAAATTTGATTATCTCATTTTTGCTTGCTACACAAATTCATCAACTTCACTCCAAAGTCCATTCTTGATTCCTCCATCATGGCAACTTCTATAACCTCAAGAGACAAAGTGTTCTACACTAGCCTACAGCATTCCATGGACGCGTCGGCTAGCCAACTTCGCGCCTGAGTTTCCTCGGTCCAGAGGTGGGAACCCGTAAAAGAAATCGGCTACGTGGTGCCCTTTCCGACGAGGAGGTGACGAACGGTGATTCCGCGGGAGATCGGAGTGGAGACGAAGATCGAAGGACACGGATCGCTTGGTATATCTCTCTACCCATCTTTTAGTTTACTAGTAGCTAGGTTAATGGCCCGATCTGGGATAAAAGTGCGCGATGGTGCCGGTTTGCAAGTTTTTGAAAGTTTTTCGTTTCCGCGTTTCCGGCGTCGGATCGATGGCCGGGGCGCCGCCGTGCACTTATATTGGTATCAGATCCACGCCATTAACCTAGTCTAGCTTGCTCTAGTATGTTTAGAACTCGATCGCACAAAAATCCCAAAAACCATATTTTCTGTGCATCAGGTTTCTGTCGAAATTTTTTTAGCTCTAAAAATTTTTCAGTATATTGCAGAAACATGTGCAGAGAATTACAAGCATTCTGTGAAAATTTGGTCGAGTGACGTCAGCATTCAACCGCGGAACCGCGGCCAAAACCACGCATTGGCCGCGGTTCCGCCGCGACTTTGACTGTTCAGTTGACCAAATTTGTACAGTGGGCTTATGAGTTTAAAATAGGGTTTTTGGAATGATCTGTTTTGGGCCCAAATTTCTTTGAGTGCTACAGTAGTGCTTGGGGCCCACTTCGGTAAATTTGATCGATCGAGAATTTTAACCATGCTAGATCTCAGTATTTACATTATATCTGCGACCGTGAATGTCATTTGATCGGTAAATCCAGTCTAACTGCTATAGCCCTTTTAGACGGTTTTGCGAACGTGACATTCAGGTTGATGTTCTGTGTTGTGCTGTGATGTTGCGGATCGGTCATGGGGGATAGCGTGGATGCAATGTTAGTACAGTTTTGGTTTTATATGTACATTTGATATTGCGGGGTGAGAGTCCGACATATGAACTGTCGTCACTGCCTGTTTGTATATTATTCTTTTGGGGCACGACCGGGTCGAGATCAATGTACCCGTTGTATGTATATTTTGCTTTCTGTAGTAGGATTACCCCGCGGAGGGGTGCACGGATAGCCGGGTTCTAGAGGGCAACGGGCCCGCATCTCATGGCGTTGATACGGAGGGGGCTTTACTCTAGAATTGGCAGGGCTATTCGCCGCACTCGTAGGGGGTACAGGTTGACCCAAGGAGGGGTGCCCAAGTTACCGGATTCCGTGAAGTGCTGGGTGGTCCATTCACGTTGCTGAAAGGGGCTGCCTCGCTTCAGGTTTTGGCGGGTAACTTGCCGCGCCCGTAGGGGTCTAGGATTTCATTGCACAGGCTATCCACATGACCAGGGGAACGTCGAGTTTCAGTAGCGGCTCTATGAAACCCGGGGATCCCAGATATCTGTATTGTTCTGTAATGCTTATTACATTTCTGTGATGTTGCATTTTATCACGCCTTGAGCGAAATATTATATATTGATATATATACTAGTAGATGTTGTATATGTTTTGCATCCGCGCTAGTCCAGTCCCCGCTCTGTCGTTAGTTAAGTAACCTAACGGGTGATGACGGGACCCAGTGGCGAATGCGGATGGCATATACGTACATCATTATTTTCGTTCTTTTGTGGTGTGATCAATTGATGGGACTGCGTTGATTCGGATCAATGCAAGATAAATAAACCTATTTTGATGTTGTTGGAACATTTTTCAAAAAGCTGTTATTGCAAGGGCGTTCTCTTTTGTTTTGCATAGTGGTATTCGGTTATGAATATCCAGCTCCTCAGTCGACGAGGCAAGGGCCGAGATCCCTTCACCGGGAGTGACCCCTTGGACAGAAGTTTGCGTCAGGGAAATAACTTCACTATAGTCATTTACTTTTGCTTTGCATCGTGGTATTCAGTTGGAATATCCTACACCTCATTCCACGGGGAAAGAGCCAAGATCCCTTCACCGGGAGTGACCTCTTTAGCAAAGGTTTTCGCAACTATATTTTTAAAAGCTATCCAGTTCCTTCAACGATATCAAGTTCATTACGTTAAAGGTTTTCGCCAGAAACCATTCGTAGCCCTCCGTCGTTTCATATGGGTAGTCAATACTATTCAAGCCGTGTTTGTTGGCCAAAGTCAAGACACAGTGTTTGGTAGCTATTGGGTATTCATATGCTGCATAGATAGATGCGTTGGTTTGGGACAGTCGTATAGCCTTGTTGGCCAAAGTCAAAGGCTTGTACGGGTGGGTTCAAATTAACCTGGAGAACGACGGGTAGAACTTGACATGTGACTTATGATTTGTTGGCCAAAGTCAAGGTCATAAGAGCATGGGGCAAAAATCACATCGGGAGTTTCTAAAGAAACTGAAACTTGCCAGATATGCGCATACCTTCTGGAGTGTGATAACGTGAGCGGATTCCGTCACGTTATCATGCGATGATAGTTGGATCCCGATTCCCACTGATGAGTTGGTTTACTCCTCGGGTGATCCCGGCTAATTCTTCTTTCAGGTTTGGGGAAGAATTTGACGTTACATTGGGAGGTTTCCTGATTAAATAAAGTGATAACCATTCTGATCTAGGTTGGAGTGCACGCTGAGTGTTTCTTTTCTCTCTCTCTTTGGCAGCGACCATGACCCGACCCTAGACTATGACTCAGTGACCAAAATTAACCGAACCTTCTTTAACACTGGCTTTTGGATTGTCAGAGTTGCAAACCTCATTACCACTCCTACTTTTACCCTTTTCTCCAGGACACCCCATATTACTACGAACGTCCACTTCCATTGGACAAAACCATCGTATGGTTATATACGAACTCGAAGGAATTCGATGATGGTTTCCGGTTCTGGAGAAAACGAATAGGACTATTCAGTTGTCTTTTCCTTTTACCTTCTCTCAGGTTGCGAGTACTCCTTGGTTTAGGAGATAGTACACCTATTACGCAAATTGGATAGTCTTCTTCCAAACCTTAGGCTGGCGCCGAACGGTAGGGAATGAAGAAAACCAATTAGCATAACGATGGTGTGCAGAAGGTATTAAGTAAAGACATATCAAGGGATTAGTAAGATGGCAAAGTAAATTGCGACTGCTATTCACGACCAAACCAAGTATTTCTTCGCCAATCCTAAATCACCTTTGTATTTCTCCAGGACACTCCGTATCACTACGAAGATCCACAGTTTATTGGATACTCCATCGTATGGTTATATACGAACTCGAAAGGAACTTGTTCCAGTTCGGGGATGGATTCTGGTTCAGGAGAAACAGGAATAAGGTTTATTCGATTGTCTTTTATCTTCACCTTCTCTCGCATTGCGAGTACTCCTAGGATTAGGACAGTACACCCATTATGCTTATTGGATAGTCTTCTTCCAAACCATAGGCTTGTGCCGAACGGTAGGGAAGGAAGAAAACCATTTGGCCTAAAGGAGTGTGCAGAAGGTAACGACTAAAGACATATAAAGGGATTTGGAGAGGTGGCAAAGAGATATACGGTTACAGTTGTGAATCTGGATAATGGAAGAGGCATTACTAGGAATACCGGGATACCCCATCGAAACATTTCAATGTTTCAGTTTCACTGTGTACTGTTAAAAGAAAACTGATTTCCCAATTAGACACTTGCTCCAGGGTATGTATTTACCAGATTTGATTCTCACATCTGTATGGTTTTACAGATGATGAGTAGGAGTAAGTTATTGGGAATTAGGTGATCATCCTCATTATATCGGGATTCGTTGTAATTGGTGATATTTGAGGAAATCGCCCAGGGTTGTTTGCCTGACGGCAAATATTTGGTTTTGAATATCCGTTGTTGTGCACCAATTTCAAATTGATATATCTGTACGTCTATTTTCATAGAGTGAGATATACCTTTTTGAAATTATGTCCATGACATTTACCTATATCAGTGGATGGTTAGGTAAGGAGCATTAAACAGCGGTGTAATTCTTCTTAACCATAATTATAGTTTTCAACCTACAACACACAGTGAATGAGTTATTAGACTCAGGGGACTTATACAGAGTATTGTATATTGTCCAGTGTCCATTAGGACAGAGGGGTTAGTACTCATACTATATTCTGTTTACTTATGACTTCGCTTGTTCTTAAACACGTGTTTCGTAGAAACACAGGGTCCAAGTTTTGAGAAGTTATAGGTATATGAATAAAGTAGAGAACCAGGTATTGCAAGTATCGGGATTCTTCAAGGTGATCGAAGATATAGATACTTGTGTATGGTATTCAGATGATAGTAATGATTAAGAGAACTTGCTTCTCTTTCAGGTTACTCATAATTGGAAGCATTCCTAAGTTGAGTAACGATGATCGGCCTCCTTCCATTTAGTTGACATGCACTGGAGACAGCTGCATGATTTGAATCTGGATCCAATTAAATCAGTGCCTCTGTTTCTATATTGGATATAGAACAGTTCATATCTTGACATTGTTAAGGTACGGGGAGTTGTCCGGCTTATGCTTAAAACCAGACACTGGACAACTCAAGGCACGTTTCTGTAATGGCTGTTTGTGGGTTAACCCGGGCTATGACGAGGGTTGATATTCTACCATCTGGAAGATCAATAGTGATATTGTTCTTGACTCGCCACAGTTTTAATAAAAATGGATTTTTTCAGAAAACAGTAGTGGGGGTATGGTAGAACTGGTAGTGATTCCAGAACCGCAAACGATTACTGAAGATTTGATAAGAACCTAAAGATTCAATCTGATTTGACATTCCATTGGCCACTCCGCAGATATGGTGGGTAACCTCAGGCACCCGAGAGGTACTTCGGTATGCTCAAGGACGGTAGCAGGGAGGTTCTTGTTTACCCAGACTTTCCATTGCTGTTGTTCCAGACTGTGAGACCCGGCAGGAGGATGAGTATAGCGTCATTCTAAACTAGTTTTAGAAGTGTACGTCTATATGACTCTGCCAGAGGGTTGTCGTTGTCAGTGGGAGCAGCGGAAGCATTGTTGGACAGGTGGCTTATGTCTATTTACAGACTAAAGCGGATACAGCGGAGATAAATCATCTATTTCTGATGTGACAGTCACAGGTTTGACTTCATCAGAATAGGGGATGGATCTGTTAAGAAGGTAGTAGGGTGTGATGTCCTGGTATTTGATGACATACACAGAGTAGGAAGTGATATTCCAATACTACGATCGGTTATACTTTGGTTGTCACACAGTAGTTTCTCCACATAGGAATTGGATCTTATATCGTACATTCTGGTTACTAGATCTATGGTTTTAGATCTAGATTTGGGTGGTTTCCCAATCAGGGTACTTAGACAGCATTTTAAGAGTATTTAGAATGGACGACTCCTGACATGGTGGTGTACCTGCAGGTAATGGAGTCACCCTCTCTAAAAGTGTCTTAAAGACTAAAGGGGAGAGAGATATGCATGATTGGCAGATCACTTGCTTAGGCAATTGAGTCAATCATGAAATGTCAAGTACCACACCAGATGTTGTTTTTGCAGTAGGTGCAATAAGTAGATATTGATCCAATCCTGGAGAAACATTCGGAAGCAGTTTTAGAACATAAGTAGATGTTCTAGGGATTTGATAACGGCAGCCTCTTTTAGGAGACGGTTATCATTCCAGGCTTCCAAGGTGACCTGGATGACAGAGTGACTGTCAGAGTTATAGTTTTCCCTCTGACGAGGGGCAGTATTTTAGACAGGTGGTCCAGGTGGATACTGAGGGAAGGATGGTGCAGGATACTGATTAAGTTCAGTTGACGATACAGTCTAAGAAGTTTGGATTTGGAGTTCACTTGTGAACTAGGTCCCATCATATATCCAGACATATTCTAAGACAGGTATTGCTCATTTCGGGAGATGGCTTTCTCCGTGAACTTGATATAAAGAGAGACATAGAAAGAAACATCAGAGCGGATCCACTCACTGAGGCTATTCCTCGAACGCAATAGTTTCGCAAACGAGCTTTATGAGACTGACTAGTAGAGGAGTTGGGTGTTCGGTAACACACGGGTTGTGAGTATACGACATCGCAATAATTAGCCTTGAGTGCAAGTGGGAGATTGTTGGAGATAGTGCCCTGAGAGTCAATTATTGAATCACAGGCACGTGATTGCAATGATTGAGGGAGGACCTGTCCCAGTAGGACAGTCTTACTCGAGATGATAGTATGCTATTTGGTTTATCTTTATCATCGTGTACTGCTTTAGGTGACCTTACAGGTCACTATTGCACGCTGATAGAGCCCCTAGGATTCTTGCTTGACTACCAGCAGTATGAGGGCGATCATATACGTGGGAGCTGTGGTCTATAAGCACATCCTTAAAAAGTCCCTAGTCGTGGGAGTTTCGAGACGGCATCGATTCTCCAGAGTAGACTAGTGTATACAGTCAAGACCCCGACGAGGGGCGGTGGCCGGTCTCACAAGACACTGGTGTCAGTTGGTTCACCTAAGATATATACAGGTGCTCATTGGGTTATGAGTACACCGGACAGGACTCGCCGGGAACCTGCTAGTTGGTATTATACCTGACGTCAGATGGCAGTTCCCTGGTGACATGTGTACAGGTTAGTTCATCGACCTGAGATCGTCATTTGTCTCGTGTGAGTTCCCACTGTGCTTTGATTACTACCCTACCATGCTCAAAGGAGACGTGCAAACAGGTTTTAGTTGGGTACAGTCCCGAGCCACATGAAGGCAGTGAGCGGATCTGCAGGGGTTCGTCTCTCTCGGTATTGGGGGTGAGGTCGCGCTGTGTCTAAGAGAGCCAGTACATGAAAAGTCCTTGGCCAAGGCAGGAGATTTACTGGTAGGTATTCCAGTAGTATCTCAGGGTGTTCTAGGCTACACTCCGACACGACTTGTACCGCTTTTGGGGGTCTAACTTTTACCAACCCCCTAGGCCCGCCATGCGATGCTCAAAGACGAACGGACCGGACTGTACGGATATTGTCACTGACAGGCTCAGTAGGGTGTCAGCATGAGTTCGCTCACAGACGTCCCTTTTGGTCAATACCTGGTAGCCCGTTACGTATAGGCTAATACCTTTGACGTGCTAGTGGTTAAATCCACAACCAAGGTGTTGATGAGTCTTTAGAGTCCCCCACATACCAGTTTCTCAAGTTTCGGGCGAAACGCTGTAGAGGCCGTATGGAGATATGGCAGGGTTTGATCAGATACGTGCGGTATTGCACGGATCGTGATCGGACGGATTTTACTAGCGGGCTTTGATTTAAGCCGGATCCTAGTATTAGAAAGTGTAGATTTTGTCTCTTTGCATTTGTATTCAGTGGGAATACAAATGCGGGCATGTATATGCAGTCGCGGGATTTTCCTATAATTTATTACGGGATCAGTTTTCTGAAGTTGCCAGTTTGCATTCCGTTCCGGCCGGTTTTCCTTTGTTCCTTCGCGGCCGGACTTTCCGATGGAGGGGGTTATTTGCAGTTGTGCAAATTACATTTTGTGGAGGGGGTTATTTGTGATTGTGGCTTCATGATAGTTCCTTCATGATGAGATTCTTTTTTAGTCTCTTCCTTTGTATTAAATGAGATTAGAATGGATTAGAAGTTGATGTGAGGCTTGCTTTTGGATGTGGTCACCCTTTTGCTTTTACTACTCTCACCTTCCTTCATGAATTCATTCCCTCCACCATTTTGATGAAAAGGGGGCCGGCCACATTGAGAGAGAGAGAGGTTTCATTTTGTATGAGGGATATTTGATTATCTCATTTTTGCTTGCTACACAAATTCATCAACCTCACTTCAAAGTCCATTCTTGATTCCTCCATCATGGCAAATTCTATAACCTCAAGAGACAAAGTGTTCTACAATAGCCTACAGCATTCCTTGGACGCGTCGGCTAGCCAATTTCGCGTCCGAGTTTTCTCGGTCCAGAGATGGGAGCCCGTAAAAGAAATCGGCTACGTGGTGCCCTTTCCGACGAGGAGGTGACGAACGGTGATTCCGCGGGAGATCGGAGTGGAGACGAAGACCGAAGGACACGAATCGCTTGGTATATCTCTCTACCCATCTTTTAGTTTGCTAGTAGCTAGGTTAATGGCCCGATCCGGGATAAAAGTGCGCGGTGGTGCCGGTTTGCAAGTTTTTGAAAGTTTTTCGTTTCCGCGTTTCCGGCGTCGGATCGGCGGCCGGGGCGCCGCCGTGCACTTACAAAGGCTGTATTTCGTATTCACTTAGTTGTAAACATAGTTTACTTGCACATAAAACCCTAATTTTCTAGCAACGATCTTGTTTAGGGTTATTCCGCACGGCTAAAATTTTAAACGGGCATGTTTGATGCTTCCTTAACCCTTGTTAGAGTGCCTAGTAACCCTACACGTAGATCGCCAGGAGATCGAGGTAAAGAGAGTAGATACAGAGAATAACACTGCCGATCCATTCACAAAGGCCATTCCTCAGACGCAGTTCGAGAAGCTATTCGAGATGATAGGTCTGCGATATGCCAGTACATAGCCCTAGTGTAAGTGGGAGATTGTTAGTGTTTATGCCCTAGAGGCCATTACTGTATCATACTAGTTTGTATATTACTTAATGGAAGCTTGGGATATTCACAGTTGTATTGACAGTCTTGCTAAAAATGGTAGTATGCTACTTGGTTTAAGTCTACTTTAATGTGTGCATATGTTTCTTTTAACATATCGCTTATACATATTAGTAGAGCCCTTAGGATCTTTGCTTGATTACCAGCGTTGTAATGGCAGTCACACTAGTGGGGGCTGGGTAGTCTATAAGCAACATCCTATACAGGTCCCTGGTCGTAGGATTATCGAGACAGGGCATCGATACTCCGGAGTAGACTGGTGTATACGCTCCTCATCCCAGCATAGGGAGATGGTCTGTCCCACAGCCATCAGTACGACGTACTGGAGATAGTATGCAGGTGCTCGTTAGGTTACGGGTACACCGGACAGGACTCGCCGGGAACTGCAGGTTGGTCTTATACCCATCGTCAGATAGCAGTTCCCAGGTGACATAAGTACAGCTTAGTCCGTCGACTTGACACCGCTACTTCACCTCGGGTGTGTTCCCACTGTACTTAGATTACTACCCTACCACGGCTCAAAGGAGTCGTGCAAACAGGTAGTAGTTGAGTGCAGTCCCGAAGCACTTGGAGGCAGTGGCGGTTAGACAGGATTTGTCTCTCCCGGTATTGGGGGTTGATATCGCGCTGTATATGGAGAGCCATTACGCAAAGTCCCTGGCCAGGGCAAACGAGATTTACTAGTAGGTTCCAGTAGTTTCTCATGGTGTAATGGGCTTCACTCCGACACGACTTATACCGCTATTAGGGGTCTGACGTTTATCGCCCCCTAGGCCCGATATGCGATAGTCCTAGACGAACAGACCGGACTGTACGGAGATTGTCACATCAGGCTCAGTTGGAGTTCGGATGGGTTTACTCATCGTCCTCCTTATCGACATCTACCTGGGGACCGTTACGTACAGCTAGTACCGCTTGCGGCCTATGGTTAAATCCACTGCCAGTGTAGTGTCGAGTCTTTAGAGTCCCACACAGAGAGTTTCCCTGCACCGGGCAAAAGGTGTAGAGGCCGTATGGTTTTACGGCAGGGCCGCGATCACTTACGTACATTATTGTACATATAACTAACACCTGGGCGGCAGAACCAACAGAGCGGAGGACAAAAAGAAAGCCCCTCGTTTCAAATTAAGGACAAGAACCTCCCCGCTCCCATTTATCATAGGCCGAAGGCGAAGAGGAGAGCTTGAGGACCAAGCGACGAACAGTCGATCGGAGACCCCCGAAATAGGCCTCTACCGCCATCTCCATGAGCCCGTAAAGAAGCCTCGACGAGCACTACTCTCTCGGAGGCCAACCAAAGGATATACGGAGTCTAGAGGAAGGTGCCGGTGTTAAAAGGAAAGGAAGACGAATACGTTGATGATGAAGTTGGGGACAACCCCCTTTCGCTTGCAATATTATGAACGAGCCTATTCCTCAAAAGATAAAGATCCCCACTGTACACAAATTTGATGGATCAGGCGACCGTCTTGAACTCCTAAGTTGATATGCCAAATTCGACTAATTCAGGTCATTTATACATACTATACAGCGGTAGTCAAAACCGTGTGATTTCAACTTCATAAAAATAACCAATTTTAAGGAATTCCAAAATTTTCAAGAGCTAAAACCAATTTTTAAACGGTTTTGTGAATTTTTAATATGAAAATAACTTAACATGGGTTAACTGTGGTCTATGATTGCCGGGGTTAACACTGTCAGCTTATTTTGGGATTTTAAATGAATTTTAAGAGAATTTTTGCCTCACAGTACAAATTGCGGCCAAGGATCAACAGCAATTAACACTACAAGTCAATTTTGACTGTTTAAAGGCAATTTTGAGAATTTTGAGACCGAACCAAACTTGATCAAGGAACCACTAGGAACTTGGTTTGAAAACCGAAGGACATGGATCAACTCGGTATAACCATCTAACTTCTTATATATAGCTTGCTAGTTTAGGGTTTAAGATAGATCCAGGTATCCGGTAATAGTAGTGTCAGTTTAGTAAATTTTTGTTCCGCATTTGGCCACGGTTTGATGGCCGGGGCGCTGCCGTATCCCAGCATTGTATAGGTCTTCTCTCAATTATCATAATCACCTACTTACGATCACAACAATTATCTTGAGGGTACTATATCTAATAAAATATGGATAGCATATTTTGATATCCTAAATTTGATGTTTCTATTCAATTTTTTACATGGCTAAATCCATATAATTTGCTCACTCATGATGCCACGTTTTTTAAAAAATTAATGTGATATCAATGTAACATCATAAAATTTTAAATGAAAATATGTACTCACATGATTCTGGCATCAAAACTTGACATGTGGAATGACCTCAATTGGCAAATAGCATGGATTTCCTCTTCCCTTTCTGTTCTCTCCTCTCACTTCACCTTATCTTCAACCTTCTTTTCCTCCATTTTCTTAATTTTTTATTCTTTTTCCTTTTCCTTACCTACATTTTTTATTTTTATGCAAATCCAATATGAGGTGGTTCCTCTAACTAACTGATTGGGCTGCTTTTTTTAATAAAAAAATAAATGTTTTGTTTAATTTCTTCACCCTTGATTCTAGTTATCTACTAGCATTTTTGTAGTTGGAATTTTTATGAAGATTTTCTTTATTAATTTTAACTACATACATAACACTTGTAAAATAATAATGGTGTAGTATTTAATTACCTGTATTGCATATAAAATAATTGTGTTTTTTTGTTTAATTTCTTTGAAAAATTAAAAAGACAGGCCAACAATCAATTTCAAAATTAAATGACTCTTTTCTTCCTATAATAGTAAAGATTTTTAGCACGTGAGTTACACGTAATATTAGGGACTTTTATGAGGATTTTCTTTATTAATTTTAACTACATGCATAGCACTTGTAAAATAATAATGGTGTGACATTTAATTACGTGCATTGCATATAAAACAATGGTGTTTTTTGTTTGATTTCTTTAAAAAATAAAAAAGTCATGTAAATTTCAAAATTAAATAAGCCCCTTTCTTTTGCCTTATAATAGAAGAGATTTTTGGCACGTGCGTTGCACGTGATAATAAGGATTTTTATGAAGATTTTCTTTATTAATTTTAACTAAGTGCATGGCTCTTGTAAAATAATAATGGCTGACATTTAATTGTGTGCATTGCACATAAAACAATGGCAGTTTTTATTTGACATCTTTAAAACATTAAAAAGCCAGGTCAACGATCAATTTCAAAATTAAATAAGCCCCATCCTTTAGCTCTGCAGTACTAGAGATTTTTGGCACATGCCATGTAATGATAAGGATTTTTATGAAGATTTTCTTTATTAATTTTAACTATGCGCATAGCATTTGTAAAATAATAACGGCGTGACATTTAATTAATTACGTGCGTTGCACATACAATAATGGAGTTATTTTGTTTGGCTTTTTTGAAAAATTTAAAAGCCATGTCAACGATTAATTTTAAATTAAATGAGCCCCATCACTTTAACCCTGTAATAATAGAGATATTTAGAGAGAGATAATAATTTAAGATTTACCATGGTTGGCTATATGTCATGCAAAGGTGGCCCATTCCTAAAAGAGAAATCTCAAAATGAGATGAGAAAATATGGGTAGTTTACAAACGAAGATGATGGGCGAGATATGCTCAATTATAGGAAGTGGAAATATCTGAATTTATTTGAACAGATAACTATTATATTTTCTGTATAGTTATTGTAACTGTCTTATAAACTCAAAATTTAAAGTTGGAATCAAATTTCAAATTTACACAATATTTTCTGTTTTCCATATGGCATTGTAAGAAGTAATGTTAGTTGAATTTTATCATCCAATTCTCATTCTCACCCTTAAGATTTAGCTTATAACAGTAAAGATTATAGTGCTAATAGAAAAGGCTCTCTAATTTTGAAATTGATTGCTGATTTGACATTTCCATTCTTCAAGAAAAATCAATAAAAGGCCATAAAAACTCCAACCAAAACTCATAACCAAAACTAACTCCATCACTTATTATAGAAAAAACTAAATCCGTCATATGGTAACTATCTGGTTATATTATTACAATTTTTATGAAAAATAAAGTCATTGAAATTTGATATATATGAGATTCATTTTACGCATAAATTTGTAAAGATAATAGTAGTGATAATGCAAGGCTGATAGCACGAGTGCAGAATATTCCATCCATACAAATCCAAAACCGATCCGATCCGATCCGATCCATTTCAAACACATAAATTGCTTTTTTATTTTCCCATTTTAGCCCTTTCGGTTCTCATCCCTGATCTCTTTCCTTTTCTCCAACTCCTCGATCTCAAGCAATCAAACCCCCAACTCGCCTCTCGTCTCAATCTAGGGTTAGGGTTTCGAACCTTCGGATCTGCTAATCAATGGGCGGCGACGGCGACTCCGCCGCCACCGTGAACATACGGAGCTCGAACGGGTCGAAATTCTCGGTGGAGACGGCGTTTGATGTGACGGTGGAGGCGTTTAAGGAGGTGGTCGCGGAGAGGTCCGATGTGCCGGCGGCGCAGCAGAGGCTGATCTATAAAGGTCGCATCTTGAAGGATGATCAAACTCTTACGAGCTACGGTACTGAGATTTTAATTTATGTTAGAAATTGTTTCTGTTTTGAGCGTAATTTTGTATAATTGACCTAGATTAGGTAAAAAGCCAGCATTACTTATTTAGGTTGATTCGGCTGTTTTGTTGTGTTCGATCATGTAGAGTTTATCTGAAAGTGTGTCCTAGCACCACCACAAGGTTTTAACCGGCATCATGCATGCAATTTTCAAATTTTTGGGTGCTAAGCTACACTAACCCAGAATCTAACTAGAGTATTAGGGTTTATATGATGATATAGTAAGCTTTACACTAAGTGAAAGAAACAACCACCTTTGAAGACCAAGTCCTTCATTTCTAAAGCTCCGGATAGTAGTCCATACGACTCCTCTAGGCTCCACTTGAAGAATGAACGAGGTTTCTTCGCGATCTTCGTGTCGAAGATGATCCACCCGAAGTTCCTATAGGTCAAGCTTCCTCTTCACTAATCTAGTATTAGTGAAGTAAACAACCTAGTCTAAAATGCTAATCTAGATTAGGATGATGAAGTAGGGGTTTTAAGCTCACTTAGGTTTATCCAAAGCCCTATGGTTCACATCACATGTGAGGGTTAGGGCTTGGAGCATGAGGAAGAGGAAGAAGGAAAATGGAGAGAGCTAGAGAGAGAGAAGCAAATGAACTCTTGAAAAATCACAAGTGAAGAATGACTACTACTCACTTATTAAAGCATACAATTTTTCACAATAATGAATTGAACCATGCTTCAATAGTGCAAACAAATGAATAAACAATTGTTTTATCCATGCCTCACCCATTCCACAAATATCTCCCCATTTTCCACCTCTTTTTTTATTTTCTAAAAATAGAAAATCCAACCATGCTTTATATATATATATATATTAATATATATTAAGAGAAGAAAATATCTAGTGAGCAATAATGGTAGTTAATATATAATTATATCAAATATAAATATATATCAAATTATTAAATCAACGCTTGATTTAATAATCCGATTATATCATATATAACCGACTAATATCATTTATTTGTATATCAATTATCAAATCAACACTTGATTCAATAATCCGGTTATATCACATATAACCTAACGATATCAAATGTCGCCAGATTAGAATACGATATTACATACTCGTATTTAATCTGGCTCCCGCACATATCAGCATATGTGCCTTATTTCGTTTCGCTTGAACTAGGAAACCTCTGTGTGGCTCTAAAAACTCATCAATACGCCAGCAGTAGATAATGATCACATCAATTACTCACAAGCCATCAGCGGTACTAGCTGGACGTAACGGCTATCCAGGTATTGAGCGATTAGAAGATCAACAAGTAAGCTTGTCCAAACTCCCATGAAGCCTATAATTAACACTTATTGTACAGTCCGGTCTCTTCATCTGATATGTCACATATCAAATCTAGAGGTGGAATCGTCAGACCCAGTAACTTGATAAGTCATGCCGATGTATGACTCATAACGGTTCAAGAAACTATTGATAACACTTACCAGTAAATCTCATTAGCCTTGGACAAGAACTTGCTGTTATAGCCAATCGAGTATAGCGCATCATCAACTCCCTATACCGGAAGAGACGAAACCCCTCCTATCGCTCATTGCCTCCGTGTGACTCGGAATATCGATGCCCTGTCTCAATACTCTCTTGACTAGGAACAGTTAAAGGATGTGCTTGTAGACTACACATGTCCCAGTAGTATGATCCGCATCATAGTCCTGGTAGTCAAGCAAATATCCTAAGGGCTTTATCAACATATATCAGAGAGACAGTATAATAATACAAGTGTATATGTTAAGATAAAGAGCAACTAGATAGCATACTATCATGTTGAGTAAGAAAGTCCTCTATATATATGTCCAAGCATCCATTATATCATACAATAATAGCCTCTAGGACATGCATATTCCTAACATTATATATGCCCCGTGCAGGGTTGAAAGACTCGAGGTTTGGTGTCTTCAGATACAACATTTGCAATCAGTCATCCTTTAGCTCTTAGTATTTTCTTAATGTGAAAAGATTATCTTGTTGATAATCTCATCAAGTTAGATGGCAAATAATTAGCGGACATGCCTTTGCGTTAACATCGTAGTTATAAATGATTGATTCATGATGTTATTTTATTTTGAACATTAGGGAAGAGATGTTTAATGTGGGTAGAAAGGGGCAAAGGATTGAAGTTCTTATTTTTAGGACTGAGACTTGCATGTAAATATTAATTTTTTGGGTTTTTTTATATAGGGGGTGCAAAACTTGCAGATTTTGAAGACAACCGCCAAAATTTCATATTTTGTATATAAAATAATCTCCAAATAATCTCCAAATAAATAAACCAATTTTGCCCTGTGGTTAAAATTCCATCTACAACCAAGTTAAATGTAAGTGGAATATTTTTATTTATTTTTATGGAATAAATATTTAGAATATTATTTAACTTTGAGGTACATTAGTTCTGGAAAATGAGTGGAAATATTTCATTTTATGGACGACCATTCCTTGTAAGGCTACTCAACCTGAAGTGGAGTTTATATTCTAGGTACAACCGTATATGCCCCCCCCCCCAAAGGATCCATTAGTTTTTCTCTTTCTTTATTGTTCATAAACTTAATAATGCGGACTTTTGTGTTGTGACCCAAACGTTACATTTCTTAGTTTATTTGGGCTCGTTCCTGTTAGGACTTCTGGCACTTCTCTAAAGTTCAATGCTATTTGTCTAGAGATGTAAAATGATGGAAAACAAATTACATAGTAATATAAAGTTGAAGAGCCTGAAATAATTCAAGTCTACAATCTAGCTTTTGTAATCCACCTTTGGGTCTGTGAGGCTACTATGTAGCGTTTCTTTTAAATTATATTTTGCTCCTTGTATGTTCTTCGAGAAAATGATCTGTTGTGAAGTTTGTTTATCTTTTAAGTAAAGTTTATCTAATCTATTGACATGCATGTTTACTGAAATTCTTACGGAATGCATTTATTGTCCTACCTCTTCTAATATCCCAGCCAAGGTTAGAACATGCTAGATTATATTGGAGTGTACTGGAGCACTCAAATTTGATGTAAAAGCTTCTAAACAGTAAAATGTGCTGACACCATTCGTGCCCCTGCTTCCAAAATGTTTGATTCTTTTTTAGACATAGCGCATTGCTGCTTTTTTGGTCCAACAAATTGATTTTTATTTCTTAAACTTTTTATGTAAGCAAATCGACATATTTGGCCTAAGCCCTATCAAGCTACAGTTCAGGATCTCATAGGTTTGACTTTGACAAATTGTTTCTGTTAATTTAGACCGGACTAAGTTACGTTGTATTCAAGTAAATTTTGCTTTTCAAAAAAGAAAGCAGTGTGGATGTCATGTTTGTATACCACTCTGTCTTTCATGCTTTTGATTAAATTGATATCTGTTGCATCTTTGGTAGGTGTGGAAAGGAACCATACTATTCACTTGGTTCGCGGTGCTGCACCACAACCTGCTCCATCTAGCACAGGAGCATCCAACCTTAGTGCTTCAGAAACTGCAAACAATAAACCGGGAGTTGCAAGAGATGTTGGTGGAGGTTTCGAGGAACAAGGTATTGGTGACTCATTATTTGGACTTGGCAGTACTGGTGCCTCTGATTTATTTGGAGCGAGACTTCCAGGGCTTGATCAGATGCAGCAGCAGCTAAGTCAGAACCCTAACATGATGGATTTAATGAACTTGCCTGCGATCCAGAACATGATGAACAACCCTGACCTGATGCGAAACTTGATCATGAGCAATCCTCAAATGAGGGAAATTATAGACAGGAATCCCGAGCTTGGACACGTGCTTAATGATCCCAGCACTCTTAGGCAGACTCTGGAAGCTGCAAGGAACCCCGAAATTATGAGAGAAGTTATGCGGAACACCGATAGGGCTATGAGCAACATTGAGTCCTCTCCTGAAGGGTTTAATATGCTCAGGCGCATGTATGAAACTGTTCAGGAGCCGTTACTTAATGCCACGGCAATGGCTGATGAGACTAGAAATGGTGCGGGGTCAAATCCACTTGCTGCCCTTTTAGGGAACCAGGGCACCATGCGGTCCTCGGATCGGGCACCAAACTCTTCAACTACCGGTTCTGAAGCAACTGCTGGGTCGCCTGCTCCAAATACCAATCCACTGCCCAACCCATGGGGCAATGCAGGCAACTTACATTTCATGTTGTCTCTTTAAGTCACTGCCATTGCACCAAAACTTTAGAGTTTTGCAGGTTGAGTGATATGACGTTATTTGCTAACACACCCATTTTCGGATAGATTGCCCTTTTGCCAGCTGAAACCTGTGCTTTCTTCCAGCATATATTTTGTAAATTTCCTTTTAAAATGTTCGCTTGGTGAGATTTTAACCTTTGGTACCAGCGGATCACTTCCATCACAAAGTTTTTATAAGGGCTGAGAGATATGTTTAATGGCTAATTGCACAAAACCCACTTGTATATTACTCCATGCAGCACTTATACCGCCCTCAAGTGATTTATTAGTGCAAACTATGAAGCACTGAAACTTATAAATGCCTCACGAATCGTCCCCGATTGTGCGTATCGGAGTCCGTAACTCCCGGATTCATTTGGACTTGTAAATGTCTCACCAACCTCTCTTAATTTGACGTCTGTTCTCTTTCTCTAAAAAATTAAAGCTCTCAAAAATTTGAAAGTGCATTGAATATCTAGCCTAATGCTGTTATTTATTTATATTGATATATATTTATATGTATAGCTTAATTTATATTTATATTTATTTAATTAAAAATCGATATAAAAACGTGTCCCGTATCCTAGGTTTTCGGGAAATTGCGAATCCGCAAGTCCGTATCGTATCCCATACCCGTATCCGAACCTGTGCTACATAGAGTGCAAACACCCCAAACCCTCAAATTCAACTCTAAACAACTCAATGATTGTCGAATTTAACAGTGAAAGCTATTGTGTTGTTTAGAATTGACTTTGAGTGGCCTTTTGGGTTTTTGGTTGATGAACAGAGGGTGTGTTTGTGCTAACATTTACTTTATGGGGTATAAGTGTTATACCGGGTAAACTAAATGGGTTTTGTGCAATTATAGCTATATTTTATCTTCCATATTTAGTAGGTTATGCACTTGAATACATTGGTACTTGCAATAATCTGTTTAACAGCAGTATGTACACCAGCCAACAATGCGAGATCTATTGCTAGTGTAGGGAGTTTACTTGGCCTTGATTCCATGTTAGGTGGGCTGGGAATGCCAGAGTTGGAAGGCTTATCTGGTGGCATGCCTGACCCTTCTATCTTGAATCAGGTTATGCAAAACCCGGCCATGACGCAAATGATGCAGAATCTTCTTTCAAGCCCTCAGTATATGAATCAGGTAATTGGAAACCACCTTACATTTAGTAATTAGCCACCCTAAGTGCATTTATAATTTGTACGAACTTTTATTTGCTATTAGATATTTAGTTCGAATCCCCAACTACAAGCTGCAATGGACTCAAATCCTCAGTTAAGAGAGATGTATCAAAATCCAGAATTTCTTCACCAGTTGACTTCCCCTGAAAGATTAAAGGTACCCCCCACCCCCCCCCCCCAAAAAAAAAACAAACAAACTTAGTTTAGATTCTTAGCTTGCATTTCATTACCTGATTTTCCCCTCTTTCTCTGCAGCAAATTATGTCTTTGCAATCACTTTTTTCCCAGTTTAATCGACAGACTGGCCAGTAAGTATCTTCCATATGTCATCTTTATTTGCTTCCTCGTTGAAATTTTAGATACAATAAAATATCCCTCTGCCGTTTTTTTTTTTAATTTCTTCTTTCATGAAGATAGATCATTACTATCTTTATTGGCTCACTTTGAATGCTGTGTTTGTTATTATTTTTATTCATCAGTATGTGATAGAATTGTTTTACACTGAAAACTACTACCAATGGGCAATCAGATTCCACTCTGTTCGATTGTTCATGTAATGCTGTATAATTTGCTGACCTGTTCCTTGATTTTTTGTGGTTTTTTCACTTTAATGCTGTATTGTTTAAAAATAAACAGAACCCTTTCTACTTGAGAGGCTAAAAACACCTATCTGAATCTACAAGGGAGCAAAAATTGTACGGTAATGGGGAATATTCTCTCTTTCAATTAGTATCTTCAGATTTTCTGTTCATTTAAAGTAATAAAGTGCAAAACTGCCATCCCGTGAGCGTAATACGAGTTACAACTTTTAACTTATACATATTAATGATAGAGTGGTTAAGCTGCATTGTTGGCCTTTATGTTTAAAAAATAAAAAGAAAAAAAAGACCTAAACGGATTAAAGTTTCAAAACTCTCATCATTTACGGTGATCGGTTTACATCTTTCGTTTTTCTTTTTTGGTTGAATTCTTCTAAACTAGTGTGAATGCTTTGTTACAGGGGACAAATCCAGACAGACACAGGTAAACCTCCACCACATTACATGTCATGATTTAAATTTGATTTCTTTGTAAACAGGCTCCTAAATGATGGCATTGGTTGGTTAATTGGGCCTTAATTATTAACCAATGATGGCCATGAACAGCTAATATTTTCTGAAGCTCATTTAATATTTTTATATCTCATACATTTCATATGCTATGCCCTTCTACTACTTTAGGTATGACAAACAATGGCCTGGATTTATTGAACGTGTTTGGTGGACTTGGTGCTGGTGGTCTTGGTGTTCCCAATCCCTCGAATTGTAAAGCACTCTCATATCTCTACTTCCATTATTTCAGCTCCAATCAATAAAAAAAGAAATGCCAGCATGGTGATTTCGGGGCTAAGTGTAATCTTTCGTTGTCACTGTTTCTCTCTTCCAGTGTCCCCAGAAGAATTATATGCAACACAGCTATCTCAACTCCAGGAAATGGGTTTCTTCGACGCCCAAGAAAACATTCGCGCTTTGAGTGCAACTGCTGGAAACGTCCACGCTGCAGTTGAACGGTTATTGGGGAATCTTGGCCAGTGAAAATCAAATAGGTCTATATCATAAATTATTTCTAGAATACCCAAACAAGCAAAAGCTTCAGCTCCTATTTTTTTTTCTTTTAATATCGGGAATCATCGGTGGTATTGGTGAAAGAAGATTGAACACCACGCTCTTATGGGAGCTATAGTGCATTTTTTTGTGTGTTCTTCAACTAAATGTTTCTTTAAGTTGTTATATTAAGATTTAAGAACCAGACTCTTTGCTTGTCCATAATCAACGTGTTGTGTTGATAATTGATGCCCAGGAATTGTGGTTCTGAAAGGTCAAGCTGTTATTGGTCTTGGTTAGTAAATGTAATCTTATTTATGTTATAGCGGTAATGATGATTAGAGGTGGTTCTATTTGGGGATATGGTGAAACTCTGAGGGAATGTCGACTTTAATACTGTTGCAAAATTATCAGGAAACTTGATTGAAATCTTCACCTTTGTTGTGGTATGAATGTAAATATTAATCACTTTTAACTTGTGCTCAGTGGGCTAGGTTGCTTAGCACAGCAGTGGTGTTGAATCTTTTTGATGCATGGTGCTGGTAATTTAGAGAGCAGCATCACGCAATTTTTTTGCTTTAAAGAGCTGCTTAATTTGATTTGTTTTCATGAATTATGCGTCTGTGTTGGTTGAACTTAAGTTTTCCAGTTGGAAAACTAGAATTGCCAGAAAATTGGGTTTGGTGATGGCTGTTGTATGAGGAGAGTACCATGAGAAGGAAATCTGCGACTTTCAGGCTACAGAAATGAGTCGTTGGTAGAGCTTTTCATTAGTAATTTTGTAGGTGTGATGCACAAGCCTATATGTCAAAAAGTTCATGAACAACAAATTGAGAATTTTTAAAGTTAGAACAACCAAGATAGTTAAATATGATTATACAGGTTTGCTCAGATTTGAACATCTCTACTATTATTAGTATTGGTAACTCTATAAAAAAGAATTCTTCTTTTCTATTTTACAAATAAAAAAGAGAAAATTACATGTTATATTACTCGCTTACTTTTCTCTCACCATAGCTACACTCTTCTGTATATAACGACTCTCTCCTCATTCACGTTCAAGAAAAAATAATTAAGGACTCTTCATCCCTGCTGCGTGTCATTCTCAGTATCAAATTGGAATTACAATTTCATACCTCTTTCTTATTGAGATAAAATAAAGAAGTTTTTTTTTTCCTCTAAAGAAAATAATTAGATATGTGTTTGAACCAAAAAATAGTTCGTCTCATGAAGTAGGCCGAGTAAAGAGTTTGTGGCCCATGGCACATATCGACCCAATGGAAGATATGATTAGTTGCAAATATTTGCATATAGCGCCGATTGGAGTATGGCCGAGGGCTGGATTAGGGCTGTTATCATGCCTACGAGAGGTTCAGCCGTCCATCCCTCCTCTCGTAACATGGTAATAGTATTGATCTCGTCCTCCGACCATATCAAGATTGGTGGTCACAACACAGGAGATTTAGACGTCTATTCCTGCCCTTGTGTTGTGATTTCGGGATTGGTCTCGATCTAGACGAGACGATCGGCCCTCCGCTCGATCTGGTAACAAACGACCGAGCGATTTAGACATCGATTCCTGCACTTGGATATTGAGAGCAGGCCGAGCGGTGTGACCGATGAATCATGATTCGATTTGAGGCTCGTTGTGTAGGAGATTTTGATGTCCATTCTTGCTCTTGCACTCGGTGACGAGTTCATAACCTAAGGGTTTGAGAATTTGTTTTTATCGCCAGATTATATGTAAGTCCACGGTAGCGTCCCGGCCGTCTAACAGACGCCAAATGCGGAACAAAAACTTTTTACAACTGGCGCTATCGCGTACTATAACCCGGATCTGCCATTAAAGCTAAACTAACAAATTACAAAGAGGGTAGAATTGTTATACCGAACGATCCGAGTCCTTCGGTCTTCAACCATCATCCTACGCTTTGTTGCGGCTGCTCCGATCTCCTGAATCTTCAGTCTTCTCGTCCAGGTGGCACCACGTCGACGGATCTTTAAACGGCTCCTGTCTCTGAACCGAGGCAACTCGATCATCAAGTTTGCTAAAAGAGATGACCAAGATTGATGTAGAGAATGAGTAGAACACTTTGTCTCGTTACGTCCAAAACTATGGACGAACGGTTAATGAAGTTGCCTTTTGGATTCAAATGAAATGAGAAATGAATATGTGAAATTTCCATGAACCCTAATCTTTTTGAATCAACAACCATATCCATTCACCAAGAATGGCCGGCCAATTTAAAGGGGAGGGAGGTGAGTGTAGGAATCAAGAGAGTGACCATTAGCACTAATACAAATGAATGAATCATAATGTACACCTTGTAAAACATTAATGCAAATGATGAATCACCTTAAGCTAGTCATCAAAGCATTTAATGCATCATTAAATACAACCATGAGTCACTAATCCTAGTCACCATATCAAGAAGCTTCCACTCATGACTCACCTCATGACTCACCCTTCAGAAGAAAAGATAAATCCGTCTTTAACCGAATGTTAAAGACGGGCGATAGAAAACTGGAAACTGGCAACTTCCAAAAGTGATCCTGAAACGAATTTCAGGATAACCCCGTATCAGTATAAACATACCCGCATTTGTATTACGACCGAATACAAATGCAACCGAGACAAAAATATTATATCTACACAGTATAATACTCGGATCCGGCTTAAACCAAAGCCGACCAGTATTATCTGCCCGAAATATGACACGTGCGAAAACGCACGTGCATTTTCCGAACCCTGCCATAAAACCATACGGCCTCTACAATGTTTCGCCCGAACTTGGGAAACTGTCGGTGGGGGACTCTAATGACTCATCAACACACTGGCACTGGGTATAACCTCTAGCACGTCAGAGGGACAAGCTGTACGTAACGGTTGCCTATGTATTGATTGGAAGGGAAGCTGACGAGCGAACTCATCCATAAACCCTACTGAGCTTAACAGTGACAATATCCGTACAGTCCGGTCCGTTCGTCTAAAGAGTATCGCATATCGAGTCTAGGGGGGGTGGATAAAGTCAGACCCCTAATAACGCGATAAATCGTGTCGGCATGAAGCCCATCACTATCTGAGAAACTGCTGATCCAAATCAGTAATTCTCCACTATCTCGGCCGAGGATTTCTAGTGATGGCCACCCGTGCACTGTGCGACATCAACCCCCAATACCGGGAGAGACGAATCCCCGACGATCCGCTCACTACCTCCATGTGGCTCGGGACTATACCCAAAAAATACCTGTTTGCACGTCTCCTTTGAGCGTGGTAGCGTAGGAATCAAAGCATAGTAGGAACTCATACGAGACAAATGACGATCTCAGGTCGACAAACTAACCTTTACACATGTCCAAGGAACTGCTATCTGACGATATGTATAATACCAACTAGCATGTTCCCGGCGAGTCCTGTCCGGTGTACTCATAACCCAATGAGCACCTGTATACATCTTAGGTGATCCAACTGACACCAGTGGCTTGTGAGACCGGCCACCGCCCCTTGTCGGGGTCTCCACTGTATACACTAGTCTACTCTGGAGTATCGATGCCCTGTCTCGAAACTCCCACGACTAGGGACACTTTAAGGATGTGCTTACAGACCCCAGCTCCCACGTATATGATCGCCATCATACTGCTGGCAGTCAAGCAAGAATCCTATGGGCTCTATCAACATGCAATAGTGAACTAAAGCATGTATACGATGATAAAGACAAACCAGATAGCATACTATCATCTCGAGCAAGACTGTTATATCGGTATAGGTCCTGCCTCAATCATTGTAATCACGTACCTGCGATCCAATAATTGACTTTGAGGGCACCATCTCCAACAATCTCCCACTTGCACTTGAGGCTAATTATTGCGATGTCGCATACTCACAGCCTGTGTGATACCGAGCATCAACTCTTCTACTAATCGGTTTCACAAAGCTGGTTTGTAAAACTCTTGTGTTCGAGAAATAGCCTCAGTGAGTGGATCCGCCCTGATGTTTCTTTCTATGTCTCTCATAATCTCAAGTTCGCGGAGAAAGCCATCTCCCGAATCGAGTAATTTTTGTCTTAGAATATGTCTGAATATCTGATGGGACCTAGATCATAAATGAACTCCAAATCCAAACTTCTTAGACTTTATTGATAACTGAACCTAATCAGTATCCAGCACCATGCCTCCCACAGTATCATCTTGGACCACCTGTCCATAATACTGTCCCTTGTCAGAGGGAAAACTATAACTCTGACAATCACTCTGTCATCCATGTCACCTTGGAAGCCTGGAATGATAACCGTCTCTCGAAGGAGGCTGGCGTCATTAAATCCGTAGAACATACACTCATGTTCAAAAACTGCTTCCTTATGTTTCTCCAGGATTGGATTAATATAAACTTATCGCATCTAGTGCAAAAACAACATCTGGTGTGGTACTTGATATCTCATGATTGACTCAATTGCCTAAGCAAGTGATCTGCCAATCATGCACATCCCTCTCTCCTTTAGTCTCTAAGACACCTTTAGAGAGGGTGACTCCATCACCTGCAGGTACACCACCATGCCAAGAGTCATCTATTCTAAAATACTATCAGAATACTGTCAAAGTACCCACATTGGGAAACTATCCAAATCTAGATCTAAAACCATAGATCTAGTAACCAGAATGTCTGATATTGTAGGGTTCCTAGGCATCCTAATGAGGTCTTACAAGGCATCAACCATGCCAATTTCAAAAAAAACTAGGTGCCGAGAAACCCGATTACGGATCGTTTGCTAGAAAACTAGGCGAAAAAGCTAACTAGTTAACACTTAACTATGAGAATACGGATATACAACCTTTGTAGATCCGGTGCTCCACCTCCACGGCTCCGCAATGAAGTCTCCTCGCTGTCCAAGACGGATCCCGGGCTCTAGCGTCGGCTTCATCGGAGAATGGACGGGCTAGGTCATCGACAACGTGCCGAAGATGATCTACGTCGAAGCATCACTAGATCAAGCTCCACCTTCACCGAGCCTTGAAAACTTGTGAAGGAAACACACTCTACTACTTGGCAAGAGGTAGAGGATGAAGAAATAGGAAGTGGGTAGACTTTAGAATTGGATTTCTCACTCATCTTCATCAATCACCATTGATGAAGTGGAGGTTTCTTCATTGAAGATGAAGAAGAAGAAGAAGATAAAGCTATGATAAGTTAATTCCAAAAATAAAATTAAAAGAATACTTATCATGACCAAACCATGGTCAAGTGTAGAGAATAAATCATGGTTAGTGGGATGGTTAGGGTCAAGCATGAGACAAAATGGTCACTTGGTCAAAGTCTTCATGAAGCTTCATGAACAAAAGAAAACAAGCCACCATTTTCTCATTTGCTTTTCTATTTCCAAAAGAATAAATAAATGAATAAATGAATAAGGAAATAGTAAACCCTAACCATTTCATTAACCAAGGTTTAATTCTTTACACTTAACCAAAAGGCATGCATCATCAAACATGATACAAGCAAGTGCACAAAATCATATCGCATATGCAATGCGCACATCCGAGTGAGAAAATCCATCTTAAGTAAACCGATACTAGTTGATGCAAAGTAATATATCATATATATAATTATACATTAAATCATTAAATCAACAATTGATTCAATGATCCGGTCATGTCGCACATAACCGACTAGTATCAATAGTAACAACTTATCGAATCAACACTTGATCCGATAACCCGGCTATATCGCATATAACCGATCAATGTCACAAATCGCGAGAATCGAATACAGTATCACATACTGGTATTATTCTCGGTCCCGCACATATCTCATATGCGCTCATATTTCGTTTCGCTTGAGCCAGGAAACCTCTGTGTAGGACTCTAAAGACTCGTCAATACGCCGGCAGCAGGTGATGATCATATCAAGCACCCACAAGCCGCAAGCGGTCTGCTAAACGTAACGGCCACCCGGGTATTGAGCGATCAGAAGATCGACGAGCAAGCCCTCTCACACTCCAGTGAATCCAACCAGTAACACTACCGTACAGTCCGGTCTGATCGTCTGATATGTCGCATATCTCGCCTAGGGGTGGTAAACGTCAGACCCCAATAGCTCAATAAGTCGTGTCGATATGAGGTCTATAACAATTCGAGAAACTACTGGTAACACTTATCAGTAAATCTCAGCAACCCTGGCCAGGGATTTCCTGTTATAGCCAATCGAACACAGCGCAACATCTACTCCCTATACCGGGAGAGACGAATCCCCTCCTATCGCTCATTGCCTCCATGTGACTCGGGACTGTACCCAAAAACCACCGTTTTGCACGCCCTCTTGGACGTGGTAAGATGGAAATCAAAGCACAGTGGGAACCACACAAGACTCTATGACGATCTCGGGTCAACAGACTACTCTGTACCAGTGTCACCAGAGAACTGCCATCTGACGTGAGGTATAATACCATCTGGGAGTTCTCGGCGAGTCCGTCCAGTGTACCCAGTCTCCACTGAGCACCCGTATATCTCCTCTGATGTCAAACACCAATGGATATGGGATCATCCATCGTCCATCTGTATGGGTCGAGAAGGTACACGCTAGTCTACTCTGGTATATCGATGCCCCGTCTCGATACACCCACGACTAGGGACTTTGAAGGATGTACTTATGGACTACCATGTCCCCACTAGTATGATCTGCATCATAGTCCAGGTAGTCAAGTACACATCCTAAGGGCTTTACCAACATGTAACAGAGAGACAATCAGTGTACACATTAAGGTAAAGTTCAACCAGATAGCATACTATCATGTTGAGCAAGAAAGTCCTCCCTATATATGTCCCAGCATCCACTACAATATACATCCAATGTACAGTAATGGCCTCTAGGGCATACATATAACTAACAATCTCCCACTTGCACTAGGGCTATCTGTAGCAGTGGTTGTAGTATCTCATACTCAACCATCCCATAAAAGTCTCTCTCTGGGAACAGGCCTATGTGAGTGGATCCGCTGTGTTGTCCTCTGAGTCCACTCTCCTAACCTCGATCTCCCTGGAGATCAACCATCTCCATGATCAAGTGATACTGCCTTAGAATATGTCTGGATCACTGATGAGACCGGCGTTCCTTAGCATAAGCCACAACTCCATTGTCACACAATGGGAGGAACAAAGTTCATCTTATGAACTAATATACACCCAGACAGCCTCTTTGGTGGCATCTTAAGTAGCGATGTATCATGCCTTTATCGTCTAGTATGTCACGGTATCTAGCTTGGAACTCCTCCAACATACCGTCCCTTTACTGAGGGTAAAGACAATGCCTGCGACTGACATTCAGTCGTCTTTATCACCCTGGAACCCTTCCAGTGATTCTCCCCAGGATCGATTGATACCATCTCACTACAACTAGTGAGAATCCTAACATCCATTTAGATCTATCTCATAGATCCAAAATCCAGGATTTAGGAGGTATCACTTTGATCCTATATGGAGAATCGTAGTGATAAGCGGAGATTGATCGAGCGTAGCATAGGAAACTCCTTCCCTATCAAGAGTATGTCATCCACGTACTCTACGAGGATCGTCACCATACTCCCTACTACCTTTTTGTTTATACAAGGTTCATCTACCATTTTGATGATGTCAACTTCTTTGACTAATACATCAAAACAGATGTTCCAACTCCGCGATGCCTGCTCTATCCTATAAAGCATCTTGCACACGTTTCCGCTGCTCCCACTGTCTACGAAGCCCTCTGGCTGTGTACTTATAGACGCTCTCTTCTAAATTATCATTTAGAAAAGCAGTCAAGACACCCAACCACCAGATATCGTAGTCATGGTATGTAGCCGTGACAAGTAGGATCTGGATGGACTTAAGCATAGCTACTTGAAAAGGTTTCATCATTATCCACACCTGGTCAATGATGCAAACTTTTAACAAGTCTAGCTTTGAAAGTCTCAACTTTTTCATCTACACCAAGTAATCTTCTCAAGATATACTTGCTCCTGATGGGGATTTAACCCTTCAGATATAGCAACCAAAGTCCATACTTTGTTGGTGTACATGGATTCCATCTCAGATCGCTAAGCATCCAGCCATTCTTACAGAGTCTTACTCCTGATGGCCAGCTCGAAGCTAGTTGGGTCATCATCTCATGATGCAATCCTCGCTCCCACTGTCATAGAGAAAACGAAGTATCTCTCAGGTGGGTGAAGAACCCTACTAGATCGGCGGAGAGGCTGAGGTTCATTGGTAACTATTGAATCCTTTGGTTCTATCAAATCATCTGCTGTAGCTTGTATAGCTGGAACCTTTCCAGTTCTACATAACTAACCTTGCCTCGAGCTTGTCCGGATTTTGCTTTTAGACATAGGCCGGACAACCCCAAATCTTAACTAACCTAAGATATGGGCTCTTCCCTTTCCATATCACATATGAAGCGGTAGGCAACTGATTTGATTTGAACCCTATTCAATAGGTATGCATCTTCTCAAGTGCATAACTCCCAAAAAGAAATAGGTAACTCAGTAGTACTCATCATAGAGCACACCATATCAAATAGGGTGTATCTGCTCCGCCCCGATATACCATCGTGCTATGGTGTATACAGAGGAGTAATGCTGAGAGAGAATCTCATTCTTCTTTAGAATAGACCAGGATTTCCGTGCTCAAGTATTCTCCTCCTTGATCTCATCAAAGGACATAATACTTTTACCCGTATTTTGGTTCTCTACTTCTAGCTTATATTCTGTGAATATCTCAAAAGGCTCGGACTCATGTTTCAGGAGGAACATATGTCTGAATCTTGAGAGATTATCAGAGAATGTAATGAAGTACAAAGAACCAGTCCTGGCATGTGTAGACAGGGGACCTTACATACATCAACATGTATCATCCCAAGAGTTTACTAACTCTTTCTCTGTTTCCAATAAACAGAGCTGTGGTCATCTTATCTTTGTGACATGACTGGCGAGTTTCATAAGATGTAAATTCAAACTGATTTAAATATGCATCTAAATGTAACTTCAGCTAGTCGGGTCACATTGATATGACCTAGTCTACAATGCCTCAAGAAGGATTCGTTCATTTCTGAACTCTTCCTCTTGTGTGTGTTCCGTATACTAAAGAACTGTAGTTTGATTTAGAACATCAACGCTTTTAGATAACGTGCCTGAACCGATCAACTTTTGATATAGGAAATGTTCAAAACATTATCCAACTATACAAAATTTTATCATTTCTTTACTGATAAAGAGACTGATATGATTTTGTATATCAGGTTCGGTATCTAATAGCATTTGTTCAGAATCAATGTACTTGTAATACAGGGTGACAGTGACCAACAGACTTGGCTGCAACACTTGCCCCGTTTTCTGCCTCATGAAACTTATCACCCGTTCTCAGTTCTCTACCTTTCTGTAGCACTATGTAACAGATTACATATCGGGGATCCTGATCTGGTATCACATACCCAGGACGTAGAGGATACAGAGAAACAGTTCTGTGCAACGAACACACCCGAAGATGATGCATCAGCATGCACTCTCTTCGTTTGGGCGGCACGGGAATTCTGGCATTCCCCAATTTCCTGCTCTGTCTTATAACAATTATAAGTTGGAGCGGGACCAACGTTCCCCAGCTCAGTATAACAAGCGGGTTCGGTCAATATTCCGTATTATTATCTTGATTAAGGCGTGATATGGTCGCTACCGGGAGAGAGAGAGAAGAAAACACTCAGCGTGCGCTCTGTCAAGAATAGATTGGTTATTATTTTATCTAATCAGGATGGCTCCCACTGCTTTTTATCAAATCTTCCTTCAAACCCTAAAAGGAAAGACTAGCCGGGATTAATTACACACTACAAGTTCGCCAATCTTTCAGCCAGGCCAGTGTCGGTACTTTGAGGGAGGTCCCCCGTGCTTTCGCACGAACCTAATTAATGTAAACCTCGTCTTCCCAGAGGCGTAACCCCGTTGACACCTTTCTAGACACCTACTTGATCGGCTAATTGTAATGTATAAAACTCTCCCAGGAGTAACTCTTACTCGCAGTGGGTATCGGGATCCAACTATCTCATAGAAGGTATGCAATCTCATTGCAAATTTCAACACTTGAAATTCCCGATAATATTTTGCCCCTAGCTCGCTATGACCTTGACGCATGCCAAACAACCCATAGTCTGCTAGTCAAGTTCAACCCGTACATTTCTTGATTGAATTAAACCCACCCGCACGACCCTTGACGCATGCCAAACAACGCCGTACGAATACCCTAATCCAATCGCATCATATGCTAGCAGATAAGCACTAGTTAGCTACCGTACACTACGCCTTGACGCATGCCAAACAACCGCAGCACGAATACTAACTAGTACTTATCTGAAATGACGGAGGGCTACGACAGGTTTTTCTGAAAACCTATTGCGTAATGAACTTGATATCGTTGTAAAATCAAATGATTTTGAAATGGAGTGTTTTTGATGCTTTTCTAGTTTTGCTAAAGGAGTCACTCCCGGTGAAGGGATCGTCGGTCCTTTCCTTGTCGAATGAGGTGCGGGATATATCACATATATCACTGTGCAAAGCAAAAACTCTTAAAAGCAATCAAAATACAAACCGAGTGTGTAGCATCTGCCAGTTATTGCTAAAGGAGTCACTCCCGGTGAAGGGATCTCGGTCCTTTCCTCATCGAATAAGGTGCAGGATATATCACATATACCGCTGTGCAAAGCAAGAACTGTAGCTACCTGTTTTATTTTGAAATTCGATTCTACAACATCTTAGGTTTCTTTTATTTTCATTAATCACATTAATGAAGTCCCATCATTTAATTACCTAAACATCACAGATAAATACGACGTACACTTATGCCATCCGCATTCGCCTCGATGTCCCCTCGTGCACCGTTAGGTTAGGTAACTAACGGCAGAGCGGGGCAGGGCTAGCGCGGGTGTAAAACATAAGTAACGCCTATATAATATATCATATACACTATATACTGTATCTATCACAGAACATCACATGATCACCTCACAGATATCGCAGCAGAAAAAACATATGAAATATTGGATATACTATGACGTCCGTGTTTTCAATACGAGCCAGTATAAAACACGGATTCCACGGTCACGATGAATAGACAAACCCACACCCCTAGACCCCTACGAGAGCGGCAAGCAACCCTACCAATTCTGGAGTTAGGAGACCCGGACTCGACCCCTCGAGTTGGTCTCCCACTGGACTCCAGAACCCGGTTACTTGTGCTCCCCTCCTTGGGTCTATCCTAGTGCGGAAAAGTAAATAATATACAAAGGGTGACAACTTCCGCAACCTGGAAGTGCCCCAATAAAAGAATATTACATACAAGTTTTTACATGAATGAAAATGAAAAACACTCATCTCACATAAAAACCCCCGGCTATTCAAACACGACGATCCAATATAACATATCCAGCAACACATAACATCACATGTCATCAACGTAAGTAAACATGCGTATCCCAATTGTCGTTGACATATAGCAACGAAACCGGCGATATCACATATTACACTTACGGTCACAGAAAAGAAAGTGTAAAACTACAACAGTTGGAATCCGCAACCTCCTCAGACATCGCATGCCTGACCAAATGAATTACTTAGACATCGCATGCCTAACAATTATAAACCCCGCATTTTAGTCTCATTATCGAAAACACTTTTCAATATCAAGTCGGGCAATTCAACAAGATTCCCGAAAAACTGATCGAATGCTCGTCGCAAACTTTAGTAGGCGGCCGCACCCTTGATACCGACGACGAAGTGCACCAAGGCGGAACACCGCTGCCGCGAGCACCCGAACGGATGCTTTCGGCGACGGGGTTCTCCTACAGTCACTTGGTCGGGGCTATGGAGTGAGGCTGTCTATTAAGTTTACCCGGCGAGTATCCGCATACGCTACGTGATTGCGACGGACTTTTGATCACATCAAAATTCCGTGGCAACCGATCAAGTGAGACTAAACTGCTATGTTTATAACATTCATTCAGTTATCACATAACTCATTGTGAATTCCAATTATTGTATCCCATTCCAGATAAATAGAAAATGTTAAACTTTTCGATCGAACAGTCAAACACCCAAGTTTTCCCGATACAGATCAACACATGAAACAAGTCTAACAACATTCAGTTCGTGCCTCAGTACTAACGGTCCAGCCGTAGAAGGGTCAAGCCAACGCCTCACATGTGGCACGCCGTACTGCCCCAAACCCGAAGGTTCAAAAGGCAGTTCAAGACGGTCACATAATCGAGTTAAGGTTTGTTGTCTTCTAGAGGGTCCATCGAGTTACTTGCACTACTTAGAACGTCGTTAAACTACGGAAAAATCCAACACTTGGAAATTTCCCGACAGGGGAAAAATTGGGTATTTATATCCGGTCGAACTTTTTAACATATTCTAAAATTTATCCGGAAAGCCACACAGACAAAATTTGATACTCCGATCGAAACACCGAATCCCCAAAACAATCCCAGATTATTCAACTCTTGAATAAATATTAAAAAATCCCAGAAAATCTAGCACCCGAAACCATGAATTACTGTACAAAAATTATAGGACAATACAATAATACGGCCTCGGAACCGCCGCATAAGCAGGGCTTATGCCGCGGTTCCGCCGCGTACTGGAAGCTTCAATGGAAAATTTTTGTATCGTAATTCTTAGTTTTTCCTACTGAATTTTTTACGAATTTTTAATTTGGAAAAATCCACGTTTTCAGAAAACGTCCAGAGAGCACATTTGAGTTGGGGTTTCGGGTTCGTTCGGGTTTCAAACTTCGTATGGACTTCGCTTAAGGCTCTAGCTAGGCTCTGATACCACTGTAGGGTTCCTAGGCATCCTAATGAGGTCTTACAAGGCATCAACCATGCCAATTTCAAAAAAAACTAGGTGCCGAGAAACCCGATTACGGATCGTTTGCTAGAAAACTAGGCGAAAAAGCTAACTAGTTAACACTTAACTATGAGAATACGGATATACAACCTTTGTAGATCCGGTGCTCCACCTCCACGGCTCCGCAATGAAGTCTCCTCGCTGTCCAAGACGGATCCCGGGCTCTAGCGTCGGCTTCATCGGAGAATGGACGGGCTAGGTCATCGACAACGTGCCGAAGATGATCTACGTCGAAGCATCACTAGATCAAGCTCCACCTTCACCGAGCCTTGAAAACTTGTGAAGGAAACACACTCTACTACTTGGCAAGAGGTAGAGGATGAAGAAATAGGAAGTGGGTAGACTTTAGAATTGGATTTCTCACTCATCTTCATCAATCACCATTGATGAAGTGGAGGTTTCTTCATTGAAGATGAAGAAGAAGAAGAAGATAAAGCTATGATAAGTTAATTCCAAAAATAAAATTAAAAGAATACTTATCATGACCAAACCATGGTCAAGTGTAGAGAATAAATCATGGTTAGTGGGATGGTTAGGGTCAAGCATGAGACAAAATGGTCACTTGGTCAAAGTCTTCATGAAGCTTCATGAACAAAAGAAAACAAGCCACCATTTTCTCATTTGCTTTTCTATTTCCAAAAGAATAAATAAATGAATAAATGAATAAGAAAATAGTAAACCCTAACCATTTCATTAACCAAGGTTTAATTCTTTACACTTAACCAAAAGGCATGCATCATCAAACATGATACAAGCAAGTGCACAAAATCATATCGCATATGCAATGCGCACATCCGAGTGAGAAAATCCATCTTAAGTAAACCGATACTAGTTGATGCAAAGTAATATATCATATATATAATTATACATTAAATCATTAAATCAACAATTGATTCAATGATCCGGTCATGTCGCACATAACCGACTAGTATCAATAGTAACAACTTATCGAATCAACACTTGATCCGATAACCCGGCTATATCGCATATAACCGATCAATGTCACAAATCACGAGAATCGAATACAGTATCACATACTGGTATTATTCTCGGTCCCGCACATATCTCATATGCGCTCATATTTCGTTTCGCTTGAGCCAGGAAACCTCTGTGTAGGACTCTAAAGACTCGTCAATACGCCGGCAGCAGGTGATGATCATATCAAGCACCCACAAGCCGCAAGCGGTCTGCTAAACGTAACGGCCACCCGGGTATTGAGCGATCAGAAGATCGACGAGCAAGCCCTCTCACACTCCAGTGAATCCAACCAGTAACACTACCGTACAGTCCGGTCTGATCGTCTGATATGTCGCATATCTCGCCTAGGGGTGGTAAACGTCAGACCCCAATAGCTCAATAAGTCGTGTCGATATGAGGTCTATAACAATTCGAGAAACTACTGGTAACACTTATCAGTAAATCTCAGCAACCCTGGCCAGGGATTTCCTGTTATAGCCAATCGAACACAGCGCAACATCTACTCCCTATACCGGGAGAGACGAATCCCCTCCTATCGCTCATTGCCTCCATGTGACTCGGGACTGTACCCAAAAACCACCGTTTTGCACGCCCTCTTGGACGTGGTAAGATGGAAATCAAAGCACAGTGGGAACCACACAAGACTCTATGACGATCTCGGGTCAACAGACTACTCTGTACCAGTGTCACCAGAGAACTGCCATCTGACGTGAGGTATAATACCATCTGGGAGTTCTCGGCGAGTCCGTCCAGTGTACCCAGTCTCCACTGAGCACCCGTATATCTCCTCTGATGTCAAACACCAATGGATATGGGATCATCCATCGTCCATCTGTATGGGTCGAGAAGGTACACGCTAGTCTACTCTGGTATATCGATGCCCCGTCTCGATACACCCACGACTAGGGACTTTGAAGGATGTACTTATGGACTACCATGTCCCCACTAGTATGATCTGCATCATAGTCCAGGTAGTCAAGTACACATCCTAAGGGCTTTACCAACATGTAACAGAGAGACAATCAGTGTACACATTAAGGTAAAGTTCAACCAGATAGCATACTATCATGTTGAGCAAGAAAGTCCTCCCTATATATGTCCCAGCATCCACTACAATATACATCCAATGTACAGTAATGGCCTCTAGGGCATACATATAACTAACAGATATTACATCCATATCCTTTGTGGAGAAACAACTGTGTGACGACCAAAGTACAACCGATCGTAGTATAGGAATTTTACTTCCTACTCTGTGTATGCCATCCAAATACCAGGACATCACACCCTACTACCTTCTTAACAGATCCATCTCCTATTCTGATGAAGTCAAAGCCATGACTGTTACATCAAAAATAGATGATCTTATCTCCGCTATATCTGCTCAAGCCTATAAATAGATATAAGCTACTTGCCTACTATGCTTCTGCTGCTCCCACTGACTACGACAATCCTCTGGCAGAATAATATATATGTACACTTCTAAAGCTAGTTTAGAACGACGCTATACTTATCCTCCTGTCGGGTCTCATAGTTTAAAACAACAGTAGTGTCAAGTCTGGGTAAACAAAAACCTCCCTGTCACCGTCCTTGAGGCTACCGGAGTACCTCTCGGGTGTCTGAGGTTACCCACCATATCTGCGGAGTGGCTAATGGAATGTCAAACCTGATTGAATATATAGGTCCTATTAAATTTTCCGTAATCGTTTGCGGTTCTGGAATCACTTCCAGTTCTACCATATTCCCACTGCTGTTTTCTGAAAAAATCCATTTTACTAAAACTGTGGCGAGTCAAGAACAATATCACTATTGATCTTCCAGATGGTAGAAATGTCAACCCTCGTCAAAGCCAGGGTCAACCCACAAACTGCCATTACAGAAACGTGCCTTGAGTTATCCAGTGTCTGGTTTTTAAGCATAAGCTGGACAACTCCCCGTATCTTAACATCGTTAAGATATGAACCATTCTATATACAATATAGAAATAGAGGCACTAATTTAATTGTAATCAGATTCAAATCATGCAGCTGTCTCCAGTGCATATCAACTTAATGAAGAGAGGCTAATCAGCATTACTCAACTTAGGAATCCATCCAATTATGAGTAACCTGAAAGAGAAACTAGTTTCTCAAAACCATTATTATCAACTGAATACCAATCACAAGAATCTACATCTTTGATCTCTTTGAAGAATCCCGATACTTGCGATACCTGGTTCTCCACTTTATTCTTATACCCACAACTTCTCAAAACTTAGACATTATATTTCTACGAAACACTTGTCTAAAAACTAGAGAAGTCATAAGTAAACAGAATATAGTATGAGGACCTACCCCTTTGTCCTGACGGACACTGGACAACATACAATATTCTGTATAACTCCGCGAGTTTGAATAACTCAAAACCTATGCATCGTAGGTTGAAAACTGTACCCAGGCGATTTCCTCAAATATCACTAATTACAACGAATTCCGATATAATGAGGATGATCTCCTGATTCCCAATAACTTACTCCCACTCATCATCTGTAAAACTATACAGATATGAGAATGAAACCTGGTAAATATATACCCTGGAGTAAGTATCTAATTGGAAAAACAGTTTTCTTTTAACAATGTACTGAAACATGAAAATGTTTCGTAGGGATATCCTGGTATTCCTAGTAATGCCTCTTCCATAATCCAATTCATGACTTTAACCGTATATCTCTTTGCCATCTCTCCAAATCCCTTTATTTGTCTTTAGTCATTACCTTCTGTACACCATCGTTAGGCTAAATGGTTTTCTTCCTTCCCTACCATTCGGCACCAGCCTATGGTTTGGAAGAAGACTATCCAGTAAGCATAATAGGTGTACTCTCCTAATCCTAGGAGTACTCGTAACTTGAGAGAAGGTGGTGATAAAAGACAACTGAATAATACCTTTATTCTATTTCTCCCGAACTGGGAAAAAAGCAAAGGTGAAATAGGAGTGGCGATGAAGTACGCGGTTTGGTCGTGAATGATAACAGTCGCAATTTACTTTACCCTCTTTCTAATCCCTTTATCTTGTCTTTATATATTACCTTCTGCACATCCTACTTAGGCTAATTGGTTTTCTTCATTCCCTACCTTTCGGCACCTGCCTATGGTTTGGAATAAGACTATCCAATAAGCGTAATAGGTGTACTCTCCTAAACCAAGGAGCCCTCGCAACCTAAGAGAAGGTGATAATAAAAGACAACTGAATAAACCAATTCTATTTCTCCTGAACCTGGATCCATCCTCGAAGAAGTCCCTCCGAGTTCGTATATAATCATACGATGGATCTATCCAATGGAAGTGGATGTCCGTAGTAATACGGGGTGTTCTGAGAAATACAAAGGGTAAAGGAAGGAGCGGCAATGACTTATGCAACTCGGACAATCCAAAAGCCAGTATTTTAAGAAGGTTTGGTCAACTTGGTCACTGAGTCATAGTCTAGGGTTGGTCAAAGGTCGCTGCCAGAGAGAGAGAGAGAGAGAGAGAGAGAGAAAAGAAACACTTTGCATGCACTCTAACCTAGATCAGAATGGTTATCACTTTATCTAATCAGGAAACCTTCCACTGTAATCTCAAATTCTCCTCCAAACCTGAAAGAAGAATTAGTCGGGATCACCCGAAGAGTAAACCAACTCATCAGTGAGAATCGGGATCCAACTATCATCGCATGATAACTTGATGGAAGCCACTCAAGTTATCACATTCCAGAAGGTATGCGCATGCCTAGCAAGTTTGCTGTATGTTTGAAACTCCCGATATGATTTTTGCCTCATGCTCTTATGACCTTGACGAAGGTCAACAAATCATAAGTCACATGTCAAGTTCTACCCGTCATTGTCCAGGTTAATTTAAACCCACCCGTACAAGCCCTTGACGAAGGTCAACAAGGCTTTACGACTGTCCCAAATCAACACATCTATCTATGCAACAAATGAATACCCCAGTAGCTACCAAGCACTATGCCTTGATGAAGGTCAACAAACATAGCTTGAATACTACTGACCATCCATAAGAAATGACGGGCTACGGCTGGTTTTTGGCGAAAAACCTTTAACGTAATGAACTTGATCTCGTTGAAGAAACTAGATAGCTTTTTATAAAAATATAGTGACGAAAACCTTTTGCTAAAGAGGTCACTCCCGGTGAAGGGATCTCGGCTCTTTCCTCGTGGAATGAGGTGCAGGATATTCCAACTGAATACCGCGATGCAAAGCAACTTGTAATCGACTATAATGAAGTTATTACCCTGACGCAAACTTCTGCCCAAGGGGTCTTGATTGAAACGAATTTCTCGTTGTGTATGTTTAGAAATTGTATATAGAAATCACAACCAAAAATTATTTGACCGCAATCAATAACGGTGTCGAATGTAGCGCGTTAGTAAGTGCGGATCGTCCACAGGGAAAGTGTAATCGTTCGTCTTTCGAATTAGATGAGTCGAAACTTTAAGGAAAAGAAAAGAAAACAATTCATGATTTATAAAATTGCATTTCAAGAAAGAGAAAATATCTAGATCTAAGAAAGCATTAAAATCAAGAATTGAGAGTTTGATGATTTTTCCAATCCAAATATCAAGAATCGAAATGAGGCTCGTAGGAATCGATCGGATCTATAGATGTGATGAAATCTAGCGATTACGTATTCCTATCCTTCGATGAATTGATACTAGATCGATGATGATCGACGAGAATTAGGGATTTCTAGTGAAACTAAGGTTTCATCATTTATCCCTTGTTCCTTCGTCGATATCATTCACATTCTAGCCTCTAGTAAATTCAAGAATCGAACGTGGATCCCTAATTTCGAGCGATCACAATCAAGAAAGCATCGCAACGAAACTAGGTCGTCGATTCTTCAATTTGCCAGGGTTTACAAAACTCGTAGGACCTAAGAATTGTTTTAAGATTTGTTACATCATCATTCTATTGATTGTCTCGACTCCTTTACGAGCGGAGTTTTACTCAAATATCACAACAAGAACCACAATCACAAATTGAGATCGAATCATGATGCAAGAATTAAAAGAAAGCAAGATTAAAGAATTTTACCTTTTATTTATGTCAACAATTCCGTTACAATCACTCAAGAACTACAAGAGGAAGAACTCGATCGTCGATTTGGCTTCGCTCGGCTCCTTGAGTCGCGGATCTCCTTGGATCACTTGCTCGATTGAAGATCGGCTCGGCTCCTAAAAGGTTGAAGGCTTCTCGCTTGAATGGTACTCGGGTTCTTGAATTTGGAATTGGATTTTAGATTTAGGATTTACAAGTCGTGTCACTCAACTTGTATTGAAAATGGTGTAGAATGAACAACCTCAACCCTTAGATCTAGGCTCTCTTTTATAGACCTCAAAACCCTAGATCTAGGATTTCAAATTTGAATTTCCCTCCAAAAGTTTGTTAAAAGAGATTTGAATTTCCTTCCAAAAGTTTGTTAAAAGAGCCTTCTAGAAGTAGTTTGTTAAGCCGAGCCTTCTAGATGCGCCACGTGGCAAATCGGGAGTCTTCTGGAAGCTTGGGCAGTTACAGTAGCCACGTGGAAGAAATCTGGAAGCATGATGACGTCATATGGCCGCGGATCCACGGCGCCAACGGGGCTTAGGCCGCGGATCCGCGGTCCTTTGAGGGCCTTGGGGCTTGAGTTTTCTGGTACATGCTTGGGCTGAGTTTTGGGCTTGTTTCTGATATGTTGATTTTCCAATTGAGTCCCTAATCTCTGCCAGATCTCTATCCTTTGAGTTGGTGTATTTTATCAGCACAATTTTGGCTTTGTTCCTGCAATCTCCTGCACAATTTCTTGAGACAAGTGTTGCGCTATACAAGAATGATGCGATGCCATGATAAACAGTCAATTTCCTTCATAAATGTCGGTTTTAGAGTATAATACATGCAATCTGGTATTTCAGGACTGTTTTGCTAATATGTGTAATATGAATGCCGAACACTTCTAGATGAGTGCAAAAGATAGGGAAATTGCCGTGTTAAAAATGCAGTATTTTCGACTGATCAAATTCCTCCAAACTTATTTTTGGTCGTCTCGAGCGAATTGTTTTATTAAAAAGAAAAGAAGAAAATAAAGAAAGAGAAAAAACTAACTAGCATACTTTCGTAGGCAACACGATTGCACTGAGCACGTGCAACAAGCCTTTAAACCTCTAGGTGTCCCTAGTAGGAGGAATATTGTCTCCTGAGGGTTTTCAGCGGATTGCACCCACAAAATCCAATAATAAAAGAAAGATCATGAATATTACATTTAAAGATAAGAATCGTAAAAGAAAGACTTTGAAAATTAGGGTTTCCAACTAAGCTAGTTTTTCGGTTGTCATGAGCCCTATCTTAATAGTCATGAAAAGATGTCAGAAATCACGTCCTCCCTCAAATAAAACATCGTCTTATTCTTCATTCCTATCTTTCTTCCAAACATCGATCATATAACCCTGCGTGTGTGTAAAGACATCCCTGCACCCGGAGAATTCAATTCAAGCTATCATACTCTTGCCCATCAGCCTCAGTACTTTTTAATTAATGAATATATAGATGAATTTGCTCACACACTTTCATGCGACCGTTAATACTTCTTGAGGTACTAACCGACCGATTACTCATGTGCTTGCTTATTTGGTGTTTTTCCTCGTCTTGCACCACCTCAGGCATAGCAGTGACTCCCAGACCAGTTGGCCTTAGGGCACTAGGTGAAGAGGTACCCTCGCTATATATTTTTTATTGCCCTTTGGTGATAACAAAACCAGTGTCCATTTTTTTTCACCATTTTATATTTTCTTCATTTTTTTTATTACCTTCATACTTCGGCTTTAAGACAAGAGCATTTCAAGGTATCCTCTACTATCCCGGGCTTCAAGACGTGTGTAAGTGCGAATAGCAGGGTATCAACGTTCAAAATGTTTGGCTTCCCAGAATAGAAACTATTTTTCAGACTTATTTTTATCCTCAGATTAGTGACTTCCTTCATCTTACTAACCCTTGGGACAACGGCTCATAACTACTTATTACTAGTTCGTATAAGAAAACCTCTAATTTTCTTAGTTTTCTTAAAATTTTCCAATCTCATGGATATAATTTTTCACTATCTAATCTTTTATTATCTTATTTATGTACAAAAATATTTTTTTATTTTGAATTTTTTTAAATTTTTATAGGTTTTCAAAATTGTTTTGTGCTTATGCAAAGCATGATACAAATGATGCGAAAATAAGCACAAACCTCCCCCAAACTTGTTTTCAACAGTGTTCTCACTGTTGCCATCTGCTAAATCTCGAAAAACCTGTAAGCTTTGGAGGAATTTATTAGTGGGGGCAAAATATATAAGTGAAGATCCTCCCCCAAACTTATTTTTGGCTCATCATTTTGTAAAATTTTTCTTTTCAAGAGCCAGATTATACCCCCCAAACTTGAGTTATGCAATGTTAATCTTTGAAAATCACATGAGGGGGTCAAAAATCATTGGTCGATGCCAAGCTTTGCAAAGACCGAAAATCAACACCAACCATTCGAAAATTTTATCAATGCAGTGCTCTGGTTGGTGGAAGAAGAAGTGGGGAAAAAGTAAGTGGTGGAATAGAATGTGTGTGCGTCTCATTTTGGAGAGTCGATGCAGTGAATGTGATGGATTACTCGCATTCTTTTTACAGTTCAGAAGAAGGGGTGGAGGTTCAATTTCATTGATTGGGACATGATTCATCTCAACACCCGTGTCATTCAAAAATGCGAGTTCATCAGTGAAGATCTCCTCAAAAGTTCCATCAATACCCCGAAGAATAATGTCATCACAAAGTGCGGGGTGATCTTCAGACTCCAGAAACGGTTCATAATCGGTGTTAGTTGTTGACCCGGACATCTCGGTGGAAGAGTCCGTATGTGTATGATACATAGTTGGGTCAAACAATAACATATGAAAAGAGTCAAGATCAGTATCATGAGGATCATCAAATTTGCTGCTGTCGACATCCATTAAGTCGACAGAACAGACCTGAGCAGTAGGTTCGGAGGGTACACTTCCCAACTTGTAAATGTTCAGCTCTATTGACCTATTCCCGAAAGATAGGGTCATAGAACCATCACGACAGTTGATGATAGCATTGGAAGTGGCCAAAAAGGGGCGACCTAAAATCACCGGAATTTGATTCCGTGGGTTTTCTACAGGCTGTGTATCAATTACAATAAAGTCCACAGGGAATATAAATTCCCCGATTTTTATTAACACATCCTCCAGTTCACCCCTAGGTTTGGTGATTGATCGGTCAACCATCTGGAGAGTTATGCTCGAGGGCTTTAACACTCCGATACCCAGTTGCTCATAGACTGAATATGGAAGCAAGTTAACACTAGCGCCAAGGTCTAGTAGCGCACGGTTGATGTGTTTTTCCCCAATAGAAATAGAAATAGTAGGACAGCCAGGGTCCTTACGTTTCCTCGGTACTTGTTGGGGGAAAGCCGTGTCTACAGTCTTTGCCATAAAAATCTTCTTGGGCACTTGAGTCTTCCTCTTCCTAGTGCACAAGTTCTTAAGAGTTTTCGCATAGGACGGAACTTGTTGGATGGCATATAGGAGAGGGATGTTGATGTTAACTTGCTTAAACATGTCCATAATCTTCTCCATATGTGGACTCGATTTGTTAGCCCTTAACCGATTCGGATAAGGTGCTTTAGCAATAAGCGCTGGGTCCATCATAGGAGAAGGAAGTGTGTGTGGACCCGATCTCAGAATAGAAGTGGGGATCGTCCGTGGAGAACTAGAAGAGGTGGGCTGAGGTGGCGAGCCTTGTGGGAAACGAAGAATAGGCTCGCAAGAAAGTGGTGGGGTAGAAGAACTTGGGTCAGAATTAGAAGTAGAAGTGGAAGGAAATGTCTCAGCCGGGGTATCATTGATAGATTTATCAGTGTCATCAATCTCTTCCCCAACATGATTGTCAAGCACTCTTCCAGATCTCAACGCGATTGCATCCACATGATGTGAATAGTCAGGATTGGGTAAAGGTTGAGCTGGAAGTTTCCCTTTCTCTCTTGCACTCATTTCGGCTTTTAGTTGTGCAATTTGTGCTTCCATCGATTTGATATTCTCATTTTGAGAGACAATGATCTTCATCACATTCTCGATGGAAGATTGCAAACTTGCCGTCCCTTGGATGGATTGTTTCATGAAAGTATCCAAGGTTTGTGCTAGTGCAGAGGTATTATCTGTACCGGTCAATTGCAAAGGACTAGACGGTGCAGGTGTGTTGACCGGATTTTGGAAATTTTGTGCTTGGAAGGGGTACTAACTCAATTGAAGTGGTGGTTGCTGTTGTGGTGGAGGGACCCTTTGGAAATTTTGTTGGGTTGGAACCGTGTTTTGAGATTGTGATTGGTTCCAAGCAAAATTAGGGTGATTCCTCTAACCCTGATTATATATGGAAGAATAAGGATCGTTTCTAGGTCTTTGAAATGCAGCATTGGTATGCTCGTGATCTTGAAACAGAGAATTTCGTAGACATTCTTCCGTCAAGTGAGAAGGATCAGAACATCAGCCACATACAGTTTTGGAGAGTGATATTTGACTTAGGGCGGCTAAAATTTTTTTTTCCATAGTCTCGAGTTTTTTTTGCATAGCTGAAATGTCAGCTCTAACTTCTATGGAAATATCATTGCCATCCCTAGATGATTGACTCACACCTTCCCACTGTAAAGATTTTTCAGCGAAATCTTCTAGAAATTTCCAGGCTTCCCCATCATCTTTGGTCATGAAGTTGCCTTGACACATGGATTCAAGGGTCTGTCTTGTGTTAGGATTAATGCCCTCATAAATGATTCGGCACAGTTCCCATCTCGGGATGCCGTGATGTGGACATTGGACTAACAGATCCTTGAAGCGTTCAAGACATTTTGAAAATGGTTCATTTGGAAGCTGGGTGAATTGATTGATTTCGCTACGGACTCGAGCTGTCTTTTGGTATGGGTAGAATTTCTTAAGGAATGCTTTGACGAATTCTCCCCAGTTTGAAATGGAATGTGCGGTAGTATTATACAGCCACTTCTCGGCTATATCGCACAAGGTGAATGGGAGAAGACGTAGACGCATAGCATCCATAGAAAGCTGTGAGGTACCCATCATTGCGCATACATTTTCAAATTTGGTGATAAACACATATGCGTCTTCAGACTCGAGACCGTGAAATTTTAGTAGAAGGTTGATGTATTGGGGTTTAATCTGAAAATTTTCCCCGTTGGCTGGTGGAATGGAAAGACAGGTGGAAAGGGGGCCTCGTGTAGGATAATACCTCTCTTGGAGAGAGATGCGAGGTGGATTCTGCGCACCAACGGACGGCGGCAGAGTAGTGGAAAAGAAGTTCGATGGAGACGGATCCATCGATGTGGGTGTGATGGTGGGTAAAGAAGGGGTAAATGTAGAAATACCGACTTTAGGGCCGATCAAGGAAACGCGGATTTAACGGGCACTAAAATCCCGTGTCCAGCCTATCTTGCACTAAAAAGGGTTAGTACAAGTGGCAGCGTGAATTTATAATTAGGGGAATTGATGAATGTGATTGGTGTTTGTTTTGAAAATATACGGATTTTTGAAAAAATGATGCGATCACAACAAATGCAACAAGCAAAACCCTAATTCTAGTGGTCACCTAGGACAAAGCTCTAGACCGCTCCTAACTGCCAAAAGACAAGTCGCAGGATAAATCTTCCACTGCCTTTTTGTCTCTCCTGTGGCCAGGTAAGTGCCAGGTAAGTGGGAGGTTCTCCACTACGTAAGTAGTGGGCCTAATTAAGTAACCACTAGCCTTCGACACACTTGCCTTAGACACCACAAAAGAAACGCGGATAAGCAATGAATTACCCACGGCCTTCTCTTGTCCTAAGTGAGCTCGACGGTCCTTAGAGTCATCTCTAGATATTTTTTAGTTAATTAGGGTAAATGCGGATGCAAATTTTGCGATTTTCGGGACTTAGGAAGGGTAATGAACTCCCCACCTAATCTGGATTTGGTTGTGCCCCTTAAATTCCGTATTAATATGCAAACAACCAAAAATCAAAACACGCACAATTTAATTTTGCTTTTTGCACGGCGCTGCGATTTTTGCAAAGAAGCCTGCAGAAATTTGTTATTTGGAGCAGACAGAGAAGAAGATAAGAAAGTTTTAGAGGACCTGAGTGAAAAATTGCACAGAGAAGCCTTTAGCAAGCCGTGGAACCGCCGCAGTTGATGGCTTAGACCGCGGATGGGCGGCCGTATGTACTGCTCACTGAACAAATTTTTTACAAAGAGCTTATCTTAACTCCCTGAGTCCTCTGGAAAATTCTAAATTTTTTTTAAATTGCTCCTCAGCTTCCAGAATTCCTCGCAATCAAATCACAACAACACGTATTAGTGTTTGCACGAATTTTAATCTAAAAATTGTAATGGAATAAATCTTTCAACTCAAATTTCAAAATATGAACAATTAGCGCACTATCCCCGGCAACGGCGCCATTTGATTGAAACGAATTTCTCGTTGTGTATGTTTAGAAATTGTATATAGAAATCACAACCAAAAATTATTTGAACGCAATCAATAACGGTGTCGAATGTAGCGCGTTAGTAAGTGCGGATCGTCCACAGGGAAAGTGTAATCGTCCGTCTTTCGAATTAGATGAGTCGAAACTTTAAGGAAAAGAAAAGAAAACAATTCATGATTTATAAAATTGCATTTCAAGAAAGAGAAAATATCTAGATCTAAGAAAGCATTAAAATCAAGAATTGAGAATTTGATGATTTTTCCAATCCAAATATCAAGAATCGAAATGAGGCTCGTAGGAATCGATCGGATCTATAGATGTGATGAAATCTAGCGATTACGTATTCCTATTCTTCGATGAATTGATACTAGATCGATGATGATCGACGAGAATTAGGGATTTCTAGTGAAACTAGGGTTTCATCATTTATCCCTTGTTCCTTCGTCGATATCATTCACATTCTAGCCTCTAGTAAATTCAAGAATCGAATGTGGATCCCTAATTTCGAGCGATCACAATCAAGAAAGCATCGCAACGAAACTAGGTCGTCGATTCTTCAATTTTCTAGGGTTTACAAAACTCGTAGGACCTAAGAATTGTTTTAAGATTTGTTACATCATCATTCTATTGATTATCTCGACTCCTTTACGAGCGGAGTTTTACTCAAATATCACAACAAGAACCACAATCACAAATTGAGATCGAATCATGATGCAAGAATTAAAAGAAAGCAAGATTAAAGAATTTCACCTTTTATTTATATCAACAATTCCGTTACAATCACTCAAGAACTACAAGAGGAAGAACTCGATCGTCGATTTGGCTTCGCTCGGCTCCTTGAGTCGCGGATCTCCTTGGATCACTTGCTCGATTGAAGATCGGCTCAGCTCCTAAAAGGTTGAAGGCTTCTCGCTTGAATGGTACTCGGGATCTTGAATTTGGAATTGGATTTTAGATTTAGGATTAACAAGTCGTGTCACTCAACTTGTATTGAAAATGGTGTAGAATGAACAACCTCAACCCTTAGATCTAGGCTCTCTTTTATAGACCTCAAAAGCCTAGATCTAGGATTTCAAATTTGAATTTCCCTCCAAAAGTTTGTTAAAAGAGATTTGAATTTCCCTCCAAAAGTTTGTTAAAAGAGCCTTCTAGAAGTAGTTTGTTAAGCCGAGCCTTCTAGATGCGCCACGTGGCAAATCGGGAGTCTTCTGGAAGCTTGGGCAGTTACAGTAGCCACGTGGAAGAAATCTGGAAGCATGATGACGTCATATGGCCGCGGATCCGCGGCGCCAAGGGGGTTTGGGCCGCGGATCCGCGGTCCTTTGAGGGCCTTAGGGCTTGAGTTTTCTGGTACATGCTTGGGCTGAGTTTTGGGCCTGTTTCTGATATGTTGCTTTTCCAATTGAGTCCCTAATCTCTGCCAGATCTCTAGCCTTTGAGTTGGCGTATTTTATCAGCACAATTTTGGCTTTGTTCCTGCAATCTCCTGCATAATTTCTTGAGACAAGTGTTGCGCTATACAAGAATGATGCGATGCCATGATAAACAGTCAATTTCCTTCATAAATGTCGGTTTTAGAGTATAATACATGCAATCTGGTATTTCAGGACTGTTTTGCTAATATGTGTAATATGAATGCCGAACACTTCTAGTTGAGTGCAAAAGATAGGGAAATTGCCGTGTTAAAAATGCAGTATTTTCGACTGATCAGGTCTCTCCCGGTGAAGGGATATCAGCCCTTGCCTCGTCGAATGAGGTGCAGGATATTCTAACTAAATATCACTATGCAAAACAAAAAGGAAACATCTTTGTAATAACACCTTTTTAAAATTTGTTCGAACAACATCAAATATATGTTTGTTTTATCCTTGCATTGATAAGAATCAATGCAGTCCCATCAATCAATCACACTAGAAAAGAACGAAAAATAAAATGTACGTATATGCCATCCGCATTCGTCACTGGGTTCCGTCATCACCCGTTAGGTTACTTAACTAACGACAGAGCGGGGGCTGGACTAGCGTGGGTGTAAAACATATACAACATCTAATAGTATATATACCAATATACAATAATCGCTCCAGGCGTGATAATATGCAACATTACAGAAAAGTAATAAGTATCACAGAACAATACAGATAATCTGGGATCCCCGGGTTTCACAGAGCCGCTGCTGAAACCTGACATTCCCCTGGTCGTGTGGATAGCATGTGTAATGAAACCTAGACCCCTATGGGTGCGGCAAGTTACCCGCCAAAACCTGAAGCGAGGTAGTCCCCCACATCATAGTGAATGGAACACCCGGCACTTCATGAAATCCGGTAAATTGAGCACCCCTCCTTGGGTCAAACTGTACCCCCTACGAGTGCGGCGAATAGTCTGCCAATTCTAGAGTGAGGCCCCTCTACCTCTTAAAGCCATGAGATACGGACCCGTTGCCCTCCAGAACCCGGCTATCCGTGCTCTCCTTCACGGGATAAACCTAGTACAGAAATAAAAATATGTACAACGGGTACATCGATCTCAACCCGGTCGTGCCCCAAAAAGAATATTATACAAACAGGCAGTGACGGCAGTCCACATGTTGGACGCTCGCCCCGCAATATCAAATGTACAAATAAATCCAAACAGCACTATCATTGCACCATGCTATCCACCACGACAAATCCGCAACATCACAGCACAACACAGAACATCAACGCGAATGTCACGTTCGCAAACCCGTCTAAAAGAACTATAGCAATCAGACGCGGTTTACCGATCAAATGGCATTCCCGGTCGGAGATATAATGTAAATACTGCATACTAACAAGTTTAAAATTTCGATCGACAAAACTTCCCGAAGTGGGCCCCACGTACATCTGCTGTACAGTAACAAAATCTGGGCCCAAAAGATATATACCAAAAACCATAATTTCTAAAATAAAGCTTTCTGGAAAAAGTTGGAGCACTGTTCCCACAAAAGCGCTGCAGTTCCGCGGTCAAACCCTAGGTTTGACCGCGGATCTGTGGTGGTCTTGTGGGATCACGTGCCCAAATTTTTCCAGAATGCTTAGAAAAGCATGCTTAGTTTTCTGTGAAATGTAAAATAATTTTTAGACACTGTTTAAAATCGACAGAAACTTTAACCCTGGAATTTGCGGTTTTCGAAAATCCGTTCGATCGATGTTTTAAACGCGTTAGCACAAGTTAGTAAAGCTTAATGGTTAGACTCTGATACCACTGTAAGTCCACGGTAGCGCCCCGGCCGTCTAACAGACGCCAAATGCGGAACAAAAACTTTTTACAACTGGCGCTATCACGTATTATAACCCGGATCTGCCATTAAAGCTAAACTAACAAATTACAAAGAAGGTAGAATTGTTATATCGAATGATCCGAGTCCTTCGGTCTTCAACCATCATCCCACGCTTTGTTGCGGCTGCTCCGATCTCCTAAATCTTCAGTCTTCTCGTCCAGATGGCACCACGTCGACGGATCTTTAAACGGGCTCCCGCCTCTGAACCGAGGCAACTCGATCATCAAGTTTGCTAAAAGAGATGACCAAGATTGATGTAGAGAATGAGTAGAACACTTTGTCTCGTTACGTCCAAAACTATGGACGAACGGTTAATGAAGTTGCCTTTTGGATTCAAATGAAATGAGAAATGAATATGTGAAATTTCCATGAACCCTAATCTTTTTGAATCAACAACCATATCCATTCACCAAGAATGGCCGGCCAATTTAAAGAGGAGGGAGGTGAGTGTAGGAATCAAGAGAGTGACCATTAGCACTAATACAAATGAATGAGTCATAATGTACACCTTGCAAAACATTAATGCAAATGATGAATCACCTTAAGCTAGTCATCAAAGCATTTAATGCATCATTAAATACAACCATGAGTCACTAATCCTAGTCACCATATCAAGAAGCTTCCACTCATGACTCACCTCATGACTCACCCTCCAGAAGAAAAGATAAATCCGTCTTTAACCGAATGTTAAAGACGGGCGATAGAAAACTGGAAACTGGCAACTTCCAAAAGTGATCCTGAAATGAATTTCAGGATAATCCCGTATCAGTATAAACATACCCGCATTTGTATTACGACCGAATACAAATGCAAGTGAGACAAAGATATTAAATCTACACAGTATAATACTCGGATCTAGCTTAAACCAAAGCCGACCAGTATTATCTGCCCGAAATATGACACGTGCGAAAATGCACATGCATTTTCCGAACCCTGCCATAAAACCATACGGCCTCTACAACGTTTCGCCCGAACTTGGGAAACTGTCGGTGGGGGACTCTAATAACTTATCAACACACTGGCACTGGGTATAACCTCTAGCACGTCAGAGGTACAAGCTGTACGTAACGGTTGCCTATGTATTGATTGGAAGGGAAGCTGACGAGCGAACTCATCCATAAACCCTACTGAGCCTAACAGTGACAATATCCGTACAGTCCGGTCCGTTTGTCTAAAGAGTATCGCATATCGAGTCTAGGGGGTGGATAAAGTCAGACCCCTAATAACGCGATAAATCGTGTCAGCATGAAGCCCATCACTATCTGAGAAACTGCTGATCCAAATCAGTAATTCTCCACTACCTCGACCGAGGATTTCTAGTGATGGCCACCCGTGCACTGTGCGACATCAACCCCCAATACCGGGAGAGACGAATCCCCGATGATCCGCTCACTGCCTCTATGTGGCTCGGGGCTGTACCTAAAAAATACCTGTTTGCACGTCTCCTTTGAGCGTGGTAGGGTAGGAATCAAAGCACAGTGGGAACTCACACAAGACAAATGACGATCTCAGGTCGACAAACTAACCTGTATATATGTCACCAGGGAACTGCTATCTGACGATATGTATAATACCAACTAGCATGTTCCCGGCGAGTCCTGTCCGGTGTACTCATAACCCAATGAGCACCTGTATACATCTTAGGTGATCCAACTGACACCAGTGGCTTGTGAGACCGGCCACCTCCCCTCGTTGGGGTCTCGACTGTATACACTAGTCTACTCTGGAGTATCGATGCCCTGTCTCGAAACTCCCATGACTAGGGACACTTTAAGGATGTGCTTACAGACCCCAGCTCCCACATATATGATTGCCATCATACTGCTGGCAGTCAAGCAAGAATCCTATGGGCTCTATAAACATGCAATAGTGAACTAAAGTATGTATACGATGATAAAGACAAAGCAGATAGCATACTATCATCTCGAGCAAGACTGTCATATCGGTATAGGTCCTGCCTCAATCATTGTAATCACGTACCTGCGATCCAATAATTGACTTTGAGGGCACTATCTCCAACATTATATGTAACTGTAACCCAAATATTATCAATTATATAATGGCTGGATGACTATTATCTTTGCTGTGTCATTTATAAATTTCTTTCCATGCAACCAAAGGGACTATTTCTTTTTTATTACGGGGTGATAACCAATCATCTGAAGCCGCTGTACATCACGGCGATATTAGAATGAAAACGAGTCGACTAGATCTTTGTGGACAATGGATCGGCTATAAATTTGATGCCGACATGGATGCTGAAGAGACTGAACAAGACAGATGATGACATGATACTTATGGAGACGACCATAACCGGGTACAGTGGGCAGTTCGCCAAGACAAAAGGAGTGTTAGCCATAGATGTCACGATCCGAAAGTACAGAACGTGACCGACACTTAATTTACGAAACGTCTCAAGGCGTACGTAAACTAAGTAAGCCAAAACCCAGAAATCAAAACCATTTAAAGAAATAGAGTGAAGGAAAACCTATTTAAAGAAAGCGATTTTAGCCAGATAAGTCGCATTAACCATTTAAAAGTAACATCAGATTTTCCCGAAAATTTCGGCAGAGTCTCCTTTATAAATATGTAAGTGCACGGCGGCGCCCCGGCCTCCAATCCGAGGCCAAATGCGGAAGTGATGGTTAACTTTAATTTTCAAATACCGGCACCACCGCGCACTAAATACCCGGATCGTGCCATTAAACTAGTCCTAGCTAACTACAAGATGGGAAGAGAGATATACCGAGTGATCCGAGTCCTCCGGTCTTCTCGCCGTCGTCCCGATCTCCCGCGGAATGTCCGGTCTCCACCTCCTCGCCGGAAGGGCACCACGTCGCCTACTTCTTTTACGGGCTCCCACCTCTATACCGAGGCAACTCGGGCACGAAGTTGGCGAGCCGACGTGCCCAAGGTTTGCTGTAGAATGTAGTGTAGAGGCTATGTCTCATTTGGGGTTCATGGAGGTTGCCATTTTGTGGAGGAGAATGAACTATACTTTGGAGGTGGAACTATGGGATTTTTGTGAAGCTAAAAGACCAAAAATCCCCACCTGAAATATTGGGACAGCCCCTACCATATGATGGCCGGCCATGGTGAATGGGGAGAGTGAGAATGAGAGTGAGTTGAATGTATCATGGAGCCACACTCACAAATCATACAAGAGAGAGGAATGGTTATCATATGAAGAAATGATCACAAAGAAACACCAACACTCCACCAACCTCACCCTTCATCATCATCAACAATCATGTCCTACAAAAGTCAATCCATGATGAAGATAGAAGTCAAGATCAAAGAAGAGCTATTATGATAATGCAATCACCACCCTCCACAAATGCTTATTTGCACAATTGCAAATAAGCCCTACTCCACCAATCTTCGGCCAATGAAGGATACAAAGAAATATGGCCGAAACGGAAAGCAAACTGGCAACTCCAGAAAACTGGTCCCATAATAAATTACAGGAAAACCTCGCTACTGTGCATACACACCCGCATCTGTATTCCAACCGAAATACAAATGCAATGAGACAAAATCTACACTGTACTATACTAGGATCCGGCTTAAACCAAAGCCGGCTAGTAATATCCGTCCAATCCTGATCCGTGCAATACCGCACGTATCTGATCAAACCCTGCCATATCTCCATACGGCCTCTACAGCGTTTCGCCCAAAAACTTGAGCAACTGAATGTGGGGGACTCTAAAGACTCGTCAACACCTTGGTTGTGGATTTAACCACTAGCACGTCAGAGGTATAAGCCAATACATAACGGGCTACCAGGTATTGACCAAAAGGGACGTCGATGAGCGAACTCATCCTGACACCCTACTGAGCCTGTCAGTGACAATATCCGTACAGTCCGGTCCGTTCGTCTATGAGCATCGCATGGCGGGCCTAGGGGGTTGGTAAAAGTCAGACCACTAAAAGCGGTATAAGTCGTGTCGGAGTGTAGCCCAGAACACCCTGAGATACTACTGGAATACCTACCAGTAAATCTCCTGCCTCGGCCGAGGGCTTTGTGTAATGGCTCTCCTAGACACAGCGCGACCTCACCCCCAATACCGGGAGAGACGAACCCCTGAAGATCCGCTCACTGCCTCCATGTGGCTCGGGACTGTACCCAACTAAAACCTGTTTGCACGTCTCCTTTGAGCGTGGTAGGGTAGTAATCAAAGTACAGTGGGAACTCACACGAGACAAATGACGATCCTCAGGTCGATGAACTAACCTGTACACATGTCACCAGGGAACTGCTATCTGACGTCTGGTATAATCCCAACTAGCAGGTTCCCGGCGAGTCCTGTCCGGTATACTCATAACCCAATGAGCACCTGTATACATCTTAGGTGATCCAACTGACACCAGTGGCTTGTGAGACCGGCCACCGCCCCTCGTCGGGGTCTCGAATGTACACACTAGTCTACTTTGGAGTATCGATGCCCTGTCTCGAAATTCCCACGACTAGGGACCTTTTAAGGATGTGCTCATAGACCCCAGCTCCCGCTTATATGATCGCCCTCATACTGCTGGTGGTCAAGCAAGAATCCTAGGGGCTCTATCAATGTGTAATAGCGACATGTCAGGTCACCTAAAGCAGTACACGATGATAAAGATAAACCAGATAGCATACTATCATCTTGAGTAAGACTGTCCTACCGGGATAGGTCCTCCTTCAATCATTGCAATCACGTGCCTGTGATCCAATAATTGACTCTGAGGGCACTATCTCCAACAAAATACTGGCCCCCAATGGGTACAACACATGAAAATACATATAATGATGAAATAAGGCATCCCCAAATGGGAGCTAGCTCTTCGCCACTGGCGGAATCACAACCACAAGTAATGTGTATAGTAAAAGTGCACAATAAGCATAAAAGCATGAAAGTAAGAAAACAACTCGTCGGCTCAAGTGAGCATCGACACCAAACACCACAAATACAAGTTTCACGAGTCTCACCGTCTAGTCAAATATACAAGGGTAGATGGAGTATACTAGATACAATATAATGTACATGATGGAATAAAAATATCCTCGCAACCCACCTACGAGCAAGCTGCAAAACAAGCAAGTGAAGCCAAAAGTGGAAGAACGTCCGCCGCTACTGCGCTGACGGGTCAAACCTGCAAGACACTGTAGCACAACGGGGGTGAGTTGCCAACTCGTGAGTAGTAAGTAACATCTAATAAGGCTATCGTAACTATGTACGCAATTTTGGCACAACCTACATATACTAATATGATGCGATGCACTAGTATGTATGCAACATGAATGCATAAACAACATGAGATCTGAATATATTTAGTACAAGAAAATCTATATTCTTATCTTAGTAAAACTTCTGTAATTTAACTGTAATATCATCAATGAAATCAATAGAAATCTGTGTCAAGCATTGACACCAAATATGAATTTCTCAATATCTCGACATCTCTAATCTCAGTATCTCGATGTCTCAAAGTATCAATATCTCAGGCTCCGGCAAACCGGACTGGCCCATATCATCAAATCTCAAGACTACGTCGGTATCCACCGGATATCCGCCGCGTCACAAATAACCGGTCGGTAGTGCTCCCTTGTCGGGCTCAACCCCATCATCTGCGACCCTCTTGCCCCGATATACCATACCGGGTCCACCATGCACCCGCAGACGGTCCTTCCCCCTACCTCGAATCGGGTGTATGATACCGCTCAAGAACCGAGATAACCCATGGTAGACACTACACATATCATATCACCAGAAAACCGTAATTTACATTTTTAAAATGGTAATACGTTCTTAAATCCTTGCGGTTTCTCCAATTCCATAAATCTCATAAATACTGAAATTCTCGAGAAGAATCACAATACATGAACATGTAGAAATTGATGAATGTTTGTGATATCAACAGTATGAAATGCGATTTATGAGTAGAAGACCATGTATGAATGAAAATGAAATAAGGTGTATATATATACGACCAGCAATCCTTCATATCAATCTTGATGAAATGGAAAATACAACTACCAGTTTAAGTATCATGTGTGATGCAAATGTCTTTGGACTGATCTAGCAAGTTCTAAAGTGTTCATGGCATAGAAATTACCAAGGCGTGTGTGTGTCCACATGAATAGCGCCTGTGCAGCATAAACCAATGGTAATGGTGCAAGTGTCCTATGAGATGATATCACACACACACACACACACACACACACACACACATATATATATATAAAGATGATGCGATGCAACAAGATGAATAACTAGGAACTACGCATATAAGTGCAGGTACTAATAGAAATTCTAACTATCGGGCGTCTTGCGCCATCCAGACGATTCCCCCGTAGATGTGTATATCTACTCACCGGAACGTCTCAGCTAGTCTGCTCCAATCACCGCTTTTCCTTTCCGTGCCATTTCCGATGTCTCCACGTCCGATCCTAGAATCGCACATTGCAACACATAAGGCTACTATTCTGTAAAACGTGATATCAAGACCATACGAGAAAACTAGCGCCCACAATCTAAATGTGTGTGCACTCGAAGCACCAAAACATGTGTGCTAACATCTGAAACCACCACGAATGGCTGTGATACACAGCAGACACCAAACCAAGACTCGGAACGTACGGGTTGCGCAAGTCACAATACTAAAAGTATAGGTAATTGGTCCCAGATTTTATCTGGAGAAGAAACCAAGAAAACAAGCAATACCAAATACCATAAAACACCTACAGACAACTACCTGTAAAATTTCAACACCCAAAACAACAGGGGGGCCGGCCAGATCGGAAAACATGGGGTACTCGCCGGGTCATGTAGGGTGAAACGGGTCCGTATCTCTACACAATACTTTAATCACAATGTATAGTCTACAGTATATGTTTGGTAGTTCTAAAAACAACCATAAAAATAGCAGATTCTCTGTATCCTTAAACTTGATTTAAAACCGTATTAAATGCTAATTTGCGACATTAAGGTATTTTAGTGTAAACTCGCAGATTGAATTGGATTATTTGACACTAACCACTCTTAATTATCCTACTCAAGTCATAAGAACCCTAACTTAACCTAATCTTCTCTTAAATGTTAAAATTAGCACTAATTACCACTTAAACACTAAATTAAGTTCATTAAACTAAAATTTTAACAATTAAGAAACTAGGTTAGGCTTATACCTCAAGATGGTTGAGAGGGTGATCCAAACATGCTAGTGCTTATGTAGACTTGGCCCAAGAACCATGCTAGATTGAATAAGGGAAATTGGTGATGATTTTAATTAGAAGTTTGTGGATTTTTTGATGGAAATGGAGGCTTAGCAATGAGAGAAGAAGAAGAAGAAGAAGAAGCAGAAGAAGAAGGGGAGAGGGCTGCTGGGCTTGGCCGAGAGCTGAGGGGGAGAGAAAGAGAGAGGGTGTGTGTGAGTGCTCAAGGTCAAAGTCCCTCATGCCTCATAAATGCCCCATGCCTCTCATTTCCCATTTCATTTTCCATTTTATTAAAAAAAGAAATCTTGAACCATAGAAAGAATTAGAAGGAAAGGCATGTTACAAAATTAGTGTTGAGTTGTCATGGTTGCTAAAACACATATTGGTAATACTAGATTTGTGCATGTTTATTTAAAAAAAAATTAGCTTAGTAAATAATAACTAAGAAAAATAGATAATTAAGTGAACAATAATTTAAATATTAATTAATAAAACACAATTATATATGTAATTACATAATCTCACAATTAAAATAGATTTATTCCAGTCGATATGGAAAATGGTTATTAATTAGGTTTTTATGAAAAACACGTATTATCACTAATTAATATATAATTGATCTAAACCAATTTTGAAGTGTTACAATAGAGGTAGAATTCAGAAGGCTACGCAGTTTGTCTACGTTCTACGTCGTTGACACAGATAGAAGTTATAACGCGCTTCTAGAAAGAAATTGGATCCACTCAAATGAATGCGTCCCTTCAAGCTTACACCAATTCATCATGTACTGGGATGACGAAGGAATGGGTGTAATAAAGGCAGATTATCGGCCTTTCCTGATAACAGAGGACGAGGCCATCGCTCGTTTATATCAGGATGACGTCGGTCCAATTCGTTTTCTAGAAAACAACACCGCCCGTTTAGAGATGACAACGGCCAAATGTTTCATTCACAAAAAGGGCGCAAAATTCATTCGACTATTGATTCGGCCAGAAATACTTGTGTCTTCAAGGCCGTCGGAAAACGGAGATCCATGAAGTAAAACACCAAGAAGACCGTGTTTACGGTTAACGGCAATGAGATCGACGAAGAATCGGTCAAGGAAATTTTTTTGCAGAACGAGAAAGTTAGCAATTTAAAGGCTGAGGCACAAGATGACCTAGAAGAAATTGATATAGGGAGTGATGGTTGTGTTCGGACACTTTTCAATGGTAAGAATTTATGTAATTCTTTTCGTGATCAATTAATAAAACTATTGCTAGACTACACCGATTGTTTTGCGTGGAATTATTATGAACTCACCGGTTTAGACTGATGGCTCATTGAGCATAAGCTTCCTTTGAAGGAAAATTATAAATCTCGGAAGCAGTTGTTGGATATAGTGCCCTCAAGTCAATTATTGTAATCGCAGGCACGTGATTGTGATGATTGAGGGAGGACCTATACGGGAAGAACAGCCTTACTCAAAATGATAGTATATTATCTGGTTTGTCTTTATCATCATGTACATTCATTATGTGGTATTACAGATCACTATTATATGTTGATAGAGCCCATAGGATTCTTGCTTGACTACCAGCGTTATGATGGCGATTATATATGTGGAGGATGGGTAGTCCATAAGCACATCCTTAAATATCCCCAGTCGTGAAAGTATCAAGACTGGGCATCGATATTCCGGAGTAGACTGGTGTATACGTTTCTAGACCCTGACGAGGGGCGATGGTTTGTCCCACAGCCATTGGTCTTTCGCACCTAAAATCGTATACAGGTGCTCACTAGGGGTGAATACACTGGACGGACTCTCCAGGAACATACAGATGGTATTATACCTATTGTCAGATAGCAGTTCTCAGGTGACATGAGTACATGTTAGTCCTTCGACATAAGATCATCATTTGTCTCATGTGAGTTCCCACTGTGTTTTGATTACTACCCTACCACGGCTCAAAGGAGTCATGCAAACATGTTTTAGTTGGGTACAGTCCTGAGCCATATGGAGGCAGTGAGAGGATCGTCGGGAATTCGTCTTTCCCGGTATTAGGGGTTGATGTCATGCTGTGCATGGGTGGCTATCACCAGAAATCCTTAGCCAAGGTGGACGAGAATTACTGATTTGGATCAGTAGTTTCTCAGTGGGTGATAGGCTTCATACCGACACGAAATATCACGTTATTAGGGGTTTGACTTTATCCACCACCCTAGACCCGATATGCGATACTCTTAGACGAAGAGACCGGACTGTACGGAGATTGTCACAGATAGGCTTAGTATGGATCCAGATGAGTTTGCTCGTCGGCCTTCCTTTTCGACAGGTACCTTGGTAGCCGTTATGTACAGCTAGTGCCGCTGCGTTCTTGTGGTTATGGATTTATCCAGCAACTCACTGTCGGCGTACTGTTGAGTCTTTAGAGTCCCACACAGAGGGTTTCCCTGGTTCAGGCGAAATGATGTAGTAACTGTATTTTTACACGTGCAGGGTTCCGATCGAATGATTGTACTAGTTACCCGGACTTTTGAACAGACGGTTGATAATACTAGCCGGCTTAGGATTGAGCCGGATTATTAAATCAAGTATTGATTTAATAATTTACGTATATATATTTCGATTTGTATATTCTAGTATTAAGTTCTTTGTGTTATTCTATCTCTTTGGGTATTCGTATTTTGATACGAATACATGTATGTATATACAGTTGAGTGTATTTCGTATTTATACGGAAACCATTCTAGAAGGTGGACACCTCATTTTGGTTTATCCATTTATTAATTTAAATGGAAATGAGGTGTAAAGGTAGTGAAGAGAGAATGGTGAGAACCATGCTCGAATAGTGTTGACAAATGAATTGTTAATTCATTTATGCAAACTATTCAAGTTTGGTTGCTATATGTTTATTGGAAAATATGTTTTACAAAACCATGCTTCATATCATACTCTCATTTGGATGTTGGATGAACACTTGGTTTATGGTTGTAAAAAGAAAAAAGACTCTCACCATTTACCTTATCTCTCCTCACTCGCCTTTCTTGAGCTCCTCCTCCTTCTTCATGATCTTCCACCCTACCATCTCAGGTGTTGAGAACCAAGGGTGGATGAGAGATAGAAATGCACTAAGAACAACTCACTACATCTTAGACACTCTAGATTAGCAACCTAGGATTCCTAGTTGCTCCACAAAACTTATGTGTGGAGCTAGAGCCATGAACCACATCCCTCGGATGAATCATCTTCGACGAAGGAAGACCGACGGCCAAGCTCGATCAAGGAGACCTCAAGGAGGTAAGGAATAAGGTAGAAGACCGAAGGAAAAATATCCTTTGGTAAAACATTCTATCACAGTATCATTAACCTCTTTGTAGTTTTCTAGTTTCATGTTTGGTTTCGATTCTAGGTAGTTGTTTCTAGCGCCAAGTTTTTAAACACCAAAATTTTTCGTTCTGCAACGGCCAGGGCCCTAGGAACCCCAACATGGTATCAGAGCCACCCAAACATTAGAAACTAGTAGTAGACGATGCATTAGTTTCAAAACCGAAAAATTCCGATTTCAAAACCCGCTCTTTGTTCTGAAATTTTTTTGGTCTCTAAAATTTTTTTAAACAAGTGCAGAGACTTAGTCTAGACATGTATGTGACACACGATGAAAACGAGCCCATTCCCTAAAAAATTAGCTGGCCAAAACCCCAAAATTCCCATTTCTGCCTTTTTACTATTCACCTCTGAGCCCTGTTTTTATCCAGTGTCTTGGGTATTTTATATTGGCGTTTTTGGTCTTGTTTGTTTTCTCCAGATTTCACTCAGTGTTGTCTTTGCCTTGGGGGAAACTTGGAATGTTTCAAAACTTGAAATTTTGCATCGTTGATATCGGTGATGTGGTGTATGTGTTTTTCAAACGTCGTCTATTTGCTATATGTCATTTAGACGGGGTTGCACATATTTGCTTATACTGATGTGATGTTGTTATCTGTGATGGTTTGTTCGGATTGTCGTTAGTGCAATGGTAGTTGTACAGTTTAGACTCATTTGTATATTCATTATTGCGGGACGAGCGTCCAACTTGTGGACTGACGTTTCCGCCAGTTGGTATATTCTTTTATTGGGGCACGACCGAGTTGAGGTCAATGTCACCTTTGTATATATGTTTTTCTTTCTGTACTAGGATTACCCCACGGAGGAGTGCTTGAATAGCTGGATTCTAGAGGGCAACAGGCCCGCATCTCATAGCGTTGAGACGGAGGGGGGCCTCACTCTAGAATTGGCAGGCTATTCGCCGCAGTCGTAGGGGGTATAGGATGACTCACGGAGGGTGCTCAAGTTACCGGATTCCGTGAAGTGCTGGGTGGCCCATTCACTTTTTTGATTAGGGTTGCCTCACTTTTGGGATTGGCGGGTAACTTTCCGCACTCATAGGGGTCTTGGTTATACATTGCACAGGCTATCTACACGACCGGAGAACATCGGGTCTCATTTGCGGCTCAAATGAAACCCGACGCTCCTAGATTATCCGTTATTCTGTGTTACTTATCGATTTTATGTGATGTTGCTTATATCATGCCTGGGACAAATGGTTTATGTATATTTATATATACTAGTAGATGTTGTATATGTTTTGCACCCACGCTAGTCCAGCCTCCGCTCTGCCGTTAGTTATGTAACCTAATGGTGCATAATGGGGCCCCGTGGAGAATGCGGATGGCATATACGTACATTGTATTTTCGTTCTTTTCTGGTGTGATAGGGATTAATTGATAGGACCACATTAATTTTAATTAATGCAAGGAAAATAAACCTAAAAGGTGTTGTCAGAACAAATTTCGAAAAACTATAGCTGTATTCTTTTGCTTTGCATAGTGGTGTTCGTTCAAGAATATCCACCACCTCATTCGAGGAGGCAAGAGCCTAGATCCCTTCACAGGGAGTGACCTCTTGAGAAAAACTTTTTGTTGCTATAGATTACTCGGTTTTCTTCAAAACCACTAGTTTTCAAAAGCGGAGCCTAAACCGCTCCTTTTCAAAACTACTTGGTTCCTTCAACGATATCAAGTTCATTACGTTAAAGGTTTTTTGCCAAAAACCAGCCGTAGCCCTCCGTCATTTCAGATTAGTATTGCTTAGTATTCATGCTATGTATGTCGTACTCAGCTGAGGCGTAGTGTTCGATAGCTATGTAGTGCTTTTCTGTTGCATGGTGATGCGATTGGTTAGGACAGTTGTACGGTCATTTTGGCTCAGTCAAGGACTCGTACGGGTGGGTTTAATGCAATCAAAATAATGATGGGTTGAACTTGACTAGAACCCTTTGATATGTTGGCTCAGTCAAGATCGCTTGGGTCCTAGGGGTAAAAACCATATCGGGAGTTTCAAATATAAAGGAAACTTGCCAGGCATGCGCATACCTTTTGGGATGTGGTGACTTGAGTGGCTTCCATCAAGTTATCATGCGATGATAGTTGGGTCCCAATTGCTACTGATGAGTAGGTGTTACTCCTCGGGTGATTTTCAGATGATCCCGACTAATTCTTATTTTAAGGTTTGAAAGAGAATTCGAGAAAACAGTGGGAGTCATCCTGATTAAATAAAGTGATTAACCAATCTAATCTAAATTAGAGTGCACGCTGAGTGTTTCTTTTCTCTGTCTCTTTGGCAGTGACCATGACCTGATCTTAAACTAAAACTCATAAACCAAGTTAACCGAACCTTCTTAAAGCACTTCGGCTTTTGGATTGTCATGATTCACGATAAAAGTCGCATGTATCCCTGCCGCACCTACTTCCCTTTTCTCTAGAATACACCATATCACTACGAAGATTCATATTGCTTGGGTACACCATCGTATAGTTACATACGAACTCGAAGAAACTTGTTTCAGTTCGAGAATGATTTCCGGTTCTAGAGAAATTGAATAAGATTAGTTGGTTGTCTTTTCTCTTTCCCTTCTCTTTCCCTTCTCTCAGGTTGTGAGAGCTCCCAGTATTAGGAGAGTACACTTATTACGCTATTGGATAGTCTTCTTCTAAACTATAGGCAGGTGCCAACAGGTAGGGAAGGAAGAAAACCAATTAGACTAGGTATGGTGTACAGAAGGTAAGAAGTAAAGACATATGAAGGGATTAGGTGAGGGCAAAGGAAATTGTGACTACTATCATTTAAGACGAAGTCGCATATATCCCTATCACTCCTACATCCCCTTTGCATTTCTCCAGAACACTCTATATCACTACGAAGATCCATATTGCTTGGGTATGCCATCGTATAGTTACATATGAACTCGAAAAAACTTGTTTCTGATTGAGGATGGATTCTGGTTCTGGAGAAATTGAATAAAATTATTCGGCCGTCTTTTCTCTTTACCTTCTTTCAGGTTGCGAGGGGTCTTAGTATTAGGAAAGTATACCTATTACGCTTATTAGATAGTCTTCTTCCAAACCTTAGGCAGGTGTCGAAAGGTAGGGAAGGAAGAAAACCAATTAGCCTAAGTATGGTGTACAGAAAGTAAGATGTAAAGACATATAAAAGGATTGCAGCGAGGGCAAAGAAAATTGCGACTACTGTCATGAATCTGGATAGTGGAAGAGGCATTATTAGGAATACCCGGCCACCCTCTCGAAACATTTTCATGTTTCGGTCTTACTGTGTGGTGTTAATTGAAAACTGCTTTTCCAATTAGATTCTGACTCCAGAGTATGTATTTACCAGACTTTATTCTCACATATGTATGACTTTACAGATGATGAGTGGGAGTAGAATATTGGGAATTGGGTGATTAGATCATCAATATCAGAATTATTTGTAATTGGTGATATTTGAGGAAATCGCTTGAGTTTTGCCTAACGACAAATATTTGGTTTTGAATATCCGTTGTGCACCAATTTCAAACTGATATATCTGTATGTTTATTTTATAAAGTGAGATATAACTTTTTGAAATTATGTTTATGGCGTTTACCTATATTAGTTGATGGTTAGGTAAGGTGCATTCAACAATGGTGTAATTCTTCTTAACCATAATATAGTTTTCAACTTACGACACACAGAGTTTGAGTTATTAAACTCAGCGGACTTATACAAAATATTGTATGTTGTCTGATGTACATTAGGACAAAGGGGTTGGTACTCATACTATATTCCGTTTACTTATGACTTCTCTGGATTTAGAAAAGCATTTCATTGAAATACAAGGTCCAAATTTTGAGAAGTTATGGGTATAAGAATAAATTAGAGAACCATATGTTGCAAGTATCAGGATTCTTCGAAGTGATCGAAGGTGTAGATACTCATGCTAGGTATTCCGTCGTAAGTAATATATTTGAGAACTTGCTTCTCTCTCAGGTTACTCAGCCGTGAGTACGCTCCATGATGAGTAATGTTGCTTGGCCTTCTTCTATTTAGTCTATATGCACTGGAGCTGCATGTATTTTGAATCTGGTTCAAATTAAATCAGTGCCTTTGTTTCTATATTGGATATAGAATGGATTCTTATCATAACACTGTTAAGGTATATGGAGTAGTCCGGCTTATGCTTAAAGCCAGAATCTGGAAAAACTCAAGGCACGTTTCTGTAATGGCAGTTTGTGGGTTATCCCGGGCTTTGACGAGGGTTAACATTCTACCGTTTGGAGGATCAATAGTTATATTGTTCTTGACTCGCCACCTCTTTAGTAAAATGAATTCAGTGGAAGATACTCGCCACCAGTCCAACATACTGCTCCTTCAGGAGGCGGTTCTCATTTCAGGCTTCTGAGGTGATCTGGATGACAGAGTGGCTGTCAGAGTTAATAGTTTTCCCTCTTTTGAGGAGCAGTATGTTGGACTGGTGGTCCAAGCGGATACCGAGGAAGGTATAGCGCATGATACTGATTAAATTCAGTGGAAGATATGGTCTAAGAAATTTTTTGGATTTGGAGTTCATTTGTGAACTGGGTCCCATCAGATATCCAGACAAATTCTAAGACATGTATCGCTCATTTTGGGAGATAGTCTTTCTCCACGAAGTTGAGATATAGAAAGATAAAGATAGAAACATTGGTGTGGATCCACTCACTGAGGCTATTTCTCGAACGCAATAGTTTCACAAACGTGCTTTGCGAGACTGATTAGTAGAGAAGTTGGGTGTTCGGTATCACACGGGCTGTGAGTATGCGACACCGCAATAATTAGCCTTAAGTGCAAGTGGGAGATTGTTGGATATAGTGCCCTTAAGTCAATTATTGTAATCGCAAGCACGCGATTGTGATGATTGAGGAAGGACCTATACGGGTAGAACAGTCTTACTCAAAATGATAGTATACTATCTGGTTTGTCTTTATCATCATGTACATGCATTATGTGGTATTACAGATCACTATTACATGTTGATAGAGCCCATAGGATTCTTGCTTGACCACCAGCGTTATGATGGCGATCATACATGTGGGGGCTGGGTAGTCCATAAGCACATGTTTAAATGTCCCTAGTCGTGGGAGTATCGAGACTCGGCATCGATATTCCGGAGTAGACTGGTGTATACGTTTCTAGACCCTGATGAGGGGCGATGGTTTGTCCCACAGCCATTGGTCTTTCGCACCTAAGATCGTATACAGGTGCTCACTGGGGTGAGTACACTGGATGAACTCACCGGGATCATGCTAGATGGTATTATATCTATTGTCGGATAGCAGTTTTCAGGTGACATGAGTATAGTTTAGTCCTTCGACCTGAGATCGTTATTTGTCTCGTGTGAGTTTCCACTGGGATTTGATTACTACCCTACCATGGCTCAAAGGAGTCGTGCAAACAGGTTTTAGTTGGGTACAGGCCCGAGCCACATGGAGGCAATGAGCGGATCGTCGGGAATTCATCTTTCCCGGTATTAGGGGTTGATGTCGCGCTTTGTACGGGTGGCCATCACCAGAAATTCTTGGCCAAGGTGGACGAGAATTACTGATTTGGATCAGTAGTTTCTCAGTGGGTGATGGGCTTCACCGACATGAAATATCGCGTTATTAGGGGTCTGACTTTATCCCCCACCCTAGACCCGATATGCGATACTCTTAGACGAAGAGACCAGACTGTATGAAGATTGTCACAGATAGGCTCAGTAGGGATCCAGATGAGTTTGCTCGTCGGTCTTCCTTTTTAACAGGTACCTGGGTAGCCGTTGCGTACAGCTAGTGCTGCTGACGTGCTTGTGGTTATGGATTTATCCAGTAACTCACTGCCGGCGTACTGTCGAGTCTTTAGAGTCCCACACAGAGGGTTTTCCTAGTTCAGGCGAAATGATGTAGTAGCCGTATTTTAATACATGCAGGGTTCCGATCGAATAATTGTACTAGTTATCCGGACTTTCGATCGGACGGTTGATAATACTAGCCGGCTTAGGATTGAGCCGGATTATTAAATCAGGTGTTGATTTAATAATTTAAGTATATATATTTCGATTTGTATATTCTAGTATTATGTTTTTTGTGTTATTCTATCTCTTTGGGTATTCATATTTTGATACGAATACGGATATGTATATACAGTTGAGTGTATTCCGTATTTATACGGAAAACATTCTAGAAGGTGGACACTTCATTTTGGTTTATCCATTTATTAATTTAAATGGAAATGAGGTGTAAAGGTAGTGAAGAGAGAATGATGAGAACCATGCTCGAATAATGTTGACAAATGAATTGTTAATTCATTTGTGCAAACTATTCAAGTATGGTTGCTATATGTTTATTGGAAAATATGTTTTACAAAACCATGCTTCATATCATACTCTCATTTGGATGTTGGATGAACACTTGGTTTATGGTTGTAAAAAGGAAAAAGACTCTCACCATTTGCCTCATCTCTCCTCACTCGCCTTTCTTGAGTTCCTCCTCCTCCTTCATGTTCTTCCACCCTACCATCTCATGTGTTGAGAGCCAAGGGTGGATGAGAGATAGAAATACACTAAGAACAACTCACTATATCCTAGACATTCTAGATTAGCAACCTAGAGTCCTTAGTTACTCCACTAAACTTTTAGTGTGGAGCTAGAGTCATGAACCACATCTTTCGGGTGGATCATCTTCGACGGAGGAAGACCGGCGGCCAAGCTCGATCAAGGAGACATCAAGGAGCTAAGGAAGTGGGTAGAAGATCGAAGGACACGGATTTTTTGGTAAAACATTCTATCACAGTAGCATTAATCACTTTGTAGTTTGCTAGTTTCATATTTGGTTTCGATTCTAGGTAGTTGTTTCTAGCGCCATGTTTTTAAACACCAAAAATTTTCATTCTGCAATGGCCAGGGCGCTAGGAACCCCAACAGCAGCCGCCAAGCAGCTTACTCACCCAAGAGAATGAAGAAGGGCAGGAGCAGGTAATTTATTATCAGCAGAATACTATCTAAGGTCGAAAAATGATACCAACTGATAGAAAAGATGTGCTTATCCTTTTACAACACTTGCACGAAATTGAGGCATCGCCTTTTGCCTTCCGAGATTCAACTCATCAGCAAAGTCAATATTTTGAAATACATGTTGACGAAACCTGGGTTGAAAGGATGAGTTGGGAAATGGACATTGGTCCTGTCTGAGTTCTCTATAAAATATGAATCAATGAGGGAAGAGAAATGGCAGGAAATAGCAGATTTTCTAGCGATCGCCCATGCCTGACTACAGGTTTGGAGGATGATGAAGAGGTGATTGGTTACGTAGGAACCAAGTCTTGGATCTTATACTTTGATGGTTCTAGCATAAGACAGCATGCCGGGACAGGTGTCGTCTTTATATCACCAGACGACATTTGTTTCTATTATTTAGTGGCCGTTGATGACAATTGCACGAACAATCAGGCCGATAGAAAAGATGTGCTTATTCTTTTACAACACTTTCATGAAGCTTAGGCATTACCTTTTTCCTTCTGAGATTCAACTCATCAGTAAAGTCGATATTTTGAAATACATGTTAACGAAGCTTGTGTTGAAAGGTCGAGTTAGAAAATGGACATTGGTCCAATCCAAGTTCTCTATAAAATATATACCAATGGGGGCAGTGAAAGGGCAAGAAATAGAAGATTTTCTAACCGATCACCCATGCCTGGCCACAGGGTTGAAGGATGATGAAGAGGTGATCAGTTACGTAGGAACCAAGTCTTGGATCTTATACTTTGATGGTTCAAGCACAAGACAACATGTTGTTGGATATAGGTGCCCTCAAGGCAATTATCGTAGTTGCGGGAATGCAATTACTGAATTCGAGGAGGGCCTATACCAAGAACAGTCTTACTCGAGATGATAGTGTTATATTTGGTTTGTCTTTATCTGTCATATGAATGCATGATACTAGTTATCACGTATCGTAAATGCATGAGATAAGCTCATAGGATTTTTGCTTGACTACCAGAATTACGACACTGATCATACTAGTGGGGTTTGGTAGCTTATAAGCATATTCTTAAATGTCCCTAGTCGTAGGAGTATCGAGACTGGGCATCGATACTCCAGTTTAGACTAGTGTATACGTTTCATGACCCTATACAGGACGATGGCTGATCACATAGCCATTGGTGTTTGATACTGATGATTGTATACAGGTGCTTATTAGATGAGTTACACTGGACAGACTCGCCGAGAACTCGTAGATGGTATTATACCAATGTCAGATAGCAGTTCTCTGATGACATGAGTACAGGGTAGTCCCTAGACCTGAAATCACTACAGTGTCTTGTGTGTGTTCCCACTATACTTGGATTACTACCTTACCATGGCTCTATTGAGGCGTGCAAATATGTTTTAGTTAGGTACAGTCCCGAAGCACATGGAGGCAGTGAGAGGTCAAGGGAATTCGTCACTCTCGGTATTGGGAGTCGATATCGCACTGTGGGACACGACTATAACCTGAAGTCCGTGGTCACGGCATTAGAGATAAACTGGTAACTGTTACTAGTTGTATCTCTTAGGTTATAAGTCCTCTATCAGCATGACTTATCAGGTCATTAGGGGTCTGACAAATTCCACTCCCTAGACCCGGTATGTGATACTCCTTGACGAAGAGACCGGACTGTACGGTGACTATCACTTATAGAATTTTTTGGGTCCGGATGAGTTCGCTCATTGACCTGCTTTTATCTTGCTCATACCTGTGTAGCCGTTATACAGCTAGTGCCACTGACGACCTTGTAGGTTAACCCGAAAGGGGATGAATCTGAAAATGTTTTAGGTTCAATCGGATACGATCCTGTATAACCTACTACCAGCGTATTGACAGGTCTTTAGAGTCCCGCAACGAAAGTGGCTGCCCGGGCAAAACGCGATGTGACGTACGTATAAGGATACATACATAAGTTCGATAAAACATGTATATTGGATATACGTGTTTAATCGGACGACTGTTATACTAGCCGTTTTTATAGCCGGAATATCAAGTCAAGTGTTGACTTGATAACCGTATTAATGATACGGTTTCTAGTATAGTGTATATGATACATACACTTTCTACAGTATATGATACTGGGAAGATATTGATAGCATTTCATGTATGTGATACATAATGTGTACGTGTATGGGATACAAGTATTGATACTTATTTGATATATATATATATATATATATATATATATATATATCAATTCCCACAATTCTAAATTATGTATAAATAAATATACATATAAATATATATATGTAAGTGTGTGTATATATATATATATATTAATGTATATATATATATATATATTATTTATTTAATATACTTAATTAAATTGTGGGGCCCACCCTCTCTCTTGTGTGTTGACACACACATGAGAGAGTAGGAGAGAGGGGCATGTGTCTTATTGAACATGACATGGTTAAGAGATGAACACAAATTCATTCTACACAAGCCATAAAAAAATACATCTTTCGCACACAAAAGAAAGCTCAAGCTTTCTAGGTTAATGGCACTAATAGCCATGGTGAGGTAGTATAAAAAGTACAGAGTACTCAGAATTCATATCACCTTCCTCCACGCCTAGCAACCCTCTGGAGGAAGTTACTCCTGTTAGGAATAAGTATGGTATAAAGGTCATTATTGTATGATATAGTGGATGCTTGGACATATATATAGAGGACTTTCTTGCTCGACATGATAGTATACTATCCGGTTGCTCTTTATCTTAACATGTACACTTGTGTTATTATACTGTCTCTCTGATACATGTTGATAAAGCCCTTAGGGTGTTTGCTTGACTACCAGGACTATGATGTGGATCATACTACTGGAACTTGTGTAGTCCACAAACACATCCTTTAACTGTTCCTAGTCGAGGGAGTATCGAGACAGGGCATCGATATTCCATAGTAGACTAGTGTGTACATTTCTTGACCCTGTAAGGGGGTGATAGTTGATCCCATAACTATTGGTGTTTGACATCAAAGATTGTACACAGGTGCTCATTAGAGAATGGGTACACCGAACAGGACTCGCCGAGAACTCCTAGATGGTACCATACATATTATCAGATAGCAGTTCTTTGGTGACACCGGTACAGGTTAGTCTGTAGATCCGAGATCATCATAGTGTCTTGTGTGGTTCCCACTGTACTTTGATTTCCTCCCTACCACGGCTCAAAGGAGTCGTGCAAATAGGTGGATTTTAGGTAAAGTCCCGAGTCACATGGAGGCAGTGAGCGATAGGAGGGATTTTGTCTCTCCCGGTATTGGGAGTTGATGTTGCGCTATGCTCGATTGGCTGTAACAGCAAGTCCCTGGCCAGGGCTGATGAGATTTGCTGGTAAGTGTTATCAGTAGTTTCTCGAACCGTTATAAGCCATACATCGGCATGACTTATCAAGTTACTGGGATCTGACGATTCCATCCCTAGACTCGATATGCGACATATCAGACGAAGAGACCGGACTATACGGTAAGTGTTACTTATATGCTTCATGGGAGTTTGGACAAGCTTGCTTGTTGATCTTCTAATCGCTCAATACCTGGGTAGCTGTTACGTCTAGCTAGTACCACTGACGGCTTGTGGGTAACTGATGTGATCATTACCTACTGCTGGCGTATTGACGAGTCTTTATAGTCCTACACAGAGGTTTCATAGTTCAAGAGAAACGAAGTTGGGCACATATGCTGATATGTGCGGGAGCCTGATTAAATACGAGTATGTGATACCGTATTCTAATCTGGCGACATTTGATATCGGTTAGGTTATATGTGATATAACCGGATTATTGAATCAAGTGTTGATTTGATAATATGATATACAGATAAATGATATTAGTCGGTTATATATGATATGACCGGATTATTAAATCAAGTGTTGATTTAATAATTTGATATATATTTATATTTGATATATTTATATATTAACTAATATTAAGCTCACTTAAGTTTTTCTTCTAATATATATTTATGTGTGTATATATATATGTGATATATATATGTGTGTGTGTGCACGCGCGCGCGCCATGGTAGATGACACATATGACTTGGATTTTCTATTTTGAGAAAATAGAAAAATGAGGTGGAAATTAGAGAGATATTTGTGTAATGGGTGAGGCATGGCTTTTTCTATTACTTTATTCATTTGCTTTCACTATAGAAGCATGGTTGCAATATATTATTTGATAATATTCCATGCTTCAATAAGTGAGGAAAATAAAAAGCCATTCTTTACTTGCTAATGAGCTAGCTCATTTCTCTTGCTCTCTCTATTTTCATCTTTATCTTCCTCCATGCCCTAACCCTTACATGAGTTATGAACCCTAGGGCTTGTGAGAATTCTAAGTGAGCTAAAAACCCCACTTCATCATCCTACTCTAGATTAGCTATTTAGATTAGGGTTTTCCCTTCACTAATAGTAGATTAGTGAAGAGGTAGCTTGAACTAGATAAGCTTCATGGTGCATCATCTTCGGCCTCGAAGATTGCGAAGCAAGCTCATACATTTCTTTAAGTAGAGCCAAGAGGAATCATAGGGACTACTACTCAGAGCTTTAGAAGAGAAGGACTTGGTCTACAAAGATTGTAGTCTCTTTCTCTTAGCATAGAACTTGTTATGTCAAGCTTCAAACCCTAATATTCTAGTTAGATTCTAGGTTAGTGTAGCTTAGCACCCAGAAATTTTTAAAATTGCAAGCTTGATGCCAGTTAAAACCCAGTGGTGGTGCTAAGACACACTTTCAACTTTGACCGGTGATGGAGTTGAAGTTCGGGAAGCCCGCTTTCAATGCGGATCATCTACGGCGAGGCAGTCGACGTGCAGACACATTCGGGAGCTCACGACGTTTAGACGGGGTCTTCCGAGATAAGCTGGACATGCTACAAAGGTTGTAGCACCTCTTCACCATTTTTTTGTTCTTTACCTTTAGGTAGAAGCTAGTGCTTGGACGGTTTTGGCGTACGGTCGATCGCGCTCCTACGGAACTTTTGTTTTCTGACCAGTCCTGCTTCCGCTATGTGTACGTACGGAGCGCACCCGGCCTTATAGTGGTATCAGAGCCAACCAAGCACTAGGACTAGCTTAGGCAATGTTTTAGTTTCGATCGACAATTTTCCGATTCTGATTTTCTAGTTTAAACCTCTTTTTTTGTTTGAATTTCAAAAGTATTTTAAAAAAAATTTAAAAAATTGCAGAATATCATTTGGAATGTGAAAATGAAGTGGGAGAAAACTGGGGGGGGGGGGGTTTGAGCAAATTGGACGGGTGGTAGCGGGAAACCGGCGGCCAAAAAGTTTCAAAATGCCCCCAATTTTCTCTGGGGGCTTAAGCTTGTAAAAATAGGATTTTTGGTATTGTTTGTTTTTCCCAGTATTGAGATATGGTCTTGTATTGCTTTGGAAAGTTATCGATCAAAACTGTAATATCGTAGCGTTTTCGTATTGATAATATTAAAGTGTTTAACTCAGTTAATATGGTGATACATAGTTGTTGATATGTATTTGTGAGTCTGTGATGTTCTATGTTAAGTTTATTTTGTTGGCTATAGTGGCCTCAAGTCAATTATTGGATTGCAGGCACGTGATTGCAATGATTGAGAGAGGACCTATACCGGTAGAACAGTCTTACTCGAGATGATAGTATGCTCTCTGGTTTGTCTTTATCATCGTGTACATACTTCAGGTGACATTACAGATCACTATTACATGTTGATAGAGCCAATAGGATTCTTGCTTGACTACCAGCAGTATGATGGCGATCATATACGTGAGAGTAGGGTGGTCTATAAGCACATCCTTAAAATGTCCCTAGTCATGGGAGTTTCTGTAGGGATCCTAGGCACTTTAATGAGGTCTCACAAGGCATCAACCATGCCAATTTCAAATTTTACAAGTGCCGAGAAACCCTAATACGGATTCGTTGACTAGAGTTTAGGCGAAAAGTGAAACTAGTTAACATTTTAACTAAAGGAAAGAGGCTACAACCTTTGTAGATCCGGTTCTCCACTTCCTTAGCTCCACGTAGACGTCCTCTCGCTGTCTATCTCGAATCCCGAACTCTTGCATCGGCTTCATCGGAGAAATGGGCGGGCTAGGTCGTCGGCTTCGATGCCGAAGATGATCTACGTCGAGGCAACACAAGATCAAGCTCCAACTTCACCGAGTCATGAAACTTGTGAAGAAAACACCCTATACTACTTGGCAAGAGGTAGAGGGTGAAGAAATAGGAGGTGGGTTCACTTTAGAATTGGATTTCTCACTCTTTTTCTCAAGATGCCATTAAAGCTAGTAAGCTTTTCTTCTTGTCAAAAATGAAGAAGATGAAGATAGAATATGATAAGTGTTAGATTAAAATGAAAATAATATCAATACTTATCATATCCTAACCTTGGTTAGGTGTAGAGAAAAGACCATGGTTAGTTTGAATGGTTAGGGTTAAGCATGAAGACAAAATGGTCACTTTAGTCAAAGCTTCATGAAGCTTCAACAACAAACAAAGAAAGCCACCATTTTATCTTTTATCTTTTCCAAAATAAATAAATAAATAAATAAGTAAGGAAAAGAAAAACCCTAACCATTACATAACCATGGTTTAATCCTTACACATACTCAAGTAAACATGTATCATCAAACATGATACAATCAAGTGTACACAAAAATATATCACATATACAATGTGCACATCAAGTGAGAAAAACCTTTTAAAGTGAACCAATACTAGTTAATGCAAAGTAATATATCAAATATATAATTATACATTAAATCATTAAATCAACACTTGATTCAATGATCCGGTCATGTCGCACATAACCGACTAGTATTCAATGTATCGATTTATCGAATCAATCTTCGATTCGATAACTAGGTTATATCGCATACAACCAATCGAAACATTCATCGCGAGAATGAAATACAGTATCACATACACGCATTATTCTCGGTCCCGCACATATCTCATATGCGCTCCTATTTCGTTTCGCTTGAGCCAGGAAACCTCTGTGTAGGACTCTAAAGACTCGTCAATACGCCGGTAGCAGATGATGATCATATCAAGCATCCACAAGCCGCAAGCGGTCTGCTAAACGTAACGGCCACCCGGGTATTGAGCGATCAGAAGATCGACGAGCAAGCCCGCTCACACTCCTGTGAATCCAACCAGTAACACTTACCGTACAGTCCGGTCTGTTCGTCTGATATGTCGCATATCAACTCTAGGGGTGGTAAACGTTAGACCCCAATAACCGATAAGTCGTGCCGATGTGAGGCTCATAACGGGTCGAGAAACTACTGGTAACACTTACCAGCAAAACTCTGATCAGCCCTGGCCAGGGACTTCCCTGTTACGGCCAATCGAGCACAGCGCAACATCAACCCCCAATACCGGGAGAGACGAAACCCCTCCTATCGCTCATTGCCTCCATGTGACTCGGGACTGTACCCAAAAACCACCGTTTTGCACGCCCTCATGGACGTGGTAAGGTGGAGATCAAAGCACAGTGGGAATCACACAAGAGTCTATGACGATCTCGGGTCTACAGACTAACCTGCATAAGTGTCACCTGAGAACTGCCATCTGACGTGAGGTATAATACCATCTGGGAGTTCTCGGCGAGTCCGTCCAGTGTACCCAGTCTCCACTGAGCACCCGTATACCATCTCTGATGTCAAACACCAATGGATATGGGATCATCCATCGCCCATCTCATGGGTCGAGAAGCATATACGCTAGTCTACACTGGTATATCGATGCCCCGTCTCGATACACCCACGACTAGGGACCTTGAAGGATGTACCTATGGACTACCATGTCCCCACTAGTATGATCTGCATCATAGTCCAGGTAGTCAAATACACATCCTAAGGGCTTTACCAACATGTAACTATAAGACAGTTTAAAGAGACAAGTGTACATGTTAAGATAAAGAGCAACCAGATAGCATACTATCATATCGAGCAAGAAAGTCATCTCTATATATGTCCAAGCATCCAATATAAAATACATCATCTGTACAATACTGGCCTCTAGGGCATACATACAACTAACAATCTCCCACTTGCACTAGGGCTAGCTACTGTAGTATCGCATACTGAGCATCCCGAAGAGTCTCTCAAACTGTATCTGGGGAATGCCCTTCGTGAGTGGATCCGCCGTGTTGTTCTTCGTGTCAACCCTTCTGACCTCGATCTCCCGGCGATCAACTATCTCCCGGATCAGGTGATACCGCCTTAGAATATGCCTGGATTGCTGATGGGACCTGGGTTCCTTGGCCAAAGCCACCGCTCCATTGTTATCGCAATACAAAGGTATTGGATGCTCAATGGATGGAACCACACCAAGTTCAGTAATGAACTTCTTGATCCAGACAGCCTCTTTAGCAGCATCGTTGGCAGCGATGTATTCAGCCTCCATCGTCGAGTCTGCCACGGTTTCCTGCTTGAAACTCTTCCAGCTAACCGCCCCTCCGTAAAGGGTAAAGACAAATCCCGACTGCGACTTAGAGTCGTCCTTATCACTCTGGAAGCTCGAATCGGTAAAGGACTCCACTTGGAGTTCTCCGTTACCATACATCAAGAGCATCTCTTTAGTCCTTCGCAAGTACTGGAGAATGCTCTTCACAGCTGTCCAGTGACTCTCTCCAGGATCAGCTTGATACCTGCTCACTACACTTAGTGAGTATGTTACATCGGGTCTGGTACATAGCATCGCGTACATGATAGAGCCTACAGCCGAAGCATAGGGTATCCCTTGCATGCGAGCTCTCTCCAAATCAGTCTCGGGAGACATCTCTTTGGAGAGAGTGACTCCAGAGATCGTGGGCAAGTTCCCACGCTTGGATTCTTCCATACTAAACCTCTTTAGTATGGTGTCAATGTACCTGGATTGGGACAATCCCAATATCCGTTTGGATCTATCCCTATAGATCCTAATTCCCAATATGCAGGAGGCATCACCAAGATCTTTCATTGAGAATCTTTGTGATAAGAAGAGCTTGACTGTTTGCAGCATAGGAATATCATTTCCTATCAAGAGTATGTCGTCCTACAATACGAGGAAGACAACCTTACTCTCTGCCACCTTCTTGTAAATACAAGGTTCATCTGGGTTTTTGACGAAATCAAACTCTTTGATAACGACGTCAAAGCAGATGTTCCAACTCCGCGATACTTGCTTTAATCCATAAATGGATTTAAGCAGCTTGCACACCTTTCCGCTGCTCCCACTGTCTACGAAGCCCTCTGGCTGAGTCATGTACACGCACTCTTCTAAATCACCGTTTAGAAAGGCGGTCTTAACATCCATTTGCCATATTTCGTAGTCATGATATGCAGCGATGGCAAGCATGATCCGGATGGATTTAAGCATAGCCACTGGAGAAAAGGTTTCGTCATAGTCCATACCTGGTCTTTGACGAAAACCCTTTGCAACAAGTCTAGCTTTGAAAGTCTCCACTTTCCCATCTACACCAAGTTTTTTCTTGAAGATCCACTTGCTCCCAATGGGTTTTACCCCTTCAGGAGCAACTTCCAAAGTCCATACTTTGTTGGTGTACATGGATTCCATCTCGGACCGCATTGCATCCAGCCATTTCACTGAGTCTTTACTCGTGATGGCCTGCTCAAAGCTAGTTGGGTCATCATCCTCCATGATGCAATCCTCGCTCCCACCATCCATGAGAAAACCGTAGTATCTCTCAGGTTGGCGAGGAACCCTGCTAGATCGGCGGAGAGGCTGAGGTTCATTGGGAGCTACTGAATCTTCTGGTTCCACTAAATCTTCAGTTATGGTTTGCGTATCTGGAACTTCTTCCAGCTCTACCACTTTGCCACTAATTTCTTTTTCAAGGAATTCCTTTTCTAAAAAGGTGGCATATTGAGAAACAAACACCTTTTGTTCTTCAGCATGGTATAAAAAATATCCTTGTGAATTCTTAGGATATCCCATAAACTTGCAAAGAACTGACCGTGCCTCGAGTTTGTCTGGATTTTGCCTTTTAACATAGGCCGGACAACCCCATATCTTAACTCGTTTAAAATATGGTCTCTTCCCACTCCATATCTCATATGGTGTGGTAGGTACAGATTTAGATAGAACTTGATTCAATAGGTATGCAGCTGTCTCCAGCGCATATCCCCAGAAGGAAATAGGTAACTCAGCTGTGCTCATCATAGAGCGCACCATATCTAATAGGGTGCGGTTCCTCCGTTCTGATACACCGTTGTGCTGTGGTGTATATGGAGGAGTCAGCTGAGAGAGAATCCCATTCTCTTTTAGGAAGTCCAGGAATTCATTGCTTAAGTATTCACCTCCTCGATCAGATCGTAGGATTTTAATACTTTTTCCGGTTTGGTTCTCGACTTCTTGTTTATATTCTCTAAATTTCTCAAAAGCTTCTGATTTGTGTTTCATCAGGAACACATATCCGAATTTAGAGAGATCGTCAGTGAATGTAATGAAGTATGAAGAACCATCCCTGGCATGTGTAGACATGGGACCGCATACATCACTATGTATCAGTCCCAAGAGTTCGGTAACTCTTTCTCCGTGTCCCGTAAACGGAGTTTTGGTCATCTTGCCTTTGAGACATGACTGGCAAGTGTCATAAGATGAAAATTCGAATGGTTTCAAATATCCATCCTTATGCAACTTAGCCAGTCGTGTCGCATTGATGTGACCCAGTCTACAATGCCACAAGAAGAATTCGTTCAGTTCAGAACTCTTCCTCTTGTGTGTGTTTGTTATGCTCAGAACTGTTGATTGATTTAGAACATAAATGCCATTGCACAACGTGCCTGATCCAACCAACTTTTGGTTACGGAAAATGTTCATAATATTGTCCTGTAATACAAAATTATATCCTTCTTTACTCAACAAAGAAACCGATATAATGTTGCATATCAGGTTCGGCATGTAATAGCATTCGTTCAGAACCAATGTATTACCAGTTGGTAATGCAAGGTGATATTCCCCGATAGTCTTAGCTGCAACTATTGCACCATTTCCAACTCTAATGTCTTTATCACCTTCTCCAAGTTCTCTACCTTTCCTGAGCCCATGTAACTGATTACATATATGGGATCCTGATCCGGTATCTAATACCCAGGACGTAGAGCAAATGGAGAAACAGTTCTCTGTAACGAACACATCTGAAGAAAATGCATCAACATGTATTTTCTTCATTCGGGTGGCATGGGAATCCTGGTATTCCCCTATGTCCTGTTCATTCCCATAACCTTTATAAGAAAGAACGGAACCAACGTTCCCCAGCACAGTATAACATGCGGGTTCAGTCAATACATCCATATTATTATCTTTATTAGGGCATGAAATGGTCGCTACCTGGAGAGAGAGAGAAGAAAACACTTTAGCGTATGCTCTTGCAAGATCAGATTGGTTATTATCTTATCTAATCAGGATGGCTCCCACTGGTTTTTATCAAATCTTCCTTCAAACCCTAAAAGGAAAGACTAGCCGGGATTAATTACACCCTACAACTTCGCCAATCTTTCAGCCAGGCCAGTGTCGGTACTTTGAGGGAGGTTCCCCGTGCTTTCGCACGGACCTAATTAAAGTAAACCCCGTTTTCCCAGAGGCGTAACCCCGTTTTCCCAGAGGCGTAACCCCGTTGACACCTTTCTAGACACCTACTTGATCGGCTAATTGTAATGTGTAAAACTCTCCCGGGAGTAACTCTTACTCGCAGTGGGTATCGGGATCCAACTATCTCATAGAAGGTATGCAATCTCATTGCAAATTTCAACACTTGAAATTCCCGATAATATTTTGCCCCTAGCAGCTATATGACCTTAACATAGTCAACAAATCATAAGTGCTAGTCAAGTTCAACCCGTCATTTCCTGATTGAATTAAACCCACCCGCACGACCCTTAACATAGTCAACAAAGTCGCACGACTACCCTAATCCAATCGCATCATATGCTTATACAGATAAGCACCAATCAGCTACCGCACACTACGCCTTAACATAGTCAACAAACGTAGCACGAATACTAACTAGTACTTATCTGAAATGACGGAGGGCTACGACAGGTTTTTCTGAAAACCTATTGCGTAATGAACTTGATATCGTTGTAGAATCAAATGAAGTTTTGAAATGGAGTGATTTTGAGGCTTTTCTAGTTTTGCTAAAGGGGTCACTCCCGGTGAAGGGATCGTCGGCCCTTTCCTCGTCGAATGAGGTGCGGAATATATCATATATATCACTGTGCAAAGCAGAAACTATAGAAGCAATCAAAAGTCAAACCGAGTGTGTAGCATCTGCCAGTTATTGCTAAAGGGGTCACTCCCGGTGAAGGGATCTCGGCCCTTTCCTCATCGAATAAGGTGCAGGGTATATCATATATACCGCTATGCAAAGCAAAACTGTAGCTACCCTTTTTGTTTAAAAAATTGATTCTACAACATCTTTTAGGTTTCTTTTCTTTCATTAATCACATTAATGAAGTCCCATCATTTAAGTCACCTAAACATCACAGATAAATACGACGTACACTTATGCCATCCGCATTCGCCTCGATGTCCCCTCGTGCACCGTTAGGTTAGGTAACTAACGACAGAGCAGGGCAGGGCTAGTGCGGGTGCAAAACATAAGTAACGTCTATATAATATATCATATATACTATATACTGTATCCATCAGAACATATCAAATGATCACATCACAGATATCGCAGCAGAAAATATCATATGAAATATTGGATATACTAGGACGCCCGTGTTTTTAATACGAGCCAGTATAAAACACGGATTCCACGGTCGTGATGAATAGCCAATCCCACACCCCTACGAGAGCGGCAAGCAACCCTATCAATTCTAGGGTTAGGAGACCCGGACTCGACTCCTCGAGATGGTCTCCCACTGGACCCTAGAACCCGGTTACTTGTGCTCCCCTCCTTGGGTCTATCCTAGTGCGGAAAAGTAAATAATATACAAAGGGTGACATCTTCCGCAACCTGGAAGTGCCCCAATAAAAGAATATTACATATAAGTTTTTACATGAATGAAAATGAAAAACACTCATCTCACATAAAAACCCCCGGCTATTCAAACACGACGATCCAATATAACATATCCAGCAACACATAACATCATATGTCATCAACGTAAGTAAATATGCGCATCCCAATTGTCGTTAACATATAGCAACGAAACCGGCGATATCACATATTACACTTACGGTCACAGAAAAGAAAGTGTAAAACTACAACAGTTGGAATCCGCAACCTCTTTAGACATCGCATGCCTAATCAAATGAAATACTTAGACATCACATGCCTAACAATTATAAACCCCGCATTTTAGTCTCATTATCGAAAACTCTTTTCAATATCAAGTGAGACTAAACCGCTAGATTTATAACATTCATTTAGTTATCTCATAACTGTTTGTGAATTCCAATTATTGTATCCCATTCCGGATAAATAGAAAATATTAAACTTTCCGATCGAACATTCGAACACCCAAGTTTTCCCGAAACCGTTCAACACATGAAATAGGTTCAAAGACATTCACTTCATGCCTCAGTACCAACGGTCCAGCCGTAGAAGGGTCAAGCCAACGCCTCACATGTGGCACGCCGTACTGCCCCAAACCCTAAGGTTCAAAGGGCAGTTCAAGACGGTCACATAATCGAGTTAAGGTTTGTTGTCTTCTAGAGGGACCATCGCGTTACTTGCACTACTTAGAACGTCATTAAACTACGGAAAAGTCCAACAATTGGAAATTTCCCGGCAGGGGAAAGATTGGGTATTTACATCCGGTCGAACCTTTTAACATATTCTAAATATCCGGAAAACACGTAGACAAAGTTTGAAATTTCCGATCGAATCATCGAAGCTCTAAAACACCCCAGAAAACTCAACTCTTGAGTGAAAATTAAAAATTCCCAGAAAACTCAGAACCTGAAAACATGAATTACTGTGCAAAAATTGAAGGCAACTCTCATCATTTGGCCGCGGAACCGCCGCAGAAGCCAGGCTTCTGCCGCGGTTCCGCCGCGCATTGGACATATCATGAGGTAATTTTTGCACCGTAATTCTTAGAATTCCCTGCTGAATTTTTTAAGCATTTTTAATCTGGAAAAAACCCAGTTTTTGAAAAAAGTCCAGAAAGCAATTTGGGTTAGGGTTTCGATGTTCGTTCGGATTTCAAACGTCGTCTACACTTCGCCTAAGGCTCTATCTAGGCTCTGATACCACTGTAGGGATCCTAGGCACTTTAATGAGGTCTCACAAGGCATCAACCATGCCAATTTCAAATTTTACAAGTGCCAAGAAACCCTAATACGGATTCATTGACTAGAGTTTAGGCGAAAAGTGAAACTAGTTAACATTTTAACTAAAGGAAAGAGGCTACAACCTTTGTAGATCCGGTTCTCCACTTCCTTAGCTCCACGTAGACGTCCTCTCGCTATCCATCTCGAATCCCGGACTCTTGCATCGGCTTCATCGGAGAAATGGGCGGGCTAGGTCGTCGGCTTCGATGCCGAAGATGATCTACGTCGAGGCAACACAAGATCAAGCTCCAACTTCACCGAGTCGTGAAACTTATGAAGAAAACACCCTATACTACTTGGCAAGAGGTAGAGGGTGAAGAAATAGGAGGTGGGTTCACTTTAGAATTGGATTTCTCACTCTTTTTCTCAAGATGCCATTAAAGCTAGTAAGCTTTTCTTCTTGTCAAAAATGAAGAAGATGAAGATAGAATGTGATAAGTGTTAGATTAAAATGAAAATAATATCAATACTTATCATATCCTAACCTTGGTTAGGTGTAGAGAAAAGACCATGGTTAGTTTGAATGGTTAGGGTTAAGCATGAAGACAAAATGGTCACTTTAGTCAAAGCTTCATGAAGCTTCAACAACAAACAAAGAAAGCCACCATTTTATCTTTTATCTTTTCCAAAATAAATAAATAAATAAATAAGTAAGGAAAAGAAAAACCCTAACCATTACATAACCATGGTTTAATCCTTACACATACTCAAGTAAATATGTATCATCAAACATGATACAATCAAGTGTACACAAAAATATATCACATATACAATGTGCACATCAAGTGAGAAAAACCTTTTAAAGTGAATCAATACTAGTTAATGCAAAGTAATATATCAAATATATAATTATACATTAAATCATTAAATCAACACTTGATTCAATGATCCGGTCATATCACACATAACCGACTAGTATTCAATGTATCGATTTATCGAATCAATCTTCGATTCGATAACTAGGTTATATCGCATACAACCAATCGAAACATTCATCGCGAGAATGAAATACGGTATCACATACACGTATTATTCTCGGTCCCGCACATATCTCATATGCGCTCCTATTTCGTTTCGATCGAGCCAGGAAACCTCTGTGTAGGACTCTAAAGACTCGTCAATACGCCGGTAGCAGATGATGATCATATCAAGCATCCACAAGCCGCAAGCGGTCTGCTAAACGTAACGGCCACCCGGGTATTGAGCGATCAGAAGATCGACGAGCAAGCCCGCTCACACTCCTGTGAATCCAACCAGTAACACTTACCGTACAGTCCGGTCTGTTCGTCTGATATGTCGCATATCAAGTCTAGGGGTGGTAAACGTCAGACCCCAATAACCGATAAGTCGTGCCGATGTGAGGCTCATAACGGGTCGAGAAACTACTGGTAACACTTACCAGCAAAACTCTGATCAGCCCTGGCCAGGGACTTCCCTGTTACGGCTAATCGAGCATAGCGCAACATCAACCCCCAATACCGGGAGAGACGAAACCCCTCCTATCGCTCATTGCCTCCATGTGACTCGGGACTGTACCCAAAAACCACCGTTTTGCACGCCCTCATGGACGTGGTAAGGTGGAGATCAAAGCACAGTGGGAATCACACAAGTGTCTATGACGATCTCGGGTCTACAGACTAACCTGCACAAGTGTCACCTGAGAACTGCCATCTGACGTGAGGTATAATACCATCTGGGAGTTCTCGGTGAGTCCGTCCAGTGTACCCAGTCTCCACTGAGCACCCGTATACCATCTCTGATGTCAAACACCAATGGATATGGGATCATCCATCGCCCATCTCATGGGTCGAGAAGCATATACGCTAGTCTACACTGGTATATCGATGCCCCGTCTCGATACACCCACGACTAGGGACCTTGAAGGATGTACCTATGGACTACCATGTCCATACTAGTATGATCTGCATCATAGTCCAGGTAGTCAAGTACACATCCTAAGGGCTTTACCAACATGTAACTATAAGACAGTTTAAAGAGACAAGTGTACATGTTAAGATAAAGAGCAACCAGATAGCATACTATCATATCGAGCAAGAAAGTCATCTCTATATATGTCCAAGCATCCAATATAAAATACATCATCTGTACAATACTGGCCTCTAGGGCATACATACAACTAACAGTTTCGAGACTGGGCATCGATACTTCAAGAGTAGACTAGTGTATACTGATCGAGACCCCGAAGAGGGGCGGTGGCCGGTCTCACAAGCTATTGGTGTTAGTTTGTTCATCTAAGATGCATACAGGTGCTCATTGGTTTATGAGTATACCGGATGGACTCGCCGGGAACATGCTAGTTGGTATTATACCTATTGTCTGATAGCAGTTCTCTGGTGACATGTGTACAGGTTAGTCTATCGACCTGAGATCCCATTTGTCTCGTGTGAGTTCCTACTGTGCTTTGATTACTACCCTACCATGGCTTAAAGGAGTCGTGCAAACAAGTTTTAGTTGGGTACAGTCCCGAGCCACATGGATGCAGTGAGCAGATCGTCAGGGGATTCGTCTCTCCCGGTATTGGGGGTTGATGTCGCGGTGTGCACGGGTGGCTATCACCAGAAATCCTCGGTCGGGGTAGACGAGAATTACCGATTTAGGATCGGTAGTTTCTCAATTGGTGATAGGTTTCATGCCGACACTAAATGTCAAGTTATTAAGGGTCTGACTTTATCCTCCTTCTAGACTCGATATGCGATACTCATATATGAACGGACCGTACTGTACGGATATTGTCACTGTCAGGCTCAGTAGGGTTTCAGGATGAGTTTGCTCGTCGGCCTCTCTTTCGCTCAATGCCTGGGTAGCCTTTACGTACAGCTAGTGCCACAGACGTGCTTGTGGTTAAACCCACTGCCAGCATATTGACGAGTCTTTAGAGTCCCACACAGAGAGTTTCCCGGATTCGGGCGAAACGTTGTAGAGGCCGTATGGTTTTATGGCAGGGTTCGATCATATATGTGCACTTATGCACGGATCATGATCGAACAGATAATACTAGTGGGCTTTGGTTTAAACCGGATCCTAGTATTATATTGTTGGATTATTTTCGTCTCGTAGTATTCGTATTCAGTCGGAATACGGATGCTGGCATGTATATACGGATGAGGGGTATTCTTGTAATTCTTTACGAGTTTACTTTTGAGGTTGCCATTTCTTTTCTTGGATTAAACATTTGGTTTAATGTTTATTGAGGTGTAAAGTGTGAGTGCAAGTTTTGTTTTTGTGCATTGATCATGCATGTGACTCATGGTGTTGGGTCTAGTGTGATTCATGGTGCACTGATGGTTCTTGGTGTGTGATTGTGAGATATTTGAGAAGCAAGTGGCAGATATTTTGTAGAGAGGGTTTTTCTTTTGTTGTGCTAACATTATATCTCACAACTCACTCAAAAAAACAACAAAGAACATTTTTCTTTACTTGGCTTTTTTCTTGAGCTTATATTTTCTTCACCAATGGCAACTTCTTCAACCTCCACCCTGTTGGATATATGTATGCCCTAGAGGCCATTATTTATATAGTGGATGCTTGGACATGTATATATATATAGATTACTTTCTCGCTCGATATGATAGTATGCTATCTGGTTTACTTTATCTGACATGTTGATTTGATCATGCTTTTATTCATTCACACATGTTGATAAAGCCCTCAGGATATTTGATTGACTACTGTGATTATGATGCGGATCATACTAGTGGGGCACGTGTAGTTTATAAGCATATCCTTGAACTGTTCCTAGTCGTAGGTGTATCGAGACAGGGCATCGATATTCCAGAGTAGACTAGCGTATACCATTCTTGCCCTATTTGATGGGCGATGGATGATCCCATATCCATCTGGTGAGGTGACACCAAAGAATGTATGCGGGTGCTCAGTGGAGACTGGGTACACTGAACGGACTCACAGAGAACTCCTATGTGGTATTATATCTATCGTAGGATAGCAGTTCTTAGGTGACACTATAAGTCCATGCTACCTATCCCGGTACTTACGGGCTTGCGGAAATGATGAAAAACAATTTTCTAGAGGCGGTAACATGGACTCAAAACGGATCTTTGTTAAACTATCTACCTAACAACCTAACTAGGAGTTGTTAACTACTCGGTTAGGGGGTTATACCTTTCTTTCTTGAACTCCTTCGTCTTCAACTCTTGATGGTGTACGGATCGGCTTCACCCCGTCGTCTCCTTGCGCCGAAGATCGATCCACCCGAAAGCTTCTACCTTTGGTTTCTTCTTCGAACTTTGAAGAAACTAGTTCACTTGGTTTGCTAAACCTTATGAACTAGAGTGAGTAGAGGAGAGTGTGTTGGGATTTTTCTCTATGGTTCTTGCTTCTCAACACATGAGACAAGTGAACCATAGACAAGAGAGAGCAAGAGGAAGAGGGAGAGCTCAAGCAAGAGAGAGAAAGGAAATGAGAGAATGAGAAAGACTTTTTCTCTCTTGGCTCTCAAAATCCAAAGCCATCATAACAAATAATAGCAATCAAGTATTATGTGATGGTTTAAGTTAAAATAGCCATATCATTTCATGCACTCATTTTGCACAAGATAAACAAGCAAGCAAAAGTCTTTGCCATGAAATGATAGCCATTGTCATGATGATGGTCAACTAGTCCAATCTAGTCAACCGGTCAACAAAGTCAACAAGTCAACAAAGTCAACCCCTCAACAACCATGTCACTATAATACTTAATTAATATTATTGTTAATTATATTTCATATTCTCATTAGGGTTTAGCAAAAAGTCAACAGTCAACAGTCAACAGTCAACAACCCTAATGAGAATCCCCTGCCTCTGTCTCTCTGTCAACTGTGCATACACACCCGCATCCGCGTTCCGAGGAACACGAATATATGCGAGATAAAACCAATCCCAAAACGTACACTAGGATCTGGCTTAAACCAAAGCCCGCTAGTGTTAACTGTCCGGACACTAAACGTGCACAAGTGCACGGGTGTGACCGAACCTTGTCGCAAAACCATGCGACCTGTCGCAAAACCATGCGACCTCTACTCTTTTGCCTAAAGGCGAATAGCTCTCTGTGTGGGACTCTAAAGACTCGACACTACGCCGGCAGTGGGTTTAACCACAGACTGCAAGCGGCACTAGCTGTGCATAACGGCCCCTAGGTAGATGCCGACAAGAAGACTGACGAGGTGAAACCCATCTGAACTCCTACTGAGCCTGAATTTGACAGTCTCCATACTGTCCGGTCTGTTCGTCTGATACATCGCATGGCGGCCCTAGGGGGCGGTAAACGTCAGTCCCCTAATAGCGGTACAAGTCGTGTCGGAGTGAAGCCCAGAACACCCTAAGATAACACTGGAAACCTACCAGTATATCTCGCTTGCCCTGGCCAGGGACTACTCGTGTAATGGCTCTCGTAGACACAGCGTGATGTCAACCCCCAATACCGGGAGAGACGAATCCTGTCTGACCATCACTGCCTCCAAGTGCTTCGGGACTGCACCCAACTACTACCTGTTTGCGCGACTCCTTTGAGCCGTGGTAGGATAGTAATCAAAGTACAGTGGGAACACACTCGAGGCGAAGTGACAGTGTCAAGTCAGCGGACTAAGCTGTACTCATGTCACCTGGAAACTGATAACTGACGATAGGTATAATACCAACCAGTCAGTTCCCGACGAGTCATGTCCAGTGTACTCGTAACCTAACGAGCACCCGCATACTATCTCAAGTATGATGTACTGACGGCTGTGGGACAGACCGTCTTCCCTGCTGGGATGAGAAGCGCATACGCTTGTCTACTTCGGAGTATCGATGCCCTGTCTCGATAGTCCTGCGACTAGGGACCTGCATAAGGATGTGCTTGTGGATTACCCAGCCCCCACTAGAGTGACTGCCATCACAACGCTGGTAATCAAGCAAAGATCCTAAGGGTTCCACTAATGTGTATAGGTGATATACTAAAATAAACACATGTACACATTTAAATAGAAACAAACCAAGTAGCATACTACTATTTTGAGCAAGATTGTATATACAACTGTGAATATCCCAAGCTTCCATTAAGTAATATACAAACTAGTATGATACAGTAATGGCCTCTAGGGCATATACACTAACAATCTCCCACTTGCACTAAGGCCATGTACTAGCGTATTGAAGACCTATCATCTCGATCAGCCGCTCGAACTGAGTTTAGGGTAAGGCCTTGGTGAATGGATCTGCAGTGTTATCTTCTGAAGCAACTCTCCGAACTTCGATCTCCTGGCGATCCACGATCTCCCTGATCAGGTGATACCGCCTTAAGATGTGTCTGGATTTCTGATGGGACCTGGGTTCCTTCGCTAAAGCTATAGCCCCGTTGTTGTCGCAATACAGAGGTATTGGGTCAACAATGGACGGAACCACCTGAAGCTCTTTCAAGAACTTCCTCATCCAGTCGGCTTCTTTTGCGGCATCAGATGCAGCGATATATTCCGCTTCCATAGTCGAGTCAGCAACGGTTTCCTGTTTGGAACTCTTCCAACACACCGCTCCTCCGTTGAGGGTAAAGACAAAGCCCGACATGGATTTGGAATCATCCTTGTCACTCTGGAAGCTGGAGTCAGCAAAGGCCTCGATCTGAAGGTCTTTTCCGCTATACACCAAGAACATCTCCTTTGTCCTTCTCAGGTACTTGAGAATGTTCTTTACCGCTATCTAGTGTTTCTCCCTAGGGTTTGACTGATACCGGCTTACTACACTCAGTGCATAAGCTACATCCGGTCTGGTACACAATATCGCATACATTATAGAGCCTACCGCAGAAGCGTAGGGTATAATAGACATGCGATCCCTTTCCAAATCAGTCTTGGGAGACATCTCTTTGGAAAGGGTGATCCCGTGACAAGCCGGTAGATTACCGTGCTTGGAATCTTCCATACTGAATCTTTTCAGTATGGTGTCGATGTACCTGGACTGTGAAAGTCCTAATATCCTCTTGGATCTGTCACGATAGATCCGGATCCCCAGAATGTAGGAGGCATCACCCAGGTCTTTCATGGAGAACCTGTGTGAGAAGAACCTTTTGACAGATTGTAGCATAGGAATGTCATTTCCTATCAAGAGAATGTCATCCACGTATAAAACGAGGAATACAACAGTTCTTGCTACAAATCTACTTTAGATGCATGGTTCATCTGGATTTTTGATAAAGCCAAATTCTTTGACCGTCTCATCAAAACAGATGTTCCAACTCCCCGACGCCTGCTTTAGTCCATAGATGGACTTAAGCAACTTGCACACCTTTCCGCTGCTCCCACTCTGAATGAAACCCTCTGGCTGGTCCATATAGACACACTCCTCTAAATTTCCATTTAGAAAAGCGGTCTTTATGTCCATTTGCCAGATCTCATAATCGTGGAAGGCAGCAATGGCAAGAAGGATCCGAATGGATTTCAGCATAGCCACTGGAGAAAAGGTTTCGTCATAGTCCAAGCCAGGTCTTTGATGGAAACCCTTTGCAACAAGTCTAGCTTTATAGGTCTCAACCTGTCCATCTACACCAATCTTCCTTTTGAAGATCCACTTGCATCCTACGGGTTTTACCCCATCTGGAGCAATGTCCAACGTCCATACTTTGTTGGTGTACTTGGACTCCATTTCGGTCCGCATTGCATCCAGCCATTTTACCGAGTCAACGCTCTGAATGGCTTGCTGGAAGCTACTAGGCTCATCACTATCAATGATGCAATCCTCTCTATCCCCATCTATGAGAAAACCGTAGTATCTCTCGGGCGGATGAGACTGCCTACTACTCCTGCGGAGCGGCGTAGGAATGTCATGTTCTTTTGAACCCTCTGGTTCTACTAAGCTTTCAGTAATAGTCTGTGGTTCTGGAATTTCTTCCAGTTCTATTTTGCTCCCACTTGTTTCCTTTTCTAAGAACTGGTGTTCCAGAAAATGGACATTACGAGAAACAATGATCTTTTGTTCCTCTGCATAATAGAAGAGATACCCCCTGGAGTTCTTTGGGTATCCCACAAACTTGCACAATACTGAGCGTGCCTCGAGTTTGTCCGCATGCTGCTTTTTGACAAAAGCCGGACATCCCCAGATCTTCAGATATTGAAGATAGGGTTTCTTCCCACTCCATATCTTATATGGTGTGGTAGGCACAGTCTTAGTCGGAACTCGGTTCAAAAGGTATGCAGCTGATTCTAGCGCATACCCCCAGAATGATCGCGGTAACTCAGTGTTACTCATCATGGACCGTACCATATCCAATAGGGTTCGGTTTCGTCTCTCCGATACACCGTTATGTTGCGGAGTGTATGGAGGAGTAAGCTGAGAGAGAATTCCATTCTCTTTTAAGTAATCTAGGAACTCGGCACTCAAGTATTCACCACCTTGATAAGATCTCAGTGTCTTGATACTTTTGCCGGTTTGTTTTTCTACTTCATTCTTATATTCCTGGAACTTTCCAAAGGCTTCGGATTTATGTTTCATTAAGAAGATATAACCGTACCTTGAAAAGTCATCCGTAAAAGTAATGAAGTAAGAATAACCGCTTCGTGCATGCGTAGACATTGGACCGCACACGTCGCTGTGTACGAGTCCCAAGAGCTCGCTCGCTCTTACTCCGTATCCAGTGAACGGAGTCTTTGTCATCTTTCCTTTGAGACAGGATTGACAAGTGGCATACGATTGATATTCGAACGGATTCAAATATCCTTCTGTATGTAACTTCGTCAACCTTCTCTCATTGATGTGACCCAGTCTACAATGCCATAAGAAAGTCTGATTTATTTCCGGAGACTTTCTTTTGTGTGTATTCTGGACATTGAAAATCCGTGGTTGGTTTAATACGTATATACCATTGCTTAATGTACCTGACCCAATCAGAACTTGATTAAAGTGAATGTTTACAACATTACTTACAAATGCAATTTCATAACCTTCTTTAGATAATAAAGATACAGAAATGATATTACAAGTTGCATTGGGTACAAAATAGCAATTACGCAAAACCAAAACGTGTCCATCTGACAACCCCAGGTGATAGTCCCCCACAGACTCAGCATCCATGCTAGCTCCGTTTGCAACTCTGAGGGTCATGTCACCTGCTTTCAAAAACCTACGCTTTCTCAACGCCTGCAAAGAATTACAGATATGAGATCCTGATCCGGTATCCAATACCCAGGACGTAGAGTTTATTGATAGACAGTTTTCAATAACATACACACCTGAAGCCGCAACCTGCTTCAGATCCTGTGTTCTGGCTTTCCAAGCCCTGCAATCTTTTTTCCAGTGTCCACTCTTATGACAGTAGAAGCATTCTTCCTTATCCATAAGCTTCCCTACTTTCTTTGTTGCTTTTGCCTTTCCCTTCGTATCCACTTTACTAACACCGCCCCTTGGTTTGGCGGGGGCTTTCTTCTTCTTTCCCTTGGCTTTCGCTTTAGACCTAGAAGAGGAAGATCCTCCTACAAACAAAGTGGATGTTTCCCTACCTTTCTGTAGGGTGCCCTCTGCACTCCTCAGCATGTTGAGGAGTTCTGAAAGTTCAACTTCCTTTTCTTGCAAGTTGAAGTTCAGGATAAACTGGGCGTAAGTGGAAGGAAGGGACTGGAGAATCAAGTCCGTATAGAGCTCATTCTCCAACGTGGTCCCAAGGTCCGCGAGCTCCTCTATGTAGCCAATCATCTTAAGCACGTGTTCCGCTACCGATGATCCGACGGCCAATCTTGCCGAAAATAGCTTCTTCGACACTTCGTATCTTGCGATACGAGATTGCTCTCCATACAGTTCTTTTGTATGGAGAAATATGGATTCGAGGTCCATATTCTCGTGCCTCCTCTGATGTTCGTTGTCCATAGAGGCAAGCACGAGGCACTTGGCCTTCGCGCAATCGATCTCCCAAGTCTTACGGATTTCCTTATCCGCGACGCTGGAGGTGGGACCTGGGACAGGGGGAGCTTTGGTGGTAAGAAGATACCCCAGCTTGTCGTAAGTGATTGCCATTATGACATTCCTGAGCCAATCTTTGTAGTTTGGCCCTGTCAGTATGTTTTTATCTAGAAGTAACTTAAGTCCAGTCATGTCGATTGGTCGCTGCAATTAGGAGAGAGAGAAGAAACACTCATCATGATGCTCTTGCAAGTTTAGAGTGGTTTTTAGTTTGTCTAAACAGGATGGCTCCCACTGTCTCTCGAATCCCTCCTCAAACCAAAAAGGAAGAATTAGTCAGGATCAATCTCACCGTACAATTCTTGCTTAACCGTTCGGCCAGGCTGGTGTCGGTACTTCGAGGGAGGTTTTCCAACGCTTTCGCGAAGTTCCTTAATTAAATAACCACTTTTTCCTGTGGGCGTAGCCCCGCTAACACCTTTCTAGACACCTACTTGGTTTATAGCATTGATCGTTAAGTGAGACTAGACACCTACTTGGTTTATAGCATTGATCGTTAAGTGAGAAATTTCCCGAGGAGTAGCATATACTCACAGTAGGATCGGGATCCAAATATCATCGCGTGACAAAACTGAAGGAATCCTACCAGAATCATCACACTCCAAATGGGATGCAGTGCTAGCAAGTTTCAATACTTATGAAACTCCCGATGTGGATTTTTGCCCCATGCTCTTATGACCTTGGTGTGAGGTCAAAATGTCATAAGTCACATGTCAAGTTCTTCCCATCATTATCCAAGTTAATTTGAACCCACCCGTACTTACCCTTGACGTAGGACAAAATGGTAGTACGACTGTCTCAAACCAACGCATTCTATCTATGCAACAGATAAATATCCGGCAGCTACCAATCACTATGCCTTGGCGTGAGGTCAAAATACATAGCTTGAATACTACCGAATATTTAACTAAAATGATGGAGGGCTACGGATGGTTTTGGCAAAACCGTGAACGTAGTGAACTTGATATAATCGATGGAACGAAATAGCTTTTAAAAGGAGTGGCTCAAGCTCCGCATTTAAAAGTTGGTTTTTGAAAAAAAACTAGTGGTTTTTGAAAATGTTCCAACGACTTTTACTTAGTTTATTTTCTTGCATTAGTTCTTTTAATGCATATTTTTCTTGCATTAGTTCTTTTAATGCGTCCCATCATTTAATCCTACCATTGCAGAAAACAACCAAAATATGACGTACGCTTATGCCATTCGCATTCGCCATGGGGCCCCGTCATTACCCGTTAGGTTACTTAACTAACGACAGAGCGGGGGCTGGGCTAGCGCGGCTGAAAAACATAAGCAACGCCTAAATAGTATCATATATAGATATATATTGCAATGATAGCCATTTCAGATCACAGATGAATACACTGGATATACTAGGAATCCGTAATTCGTACGAGCCTGTAACGAAAAGCAGATTACACGGTCGCGGTGAATAGCCAATACCCCACCCAAGACCCCTACGGGTGCGGCAAACTACCCGCCAAGTACCCGAAGCGAAGCAACCTCGCTCAACACCGTGAGTAGGCTACTCGGCACTTCGGGATACCCGGTAGTTTGTGCACCCCCTCCATGGGTCTATCCTAGGAGCAAAAACAGTAAAAAGAAATTATACAATGACGGCTACAACCCCGACCCGGTTGTGCGGCCATATAAATAATATTACATCAATTTACAAATTTACATGAATTGAAAGAAAAGAAAACTCTCATCTCACAACCCCCGGCTATTCACCCGCGACAATCTAATGAATTCATATACACATACCATCAACATTACAGATCACAGATTTGTATAACCCCCACTAATCGACATATAGCGATTAGCAGACGTTCAATACAAATATCACATCACAGATATAAACTCGTTAGCCTTAGTCTTTAGAAGTTCGATAAAAATACGGTTTTTCAAGCCCCAAAAACAAAATTTTCTTTCTGGAAAATCTGGGCAGAAAAAACATATCCCAAAAATCCTAAAATACCCCATAGAGTATTCTGCAGTGAAGAAGATCCACAGCCGAGTTAAATCGGGCGTGGAACCGCGGCGGGAGCAAGCTCCTGCCGCGTTTCCGCGGATCTTTGATGGGATCTGTGGATCGTTTTTCTGCAGTACACTATAAAAACCCTGAGTCGATTTGTGAAGCATGATTTATTATTTTTACAGCACTTTAAAAATCGACAGCAAGTTTGATTTCCAGGTGTATTTCGCGACTTTTTCTCCGATCGAATTTCTACTAACTTTGCTAATATGTTAGATAGTGTTTAACCTAGGCTCTGATACCACTGTAAGTCCATGCTACCTCTCCCGGTACTTACGGGCTTTCGGAAATGATGAAAAATAATTTTCCAGAGGCGGTAACATGGACTCAAAACGGATCTTTGTTAAACTATCTACCTAACAACCTAACTAGGAGTTGTTAACTACTCGGTTAGGGGGTTATACCTTTCTTTCTTGAACTCCTTCGTCTTCAACTCTTGATGGTGTACGGATCGGCTTCATCCCGTCGTCTCCTTGCGCCGAAGATCGATCCACCCGAAAGCTTCTACCTTTGGCTTCTTCTTCGAACTTTGAAGAAACTAGTTCACTTGGTTTGCTAAACCTTGTGAACTAGAGTGAGTAGAGGAGAGTGTGTTGGGATTTTTCTCTATGGTTCTTGCTTCTCAACACATGAGACAAGTGGACCATAGACAAGAGAGAGCAAGAGGAAGAGGGAGAGCTCAAGTAAGAGAGAGAAAGGAAATGAGAGAATGAGAAAGACTTTTTCTCTCTTGGCTCTCATAATCTAAAGCCATCATAACAAATAATAGCAATCAAGTATTATGTGATGGTTTAAGTCAAAATAGCCATATCATTTCATGCACTCATTTTGCACAAGATAAACAAGCAAGCAAAAGTCTTTGCCATGAAATGATAGCCATTGTCATGATGATGGTCAACTAGTCCAACCTAGTCAACCGGTCAACAAAGTCAACAAGTCAACAAAGTCAACCCCTCAACAACCATGTCACTATAATACTTAATTAATATTATTGTTAATTATATTTCATATTCTCATTAGGGTTTAGCAAAAAGTCAATAGTCAGCAGTCAACAGTTAACAACCCTAATGAGAATCCCCTGCCTCTGTCTCTCTGTCAACTGTGCATACACACCCGCATCCGCGTTCCGAGGAACACGAATACATGCGAGATAAAACCAATCCCAAAACGTACACTAGGATCTGGCTTAAACCAAAGCCCGCTAGTGTTAACTGTTCGGACACTAAACGTGCACAAGTGCACGGGTGTGACCGAACCCTGTCGCAAAACCATGCGACCTCTACTCTTTTGCCTAAAGGCGAATAGCTCTCTGTGTGGGACTCTAAAGACTCAACACTACGCCGGCAGTGGGTTTAACCACAGACCGCAAGCGGCACTAGCTGTGCGTAACGGCCCCCAGGTAGATGCCGATAAGAAGACTGACGAGGTGAAACCCATCTGAACTCCTACTGAGCCTGAATGTGACAGTCTCCATACAGTCCGGTCTGTTCGTCTGATACATCGCATGGCGGGCCTAGGGGGCGGTAAACGTCAGTCCCCTAATAGCGGTACAAGTCGTGTCGGAGTGAAGCCCAGAACACCCTGAGATAACACTGGAAACCTACCAGTATATCTCGCTTGCCCTGGCCAGGGACTACTCGTGTAATGGCTCTCCTAGACACAGCGCGATGTCAACCCCCAATACCGGGAGAGACGAATCCTGTCTAACCGTCACTGCCTCCAAGTGCTTCGGGACTGCACCCAACTACTACCTGTTTGCGCGACTCCTTTGAGCCGTGGTAGGGTAGTAATCAAAGTACAGTGGGAACACACACGAGGCGAAGTGACAGTGTCAAGTCAGCGGACTAAGCTGTACTCATGTCACCTGGGAACTGATAACTGACGATAGGTATAATACCAACCAGTCAGTTCCCGACGAGTCCTGTCCAGTGTACTCGTAACCTAACGAGCACCCGCATACTATCTCAAGTACGACGTACTGACGGCTGTGGGACAGACCGTCTCCCCTGCTGGGATGAGAAGCGCATACGCTAGTCTACTCCGGAGTATCGATGCCCTGTCTCGATAGTCCTGCGACTAGGGACCTGCATAAGGATGTGCTTGTGTATTACCCAGCCCCCACTCGTGTGACTGCCATCACAACGCTGTTAATCAAGCAAAGATCCTAAGGGCTCCACAATTGTGTATAGGTGATATACTAAAATAAACACATGTACACATTGAAGTAGAAACAAACCAAGTAGCAAACTACTATTTTGAGCAAGACTGTATATACAACTGTGAATATCCCAAGCTTCTGTTAAGTAATATACAAACTAGTATGATACAGTAATGGCCTCTAGGGCATATACACTAACAGACACTGGTACAGGTTAGTCTGTAGACCCGAGATCGTCATAGAGTCTTGTGTGTCCTCCCACTGTACTTTGATCTCCACCCTACCACGGCTCTACTGAGCGTGCAAACAGGTGGTCTTTGGGTACAGTCCCGAGGCACATGGAGGCAATGAGCGATAGGAGGGGTTTCGTCTCTCCCGGTATTGGGGTTTGATGTTGTGCTATGCTTGATTGGCTATAACAAGAAGTCCCTTGCCAGGGCTACTGAGATTTACTGATAAGCGTTATCAGTAGTTTCTCGATCTGTTATCAGCTATATACCTGTTAGTTTTATGTATTCCTTAGAGGCCATTACTGTATATACGATGTATATTGTAATGGATGCTTGGACATATATAGGGAGGACTTTCTTGCTCGACATGATAGTACGCTATCTGGTTGTACTTTATCTTAACATGTACTCTGATTGTCTCTATGTTACATGTTGATAAAGCCCTTAGGATATGTACTCGACTACTGGGACTATGATGAGATCATACTAGTGGGGCCACGGTAGTCGACGAGTACATCCTATAACTATTCCTAGTCGAGGGTGTATCGAGACAGGGCATCGATACACCAGAGTAGACTAGCGTATACGCATCTTGACCCATATAATAGGCGATGGATGATCCCATATCCATCGGTGTTTGACATCAAGGATGGTGTACGGGTGCTCAGTGGAGACTGGGTACACTGGACGGACTCGCCGAGAACTCCCAGATGGTATTATACCTCACATCAGATGGCAGTTCTCCGGTGACACTGGTACAGAGTAGTCTGTTGACCCGAGATCGTCATAGAGTCTTGTGTGATTCCCACTGTGCTTTGATTTCCATCATACCACGTCCAGGAGGACGTGCAAAAAGGTGGCTTTTGGGTACAGTCCCGAATCACATGGAGGCAATGAGCGATAGGAGGGGATTCGTCTCTCCCGGTATAGGGAGTTGATGTTGTGCTGTGTTCGATTGGCTATAACTGGAAATCCCTTGCAAGGGTTGCTGAGATTTACTGGTAAGTGTTATCAGTAGTTTCTCGAACTGTTATAGACCTCATATCGACACGACTTATCAAGCTACTGGGGTCTGACGTTTACCACCCCTAGGCGAGATATGCGACATATCAGACGACGAGACCGGACTGTACGGGAGTGTTACTGACTGGGTTCACAGGAGAATGTACAGGCTTGCTTGTTGATCTTCCGAGCGCTCAATACCTGGGTGGCTGTTACGTTTAACTGACCGCTTGCAGCTTGTGTGTGTTTGATATGATCATCACCTACTGCCGGCGTATTGACGATTCTTTAGAGTCCTACACAGAGGTTTCTTGGCTCAGGCAAAACGGAGTAGGAGCACATATGTGATATGTGCGGGACCGAGAACAATACGTGTATGTGATACCGTATTAGATTCTTGCAATATGAGATATCGTCCGGGTATATGTGATATAGCCGGGGTCATCGGATCAAGTGTTGATTCGATGAACTGATACAGATTATATTAGTCGGTTATTTGTGAAATAGCCGGATTATCGGATCAAGTGTTGATTCGATAATTTAATGTATAATTATATATTTGATATATTAAATTACATTAACTGATATAAGCCCACTAAAAGATTCTTTTTCTCACTCGGGTAATACATTGATATATATACGATATATGTTATTTGTATTACTCTATTTTGTTACAATAAATATTATATATGTGATATATAATATTGTAACATGTTATGGTTATAAATGCAACATGTTTTGTGGAGTTTAATTGTCGTTAGGGTTTGGATTAGGGTTAAGCAAGCATGAAGCTTTCAAGAAGCTTCTTGAAGCTTTGACTTTGACCTTGGATATTTTGTGTAGATATTTGCTTAACTCAACCCAACCCTTCACCATATTTAACTCTCTACATGGGTTAAGACTTCATTCTTAACCCATGGTTGCATTTCTAACCTCACCATAGTTTTCATTATTCATCACAAAAGAAAAGATCTTCTTCTTCGTTCTTCTTCTTTCATGGAAAAGCTTTCTAGCTTTTTCAAAGGTGATGAAAATGAGTGAGAAATCGAAAACAAATGAGAGCATAAATCCTACTTCATCATCCTAATCTATCCTAGCCATTTAGATTAGGGTGTTCACTTCATTTAGTGAGTGAGAGCTTGTGTTAATGAAACTTCAAGGTAGATCATCTTTGTTATCGAAGATCGGAAGCAAGCTTGCATCTTTCTCTTCGTGGAGCCTCTCGAGAGTCCGGATACTCGATGATCGCAGCGAAGGGACCTCAACACGGAGCTTTAGAAGTGAAGGACCGGACTACAAAGGTTGTAATCCTAAACTCTTAGATGTAAAGATGTTTACATGCTTTGTTTCTCCTAATCTCTAGTTTAAAGATCTTGTTTTGGGTTGTTCGGCATGGCTAAATTTTAAATCGGGCATGGTTGATGCCTTATAGACCCTTGTGCTTGTGCTTAGTAACCCTACAGTGGTATCTGAGCCAAGCTAGAGCTTTAGGCGAAGTCTGGGCGAAGTTTAAAGTTCGATCGAACCCCGAAACCCCAAAACTTTCCCTTCTCTGGAAATTTTTCAAAACTGTTGATTTTTTCATATTAAAAATACTCAGAAATATAAGCAGGGAATTATAAGGATATCTGTGAAAAACGACACAGTAAGCCCACTAAAGAGCCACGGAACCGCGGCAAAGACATGCCTTGCACGGCGGTTCCGCGGCGCTACAGTGTGCTTAGGGTTTTATCTTTCCACAGTAACTTCCCTATGTGTTTCCTGATGTTTCTGGGAATTTTTAAATTTACTCAAGTGTTGAGTTTTCTGGGTTGTATTGGGAACTCGTTGATTCGATCGAAAAGTTTAACTTCGTTTAAGTTTTTTCCGGATAATTTAGAACCTGTTAAAAAGTTCGAACGGATATCAATAACTCACTTTTTCTCCTGTCGGAAAATTTTTCAAAAGTTGGATTTTTTCTCGAGTTTGAAATTCCGAAAAATCATGCAAGTAACGCGGTGGACCCTCTAGAAGAACACAAACCTTAACTCGATTATGTGACCGTCTGAACCTCCTCTGAACCTTAGGGTTTGGGGCAGTACGGCGTTGCCACATGTGAGGCGTTGGCTTGACCCTTCTACGGCTGGACCATTGGTACTGTGGCATGTGATTGATATTTTTTGAACTCCGCTCAAGTGTTGAGCTATTTGGGAAATCTTGGGTGTTTGTTTATTCGATCGGAAAGTTTAACACTGTCTATTTATCTGGAATGTGATACAATATTTGGAATCCACAAGTAGTTATGATATAACTAATTTGAATGTTATAAATCTAGCAGTTCAGTCTCAGTTGATCGGTTGCCACGGAATTTCAATGTGATCAAAAGTCCGTCGCAATCACGTAGTGTACACGGATACTCGCCGGGTAAACTTAATAGATAGCCACACCCCATAGCCCCGACCAAGTGACTGTAGGAGAACCCCATCGCTAAAAGCATCCGTTCGGGTGCTCGCGGCAGCGGTGTTCCGCCTTAGTGCACTTCTTCGATGGCATCCGGGGGTGCGGCCATCTACTAAAGTTTGCGACGAGCATTCGATCAGGATGTCGGGAATCTTGTTGAATTGCCCGACTTGATATTGAAAAGTGTTATCGATAATGAGACTAAAATGCGGGGTTTATAATTGTTAGGCATGCGATGTCTAAGGAATTCATTTGGTTAGGCATGCGATGTCTAAGGAGGTTGCGGATTCCAACTGTTGTAGTTTTACACTTTCTTTTCTGTGACCGTAAGCGTAGTATATGGTGTATCGCATATTTCGTTGCTATACATCAACGTCAATCGGGATACGCATACTTGCTTACGTTGATGATATGAGATATTATGTATTGCTGTGATATGTTATATTGGATTGCCGCGTTTTGAATAGCCGGGGGTTTTATGTGAGATGAGAGTTTTTCTTTTTCATTTATGTAAAATTCATTTGTATGTAATATTCTTTTATTGGGGCACTTCCGGGATGAGGATGATGTCACCATTGTATATTATTTACTTTTCCGCATTAGGTAGACCCAAGGCGGGGAGCATAAGTAACCGGGTTCTAGGGTCCAGTGGGAGACCATCTCGAGGAGTCGAGACCGGGTCTCCTAACCCTAGAATTGGCAGTGTTGCTTGCCGCTCTCGTAGGGGTCTAGGGATATGGGTTTGGCTATTCATCGTGACCGTGGAATCCGTGTTTTATACAGGCTCGTATTGAAAACACTGACCTCCTAGTATATCTAATACTTCATATATGTTCTTCTGCTGCAATATTCTGTGATGAGATCATATTACTGCCTGAGACGAAAGTTTATATTATATATATAAGATATATGTTATATTGCAGATTTCGTTTCAAATGTGATGCTTATGAAGCATATTAAAATGGGACTTCATTAATGAGATTAATGAAACTAAAAGAAACCTAAAGATGTTGTAAAACTTGTTTAAAAATTGGTAGCTCTAGTTCTTGCTTTGCATAGCGGTGTTCCTTGTAGAACATCCAGCACCTTATTTGATAAGGAAAGAGCCGAGATCCCTTCACCGGGAGTGACCTCTTTAGCGAAACTAGCAGATGCTATAAACTCGGTTTGTCTTTTGATTGCTTCTATAGTTCTTGCTTTGCATAGTGGTATTTGTGAAATATCCTGCACCTTATTTGATGAGGAAAGAGCCGACGATCCCTTCACCGGGAGTGACCTCTTTAGCAAAACTAGAAAAGCCTAAAAAACACTCCATTTAAAATCACTCGTTTCTACAACGATATCAAGTTCATTACGCAAAGGGTTTTCTTAAAAACCTGTCGTAGCCCTCCGTCATTTCAGATAAGTACTACTTAGTATTCGTGCTGCGGTAGTTTGGCATGCGTCAAGGCATAGTGTACGGTAGCTAACTAGTGCTTATCTGCTAGCATACGATGCAATTGGATTAGGGTATTCGTACGGCGTTGTTTGGCATGCGTCAAGGGTCGTGCGGGTGGGTTTAATTCAATCAAGAAATATACGGGTTGAACTTGACTAGCGGACTATGGGTTGTTTGGAATGCGTCAAGGTCATAGCACTCTAGGGGTAAAATATTATTGGGAATTTCAAGTGTTGAAATTTGCAATGAGATTGCATACCTTCTATGAGATAGTTGGATCCCGATACCCGCTGCGAGTAAGAGTTACTCTTGGGAGAGTTTTACACATTACAATTAGCCGATCAAGTAGGTGTCTAGAAAGGTGTCAACGGGGCTACGCCCCTGAGAAAACGAGGTTTATTTTAATTAGGTCCGTGCGAAAGCACGGGGAACCTCCCTCAAAGTACCGGCACTGGCCTGGCTGAAAGATTGGCGAACTTGTAGGGTGTAATTAATCCCGGCTAGTTTTTCCTTTTAGGGTTTGAAGGAAGATTTGACTAAAACAGTGGGAGACATCCTGATTAGATAAATTGATAACCAATCTAATATTGTAAAAGCGCACGCCGAGTGTTTTCTTCTCTCTCTCTCTCCCGGTTGCGACTATGTCACGCCTTAATCAAGATAATAATACGGATGTATTGACCAAACCTGCTTGTTATACTGCGCTAAGGAACGTTGGTCCCGCTCCAACTTATAGTTGTTATAAGACAGAGCAGGAAATAGAGGATTACAAGAATTCCCGTACCGCCCAAACGAAGAAAGTACATGTTGATGCATCTTCTTCGGGTGTGTTCATTACACAGAACTGTTTCTCAGTATCCTTTATGTCCTGGGTATTTGATACCAGATCAGGAACCCACAAATGTAATTTGTTACATGGGCTACAAATAGGTAGAGAACTGAGAAAGGGTGATAAGTTTCATGAGATAGAAATGGTGCAAGCGTTGCAGCCAAGTCTGTTGGTAACTATCACTCTGTATTACCAGAATACATTGATTCTGAACGAATGTTATTAGATGCCGAACCTGATGTACAACATCATATCAGTCTCTTTATTAGTAAAGAAAGATATAATTTTGTACTGTTGGATAATGTTTTGAACATTTCCTATATCAAGAGTTGATCGGTTCAGGCACGTTATCTAAAAGCATAGACGTTCTAAATCAAACCACAGTTCTTAACGTACAGAAAAAACACAAGAGGAAGAGTTCAGAAATGAACGAATCCTTCTTGAGGCATTGTAGACTAGGTCATATCAATGCGACCCGACTAGCTGAAGTTACATATAGATGCATATTTAAATTAGTTTGAATTTACATCTTGTGAAACTTGCCGGTTATGTCACAGAGATAAGATGACCACAGCTCCGTTTATTAGAAACAGAGAAAGAGTTAGTGAACTCTTGGGATTGATACATGCTGATGTATGAAAGTCCCCTGTCTACACATGCCAGGACCGGTTCTTTGTACTTCATTACATTCACTGATTATCTCTCAAGATTCAGACATGTGTTCCTATTGAAACACAAGTCCGAAACTTTTGAGATAATCACAGAATATAAGTTAGAAGTAGAGAACCAAAAACGGGTATAAGTATTATGTCCTTTGATGAGATCAAGGAGGAGAATACTTGAGCACGGAATTCTTGGACTATTCTAAAGGAGAATGAGATTCTCTCTCAGCATTACTCCTCCGAATACACCATAGCACGATGGTATATCGGGGCGGAGCAATAGTACCCTATGTGATATGGTGTGCTCTATGATGAGTACTACTGAGTTTCCTATTTCCTTTTGGGAGTTATGTACTTGTGAAGCTGCATATCTATTGAATAGGGTTCCAATCAAATCAGTTGCCTACCACTTCATATATGATATGGAATGGGAAGAGCCCATATATTAAGTTTGTTAAGATTTGGGGTTGTCCAGCCTATATCTAAAAGCATAATCCGGACAAGCTCGAAGCAAAGTCAGTTCTGTAGAAGCTTATTGGATATCCCAAGCATTCACAAAGGAATATCTTCTACCTAACCGAGGAACAAAAGATGTTTTTTTCTCAACATGCCACCTTTGTGAAAGGGAATTTCTTGTGAAGAAATTAGTGGTCATGAGGTAGAACTGGAAATAGTTCCGGCTATACAAACTGCAGCTGATGATTTAGTAGAACCGAAGGATTCAATAGTTTCCAACGAACCTCAGCCTCTCCGCCGATCTAGTAGGGTTCCTCATCCACCTGAGAGATACATCGGTTTCTCTATGACAGTGGGAGCGAGGATTGCATCATGAGATGATGACCTAACTAGTTTCGAGCTGGCCATAAGGAGTGGGACTCTGTAAGAATGGCTGGATGCTTAACGATCTGAGATGGAATCCTTATACACCAACAAAGTATGGACTTTGGTTGCTTTATCTGAAGGGTTAAATCCCCATCAGGAGCAAGTATATCTTGAGAAGATTACTTGGTGTACATGGAAAAGTTGAGACTTTCAAAGCTATGCTTAAGTCCATCCAGATCCTACTTGCCACGGCTACATACCATGACTACGATATTTGGTGGTTGGGTGTCATGACTGCTTTTCTAAATGATGATTTGGAAGAGAGCGTCTATAAGTACACAGCCAGAGGGCTTCGTAGACAGTGGGAGCAGCAGAAACGTGAGCAAGATGTTTTATGTGATAAATCAGGCATCGCGGAGTTAGAACGTCTGTTTTGATATGGTAGGCAAAGAGTTTGATTTCATCAAAATGGTAGATGAACCTTGTATATACAAAAAGGTAGTAGAGAGTATGGTGGTGATCCTCATAGAGTACGTGGATGACATACTCTTGATAGGGAAGGAGTTTCCTATGCTACGCTCGGTCAATCTCCTCTTATCATAATGATTCTCCATATAGGATCAAGGTGATACCTCATAAATCCTAGGTTTTATATCTATGAGATAGATCTAAATGGATGTTAGAATTCTCACTAGGTGTAGTGAGATGGTATCAATCGATCCTGGGGAGAATCACTGGAAAAGTTCCAGGGTGATAACGACGACTGAATGTCAGTCGCAGGCATTGTTTATACTCTCAGTGGAGGGACGATATGTTAGAAGAGTTCCAAGCTAGATACCGTGACTTACTAGACGATTAAAGGCAAGATACATCGTTACCAAGGATGCTACCAAAGAGGCAGTCTGGATATATATAAGTTCATGAGATGAACTTCATTCCTACCATTGTGTGACAATGGAGTTGTGGCTTATGCCAAGGAACTCCCGTCCCATCAGAAATCCAGATATAGTTCTTAGGCAGTATCACCTGATCATGGAGATGGTTGATCTCCAGGGAAATCAAGGTTAGGAAAGTAGACACAGAGGACAACAGCGCGGATCCACTCACAAAGGCCTTATTCCCAGTAGAGACTTTTATGGGATGGTCGAGTATAAGATACTTCAACCACAGCTAATTGTTGGATATGTGATACCACAACAGATGGCCCTAGTGCAAGTGGGAGATTGTTAGTTATATGTATGCCCTAGAGGCCATTACTGTACATACAATGTATATTGTAATGGATGCTTGGATATATATAGGGAGGACTTTCTTGCTCGACATGATAGTACGCTATCTGGTTGTACTTTATCTTAACATGTACTCTGATTGTCTCTATGTTACATGTTGATAAAACCCTTAGGATATGTACTCGACTACTGGGACTATGATGAGATCATACTAGTGGGGCCACGGTAGTCGGCGAGTACATCCTATAACCGTTACTAGTCGAGGGTGTATCGAGACAGGGCATCGATACACCAGAGTAAACTAGCGTATACGCATCTTGACCCATATGATGGGCGATGGATGATCCCATATCCATCGGTGTTTGACATCAAGGATGGTGTACGGGTGCTCAGTGGAGACTGGGTACACTGGACGGACTCGCCGAGAACTCCCAGATGGTATTATACCTCACGTCAGATGGCAGTTCTCCGGTGACACTGGTACAGAGTAGTCTGTTGACCCGAGATCGTCATAGAGTCTTGTGTGATTCCCACTGTGCTTTGATTTCCATCATACCACGTCCAAGAGGACGTGCAAAAAGGTGGCTTTTGGGTACAGTCCCGAATCACATGGAGGCAATGAGCGATAGGAGGGGATTCGTCTCTCCGGTATAGGGAGTTGATGTTGTGCTGTGTTCGATTGGCTATAACTGGAAATCCCTGGCCAGGGTTGCTGAGATTTACTGGTAAGTGTTATCAGTAGTTTCTCTAACTGTTATAGACTTTATATCAACATGACTTATCAAGCTACTGGGGTCTGACGTTTACCACCCCTAGGCGAGATATGCGACATATCAGACGACGAGACCGGACTGTACGGGAGTGTTACTGACTGGATTCACAGGAGAATGTACAGGCTTGCTTATTGATCTTCTGAGCGCTCAATACCTGGGTGGCTGTTACGTTTTGTTGACCGCTTACAGCTTGTGGGTGTTTGATATGATCATCACCTACTGCCGGCGTATTGACGATTCTTTAGAGTCCTACACAGAGGTTTCATGGCTCAGGCAAAACGGAGTAGGAGCACATATGTGATATGTGCGGGACCGAGAACAATACGTGTATGTGATACCGTATTAGATTCTCACGATATGAGATATCGGCCGGGTATATATGATATAGCCGGGGTCATCGGATCAAGTGTTGATTCGATGAACTGATACAGATTATATTAGTCGGTTATTTGTGAAATAGCCGGATTATCGGATCAAGTGTTGATTCGATAATTTAATGTATAATTATATATTTGATATATTAAATTACATTAACTGATATAAGCTCACTAAAAGATTCTTTTTCTCACTCGGGTAATACATTGATATATATGCGATATATGTTAATTGTATTACTTTATTTTGTTACAATAAATATTGCATATGTGATATATAATATTGTGACATGTTATGGTTATAAATGCAACATGTTTTGTGGAGTTTAGTTGTGGTTAGGGTTTGGATTAGGGTTAAGCAAGCATGAAGCTTTCAAGAAGCTTCTTGAAGCTTTGACTTTGACTTTGGATATTTTGTGTAGATATTTGCTTAACTCAACCCAACCCTTCACCATAGTTAACTCTCTACATGGGTTAAGACTTCATTCTTAACCCATGGTTGCATTTCTAACCTCACCATGGTTTTCATTATTCATCACAAAAGAAAAGATCTTCTTCTTCCTTCTTCTTCTTTCATGGAAAAGCTTTCTAGCTTTTTCAAAGGTGATGAAAATGAGTGAGAAATCGAAAACAAATGAGAGCATAAATCCTACTTCATCATCCTAATCTATCCTAGCCATTTAGATTTGGGTGTTCACTTCATTTAGTGAGTGAGAGCTTGTGTTAATGAAACTTCAAGGTAGATCATCTTTGTTATCGAAGATCGGAAGCAAGCTTGCATCTTTCTCTTCGTGGAGCCTCTCGAGAGTCCGGATACTCGATGATCGCAGCGAAGGGACCTCAACACGGAGCTTTAGAAGTGAAGAACTAGACTACAAAGGTTGTAATCCCAAACTCTTAGATGTAAAGATATTTACATGCTTTGTTTTGCCTAATCTCTAGTTTAATGATCTTGTTTAGGGTTGTTTGGCACGGCTAAATTTTAAATCGGGCATGGTTGATGCCTTATAGACCCTTGTGCGTGTGCTTAGTAACCCTACAATACCGGCTTGACTTATTGAGTTATTGGGGTCGACGACACCATCCCAAGACTTGATATGCAACATATTTGACGAGGAGACCGGACTGTACGGTAAGTGTTGCCAGATGGCTCGACGGGAGTTTTGACAGCATTGCTGATTTTCTTCTGATCGCTCAATACCCGGGTGGCCGTTACGTTTAGCAGACTGCTTGCGGCTTGTGGATGTTTGATATGATCATCACCGACTGCCGGCGTATTGACGAGTCTTAAATTCCTACACAGAAGTTTCCTAGCCCAGGCGAAAAGATGTGGTGTGCATATGAGATATGCGCGGGGACCTGATTGAATACGACTATGTGATACCGTATTTTAGTCGGGCGTTTTTCTATTGGTCGGGTCGTATGTGATATGACCGGATTGTTAAATCAATTGTTGATTTAACATTTTGACTTTTAGTTTTATTTTATTCTTTATTCAAAACCCTTTTTATTAAAGAGGAAGAATGCATGCATGAATGTGCACATGTTGATGTGCACGGAAACATACATGCAAAGTATCATGGTTGTTGATACATCTTTGGTGGCAATATAGGACTTACATGGTTATATAATATATGGATATATATATATATATATATATTTGTATTTGTTTTAAAAACAAAAGAAAAGAAAATGATTAATCCATGGTTATCTTCTACGCTCTTCTTGGAACTAACCTTAGTTCACCCACTTTTTAACCATGGGTTAAGTTTTCTTTTGGCTTTTAACCCATTTACTAAATATCTAGATATTATAGCAACCATGGTTGAGAGAGAGATAGAAAATATATATACTATATTTTCTATTTTCTTTCAAAAAAAAGCTTTATCATTATCAAAAAGCTTTTGCCTTCATCTTCTTCTTCCTCCTTGCTCTCTAGGTTTTTCCATAGTGAGAGAGAGAGATAAAAAGAAAGGGTTTTGACAAAACAAAACTCACCACTTCATCATTCTACTCTAATCTAGCCAATTAGTTTAGAGTGTTTAGCTTCATCTTCTTCTTGCATCAAGTGGAGCTACAAGCTTGGAGCTAGTGAACTTCGGGTGGATCATCGTGGACGTAGGAGCTTACTAGCAAGCCTTTCCAACCTCTCAACGATCCTAGGAGTCACTACAAAGAGGACTACAAAGGTTGTATTCCTTTTACTTAGTGTAAATATAGTTCTAGTATGTGATACTTGTGATGTTACCCTAGCAATTCTAGTTAAAGATCCATGCTTAGTTTGCTTTGCACCTCTAGAAATTTTAAAGTGGCATGTATGATGCTTCCATACTCATAAGTAGGTGCTAGGTAAACCCAACAATAGTATCAGAGCCAAGCTAGAATTTTGGACTTGGTGTTATAACAAATACGAAAACGAAACCGACTACGAAAATACGATATTATGGAACCCTTGATATGCTCTCTGGAAATTTTTTTAAAAGTCGTTTAAAAAATTTTCAAACAGGTACAGAGTCATATTTGGACTGACGTAAGCACACAGGTGAAATACGGGGGGGAGGGGGGGTCGTCGGTTTTGGATCGGCCACCTAAGGATATTTTCCGGCCAGGCCGCCCCCCTACACCCAGAACTCCCCCGTATTGCTCCAGTGCTCTTTTGGCTTCATTTTGGGTTTTTTGGTATTGTTTGCTTAGCCCAATTTTCATGTGATGATTGTTTAGACTTGAGGCTAACTCGTAGTACTTCGAAGTCGTATTTTTTTAACACTAAATTGGTAACTTAGACTATTTTTAGCATTTCTCACGAACATTGGACACCCCACTTTCTACCCCGCTGAAATTTTCAAGTGTTGTAATTTTCCTAAGTTAACTTTATATTCAATAGTAGCGCAAGTATCCTATGGACCCTCTAGAAGATCATAATAACCTTAACTCGATTCTATGCCCACGGAACCGCGAACGAACCTTCGGGTTTGCCGTGGTGCCGTGGTGTCATAGGTGAGGCGTTGGTTAACTCCTTCTACGGCTGGATCATAAGACACTGTGGTGCGATTTTGGGTATTTGTAACTTTGCTCAAGTGTTGAGCTCTTGGGGTAAGACGTGGGTGTTTGTTGATTTGATCGAAACGTTAAATATCGTCTTGATATCTGTGATTGCAATTGTTGTTTTTCACTTTCTTTTCTGCAACCGTAAGCGTAGTATGTGGTGTATCGCCGGCTTCGTTGCTATACATCAACGACAATCGGGATACGCATACTTGCTTACGTTGATGATATGAGATATTATGTGTTGCTAAGATATGATGCAGGATTGTCGCGATCGAATAGCCGGGGGTTTTATGTGAGATGAGAGTTTATTTTCATTCATGTAAAATTTAAATGTATGTAATATTCTTTTATTTGGGGCACTTCCGGGTTGAGGATGATGTCACCATTATTGTATATTATTTACTTTTCCGCATTAGGATAGACCCAAGGAGGGGAGCACAAGTGATCGGGTTCTAGGGTTCAGTGGGAGGCCATCTCGAGGAGTCGAGACCGGGTCTCCTAAACTCTAGAATTGGCAGGATCACTTGCTGCTCTCGTAGGGGTCTAGGGGTGTGGGCTTGGCTATTCATCGCGACCGTGGAATCTGTATTTTCTATTGCTGGCTGAATACAAAATACGGACCTCCTAGATATCCTTTTTATTTTCATATGTGCTTCTGCTGCTGTTGATATTCTGTAATGTGATTACTCAGTATCTGAGACGAATGGATTATTATTATATATATGATATATAATAAACGTTGCTTATATTTTACACCCGCGCTAGTCCCGCCCTGCTATGCCGTTAGTTAAGTATCCTAACGGTGCATAACGGGACACTGTGGCAAATGCGGATGGTATAAGTATACGTTCTATTTTCGTTTCTTTTCTGTGATGGCTTAAGAACTTAAATGATGGGACTATATTAATGAGATTAATGTAAAGTAAAAGAAACCTACAGATGTTGTAGAATCAGATTTGAAACCCACTCGGCCTTTTTATGAAAAATGCAAGTTTTCAAAAGATGCGGAGCTTAAGCCACTCCTTTTCTAAACTGTTTTGATTCTACAACGAGATCAAGTTCAAAGCGTTAAAGGTTTTCATAAAAAAACCATTCGCAACCCTCCGACATTTTAGGAAGCAGAGTACTTAGTATTCGTGCTACGTATGTCGACCATAGCCGAGGCATAGTGTACGGTAGCTAAGTGATGTCTTTCTACACCGCATATGATGCGATTAATTAGGACAGTCACATGATTATGTCGACCATAGCCGAGGGTCATATGGGTGGGCCTAATTAATCATGAAATGATGGGTAGAACTTGACTAGTGCTTATGATATGTTGACCATAGCCAAGGTCATAAGCAGCTAGGGGTAAAAACCATATCGGGAGTTTCAAGAGTTGAAATTTGCAATGAGATTGCATACCATCTATATGATAGTTGGATCCCGATCCCACTGTGAGTAAGAGTTACTCCCAGGAGAGTTTTGCATTTTGCAATTAGCTAATCCAGTAGGTGTCTAGAAAGGTGTCAACGGTGTTTGACCTCTGGGAAAACGAGGTTTTTTTTAATTAGGTCCGTGCAAAAGCACGGGGAACCTCCCTCAAAATACCGACACTGGCCTGGCTGACCGGTTAGCGAAACTGTAGAATGTAACTAATCCTGGCTAGTTTTCTTTTCAGGTTTTGAAAGAAAATTTGATAAAAGCAGTGGGAGACATCGATTAGATAAGATAATAACCAATCTAATTCTTTGCAAGAGCATTTCGCTGAGTGTATTCTTTTCTCTCTCCTAATGGCAGATACCGATGACAGGACTTAAGCTTCTACTAGAGAAAAACAAACTGACTGGACCGAACTATAAAGAATGGTTGAGGAACTTGAACATTGCACTCACATATGATAAAGTATCATATGTCCTCACTACCAAAGCCCCAACCGTCCCAGGACCTGAATCATCTGTTTCGGATAGGGAGATCCGAAAAACATGGGATATTGACTGCAACACGGCCAAGTGCCTCGCGCTTGCTTCTATGGACAACATCCATCAGAAACAGCACGAGAAGATGGATGTGCAATCCATCTTTCTTTATACAAACGAGTTGTATGAAGAGCAATCTTGTACTTTGAGATACGAGGCATCTCGGAAGCTGTTTCAGATGCGGATGGCCCCTGGTGCATCAGTAGGAGACCATGTCTTAAAGATGATTGGTCTTATAGAAGAACTTGAGGAACTGGGATAGACTATGGATAATGAGCAATATACAGATGTTGTTCTACAGTCTCTCTCCCCCGCCTTTGCTCCATTCATAGTGAATTTCAATATGAACGATTTTGAGAAATCATTGCCTGAACTTCTCAATATGTTGAGAAGTGCAGAGAGCACGCTGAAAATAGCGAAGACTCCCGCTCTGATTGCTGGGCCATCTTCCTCTTCCGTTCCAAAACCAAGGCCAAGGGAAAGAAGAAGAAGAAACCCATCAAACAGAAAGGTGGAGTTAAAAAGGCGAAGGGGAAAGACATATCTGGGGCCGCAGGAAGTGGGAAAGGAGAATGTTTTTACTGCCACAAGTCAGGACATTGAAAATGCAACTGTGCTGTGTATCTTGCTATCAAGAAGAGCATGGTGATGCTTCCGCTTCAGATGTGTTTGTAACTGAGAACTGTTTTCCAATTAACTCTGCATCTTGGGTATTAGATACCGGTTCTGGTTCTCACATCTGCAATTGTGTGCAGGGGTTGAGAAACAGTAGAGTTTTGAAGATTGGAGACCATACTCTGCGGGTTGGAAATGGTTCCAATGTACATGCTGTATCCGTAGGAGAGTATCATCTGGGTTTGCCTTCGGGTTGTATATTGGTTTTGAACCCGTGTTATTTTGTACCAAGTATGCTATGTAATATAATATCCGTTTCTTTGTTGGACAATGAAGGATATCATTTTGTGTTGCAGAATAATTTTATGAACATTAACTTAAATCAAGAGTTGATTGGGTATGGTACATTAAATAACGGTATTTACGTCCTAAACCAACACACAGTTTATAATATACAACATACTAATAAAAGAAAACTTTCAGATATAAATGAAGCTTTTCTTTGGCATTGTAGACTTGGTCATATTAATAAAACCGGACTAAACAAGCTATATAAAGATGGATTTTTAAATCTTTTTGAATATAAATCTTATGTGACTTTCCAGTCTTGTATCAAAAGTAAAATGACCAAAACTCCGTTTACTGGACACAGAGAAAGAGCTGTGGAACTCTTAAGCCTCATACATAGTGATGTATGCGGACCAATGTCTACACATGCTAGAGGCGGTTTTTCATACTTCATTACTTTTACTGATGATTTCTCAAGATTCGGACACGTGTTTTTGATAAAGCACAAATCCGAAACTTTCGAGAAATTCAAGGAGTACATACTTGAAGTAGAAAAACAAACAGGCTTAAGCATCAAGAAACTTTGATCAGATCGAGGGGGAGAGTACTTAAGTACAGAGTTTTCAGACTTCTTAAAAGATAATGGGATTCTCTCTCAGCTCACTCCTCCTTACACACCACAGCACAACGGTGTGTCAGAATGGAGGAATCGTACCTTATAAGATATGGTACGGTCCATGATGGATGATGCTGAGTTACCGCTTTCCTTTTGGGGACATGTATTGGAGACAACAAAGTATCTGTTAAACAGGGTTCCAACCAAGACCGTTTCTACCACTTCATATGAGATATGGAGTGGAAAGAGACCATCTCTTAAAAAAGTTAGGATATGGGGTTGTCCGGCTTATATCAAAAAGCAGAATCCGGATAAACTCGAGACACGATCGGTCATGTGTAAATTTGTGGGATATCGAAAACATTCGTATGGATATCTATTCTACCACAAGGAGGAACAAAAGGTGTTTGTTGCTCAACATGCCACATTTTTGGAAAATGAAATCTTTACAGATAGTACTGATGGCAATGCGGTAGAACTAGAAGAGGTTCTAGAGACACAAATTACTCAGGACGAATTGGTTGAAACTGATGTTGCAGTAGAACTTCAAGAACCTCAGCCGCTCCGGAGATCTAGTAGAACTTCTCGCCCACTGGAGAGATACTATAGGTTTCTCATTGATGGTGATAGAGAAGATTGCATCATGGATGATGATGACCCTACTATTTTTCAGCAAGCTATCACGAGTGGTGACTCTGTGAAGTGGCTAGATGCCATGAGATCCAAAAGGGAGTCCATGTACACCAACAAAGTATGGACTTTGGACGTTGCACCTCCTGGGATAAAACCCGTTGGGTGCAAATAGATTTTTAAGAGAAAGATTGGTGTAGATGGACAGGTAGAGACCTATAAAGCAGGGCTTGTAGCGAAAGGTTTTCGTCAAAGACCAGGACTGGACTATGATGAAACTTTCTCTCCGGTAGCAATGCTTAAATCCATCCGGATCCTACTTGCTATTTCTGCTCACCATGATTATGAAATCTGGCAGATGGACGTTAAAATTGCATTTCTGAGTGGCGATTTAGAAGAATGCGTTTTTATGGATCAGCCAGAGGGCTTCATTGACAGTGGGAGCAGCGGGAAAGCATGTAGATTGCTTAAATCCATTTATGGATTAAAGCAGGCCTCACGGAGCTGGAACATCTGTTTTGATGATACAATCAAAGAGTTTGATTTTATCAAAAATACAGATGAACCATGCATTTATAAGAAGACTGTAGGGAATACTGTCGCATTCCTCGTATTGTACGTGGATGACTTCTCCTGATAGGAAATGATATTCTTATGTTACAATCGGTCAAACTATTCTTATCACAGAGATTCTCCATGAAGGACCTGGGTGATGCCTCATGCATTTTGGGCATAAGGATCTATAGAGATAGATCCAAGAGGTTATTGGGATTGTCCCAATCAAACTACATTAACACCATCCTAAAAAGGTTTAGTATAGAAGATTCCAAGCGTGGTGCCTTACCCGCTTGTCATGGAATCACTCTCTCCAAAGACTTCTGTCCGAAGACTGATGAAGAGAGAGCTCGCATGAGCATTATACCCTACGCTTCAGCCGTAGGATCTATAATGTATGCGATGTTATGTACTCACCCTGATGTAGCTTATGTACTAGCTGTAGTAAGCAGGTATCAATCCAACCCAGGGGAAAAACATTGGATAGCAGTGAAGAACATTCTTAAGTACTTGCGAAGGACTAAAGAATTGTTCTTGGTGTATGGTAATGGGGATCTCCAAATGGAGGCCTTTACCGATTCCAGCATCCAAAGTGATAAGGATGATAGCAAATCTATCTCAGGGTTTGTATTTACCCTCAATGGAGGGGAGGTTAGTTGGAAGAGTTCTAAACAGGATACCGTTGCAGACTCCACGATGGAAGTTGAGTATATTGCTACCAATGATGCTGCCAAGGAAGCCGTCTGGATGAAGAAGTTCATCGCGGAACTAGGAGTAGTTCCAACCATTGTTGATCCAATACCATTGTATTGTGATAATAATGGGTCTATGGCGTTAGCTAAAGAACTAAGGTCCCATCAAAAATCCAGACACATCCTCAGGCGATATCATTTGATCCGGGAGATAGTAGATCGCCACGAGATCGAGATTCGGAGAGTAGATACAAAGAATAACACAGCGGATCCACTCACCAAGGCCCTTCCACAGCTGCAGCATGAGCGACCTTTTGAGATGTTGGGTATGAGATACGCCAATAACCGGCCTTAGTGCAAGTGGGAGATTGTTGGAAATATGTATGCCCTAAAGGCCATTATTTGTATAGTGGATGCTTGGACATGTATATATATAGATTATTTTCTTGCTCGAAATGATAGTATGCTATCTGGTTTACTTTATCTGACATGTTGATTTGATCATGCTTTTATTCATTCGCACATGTTGATAAAGCCCTCAGGATATTTGCTTGACTACTGTGATTATGATGCGGATCATACTAGTGGGACGCGTGTAGTTTATAAGCATATCCTTGAACTGTTCCTAGTCGTAGGTGTATCGAGACAGGGCATCGATATTTCAGAGTAGACTAGTGTATACCATTCTTGTCCCATATGATGGGCGATGGATAATCCCATATCCATCTGGTGAGGTGACACCAAAGAATGTATGCGGATGCTCAATAGAGACTGGGTACACTGAACGGACTCACAGAGAACTCCTATGTGGTATTTGTTAGTGTATATGCCTTAGAGGCCATTACTGTATCATATTAGTTTGTATATTACTTGATGGAAGCTTGGGATATTCACCTTGTGTTGACAATCTTGCTCAAAATAGTAGTATGCTACTTGGTTTGTTTCTGCTTTAATGTGTATCTTATAGCATATCGCCTTTACACATTAGTGGAGCCTTTAGGATCTTTGCTTGATTACCAGCGTTGTGATGGCAGTCACACTCGTGGGGGCTGGGTAATCTACAAGCACATCCTTATGCAGGTCCCTAGTCGTAGGACTATCGAGACAGGGCATCGATACTCCGGAGTAGACTAGCGTATGCGCTTCTCATCCCAGCTTGGGAGACGGTTTGTCCCACAGCCGCCAGTACGTCATACTTGAGATAGTATGCGGGTGCTCGTTAGGTTACGAGTACACTGGACAGGACTCGACGCGACGAGAACTGTTGGTTGGTATTATACCTATCGTCAGTTATCAGTTCCCAGGTGACATGAGTACAGCTTAGTCCATTGACTTGACACTGTCACTTCGCCTCGAGTGTGTTCCTTCTGTACTTTGATTACTACCCTACCATGGCTCAAAGGTGTCGTGCAAACAGGTAGTTTTTGGTGCAGTCCCGAAGCACTTGGAGGCAGTGACGGTTAGACAAGATTCGTCTCTCCCGGTATTTGGGGTTGATATCGCGCTGTGTCTAGGAGAGCCATTACACAAAGTCCCTGGCCAGGGCAATCGAGATAGACTGGTAGGTTTCCAGTGTTATCTCAGGTGTTCTGGGCTACACTCCGGCACGACTTGTACCGCTATTAGGGGACTGACGTTTACCGCCCCCTAGGCCCGCCATGCGATGTTCTTAGACGAACAGACCGGACTGTACGGAGACTGTCACATTCAGGCTCGGTAGGAGTTCAGATGGGTTTACCTCATCAGTCTTCTTATCGGTATCTACCTAGGGACCGTTACATAAAGCTAGTGCCGCTTGCGGTCTGTGGTTAAACCCACTGCCAGCGTAGTGTCGAGTCTTTAGAGTCCCACACAGAGGGTTATTCGCCTTTAGGCAAAACGAGTTGAGGTCGCATGGTTTTGCGACGGGGTTCGTCCACATCCGCGCACTTGTGCACGTTTGGTGTCCGGACAGCTTATACTAGCGGGCTTTGGTTTAAGCCAGATCCTAGTATATGTTTTGGGATTAGTTTTATCTCTTTGTATTCATGTTGCTCGGAATACGGATACGGGTGTGTATGCACAGTTGACTGAGACAGAGGCAGAGGATTTTCATTAGGGTTAATGACCATTGTCTTTTTATTAACCCTAATGTTTATGTGTGAAATATGATTTATTAATATTAGTTAATTATAATTGTGTATGGTTAGACTTGTTGACCATTTGACTATGGTTGACATGTTGACCTATGTTGACAATTTGACCATCATCATTTCATATGAAAGATGCTCTTTGATCCTTGCAAAAGTATTTAATGTGAAATGATAATGGTCATTTCATGATTAACCATCACAATTATCTTTAGCTAATTATTTATTTATCATAATTCACATATATGTGAGAAGGTTGGTATTATTCTTCTCATTCTATCATTCTCATTCTCTCTCCTCCTCTTCCTCTCTCTCTCTAGCTCTCCCCTCTCATGAGTTGAGAACCATTTGAGCTTGAGATAAATCCTTCAAAAATACTCTCTACTCTTTCTAAGGTCCTAGGTTTAGCACACCAAGCACCTTAGTTACTTCTAGTTTGTTGGAGCCAAAGGTAGAGGCCCTCGGGTGGATCTTTCTTCGGCAAGAGGAGGCGACGAGGAGAACCCGTTCTTTCACTCCAAGAAGCAAGAAGAGAAGGACTTGAAGACCTAGGTATAACCCCATTTTTCGAGTAGCTAACTCTTTTAGCTTTGTAGTTAGTTTTTGTTTAGCAAAGATCCCTCCTTTAGCATAGTCCATGTTGCCTAGTGTTGTAAAAATCCGATTTTTCATAACGTTTCCGCCTCACCGCAAGCACCGGGGTGGGCAACGTGAACTTACAGTGGTATCAGAGCCTAGCTAAACACAAACTAACTAGTTAGCAAAGTATCTAGAACTTCGATCGGAAAAAATCGCAAAACATTTTTCAAAAACCCTAAGTTTCTGCCGATTTTTATTTCTGCTCCAAAACTAATAAATCATACACTAAAAATCTGCTCAGGGTTTTTACAGAACACCCAAGAAAAACGAACCAGCGAGTCGACCAACTCACCGCGGAACCGCGGCAAGAGCATGCTCTTGCTGCGGATTCGCGGCCGAGTTGACTCGGCCGTGGGTCGTTTTTCTTGCAGTGTTCTTCTGTTGCTGTTTTGTGATTTTTGAGATGGTTTGTTTCTGCCCAGATTTTCCAGAGAACATGTTAGTTTTTGGGGTGGTCACAAATCCGTATTTTTGATCGAACTTCTTTACACTTTGGCTAATGGGTTATATCTGTGATGTGATATATGTATTGAATGCCTGCTAATCGCTATACGTCGATTAGTGGGGGTTATACATATCTGTGATCTGTAATGTTGATGGTTTGTGTATATTAATTCGTTGGATTGTCGCGGATGAATAGCCGGGGGGTTGTGAGATGAGAGTTTTCTTATTCTTTCAATTCTTGTAATATGTAAATTGATGTAATATTATTTGTATGGCCGCACAACCGGGTTGGGGTTGTAGCCGTCATTGTATAATTTCTTTTTACTGTTTTTGCTCCTAGGATAGACACAAGGTGGGGTGCACAAACTACCGGGTACCTCGAAGTGCCGAGTGGCCTACTCACGTTGTTGAGGGAGGTTGCTTCACTTCGGATACTTGGCGGGTAGTTTGCCGCACCCGTAGGGGTCTAGGGTGGGGTTTGGCTATTCATCGCGACCGTGTAATCCGCTCTTCATTATAGGCTCGTACAAAATGCGGATTCCTAGTATATCTAATGTGTTCATTTGTGATCAGGAATGGTTATCATTGCATGTGACGAATGTTTATATATATATCTATATGATATCTATTTAGGCGTTGCTTATGTTTTGCATCCGCGCTAGTCCAGCCCCGCTCTGTCGTTAGTTAAGTAACCTAACGGGTGATGACGGGACCCCGTGGCGAATGTAGATGGCATAAGCGTATGTCATATTTTCGTTGTTTTCTGCAATGGTAGGATTAATTGATTGGACGCATTAAGATTAATGCAAGAAAAAATAAACCAAGTAAAAGTCGTTGGAACACTTTCAAAACCACTCGGTTCTTTTCAAAACCAAATTTTAAATGCGGAGCTTGAACCACTCTTTTTGAAAGCTATCTCGTTCCTTCGATTATATCAAGTTCACTACGTTCACGGTTTCGCCAAAACCATTCATAGCCCTCCGTCGTTTCACATGAATGGTCAATAAGTATTCAAGCTATGTTTGTTGGCCAAAGTCAAGGCATAGTGATTGGTAGCTATTGGGTATTCATGTGCAGCATAGATAGATGTGTTGGTTTGGGGCAGTCGTTCTACCTTGTTGGCCAAAGTCAAGGGTGTAAGTGCACGGCGACGCCCCGGCCGTCAATCCGACGCCGGAATGCGGAAGCGATACTTAACTTTAATTTTTCAAACCGGCACCACCGCGCACTATCAACCCGGATCGTGCCATTAAACTAGTCCTAGCTAACTACAAGATGGGAACAGAGATATACCGAGTGATCCGTGTCCTCCGGTCTTCTCGTCGTCGTCCCGATCTCCCGCGGAATGTCCGGTCTCCACCTCGTCGCCGGAAGGGCACCACGTCGCCGGCTTCTTTTACGGGCTCCCACCTCTATACCGAGGCAACTCGGGCACGAAGCTGGCGAGTCGACATGCCCAAGATTTGCTGTAGAATATAGTATAGAACCATGTCTCATTTTGGGGTTGAGGTAGTTGCCATATGGTGGAGGTAATGAGATGTAGTTTGGAGATGGAACTTGGGGGAATTTTTGCAAAGCCAAATGAACAAAAACCCACTTCCAAAATTTGGACAGCCCCCCCTCAAAGAATTGGCCGGCCATGGCACTTGGGGAGAGTGAGAATGGAGTGTGTATCAAAAATATCAGAGAGGCCACACAATAATGCATGAGGGAATAAAATGATATCATGAAAGAACATGATCACAAACACATCCACACTCAACCACAACCATCATCAAAACCATGTCACACAAAAGTCAAGCCATGATGGATAAATCAAGTTAATGGATGGTGCACCCAGCATGATGCAACAAAATGCAAAGAACACCCTCCACAAATGCTTATTTGCACAAATGCAAATAAGCCCTCCTCCACTAATCTTCGGCCAAAGAAAGATACAAAGAAATATGGCCGAAACGGAAAGCAAACTGGTAACTCCAGAAAACTGGTCCCATAATAAATTACAGGAAAACCCCGATACTGTGTATACACACCCGCATCTGTATTCCGACCGAAATACAAATGCTGTGAGACAAAATCTATACTGTACTATACTAGGATCCGGCTTAAACCAAAGCCGGCTAGTATTATCCGTCCGATCATGATCCGTGCAATACCGCACGTATCTGATCGAACCCTGCCATATCTCCATACGGCCTCTACAGCGTTTCGGCCGAAAACTTGAGCAACTGAATGTGGGGGACTGTAAAGACTCGTCAACACCTTGGTTGTGGATTTAACCACTAGCACGTCAGAGGTATAAGCCAATACGTAACGGGCTACCAGGTATTGACCAAAAGGGGCGTCGATGAGCGAACTCATCCCGACACCCTACTGAGCCTGTCAGTGACAATATCCGTATAGTCCGGTCCGTTCGTCTATGAGCATCGCATGGCGGGCCTAGGGGGTTGGTAAAAGTCAGACCACCAAAAGCGGTACAAGTCGTGTCGGAGTGTAGCCCAGAACACCCTGAGATACTACTGGAATACCTACCAGTAAATCTCCTGCCTCGGCCGAGGGCTTCGTGTAATGGCTCTCCTAGACACAGCGCGACCTCACCCCTAATACCGGGAGAGACGAACCCCTGAAGATCCGCTCACTGCCTCCATGTGGCTCGGGACTGTACCCAACTAAAACCTGTTTGCACGTCTCCTTTGAGCGTGGTAGGGTAGTAATCAAAGTACAGTGGGAACTCACACGAGACAAATGACGATCCTCAGGTCGATGAACTAACCTGTACACATGTCACCAGGGAACTGCTATCTGACGTCAGGTATAAGACCAACTAGCATATTCCCGGCGAGTCCTGTCCGGTGTACTCATAACCCAATGAGCACCTGTATACATCTTAGGTGAACCAACTGACACCAGTGGCTTGTGAGACTGGCCACCGCCCCTCGTCGGGGTCTCGACTGTATACACTAGTCTACTCTGGAGTATCGATGCCCTCTCTCGAAACTCCCACGACTAGGGACCTTTTAAGGATGTGCTTATAGACTACCAGCTCCCACGTATATGATCGCCCTCATACTGCTGGCAGTCAAGCAAGAATCCTAGGGGCTCTATCAAAGTGCAATAGTGACATGTCAGGTCACCTAAAGCAGTACACGATGATAAAGATAAACCAGATAGCATACTATCATCTTGAGTAAGACTGTCCTACAGGGATAGGTCCTCCCTCAATCATTGCAATCACGTGCCTGTGATCCAATAATTGACTCTGAGGGTACTATCTCCAACAATCTCCCACTTGCACTCAAGGCTAATTATTGCGATGTCGCATGCTCACAGCCCGTGTGATACCGAACACCCAACTCCTCTACTAGTCAGTCTCACAAAGCTCGCTTGCGAAACTATTGCGTTCGAGGAATAGCCTCAGTGAGTGGATCCTCCTTGATGTTTCTTTCTATGTCTCTCTATATCTCAAGTTCGCGGAGAAAGCCATCTCCCGAAATGAGCAATACCTATCTTATAATGTGTCTGGATGTCTGATGGGACCTAGCTCATAAATGAACTCTAAATCCAAACTTCTTAGACTGTATCGTCAACTGAACTTAATCAGTATGCTGCGCCATGCCTCCCTCAGTATTGCCTTGGACCACCTGTACAAAATACTGCCCCTCATCAGAAGGAAAATTATAACTCTGACAACCTCCTTGTCGTCCAGGTCACCTTGGAAGCCTGGAATGATAACTGTCTCCCGAATGAGGCTGTCGTTATCATATCCCTATAACATCCACTTATGTTCTAAAACTGCTTCCGACTGCTTCTCCAGGATTGGATCAATATCAACTTATTGCATCTAGTGCAAGAACAACATCTGGTGTAGTACTTGACATCTCATGATTGACTCAATTGCCTGAGCAAGTGATCTGCCAATCATGCACATCCCTCTCCCCTTTAGTCTGTAAGACACCTTTAGAGAGGGTGACTCCATTATCTGCAGGTACACTACCGTGCCTGGAGTCGTCCATTCTAAATACTCTTAGAATGCTGTCTAAGTACCCTTAATTGGGAAACCACCCAAATCTAGATCTAAAACCATAGATCTAGTAACCAGTATGTTTGATATAATGTCCAAGTCCCATGTGGAGAAACCACTGTGTGACGACCAAAGTATAACCGATCGTAGTGTAGGAATATCACTTCCTATTCTGTGTATGTCATCCAAATACCATGACAACACACCCTACTACCTTCTTAACAGATCCATCCCCTATTCTGATTAAGTCAAACCTATGACTGTAGATGATCTATCTCCGCTATATCTGCTTCAGTCTATAAATAGACATAAGCCACCTGTTCACCAATGCTTCCGCTGCTCCCACTGACTACGACAACCCTCTGGCAGAGTCATATACACGTACACTTCTGAAGCCAGTTCAGAACGACCCTATACTCATCCTCCTGCCGGGTCTCGCAGCCTGGAACAACAACAATGGCAAGTGTGGGTAAACAAGAACTTCCCTGTCACCGTCCTTGAGGCTACCGGAGTACCTCTTGGGTGCCTGAAGTTACCTACCTTATCTGTGGAGTGGCCAATGGAATGTCAATCCAGATTGAATCTTTAGGTTCCTTATCAAATCTTCAGTAATCGTTTGTGGTTCTGGAATCACTTCCAGTTCTACCATACTCCCACTACTGTTTTCTGAAAAAATCCATTTTTATTAAAACTGTGGCGAGTCTAGAACAATATCACTATTGATCTTCCAGATAGTAGAAAGTCAGCCCTCTTCATAGCCTGGGTCAACCCACAAACAGCCATTACAGAAACGTGCCTTGAGTTGTCCAGTGTCTGGTTTTAATCATAAGCCGGACAACTCCCCATACCTTAACAATGTTAAGATATGAACTGTACTATATCCAATATAGAACCAGAGGCACTGATTTAATTGAACCAGATTCAAATCATGCAGCTGTCTCCAGTGCATGTCAACTAAATGGAAGGAGGCCGATTAGCGTTACTCAACTTAGGAATGCTACCAATTATGAGTAACCTGAAAAGAGAAGCTAGTTCTCTTAATCATTATTATCAACCGAACACCTTACACAAGTATCTACATCTTCGATCACTTTGAAGAATCCCGATACTTGCAATATCTGGTTCTCTACTTTATTCAAATACCTATAACTTCTCAAAATTCGGACCCTGTGTTTCCACGAAACACCTGTCTAAAAACTAGAGAAGTCATAAGTAAACCGAATATAGTACGAGGACCAACCCCTCTGTCCTGATGGATCCTGGACAACATATAATACTCTGTATAAGTCCCTTGAGTCTAATAACTCACTCCCTGTGTGTCGTAGGTTGAAAACTGTACTGTGGTTATAAAGAATTACACCGCTGTTTAATACTCCTTACCTAACCATCCACTGATATAGGTAAATGTCATCGACATAATTTCAAAAAGGTATGTCTCACTCTATAAAAATAGACGTACAGATATATCAATTTGAAATTGGTGCATAACAGCGAATATTCAAAACCAAATATTTGCCGACCGGCAAACAGCCCAGGTGATTTCCTCAAATATCACCGATTACAACGAATCTCGATATAATGAGGATGATCACCCAATTCCCAATAATTTACTCCTACTCATCATCTGTAAAACCATACAGATGTGAGAATCATACCTGGTAAATACATACCCTGGAGTAAGTATCTAATCGGGAAATCAGTTTTCCTTTAACTGTACACAGCGAAACTGAAACATTGAAATGTTTCGATGGGGTATCCCGGTATTCCTAGTAATGCCTCTTCCAGATTCATGACTGTAACCGTATAATTCTTTGCCACCTCTCTAAATCCCGTTTTATGTCTTTAGTCATTACCTTCTGCACACCCCTTTAGGCCAAATGGTTTTCTTCCTTCCCTACCGTTTGGCACCAGCCTATGGTTTGGAAGAAGACTATCCAATATGCATAATGGGTGTACTGTCCTAATCCTAGGAGCACTCGCAATGCGAGAGAAGGTGAAGATAAAAGACACCTGAATAAATCTTATTCCTATTTCTCCTGAACCAGAATCCATCCCCGAACTGGAACAAATTCCTTTCGAGTTCGTATATAACCATACGATGGAGTATCCAATAAACTGTGGATCTTCGTAGTGATATGGAGTGTTCTGGAGAAATACAAAGGTGATTTAGGATTGGCGAAGAAATACTTGGTTTGGCCGTGAATATCAGTCGCAATTGACGTTGCCCTCTTACTAATCCCTTTCTTTGTCTTTGCATAATACCTTCTGTACACCGTCGTTATGCTAATTGGTTTTCTTCATTTCCCACCGTTCGGCACCAGCCTAAGGTTTGGAAGAAGACTATCCAATTTGCGTAATAGGTGTACTATCTCCTAAACCAAGGAGTACTCGCAACCTGAGAGAAGGTAAAAGGAAAAGACAACTGAATAGTCCTATCCGTTTTCTCCAGAACCGGAAACCATCCTCGAATAAATTCCTTCGAGTTCGTATATAACCATACGATGGTTTTGTCCAATGGAAGTGGACGTTCGTAGTAATACGGGGTGTCCTGGAGAAAAGGGTAAAAGTAGGAGTGGCAATGAGGTTTACAACTGTGACAATCCAAAAGCCAGTGTTTAAGAAGGTTCGGTTAATTTTGGTCTCTGTATCATAGTCTTAGGGTCGGGTCAATGGTCGCAGCCAAAGAGAGAGAGAGAAAAGAAACACTCAGCGTGCACTCTAACCTAGATCAGAATGGTTACCAATTTATCTAATCTGGAAACCTCCCACTGTACCGTCAAATTCTCCTCCAAACCTGAAAGAAGAATTAGTCGGGATCACCCGAGGAGTAAACCAACTCATCAGTGGGAATCGGGATCCAACTATCATCGCATGATAACGTGACGGAATCCGCTCATGGTGTCACACTCCAGAAGGTATGCGCATATCTGGCAAGTTTCAATTTCTTTAGAAACTCCCGATGTGATTTTTACCCCATGCTCTTATGACATTGACTTTGGCCAACAAATCATAATTCACATGTCAAGTTCTACCCGTCATTCTCCAGGTTGATTTGAATCCACCCGTACCTACCCTTGACTTTGGCCAACAAGGCAGTACGACTGTTCCAAACCAACGCATCTATCTATGCTGCATATGAATACCAACAGCTACCAAACACCGTGCCTTGACTTTGGCCAACAAACACAGCTTGAATACTATTGACTACCCATATGAAACGACGGAGGGCTACGAATGGTTTCTGGCGAAAACCTTTAACGTAATGAACTTGATATCGTTGAAGGAACGGATAACTTTTTAGAAAAATATAGTGACGAAAACCTTTGCTAAAGAGATCACTACCGGTGAAGGGATCTCGGCTCTTTCCCTGTAGAATGAGGTGCAGGATATTCCAACTGAATACCACGGTGCAAAGCAAAAGTAATCGGCTATAGTGAAGTTATTGCCCTGACGCAAACTTTTTGTCCAAGGGGTCACTCCCGGTGAAGGGATCTCGGCCCTTGCCTCGTCGACTGAGGAGCAGGAAATTCCAACTGAATACCACGATGCAAAACAAAAGTAAACGTCCTTGCAATAACAGCTTTTTTTGAAAAGTGTTCCAACAACATCAGATTAGGTTTGTTTTTAACTTGCATTGATCCGAATCAATGCAGTCCCATCAATTGATCACACCACAAATAACGAAAATATACTGATGTACGTATATGCCATCCGCATTTGCCACTGGGTCCCGTCATTACCCGTTAGGTTAGCTAACTAACGACAGAGCGGGGACTGGACTAGCGCGGATGCAAAACATATACATCTACTAATATATATATCAATATATAATTTTCGCTCAAGGCGTGATAAAAATGCAACATCACAGAAATGTACAGCATTACAGAACAATACAGATATCTGGGATCCCCGGGTTTTACAGAGCCACTACTGAAACCCGACGTTCCCCTGGTCTTGTGGATAGCCTGTGCAATGAAATACTAGACCCCTACGGGCGCGGCAAGTTACCCGCCAAAACCTGAAGTGAGGAAGCCCCCTTCAGCAACGTGAATGGACCACCCAGCACTTCACGGAATCCGGTAACTTGGGCACCCCTCCTGGGTCAACCTGTACCCCCTACGAGTGCGGCGAACAGCCCGCCAATTCTAGAGTGAAGCCCCCTCCGTCTCAATGCCATGAGATGCGGGCCTGTTGCCCTCTAGAACTCGGCTATCCATGCACCCCTCCACGGGGTAATCCTAGTACAGAAGTAAAATATACATACAACGGGTACATCGACCGCAACCTGGTCGTGCCCCAAAATAATAATACAAACAGGCAGTGACGGCAGTCCACATGTCGGACGCTCGCCCCGCAATATCAAATGTACATAATACAATAAAACTGTACTACCACTGCAACCAGGCTATCCTCACGACCGATCCGCAACATCACAGCAATACACAGAACATCAACGTGAATGTCACGTTCGCAAATCCGTCTAACCGGGCTATAACAGTTAGACTGGATTTACCGATCAAGTGACATTCACGGTCGCAGATATAATGTAAATACTATGAACTAATGTGTTTAAAAAATTCCGATCGATCAAATTTACCAAGTGGGCCCCAAGCATTACTGTAGCACATCAAGAAATTCTGGGCCCAAAAATAACATTCCAAAAATCCTATTTTCAACACAGAAAGCAACTGCAGAAATTTGATACATCAAGGAGATCATAGTGCGGCGGAACCGCGGCCCAAAGGGGGGTTTGGCCGCGGTTCCGCGCTCCCATAGTCGAGTTACTGTATCGAATTTCTACAGAATGCTTAGAACTTCCAGTACATCACTATTCAACAACCTGAAAAATTTTTCGAGCCAGAAAAAAAACGACAGAAAACTGATGCATGTGTTATTGGGTTTTCGGAACATTTGTTCGATCGGAAGTGTAAAACACATTAGACAAAGCTAGACTAGGTTAATGGCGAGGTTCTGATACCACTGTAAGTGCACGGCGGCGCCCCGGCCGTCAATCCGACGCCGGAATGCGGAAGCGATGCTTAACTTTAATTTTTCAAACCGGCACCACCGCGCACTATCAACCCGGATCGTGCCATTAAACTAGTCCTAGCTAACTACAAGATGGGAACAGAGATATACCGAGTGATCCGTGTCCTCCGGTCTTCTCGTCGTCGTCCCGATCTCCCACGGAATGTCCGGTCTCCACCTCGTCGCCGGAAGGGCACCACGTCGCCGGCTTCTTTTACGGGCTCCCACCTCTATACTGAGGCAACTCGGGCACGAAGCTGGCGAGTCGATGTGCCCAAGATTTGCTGTAGAATATAGTGTAGAACCATGTCTCATTTTGGGGTTGAGGTAGTTGCCATATGGTGGAGGTAATGAGATGTAGTTTGGAGATGGAACTTGGGGGAATTTTTGCAAAGCCAAATGAACAAAAACCCACTTCCAAAATTTGGACAGCCCCCCTTCAAAGAATTGGCCGGCCATGGCACTTGGGGAGAGTGAGAATGGAGTGTGTATCAAAAATATGAGAGAGGCCAAACAATAATGCATGAGGGAATAAAATGATATCATGAAAGAACATGATCACAAACACATCCACACTCAACCACAACCATCATCAAAACCATGTCACACAAAAGTCAAGCCATGATGGATAAATCAAGTCAATAGATGGTGCACCCATCATGATGCAACAAAATGCAAAGAACACCCTCCACAAATGCTTATTTGCACAAATGCAAATAAGCCCTCCTCCACCAATCTTCGGCCAAAGAAAGATACAAAGAAATATGGCCGAAACGGAAAGCAAACTGGCAACTCCAGAAAACTGGCCCCGTAATAAATTACAGGAAAACCCCGATTCTGTGTATACATACCCACATCTGTATTCCGACCGAAATACAAATGCTGTGAGACAAAATCTATAGTGTACTATACTAGGATCCGTCTTAAACTAAAGCCGGCTAGTATTATCCGTCCGATCCTGATCTGTGTAATACCGCACGTATCTGATCGAACCCTGCCATATCTCCATACGGCCTCTACAGTGTTTCGCCCGAAAACTTGAGCAACTGAATGTGGGGGATTCTAAAGACTCGTCAACACCTTGGTTGTGGATTTAACCACTAGCACGTCAGAGGTATAAGCCAATACGTAACGGGCTACCAGGTATTGACCAAAAGGGGCGTCGATGAGCGAACTCATCCTGACACCCTACTGAGCCTGTCAGTGACAATATCCGTACAGTCCGGTCCGTTCGTCTATGAGCATCGCATAGCGGGCCTAGGGGGTTGGTAAAAGTCAGACCCCCAAAAGCGGTACAAGTCGTGTCGGAGTGTAGCCCAGAACACCCTGAGATACTACTGGAATACCTACCACTAAATCTCCTGCCTCGGCCGAGGGCTTCGTGTAATGGCTCTCCTAGACACAGCGCGACCTCACCCCCAATACCGGGAGAGACGAACCCTGAAGATCCGCTCACTGCCTCCATGTGGCTCAGGACTGTACCCAACTAAAACCTGTTTGCACGTCTCCTTTGAGCGTGGTAGGGTAGTAATCAAAGTACAGTGGGAACTCACACGAGACAAATGACGATCCTCAGGTCGATGAACTAACCTGTACACATGTCACCAGGGAACTGCTATCTGACGTCAGGTATAAAGACCAACTAGCATGTTTCCGGCGAGTCCTGTTCGGTGTACTCATAACCCAATGAGCACCTGTATACATCATAGGTGAACCAACTGACACCAGTGGCTTGTAAGACCGGCCACTGCCCCTCGTCAGGGTCTCGACTGTATACACTAGTCTACTCTGGAGTATCGATGCCCTATCTCGAAACTCCCATGACTAGGGACCTTTTAAGGATGTGCTTATAGACTACCAGCTCCCACGTATATGATCGCCCTCATACTGCTGGCAGTCAAGCAAGAATCCTAGGGGCTCTATCAACGTGCAATAGTAACATGTCAGGTCACCTAAAGCAGTATACGATGATAAAGATAAACCAGATAGCATACTATCATCTTGAGTATGACTGTCCTACCGGGATAGGTCCTCCCTCAATCATTGCAATCACGTGCCTGTGATCCAATAATTGACTCTGAGGGCACTATCTCCAACAAAGGGTATGTGCGGGTGGGCTCAAATTAATCTGGAGAATGACGGGTAGAACTTTACATGTGACTTATCATTTGTTGGCCAAAGTCAAGGTCATAAGAGCATGGGGCAAAAATCCACATCGGGAGTTTCTAAAGAAACTGAAACTTGCTAGCGCTGCATACCATTTGGAGTGTGATGATTCTGGTAGGATTCCTTCAGTTTTGTCACGCGATGATATTTGGATCCCGATCCTACTGTGAGTATATGCTACTCCTCCGGAACTTTCTCACTTAACGATCAATGCTATAAACCAAGTAGGTGTCTAGAAAGGTGTTAGCGGGGCTACGCCCACAGGGAAAAGAGGTTACTTAATTAAGGAACTTCGCGAAAGCGTTGGAAAACTTCCCTCGAAGTACCGACACTGGCCTGGCTGAACGGTTAAGCAAGAATTGTACGGTGAGATTGATCCCGACTAATTCTTCCTTTATGATTTGAGGAGGGATTCGAGAGACAGTGGGAGCCATCCTGTTTAGACAAATTAAAAACCACTCTAAACTTGTAAGAGCATCATGCTAAAGTGTTTCTTCTCTCTCTCCTAATTGCAGCGACCAATTATCATGACTGGACTTAAGTTACTTCTAGATAAAAACATACTGACAGGGCCAAACTACAATGATTGGCTCAGGAATGTCAAAATGGCAATCACTTATGACAAGTTAGGGTATCTTCTTACCACAAAAGCTCCCCTATCCCAGGTCCCAAAACCAGCGTCGCGGATAGGGATATCCGTAAGATCTGGGAAATCAACCGCGCGAAGGCCAAGTGCCTCGTGCTTGCCTCTATGGACAATGAACATCAGAGGAGGCACGAGAATATGGACCTCGAATCCATATTTCTCCATACAAAAGAACTGTATGGAGAGCAATCCCGTATCACCAAATACGAAGTGTCGAAAAAGCTGTTTTCGGCGAGATTGGCCGTCGGATCATCGGTAGCGGAACACGCGCTTAAGATGATTGGCTACATAGAGGAGCTCGCGGACCTTGGGACCACGTTGGAGAATGAGCTCTATACGGACTTGATTCTCCAGTCCCTTCCTTCCACTTACGCCCAGTTCATCCTGAACTTCAACTTGCAACAAAAGGAAGTTGAACTTTCAGAGCTCCTCAATATGCTGAGGAGTGCAGAAGGCACCCTACAGATAGGTAGGGAAACATCCACTTTGTTTATAGGAGGATCTTCCTCTTCTAGGTCCAAGGCGAAAGCCAAGGGAAAGAAGAAGAAAACCCCCGCCAAATCAAGGGGCAGTGTTAGTAAAGTGGATACGAAGGGAAAGGCAAAAGCAACAAAGGTAGCGGGAAAGCTTGTGGATAAGGAAGAATGCTTTTACTGTCATAATAGTGGACACTGGAAGAAAGATTACAGGGCTTGGAAGGCCAGAACACAGGATCTGAAGCAAGTTGCGGCTTCAGCTTTAGGTATGTATGTTATTGAAAACTGTCTATCAATAAACTTTATGTCCTGGGTATTGGATACCGGGTCAGGATCTCATATCTGTAATTCTTTGCAGGCATTGAGAAAGCGTAGGTTTTTGAAGGCAGGTGATATGACCCTCAAAGTTGCAAACGGAGCTAGCATGGATGCTGAGGCCGTGGGGGACTATCACTTGGAAATGTCAGATGGACATGTTTTGGTTTTACGAAATTGCTTTTTTGTACCCAATGCAACTTGTAATATCATTTCTGTATCTTTAATTTCTAAAGAAGGTTATGAATTTGCGTTTGTAAGTAATGTTGTAAACATTCACCTTAATCAAGTTCTGATTGGGTCAGGTACATTAAGCAATGGTATATACGTATTAAACCAACCACAGATTTTCAATATCCAGAATACACACAAAAGAAAGTCTCCGGAAACAAATCAGACTTTCTTATGGCATTGTAGACTGGGTCACATCAGTGAGAGAAGGTTGACGAAGTTACATACAGAAGGATATTTGGATCCGTTCGAATATCAATCATATGCAACTTGTCAATCCTGTCTCAAAGAAAAGATGACAAAGACTCCGTTCACTAGACACGGAGTAAGAGCGAGCGAGCTCTTAGGACTCGTACACAGCGACGTGTGCGGTCCAATGTCTACGCATGCACGAAGCAGTTATTCTTACTTCATTACTTTTACGGATGACTTTTCAAGGTACGGATATGTCTTCTTAATGAAACATAAATCCGAAGCCTTTGGAAAATTCTAGGAATATAAGAATGAAGTAGAAAAACAAACAGGCAAAAGTATCAAGACACTGAGATCTGATCGAGGTGGTGAATACTTGAGTGCCGAGTTCCTGGATTACTTAAAAGAGAATGGAATTCTTTCTCAGCTTACTCCTCCATACACTCCGCAACATAACGGTGTATCGGAGAGACGGAACCGAACCCTATTGGATATGGTACGGTCCATGATGAGTAACGCTGAGTTACCGCGATCATTCTGGGGATATGCACTAGAATCAGCTGCATACCTTTTGAACCGAGTTCCAACTAAGACTGTGCCTACTACACCATATCAGATGTGGTGTGGGAAGAGACTCTATCTTAATCACATTAAGACAAGAGGATGTCCAGCTTTTGTTAAAAAGCAGCATGCGAACAAATTCGAGGCACGCTCAGTACAGTGCAAGTTTGTGGGATATCCAAAGAACTCCAAGGGATATTTCTTCTATTGCGAAGAGGAACAAAAGGTTTTTGTTTCTCGTCATGCCCACTTCTTGGAAACTGAGTTTTTGGAAAATCAGATAAGTGGGAGCGCAATAAAACTGGAAGAAATTCCAGAACCACGAGCTATTACTGAAAGCTTAGTAGAACCAGAGGGTTCGAAAGATCAGGACATTCCTGCGCCACTCCGCAGAAGTAGTAGGCAGTCTCATCCGCCCGAGAGATACTACGGTTTTCTCATAGACGGGGATAGAGAGGATTGCATCATTGATAGTGATGAGCCGACTAGCTTCCAGCAGGCCATTCAGAGCGTTGACTCGGTAAAATGGATGGATGCAATGCGGACCGAAATGGAGTCCATGTACACCAACAAAGTATGGACGTTGGACATTGCTCCAGATGGGGTAAAACCCGTAGGATGCAAGTGGATCTTCAAAAGGAAGATTGGTGTAGATGGACAGGTTGAGACCTATAAGGCTAGACTTGTTGCAAAGGGTTTCCGTCAAAGACCTGGTTTGGACTATGACGAAACCTTTTCTCCAGTGGCTATGCTGAAATCCATTCGGATCCTTCTTGCGATTGCTGCCTTCCACGATTATGAGATTTGGCAGATGGACATAAAGACCGCTTTTCTAAATGGAAATTTAAAGGAGTGTGTCTACATGGATCAGCCAGAAGGTTTCATTCAGAGCGGGAGCAGCGGAAAGGTATGCAAGTTTCTTAAGTCCATTTATGGACTAAAGCAGGCATCGCGGAGTTGGAACATCTGTTTTGATGAGACGGTCAAAGAATTTGGCTTTATCAAAAATCCAGATGAACCATGCATCTATAGTAGATTTGTAGCAAGAACTGTAGTATTCCTCGTTTTATACGTGGATGACATTCTCTTGATAGGAAATGACATTCCTATGCTACAATCTGTCAAAGGGTTCTTGTCACACAGGTTCTTCATGAAAGACCTGGGTGATGCCTCTTACATTCTGGGGATCCGGATCTATCGTGACAGATCCAAGAGGATATTAGGACTTTCATAGTCCAGGTACATCGACACCATACTGAAAAGATTCAGTATGGAAGATTCCAAGCACGGTAATCTACCGGCTTGTCACGGGATCACCCTCTCCAAAGAGATGTCTCCCAAGACTGATTTGGAAAGGGATCGCATGTCTATTATACCCTACGCTTCTGCGGTAGGCTCTATAATGTATGCGATGTTGTGTACCAGACCAGATGTAGCTTATGCACTGAGTGTGGTAAGCCGGTATCAGTCAAACCCTGGGGAGAAACACTGGATAGCGGTAAAGAACATTCTCAAGTACCTGAGAAGGACTAAGGAGATGTTCTTGGTGTATGGCAGAAAAGACCTTCAGATTGAGGCCTTTGCTGACTCCAGCTTCCAGAGTAACAAGGATGATTCCAAGTCCATGTCGGGTTATGTCTTTACCCTCTATGGAGGGGCGGTGTGTTGGAAGAGTTCCAAACAGGAAATCGTTGCTGACTCGACGATGGAAGCGGAATATATCGCTGCTGTAGATGCCGTAAAAGAAGCCGTCTGGATAAAGAAGTTCTTGACAGAACTCCAGGTTGTTCCGTCCATTGTTGATCCAATACCTCTTTATTGCGACAACAACGGGGCTATAGCTTTAGCGAAGGAACCCAGGTCCCATCAGAAGTCCAGACTCATCTTAAGGCGGTATCACCTGATCAGGGAGATCGTGGGTCACCAGGAGATCGAGGTTCGGAGAGTTGCTATGGAAGATAACACTGCAGATCCATTCACGAAAGCCTTACCCCAAACTCAGTTCGAGCGGCTGATCGAGATGATAGGTCTTCGATACGCCAGTACATGGCCTTAGTGCAAGTGGGAGATTGTTAGTGTATATGCCCTAGAGGCCATTACTGTATCATACTAGTTTGTATATTACTTGATGGAAGCTTGGGATATTCACCTTGTATTGACAATCTTGCTCAAAATAGTAGTATGCTACTTGGTTTGTTTCTGCTTTAATGTGTGCATGTGTTTCTCATAGCATATCACCTTTACACATTAGTGGAGCCCTTAGGATCTTTGCTTGATTACCAGCGTTGTGATGGCAGTCACACTCGTGGGGGCTGGGTAATCTACAAGCACATCCTTATGTAGGTCCCTAATCATAGGACTATCGAGACAGGGCATCGATACTCTGGAGTAGACTAGTGTATGCGCTTCTCATCCCAGCTTGGGAGACGGTCTGTCCCACAGCCGCCAGTATGTCGTACTTAAGATAGTATGCGGGTGCTCATTAGGTTATGAGTACACTGGACAGGACTCGTCGGGAACTGTTGGTTGGTATTATACCTATCGTCAGTTATCAGTTCCCAGGTGACATGAGTACAGCTTAGTCTGTTGACTTGACACTGTCACTTCGCCTCGAATGTGTTCCCACTGTACTTTGATTACTACCTTACCACGGCTCAAAGGAGTCGTACAAACAGGTAGTTTTTGGGTGCAGTCCCGAAGCACTTGGAGGCAGTGACGGTTAGACAGGATTCGTCTCTCCCGGTATTGAGGGTTAATATCGCGCTGTGTCTAGGAGAGCCATTACACAAAGTCCCTGGCTAGGGAAAGCGAGATAGACTGGTAGGTTTCCAGTGTTATCTCAGGTGTTCTAGGCTACACTCCGGCATGACTTGTACCGCTATTAGGGAACTGACGTTTACCGCCCCCTAGGCCCGCCATGCGATGTTCTTAGACGAACAGACCGGACTGTACGGAGACTGTCACATTCAGGCTCAGTAGGAGTTCAGATGGGTTTACCTCGTCAGTCTTCTTATCGGCATCTACCTGGGGACCGTTACGTACAGCTAGTGCCGCTTGCGGTCTGTGGTTAAACCCACTGCCATCGTAGTGTCGAGTCTTTAGAGTCCCACACAGAGGGTTATTCACCTTAAGGCAAAACGAGTAGAGATCGCATGGTTTTGCGACGGGGTTCGTTCACATCCGCGCACTTGTGCACGTTTGGTGTCCGGACAGCTTATACTAGCGGGCTTTGGTTTAAGCCAGATCCTAGTATATGTTTTGGGATTAGTTTTATCTCTTTGTATCCGTATTCCTCGGAATACGGATACGGGTGTGTTTGCACAGTTGACTGAGACAGAGGCAGAGGATTTTCATTAGGGTTAATGACCATTGTCTTTTTCTTAACCCTAATGTTTATGTGTGAAATATGATTTATTAATATTAGTTAATTATAATTGTGTATGGTTAAGGTTGTTGACCATTTGACTATGGTTGACATGTTGACCTATGTTGACAATTTGACCATCATCATTTCAAATGAAAGATGCTCTTTGATCCTTGCAAAAGTATTTAATATGAAATGATAATGGTCATTTCATGATTAACCATCACAATTATCTTTAGCTAATTATTTATTTATCATAATTCACATATATGTGAGAAGGTTGGCATTATTCTTCTCATTCTATCATTCTCATTCTCTCTCCTCCTCTTCCTCTCTCTCTCTAGCTCTCCCTTCTTATGAGTTGAGAACCATTTGAGCTTGAGATAAATCCCTCAAAAATACTCTCTACTCTTTCTAAGGTCCTAGGTTTAGCACACCAAGCACCTTAGTTACTTCTAGTTTGAGGTTGGAGCCAAAGGTAGAGGCCCTCGGGTGGATCTTTCTTCGGCAAGAGAAGGCGACGAGGAGAACCCGTTCTTTCACTCCAAGGAGCAAGAAGAGAAGGACTTGAAGACCTAGGTATAACCCCCCTTTCCGAGTAGCTAACTCTTTTAGCTTTTAGTTAGTTTTTGTTTAGCATAGTCCATGTTGCCTAGTGTTGTAAAAATCCGAATTTTCATAACGTTTCCGCCTCCCCGCAAGCACCGGGGTGGGCAACGTGGACTTACAGTATTATATCTATCGTCGGATAGCAGTTCTCAGGTGACACTGGTACAGGTTAGTCTGTAGACCTGAGATCGTCATAGAGTCTTGTGTGTCCTCCCACTGTACTTTGATCTCCACCCTACCACGGCTCTACTGAGTCGTGCAAACATGTGGTCTTTGGGTACAGTCCCGAGGCACATGGAGGCAATGAGCGATAGGAGGGGTTTCTTCTCTCCCTGTATTGGGGGTTGATGTTGTGCTATACTTGATTGGCTATAACAGGAAGTCCCTGGCCAGGGCTATTGAGATTTACTGATAAGCGTTATCAGTAGTTTCTCGATCTGTTATCAGCTATATACCGGCATGACTTATTGAGTTATTGGGGTCGACGACCATCCCCATACTTGATATGAAACATATTTGATGAGGAGACCAGACTGTACGGTAAGTGTTGCCAGATGGCTCGACGGGAGTTTTGACAACTTTGCTGGTTTTCTTCTGATCGCTCAATACCCGGGTGGCCGTTACGTTTAGCTGACCGCTTGCGGCTTATGGGTGTTTGATATGATCATCACCCACTGCCGGCGTATTGACGAGTCTTAAAGTCCCACACAGAAGTTTCCTAGCCCAGGCGAAAAGATGTGGTGTGCATATGAGATATGTGCGGGGACCCGATTGAATATGACTATGTGATACCGTATTTTAGTCGGGCATTTTTCAACTGGTCGGGTCGTATGTGATATGACCGGATTGTTAAATCAATTGTTGATTTAACATTTTGACTTTTAGTTTTATTTTATTCTTTATTCAAAACCCTTTTTATTAAAGAGGAAGAATGCAAGCATGTATGCACATGTTGATGTGCATGGATACATACATGCAAAGTATCATGGTTGTTGATACAACTTTGGTGGCAATATAAGACTTACATGGTTATATAATATATGGATATATATTTGTATTTGTTTTAAAAACAAAACAAAAGAAAATGATTAATCCATGGTTATTTTCTACACTCTTCTTGGAACTAACCTTAGTTCACCCACTTTTAACCATGGATTAAGTTTTCTTTTGGCTTTTAACTCATTTACTAAATATCTAAATATTATAGCAACCATGGTTGAGAGAGAGATAGAAAATATATATACTATATTTTCTATTTTCTTTCAAAAAAAAGCTTTATCATTATCAAAAAGTTTTTGCCTTCATCTTTTTCTTCCTCCTTGCTCTCTAGGTTTTTCCATAGTGAGAGAGAGATAAAAAGAAAGGGTTTTGATAAACGAAAACTCACCACTTCATCATTCTACTCTACTCTAGCCTATTAGTTTAGAGTGTTTAGCTTCATCTTCTTCTTTCATCAAGTGGAATTACAAGTTTGGAGCTAGTGAACTTCGGCTGGATCATCGTGGATGTAGGAGCTTACTAGAAAGCCTTTCCAACCTCTCAACGATCCTAGGAGTCACTACAATGAGGACTATAAAGGTTGTATTCCTTTCACTTAGTGTAAATATAGTTCTAGTATGTGATACTTGTCATGTTACCCTAGCAATTCTAGTTAAAGATCCATGCTTAGTTTGCTTAGCACCTCTAGAAATTTTAAAGTGGCATGTGTGATGCTTTCATACTCATAAGTAGGTGCTAGGTAAACCCTACACACCCATACCCTCTCATGGGTTGAGAACCTTGGGTGTTTTGAGACAAAGTATTCACACACTATCTCTACTTCATCTTGGGTATGTAGGTTAGCAAAGTAGATGCCCGAGTTGCTTCGGTTTTGAAGCGGGGGCCCGAATTACTAATCCTCGACGTGGATCGTATTCAACGAGGGAGGCTGGAGATCAGACTTGATCGAGGAAGCCACGAAGAACTTAGGACAGAGGTCAAAGACCGAAGGACACGGATCAATCGGTATTACCTCTCTAAACTCTTTTCGTAGAACTAGTATAGGGTTAATGGTACGATCCGTCGATTAGGGTTCCGTTAGCGCCGGATTTTAAAAGTTTTTGTTCTGCGTTTGGCCACGGATTGATGGCCGGGACGCTGTCGTAACCCTACATGGTATCAGAGCCAACCCATTAACCACATACTAGTTAGTTTAGATGATGTTAAAGTATCGAAACCGAAACAACTCCGAAACAATACCCGATATATTCTAATTTCTGTCATTTTTTTCCGAGTCTTCTAAAATTATTTTAGCAACTACAGAAGACTACTATGGTGACCACTAGACTACACCCCAAATACGAGCAAGTTTCAGCCATATGGACCGGCCACACTTGCAAAATTTCCGAGCTGGCTGGCCCTGCATTTGAGTCTGGGTTTCGTATTTTGGGTGTGTGTTAGTCTCTGGAATATTGGTTTATTGGTATTTCTTGTTTAGCCCAGTTTGGATATAGTTTTATCTAGTTGTTTGGGGGCTATTCGGGGTTATTTCGAAGTCGATATTTCTAACATTGTTTAAAGTTTACAGTACATACATTTCTATCTGCGACCGTGAATGCCATTAGAGCGGTACAACTTGTCTATTTGCTATAGTTCTTTTAGACAGGTTTGTGAACGTAACATTCACATTGATGTTCTGTATTGTGCTGTGTTTGTTGCGGAATCGTCGTGGTGGATAGCTTGGGTGTAATGTTAGTACAATTTAGTATTATCTGCACATTTGATATCGCGGGGCGAGCGTCCGACATGCGGACTGCCGTCATTGCCTGTTTGTATATTATTTGTTTGGGGCACGACCGGGTTGAGGTCGATGTCACCGATGTACATATTTTCTTTTCTGTACTAGGATTACCCCATGATGGAGTGCACGGATAGCCAGGTTCTGGAGGGCAACAGGTCCGCATCTCATGGCGTTAAGAAGGAGGGGGCCTCACTCTAGAATTGGCGGGCTATTCTCCGCACTCGTAGGGGGTACAAGTTGACCCAAGGAGGGGTGCTCAAGATACCGGATTCCGTGAAGTGTTGGGTGGCCCATTCACTTTGATGAAGGGGCTGCCTCGCTTCTGGTTTTGGCGGGTAACTTGCCGCGCTCGTAGGGGTCTAGGTTTTCATTGCACAGGCTATCCACACGACCAGGGGAACGTCGGGTTTCACTTGCGGCTCAAAGGAAATCCGGGGCTCCCAGATTATCTGTATTGTTCTGTGATGCTTATCGCTTATCTGTGATGTTACATTTATCATGCCTAGAGCGATTATTATATATTGTTATATATACACTAGTAGATGTTATATATGTTTTACACCCACGCTAGTGCAGCCCCTGCCCTGTTGTTAGTTAAGTAACCTAACGGGTGATGATGGGGCCTAGTGGCGAATGCGGATGGCATATACGTATATCATATTTTCGTTCTTTTCTGGTGTGATTAATTGATGAGACTGCGTTGATTCCGATCAATGCAAGGAAAATGAACATATTCGATTTTGTTGGAACAATTTTCAAAAGCTGTTATTACAAGGACGTTTTCTTTTGTTTTGCACAGCGGTATTCGGTTATGAATATCCAGCACCTCATTCGACGAGGCAAGAGCCGAGATCCCCTCACCGGGAGTGACCTCTTGGGAAGAAGTTTGCGTCAGGCTAATAACTTCACTATACTCGATTACTTTTTTGTTTTGCATCGAGATATTCAGTTGGAATATCTTGCACCTCATTCCACGAGGAAAGAGCTGAGATCCCTTCACCGGGAGTTACCTCTTTTGCAAAGGTTTTTGCCACTATATATTTGTAAAAAGCTATCCGGTTCCTTCAACGATATCAAGTTCATTACGTTAAAGGTTTCTCGCCAAAAACCATTCGTAGCCCTCCGTCATTTCAGACGGGTAGCACTTAGCATTCATACTATGTTTGTTGGCCTTCATCATGGCATAGTGTATGGTAGCTATTTGGGACAGTTGTACTACTATTTTGGCCTTCGTCAAGGGTACGTACGGGTGGGTTTAAATTAACCTGGACAATGACGGGTAGAACTTGACATGTGACTTATGATATGTTGGCCTTCGTCAAGGTCATAAGAACATAGGGTAGATATCACATCGGGAGTTTCAAACATACAGGAAACTTTCCAGGCATGCGCATACCTTCTAGAGTGTGATAACTTGAGTGGATTCCATCAGGTTATCATACGATGATAGTTGGATCCCGATTCCCACTGATGAGTTGGTTTACTCCTCGGGTGATTTTAGATGATCCCGACTAATTCTTCTTTCAGGTTTGGAGGAGAATTTGAGGATACAGTAGGAGACATCCTGATTAGATAAAATGATTGACCATTCTGATCTAGGTTAGAGTGCACGTTGAGTGTTTCTTTTCTCTCTCTCTCTCTTTGGCAGCGACCATGTCCTGATCCTAGACTATAACTCAGTAACCAAATTAACCGAACCTTCTTAAAACACACTGGCTTTTAGATTATCAGAGTTGCATACTTCATTGTCACTCCTACTTTTACCCTTTGCTGTTCTCCGAACATTCCGTATCACTACGAAGATCCACATTTATTGGATATGACCATCGTATAGTTACATACGAACTCGAAGAAACTTATTTCAGATTCGAGAATGGTTTCCGGTTCTGGAGAAATTGAATAGGACTATTCAGTTGTCTTTTCCTTTTACCTTCTCTCAGGTTGTGAGGGCTCCTAGGATTAGGAAAGGGTATACCTATTGTGCTTATTGGATAGTCTTCTTCCAAACCATAGGCAGGTGCCGAAAGGTGGGGAAGGAAGAAAACCAATTAGTCTAAGTGTGGTGTACAGAAGGTAATAAGTAAAGACAAATAAAGGGATTAGAAAGAGAGCAAAGTAAATTGCGACTGCTATCATTCATGACCAAACCGCGTATATCATCGCCACTCCTACTTCACCTTTGAATTTCTCCAGAACACCCTGTATCACTACGAAGATCCACATTTATTGGATAATCCATCGTATAGTTACATACGAACTCGAAGGAACTTGTTCTAGTTCGAGGATGGATTCTGGTTCAGGAGAAATAGAATAAGGTTTATTCAGTTGTCTTTTATCTTTACTTTCTCTCAAGTTGTGAGTACTCCTAGGATTAGGAGAGTACACCTATTACGCTTATTGGATAGTCTTCTTCCAAACCATAGGCTGGTATCGAACGGTAGGAAACGAAGAAAACCATTTAGCGTAAGGGTGGTGTACATAAGGTAATGAGTAAAGACAAATAAAGGAATTTGGAGATATGACAAAGAAATATACGGTTACAGTCAGGAATATGGAAAATGGAAGAGGCATTACTAGGAATACCCGGCTACCCCTTCGAAACATTTTCATATTTCAGTTTCATTATGCGTTATTAATTGAAAACTGATTTCCCAATTAGATCCTTACTCTAGGGTATGTATTTACCAGGTTTGATTCTCAAATCTGTATAGTTTTACAGATGTTGAGTGGGAGTTAGTTATTGGGAATTAGGTGATCATCCTTATTATATCGGAATTCGTTGTGATTGGTGATATTTGAGGAAATCACCTGGGGTTTTGCCTGACGGCAAATATTTGGTTTTGAATATCCGTTGTTATGGACAAATTTCAAACTGATATATCTGTACATTTATTTCATAAAGTGAGATATAACTTTTTGAAATTATGTCCATGACATTTACCTATATCAGTTGATGATTGGGTAAGGAGCATTAAACAGCGGTGTAATTCTTCTTAACCATAGTACAGTTTTCAACCTACGACGCACAGGATTTGAGTTATTCAACTCAGGGGACTTATAAAAAATATTGTATGCTGTCCAGTGTCCATTAGGACAGAGGGGTTGGTCCTCGTACTATATTTTGTTTACTTATGACTTCTCCAACTTTAGACATGTATTTCGTAGAAATACAAGGTCCAAGTTTTGAGAAGTTATAGGTACAAGAATAAAATAGAGAACCATGTGCTGCAAGTATCAGGATTCTTCAAGGTGATCGAAGATATAGATACTTGTGTTCGGTATTCAGTTGATAGTAATGGTTTTGAGAACTTGCTTCTCTTTCAGGTTACTCATATTTGGATTCACTCCTAGTTGAGTAATGTTGATCAGCCTCCTTCCATTTAGTTGACATGCACTGGAGACAGCTGCATGATTTGAATCTGGTTCCAATTAAACCAGTGTCTCTGTTTCTATATTGTATATAAAATGGTTCATATCTTAACGATATTAAGGTATATGGAGTTGTCCGGCTTATACTTAAAACCAGACTCTGGATAACTCAAGGCACGTTTTGTAATGGCAGTTTGTGGGTTATCCCGGGCTATGACGAGGGTTAACTTTCTACTATCTGGAAGATCAATAATGATATTTTTCTTGACTTGCCGCAGTTTTAGCAAAATGGACTTTTTCAGAAAACAGTAGTGGGAGTATGGTAGAACTGGAAGTGATTCCAGAACCACAGACGATTATTGAAAATTTAATAGAACCTAAAGATTCAATCGGGTATAACATTCCATTAGCCACTCCGCAGATATGGTGGGTAACCTTAGGCGTCCGAGAAGTACTTCGGTATCCTCAAAGATGATAACAGGGAGGTTCTTGTTTACCCAGACTTGCCATTACTGCTGTTCCAGACTATGAGACCCGGCTTGAGGATGATTATAGCATCATTCTAAACTAGCTTTAGAAGTGCACGTGTGTATGACTCTGCCACGGGGTTGTTGTAGTCAGTGGGAGCAGCGGAAGCATGGCGGACAAGTAGCTTATGTCTATTTATAGACTAAAGCATGTATATCAGAGATAGATAATCTATTTTTGATGTGACGATCATAGGCTTTGATTTCATCATAATAGGATATGGATCTGTTAAGAAGGTAGTAGGGTGTGATGTCCTGGTATTTAGATGACATGCACTTTGTAGGAAGTGAAATTCCTACACTGCGATCGGTTACTGAAGGGTTCCTAGGCACTCTTGTGAAGGTTCATAAGGCATCAAACATGCCCGAATAATATTTTAGAAGTGCCGAACAACCCAAAGCCAGGATCTTTGCTAGATTATTAGGGTTTAACATGCAAGATAACATCTTTAAACCTAAGTGTGAGGGATTACAACCTTTGTAGTCCGCTCCTTCGCTTCACAAGCTCCGAGTAGAAGTCCCATCGCTGCGATCCATGATCTCCCGGACTCAAGAGAGGCTCCACGACTCGAACGATCCATGCTAGCTTGAAGTGTTCCGCTTCTCCGATGATCTACGTCGAAGTTGCTATAATCCAAGCTCTCTCACTCTAATGAGGTGAACACCCTAATCTAATGGGCTAGATTAGATGAGGATGATGGAGTAGTATTTATGCTCTCTTTTTATATCAATTTCTCACGAGAAATCATCACAAAAGGAATTTCTAGTGAACTCACTCTCAAACTCAAGAGAGAAGAAGATGAAGAAATATGAGATAATTCCTTTTGTGATGAATAGTAGATAAGAATATATGATTGATATGGAACCATGGTCAAGGATGATAGGCCTAACCTTTGTAGAGAATAAACTAGAGCTAGGGTTTGGTTAGGTTAAGGATAAGTATCAACCATAATATCTTAACCAAGACAAAAAGGAAACCCTTCTAGAATAATCAAGAAAGAGCTAACCCTAATCAAACCCTAATCTCTTTTTATCATCCTTAAACATGTTTCATAATAAATCATATCATGTCACAATAATATATATCACATATATATTATATATTTGCAACAAAAGAAAATAATACAATTAACATATATCGCATATATATCAATGTAGTAATCCGGTGAGAAAATGAAATAATAAAGCGAGCCAATATTAGATAATGTAATACAATATATCATATATATCATTATACATTAAATCATCGAATCAACACTTGATCCGACGATCCAGCTATATCGAATATAACCGACTAATATATCATGTACCGATTCATCGAATCAACACTTGATCCGATGATCCGGTTCATATCTAAATATCGTGAGAATATAACACGGTATCTCATATCGCATTATCCTCGGTCCTGCACATATCTCATATGTGCCTCTACTCCGTTTTGCCTGAGCCAAGAAACCTCTGTGTAGGACTCTAAAGAATCGTCAATACGTCGGTAGCAGGTGATGATCATATCAAACACCCACAAGCTGCAAGCGGTCAGCTAAACGTAACAGCCACCCAGGTATTGAGCGATCAGAAGATCAACAAGCTAGCCTATCCATTCTCCTGTGAATCCAATCAGTAACACTCCCGTACAGTCCGGTTTGTTCGTCTGATATGTCGCATATCAAGTCTAGGGGTGGTATACGTCAGACCCCAGTAACCGATAAGTCATGTCGATGTGAGGCTCATAACAGGTCGAGAAACTACTGGTAACACTTACCAATATATCTCTATATCAGCCCTGGCCTGGGACTTCCAGTTATAGCCAATCGAACACAGCACAACACCAACTCCCTATACCGGGAAAGACGAATCCCCTCCTATCGTTCATTGCCTCCATGTGATTCGGGACTGTACCCAAAATCCACCATTTTGCATGCCCTCTTGGACGTGGTAAAGTGGAAATCAAAGCATAGTGCGAATCACACAAGACTCTATGACGATCTCGGGTCTACAGACTACCCTGTACCAGTGTCACCGGAGAATTGCCATCTGACGTGTGGTATATCACCATCTGGGAGTTCTCGGCGAGTCCGTCCAGTGTACCCAGTCTCCACTGAGCACCCGGACACCATCCTTGATGTCAAACACCGATGGATATGGGCTCATCCATCACCCATCATATGGGTCAAGATGCGTATACGCTAGTCTACTCTGGTGTATCGATGCCCTGTCTCGATATACCCTCGACTAGGAACAGTTATAGGATAAACTCATCGACTACCATAGCCCCACTAGTATGATCTCATCATAATCCCAATAGTCGAGTACAGATCCTAAGGGCTTTATCAACATGTGAGAGAAAGACAGTAAACCAATACAAGTCAACATGTTAAGATAAAGTGAAACCAAATAGCATACTATCATGACGAGCAAGAAAGTATCTCTGTATATATCCAAGCATCCATCATAATATACATCATATGTACAACAATGGCCTCTAGGGCATATACATAACTAACAATCTCCCACTTGCACTAAGGCCAGCTGCTGTAGTATCTCATACCTAGCATCCCGAATAATCTCTCAAACTGTATCTGGGGAATGGCCTTCGTGAGTGGATCCGCAGTGTTGTCCTTCGTATCTACTCTCCTGACCTCGATCTCCCGGCGATCAACTATCTCCCTGATCAGGTGATACTGCCTCAGAATATGTCTGGACTTCTGATGGGATCTGGGTTCCTTGGCCAAAGCCACACCTCCATTGTTATCACAATACAGAGGTATTGGATGCTCAATGGATGGAACCACACCAAGTTCACTAATGAACTTCTTCATCCAGACAGCCTCTTTGGCAGCATCGTTGGCAGCGATGTATTCAGCCTCCATCGTCGAGTCTGCAACGGTATCCTGTTTGGAACTCTTCCAACATACCGCCCCTCCATTGAAGGTAAAGACAAAACCCGAGTGCGACTTAGAGTCGTCCTTATCACTTTGGAAGCTGGAATCGGTAAAGGACTCCACCCGGAGTTCTCCGTTACCATACACCAAGAACATGTCTCTAGTCCTTCGTAAGTACTTGAGAATGTTCTTCACAGCTGTCCAGTGACTCTCTCCAGGATCTGCTTGATACCGACTCACTACACTTAGTGAGTATGCTACATCGGGTCTGGTACATAGCATCGCATACATGATAGAGCCTACTGCCGAAGCATAGGGTATCCCTTGCATGCGAGCTCTCTCCAAATCAGTCTTGGGAGACATCTCTTTGGAGAGAGTGAGTCCAGAGATCATGGGTTGGTTCCCACGCTTGGATTCTTCCATACTAAACCTCTTTAGTATGGTGTCAATGTACCTAGATTGGGACAATCCCAGTATCCTTTTGGATCTATCTCTATAGATCCTAATTCCCAATATGCAGGAGGCATCACCTAGATCATTCATTGAGAATCTTTGTGATAAGAAGAGCTTGACTGATTGCAGCATAGGAATATCATTTCCTATCAAGAGTATGTCATCCACGTACAATACGAGGAAGACAACCTTACTCTCTGCTACCTTCTTATAGATACAAGGTTCATCTATATTTTTGATGAAGTCAAACTCTTTGACTACAACATCAAAACAGATGTTCCAACTCCGTGATGCTTGCTTCAACCCATAAATGGATTTAAGCAGCTTGCACACCTTTCCGCTGCTCCCACTATCTACGAAGCCCTCTGGCTGAGTCATGTACACGCACTGTTCTAAATCACCGTTTAGAAAGGCGGTCTTAACATCCATTTGCCAGATTTCGTAGTCATGGTATGCAGCAATGGCAAGTAAGATCCGGATGGACTTAAGAATAGCCACTGGAGAAAAGGTTTCGTCATAATCCACACCTGGTCGTTGACGAAAACCCTTTGCTACAATTCTAGCTTTGAAAGTCTCAACTTTTCCATCTACACCAAATTTCTTTTTAAAAATCCACTTGCTCCCAATGGGTTTTACCCCTTCAGGAGCATTTTCCAAAATCCATACTTTATTGGTGTACATGGATTCCATCTCAGATCGCATTGCATCCAGCCATTTCACAGAGTCACCACTCGTGATGGCCTGCTCGAAACTAGTCGGGTCATCATCTTCCATGATGCAATCCTCGCTTCCACCATCAATGAGAAAACCGTAGTATCTCTCAGGTGGACGAGAAACCCTACTAGATCGGCGGAGAGGTTGGGGTTCGTCGGGTACTACTGAATCTTCTGGTTCCAACAAATCATCAGTTGTAGTTTGTGGTGCTGGAACCTCTTCCAGCTCTACCTCTTTGCCACTAATTTCTTTTGCAAGAAATTCCTTTTCTAAAAAGGTGGCATGTTGAGCAACAAACACTTTTTGTTCCTCAGCGTGGTAGAAAAAATATCCTTGAGAATTCTTTGGATATCCCACAAATTTGCAAAGAACTGATCGTGCCTTGAGTTTGTCCGGATTTTGCCTTTTGACATAGGCCGGACAACCCCATATCTTAACTCGTTTAAAATATGGTCTCTTCCCACTCCATATCTCATATGGTGTGGTAGGTACAGATTTATACGGAACTAGATTCAATATGTATATTGCTGTCTCAAGCGCATACCCCTAGAAGGAAATAGGTAACTCAGCTTCGCTCATCATAGAGCGCACCATATCTAATAGGGTCTGATTCCTCCATTCCGATACACCGTTGTGCTATGGTGTATAAGGAGGAGTAAGCTGAGAGAGAATCCTATTCTCTTTTAGATAATCCAGAAAATCATTGCTCAAGTATTCTCCTCCTCGATCAGATCGAAGGATCTTAATACTTTTGCCCGTTTGGTTCTCTACTTCGTGCTTATATTCTCTGAATTTCTCAAAAGCTTCAGACTTGTGTTTCAACAGGAATACATGCCCGTATCTAGAGAGATCGTCAGTGAATGTAATGAAGTAGGAAGAACCGTTCCTGGCATGCATAGACATGGGACCGCATACATCACTATGTACCAGTCCTAAGAGTTCAGTAACTCTTTCTCCGTGTCCACTAAACGGAGATTTGGTCATTTTTCCTTTGAGACATGAATGGCAAGTATCATAAGATGAAAATTCGAATGAATTCAAATATCCATTTTTATGTAACTTAGCTAGCCGTGTCTCATTGATATGGCCAAGTCTATAATGCCACAAGAAGGATTCGTTCATTTCTGAACTTTTCCTCTTGTGTGTGTTTTGTATACTGAGGACTGTATTCTGATTTAGAATAAATATGGCATTATGTAACGAGCCTGATGCAATCAACTTTTGATCTAGGAATATGTTCATAACATTATCCTTTACTACAAAATTATATTCTTCTTTACTTAATAAAGAAACTGATATAATGTTGCACATCATGTTCGTATATAATAGCACTCATTTAGAATCAGTGTATTACGACTACGCAATACAAGGTGATATTCGCCAACTGCTTTGGCTGCAATACTTGCACCGTTCCCTACTTGAATGGAATGATCACCTTTTCCCAGTTCTCTACCTTTACGTAGCCCATGTAAAAATTTATATATGTGGGATCCTGATCCGGTATCTAATACCCAGGACGTAGGGTGAACTGAGAAACAGTTTTCAATAACTAACACACCTGAAGAAGATGCATCAACATGCATGTTCTTTTGGGCGACGTGAGAATCCAGATATTCTCCTATTCCCTGTTCAGTCTTATAACTCTTATAAGAGAAAATGGGTCCAACGTTCCCCTGCTCAGTATAATAAGCGGGTTCAGTCAAAACATCCATATTATTATCTTGATTATGGCCTGACATGGTCGCTACCTGGAGAGAGAGAGAAGAAAACACTTTAGCGTATGCTCTTACAAGATTAGATTGGTTATTATCTTATCTAATCAGGATGTCTCCCACTGTTTTTATCAAATCTACCTTCAAACCCTAAAAGGTAAGATTAGCCGGGATTAATTACACCCTACAATTTCGTCAATCTTTCAGCCAGATCAGTGTCGGTACTTGAGGGAGGTTCCCCGTGCTTTCGCACGGACCTAATTAAAGTAAACCTCATTTTCCCAGAGGCGTAACCCCATTAACACTTTTCTAGACACCTACTTGATTGGCTAATTGTCCTGTGTAAAACTCTCCCAGGAGTAACACCTACTTGCAGTGGGTATCGGGATCCAACTATCTCATAGGAAGTATGCAATCTCATTGCAAATTTCAACACTTGAAATTCCCGATAATATTTTGCCCCTAGCGATCTATGACCTTGACTAAGTCAACAAACCATAAATCGCAAGTCAAGTTCAACCCGTACATTTCTCGATTGAATTAAACCCACCCGTACGACCCTTGACTGAGTCAACAAGGCCGTGCGAATACCCTAATCCAATCACATCTCATGTTTTAGCAGATAAACATTACTTAGCTACCGTACACTACGCCTTGACTAAGTCAACAAATATAGCACGAATACTAAATAATATCTATCTGAAATGATGGAGGGCTATGCAGGTTTTTCAGAAAACCATGAACGTAATGAACTTGATATCGTTGTAGAATCATGTGAAATTTTGAAATGGAGTGTTTTTGAGGCTTTCATTAGTTTTGCTAAAGATGTCACTCCCGGTGAAGGGATCTCGGCTCTTTCCTCATTGAATAAGGTGCAGGGTATATCATATATACCGCTGTGCAAAGCAAAACTCTAAAAGCAATCAAAAGACAAACTGAGTTTTGCAGCATCTGCCAGTTTCGCTAAAGAGGTCACTCCCGGTGAAGGGATCTCGGCTCTTTCCTCATTGAATAAGGTGCAGGGTATATCATATATACCACTATGCAAAGCAAAATTATAGCTACCATTTTTATAAAGTTTTGATTCTACAACATCTTTTAGGTTTCTTTTCTTTTTATTAATCTCATTAATAAAAAATCCCATCAGCTTATGCTTCCTAAGCATCACAGATAAATACGACGTACACTTATGCCTTCCGCATTCGCCTCGATGCTCCCTCGTGCACCGTTAGGTTAGGTAACTAACGACAGAGCAGGGCAGGGCTAGTGCGGGTGTAAAACATAAGTAACGTCTATATAATATATCATATATACTATATACTGTATCCATCACAACATATCAAATGATCACATCACAGATATCGCAGCAGAAACATAGATATAATATGGGATATACTAGGACGTCCGTATTTAGTATTTAGCCAACAATGGAAAATACGGATTCCACAGTCGCGATGAATAGCCAAGCCCACACCCTGGACCCCTACAAGAGCGGCAAGTGACCCTACCAATTTTGGAGTTTAGGAGACCCGGTCTTGACTCCTCGAGATGGCCTCCCACTGAACCCCAGAACCCGGTCACCTGTGCTCCCCTCCTTGGGTCCATCCTAATGCAGAAAAGTAAATAATATACAACACTGGTGGTATCAACCTCAACCCGGAAGTGCCCCAAATAAAAGAATATTACATTACATTTGAATTTACATGAATGAAAATATAAAACTCTCATCTCACATAAAACCCCCGGCTATTCAATCGCGACAATCCTGCACATCATATCTCAGCAATACATAATATCTCATATCATCAACGTAAGTAAGTATGCATACACCGATCGTCATCGATGTATAGCAACGACAATCGGCAATACCACTACATACTACACTTACGGTCACAGAAATGAAAGTGTAAAACTACAATATTTGGAATCCACAATCACTTTAGACATCGTAAATCCGAAATATCACATACTTCGCATTTCATGCCTAACTCTATGAATTCTACATATTGTATCACATTCCAGATAAATAGACAGTATTAAACTTTTTGAACAGATAATCAAATACCCAAAATTTCCTAAAGTGCTCAACACTTGAGCGGAGTTCAAATAATTCCAGAATATGTCACAGTACCAGTGATCCAGCCGTAGAAGGGTCAAGCCAACGCCTCACATGTGGCACGCCGTACTGTCCCAAACCCGAAGGTTCAAAAGGTAGTTCAAGACGGTCACATAATCGAGTTAAGGTTTGTTGTCTTCTAGAGGGTCCACCGTGTTACTTGCACATTTTCCGAAAGATTTAAACCCAATAAAAATTCAACACTTGAAAGTTTTTCGTGCCAGGAAAAAATGAGTTAATGATATCCGTTCGAACATTTTAACAGTTTCTAAATATCCGGAAATAAAAGCGAATTTAAATATTCCGATCGAATCTACGATTACAAAATAAACCCCAAAATACTCAACACTTGAGTCAGAATAAAAATACCCATAAAATATAGATCACAGAAATATAAATTACTGTGTAAAAACAAATACCAATCTCCCCTGTACGGCTGCGGATCCGCGGCACAAGCATGGTACGGCCGCGGTTCCGCGGCGGTTTGGAAGCATTTAGTGCTCATTTTTCACCACAATTCTTATATTTCCCTGATGATTTTTTAGGTATTTTTAATTCAAAAAAATCACAGTTTTTGAAAAATATCCAGAGAGGGGGTTAACTTTGTCGGTTCGGGTTCGATCGGAGTTTTAACTTCGTAAACACGTCGCCTAATGCTCTAGCTAGGCTCTGATACCACTGAAGGGTTCCTAGGCACTCTTGTGAAGGTTCATAAGGCATCAAACATGCCCGAATAATATTTTAGAAGTGCCGAACAACCCAAAGCCGGGATCTTTGCTAGATTATTAGGGTTTAACATGCAAGATAACATCTTTAAACTTAAGTGTGAGGGATTACAACCTTTGTAGTCCGCTCCTTCGCTTCACAAGCTCCGAGTAGAAGTCCCTTTACCGCAATCCATGATCTCCCGGACTCAAGAGAGGCTCCACTACTCGAACGATCCATGCTAGCTTGAAGTGTTCCGCTTCTCCGATGATCTACGTCGAAGTTGCTATAACCCAAGCTCTCTCACTCTAATGAGGTGAACACCCTAATCTAATGGGCTAGATTAGATGAGGATGATGGAGTAGTATTTATGCTCTCTTTTTATATCAATTTCTCACGAGAAATCATCACAAAAGGAATTTCTAGTGAACTCACTCTCAAACTCAAGAGAGAAGAAGATGAAGAAATATGAGATAATTCCTTTTGTGATGAATAGTAGATAAGAATATATGATTGATATGGAACCATGGTCAAGGATGATAGGCTTAACCTTTATAGAGAATAAACTAGAGCTAGGGTTTGGTTAGGTTAAGGATAAGTATCAACCATAATATCTTAACCAAGACAAAAAGGAAACCCTTCTAGAATAATCAAGAAAGAGCTAACCCTAATCAAACCCTAATCTCTTTTTATCATCCTTAAACATGTTTCATAATAAATCATATCATGTCACAATAATATATATCACATATATATTATATATTTGCAACAAAAGAAAATAATACAATTAACATATATCGCATATATATCAATGTATTAATCCGGTGAGAAAATGAAATAATAAAGCGAGCCAATATTAGATAATGTAATACAATATATCATATATATCATTATACATTAAATCATCAAATCAACACTTGATCCGACGATCCGGCTATATCGAATATAACCGACTAATATATCATGTACCGATTCATCGAATCAACATTTGATCCGATGACCCGGTTCATATCTAAATATCGCGAGAATATAATACGGTATCTCATATCGCATTATCCTTAGTCCTGCACATATCTCATATGTGCCTCTACTCCATTTTGCCTGAGCCAAGAAACCTCTGTGTAGGACTCTAAAGAATCGTCAATACGCCGGTAGCAGATGATGATCATATCAAACGCCCAAAAGATGCAAGCGGTCAGCTAAACGTAACAGCCACCCAGGTATTGAGTGATCAGAAGATCAACAAGTTAGCCTGTCCATTCTCCTATGAATCCAATCAGTAACACTCCCGTACAGTCCGGTCTATTCGTCTGATATGTCGCATATCAAGTCTAGGGGTGGTATACGTCAGACCCCAGTAACCGATAAGTCGTGTCGATGTGAGGCTCATAACAGGTCGAGAAACTACTGGTAACACTTACCAGTATATCTTTATATCAGCCCTGGCCAGGGACTTCCAGTTATAGCTAATCGAACACAGCAAAACATCAACTCCCTATACCGGGAGAGACGAATCCCCTCCTATCGCTCATTGCCTCCATGTGATTCGGGACTGTACCCAAAAGCCACCGTTTTGCACACCCTCTTGGACGTGATAAGGTGGAAATCAAAGCATAGTGGGAATCATACAAGACTCTATGACGATCTTGGGGCTACAGACTACCCTATACCAGTGTCACCGGAGAACTGCCATCTGACGTGTGGTATATCACCATCTGGGAGTTCTCGGCGAGTCCGTCCAGTGTACCCAGTCTCCACTGAGCACCCGTACACCATCCTTGATGTCAAACACCGATGGATATGGGATCATCCATCGCCCAACATATGGGTCAAGATGCATATACGCTAGTCTACTCTGGTGTATCGATGCCCTGTCTCGATATACCCTCGACTAGGAACAGTTATAGGATGTACTCATCGACTACCGTGGCCCCACTAGTATGATCTCATCATAATCCCAGTAGTCGAGTACAGATCCTATGGGCTTTATCAACATGTGAGAGAAAGACAGTAAACCAATACAAGTCAACATGTTAAGATAAAGTGAAACCAAATAGCATACTATCATGACGAGCAAGAAAGTCATCTCTGTATATATCCAAGCATCCATCATAATATACATCATATGTACAACAATGGCCTCTAGGGTATATACATAATTAACAGTTACACTGTGGTTGTCACACAGTTGTTTCTCCATATAGGATATGGAGATTATATCTGACATTCTGGTTACTATATCTATGGTTTTAGATCTAGATTTGGGTAGTTTCCCAATCTGGATACTTAGACAGTATTTTAAAGGTGTTTTTGAATGGACGACTCCTGGCATGGTGGTGTACCTGCAGGTGATAGAGTCACCATCTCTAAACGTGTCTTACAGACTAAAGGGGGGAGGGATGTGCATGATTGGCATATCACTTGCTTAGGCAATTGAGTCAATCATGAGATGTCAAGTACCACACCAGATGTTGTTTTTTTCACTTGGTACAATAAGTTGATTTATTAATCCAATCCCGGAGAAACGTTCGGAAGCAGTTTATGAACATAAGTAGATGTTCTAGGGATATGGTAATGACAGCCTCCTTCGGGAGACGGTTATCATTCCAGGCTTCGAAGGTGACCTGGATGACAGAGTGACTGTCAGAGTTATAGTTTTTCCTCTTTTGAGGGATGGTAGTTTGGACAGGTGGTCCAAGCGGATACTGAGGGAGGCATGGTGCAGGATATTGATTAAATTCAGTTGACGAAACAATCTAAGAAGTTTACTGGATTTGGAGTTCATTTGTGAACTGGGTCCTATCAGATATCCAGACATATTCTAAGACAGGTATTACTCATTTCGGGAGATGGATTTCTCCGCGAACTTGAGATAAAGATAGAGACATAGAAAGAAATATTGGAGCGGATCCACTGACTGAGGCTATTTCTCGAACGCAATAGTTTTACAAACGAACTTTGTGAAACTGATTAGTAGAGAAGTTGGGTGTTCGGTATCACACAGGCTGTGAAAATGCGACACCGTAATAATTAGCCTTAAGTGCAAGTGGGATATTATTGGCTATAGTGCCCTCAAGTCAATTATTGGATCCCAGGCACGTGATTGCAATGATTGAGGGAGGACCTATACCGGTAGAACAGTCTTACTCGAGATGATAGTATGCTATCTGGTTTGTCTTTATCATCGTGTACATGTTTCAGGTGACATTACAGATCACTATTACATGTTGATAGAGCCTATAGGATTCTTGCTTGACTACCAGCAGTATGATGACGATCATATACGTGAGAGTAGGGTGGTCTATAAGCACATCCTTAAAGTGTCCCTAGTCATGGGAGTTTCGAGACTGGGCATCGATACTTCAAGAGTAGACTAGTGTATATTGATTGAGACCCCGACGAGGGGCGGTGGCCGGTCTCATAAGCCATTGGTGTTAGTTGGTTCACCTAAGATGTATAGAGGTGCTCATTGGGTTATGAGTATACCGGACGGACTCGCCGGGAACATGCTAGTTGGTATTATACCTATTGTCAGATAGCAGTTCCCTGGTAACATGTGTACAGGTTCGTCTATCGACCTGAGATCGTCATTTGTCTCGTGTGAGTTCCTACTGTGCTTTGATTACTACCCTACCACGGCTCAAAGGAGTCGTGCAAACATGTTTTAGTTGGGTACAGTCTCGAGCCATATGGAGGCAGTGAGTGGATCGTCAGGGGATTCGTCTCTCCTGGTATTGGGGGTTGATGTCGCGGTGTGCACGGGTGGCCATCACCAGAAATTCTCGGCCGGGGTAGATGAGAAACTACCGATCTAGGATCGGTAGTTTCTCAATTGGTGATAGGTTTCATGCCGACACTAAATGTCAAGTTATTAGGGGTCTGACTTTATCCACCCCTTAGACTCGATATGCGATACCCATAGATGAACGGACCGTACTGTACGTTTATTGTGTAAGTGCACGGCGGCGCCCCGGCCGTCAATCCGAGGCCAAAATGCGGAAACGATACTTTTACAAAACTTTAAAACCGGCACCACCGCGCACTAAAATCCCGGATCGGGCCATTAATCTACTCCTAGCTAACTAGAGAACGGGTAGAGAGATATACCGAGCGATCCGTGTCCTTCGGTCTTCTCGTCGTCGTCCCGATCTCCCCGCGGAATCTCCGGTCTTCATCTCCTCGTCGGGAGGGCACCACATCGCCGGGTTCTTTTACATGCTCCCACCTTTAGACCGAGGCAACTCGGGCACGAAGTTGGCGAGTCGACGTGTCCAAGAATGCTGTAGGATAGTGTATAGAGGTTTGTCTCTTAGGGTTACTCGAAGTTGCCCTTTGGTGGAGGAATGAGATATATACTTTTTGGAGTTGGAGCAATGGGATTTTTGTGAAGCCAAAAGATCAAAAATCCCACCTCAAAAATTTAGGACAGCCCCCCTCTTGTTGTGGCCGACCATGATAAGGAATGAGATGGGGGAAGTGAGCAATAATCAAGAAAGAGAAAGTAGATGAGTGATGATGAGAAATCCAATGATCACAACCTACTCCCATCATATCACCAAAGGTCAAACAATCATGAACCATGGAGTCAATGGAAGCTACACCCATCATGAAAACCATCATGAAGCAACAATATACAAAGACCACCCTCCACAATGCTAATTTGCACATTTGCAAATAAGCCCTCCTCCACCAATTTTCAGTCAAGGAAAGAAACAAAGGAAAATAGCCGAAACGGAATGCAAACTGGCAACTTCAGAAAACTGATCCCGTAATAAATTACAGGAAAACCCCGCGACTGTATATACATACCCGCATTTGTATTTTGACCGAATACAAATGCAATGAGACAAAATCTACACTGTACAATACTAGGATCCGGCTTAAACCAAAGCCCGCTAGTATTATCCGTCCGATCATGATCCGTGCAATACCGCACGTATATGATCGAACCCTGCCATATCTCCATACGGCCTCTACAGCGTTTCGCCCGAAACTTGAGAAACTGGTATGTGGGGGACTCTAAAGACTCGTCAATACTTTGGTTGTGGATTTAACCACTAGCACGTCAGAGGTATTAGCCATACGTAACGAGCTACCGGGTATTGACCAAAAGGGACGTCGATGAGCGAACTCATCCCGACACCTTAATGAGCCTGTCAGTGACAATATCCGTACAGTCCGGTCCGTTCGTCTATGAGCATCGCATGGCGGGCCTAGGGGGTTGGTAAAAGTCAGACCCCCAAAAGCGGTACAAGTCGTGTCGGAGTGTAGCCCAGAACACCCTGAGATACTACTGGAATACCTACCAGTAAATCTCCTGTCTTGGACAAGTATTTCGTGTAATGGCTCTCCTAGACACAGCGCGACCTCACCCTCAATACCGGGAGAGACGAACCCCTGCAGATCCGCTCACTGCCTCTATGTGGCTCGGGACTGTACCCAACTAAAACCTGTTTGCACGTCTCCTTTGAGCGTGGTAGGGTAGTAATCAAAGTACAGTGGGAACTCACACGAGACAAATGACGATCTCAGGTCTATGAACTAACCTATACACATGTCACCAGGGAACTGCTATCTGACGTCAGGTATAAGACCAACTAGCATGTTCCCGACGAGTCCTGTCCGGTGTACTCATAACCCAATGAGCACCTGAATACATCTTATGTGAACCAACTGACACCAGTGGCTTGTGAGATTGGCCATCGCCCCTCGTCGGGGTCTCGACTGTATACACTAGTCTACTATGGAGTATCGATGCCCTATCTCGAAACTCCCACGACTAGGGACCTTTTAAGGATGTGCTTATATATTACCAGCTCCCACGTATATGATCGCCCTCATACTGCTGGCAGTCAAGCAAGAATCCTAGGGGCTCTATCAACGTGTAATAGCGACCTGTAAGGTCACCTAAAGCAGTACACGATGATAAAGATAAACCAGATAGCATACTATCATCTTGAGTAAGACTGTCCTACCGGTATAGGTCCTGCCTCAATCATTGCAATCACGTGCCTGTGATCCAATAATTGACTTTGAGGGCACTATATCCAACAATCTCCCACTTGCACTCAAGGCTAATTATTGCGATGTCGCATACTTACAGCCCGTGTGATACCGAACACCCAACTCCTCTACTAGTCAGTCTCACAAAGCTCGTTCGCGAAACTATTGCGTTTGAGGAATAGCCTCAGTGAGTGGATCCGCTTTGATGTTTTTTTCTATGTCTCTCTTTATCTCAAGTTCGCGGAGAAACACATCTCCCAAAATGAGCAATACCTGTCTTAGAATGTGTCTGGATATCTGATGGGATCTAGCTCATAAATGAACTCCAAATCCAAACTTCTTAGACTGTATCGTCAACTGAACTTAATCAGTATCCTGCGCTATGCCTCCCTCAGTATCCTCCTGGACCACCTGTCCATAATACCGCCCCTCGTCAGAGGAAAAACTATAACTCTGACAGTCACTCTGCCATCCAGGTCACCTTGGAAGCCTAGAATGATAACCGTCTCCTGAATGAGGCTGATGTTATTATATCCCTAGAACATCCACTTATGTTCTAAAGCTGCTTCCTAATGTTTCTCCAGGATTGGATTAATATCAACTTATTGCATCTGCTGCAAAAACAACATCTGGTGTGGTACTTGACATCTCATGATTGACTCAATTTCCTAAGCAAGTGATCTGCCAATCATGCACATCCCTCTCCCCTTTAGTCTGCAAGACACCTTTAGAGAGGGTGACTCCATCACCTGCAGGTATACTACCGTGCCAGGAGTCTTCCATTCTAAAATACCTTTAGAATACTGTCTAAGTACCCTGATTGGGACATTTCCCAAATCTAGATCTAAAACCATAGATCTAGTAACCAGAATGTCTGATATAATACCCAATTCCTATATGGAGAAACCACTGTGTGACAACCAAAGTATAACCGATCATAGTATATGAATATTACTTCCTACTCTGTATATGTCATCCAAATATCAGGACATTACACCCTACTACCTTCTTAACAGATCCATCCCCTATTCTGATGAAGTCAAATCTATGACTGTCACATCAGAAATAGATGATCTATCTCCGCTTTTTCTGCTTTAGTCTATAAATAGACATAAGCCGCTTGTCCACCAATGCTTCCGCTGCTCCCACTGACTATGACAACCCTCTGGCAGAGTCATACAGACGTACACTTCTAAAGCTTGTTTAGAACGACGCTATACTCATCCTCCTGCCGGGTCTCATAGTCTGGAACAACAACAATTGCAAGTCTGGGTAAACAAGAACCTCCCTGTCACCGTCCTTGAGACTACCGGAGTACCTCTCGGGTGCCTGAGGTTACTCACCGTATCTGCGGAGTGGCCAATGGAATGTCAAACCAGATTGAATCTTTAGGTTCTTATGAAATCTTCAGTAATCGTTTGCGGTTCTGGAATCACTTCCAGTTCTACCATACTCCCACTACTGTTTTCTGAAAAAAATCCATTTTACTTAAAACTGTGGCGAGTCTAGAACAATATCACTATTGATCTTCCAGATGGCAGAAAGTCAACCCTCGTCATAGCCTGGGTCAACCCACAAACAACCATTACAGAAACGTGCCTTGAGTTATCCAGAGTCTGGTTTTAAGTATAAGCCGGACAACTCCCCGTACCTTAACAATGTTAAGATATGAACTGTTCTGTATCCAATACAGAAACAGAGGCACTGATTTAATTGACCCAGATTCAAATCATGCAACTGTCTCCAGTGCATGTCAACTAAATGGAAGGAGGCCGATCAGCGTTACTCAACTTAGGAATGCTTCCAATTATGAGTAACCTGAAAGAAAAGCAAGTTCTTTTAATCATTACTATCAACTGAATACCATACACAAGTATCTACATCTTCGATCACCTTGAAGAATCCTGATACTTACAATACCTGGTTTTCTACTTTATTCATATACCTATAACTTCTCAAAATTCGAACCCTGTGTTTCTACGAAACACCTGTCTAAAAACTAGAGAAGTCATAAGTAAACCGAATATAGTACGAGAACCAACCCCTCTGTCCTCATGGACGCTGGACAACATACAATACTCTGTATAAGTCTCTTAAGTCTAATAACTCATTCCCTGTGTGTCGTAGGTTGAAAACTGTACTTATGGTTAAGAAGAATTACACCGCTGTTTAATACTCCTTACCTAACCATCCACTGATATAGGTAAATGTCATAGACATAATTTCAAAAAGGTATATCTCACTCTATTAAAATAGACGTACAGATATATCAATTTGAAATTGGTGCATAACAGCGGATATTCAAAACCAAATATTTGCCGTCTGGCAAACAACCCGGGTGGTTTTCTCAAATATCACCAATTACAACGAATTCCAATATAATGAGGACAATCACCTAATTCCCAATAACTTACTCCCACTCATCATCTGTAAAACCATACAGATGTGAGAATCAAACCTGGTAAATACATACCCTAGAGCAAGGACTAATTGGGAAATCAGTTTTCTTTTAACAGTACACAGTGAAACTGAAACATTGAAATGTTTCGTAGGGGTATCTGGGTATTCCTAGTAATGCCTCTTCCATTATCCGGATTCACAACTGTAACCGTATATTTCTTTGCCATCTCTCCAAATCCCTTCATATGTCTTTAGTCATTACCTTTTGTACACCTTCTTAGGCTAAATGGTTTTCTTCCTTCCCTACCGTTCGGCACCAGCCTATGGTTTGGAAGAAGACTATCCAATAAGCATAATGGGTGTACTGTCCTAATCCTAGGAGCACTCGCAATGCGAGAGAAGGTGAAGATAAAAGTCAACTGAATAAACCTTATTCCTATTTCTCCTGAATCAGAATCCATCCCCGAATTGGAACAAGTTCCTTTCGAGTTCGTATATAACCATACGATGGAGTGTCCAATAAACTGTGGATCTTCGTAGTGATACGGAGTGTTCTGGAGAAATACAAAGGTGATTTAGGATTGGCGAAGAAATACTTGGTTTGGTCGTGAATAGCAGTCGCAATTTACTTTGCCCTCTTACTAATCCCTTGATATGTCTTTACTTAATACCTTCTGTACACCATCGTTATACTAATTGGTTTTCTTCATTCCCCACCGTTCGGCACCAGCCTAAGCTTTGGAAGAAGACTATCCAATTTGCGTAATAGGTGTACTATCTCCTAAACCAAGGAGTACTCGCAACCTGAGAGAAGGTAAAAGGAAAAGACAACTGAATAGTCCTATTCGTTTTCTCCAGAACCAGAAACCATCCTCGAATAAATTCCTTCGAGTTTGTATATAACCATACGATGGTTTTATTCAATGGAAGTGGACGTTCGTAGTAATACGGGGTGTCCTGGAGAAAAGGGTAAAAGTAGGAGTGGCAATGAGATATGCAACTCTGACAATCCAAAAGCTAGTGTTTAAGAAGGTTCAGTTAATCTTGGTCACTGAGCCATAGTCTTAGGGTTGGGTCATGGTCGCTGCCAAAGAGAGAGAGAAAAGAAACACTCAGCGTGCACTCTAACCTAGATCAGAATGGTTACCAAATTATCTAATCTGGAAACCTCCCACTGTAACGTCAAATTCTCCTCCAAACCTGAAAGAAGAATTAGTCGGGATCACCCGAGGAGTAAACCAACTCATCAGTGGGAATCGGGATCCAACTATCATCGCATGATAACGTGACGGAATCCGCTTACGTTATTATATTCCAGAAGGTATCCGCATATCTGGCATGTTTCAGTTTCTTTAGAAACTCCCGATGTGATTTTTGCCCCATGCTCTTATGACCTTGACGAAGGTCAACAAATCATAAGTCACATGTCAAGTTCTACCCGTCATTCTCCAGGTTGATTTGAACCCACCCGTACCTACCCTTGACTTTGGCCAACAAGGCAGTACGACTGTCCCAAACCAACACATCTATCTATGTAGCAGAAAGGTAACAAGCAGCTACCATTCACTATGCCTTGACGAAAGCCAATAAACATAGCATGAATACTACGTGCTACCCGTCTGAAATGACGGAGGGCTACGGATAGTTTTTGGCAAAAAACCTTTAACGTAATGAACTCGATATCGTTGAAGGAATCGGATAGCTTTTTATAAAAGTATAGTGACAAAAACCTTTGCTAAAGAGGTCACTCCCGGTGAAGGGATCTCGGCTCTTTCCCCGTAGAATGAGGTGCAGGATATTCCAACTGAATACCACGATGCAAAGCAAAAGGCAATCAGCTATAGTGAAGTTATTACCTTGACGCAAACTTCTGTCCAAAGGGTCACTCCCGGTAAAGGGATCTCGGCCCTTGCCTCGTCGACTGAGGTGCTGGATATTCATAACCGAATACCACTGTGCAAAACAAAAGACAACGTCCTTGCAATAACTGCTTTTTGAAAAATGTTCCAACAACATCAGAATAGGTTTTTTTAGCTTGCATTGATCTGAATCAACGTAGTCCCATCAATTGATCACACCAATAAAGAACAAAAATAATGATGTACGTATATGCCATCCGCATTCGCCACTGGGTCCCGTCATCACCCGTTAGGTTACTTAACTAACGACAAAGCGGGGACTGGACTAGCGCGGATGCAAAACATATACAACATCTACTAGTATATATATCAATATATAATATTCGCTCATGGCATGATAAAATGCAACATCACAGAAATGTAATAAGCATCACAGAACAATACAGATATCTGGGATCCCCGGGTTTCATAGAGCCGCTACTGAAACCCGACGTTCCCCTGGTCGTGTGGATAGCCTGTGCAATGAAATCCTAGACCCCTACGGGCGCGGCAAGTTACCTGCCAAAACCTGAAGCGAGGCATCCCTCTTCAGCAACGTGAATGGACCACCTATCACTTCACGGAATCCGGTAACAAGGGCACCCCTCCTTGGGTCAACCTATACCCCCTACGAGTGCGGCGAATAGCCCGCCAATTCTAGAGTGAAGCCCCCTCCGTCTCAAAGCCATGAGATGCGGGCCCGTTGCCATCTAGAACCCGGCTATCCGTGCACCCCACTGCGGGGTAATCCTAGTACAGAAAGTAAAATATACATACAACGGGTACACCGACCTCAGCCCGGTCGTGCCCCAAAAGAATAATATACAAACAGGCAGTGACGGCAGTTTACATGTCGGACGCTCGCCCCGCAATATCAAATGTACATATACAACCAAACTGTACTAACATTGCATCCAGGCGATCCACCATGACAGATCCGCAACATCACAACACAACACAGAACATCAACGTGAATGTCACGTTCGCAAATCCGTCTAAAAGGGCTATAGCAGTTAGACAGGATTTACCGATCAAATGACATTCACGGTCGCGGATATAATGTAAATACTGTGAACTAACATGTTTAAAATTTTCGATTGACTAAATTTACCGAAGTGGGCCCCAAGCACAACTGTAGCACTCAAAGAAAATCTGGGCCCAAACAGAGTATACCAAAAACCACATTTTCAACTCAGGAATCACTGCAAGAAATTTGGTGCAGTGACTTCACTGTTATGCGGCGGAACCGTGGCCAAAAGGGGGGTACGGCCGCGGTTCCGCGGCTACACAGTGAGTTTAGGCAACCAAATTTCAACAGTATTCACACAACACCCTGCACAAGTTTCTGAAATACACCAAATGATTATTTGAACACAGAACAGAATCGACAGAAACTGATGCACTGAAATTATGGTTTTTAGGAAATCCGTTCGATCGAACTTGTAAACACGTTAGAGCAAGCTAGACTAGGTTAATGGCGTGGCTCTGATACCAGTGTAAGTGCACGGCGGCGCCCTGGCCATCAATCCGAGGCCAAAATGCGGAAACGATACTTTTACAAAACTTTAAAACCGGCACCACCGCGCACTAAAATCCTGGATCGGGCCATTAACCTACTCCTAGCTAACTAAAGAACGGGTAGAGAGATATACCGAGCGATCCATGTCCTTCGGTCTTCTCGTCGTCGTCCCGATCTCCCCGCGGAATCTCCGGTCTTCATCTCCTCGTCAGGAGGGCACCACATCGCCGGGTTCTTTTACGGGCTCCCACCTCTGGACCGAGGCAACTCAGGAACGAACTTGGCGAGTTGACGTGTCCAAGAATGCTGTAGGATAGTGTAGAGAGGTTTGTCTCTTGGGGTTACTCGAAGTTGCCCTTTGGTGGAGGAATGAGATATATACTTTTTGGAGATGGAGCTATGGGATTTTTGTGAAGCCAAAAGATCAAAAATCCCACCTCAAAAATTTAGGACAGCCCCCCTCTTGTTGTGGTCGGCCATGATAAGGAATGAGATGGGGGAAGTGAGCAATAATCAAGAAAGAGAAAGTGGATGAGTGATGATGAGGAATCCAATGATCACAACCTACTCCCATCATATCACCAAAGGTCAAACAATCATGAAACATGGAGTCAATGGAAGCTACACCCATCATGAAAACCATCATGAAGCAACAATATACAAAGACCACCCTCCACAATGCTAATTTGCACATTTGCAAATAAGCCCTCCTCCACCAATTTTCAGCCAAGGAAAGAAACAAAGGAAAATGGCCGAAACGGAATGCAAACTGGCAACTTCAGAAAACTGATCCCGTAATAAATTACAAGAAAACCCCGCGACTGTATATACATACCCGCATTTGTATTTTGACCGAATACAAATGCAATGAGACAAAATCTACACTGTACACTACTAGGATCCGGCTTAAACCAAAGCCCGCTAGTATTATCCGTCCGATCATGATCCGTGCAATACCGCACGTATATGATCGAACCCTGCCATATCTCCATACGGCCTCTACAGCGTTTTGCCCGAAACTTGAGAAACTGGTCTGTGGGGGACTCTAAAGACTCGTCAATACTTTGGTTGTGAATTTAACCACTAGCACGTCAGAGGTATTAGCCATACGTAACGGGCTACTAGGTATTGACCAAAAAGGACGTCGATGAGCGAACTCATCCTGATACCTTACTGAGCCTGTCAGTGACAATATCCGTACAGTCCGGTCCGTTCGTCTATGAGCATCGCATGGCGGGCCTAGGGGGTTGGTAAAAGTCAGACCCCCAAAAGCGGTACAAGTCGTGTCGGAGTGTAGCCCAGAACACCCTGAGATACTACTGGAATACCTACCAGTAAATCTCCTGTCTTGGACAAGTATTTCGTGTAATGGCTCTCCTAGACACAGCGCGACCTCACCCTCAATACCGGGAGAGACGAACCCCTGCAGATCCGCTCACTGCCTCTATGTGGCTCGGGACTGTACCCAACTAAAACCTGTTTGCACGTCTCCTTTGAGCGTGGTAGGGTAGTAATCAAAGTACAGTGGGAACTCACACGAGACAAATGACGATCTCAGGTCTATGAACTAACCTGTACACATGTCACCAGGGAACTGCTATCTGACGTCAGGTATAAGACCAACTAGCATGTTCCCGGCGAGTCCTGTCCGGTGTACTCATAACCCAATGAGCACCTGAATACATCTTAGGTGAACCAACTGACACCAGTGGCTTGTGAGACCGGCCACCGCCCCTCTTCGGGGTCTCGACTGTATACACTAGTCTATTCTGTAGTATCGATGCCCTATCTCGAAACTCCCACGACTAGGGACCTTTTAAGGATGTGCTTATAGACTACCAGCTCCCACGTATATGATCGCCCTCATACTGCTGGCAGTCAATCAAGAATCCTAGGGGCTCTATCAACGTGTAATAGCGACCTGTAAGGTCACCTAAAACAGTACACGATGATAAAGATAAACCAGATAGCATACTATCATCTTGAGTAAGAATATCCTACCGGTATAGGTCCTCCCTCAATCATTGCAATCACGTGTCTGTGATCCAATAATTGACTTTGAGGGCACTATATCCAACATATTGTCATTGTCAGGCTCAGTAGGGTTTCAGGATGAGTTTGCTCGTTAGCCTCCCTTTCGCTCAATACCTGGGTAGCCGTTACGTACAGCTAGTGCCACTGACGTGCTTGTGGTTAAACCCACTGCCAGCGTATTTACGAGTCTTTAGAGTCCCACACAGAGGGTTTCCCTGATTCAGGCGAAACGTTATAGAGGCCGTATGGTTTTATGGCAGGGTTCGATCATATACATGCTCTTATGCACGGATCATGATCGGACGGATAATACTAGTGGGCTTTGGTTTAAGCCGGATCCTAGTATTATATTATTGGATTATTTTCGTCTCGTAGTATTCGTATTTAGTCGGAATACGGATGCGGGTATGTATATACGGATGAGAGGTATTCTTGTAATTCGTCACGAGTTTACTTTTGAGGTTGCCATTTCTTTTCTAGGATTAAACATTTGGTTTAATGTTTATTGAGGTGTAAAGTGTGAGTGCAAGTTTTGTTTTGGTGCATGGATCATTCATGTGACTCATGGTGTTGGGTCTTGTGTGATTCATGGTGCATTGATGGTTCTTGGTGTGTGATTGTGAGATATTTGAGAGGCAAATGGCAGATATTTTGTAGAGAGGGTTTTTCTTTTGTTGTGATAACATTATATCTCACAACTCACTCAAGAAAACAATAGAGAACATTTTTCTTTACTTGGCCTTTTTCTTGAGCTCACATTTTCTTCACCAATGGCAACTTCTTCAACCTCCACTCATACCCTCTCATAAGTTGAGAATCCTTGGGTGTTTTGAGATAAAGTATTCACACACTATCTCTATTTCATCTTGGGTATCTAGGCTAGCAAACTGGATGCCCGAGTTGCTTCAGTTTTGAAGCGGGAGCCCGTATTACTAATCCTCGATGTGGATCATCTTTGACGAGGGAGGCCGGAGATCGGACTTGATCAAGGAAGCCGCGAGGAGCTTGGGACAGAGGTCGATGACCGAAGGACACAGATCGATCGGTATAACCTCTCTAAACTCTTTTCGTAGAACTAGTATAGGGTTAATGGTATGACCCGTCGATTAGGATTCCGTTAGCGCCGGATTTTAAAAGTTTTTGTTTCGCGTTTCGCCACGGATTGATGGCCGAGGCGCTGCCATAACCCTACATATTTGATGTAGATTGGATCGTTGTGAAATGAAAAGCCCTGTGCATAATTGGATATTGTGTGATATGCATTTCTTTTCATTGATGTTGTAGCCAAAATGTATATTCTTTTATTTGGGGCGAGCGGTCGACATGTGACCATCGTTTCTGATTTCATGTATTATTATTTGTCGGGGCTCGATCAGGTTGCGATCGATGTCACTATTGTATTAATACAAGTATTAGGATTACCCCACGGAGAAGCGTACTAGCAGCCGGATTCTAGATCGCAGCGGGTGGCCATCTCAAGGAGCTGAGACCGGGCCACTCGATTCTAGGATTGGCAGGCTGCTTGCCGCGCTTGTAGGGGGTTAGGATAGACCCACGGAGGAGTTCTCTTATCATCGGATTCGAGAAAGTGCTGGGTTGCCCCATCATGGTGATGATGTCGGGTTGCCTCGTTTCTCGGGTTAACGGATGACTTGCCGCACTCGTAGGGGTCTGCTTTTGGCTACGCACTGGCTATTCACGCGAACGGGGTATTTCGTGCTTCGTTTATGGCTCGAACTAAACGCGGGATTTCTAGAAGATCCAACCATTCCAAACTCTGTGATGCTGTTTTCCGCTGTAATTTGATTATTTGCGTGTAATGATATATTTTTATATATGTGATATATATATATATATATATATATATATATATATATAGTGTGTGTGTGTGTGTGTAAATGCTATATACATTTTGCATCCGCGCTAGCCCTGTCTTCGCTCTGCCGTTAGTTAAGTAACCTAAGGGTGTATGACGGGGCCCCATGGCGAATGCGGATGGTGTATATGTGCATTATATATTTCTTTTTCATAATTTTCTGTAATGTTTGTGTGAGAAGGATAATACTAGATAATGAGATTATCTAAATGATGATATTGTATTAATTGCATTAATACAAAGTAAAATAAACCTATACGTTGTAGGAACCAACTTTTTATAAAGGGAAAATTTTAGTCAATTCTTTTGCTCTGCATAGAGGCATTCGGTTAGGAATGTCCCGCACCTCATTCGATGAGGAAAGAGACTTGATCCCGTTACTGGGAGTTCGCTATTGGGTAAAAGTTTGTGTTGTCAAATTTTTTTTGTAGTCATATTCTTTTGCTTTGCGTCGTGATATTCGATTATGAATATCCCGCACCTCATTCGATGAGGAAAAGAGTTTAGATCCCTTAACGTGTTAGGTTTACCTAGCACCCTATATAGAGTTTGGAAGCATCACATGTCACAAAGATCAAATTTTTATGGTGCTAAGTAAGCATACAAAGGATCTATCCTAGAAAATTAGGGTTTCTAAACATTAAAGGCAACAAAGACTAGGGTTTCGAGAGTACAACCTTTGTAGCTCCCTTCGCTAGACTCTTTGGCCTCTTGAGTGTTGGAGGAAGGTTCTCTTGAAGTCTCCTAGTGTCCACAGCGATCCACCCGAAGCTCCTTTTTCCAAGCTATCGACTTCACTTTCCAAGAGAAGAAATGAAGACAACACTCTAAACAAGTGGGCTAAACTTGTGTAGAATGATGTTGTGGTGGCTTTTCTCACTTCAAAAACCTAACTTGATGAGTATATTGCTCACTACAAAAGTCTAGAGAGCAAATGGTGAAGGAGGAAGAAGATGATGGCTTTCTTTTAACAAGAGTAAAAAGATAACTCATGAAAGGAAAAATGAAAATATATGTATATATATTTATTCCTTCTCATCTCAAACCATGGTTAAATGTTTAAGATATTATTTAATTTGAGTTAAAACACAAAGACAAGGTTAACTCATGGTTAGGAGTAGGTGACCATGGTTATGTTTAAAAAAAGTGTAGAAACTAAGCATGAATTATCCTTTTCTTTATATCTTTTGTTTTAACAAAAAATTAAATAATAATCCATATATTTAACCATGGTGTGAGTCTTATATTGCCATCATATTCAATGTGAAATCAACCATGAAGGATGATGTATGTATGTATGTATGTATGTATGCACATCCATATGTGCATGAATCTAAAAAGAAAGAAAGCATACATCCATGCATACATCCATCATGCACAAGAAAAGGTTTCAAGTGAGAAAACTAATGGTTAAATGATAAATCAACACTTGATTTATCAATCCGGCCATATCACATATGACCCCACCAAAAACAAGCCGCCCGATCAATATACGGTATCCTATACACGCATTTTAATCGGGTCCATGCGCATATCGCATACGCGCACCACAACGTTTCGCCTGGACTAGGTAACTCCTTTGTGGGACTCTAAGGCTCGTCAATACGCCGGCAATGGGTGATGATCATATCAAGCACCCCCAAGCCGCAAGCGGTCAGCTAAACGTAACGGCCTCCCGGGTATTGAGCGATCAGAAGAAAACAAGTGAACCTGCTACAACTCCCGTCGAGCCAACCGGCAACACTACCGTACAGTCCGGTCTCTTCATCAGATATGCTGCATATCGAGCCTAGGGATGGTCACGTCGACCCCAATAACTCAATAAGTCATGCCGGTGAATGGTCTATAACAGATCGAGAAACTACTGATAACACTTATCAGCAAATCTCAGCAGCCCTGGCCAGGGACTTACTGATATAACCAGTCGGGCACAGCACAGCATCAACTCCCAATACCGGGAGAGACGAAACCCCTCCTATTGCTCATCGCCTTCGTGTGTCTCGGGACTGTACCCAACGGCCACCTGTTTGCACGACTCAGTAGAGCCGTGGTAGGGTGGCAATCAAAGTACAGTGGGAGAACACACAAGACTCTATGACGATCTCGGGTTTACAGACTAACCTGTACCAGTGTCACCTGAGAACTTCTATCCGACGATAGATATAATTCCATATAAGAGTTCTCGGTGAGTCCGTCCAGTGTACCCAGTCACCACTGAGCACCTGTATATGATCTTGATGTCAAACATCGATGAACGTGGGAACATTCATCGCCCATCGTATGGGTCTAGTATCATATACGCTAGTCTACTCTAGTATATCAATGCCCCGTCTCGATATACCTACGACTAGGGACTTTCCAGGATATGCTTGTAGACTACAGATGTCCCACTAGTATGATCTCCATCATAATAACAGTAGTCAAGCCGATATCCTCAGGACTTTATCAGCATGTATGAATGAATAAAAACATGATCAAATCAACATGTCAGATAAAGAAGAACCAGATAGCATACTATCATGTCGAGCAAGAATGTATACTGAATATATATACATGTACAAATACATCCACTATCATATAATGGCCTCTAGGGCATAGATATATCCAACAATCTCCCACTTGCACTAAGGCCAGTTATTGGCGTATCTCATACCCAACATCTCAAAAAGTCGCTCATGCTGCGGCTGAGGGAGGGCCTTGGTGAATGGATCCGCGGCGTTATTCTTTATGTCTACTCTCCTAATCTCGATCTCGCGGCGATCTACAATCTCCCGGATCAAATGAAAATGCCTCAGGATGTGTCTGGACCGCTGATGGGATCTGGGCTCCTTGGCTAACGCCATAGCCCTATTATTATCACAATACGAAGGTATTGGATCAATAATTGTTGGAACTACTCCTAGCTCCGAGACGAACTTCTTCATCCAGACGGCTTCTTTGGCGGCATCATTCGCAGCAATGTACTCAGCTTCCATCGTAGAGTCTGCAACGGTATCCTGTTTGGAACTCTTCCAACTTACCGCCCCTCCATTGAGGGTAAATACAAACCCAGAGATAGATTTGCTGTCGTCCTTATCGCTCTGGAAGCTCGAATCGGTAAAGGCCTCCATTTGGAGATCTCCATTACCATACACCAAGAACAATTCTTTAGTCCTTCGTAAGTACTTAAGAATGTTCTTCACAGCTGTCCAGTGATTCTCCCCTGGGTTGATTGATACCTGCTTACAACACTAAGTGCATAAGCTACATCTGGGCGTGTACATAACATCACATACATTATAGATCCTACTGCTGAAGCATAGGGTATAACACTCATGCGAGCTCTCTCTTCATCGGTCTTTGGGCAAGAATCCTTGGAGAGAGTGACCCCATGGCAAGCGGGTAAGGCACCCTGCTTGGTGTCTTCCATACTAAACCTTTTTAGGACGGTGTTAATATACCTGGTTTGGGACAATCCTAATAACCTTTTGGATCTATCCCTATAGATCCTTATGCCCAGAATGTATGTGGCATCACCCAGGTCCTTCATGGAGAACCTTAATGATAAAAAAGATTTGACCGACTGTAGCATAGGAATATCATTTCCTATCAGAAGAATGTCGTCCACGTACAATACGAGGAATGTGACAGCTCTCCCTACAGCCTTCTTATAAACACAAGGTTCATCTGGATTTTGATGAAATCAAACTCTTTGATGACATCATCAAAACAGATGTTCCAACTCCGTGATGCCTGCTTTAACCCATATATGGATTTAAGCAATTTACATGCTTTCCCGCTGCTCCCACTGTCAATGAAGCCCTCTGGCTGATCCATATAAACGCATTCTTCTAAATTTCCATTTAGAAATGCGGTTTTAACATCCATCTGCCAGATTTCAAAGTCGTAGTGAGCAGCAATAGCAAGTAGGATCCGAGTGGATTTAAGCATGGCCACGGGAGAAAAAGTCTCGTCATAGTCCAAATCTGGTCTTTGACGAAAACCCTTCGCCACAAGTCTTGCTTTATAGGTCTCCACCTGCCCATCTACACCAATCTTTCTTTTAAAGATCCATTTGCACCCCACAGGTTGTAGGGTTCCTAGGCACCCTAATGAGGTCTCACAAGGCATCAACCATGCCAATTTCAAATTTAAACGGTGCCGAGAAACCCTAGAACGGATCGTTGGCTAGATTTCTAGGCGAAAAAGCAACTAGTAAACTACTTTACTAAGAGAAACGGAAATACAACCTTTGTAGATCCGGTGCTCCACCTCCATAGCTCCGCAACGAAGTCCCTTTGCTGTCCAAATGAATTCCCGGGCTCTAGCGTCGGCTTCGTCGGAGAAATGGCGAGCTAGGTCGTCGATGTCCATGCCGAAGATGATCTACGTCGAGGCATCGCTAAATCAAGCTCCACCTTCACCAAGTCATGAAAACTTGTGAAGGAAACACACTCTACTACTTGGCAAGAGGTAGAGGATGAAGAAATAGGAAGTGGGTAGACTTTAGAATTGGATTTCTCACTCATTTCCATCAATCACCATTGATGGAGCTTGCTTTCTTCAAGTAAAAAAAAAAGAAGAAGAAGAATTATGTTATGATAAGTTAATTAAAAAGGAAAAGAATAATCAATCCTTATCATAACATGACCATAGTTAAGTGTAGAGAACTAATCATGGTTTAATGCAATGGTTAGGGTTAAGCTAAAAACAAAATGGTCATCAAGTCAAAGCATTCATGAAGCTTTATGAATGAACAAAAGAAATGCCACCATTTTATCATTTCATTTCCTTTTTCCAATAAGAAAAAGATTAATAAATAAATGAATAAAATGAATAAGCAAATAGTAAACCCTAACCATTCCATTAACCAAGGTTTAATTCTATACACTTAATTAAAAAGGCATGTATCATCAAACATGATACAAGCATGTGCACAAAATCATATCGCATATGCAATGCGCACACCCGAGCGAGAAAATCCATTTAAAGTGAACCGATACTAGTTAATGCAAAGTAATATATCAAATATATAATTATGCATTAAATCATTAAATCAACACTTGATTTAACGATCCGGTCGTATCGCATATAACCGACTAGTATCATTAGTAACAACTTATCGAATCAACACTTGATCCGATAACCCGGCTATATCGCATATAACCGATCAATGTCACATCGCGAGAATCGAATACAGTATCACATACTGGTATTATTCTCGGTCCCGCACATATCTCATATGCGCTCCTATTTCATTTCGCTTGAGCAAGGAAACCTCTGTGTAGGACTCTAAAGACTCGTCAATACGCCGGCAGCAGATGATGATCATATCAAACACCCACAAGCCGCAAGCGGTCTACTAAACGTAACGGCCACCCGGGTATTGAGCGATCAGAAGATCGACGAGCAAGCCCGCTCACACTCCTGTGAATCCAACCAGTAACACTTACCGTACAGTCCGGTCTGATCGTCTGATATGTCGCATATCTCTCCTAGGGGTGGTAAACGTCAGACCCCAATAGCTCGATAAGTCGTGTCGATATGAGGTCTATAACAATTTGAGAAACTACTGGTAACACTTACCAGTAAATCTCAGCAACCCTGGTCAGGGATTTCCTGTTATAGCCAATCAAACACAGCGCAACATCAACTCCCTATACCGGGAGAGACGAATCCCCTCCTATCGCTCATTGCCTCCATGTGACTCGGGACTGTACCCAAAAACCACCGTTTTGCACGCCCTCTTGGACGTGGTAAGAGGGAAATCAAAGCACAGTGGGAACCACACAAGACTCTATGACGATCTCGGATCAACAGACAACTCTGTACCAGTGTCACCAGAGAACTGCCATCTGACGTAAGGTATAATACCATCTGGGAGTTCTCGGCGAGTCCGTCCAGTGTACCCAGTCTCCACTGAGCACCCGTATATCATCTCTGATGTCAAACACCAATGGATATGGGATCATCCATCGCCCATCTGTATGGGTCGAGAAGGTATACGCTAGTCTACTCTGGTATATCGATGCCCCGTCTCGATACACCCACGACTAGGGACTTTGAAGGATGTACTTATGGACTACCATGTCCCCACTAGTATGATCCGCATCACAGTCCAGGTAGTCAGGTACACATCCTAAGGGCTTTACCAACATGTAACAGAGAGACAATCAGTATACACGTTAAGGTAAAGAGCAACCAGATAGCATACTATCATGTCGAGCAAGAAAGTCCTCCCTATATATGTCCCAGCATCCACTACAATATACATCCTATGTATAGTAATGGCCTCTAGGGCATACATATAACTAACAATCTCCCACTTGCACTAGGGCCATCTGATAGCAGTGGTTGTAGTATCTCATACTCAACCATCCCTTAAAAATCTCTCTCTGGGAACAGGCCTTTGTGAGTGGATCCGCTGTGTTGTCCTCTGAGTCTATTCTCCTGACCTCGATCACCCTGGAGATCAACCATCTCCATGATCAGGTGATACTGCCTTAGAATATGTCTGGATCACTGATGGGACCTGCGTTCCTTGGCATAAGCCACAACTCCATTGTCACACAATGGGAGGAACATAGTTCATCTTATGAACCAATATACACCCAAACTGCCTCTTTGGTAGCATCTTAAGTAGCGATGTAACCAGCCTTTATCGTCTAGTATGTCACGGTATCTATAGTTTGGAACTCTTCCAACATACTGTCCCTTTACTTAGGGTAAAGACAATGCCTGTGACTGACACTCAGTCGTCTTTATCACTCTGGAACCTTTCCAGTGATTCTCCCCAGGATCGTTTGATACCATCTCACTACATCTAGTGAGTATCCTAACATCCAATTACATCTATCTCATAGATGAGAACTCAGAATTTAGGAGGTATCACTTTGATCCTATATGGAGAATCTTTGTGATAAGCGGAGATTGATCGAGCGTAGCATAAGAAACTCCTTTCTTATCAAGAGTATGTCATCCACGTACTCTACGAGGATCATCACCATACTCCCTACTACCCTTTTGTTTATACAAGGTTCATCTACCATTTTGATGATATCAAACTCTTTGACTACTTCATCAAAACAGATGTTCCAACTCCGCGATGCCTGCTTTATCCTATAAAGCATCTTGCACACGTTTCCGCTGCTCCCACTGTCTACGAAGCCCTCTGGCTGTGTACTTATAGACGCTCTCTTCCAAATCATCATTTAGAAAAGCAGTCAAGACACCCAACCACCAGATATCGTAGTCATGGTATGTAGCCGTGGCAAGTAGGATCTGGATGGACTTAAGCATAGATCCTTAGAAATGGTTTCAACATAATCCACACCTGGTCAATGATGCAAACCTTTAACAAGTCTAGCTTTGAAAGTCTCAACTTTTCCATCTACACCAAGTAATCTTCTCAAGATATACTTGCTCCTGATGAGGATTTAACCCTTCAGATATAGCAACCAAAGTCCATACTTTGTTGGTGTACATGGATTCCATCTCAGATCACTAAGCATCCAGCCATTCTTACAGAGTCTTACTCCTGATGGCCAGCTCGAAAATAGTTGGGTCATCATCTCATGATGCAATCCTCGCTCCCACTGTCATAGAGAAACCGAAGTTTCTCTCAGGTGGGTGAGGAACCCTACTAGATCGGCGGAGAGGCTGAGGTTCGTTGGAATATACTGAATCCTTTGGTTCTACCAAATCATCTGCTGTAGTTTGTATAGCTGGAACCTTTCCAGTTCTACATAACAGATCTTGCCTCGAGCTTGTCCGGATTTTGCTTTTAGACATAGGCTGGACAACCCCAAATCTCAACTAACTTGAGAGATGGGCTCTTCCCTTATCATATCAAATATGAAGTGGTAGGCAACTGATTTGATTTGAACCCTATTCAATAGGTATGCAGCTTCTCAAGTGCATAACTCCCAAAAAGGAAATAGGTAACTCAGTAGTACTCATCATAGAGCACACCATATCATATAGGGTGCGATTGCTCCGCCCCGATATACCATCGTGCTATGGTGTATTCGGAGGAGTAATGCTGAGAGAGAATCTCATTCTCCTTTAGAATAATCCAGGATTTCCGTGCTCAAGTATTCTCCTCCTTGATCACATCAAAGGACATAATACTTTTACCCGTATTTTGGTTCTCTACTTCTAACTTATATTCTGTGAATATCTCAAAAGGTTCGGACTTGTGTTTCAACAGGAACATAGGTCTGAAACTCGAAAGATCATCAGAGAATGTAATGAAGTATTAAGAACCAGTCCTGGCATGTGTAGACAGGGGACCTACATACATCAACATGTATCATCCCAAGAGTTCATTAACTCTTTCTCTGTTTCCAGTAAACGGAGCTATGGTCATCTTATCTTTGTGACATGACTGGCGAGTTTCACAAGATGTAAGTTCAAACTAATTTAAATATGCATCTTTATGTAACTCTAGCCAGTCGGGTCGCATTGACCTGACCTAGTCTACAATACCTCAAGAAGGATTCGTTCATTTCTGAACTCTTCCTCTTGTGTGTGTTCTGTATACTAAGAACTGTAGTTTGATTTAGAACATTAATGCTTTTAGATAACGTGCCTGAACCGATCAACTTTTGATATAGGAAATGTTCAAAACATTATCCAACAATACAAAATTTTATCATTTCTTTGCTAATAAAGAGTGATATGGTTTTGTATATCAGGTTCGGTATCTAATAACATTCGTTCAGAATCAATGTATTGGTAATACAGGGTGACAGTGACCAACAGACTTGGCTGCAACACTTGCCCCGTTTTCTGCCTCATGAAACTTATCACCCGTTCTCAGTTCTCTACCTTTCTGTAGCCCTATGTAACAGATTACATATCTGGGATCCTGATCTGGTATCACATACCCAGGACGTAAAGGATACTGAGAAACAGTTCTCTGTAATGAACACACCCGAAGATGATGCATCAGCATGCACTCTCTTCATTTGGGCGGCACGGGAAATCTGGTATTCCCCAATTTCCTGCTCTGTCTTATAACAATTATAAGTTGGAGCGGGACCAACGTTCCCCAGCTCAGTATAACAAGCGGGTTCGGTCAATATTCCGTATTATTATCTTGATTAAGGCGTGATATGGTCGCTACCTGGAGAGAGAGAGAAGAAAACACTCAGCGTGCGCTCTAGCAAGAATAGATTGGTTATTATTTTATCTAATCAGGATGGCTCCTACTGCTTTTTATCAAATCTTCCTTCAAACCCTAAAAGGAAAGACTAGCCGGGATTAATTACACACTACAAGTTCGCCAATCTTTCAGCCAGGCCAGTGTCGGTACTTTGAGGGAGGTCCCCCGTGCTTTCGCACGAACCTAATTAATGTAAACCTCGTTTTCCCAGAGGCGTAACCCCGTTGACACCTTTCTAGACACCTACTTGATCGGCTAATTGTAATGTATAAAACTCTCCCAGGAGTAACTCTTACTCGCAGCGGGTATCGGGATCCAACTATCTCATAGAAGGTATGCAATCTCATTGCAAATTTCAACACTTGAAATTCCCGATAATATTTTACCCCTAGCGTCCTATGACCTTGACGGAGGCCAAACAACCCATAGTCCGCTAGTCAAGTTCAACCCGTACATTTCTTGATTGAATTAAACCCACCCGCACGACCCTTGACGGAGGCCAAACAACGCCGTACGAATACCCTAATCCAATCGCATCATATGCTAGCAGATAAGCACTAGTTAGCTACCGTACACTACGCCTTGACGGAGGCCAAACAACCGCAGCACGAATACTAACTAGTACTTATCTGAAATGACGGAGGGCTACGACAGGTTTTTCTGAAAACCTATTGCGTAATGAACTTGATATCGTTGTAGAATCAAATGATTTTGAAATGGAGTGTTTTTGATGCTTTTCTAGTTTTGCTAAAGGAGTCACTCCCGGTGAAGGGATCGTCGGTCCTTTCCTCGTCGAATGAGGTGCGGGATATATCATATATATCACTGTGCAAAGCAAAAACTCTTAAAAGCAATCAAAACACAAACCGAGTGTGTAGCATCTGCCAGTTATTGCTAAAGGAGTCACTCCCGGTGAAGGGATCTCGGTCCTTTCCTCATCGAATAAGGTGCTGGATATATCATATATACCGCTGTGCAAAGCAAGAACTGTAGCTACCTGTTTTATTTTGAAATTCGATTCTACAACATCTTAGGTTTCTTTTATTTCATTAATCATATTAATGAAGTCCCATCATTTAAATACCTAAACATTACAGATAAATACGACGTACACTTATGCCATCCGCATTCGTCTCGATGTCCCCTCGTGCACCGTTAGGTTAGGTGACTAACGGCAGAGCGGGGCAGGGCTAGCGCGGGTGTAAAACATAAGTAACGCCTATATCATATATCATATATACTATATACTGTATCTATCACAGAACATCACATGATCACATCACAGATATCGCAGCAGAAGAAACATATGAAATATTGGATATACTAGGACGTCCGTGTTTTCAATACGAGCCAGTATAAAACACGGATTCCACGGTCGTGATGAATAGCCAAACCCACACCCCTAGACCCCTACGAGAGCGGCAAGCAACCCTACCAATTCTAGAGTTAGGAGACGCGGACTCGACTCCTCGAGTTGGTCTCCCACTGGACTCCAGAACCCGGTTACTTGTGCCCTCCTCCTTGGGTCTATCCTAGTGCGGAAAAGTAAATAATATACAAACGGTGACATCTTCCGCAACCTGGAAGTGCCCCAATAAAAGAATATTACATACAAGTTTTTTTACATGAATGAAAATGAAAAACACTCATCTCACATAAAAACCCCCAGCTATTCAAACACGACGATCCAATATAACATATCCAGCAACACATAACATCACATGTCATCAACGTAAGTAAATATGCGCATCCCAATTGTCGTTGATATATAGCAACGAAACCGGCGATATCACATATTACACTTACGGTCACAGAAAAGAAAGTGTAAAACTACAACAGTTGGAATCCGCAACCACCTCAGACATCGCATGCCTGACCAAATGAATTACTTAGACATCGCATGCCTAACATTTATAAACCCCGCATTTTAGTCTCAAAATCGAAAACACTTTTCAATATCAAGTCGGGCAATTCAACAAGATTCCCGAAAAACTGATCGAATGCTCGTCGTAAACTTTAGTAGGCGGCCGCACCCCTGATACCGTCGACGAAGTGCACCAAGGCGGAACACCGCTACCGCGAGCACCCGAACGGATGCTTTCGGCGACGGGGTTCTCCTACAGTCACTTGGTCGGGGCTATGGAATGAGGCTGTCTATTAAGTTTACCCGGCGAGTATCCGCGTACGCTACGTGATTGCGACAGACTTTTGATCACATCAAAATTCCGTGGCAACCGATCAAGTGAGACTAAATTGCTAGATTTACAACATTCATTCAGTTATCTCATAACTTTTGTGAATTCCAATTGTTGTATCCCATTCCGGATAAATAGAAAATGTCAAACTTTCCGATCAAACAATCGAACACCCAATTTTTCCCGATACAGATCAACACATGAAATAAGTCTAACAACATTCAGTTCGTGCCTCAGTACCGACGGTCCAGCCGTAGAAGGGTCAAGCCAACGCCTCACATGTGGCACGCCGTACTGCCCCAAACCCGAAGGTTCAAAGGGCAGTTCAAGACGGTCACATAATCGAGTTAAGGTTTGTTGTCTTCTAAAGGGTCCATCGCGTTACTTGCACTACTTAGAACGTCGTTAAACTACGGAAAAATCCAACACTTGGAAATTTCCCGACAGGGGAAAAGTTGGGTATTTATATCCGGTCGAACTTTTTAACATATTCTAAAATTATCCGGAAAGCCACATAGACAAAATTTGATACTCCGATCGAAACACCGAAACCCCAAAACCACCCCTGAAAATTCAACTCATGAATAAACAATAAAATATCCCAGAAAATACAGCACTAAAATATAGGAATTACTGTGCTATTTTCAAGTGGTGACGTCACAACTTTGCCGCGGAACCGCCGCACAAGCCATGCTTGTGCCGCGGTTCCGCCGCACTGTAGACGAATTGCACTCTCGAACTTCACAGTAATTCATCAATTTCCCTGCTGAATTTTCTGCATATTTTTATTTTCGAAAAATCCACAATTTTCAAAAAAGGACAGAGAGCATGTATGGAATTGGGTTTCGGGTTCGTTCGGACTTCAAATTGCGTCTAGACTTCGCCTAAGGCTCTAGCTAGGCTTTGATACCACTGTAGGGTTCCTAGGCACCCTAATGAGGTCTCACAAGGCATCAACCATGCCAATTTCAAATTTAAACGGTGCCGAGAAACCCTAGAACGGATCGTTGGCTAGATTTCTAGGCGAAAAAGCAACTAGTAAACTACTTTACTAAGAGAAACGGAAATACAACCTTTGTAGATCCGGTGCTCCACCTCCATAGCTCCGCAACGAAGTCCCTTTGCTGTCCAAATGAATTCCCGGGCTCTAGCGTCGGCTTCGTCGGAGAAATGGCGAGCTAGGTCGTCGATGTCCATGCCGAAGATGATCTACGTCGAGGCATCGCTAAATCAAGCTCCACCTTCACCAAGTCATGAAAACTTGTGAAGGAAACACACTCTACTACTTGGCAAGAGGTAGAGGATGAAGAAATAGGAAGTGGGTAGACTTTAGAATTGGATTTCTCACTCATTTCCATCAATCACCATTGATGGAGCTTGCTTTCTTCAAGTGAAGAAAAAAAAGAAGAAGAAGAATTATGTTATGATAAGTTAATTAAAAAGGAAAGGAATAATCAATCATTATCATAACATGACCATAGTTAAGTGTAGAGAACTAATCATGGTTTAATGCAATGGTTAGGGTTAAGCTAAAAACAAAATGGTCATCAAGTCAAAGCATTCATGAAGCTTCATGAATGAACAAAAGAAATGCAACCATTTTATCATTTCATTTCCTTTTTCCAATAAGAAAAAGATTAATAAATAAATGAATAAAATGAATAAGCAAATAGTAAACCCTAACCATTCCATTAACCAAGGTTTAATTCTATACACTTAATTAAAAATGCATGTATCATCAAACATGATACAAGCATGTGCACAAAATCATATCGCATATGCAATGCGCACACCCGAGCGAGAAAATCCATTTAAAGTGAACCGATACTAGTTAATGCAAAGTAATATATCAAATATATAATTATGCATTAAATCATTAAATCAACACTTGATTTAACGATCCGGTCATATCGCATATAACCGACTAGTATCATTAGTAACAACTTATCGAATCAACACTTGATCCGATAACCCGGCTATATCGCATATAACCGATCAATGTCACATCGCGAGAATCGAATACAGTATCACATACTGGTATTATTCTCGGTCCCGCACATATCTCATATGCGCTCCTATTTCATTTCGCTTGAGCCAGGAAACCTCTGTGTAGGACTCTAAAGACTCGTCAATACGCCGGCAGCAGATGATGATCATATCAAACACCCACAAGCCGCAAGCGGTCTGCTAAACGTAACGGCCACCCGGGTATTGAGCGATCAGAAGATCGACAAGCAAGCCCGCTCACACTCCTGTGAATCCAACCAGTAACACTTACCGTACAGTCCGGTCTGATCGTCTGATATGTCGCATATCTCGCCTAGGGGTGGTAAACGTCAGACCCCAATAGCTCGATAAGTGGTGTCGATATGAGGTCTATAACAATTTGAGAAACTACTGGTAACACTTACCAGTAAATCTCAGCAACCCTGGCCAGGGATTTCCTGTTATAGCCAATCAAACACAGCGCAACATCAACTCCCTATACCGGGAGAGACGAATCCCCTCCTATCGCTCATTGCCTCCATGTGACTCGGGACTGTACCCAAAAACCACCGTTTTGCACGCCCTCTTGGACGTGGTAAGATGGAAATCAAAGCACAGTGGGAACGACACAAGACTCTATGACGATCTCGGGTCAACAGACTACTCTGTACCAGTGTCACCAGAGAACTGCCATCTGACGTAAGGTATAATACCATCTGGGAGTTCTCGGCGAGTCCGTCCAGTGTACCCAGTCTCCACTGAGCACCCGTATATCATCTCTGATGTCAAACACCAATGGATATGGGATCATCCATCGCCCATCTGTATGGGTCGAGAAGGTATACGCTAGTCTACTCTGGTATATCGATGCCCCGTCTCGATACACCCACGACTAGGGACTTTGAAGGATGTACTTATGGACTACCATTTCCCCACTAGTATGATCCGCATCACAGTCCCGGTAGTCAAGTACACATCCTAAGGGCTTTACCAACATGTAACAGAGAGACAATCTGTATACATGTTAAGGTAAAGAGCAACCAGATAGCATACTATCATGTCGAGCAAGAAAGTCCTCCCTATATATGTCCCAGCATCCACTACAATATACATCCTATGTATAGTAATGGCCTCTAGGGCATGTTAGTTATATGTATGCCCTAGAGGCCATTACTGTACATAGGATGTATATTGTAGTGGATTCTGGGACATATATAGGGAGGACTTTCTTGCTCGACATGATAGTATGCTATCTGGTTGAACTTTACCTTAACGTGTATACTGATTGTCTCTCTGTTACATGTTGGTAAAGCCCTTAGGATCTGTACTTGACTACCTGGACTATGATGCGGATCATACTAGTAGGGACATGGTAGTCCATAAGTACATCCTTCAAAGTCCCTAGTCGTGGGTGTATCGAGACGGGGCATCGATATACCAGAGTAGACTAGCGTATACCTTCTCGACCCATACAGATGGGCGATGGATGATCCCATATCCATTGGTGTTTGACATCAGAGATGATATACGGGTGATCTCGGGTCAACAGACTACTCTGTACCAGTGTCACCAGAGAACTGCCATATGACGTGATGTATAATACCATCTGGGAGTTCTCGGCGAGTCCGTCCAGTGTACCCAGTCTCTACTGAGCACCCGTATATCATCTCTGATGTCAAACACCAATGGATATGGGATCATCCATCGCCCATCTGTATGGGTCGAGAAGGTATACGCTAGTCTACTCTGGTATATCGATGCCCCGTCTCGATACACCCACGACTAGGGACTTTGAAGGATGTACTTATGGACTACCATGTCCCCACTAGTATGATCCGCATCATAGTCCAGGTAGTCAAGTACAGATCCTAAGGGCTTTACCAACATGTAACAGAGAGACAATCAGTATACACGTTAAGGTAAAGTTCAACCAGATAGCATACTATCATGTCGAGCAAGAAAGTCCTCCCTATATATGTCCCAGCATCCACTACAATATACATCCTATGTACAGTAATGGCCTCTAGGGCATACATATAACTAACAATCTCCCACTTGCACTAGGGCCATCTGATAGCAGTGGTTGCAGTATCTCATACTCAACCATCCCATAAAAGTCTCTCTCTGGGAACAGGCCTTTGTGAGTGGATCCGCTGTGTTGTCCTCTGAGTCTACTCTCCTAACCTCGATCACCCTGGAGATCAACTATCTCCATGATCAGGCGATGCTGCCTTAGAATAAGTCTGGATCACTGATGGGACGGGCGTTCCTTGGCATAAGCCACAACTCCATTGTCACACAATGGTGGGAACGTAGTTCATCTCATGAACCAATATACACCCAAACAGCCTCTTTGGTAGCATCTTAAGTAGCGATGTATCGTGCCTTTATCGTCTAGTATGTCACGGTATCTAGCTTGGAACTCTTCCAACATACCGTCCCTTTACTGAGGGTAAAGACAATGCCTGCGACTGACATTCAGTCGTCATTATCACCCTGGAACACTTCCAGTGATTCTCCCCAGGATCGATTGATACCATCTCACTACAACTAGTGAGAATCCTAACATCCAATTAGATCTATCCCATAGATCCAAAATCCAGGATTTAGTAGGTATCATTTTGATCCTATATGGAGAATTATGGTGATAAGCGGAGATTGACCGAGCGTAGCATAAGAAACTCTTTTCTTATCAAGAGTATGTCATCCACGTACTCTGCGAGGATCGTCACCATACTCCCTACTACCCTTTTTGTTTATACAAGGTTCATCTACCATTTTGATGATGTCAACTTCTTTGACTAACACATCAAAATAGACGTTCCAACTCCGCGATGCCTGCTTTATCCTATAAAGCATCTTGCACACGTTTCCGCTGCTCCCACTGTCTACGAGGCCCTCTGGCTGTGTACTTATAGACGCACTCTTCTAAATCAATATTTAGAAAAGCAGTCATGGCACTCAACCGCCAGATATCGTAGTCATGGTATGTAGCCGTGACAAGTAGGATCTGGATGGACTTAAGCATAGGTATTGGAAAAAGGTTTCATCATTATCCACGCCTGGTCGATGACAAAAACCTTTAACAATTCTATCTTTGAAAGTCTCAACTTTTCCATGTACACCAAGTAATCTTCTCAAGATATACTTGCTCCTGAAGGGGATTTAACCCTTCAGATATAGCAACCAAAGTCCATACTTTGTTGGTGTATAAGGATTCCATCTCAGATCGCTAAGCATCCAGCCATTCTTACAGAGTCCCACTCTTGATGGCCAGCTCGAAGCTAGTTGGGTCATCATCTCATGATGCAATCCTCGCTCCCACTGTCATAGAAAAACCGAAGTATCTCTCAGGTGGGTGAGGAACCCTACTAGATCGGCGGAGAGGCTGAGGTTCGTTGGTAACTATCGAATCCTTTGGTTCTTTCAAATTATCAGCTGCAGTTTGTATAGCTGGAACATTTCCAGTTCTACATTACAGACCTTGCCTCGAGCTTGTCCGGATTATACTTTTCAGACATAGGCTGGACAACCCCAAATCTTAACCAATTTAAGAGATGGGCTCTTCCCTTTCCATATCACATATGAAGTGGTAGGCAACTGATTTGATTTGAACCCTATTCAATAGGTATGCAGCTTCTCAAGTGCATAACTCCCAAAAAGAAAAAGGTAACTCAGTAGTACTCATCATAGAGCACACCTTATCATATAGGGTGTGAATGCTCCGCCCCGATATACCATCGTGCTATGGTGTATTCGGAGGAGTAATGCCGAGAGAGAATCTCATTCTCCTTTAGAATAGTCCAGGATTTCCATGCTCAAGTATTCTCCTCCTTGATCACATCAAGGGACATAATACTTATACCCGTATTTTGGTTCTCTACTTCTAACTTATATTCTGTGAATATCTCAAAAGGTTCGGACTTGTGTTTCAACAGGAACATAGGTCTGAATCTCGAAAGATCATCAGAGAATGTAATGAAGTATAAAGAACCAGTCCTGGCATGTGTAGACAGGGGACCTACATACATCAACATGTATCATCCCAAGAGTTTACCAACTCTTTCTCTGTTTCCAGTAAACGGAGCTATGGTCATCTTATCTTTGTGACATGACTGGCGAGTTTCACAAGATGTAAATTCAAACTGATTTAAATATGCATCTATATGTAACTCTAGCTGGTCGGGTCACATTGATCTGACCTAGTCTACAATGCCTCAAGAAGAATTCGTTCATTTCTGAACTCTTCCTCTTGTGTGTGTTCCATATACTAAGAACTGTAGTTTGATTTAGAACATCAATGCTTTTAGATAACGTGCCTGAACCGATCAACTTTTGATATAGGAAATGTTCAAAACATTATCCATCTATACAAAATTTTATCGTTTCTTTACTAATAAAGAGACAGATATGATTTTGTATATCAGGTTCGGTATCTAATAACATTCGTTCAGAATCAATGTATCGGTAATACAGGGTGACAGTGACCGACAGACTTGGCTGCAACTCTTGCCCCGTTTTCTGCCTCATGAAACTTATCACCCGTTCTCAGTTCTCTATCTTTCTGTAGCCCTATGTAACTGATTACATATCTGGGATCCTGATCTGGTATCACATACCCAGGACGTAGAGGATATAGAGAAACAGTTCTTTGTAATGAACATACCCGAAGATGATGCATCATCATGCACTCTCTTCGTTTGGGCGGCACGGGAATTCTGGTAATCCCCAATTTCCTGCTCTGTCTTATAACAATTATAAGTTGGAGCGGGACCAACGTTCCCCAGCTCAGTATTACAAGCAGGTTCGGTCAATAATCCGTATTATTATCTTGATTAAGGCGTGATATGGTCGCTACCTGGAGAGAGAGAGAAGAAAACACTCAGCGTGCGCTCTTGCAAGAATAGATTGGTTATTATTTTATCTAATCAGGATGGCTCCCACTGCTTTTTATCAAATCTTCCTTCAAACCCTAAAAGGAAAGACTAGCCGGGATTAATTACACACTACAAGTTCGCCAATCTTTCAGCCAGGCCAGTGTCGGTACTTTGAGGGAGGTCCCCCGTGCTTTCGCACAAACCTAATTAATGTAAACCTCGTTTTCCCAGAGGCATAACCTCATTAACACCTTTCTAGACACCTACTTGATCGGCTAATTGTAATGTATAAAACTCTCCCAGGAGTAACTCTTACTCGCAGCGGGTATCGGGATCCAACTATCTCATAGAAGGTATGCAATCTCATTGCAAATTTCAACACTTGAAATTCCCGATAATATTTTGCCCCTAGCTCGCTATGACCTTGACGGAGGCCAAACAACCCATAGTCCGCTAGTCAAGTTCAACCCGTCATTTCCTGATTGAATTAAACCCACCCGCACGACCCTTGACGGAGGCCAAATAACGCCGTACGAATACCCTAATCCAATCGCATCATATGCTAGCAGATAAGCACTAGTTAGCTACCGTACACTATGCCTTGACGGAGGCCAAACAACCGCAGCACGAATACTAACTAGTACGTATCTGAAATGACGGAGGGCTACGACAGGTTTTTCTGAAAACCTATTGCGTAATGAACTTGATATCGTTGTAGAATCAAATGATTTTTAAAATGGAGTGTTTTTGAGGCTTTTCTAGTTTTGCTAAAGGAGTCACTCCCGGTAAAGGGATCGTCGGTCCTTTCCTCGTCGAATGAGGTGCGGGATATATCATATATATCACTGTGCAAAGCAAAAACACTTAAAAGCAATCAAAATACAAACCGAGTGTGTAGCATCTGCCAGTTATTGCTAAAGGAGTCACTCCCGGTGAAGGGATCTCGGTCCTTTCCTCATCGAATAAGGTGCAGGATATATCATATATACCTCTGTGCAAAGCAAGAACTGTAGCTACCTGTTTTATTTTGAAATTCGATTCTACAACATCTTAGGTTTCTTTTTATTTCATTAATCTCATTAATGAAGTCCCATCATTTAAATACCTAAACATCACAGATAAATACGACGTACACTTATGCCATCCGCATTCGCCTCGATGTCCCCTCGTGCACCGTTAGTTACCTAACCTTCAAATAAAAATAGGAATCAGTTCTCTGGTGACACTGGTACAGAGTAGTCTGTTGACCCGAGATCGTCATAGAGTCTTGTGTGGTTCCCACTGTGCTTTGATTTCCATCTTACCACGTCCAAGAGGGCGTGCAAAACGGTGGTTTTTGGGTACAGTCCCGAGTCACATGGAGGCAATGAGCGATAGGAGGGGATTCGTCTCTCCCGGTATAGGGGGTTGATGTTGCGCTGTGTTCGATTGGCTATAACAGGAAATCCCTGGCCAGGGTTGCTGAGATTTACTGGTAAGTATTACCAGTAGTTTCTCGAAAAGTTATAGACCTCATATCGACACGACTTATCGAGCTATTGGGGTCTGACGTTTACCACCCCTAGGCGAGATATGCGACATATCAGACGATCAGACCGGACTGTACGGTAGTGTTACTGGTTGGATTCACTGGAGTGTGAGCGGGCTTGCTCGTCGATCTTCAGATCGCTCAATACCCGGGTGGCCGTTACGTTTAGCAGACCGCTTGCGGCTTGTGGATGTTTGATATGATCATCATCCGCTGCCGGCGTATTGACGAGTCTTTAGAGTCCTACACAGAGATTTCCTGGCTCAAGCGAAATGAAATAGGAGCGCATATGAGATATGTGCGGGACCGAGAATAATGCGTGTATGTGATACCGTATTCCATTCTCGCGATGAATGTATCGATTAGGTTATATGCGATATACCCTAGTTATCGAATCATGGATTGATTCGATAAGCCGATACATTGGATACTAGCCGGTTATATGCGATATGACCGGATCGTTAAATCAAGAGTTGATTTAATGATTTAATGCATAATTATATATTTGATATATTACTTTGCGTTAACTAGTATCGGTTCACTTAAGATGGATTTTCTCACTCGGATGTGCGTATTGTATATGCGATATACTTTTGTGCACTTGATTGTATCATGATTGATGATACATGTTATGCTAGGGTTTTTGTGTAAAGATCAAACCATGGTTACATGATTATGGTTAGGGTTTTGTTTTATTCACTTATTTATTTATCCATTTCATTTTGGAAAATAAATGAGAAGAGAAAAGAATGGTGGCATTATTTGTTGTTTAGTTGAAGCTTCATGAAGCTTTGACTTTGTCCACCATTCTTATCTCATCCTTAACCCTAACCATTCCTTTAACCCTTGGTTAATTCTCTACACATAACCATAGTTAGGATTATGATAAGTTTGGAAATTCTTTTCTTTTTAAATAACTTATCATAATTCTTTCTTCTTCTTCTTCATCTTCTTCCATGAAGAAACCTCCACTTCATCAATGGTGATTGATGAAGATGAGTGAGAAATCCAATTCTAAAGTGAACCCAACTCCTATTTCTTCATCCTCTACCTCTTGCCAAGTAGTAGAGTGTGTTTACTTCACAAGTTTCTTGACTTGGTGAAGTCGGAGCTTGATTTAGCGATGCCTCGACGTAGATCATCTTCGGCACGTCGTCGATGACCTAGCCCGCTTCTTCTCCGATGAAGCCGACGCAAGAGCCCGGATTTCGGATTTGTACAGCGGAGATGACTTCTTCATGGAGCTATGGAGGTGGACAAACGGATCTACAAAGGTTGTATATCCGTATCTTGTAGTTAAGTGTTAACTAGTTAGCTTTTTCGCCTAGTTTTCTAGCAAACGATCCGTAGTCGGGTCTCTCGGCACCTAGAATTTTTGAAATTGGCATGGTTGATGCCTTGTGAGACCTCACTAGTGTGCCTAGGAACCCTACAGGGCATACATATAACTAACACAGGTTTTACCCCAGGGGGTACAACGTCCAAAGTCCATACTTTGTTGGTGTACATAGACTCCATTTCGGATCTCATGACATCCAACCACTTCACAGAGTCTCCACTCGTGATAGCCTGCTGAAAACTGGTAGGATCATCATCATCCATGATGTAGTCTTCTCCTTCACCATCAATGAGGAAACCGTAGTACCTCTCCGGTGGGCGAGAAGTCCTACCAGACCTACGGAGTGACCGAGGTTCCTCAGTTTCTATTGCAACAGCCGGTTCAACCAAATCATCATTTGTAGTTTGTGTTTCCAGAACCTCTTCTAGATCTACCACCTTTCCATCATCTTTATCTGTGAAAAACTCTTTTTCTAAGAATGTGGCATACTGAGAAACAAACACTTTTTGTTCCTCTTTGTGGTAGAATAGATATCTATAAGAATTCTTTGGATATCCCACAAAATTATACATGACTGACCGTGTCTCGAGTTTGTCCGGATTCTGCTTTTTAACATAGGCCGGGTAACCCCAAATCTTAATTCTCTTAAGAGATGGTCTCTTCCCATGCCATATCTCATATGGCATGGTAAACACGGTTTTGGTTGGAACCCTGTTTAATAGAAACGCTGCAGTCTCCAATGCATGCCCCCAAAATGAGACGGGTAACTCGGCGTCACTCATCATGGACCGGACCATATCTAATATGGTCCTATTCCGTCGTTCTGACACACCGTTGTGCTGTGGTGTGTAAGGAGGAGTGAGCTGAGAGAGAATCCCATTCTCTTTTAGGAAGTTTGCAAATTCTGTACTGAGATACTCACCACCTCGATCTGATCGAAGCATCTTGATACTCAAGCCAGTTTGTTTTTCTACTTCTTGTTTATATTCAATGAATTTCTCGAAAGCTTCGGACTTGTGCTTTAATAAAAATACATGACCGAATCTTGAGAAATCGTCAGTGAACGTAATGAAGTATGAAAAACCGCCTCTAGCCTGTACAGACATTGGCCCGCATACATCACTATGTATGAGGCCTAGGAGCTCAGTAGCTCTTTCTTCGTGTCCGGTAAACGGAGTTTTGGTCATTTTACCCTTGATACAAGACTGGCAAGTCGCATAAGATTTATATTCAAAAGAGTTTAAATATCCATCTTTGTGTAACTTGTTTAGTCTTGTTTCGTTAATATGACCAAGTCTACAGTGCCAAAGAAAATCTTCATTTAATTCTGAAAGTTTTCTTTTATTAGTGTGTTGTATACTGAAAACTGTGTGTTGATTTAGGACATATATTCCGTTATTAAGCGTATCATACCCAACAAACATTTGATTCAGGTGAATGTTCATAACATTGTTCTGCAATACAAAATTATATCCTTCATTGTCTAACAAAGAAACGGATATTATATTACAAAGCATACTTGGTACAAAATAACATGGATTCAAAACCAAAATACATCCAGATGGCAACCCCAAGTGATACTCTCCCACTGCGACTGTACGTACATTGGAACCATTTCCAACGCGAAGAGTATGGTCACCTGTCTTCAAAACTTTGCTATTTCTCAGCCCCTGCATAGAATTGCAAAAGTGAGAACCTGAACCGGTATCCAATACCCAAGATGCAGAGTTTATTGAAAAACAGTTTTCTGTTACAAACGCACCTGAAGCAGAAGCATCCCCATGCTTCTTCTTGAGATTTAAGTACTCCGTGCAGTTGCGCTTCCAATGTCCTGTCTTGTGGCAATGAAAACATTCGCCTTTCCCCGAGTCTCCAGCTTTGGACTTTTCCTTTCCCTTCACCTTTTTAACTCGACCCTTAGGATTGGTAGGCTTCTTCTTTTGCTTTCCCTTGGCCTTAGCTTTCGGGCGAGAAGAGGAAGACTATCCAACAGTCATAACGGGAGTTTTTGCTGATTTCATAGTGCTCTCTATACTCCTTAACATATTAAGGAGTTCAGGGAGTTCCTTCTCCATGCCGTGCATGTTGAAGTTCACTATGAACTGAGCAAAGGTGGAGGGGAGGGACTGCAGAATAATATCCGTATATTGTTCATTGTCCATTGTCCATCCTAGGTCCTCAAGCTCTTCTATAAGAGCTATCATCTTCAGAACATGGTCTCCTACTGATGTGCCAGGGGCCATTCGCATCTGAAACAATTTCTTTGATGCTTCGTATTGTAATACGCGGGATTGCTCTCCATACAACTCCTTTGTATGGAGCAATATACCGTGAATGTCCATATCCTCGTGCTGCTTTTGATGTGTGTTATCCATCGATGCAAGCGCGAGGCATTTGGCCGTGGCACAGTCAGCGTCCCATGTCTTGCGGACTTCAATGTCCGCAACTGAGGATTTTGGACCTGGGACGGGCGGGGCTGAAGCCGTGAGGACATATGATACTTTATCATAAGTCAAGGCTATTTTCAGATTCCTCAGCCAATCTTTATAATTGGTCCCATTCAGTTTATTTTTATCTAGTAGAAGCTTGAGTCCAGTCATGGGTATCTGCCATTAAGAGAGAGAAAAGAATACACTCAGTGAAAGCTCTTGCATAGATCAGATTGGTTATTATCTTGTCTAATCGATGTTTCCCACTGCTTTAATCGAGTTTTTCTTTCAAACCTTAAAAAGAAAAACTAGCCAGGATTAATTACAGTCTACAACTTCGCTAACCGTTCAGCCAGGCTAGTGTCGGTACTTGAGGGAGGTTCGAGTGCTTTCGCACGGACCTAATTAAAGTAAACCTCATTTTCCCAGAGGCGTAGCCCCGTTAACACCTTTCTAGACACCTAATGAGTTAGCTAATTGTAAACTGCAAAACTCTCCTAGGAGCAACTATTTCCCACAGTGGGATCGGGATCCAACCATCACATGGAAGGTATGCAATCTCATTGCAAATTTCAACACTTGAAATTCCCGATGTAATTTTTACCCCTAGTACTTATGACCTTAATTATGGTCAACAAATCATAAGTACCAGTCAAGTTCTACCCGTCATTTCTTGATCAATTAGACCCACCCATATGACCCTTAACTATGGTCAACAAAGTCGCATGAATGTCCTAATTAATCTGCATCATATGCAGTGTAGGAAGACATCACTTAGCTACCGTACACTACGCCTTAACTAAAGTCAACAGACGTAGCACGAATACTAAGTACTCTACTTCCTAAAATGACGGAGGGTTGCGGATGATTTTTAAGAAAATCTTTAATGCTTTGAACTTGATATCGTCGTAGAATCAAATGGTTTTCAAAAGGAGTGGCTTGTGCTCCGCAGTTTTGAAATATAGCTTTTTCATAAAGAGCCGAGTGGTTTTCAAATCCGATTCTACAACATCTTTTTAGTTTTATTTTCTTTACATTAATCATATTAATGTAATCCCATCATTTAAGTCCTTAAGCCAATCACAGAAAAGAAACGAAAATAACACGTACGCTTATGCCATCCGCATTTGCCGCAATGTTCTGTTATGCACCGTTAGGTTACTTAACTAACGGCATACCGGGACGGGACTAGCGCGGGTGTAAAACATAAGCAACGTCTACTATATATCATATATATATAATATGTCATTCGTCTCAGATATCACAGAACACAGGCAGCAGAAACATAGATATAATGTGGGATATACTAAGACGTCCGTATTTAGTATTTAGCCAATAATAGAAAATACGGATTCCACAGTCGCGATGAATAGCCAAGCCCACACCCTGGACCCCTACGAGAGCGGCAAGCAACCCTACCAATTCTGGAGTTTAGGAGACCCGGTCTCGACTCCTTGAGATGGCCTCCCACTGAACCCCAGAACCCGGTCACCTGTGCTCCCCTCCTTGGGTCCATCCTAATGCGGAAAAGTAAATAATATACAACACTGGTGGCATCAACCTCAACTCGGAAGTGCCCTAAATAAAAGAATATTACATTACATTTGAATTTACATGAATGAAAATATAAAACTCTCATCTCACATAAAAAAACCCGGCTATTCGATCGCGGCAATCCTGCACATCATATCTCAGCAACACATAATATCACATATCATCAACGTAAGTAAGTATGCGTACCCCAATTGTCGTTGATGTATAGCAACGAAACCGGCGATATCGAACATACTACACTTACGGTCACAGTAAAGAAAGTGTAAAACTACAATATTTGGAATCCACATACTCTTTAGACATCATAAATGAGAAATATCACATACTTCGTATTTCATGCCTAAACTATATGATTTCCACATATTGTATCACATTCCAGATAAACAGGCAGTATTAAAGTTTTCGAACGAACGATCAAATACCCAAGATTCCCTAAAGCTCAACACTTGAGCGGAGTTCAAAAACCCGGAGTGTGACACAGTAGTAGCGGTCTAGCCGTAGAAGGGTCAAGCCAACGCCTCACATGTGGCACGCCGTACTGCCCCAAACCCTAAGGTTCAAAGGGCAGTTCAAGACGGTCACATAATCGAGTTAAGGTTTGTTGTCTTCTAGAGGGTCCACCACAAAAAAAACTTGCACGTATCTCCAGAATATTTAAACCCCGTGAAAAGTGAGCAAATGATACTCGTTCGAACACTTCAATACTTTCTAATTTACCCGGAAAAGCAACGAAATGAAAATTCCAATCGAATCGTCCAGTCCAAAACCATCTCCGGAATATACAGTACTGGATTCAGATTAAACATACCTAAAATAATATGCAAGCAGATTTAGGAATTACTGTGCAAATAGGAACCCATGAAGCCTCTGTACGGCCGCGGAGCCGCGGCCTAAGCAAGGATTTGCCGCAGTTCCGCGGCGGTTTGTATGGATCATAGCTTCGTATTTCACAGTGTTTCTTAGTTTTTCCTGCTGTATTTTTTAAGTATTTTTAATTCTGAAAAATGACAGATTTTAAAAATTGTCCAGAGAAGGTCTCGAAACGTCGTATTTTGGTTCGATCGGAGTTTTTGCTTCGTAAAAGTGTCGCCTAATGTTCTAGGTCGGCTCTGATACTAATGTTAGGTTTACCTAGCACCCAATGTAGAGTTTGGAAGCATCACATGTCATAAAGATCAAATTTTTATGGTGCTAAGTAAGCATACAAAGGATCTATCCTAGAAAATTAAGGTTTCTAAACATTAAAGGCAACAAAGACTAGGGTTTCGAGAGTACAACCTTTGTAGCTCTCTTCGCTAGACTCTTTAGCCTCTTGAGTGTTGGAGGAAGGTTCTCTTGAAGTCTCCTAGTGTCCACAACGATCCACCCGAAGCTCCTTCGTCCAAACTATCGACTTCACTTTCCAAGAGAAGAAAAGAAGACAACACTCTAAACAAGTGGGCTAAACTTGTGTAGAATGATGTTGTGGTGGCTTTTCTCACTTCAAAAACCTAACTTGATGAGTATATTGCTCACTACAAAAGTGTAGAGAGCTAATGGTGAAGGAGGAAGAAGATGATGGCTTTCTTTTAACAAGAGTAAAAAGATAACTCATGAAAGGAAAAATGAAAATATATGTATATATATTTATTCCTTCTCATCTCAAACCATGGTTAAATGTTTAATATATTATTTAATTTGAGTTAAAACACAAAGAGAAGGTTAACTCATGGTTAGGAGTAGGTGAGCATGGTTATGTTTAAGAAGAGTGTAGAAACTAAGCATGAATTATCCTTTTCTTTATATCTTTTGTTTTAACAAAAAATTAAATAATAATCCATATATTTAACCATGGTGTGAGTCTTATATTGCCATCATATTCAATGTGTAATCAACCATGAAGGATGATGTATGTATGTATGTATGTATGCACATTCATATGTGCATGAATCTAAAAAGAAAGAAAGCATACATCCATGCATACATCCATCATGCACAAGAAAAGGTTTCAAGTGAGAAAACTAATGGTTAAATGATAAATCAACACTTGATTTATCAATCCGGCCATAACACATATGACCCCACCAAAAACAAGCCGCCCGATCAATATACGGTATCCTATACACGCATTTTAATCGGGTCCATGCGCATATCGCATACGCGCACCACAACGTTTCGCCTGGACTAGGTAACTCCTTTGTGGGACTCTAAGACTCGTCAATACGCCGGCAGTGGGTAATGATCATATCAAGCACCCCCAAGCCGCAAGCGGTCAGCTAAACGTAACGGCCACCCGGATATTGAGCGATCAGAAGAAAACAAGCGAACCTGCTACAACTCCCGTCGAGCCAACCGGCAACACTACCGTACAGTCCGGTCTCTTCGTCAGATATGCTGCATATCGAGCCTAGGGATGGTCATGTCGACCCCAATAACTCAATAAGTCGTGCCGGTGAATGGTCTATAACAGATCGAGAAACTACTGATAACACTTATCAGCAAATCTCAGCAGCCCTGGCCAGGGACTTACTGATATAACCAGTCGGGCACAGCACAGCATCAACTCCCAATACCGGGAGAGACGAAACCCCTCCTATCGCTCATCGCCTTCGTGTATCTCGGGACTGTACCCAACGGCCACCTGTTTGCATGACTCAGTAGAGCCGTGGTAGGGTGGCAATCAAAGTACAGTGGGAGAACACACAAGACTCTATGACGATCTCGGGTCTACAGACTAACCTGTACCAGTGTCACCTGAGAACTGCTATCCGACGATAGATATAATTCCATATAAGAGTTCTCGGTGAGTCCGTCCAGTGTACCCAGTCACCACTGAGCACCCGTATATGATCTTGATGTCAAACATCGATGAACGTGGGAACATTCATCGCCCATCGTATGGGTCTAGTATCATATACACTAGTCTACTTTGGTATATCAATGCCCCGTCTCGATATACCTACGACTAGGGACTTTCCAGGATATGCTTATAGACTACAGATGTCCCACTAGTATGATCTCCATCATAATAACAGTAGTCAAGCCGATATCCTCAGGGCTTTATCGGCATGTATGAATGAATAAAAGCATGATCAAATCAACATGTCAGATAAAGAAGAACCAGATAGCATACTATCATGTCGAGCAAGAATGTATACTGAATATATATACACGTACAAATACATCCACTATCATATAATGGCCTCTAGGGCATACATATATCCAACATAACGGGGAGTTCACTCTTAAGCAATGGTCTACGCGACTATAAACTTTCAAAACCACTCGGTTCCTACGATGAGATCAAGTTCATTACGTTAATGGTTTTCTTCAAAACCAGCTGTCGCCTTCTGTCATTTCAGCATGCAGAGTACTTAGTATTAATGCTACGTTTGTTGACCTTCGTCAAGGCGTAGTGTACGGTAGCTAAGTGATATCTTCCATTTAGTATATAATGTGATTAACTAGGACAGTCGCATAGCCTTGTTGACCTTTGTCAAGGGCTCATGCGGGTGGGTCTAAATTAATCGCGAAATGTCGGGTGAACTTGACTAGCGGCTTATGATTTGTTGACATTCGTCAAGGTCATAAGCTGTTAAGGGTATAAACCGATATCGGCAGTTTCAAGTGTTGAAACTTGCAATGAGATTGCATACTTTCTATGGAGTGGGGTGACTTGTTGACCTTCGTCAAGGTTACCACACTATGATAGTTTGGGTCCTGATTCCTACTGTGAGTAATAGTTACTCCCGGAAGATTTTCTATATGAATTCCTGGCTAGTTCTCCTTTTAGGGTTTGAAGGAGAATTTGACATAACAGTAGGAGCCATCCTGATTAGATAAATATACCAATATAATCTAGGTTAGAGTGCACTCTGAGTGTTTCTTCTCTCTCTCTCTATGGAAGCGACCCTGGACTCACCTTAAACTAAGACTGATTAACCATATTGACCGGCCTTTTTACCATCGACAGCTTTGGAATGTCTGGATTGCCCTAATCCACGACATAGTCACATATGTCCTCACATATCCTACTTCCCCTTTTGCTAACTCCAGAACCCTCTGTATTCGATACAGAGATCCATATTTTTTGGAAGGCCATCGTATAGTTAGATACGAACTCGATGAAACTGTTTCAGTCTGAAGATGGCCACTGGTTCTGGATTAGATGAATTGTTCGTTTGTCTATCCCTCCTACCTTATCTCAAGCTTAAGAGCTCCTTACATATAATGAGTATATACCAGTTACACTTATTGGATAGTCTTCTTCCAATCCCGAAGCTGGTGCTGAAGGAATGGAAAGGAGAAAACCAACCAGCATTAGTTCAGTATACAGGATTCAGTAGACAGGAAGGTAAGATGGAGAGACATCAAAAGGGGTTGAAGTGAGAAAAGAAAATTGCGACTACTGTCTTGAACCTGGGCAATGAAAAGGTAATACTGAGAATACCCGACTAACCCCACTGAAACATTTTTGATGCTTCAGATTTTCCGTGCGTCTGTGTTTTGAGAAACTATTTCTCAATAAACTCTAACTCCTGGGTATAAAGATACCGGATTATAATCCCACATCTGTAGGGCATTATAGATGCTGCGAAGAAGAAGAGAATTGAGAATGGATGATCTTTTCCTCAATGTTGGTTTTCACAGCAATTGTTGTTATTTAGGAAATCATCAGGTTTTGCCTAAACAACAAACTTTTGGTTTCATTTTAACCAAAAGAATTTTTTCAATTAACAGCACACGGAAAATGAGTTAGTGAACTCTAGGGACTAATACATATTGATATATGTCGTCCAATGTCCATACAGACATAGGGTTGGTACTAGGTATTCCGTAATAAGAATGTGATTCTCTCTCAGATTGCTTATCCGTCGGTGCACTCCTTGATGAGTAATGTTGAGTTCCCTTCTTCAATTATGGGGATGAATTAGAAATAGATGCATATCAATTGATACTAGTTCCATCTAAACAAGTGCCTCTTTCCTATATGTGATATAGAATAGTGTTCATCTTAAAATTGTTAAGATATAGGGTTATCCGGTTTGTATTTAAAACTATAATCCGGATAAACTCGAGGCACATTTCGGTAATAACAGTCTGTGGGTTATCCCAAGATTTTGCAAGGGATAGATTCTACCATTTTCAAGTTCAAAAGTGTTTTGTTCTTGATTCGCCACCTCCAAGGTAAAGAATTTCTTGAAAAAGAATTAGTGGGAGCATGGAAGAACTGGAAATGGTTCCAGAACCACAAATGGTTACCGAAAGTTTAATAGAACCTGCTGATCCAATTGACCATGACAGACCATAGCTACTCCGCAGATCTAGTATGCGACCTTAGTCACTTGAAAAATACTTCAATTTTCTCATAGACGGTGACTAGGAGGCTTGCATCATGTGATGATGACTTTACTAGTTATCTGCATGCCATAGGAAGTGGTGATTTCCGCTAATGGCTGGATGCCAAGTTATCCAAGTTAGACTCCATGCACTACAACAAATTATAGACTTTGTTGTGTGCTCCTGAAAGGGATAAAACCCATAAGGAGAAAGCAGATTTTTCGAGATCGGTGCAAATGGAAAGGTATTAACCTAATAAAGGATAGACTTGTAGTATACAGTATTCATCAAATACCCGATGTGGATTGTGATGATACTGTTACTTCAAAGTCCGTGTTGAAGTTCAGGAAGATAAAATTTGCCACTGTTGTTTTCATAACTATGATATCTGGTATGAGTATGATTATAATGTCTTTCTAAGTTACATTTAGAAGTGTACGTGTATATGACTCTACCAGAGGATTGTCTTAATCAGTGGGAGCAGCAGAAAGTGTGCAAGTTGCTTAAGCCTGTTTATAGACTAAAGCAGTCATAGCGGAGATGGATCATCTGTTTTGATGTTGCGGTCAAAGTGTTTGACTTCATCAAAATTAGAGATGAACCTGGTATTTGTAAGAAGCCAGCAGAGAGTAGTGTTAGGATCTTCATACTAATATGGATGAAATACTCGTGACAGGAAATGATATTCCTACACTATGATTCGGTCAAATATTGGTTGTCACTGTTTTTCCTTTATATATATACATCATCGATTCTGATGACTGGGTCTGTAAATTTAGATCTAGTAAGAGATTTGGGATTATCCAAATTCAGGTATAATAACACCATTCTAAAGTGGTTTAGAATGGAAGACTCCTCGTGAGGTAATGTACCCGCAGGTAATGGGGTCACTCTCTCTAAAATGATGCTTTTTGGGACTGATGAAGAGAGAGACGCGCATGAATGACATTCGACAAGCTACGACAGTGAGGTCAATCATGCAATGTTATATACCAGACCAGATAATACTTTTACACTAGGTGTAGTAAGCAGATATTAGTCCAATCTTGGAGAGACATAGGAAGAAGTGAAGAATATATGAGATGTTCTTGGTGTATGGTAATGGCAGCCTCCTCAGAGAGGCGATTACCGATTCCATCTTTCGTAGTGAAAACGATGACAGAGTGTTTGTCAAGAGTCATTAGTTTATCTTATTATGAGGAACAATATTTTGGAAAAGTTCCAAGTAGGACACTGGGTAGTCAAGGCGTTAGATGCTGATTGTGAATCAGCAGAGAATACATCCTAAGTATTTGTTTGGATAAATACGTTCATTCGTAGACATGGTCCTATTAGATATCCAAACAATAATCTGAGATAAGTATCGCTCATTTCGGGAGATAGTTGATCTTCGCAAAGTTGAGATTCAGAGAGATACAGTTAGAAACATATTAATGGATCCACTCACTGAGGTTATTTCTCGAACACAGTTTGCGAAACTGTTAGTACAGAAGTTGGGTATGCAGTAGCACGTGAGATGTGTGTATACGATACTGCAATAATTGGCCTTAAGTGCAAGTAGGAGATTGTTGGATATATGTGCCCTCAAGGCAATTATCGTAGTTGCGGGAATGCAATTACTGAATTTAAGGAAGGCCTATACCAAGAACAGTCTTACTCAAGATGATAATGTGCTATTTGGTTTGTCTTTATCTGTCATGTGAATGCATGATATTAGTTATCACGTATCGCAAATGCATGAGATAAAACCCATAGGATTTGTCACACGGCGCTTCCCAGTAGACGGATACGGTGACGTGGCAGGCCGCAACGTATTTACTAAGAAATAAATACGTTAAGCGTAACTAAGCAATATATAAAATGAACAAGAATGACAAGTGATATAAAATAACAACAACTTTATTTACATTCATCTTTTCATACAACTGTTTGAAAAGAAAAGATACAATGATAATAACCAGTGCCTAAACAATGGCATACACGAAAATAAGTACAAGGAACTAGAAGTCAGGCTGTGCCGTAAGCTGGTCCAAGTCCTCCTGGCTAGGCTCGATCTCTTAAGAGTCTGGTCCTTCTAACGAACATTCCAAAGAAAGAAATAGAAAGGAATAGCGTCAGCGAACTAGCGCTCAGTAAGTCCCAAAAGAAGAAAGAAGATAGTATATAAAGTAAGAATGAACATGTAAAGTATATGACTGATTACTGGTATATGGTAGTTATTATAACATGGTTGTTTGTAACTTGATACATAAGGTATTCATGTATACAAGAGGAGTCCACCTTACCCCGAGGACTATGATAACATGTAGTACAAGGCCCCGTCATAACCCACGGGACAACGGCACGCGAATTCATGTAGGTGTCTTTTAAGTGACCTTTCCTTCCACGATATACGTTCCGTACCAATCTACCCCTTTATCTCCACATAATGTATTGTATTGATTTTGTTTGAATGTCTTGCCGAAACCATGGATACAATTTGTTCAAGTAGTCATGTTCAGGATGTAATCAAGTAGTCAAGTAGTCAAGTCAAGTTATATCCATGGTTCGGTCAAATCAAGTCAAGTATACATGTTTGATATTGATGTTTCATTCAAGTATTCATGTTCATGTTCAAGAATTCGTGTTTGACTTTTGATTCAGGTCTGAATTAGACTCAGATTGAGTTAGACACTTGTAAACTGAATTAGATCTTGAATTATGTTCCGGAGTCATCGGTAACTATTGCACATGGACGGCAGGATTTATGTCTTTTTCCAAAACAATTATCATTGATAACTCCGTTAAGTTGTCTACCTTAAATAAGCAAGCACTCACTTTCTCCGGCTCCCTGAGGCTCAAGAGAATCGATCCCGCTTAAACCTATATTTACTTAAGTCCTTAAAATATTGTTTATATAAGTCGAGGGAGTTTTATGAAAAGTATTTTAATATAGTTTCAAAATAAACCTCGAGGTGGGATTTATATTAATTAGGGTTGTCATGAGCATGGATTTTAAGTATTGAGTATTTTAGTGATAAGTACTTAGCATTGGAAAGTTCATGGTATTTTATTGAAAAAATTGTCATTTTGGTATCTTGATGGTATTTTATTGTCATCTGTTGATCTTTTCATTTTTTTGAAAAAATATAAATTTATTATATTTTGAAAATATGGATTTATAATTTTATATAATTTTAATTTTAAAAATAATTTTATTTTATTTAGAAAATTCGTATTTCTTAAAAACCATATTTAAATCCTTTCGAGATCGAATACTCCATGAGAAGGTCTGCATCTCATTCTACTAGCCCAAGAATGTACGATAATCCGCACCATCTATTAGCGGGTTCCCTAAAGAGGGTTGTAGATTCGTAATCGCAAAGGATATGAAATACCGCTTTAAAAGAAATCCGGTTTATAAAGTTATGTGGTATTTTATTGTAAAGTTTTCTTCGTAACAAATATTCATACAAAAGAGGTATCGAAACCAAGTGTGCGTGTGGGGTAAGTCGTTACCCCCATGAAGTTTTCCTAAAGTATTGTTAAGCAATTACTAAAAAGAGGTGTTTATAAAGTTCAAGGGATTTTAATGAAAAAGTGCTACTATTGTTGTTTCACATGAGAATTTTGATGAAATTTGATTCTAAACATTAGGGTTTAAGGTTACAAATATTGTGTAAAAACTTGGTTGATCAAAGAATAAGGAGAAGGAGTTTCTAGGGTTTAAAAAAAAAGGATATCGGTATTAACTCCACTTACCGATATAAGTTTTGAAATGGAATTTCAATGAAGAGGAAGAGAGATTGAGCGGGACTTATTGTTTTGAAAGCTCAAAGAAAAGGGTTAAGAATAGAGGAGAATCATCATGGCGTTGCGGGAGCTCCGGATGCTGCTTCGAACTTCGCCGGAAGTTGCTCGCTCGCTAACTCCTCTTTACTCCACTTGTACTTAGGAACTTTTTGAGAGAATTTTGCTATAATTTTCAGAATGGTGCTGAGCCAAAGTAGGGGATGGTATTTATAGTAGAGAATTAGGGTTTTGGAATTAAAATTATGGATTAAAAAGCATTAAAATTGTGATAAATTGTGAATTGAAAAGTCTCTGTTTGATTGCAGGAAAATCAAACAGTGTAGAGGAGTTAGGGATAGGTGAAGAGACAAGTGTGCAGAGCACGGGGCCATTTGAGCCTCATTTGACCGCCGGTGCCCGCTATATAGAGCTTTTGGCCGGTCGATGTTGAGGTATTTGCCTCGAGATTCGTGCCACTTGATCAACACAGCTTTTAAACCATTTTCCACAAGTTTGATTTTTCTGAACTTTTCATTTCTCCGTGTATTGCACATGCAATCTTTTGAGCTTCCAAAAAGTTAAAAAAAATTCAGAAAAAAATAATTGTGTCTGATGGGAATCCAACACAGGGGCTACGCCACTGCAATGTAAGGACTTTACCAGTGAGCTACAAGTTGTTTCTTACTATTATTTCACAAAAGCGACTTATAACTCAAACTCAGGCTGTAAAACTCATTTCTTGTATATTAACAATAAAATTTCTGTATAAGATTTTAGAGTCGTTACATTTTACCCTCCTTATAAAAATTTCTTCCTCGAAATTTACAATTACATATGGACTAATTTTCAAAAAGGTAAGGGTATCTTGCACGCATATCTTCTTCTCGTTCCTATATTGATTCTCCTGGCGAATCATTTCTCCACATCACTCAGACCAAGTTTACTTTCTTGTTCCGCAATATCTTCACCTTTCTATACAGGATCTCAACTGGTTGTTGCTCGCAAGATAGATCAATCTATACTGTGAGCTCTGAGTGATCAAGTATGTGGCTGGGGTCGCTTACATATTGTCGTAGCTATGATATGTGGAACACGTTGTGCACTCCTTCCAATGAGGGTGGTAGTGCTAAACGGTATGCCACTTCTCCAACTCATTCGAGTATGTTGAACGGTCCTATTTATCTTGGACTTAGCTTACCCCTCTTGCCAAAACGGATCACTCCTCTGCTTGGAGAGATCTTTAGGAAAACATAGTCTCCAGGTTGGAACTCCAGATGTCGGCACTTTGCATCTGCCCAATGCTTATGTTGGTCTTGGGCTATGCGCATTCTTTCCCTGATCGTGCGAACCACATCCACAGTTGCCACGATCATCTCTGGTCCAAGGTGTTCACGATCTCCGACGTCGTCACAACTTAGTGGCGATCGACACTTCCGTCCATAGAGTGCTGCGAATGGTGTCATTCTAATACTTTCCTGATAGCTGTTGTTGTATGAAAACTCCACAAGGTGTAGGTGATCTTCCTACGAACCACCAAAGTCTAACATACAAGCTCTTAGCATGTCTTCTAGAATTGAAATTGTTCGCTCGGATTGTCCGTCCGTTTGTGGATGATAAGCCGTGTTGAAATTCAGACTCGTTCCCAGGCTAGCTTGCAGACTCTGCCAGAACTGTGATCGGAATCCGGTATCACGATCAGAGACGATGCAAACAGGTACTCTATGTAATCTCACGGTCTCCTGCATGAGTTCATGGGTATCAAATATAGTACATCTTGAAGGTTTAAATCTTACTTTAGATTTATGCTTACCTCCATGTACTTCTTTGCGAACGTCTCGGTAGATTGGCCAACTCGAAATAGAATAAAGTGAGCCGACTTTGTGAGTCGATCCACAATAACCCATACTGCGTCGTTACCCTTCATACTGTGAGGAAAGGCAGTCACGAAGTCCATGGTAATGTGCTGCCATTTCTATTCTGGTATTGGTAACGGCTGAAGTAGACCAGCAGTTCTGTGATGTTCAGCCTTCACTTGCTGACACACCAAAAACTTGGCTACGCTTCTAGCTACTTCGCGCTTCATTCCATGCCACCAGTAGTGTTTCCGTAGATCCTTGTATATTTTTGTACCACCGGGGTGTACAGAATAAGGAGAGCTGTGAGCTTCTTTCATCAACTCTTTTCGAACAGGACCGTGTGGTACACATAATCGACTTCCATATCGCAAGGATCCATCTTTATGGATGATGAAGTCAGCTCGAAATCCACTTTCTACTTGTTTTCAGATCTTTTGTAGCTTGGCATCATTTGCTTGAGCTGCCTTGATCTAGTTGAAAAGAGTGGTCTGGACTTGTAAGTTCATCAAATATGAAGCGTTACCTGGCATAACTACTTCAATCGCCAATCCATGCAATTCTTGCTGTAGTTTCTACTGAGCGGTGAGATTCATTGCTAATGGCTGGCGGCTAAGTGCATCAAGAACTACATTCACCATCCCAGGATGATACTGTAGGTTGATGTCGAAGTCTGCCATGAGTTCTAGCCATCTTCTCTGCCGCATGGTTAATTCCTTCTGAGTAAATACATACTTCAGACTCTTTTAGTCAGTGTATATATCCACTCGTTCTCCCAAAAGATAGTGGCGCCAAATCTTAAGTGTGAAGATGATGGCTGCCAACTCTAGATCATGTGTTGGATGGTTGCGCTTATGAATCTTCAATTGTCTTGATGCAAAGGCTACAACTTTTCCATGCTAGTGTAGAACACATCCTAATTCTTTACCGGACGCATCACAATGCATAACAAATCTTCCAGATTGATCCGGCATTATAAGGATAGGAGCAGAGGTTAATCTTGACTTGAGTTCTACAAAAGCTTTTTCACATGCTTCTGACCACACGAATACTTCATCTTTACGTGTGAGCTTGGTCAGGGGTGCTGCAATCTTTGAGAAGCCTTCGATGAGTCGTCAGTAGTATCCTGCTAATCCTAAGAAATTTCATATATTCTTCACCGTCTTTAGTGTCGGCCATTCGCTGACAGCTGACACCTTAGCTGGATTTACTGAGATTCCTTCGCCTGAAACGATATGTCCGAGAAATCCGACTTGATCTAGCCAAAATTCACACTTGATGTACTTGGTGTAGAGTTGATGTTGTCGCAATGTCTCCAGGATAATCCGTAAATGCTCGTTGTGTTCTTTCCGATTCTTTGAATACACCAGGATGTCGTCGATGAAGATGACAACGAACCTGTCTATGTACTCTCGGAAAACTTGGTTCATCAGATCCATAAAGATGGAAGATGCATTCGTCACTCCGAATGGCATTACGAGATACTCATAATGACCATAACGAGTCCTAAACATTGTCTTCGGAATGTCGGACTCTTTGACCTTCACATGATGATAACCCGAACGAAGATCTAGTTTTGAGAATACAAAAGACCCATTTAGCTGATCGAAAAGATCGTCGATGCGCGGTAGTGGATACTTGTTTTTTATCATCACTTCATTCAGAGCTCGGTAATCCACACACATCCTGTATGAACCTTCTTTCTTCTTTACAAGTAACACCGGAGATCCCCAGCTTGAAGTACTGGGACGAATCCAACCTTTCTTCAGGAGTTCGTCCAACTGAATACGGATCTCCTTCAATCCTTCTGGACTTAACCAGTACGGAGCTCTGATTATAGGTTGCGCACCAGGTTATAAATCGATGCTGAATTCAAAAGCTCGATCGAGAAGCAAACCTGATATATCTTCCGGAAATACATCGTCAAACTCTCGAACTACCTCTGGCTTTGATTCTTCCGCTTGTAATGCTGCAACCACTGCCTTCTTTGGTTTTGCTTTGTAGACGCTGGGTTCCAAGGTACGGTCTCCACTCTTGAAATAGAACACTGGATGATCTGGTATTTTGAACACTACCCTCCTTTGGCGACAGTCGATGGTAGCGAAGAAAGTTCCCAGCCAGTCCATTCCTAAGACTACATCGAAATTTGGGATGTCCAGTACTAGAAATTCGCGTAGAATTCTCGTCCGCAAACTACAACTGGACACCGATCAAACCCCATAGTTTCCTTCAATACTCCATTCCCGGAACTGACATTCCATCTTGAAATGAGTGGCTTTACGGGAATCGCGTACGTTCTCACGAATCGTTGCGACATGACGCAGTGTGACGCTCCAGTATCGAAAAGTGCGAGTGCAAGAAGGGTGGCTACTAATATAGTACCTAAGTTGTGTGAGCTGGGTTTAGATATAGGAAAAGTATATTGATACATAAGGATTGAAAAGTTTTGGAAGGATTGGGAATTACCAGTGATGACTTGGCCTGTGGCTTTGGCTTCCTCAACCGTCATTGTGAAAGCCTGACGTCTTGGTACATTCCTCCGTGCAGGAGGCAATTCCTCTGTTCTTGGGGCATGTTTCTCTGCCCTTGAGGCATGTTTCTCTGTGCCTGATGGAATTGATGAGGAGGCTGTGCAAGAGGTCCACATTGAGTTGGTGCAAGGAGAGCTAAACGAGGTGCACGAGCCTGAATGGCTGGCCGCTGCGGGAATGTGATTGCGGGTCTGGGTGCTAGTGTTGTGTTGATACGATATAGGCATGCTCCTATAGAGTGAGTTGATACGCCACAAATAAAACAATGCCATTTGCACGCCTACAGTCTTTCGCCAGGTGTCCCATCCTTTTGCAGTAAAAACAAAAGTCTGGACTGGGCCGGTTAAACGATCCTCTCGGTCTCCTGGGTACAAAAGTTGGCTTAGAAGAGGCTCCTCCTAACATCTGTGTGGTAGGGAGTTTCACACCGACAGTCTGAGATCTGCCCTTCTTCTTCACATCTACCTCATAGCGTCGGGCAACCTTCAAAGCAAGTTCATAGGTTGGAAAATCCCCTGCAGCGAATGCAGCTTGGATTTCCGAGTCCAACACTTGCTGAAATCATCGTGCTTGGATCTCAGCAGTAGAAATCAAGTGTGTAGAAAACCTGTTACGACCTTGTGTTAGCAGTGTAATGAGTGAGATCAGAATTTGAATTTGAGACAATATCTTACCTGCTAAGCATGGTAAACTCAACATCGTATTCATCCACCGACTTGACCCACATCGAGCCTTGTTGTAGATGAATGAACTGCTGCTCTATGACAAAATGGTCAGTCTTAGGAAAGTACTTCGCATCAAAAAGATCGCGAAACATCTTCCACTCGATAGATTGGGTGAGACGGCTTTCCTCAGCCTTCCACCAAATTTTGGCGTTGTCTGTTAGTTGCAACTTAGTAACTCTCACCCATGCAATATTTGGCACTTATGCTGCTACCAGATCATCTTCAATCGATTGAGCCTATTCTTCTGCCTCCAGTGGGCTCTCTTTCCCATAGAAATGTTTTGGGTGCAGTGCCCAGAATTGACTTTAGGTGCCTCGGTTTTGAGGCGGTGCATGAGGATAACATTCTGTTGTTACTGACCCTCCAGTAGGCTTTTGATAGCCTCAATTAGTACCGTTTGCTCGTTGATAGGAGCTGCAACGGTAGGTGGTGGTGGTAGAGTAAGCGGTGGTGTATGTCCATTGATATTCTTACTGGTGTTGTTGGGAGAATCCATGACCTTGATAGAAAAGGAATGGCTAGGATATGTAGGGTTCCTAAGCACACTCATGAGGTTCCACAACTGATCAACTATGCCAAATTCAAAAATTTATGTCCTGAGAAACCCTATGCAAGATCATTAACTAGAGGATAGGCGAAACTAAATGCAAGCAAACAACTTTACTAACAAGTGAAAGGGATTACAACCTTTGTAGATTCGGTCCTCCACTTCTTTAGCTCCGTGTTGACGTCCCTCCGCTGCGATCATCGGGATCCCAGACTCTAGCGAGGGTTTCGTCGGAGAAATGATCGGGCTAGGTCGTTGACTTCGATGCCGAAGATGATCTACGTCGAGGCGACTCAAACTCAAGCTCCATCTTCACTAGGTCATGAAACTTGTGAAGAAAACACCCTATACAACATGGCAAGTGGTAGAGGATGAAGAAATAGGAAGTGGGTTCACTTTGGATTTGGATTTCTCACTTGATTTCATCACTTGAAAATTTTCAAGAAGAGTTTTCTTTACTTGAAGAAGATGAAGAAGAAGAAGAAGGAAAATGAATTATTCTTGAAAATAATAAATCAAGTGAATACTTATCATAATGCAACCATGGGTGAAGTTAACACATGTAGAGAATAAACTAGGATTTAGGTGTAATGGTTAGGTTAAAGGAAAAAACAAAATGGTTAAGACTTTTCAAAGATGCTAAGAAGTTTCATGAAGCTTGAAGCAAAGAAAGAAAACCACCATTTTATTTTTTGCCAAAAATAAATAAATAAAATAAATAAATAAGTTAAAACACTAACCATTAACCTAAACATGGTTTAAAGCATACACACACCCAAGTTTGCATGTATCATCAAACATGATACAAACTAGTGCACAAACATATATCATATATACAATGTGCACAATCTAGTGAGAAAAATAATCTTAAGTGAACCAATACTAGTTAATGTAAAGTAATATATCAAATATATAATTATACATTAAATCATTAAATCAACACTTGATTTAATGATCCGGTCATACTGCATATAACCGACTAATATCAAGTGTATCAATATATCGAATCAACATTTGATTCGGTAACCCGGCTATATCTTATATAACCGTTCGATGATACAAATCGCGAGAATAGAATTCAGTATCACATACTGGTATTATTCTCGGTCCCGCACATATCTCATATGCGCTCCTATTTCGTTTCACTTGAGCCAGGAAATCTCTGTGTAGGACTCTAAAGACTCGTCAATACGCCGGTAGTAGGTGATGATCATATCAAACACCCACAAGCCGCAAGCGGTCTGCTAAACGTAACGGCCACCCGGGTATTGAGCGATCAGAAGATCAATGAGCAAGCCCTCTCACACTCATGTGAATCCAACCAGTAACACTTACCGTACAGTCCGGTCTGTTCGTCTGATATGTCGCATATCTCACCTAGGGTGGTAAACGTCAGACCCCAATAGCTTGATAAGTCATGCCGATGGAAGGTCCACAACAAGCGTGAAACTACTGATAACTCTTACCAGTAAATCACAGCAACCCTGGCCAGGGATTTCCAGTTATGGCCAGTCGAGCATAGCGCAACATCAACCCCCAATACCGGGAGAGACGAATCCCCTCCTATCGCTCATTGCCTCCATGTGAATCGGGCTGTACCCAAAAACCACCTGTTTGCACGACTTAGTAGAGCCGTGGTAGGATGGAAATCAAAGCACAGTGGGAGACATACAAGACTCTATGACGATCTTGGGTCAACGGACTAAGCTGTACCAGTGTCACCAGAGAACTGCCATCTGACGTAAGGTATAATACCATCTGGGAGTTCTCGGCGAGTCCGTTCAGTGTACCCAGTCTCCAATGAGCACCCGCATACCATCTCTGATGTCAAACACCAATGGATATGGGATCATCCATTGCCCATCATATGGATCGAGAAGATATACGCTAGTCTACTCTGGAATATCGATGCCCCGTCTCGATATTCCCACGACTAGGAACATTGAAGGATGTACTCATTGACTACTCAGGCCCCACTAGTATGATCTACATCATAGTCCTGGAAGTTGAGCACACATCCTAAGGGCTTTATCAACATGTAATAGAGAGACTGCAAGTATACATGTTAAGATAAAGAGCAACCAGATAGCGTACTATCATATCGAGCAAGAAAGTCCTACCTATATATGTCCCAGCATCCACTACAATATCATCCTATGTACAGTAATGGCCTCTAGGGCATACATATAACTAACAGGATAGATTCAAGAAATTTGAAATGTAAGGAATGTATAGTTGCTAATTCTTATAATTCTTATGATATATTGCTTAAGACTTCATACAGAACTGACCTGCATAGGCCGCCAACAAAACCTGTCACGCCCCGCTTCCCAGTAGACGGATACGGTGATGTGGCAGGCCACAACGCATTTTTACTAAGAAATAAATACGTTAAGCGTAACTAAGCAATATATAAAATGAAAAAGAATGATAAGTGATATAAAATAACAGCAACTTTATTTACATTCATCTTTACATACAACTGTTTGAAAAGAAAAGATACAATGATAATAAGTAGTGTCTAAATAATGACATATAAGGAACTAGAAGTCAAGCTGTGCCGCAAGCTGGTCCAAGTCCGCCTGGCTCGGCTCGATCTCCTGAGAGTCTGGTCCTCCTGATGAACATTCCAAAGAAAGAAATAGAAAAGAATGTCGTCAGCGAACTAGCGCTCGGTAAGTACAAAAAGAAGAAAGAAGATAGTATATAAAGTCAGAATGAACAGGTAAAGTATATGACTGATTACTGGTATATGATAGTTATTATAACGTGGTTGTTTGTAACTTGATACATAAGGTATTCATGTATACGAGAGGAGTCCATCTTACTCCGAGGACTACGATAACATGTAGTACAAGGCCCCGTCATAACCCACGGGACAACGGCACATGAATTCATGTAGATGTCTTTTAAGTGACCTTTCCTTCTACGATATACGTTCCGTACCAATCTACCCCTTTATCTCCACATAATGTATTGTATTGATTTTGTTTGAAAGTCTTGCCGAAATCATGGATATAATTTGTTCAAGTAGTCATGTTCAGAATGTAATCAAGTAGTCAAGTAGTGAAGTCAAGTTATAATCATGGTTCGGTCAAGTCAAGTCAAGTATACATATTTGATATTGATTTTGATTCAAGTATTCATGTTCATGTTCAAGTATTCGTGTTTGACTTTTGATTCGGGTTTGAATTAGACTCAGATTGAGTCAGACACTTGTAAACTGATTTAGATCTTGAATTAGGTTCGAGAGTTATTGGTAACTACTGCACATGGACGGCACGATTTGTGTCTTTTTCTAAGACAATTAACATTGATAACTCCGTTAAATTGTCTACCTTAAATAGGAAAGCACTCACTTTCTCCGGCTCCCTAGGGCTCAATAGAATCGATCCCGCTTAAACCTATATTTACTAAAGTCCTTAAAATATTGTTTTTATATAACACGAGGGGGTTTTATGAAAAGTATTTTAATATAGTTTCAAAATAAATCTCGAGGTGGGATTTATATTATTTAGGGTTGTCATGAGCATGGATTTTAAGTATTGGGTATTTTAGTGATGTACTTAGCATTGGAAAGTTCATGATATTTTATTGAAAAAATGTATTTTTGGTATTTTGATGGTATTTTATTGTCAATTGTTGATCTTTTCATTTTTTGAAAAAATATAGATTTGTTATATTTTGAAAATATGGATTTATAATTTTATATAATTTTAATTTTAAAAATAATTTTATTTTATTTAGAAAATTCGTATTTCTTAAAAACCGTATTTAAATTCTTTCGAGATCGAATACTCCTTGAGGAGGTATGCATTTCGTTCTACTAGCCCAAGGATGTGCGATAATCTACACCATCCATTAGCGGGTTCCCTAAAAAGGGTTGTAGATGCATAATCGCAAAGGATATGAAATACCGCTTTAAAAGAAATCCAGTTTTTAAAGTTATGTGGTATTTTATTGTAAAGTTTTCTTCGTAACAAATATTCATACAAAAGAGGTATCGTGCTATAAAACCAAGTGTGCATGTGGGGTAGGTTGTTACCCCGTGAAGTTTTCCTAAAGTATTGTTAAGCAATTACTAAAAAGAGGTGTTTATAAATTTCAAGGTATTTTAATGAAAAAGCGAACTATTGTTGTTTCACATGAGAATTTTGATGAAATTTGATTCTAAACATTAGGGTTTAAGGTTACAAATATTGTGTAAAAACTTGGTTGATCAAAGAATAAGGAGAAGGAGTTTCTAGGGTTTAGAAAAAAGGATATCAGTATTAACTCTACTTACCGATATAAGTTTTGAAATGGAATTTCAATGAAGAGGAAGAGAGATTGAGAGGGAATTACTGTTTTGAAATCTCAAGGAAAGGGTTAGGAATAGAGGAGGATCATCGTGGTGTCGCGGGAGCTCCGGATGCTGCTTCGATCTTCGCCGGAAGTTGCTCGCTCGCTGACTCCTCTTTACTCCACTTGTAATGAGGAACTTTTTGAGAGAATTTTGCTATAATTTTCAAAATGGTGCTGAGCCAAAGTAGCGGATGGTATTTATAGTGGAGAATTAGGATTTTGGAATTAAAATTGTGTATTAAAAAGCATTAAAATTGTGATAAATTATGAATTGAAAGGTCTCAGTTTGATTGCAGGGAAATCAACTAGTGCAGAGGAGTTAAGGGTAGGTAATCGAACACAAGTGTGCAGAGCACGGGTCCATTTGGGCCTCATTTGACCGTCGGCGCCCGCTATATAGAGCTTTTGGCCGGTCGATGTTGAGGCATTTGCCTCGAGATTCGTGCCACTTGATCAACACAGCTTTTAAACCATTTTCCACAAGTTTGATTTTTCTGAACTTTTCATTTCTCCGTGTATTGTACATGCAATCTTTTGAGCTTCCAAAAAGTTAAAAAAATTCAGAAAAAATAATTGTGTCTGATGGGAATCGAACACAAGGGCTATGTCACAGCAATGCAAGGTCTTTACCAATGAGCTACAAGTTATTTCTTGCTGTTATTTCACAAAAGTGACTTATAACTCAAACTCAGGCTGTAAAACTCATTTCTTGTATATTAACAATAAAATTTCCATACAAGATTTTAGAGTCGTTACAGGATTTTTGCTTGACTACCAGGATTACGATACAGATTATACTAGTGGGGCTTGGTAACTTATAAGCACATCCTTAAATGTCCCTAGTCGTAAAAGTATCGAGACTGGGTATCGGTACTCCAGTTTAGACTAGTGTATATGTTTCATGACCCTGTACGGGGCGATGGCTAATCCTATAGCCCTTGGTGTTTGTCACTGATGATTGTATACAGGTGGTCATTGGATGAGTTCCACTGGACGAACTCGCCGAGAACTCCTGGATGGTATTATACCAATGTCAGATAGCAGTTCTCTGGTGACATGAGTACAGGATAGTCCCTAGACCTGAAATCGCCACAGTGTCTTCTGTGTGTTCCCACTGTACTTAGATTACTACTCTACCATAGCTCTACTGAGTCGTGCAAACAGGTTTTAGTTGGGTACAGTCCCGAAACACATGGTGGCAGTGAGTGGTCAAGAGAATTCGTCACTCCCGGTATTGAGAGTCAATATCATACTGTGCAGGACACGACTATAACCTGAAGTCCGTGGCCACGGTATTAGAGAGAAACTGGTAAGTGTTACCAGTTGTATCTTTTAAGTTATAAGTTCTTTGTCAGCATGACTTATCAGGTCATTGGGGTCTGACAGATTCCACTCCCCAGACCCGGTATGCGATACTCCTTGACGAAGAGACCGGACTATACGGTAACTGTCACTTATAGACTTTGTTGGGTCCAGATGAGTTCGCTCGTCGATCTGCCTTAATCTTTCTCATACCTGGATAGCCGTTAAGTACAGCTAGTGCCATTGACGAGCTTGTAGGTTACCCGAAAGGGGGTTGAATCTGAAAGTGTTTATGGTTCAATCGGATATGATCATATATAACCTACTGCCAGCGTATTGACAGGTCTTTAGAGTCCCGTAACGAAAGTGCCTGCCCGGACAAGGCGCAATGTGACGTACGTATAAGGATACGTACACGAGTTCGATAAAACATGTATATTAGGTATACGTGTTTAATCGAACGACTGTTATACTAGCCGTTTTCAAAGCTGGAATATCAAGTCAAGTGTCGAATTGATAACCATATTAATGATACGGTTTCTAGTATAGTGTATATGATACACACACTCTCTGCAGTATATGATACTAAGAAGATATTGATGGCATTTCGTGTATGTGATACATGATGTGTATGTGTATGGGATACATGTACTAATAATTATTTGATATATATATATATATATGTATATATATATATTTGATATATATATATATTAATTTCCACCATTCTAAATTATGTATAAATAAATATACATATAAATATATATATATATATATATATATATCTAAGTGTGTGTGTGTGTGTATTAATGTATATATATTATTATTTATTTAATATACTTAATTAAATGGTGGGGCCCACCCTCTCTCTTGTGTGTTGACACACACATGATAGAGAGTGGGAGAGAGGGGCATGTGTCATATTAAACATGACATGGTTAAGAGATGAACACAAATTCATTTTACACAAGCCATCAAAAAAATACATCTTCTTCTTCCTCACACAAAAGAAAGCTCAAGCTCTCTAGGTTAATAGCACTAGTAGCCATGGTAATGTAGTGTAAAAAGTAGAGAGTACCCAGAATTCGCATCGCATTTCTCTACGTATAGCAAGCCTCTGGAGGAAGTTACTCCGACCGGTGACGAAGTTGAAGTTCGGGCATTCCGCTTTCAATGTGGATCATCTACGGCGAGGCAGTCGGCGTGCAGACGCGTTCGGGAGCTCACGGGTTTAGACAGGGTCTTCCGAGATAAGACGGACATGCTGCAAAGGTTGTAGCACCTCTTCACTCTTTTTTTGTTCTTTACCTTTAGTTAGAAACTAGTGCTTGGACGATTTTTAGCGTACGGTAGATCGTGCTCCTATGGAATTTTTGTTTTCTGACCAGTCCCGCTTCCGCTGCGCGCACGCGAAGAGCGTGCTCGGCCTTACACATGCCAGGGCAAACATCGTCCTTATATCACCAAATGACAGTTGTTTCTATTATATAGGACAATTGCACGAACAATCAGGCCGAGTACGAGGCACTGATACTCGGTCTAAAAAACCTCATCGATATAGGAGTGCTTAGCGTAAGAATCTTCGGCAACTCCGAGTTAGTGATCGAACAAACATTCAAAAAGTTTCAATGCTTAATCTCAAACTTGGTTAGATACGTAGAGAGGTTCAAAAGATTGCTCGTGTTTTTCATCATAGTTCGCATGCAGCATGTAGACAAAGAGCATAATGGTAAAGAAAACGACCTTGGTCAGTTGGCATCTGGCTTAGGGAGAATCTTAATAGAACGAGATACTACCGTTAGAATCGGCCGGAAGAATGTCGTGGGTGACAATACGACTTGGTTAGTAGGAGCGGTGGATGCCAGCATGATTAGCAAACTCCTATAGTGGAATGCCTAACGAGACCCAATACGGTGATCGACAGGAGGCTACAAAGGGTAGCTTTGCGATATGCCATAATCGAGGGGGTCTTGTACCGGAAGAGCTATGACGGTTGGATGCTTTGTTGTCTCGATAAAAGTGAGTCAATGATAATAATAGGGGAGGCACACGAAGGAATATGCGAGGCTCATCAGGCCAGCATAAAAACTCGCTAGTTGATTCATCGGTACGGCTACTATTAGTCGACCATATTCGCTGACTGCCATTGCTATCCGAAGGGGTGTCAAGCTTGTCAGAAACATAGGCATATCCAGAGTGCGCCGGCTGTCGACTTCAATCCTGTGATTAAGCCGTGGCCATTTAGAGGCTGGGCCATAGATTTGATTGGTATAATCCACCCTCCATTCTTTAAGGGGCAAACGTTCATAATTGTGGCCACAGACTACTTCACAAAATAGGTAGAAGCTAAGCTTTTGAAAACCGTGAATTAGAAATCGGCCATCGAGTTCGTAAAGGAGAATATCATTCATAGGTTCGACTAACTAGAAAGCATAATAGATGATAATGGAACCGTGTTCACAGGCCAAGAGATGTTGGAATTTGCAGAAACCTACAGGTTCCAGGTTCATCATTCAACACCATACTATGTCCAGGCAAACAGCCAAGCCGAATCTACTAATAGGCTGCTTAAAAAGAATATTCAAAAACTGATCGAAGACACAGGGAAACCATGTGAATGGCATGAGAAGTTATCGAAAGTCTTTTGGGTCTACATGACCTCCTAAAAGACAAGTACCGGGGTGACTCCTTTTTCTCTTACCTACGACCATGATGTAGTCCTGCCCATGGAAGTACAGGTTGTTAGTGCATATGCCCTAAGGGCCATTATTGTATCATACTAGCTTGTATATTACTTAATGGAAGCTTGGGATATTCATAGTTATATTAACAGTCTTGCTAAATATGGTAGTATGCTACTTGGTTTATATCTATCTTAATATGTGTGTATGTATTGATAGAGCCCTTAGGATCTTGCTTGACTACCAGCGTTGTGATAGCAGTGACACTAGTGGGGGCTGGGTAGTCTACAAGCACATCCTTTTTCAGGTCCCTAGTCGTAGGATTATCGAGACAGGACATCGATACTCCGGAGTAGACTAGTGTGTACGCTTCTCATCCCAGTTGGGGAGATGGTCTGTCCCACAGCCATCGGTACGTCGTACTGGAGATAGTATACAGGTGCTCGTTGGGTTACGGGTACACCGGACAGGACTCGCAGGGAACCGTTGGTTGGTATTATACCCGTCGTCAGTTAACAGTTCCCAGGTGACATGAGTACAGCATAGTCCGCAGACTTTATAGGGTTCCTAGGCACGCTAATGAGGTCTCACAAGGCATCAACCATGCCAATTTCAAATTTTACGGGTGCCGAGAAACCCTAATACGGATCGTTAACTAGAAGTCTAGGCGAACAATGCAACTAGTTAACAATTTAACTTAAAGAGCGGAAATACAACCTTTGTAGATCCGGTTCTCCACCTCCATAGCTCCATGATGAAGTTCCTCTGCTGTCCAAATCGGATCCCGGACTCTAGCGTCGGCTTCGTCGGAGAAAAGGGCGGGCTAGGTCGTCGATGTCGATGCCGAAGATGATCTACGTCGAGGCATCACTAGATCAAGCTCCCACTTCACCAAGTCATAAAACTTGTGAAGAAAACACCCTATACTACTTGGCAAGAGGTAGAGGATGAAGAAATAGGAAGTGGGTTCACTTTAGAATTGGATTTCTCACTTGTTTTCTCAAGTTGCCATTGTAGTAGCAAGCTTTCTTCATGTGATGAAGAAGAAGAAGAAGAAAGAATGAATATGATAAGTTCATTTAAATTGAGAAGAAAAATGAATACTTATCATAATCAAACCATGGTCAAGTGTAGAGAATGAATCATGGTTAAGTGGAATGGTTAGGGTTAAGCATGAGACAAAATGGTCACTTGGTCAAAGTCTTCATGAAGCTTCAAGAAAGAAATAAAGAAGAAACCATTTTGTTCATTATCCTTTCATTTCCCAAAAGAATAAATGAATAAGAAATCAAAACCCTAACCATTCATAAAACCATGGTTTATTCTTTACACAAGCTCAAGTAAACATGTATCATCAAACATGATACATCCAAGTGCACAAACGTATATCACATATACAATGTGCACATCCGAGTGAGAAAAACCATTTAAAGTGAACCGATACTAGTTAATGCAAAGTAATATATCAAATATATAATTATACATTAAATCATTAAATCAACACTTGATTTAATGATCCGGTCATATCGCATATAACCGACTAGTATCAACAGTAACAACTTATCGAATCAACACTTGATCCGATAACCCGGCTATATCGCATATAACCGATCAATGTCACAAATCGCGAGAATCGAATACAGTATCACATACTGGTATCATTCTCGGTCCCGCACATATCTCATATGCGCTCCTATTTCGTTTCGCTTGAGCCAGGAAACCTCTGTGTAGGACTCTAAAGACTCGTCAATACGCCGGCAGCGGATGATGATCATATCAAACATCCACAAGCCGCAAGCGGTCTGCTAAACGTAACGGCCACCCGGGTATTGAGCGATCAGAAGATCGACGAGCAAGCCCGCTCACACTCCAGTGAATCCAACCAGTAACACTACCGTACAGTCCGGTCTGATCGTCTGATATGTCGCATATCTCGCCTAGGGGTGGTAAACGTCAGACCCCAATAGCTCGATAAGTCGTGTCGATATGAGGTCTATAACAGTTCGAGAAACTACAGGTAACACTTACCAGTAAATCTCAGCAACCCTGGCCAGGGATTTCCGGTTATAGCCAATCGAACACAGCGCAACATCAACCCCCTATACCGGGAGAGACGAATCCCCTCCTATCGCTCATTGCCTCCATGTGACTCGGGACTGTACCCAAAAACCACCGTTTTGCACGCCCTCTTGGACGTGGTAAGATGGAAATCAAAGCACAGTGGGAACCACACAAGACTCTATGACGATCTCGGGTCAACAGACTACTCTGTACCAATGTCACCAGAGAACTGCCATCTGACGTAAGGTATAATACCATCTGGGAGTTCTCGGCGAGTCCGTCCAGTGTACCCAGTCTCCACTGAGCACCCGTATATCATCTCTGATGTCAAACACCAATGGATATGGGATCATCCATCGCCCATCTGTATGGGTCGAGAAGGTATACGCTAGTCTACACTGGTATATCGATGCCCCATCTCGATACACCCACGACTAGGGACTTTGAAGGATGTACTTATAGACTATCTGTCCCCACTAATATGATCTGCATCATAGTCCAGGTAGTCAAGTACACATCCTAAGGGATTTATCAACATGTAACAGAGAGACAAGCAGTATACACGTTAAGGTAAAGAGCAACCAGATTGCATACTATCATGTCGAGCAAGAAAGTCCTCCCTATATATGTCCCAGCATCCACTACAATATACATCCTATGTACAGTAATGGCCTCTAGGGCATACATATAACTAACAATCTCCCACTTGCACTAGGGCCATCTGTAGCAGTGGTTGCAGTATCTCATACTCAACCATCCCATAAAAATCTCTCTCTGGGAATAGGCCTTCGTGAGTGGATCCGCCGTGTTGTCCTCTGAGTCTACTCTCCTAACCTCGATCACCCTGGAGATCAACCATCTCCATGATCAGGTGATACTGCCTTAGAATATGTCTAGATCACTGATGGGACGGACGTTCCTTGGCATAAGCCACAACTCCATTGTCACACAATGGGATGAACTCAGTTCATCTCATGAACAAATATACACCCAGACAGTCTCTTTGGTAGCATCTTGAGTAGCGATGTATCCAGCCTTAATCGTCTAGTATGCCACAGTATCTTACTTGGAACTCTTCCAACATACCATCCCTTTACTGAGGGTAAAGATAATGCCTGTAACTGACATTCAGTCGTCTTTATCACCCTGGAACCCTTCCAGTGATTCTCCTCAGGATCAATTGATACCATCTCACTACAACTAGTGAGAATCCTAACATCCAATTAGATCTATCTCATAAATCCAAAACCCAGGATTTAGGAGGTATCACTTTGATCCTATATGGAGAATCATTGTGATAAGTGGAGATTGACCGAGCGTAGCATAGGAAACTCCTTCCCTATCAAGAGCATGTCATCCACTTACTCTACGAGGATCGTCACCATACTCCCTACTACCTTTTTGTTTATACAAGGTTCATCTACCATTTTGATGATGTCAACTTTTTTTTTTTTGACTTATCCATCAAAACAGATGTTCCAACTCCGCGATGCCTGCTTTATCACATAAAACATCTTGCACACGTTTCCGCTGCTCCCACTGTCTACGAAGCCCTCTGCTGTGTACTTATAGACGCCCTCTTCTAAAACATCATTTAGAAAAGATGTCATGACACCCATCCACCAGATATCGTAGTCATGGCAAGTAGGATCTGGATGGACTTAAGCATAGCTACTTAGAAAAGGTTTCATCATCATCCCTACCTGGTCAATGATGTAGACCTTTAACAAGTCTAGCTTTGAAAGTCTCAACTTTTCCATATACACCAAGTAATCTTCTCAAGATATACTTGCTCCTGATGGGGATTTAACCCTTCAGATATAGCAGCCAAAGTCCATACTTTGTTGGTGTATAAGGAATTCCATCTCAGTTCACTAAGCATCCAGCCATTCTTACAGAGTCCCACTCCTGATGGCCAGCTCGAAACTAGTTGGGTCATCATCTTATGATGCAATCCTCGCTCCCACTGTCATAGAGAAACCGAAGTATCTCTCAGGTGGGTGAGGAACCCTACTAGATCGGCGGAGAGGCTGAGGTTCGTTGGTTTCTATTGAATCCTTCGGTTCTACCAAATCAGCTGCTGTAGTTTGCATAGCTGGAACCTTTCCAGTTCTACATTACAGACCTTGCCTCGAGCTTGTCCGGATTTTGCTTTTCAGACATAGGCTGGACAACCCCAAATCTTAACTAGCTTAAGAGATGGGCTCTACCCTTTTCATATCACATATGAAGTGGTAGGCAACTGATTTGATTTGAACCCTATTCAATAGGTATGCAGCTTCTCAAGTGCATAACTCCCAAAAGGAAAAAGGTAACTCAGTAGTACTCATCATAGAGCACACCATATCATATATGGTGCTATTGCTCCGCCCCGATATACCATCGTGCTATGGTGTATTCGGAGGAGTAATGCTGAGAGAGAATCTCATTCTCCTTTAGAATAGTCCAGAAATTCCGTGCTCAAGTATTCTCCTCCTTGATCTCATCAAAGGACATAATACTTATACCCTTATTTTGGTTCTCTACTTCTAACTTATATTCTGTGAATATCTCAAAAGGTTCGGACTTGTGTTTCAACAGGAACATAGGTCTGAATCTCGAAAGATCATCAGAGAATGTAACGAAGTACAAAGAACCAGTCCTGGCATGTGTAGACAGGGGACCTTACATACATCAACATGTATCATCCCAAGAGTTTACTAACTCTTTCTCTATTTCCAATAAACAGAGCTGAGGTCATTTAATCTTTGTGACATGACTCGCAAGTTTCATAAGATGTAAATTCAAACTCATTTAAATATGCATCTTTATGTAACTTCAGCTAGTCGGGTCACATTGATATGACCTAGTCTACAATGCCTCAAGAAGGATTCGTTCATTTCTGAACTCTTCCTCTTGTGTGTGTTCTATATACTAAGAACTGTTGTTTGATTTAGAACATCAATGCTTTTAGATAACGTGCCTGAACCGATCAACTTTTGATATAGGAAATGTTCAAAACATTATCCAACAATACAGAATTTTATCATTTCTTTACTAATAAAGAGACTGATATGACTTTGTATATCAGGTTCGGTATCTAATAACATTCGTTCAGAATCAATGTATTGATAATACAGGGTGACAGTGACCAACAGACTTGGCTGCAACACTTGCCCCATTTTCTGCCTCATGAAACTTATCACCCGTTCTCAGTTTTTCTACCTTTCTGTAGCCCTATGTAACAGATTACATATCTGGGATCCTGATCTGGTATCACATACCCAGGACGTAAAGGATACTGAGAAACAGTTCTCTGTAATGAACACACCCGAAGATGATGCATCAGCATGCACTCTCTTCGTTTGGGTGGCACGGGAAATCTGGTATTCCCCAATTTCCTGCTCTGTCTTATAACAATTATAAGTTGGAGCGGGACCAACGTTCCCCAGCTTAGTATAACAAGCGGGTTCGGTCAATAATCCGTATTATTATCTTGATTAAGGCGTGATATGGTCGCTACCTGGAGAGAGAGAGAAGAAAACACTCAGCGTGCGCTCTTGCAAGAATAGATTGGTTATTATTTTATCTAATCAGGATGGCTCCCACTGCTTTTTATCAAATCTTCCTTCAAACCCTAAAAGGAAAGACTAGCCGGGATTAATTACATACTACAAGTTCGCCAATCTTTCAGCCAGGCCAGTGTCGGTACTTTGAGGGAGGTCCCCCGTGCTTTCGCACGAACCTAATTAATGTAAACCTCGTTTTCCCAGAGGCGTAACCCCGTTGACACCTTTCTAGACACCTACTTGATCGGCTAATTGTAATGTGTAAAACTCTCCTAGGAGTAACTCTTACTCGCAGCGGGTATCGGGATCCAACTATCTCATAGAAGGTATGCAATCTCATTGCAAATTTCAACACTTGAAATTCCCGATAATATTTTGCCCCTAGTGTTCTATGACCTTGACGAATGCCAAACAACCCATTGTCCACTAGTCAAGTTCAACCCGTACATTTCTTGATTGAATTAAACCCACCCGCACGACCCTTGACGAATGCCAAACAACGCCGTACGAATACCCTAATCCAATCGCATCATATGCTCAAGCAGATAAATACTAGTTAGCTACCGTACACTACGCCTTGACGAATGCCAAACTACCGCAGCACGAATACTAACTAGTACATATCTGAAATGACGGAGGGCTACGACAGGTTTTTCTGAAAACCTATTGCGTAATGAACTTGATATCGTTGTAGAATCAAATGATTTTAAAATGGAGTGCTTTTGAGGCTTTTCTAGTTTTGCTAAAGGAGTCACTCCCGGTGAAGGGATCGTCGGTCCTTTCCTCTTCGAATGAGGTGCGGGATATATCATATATATCACTGTGCAAAGCAGAACTCTTAAAAGCTATCAAAAGACAAACCGAGTGTGTTGCATCTGCCAGTTATTGCTAAAGGAGTCACTCCCGGTGAAGGGATCTCGGTCCTTTCCTTATCGAATAAGGTGCAGGATATATCATATATACCGCTGTGCAAAGCAAGAACTGTAGCTACCTGTTTTATTTTGAAATTCGATTCTACAACATCTTAGGTTTATTTTATTTCATTAATCATATTAATGAAGTCCCATCATTTAAGTTACCTAAACATCACAGATAAATACGACGTACACTTATGCCATCCGTATTTGCCTCGATGTCCCCTCGTGCACCGTTAGGTTAGGTAACTAACGACAGAGCGGGGCAGGGCTAGCACGGGTGTAAAACATAAGTAACGTCTATATAATATATCATATATACTATATACAACATTTATCACAGAACATCACATGATCACATCACAGATATCGCAGCAGAAGACTCATATGAAATATTGGATATACTAGGACGTCCGTGTTTTCAATACGAGCCAGTATAAAACACGGATTCCACGGTCGCGATGAATAGCCAAACCCACACCCCTATACCCCTACGAGAGCGGCAAGCAACCCTACCAATTCTGGAGTTAGGAGACCCGGACTCGACTCCTCGAGTTGGTCTCCTACTGGACTCTAGAACCCGGTTACTTGTGCCCTCCTCCTTGGGTCTATCCTAGTGCGGAAAAGTAAATAATATACAAAGGGTGACATCTTCCGCAACCTGGAAGTGCCCCAATAAAAGAATATTACATACAAGTTTTTACATGAATGAAAATGAAAAACACTCATCTCACATAAAAACCCCTGGCTATTCAAACACGACGATCCAATATAACATATCCAGCAACACATAACATCACATGTCATCAACGTAAGTAAATATGTGCACCCCAATTGTCGTTGACATATAGCAACGAAACCGGCGATATCACATATTACACTTACGGTCACAGAAAAGAAAGTGTAAAACTACAACAGTTGGAATCCGCAACCTGCATAGACATCGCATGCCTAATCAAATGAATTCCTTAGACATCGCATGTCTAACAATTATAAACCCCGCATTTTAGTCTCAAAATCGAAAACACTTTTCAATATCAAGTCGGGCAATTCAACAAGATTCCCGACATTTTGATCGAATGCTCGTCGCAAACTTTAGTAGGCGGCCGCACCCCCGATACCGTCGACGAAGTGCACCAAGGCGGAACACCGCTTCCGCGAGCACCCGAACGGATGCTTTCGGCGACGGGGTTCTCCTACAGTCACTTGGTTGGGGCTATGGAGCGAGGCTGTCTATTAAGTTTACCCGGCGAGTATCCACGTACGCTACGTGATTGCGACGGACTTTTGATCGCATCAAAATTCCGTGGCAACCGATCAAGTGAGACTAAACTGCTATGTTTATAACATTCATTCAGTTATCTCATAACTACTTGTGAATTCCAATTATTGTATCCCATTCCAGATAAATAGAAAATGTTAAACTTTCCGATCGAACATTCAAACACCCAAGTTTTCCCGAAACAGCTCAACACATGAAACAAGTTTAAAAACATCCAGTTCATGCCTCAGTACCAACGGTCCAGCCGTAGAAGGGTCAAGCCAACGCCTCACATGTGGCACGCCGTACTGCCCCAAACCCGAAGGTTCAAAGGGCAGTTCAAGACGGTCACATAATCGAGTTAAGGTTTGTTGTCTTCTAGAGGGACCATCGCGTTACTTGCACTACTTAGAACGTCTTTGAACCACGGAAAAATCCAACACTTGGAAATTTCCCGACAGGGGAAAAATTGGGTATTTATATCCGGTCGAACTTTTTAACATATTCTAAAATTTATCCGGAAAAACACATAGACAGAGTTTGACAATCCGATCGAATGTACGAACTCCCAATACAACCCAAAATACTTAACTCTGGATTTCAGATTAAAAATTCCCATGAAAACCAGCACTGCCAAATAGGAATTACTGTGCAAAATTTGATGGGAGAAGAGACAAAAGGGCCGCGGAACCGCCGCATTAGCACGCTAATGCCGCGGTTCCGCCGCACTTTTATGGAATTAGGAGCTAAATTTTGCGCCATAATTCTTATATTTCCCTGCTGATTTTTCTGCATATTTTTAATTTGCAAAAATCCACAAATTTGAAAAATGTACAGAGAGCAAGTTTAAGTTAGGGTTTCGAATCGATCGGGTTTCAAACTTCGTCTACGCATCGCCTAAGGCTCTAGCTAGGCTCTGATACCACTGTAGGGTTCCTAGGCATGCTAATGAGGTCTCATAAGGCATCAACCATGCCAATTTCAAATTTTACGGGTGCCGAGAAACCCTAATACGGATCGTTAACTAGAAGTCTAGGCGAACAATGCAACTAGTTAACAATTTAACTTAAAGAGCGGAAATACAACCTTTGTAGATCCGATTCTCCACCTCCATAGCTCCATGATGAAGTCCCTCTGCTGTCCAAATCGGATCCCGGACTCTAGCGTCGGCTTCGTCGGAGAAAAGGGCGGGCTAGGTCGTCGATGTCGATGCCGAAGATGATCTACGTCGAGGCATCACTAGATCAAGCTCCCACTTCACCAAGTCATAAAACTTGTGAAGAAAGCACCCTATACTACTTGTCAAGAGGTAGAGGATGAAGAAATAGGAAGTGGGTTCACTTTAGAATTGGATTTCTCACTTGTTTTCTCAAGTTGCCATTGTAGTAGCAAGCTTTCTTCATGTGATGAAGAAGAAGAAGAAGAAAGAATGAATATGATAAGTTCATTTAAATTGAGAAGAAAAATGAATACTTATCATAATCAAACCATGGTCAAGTGTAGAGAATGAATCATGGTTAAGTGGAATGGTTAGGGTTAAGCATGAGACAAAATGGTCACTTGGTCAAAGTCTTCATGAAGCTTCAAGAAAGAAATAAAGAAGAAACCATTTTGTTCATTATCCTTTCATTTCCCAAAAGAATAAATGAATAAGAAATCAAAACCCTAACCATTCATAAAACCATGGTTTATTCTTTACGCAAGCTCAAGTAAACATGTATCATCAAACATGATACATCCAAGTGCACAAACGTATATCACATATACAATGTGCACATCCGAGTGAGAAAAACCATTTAAAGTGAACCGATACTAGTTAATGCAAAGTAATATATCAAATATATAATTATACATTAAATCATTAAATCAACACTTGATTTAATGATCCGGTCATATCGCATATAACCGACTAGTATCAACAGTAACAACTTATCGAATCAACACTTGATCCGATAACCCGGCTATATCGCATATAACCGATCAATGTCACAAATCGCGAGAATCGAATACAGTATCACATACTGGTATCATTCTCGGTCCCGCACATATCTCATATGCGCTCCTATTTCGTTTCGCTTGAGCCAGGAAACCTCTGTGTAGGACTCTAAAGACTCGTCAATACGCCGGCAGCGGATGATGATCATATCAAACATCCACAAGCCGCAAGCGGTCTGCTAAACGTAACGGCCACCCGGATATTGAGCGATCAGAAGATCGACGAGCAAGCCCGCTCACACTCCAGTGAATCCAACCAGTAACACTACCGTACAGTCCGGTCTGATCGTCTGATATGTCGCATATCTCGCCTAGGGGTGGTAAACGTCAGACCCCAATAGCTCGATAAGTCGTGTCGATATGAGGTCTATAACAGTTCGAGAAACTACAGGTAACACTTACCAGTAAATCTCAGCAACCCTGGCCAGGGATTTCCGGTTATAGCCAATCGAACACAGCGCAACATCAACCCCCTATACCGGGAGAGACGAATCCCCTCCTATCGCTCATTGCCTCCATATGACTCGGGACTGTACCCAAAAACCACCGTTTTGCACGCCCTCTTGGACGTGGTAAGATGGAAATCAAAGCACAGTGGGAACCACACAAGACTCTATGACGATCTCGGGTCAACAGACTACTCTGTACCAATGTCACCAGAGAACTGCCATCTGACGTAAGGTATAATACCATCTGGGAGTTCTCGGCGAGTCCGTCCAGTGTACCCAGTCTCCACTGAGCACCCGTATATCATCTCTGATGTCAAACACCAATGGATATGGGATCATCCATCGCCCATCTGTATGGGTCGAGAAGGTATACGCTAGTCTACTCTGGTATATCGATGCCCCGTCTCGATACACCCACGACTAGGGACTTTGAAGGATGTACTTATAGACTATCTATCCCCACTAGTATGATCTGCATCATAGTCCAGGTAGTCAAGTACACATCCTAAGGTCTTTACCAACATGTAACAGAGAGACAAGCAGTATACACGTTAAGGTAAAGAGCAACCAGATAGCATACTATCATGTCGAGCAAGAAAGTCCTCCCTATATATGTCCCAGCATCCACTGCAATATACATCATATGTACAGTAATGGCCTCTAGGGCATACATATAACTAACAGACTTGACACTGCTGCTTTGGCTCGAGTGTGTTCCCACTGTTCTTAGATTGCTACCCTACCACGGCTCAAAGGAGTCGTGTAAATATGTAGCAGTTAGGTGCAGCCCCGAAGCACTTGGAGGCAGTGGCGGTTAGACAGGATTCATCTCTCCCGGTATTGGGAGTTGATATCGCGCTGTGTCTGGAGAGCCATTACGCAAAGTCCCTGGCCAGAGTAAGCGAGATTTACTGGTAGGTTTTCCAGTAGCTTCTCAAGGTGTAATGGGCTTCACTCCGACACGACCTATACCTCTTTTAGGGGACTGACGCTTGCCGCCCGTAGGCCCGATATGCAATAGTCCTAAACGAACAGACCGGACTGTATGGAGATTGTCACATCAGGCTCAGTAGGAGTTCGGACGGGTTTCCTCATCGGCCTTCTTATCGACATCTACCTGGGGACCGTTACGTACAGCTAGTGCCGCTTGCGGTCTGTGGTTAAACCCACTGCCAGTGTAGTAGTCGAGTCTTTAGAGTCCCATACAGAGAGTTTCCCTGCTTCGGGCGAAATAATATAGAGGTCGTATGGTTTTGCGACAGGGTTCGGACGCATACGTGTTTTTACGCACGTACGATATTCGGACAGTTTTTACTAGCGGGCTTTGGTTTAAGCCAGATTCTAGTATCGGATTATTGGATTTATACAGTCTAAAGTATTTCCGTGTTTTCACGGATAGGAGGGGCATTCTCGTAAATTGTCGAGAAGCTTCTAGAAGGTTGATGAGGTGGAAGGCTTATGTGGCATATGCATTAAATGGTTTTGTGACTCATGGAGATGATTCATCAAGAGTGTTAATGAAGCATTAATGCTTTTAATGACTCACTTGATGATTCATTATGTATTAAATGAAGCATAAAGATATTTGTGCAAAGAGATATTTGTGCAAAATATCTTACGCTTCATATATACACACAAATGAGTTAATTCCATTTCATTATTATTCTCACCTTCTCTCTCCTCAAGCTCTCTCTCTTCAAACCCTAACCCTAACCTCTCATGTGTTGAGATCAAGGGTTAGCAAGACTAATTGATCCCTAATCCTACTCTATATCCCCTAGGTTGCTTTGATTAGCACTTTTAGTAACCTAGTTACCTCAAGTTAGAGGTCAAGCTTGGAGTAGTAGCTCTCGGGTGGATCTTCTATCACAAAGAGGAGGCCGACGAGGAGGTGGTAAACGGGAAGAAGAAGGACATGGTTCATTAGGTATAATCTTCTTTCATAGTAGCTAATCCCTCCTATGATGTTGTTATTTAGGGTTTGGCAAAGATTCGTAAGTTAGTCGATGTTTGTTTTAAACAAAATGATTGTTTTACCTATTCCGCCTCCCCGCAACTCGTGGGGTGTCTAACGTCGACTTACAGTGGTATTAGAGTCTCGCTAAACCATAACTAACTTGTTAGCAAAGTCGTTAGAAATTCGATCATGAAACGAACCGGAAAAAACATCAATTTCACCAAGTTTCTGTCGATTTTAAAACAGGGTCTAAAAATTTTTCAGGGACCCTTAAAATTACAAGCAGGGAAACTTAAGGTTACTGGAGAAATTTGGGGTTCTAACTCCTCCAAACCGCCGCGGATCCGCGGCCGATCCAAAGCGATCCGCCGCGGATCCGCGGCCGAGTCGGGGCCGAGTCACCCCAAAATTCCCCAGTAACTCTTCTGTGTTGATTTTGTTCTTTCTGGAATGTTCTGTTTCTACTCAGGTTTCAGGTGCACAGAGAATTTTTGGGAGTAGAATCATTTGTGTTTGCTTGATCGAAATTCTAAGATGTTTGGCTAATTTGATTATATCTGTGATTTGTATAATGTGTTCGTAAACCTCCCCTAACTGCTAATATGTCGGTTGGCAGGGGGTTGCACATTTCTGTAATGGTTTTTACTGTTTGTGTTTGTGGACTTGTTGGATTGTCGTGAATGGATAGCCGGCGATATGAGACGGGCGTTTCTTTCATTCAAATATAATTTATAAATTGTTGTAATATTCTTTTGCGGGGCACATCCAGGTTGCGGTTGTAGCCACCGTTGTATTATTTCATTTACTGATTTTTGCTCCTAGGATAGACCCAAGGTGGGGTGCACAAACTACCGGGTACTTTGAAGTGTTTAGTGGCCTACTCACGTTGTTGAGGGAGACCGCTTCACTTCGGGTACTTGGCGGGTAGTTTGTCGTACCCGTAGGGGTCTAGGGTGGGGTTTTGGCTATTCATCGTGACTGTGTAATCCGTCTTTCTTTGCAGGCTCAAAAGAATGCGGATTCGTAGAAAATTCAATATGTTCATCTGTGATCTGGAATGCCTATTATTGCATCTGACGAATATACAATATCTATATATGATAGCTATTTAGACGTCATTTATGTTTTACACCCGCGCTAGCCCAGCCCCCGCTCTGTCGTTAGTTAAGTAACCTAACGGGTGATGACGGGACCCAGTGGCGAATGCGGATGGCATAAGATGACGTATTTTCATTGTTTTCTGCAATGATAGGTTAATTGATGGGACACATTATATTATTGCAAAGAAAATAAACCAAAGTTGAATCGTTGGAACAGTTTAAAACAAACCACTCGGTTATTTTTAAAACAGAAGATATTTTTTAATTGCGGAGCTTTAACCACTCCTTTTAAAAGCTATCAAGTTCCTTCGGTCATATCAAGTTCACTACGTTCACGGTTTCGCCAAAACCATTCGTAGCCCTCCGTCATTTCATTTGGGTATTCAGTAGTATTCAAGCTATGTATTTTGACCAAAACCAAGGCATAGTGTTTGGTAGCTGCTGGGTATTCATTTGTTGCATAGATAGATGAGTTAGTTTGGGACAGTCGTATTATCATTTGACCAAAGTCAGGGGTAGGTACGGATGGGTTCAAATTAACAAGATAATGATGGGTAGAACTTGACATGTGACTTATGACATTTTGACCAAAGCCAATGTCATAAGAGCATGGGGCAGAAATTTATATCGGGAATTTCTAAAGAAACTGAAATTTGCAAAGAGATGCATACCATTTAGAGTTTGATGAATGTTGGCAGGATTCCTTCAGCATTATCACACGATGATATTTGGATCCCGATCCTACTGTGAGTATCCGCTACTCATCAGGAGATTCGTCACTTAACGATCAATGCTATAAACCAAGTAGGTGCCGAGAAAGGTGTCAGCAGGGCTACGCCCCAGAGAAAAGAGGTTATTTAATTAAGGAACTTCGCGAAAGCATTGGAAAACCTCCCTTGAAGTACCGACACCGGCCTAGCTGAACGGTTAAGCAAGAATTGTACGGTGAGAATAGTCCTGGCTAGTTCTTCCTTTTTGGTTTGAGGAGGGATTCGAGAAACAGTGGGAGCCATCCAGTTTAGATAAACTAAAAACCACTCTAAACTTGCAAGAGCATCATGCTAAAGTGTTCCCTCTCTCTCTCATTGCAGCGACCCAGAACATGACAGGCCTTAAGTTACTATTAGAAAAAAATATATTAACAGGGCCAAACTATAAAGATTGGCTGCGGAATGTCAAAATGGTTTTAACTTATGACAAATTAGGGTATGTCCTTACTACTAAGGCACCTGCTATCCCTGGTCCTAAATCCAGTCTTGCGGATAGGGAAATCCACAAAACTTGGGAATTAGATTGCGCGAAGGCCAAATGCATCGTGCTTGCCTCTATGAATAATGAACATCAGAGGAGGCACGAGGATATGGATCTTGAATCCATATTTCTCCATACAAAATATCTGTATGGAGAACAATCTCGAATAGCAAGATACTAGACCTCGAAGAACTTGTTTCAATCGAGACTGGCTGTCGGATCATCTGTAGGAGAACATGTCCTAAAGATGATTGGCTATATAGAAGAGCTCGCGGACCTCGGGATGACTTTGGAGAACGAGCTCTATACAGACTTGATTCTTCAGTCCCTTCCTTCCACCTACGCCCAGTTTATTATGAATTTCAACATTCAAAGAAAAGAAGTTGAACTTCCAGAACTCCTTAACATGTTGAGGAGTGCAGAGGGCACCTTGCAGAAAGCAAGGGAAACACCCGCTATGTTTGTTCACGGTGCTTCTTCTTCCGGGTCTAAGGCTAGGGCCAAAAGAAGGAAGAATAAGGCCGCTACCAAACCTAGAGGAGGTGTTAGTAAGGTGGGAGTCAAGGGAAAGAAAAAGATTGCGGTGCCAGTAGTAGCAAAGGATGAGTGCTTCCACTGTCGTAGGAAAGGGCACTGGAAAAAGGATTGCAAAGCTTGGAATGCCAAGAACCAGGAACCGAAGCAAGCTGTGGCTTCGACTTCAGGTGTGTTTGTAATTGAAAAATGTCTGTCAATAAACTCTACTTCCTGGGTATTGGATACCGGATCAGGATCTCATATATGCAATTCATTGCAGGCACTGAGAAATCGTAGAGTGCTGAAGGTTGGTGATATGACCCTCTAGGTTGCTAACGGAGCTAGCGTGGGTGCTGTGTCCGTAGGGGATTATCACCTTGGATTGACGAGTGGACATATTTTGGTTTTACATAACTGTTTTTGTGTACCCAGTTTAATGTGTAATATCATATCGGTTTCGTTGTTATTAAAAGAAGGTTATGATTTCACGTTTGTAAGCGATGTTGTTAACATCCACCTTAATCATGGTTTTATTGGGTCCGGTACACTAGATAACGGTATATATGTCTTAAACCAATTACAGATTTTCAATGTCCAGAACACACTAAAAAGAAAGTCTCCAGATTTAAATAAGGCTTTCTTATGGCATTGTAGACTAGGTCACATCAATGAGAAAAGGTTAACTAAGTTATATAGAGAAGGATATTTGGATCCATTCGAATATCAATCTTATGCCACTTGTCAATCATGTCTCAAAGGAAAGATGACAAAGAATCCATTCACTGGACATGGAGTAAGAGCGAGCGAGCTCTTAGGACTCATACACAGCGATGTATGTGGTCCAATGTCTATACATGCAAGAGGTGGTTTTTCCCATTTCATTACTTTTACGGATGATTACTCTAGGTACGGATTCATTTTCTTGATGAAACATAAATCCGAGGCTTTTGAGAAATTCCAAGAATATAAGAATGAAGTAGAAAACCAAACCGGCAAAAGTATCAAGACACTGAGATCTGATCGAGGTGGTGAATACTTAAGTACCGAGTTCCTAGGTTACCTAAAAGAGAAAGGAATTCTCTCTCAGCTTACTCCTCCATACACTCCACAGCATAACGGTGTATCGGAGAGACAGAATCGAACCCTATTGGATATGGTACATTCCATGATGAGTAATGCTGAGTTACTGTGATCTTTATAGGGTTATGCGCTAGAATCAGCGGCATATCTTTTGAACATGGCTCCTACCAAGACTGTGCCTACCACGCCATATCAGATGTGGAGTGGGAAGATGTTGGAGATAGTGCCCTCAGAGTCAATTATTAGGTCACAGGTACGTGATTGTAATGATTGAGGGAGGACCTATCCCGGTAGGACAGTCTTACTCGAGATGATAGTATGCTATCTGGTTTACCTTTATCATCGTGTACTGCTTTAGGTGACCTGACACGTCGCTATTACACGTTGATAGAGCCCCTAGGATTCTTGCTTGACCACCAGCAGTATGAGGGCGATCATATAAGTGGGAGCTGGGGGTTTACAAGCATATCCTTAAAAGGTCCCTAGTCGTGGGAGTTTCGAGACCGGGCATCGATACTCCATTAGTAGACTAGTGTATACAGTCGAGACCCCGACGAGGGGCGGTGGCCGGTCTCACAAGCCACTGGTGTCAGTTGGATCACCTAAGATGTATACAGGTGCTCATTGGGTTATGAGTACACCGGACAGGACTCGCCGGGAACATGCTAGTTGTTCATATACCAGACGTCAGATGGCAGTTCCCTGGTGACATGTGTGCAGGTTAGTTCATCGACCTGGGGATCGTCATTTGTCTCGTGTGAGTTCCCACTGTACTTTGATTACTACCCTACCACGGCTCAAAGGAGTCGTGCAAACAGGTTTTAGTTGGGTACAGTCCCGAGCCACATAGAGGCAGTGAGCGTATCTTCAGGGGTTCGTCTCTCCCGGTATTGGGGGTGAGGTCGTGCTGTGTCTACGAGAGCCATTACACAAAGTCCTTGGCCAAGGCAAGGAGATTTACTGGTAGGTATTCCAGTAGTATCTCAGGGTGTTCTGGGCTACACTCCGACACGACTTGTACCGCTTTTGGGGGTCTGACTTTTACCAACCCCCTAGGCCCGCCATGCGATACTCATAGATGAACGGACCGGACTGCACGGATATTGTCACTGACAGGCTCAGTAGGGTTGTCAGGCTGAGTTCGCTCACAGACATCCCTTTTGGTCAATACCTGGTGGCCCGTTATGTATTGGCTTATACCTCTAACGTGCTAGTGGTTAAATCCACAACCAAGGTGTTGACGAGTCTTTAGAGTCCCCCACATTCAGTTACTCAGCTTTCGGGCGAAAGGTTGTAGAGGCCGTATGGAGATATGGCAAGGTCCGATTAGATACGTGCGGTATTGCACGGATCAGGATCGGACAGTCTGTACTATAGGCCGTATGGTTATATGGCAGGGTTCGATCAGATACGTGCGGTATTGCACGGATCAGGATCGAACAGATATTACTAGCCGGTTTTGGTATAAGACGGATTCTAGTATAGTACAGTGGAGATTTTGTCTCATTGCATTTGTATTTCGGTCGAAATACAGATGCGGGTGTGTATGCACAGTATCGGGGTTTTCCTGTAATTTATTACGGGACCAGTTTTCTGGAGTTGCCAGTTTGCTTTCCGTTTCGGCCAATTTCCATTGTTCCGTTCATTGGCCGAAGTTTGGTGGAGGAGGGTTTATTTGCATTGTTGCAAATAGACTTTTGTGGAAGGGGGTCCTTGCTTATTATCATGTCATGATTATAGCACCATCCATTGACTTGCTTGACTTCATTCTTCATGATGGATTGACTTTGGATATCATCATGGTTGATGAGTGATAGAAGAGTGTGGTTTTCACCTTGCTATCATTGGTTCACATGATTGTCTTTTCCTCTCTTTTGCATGATAGAGTTTCCCCCCCATTCTTTTAGCTCACTCTCTCATTCTCTCCATTCTTGAGGGGTGCATGGCCGGCCAAGTCCTTCTTGGGCCGTCCAAAATTGTAGGGGGGGTTTTTGTTGTTGATTTCATGTTCCAAAATCCACAAGTTCCTCCACAAAACTCCTTGCATCATCCCTCCACCACAATGGCATATCCAATACCCCAAAAGTGAGACACAAGCTCTACTATAGATTCTACGACGAACCTTGGGTACGTCGAGTAGCCGGCTTCGTGCCCGAGTTGCCTCGGCATTGAGGTGGGAGCCCGTAAACAAAGAAGGCGATGTGGTGCACTTCCGGCGACGAGGAGGAGACGGGACTTTTCCGCAGGAGATCGGGACCATAACGAGAAGACCGGAGCACTTGGATCGTCGGTATATCTCTAACCCATCTTCTTGTTAGCTTAGACTTGTTAGTGGTTCGATCCGGGTGTTTAGTGCGCGGTGGTGCCGGTTTGCTAAGTCCGCAAAAATTTAAGTTTTTCACCGCTTCCGCATTCCGGCATCGGATTGACGGCCGGGGCGCCGCCGCGGACTTACAGTGGTATCAGAGCCTCGCCATTAACTTAGTCTAGCTTTGTGTAGTGTGTTTTTCTGTTTCGATCGATCGAATGTTCCAAAACTGCATTTTTGTTAGCATCAGTTTTCTGTTGGAAATTTTTGGTGTCAAAAAATTTTTTAGGTTGTAAAATATTGATGTACTGGAAAATCTAAGTGCTCTGTAAAAATTCGACGAAGTAACTCCACAGTGGGAGCGCGGAACCGCCGCGAAAACCACCTTTCCGCCGCCCTTCCGCCGCGCACTGTGGAGATCACTTCACCAATTTTTTACAGAGGCCTTCTGGGCTTAAAATATGGGTTTTGGAATATTAAAATTGGGCCCAGGTTTTCTGTGAGTGCTACAGTTTTGATTGGGGGCTCACTTGTTAATTTTTGATCGATCGGATATTTTAAACACATTTTTCACAGTATTTACATTATATCTGCGACCGTGAATGTCACTTGATCGGTAAATCCGGTCTAACTGCTATAGCCCGGTTAGACGGATTTGCGAACGTGACTTTCACGTTGATGTTCTATGTATTTGCTGTGATGTTGCGGATCGGTCGTGGGGGATAGCCTGGATGCAATGCTAGTACAGTTGTGATTGTATTATGTACATTTGATATTGCGGGGCGAGCGTCCGACATGTGGACTGCCGTCACTGCCTGATTGTATTATTATTTTGGGGCACGACCTGGTTGCGGTCGATGTACCCGTTGTATGTATATTTTACTTTCTGTACTAGGATTGCCCCGCGGAGGGGTGCACGGATAGCCGGGTTCTGGAGAGCAACAAGCCCGCATCTCATGGCATTGAGACGGAGGGGGCTTCACTCTAGGATTGGCGGGCTATTCGCCGCACTCGTAGGGGGTACAGGTTGACCCAGGAGGGGTGCCCAAGTTACCGGATTCCGTGAAGTGCTGGGTGGTCCATTCACGGCGCTGAAGGGGGCTGCTTCGCTTCAGGTTTTGGCGGGTGACTTGCCGCGCCCGTAGGGGTCTAGGTTTTCATCGCACAGGCTATCCACACGACCAGGGGAACGTCGGGTTTCAGCAGTGGCTCTGTGAAACCCGGGGATCCCAGATATCTGTATTGTTTCTGTGATGCTGTTTATTCTCTGTGATGTTGCATTTTATTCACGCCTTGAGCGAAATATAATATATTGGTATATATATTAGTAGATGTTGTATATGTTTTGCATCCGCGCTAGTCCAGTCCCCGCTCTGTCGTTAGTTAGCTAACCTAACGGGTAATGACGGGACCCAGTGGCGAATGCGGATGGCATATACGTACATCAGTATATTTTCGTTCTTTTGGTGTGATCAATTGATGTGACTGCATTGATTTGGATCAATGCAAGTTTAAAAACAAACCTAATCTGATGTTGTTGGAACACTTTTCAAAAAGCTGTTATTGCAAGGACGTTTACTTTTGTTTTGCATCGTGGTATTCATTGTAATATCCTGCTCCTCAGTCGACGAGGCAAGGGCCGAGATCCCTTCACCGGGAGTGACCCCTTGGACAGAAGTTTGCGTCAGGGCATTAACTTCACTATAGCCGATTACTTTTGCTTTGCATCGAGGTATTCATTTGGAATATCCTGCACCCCATTCTACGGGGAAAGAGCCGAGATTCCTTCACCAAGAGTGATCTCTTTAGTAAAGGTTTTCGTCACTATATTTTCTAAAAAGCTATCCGTTCCTTCAACGATATCAAGTTCATTACGTTAAAGGTTTTCGCCAGAAACCATTCGTAGCCCTCCGTCATTTCAGTTAAATATTCGGTAGTATTCAAGCTATGTATTTTGACCTCACGCCAAGGCATAGTGATTGGTAGCTGCCGGGTATTTATCTGTTGCATAGATAGATGCGTTGGTTTGGGACTGTCGTACTACTATTTTGGCCTACGTCAAGGGTATGTACGGGTGGGTTCAGATTAACCTGGATAATGACGGGCAGAACTTGACATGTGACTTATGATATTTTGACCTCACGCCAAGGTCATAAGAGCATGGGGCAGAAATCACATCGGGAGTTTCAAAAGTACTGAAACTTGCCAGATATGCGCATACCTTCTGGAGTGTGATACCGTGAGCGGATTCCGTCACGTTGTCATGCGATGAGAGTTGGATCCCGATTCCCACTGATGAGTTAGTTTACTCCTCGGGTGACCCCGACTAATTCTTCTTTCAGGTTTGGAGGAGAATTTGAGGTACAGTGGGAGGATTCCAGATTAGATAAATTGGTAACCATTCTGATCTAGGTTAGAGTGCACGCTGAGTGTTTCTTTTCTCTCTCTCTCTGGCAGCGACCATTTGACCCGACCCTAAGACTTTGACTCAGTGACCAAGTTGACCGAACCTTCTTAAACACCGGCTTTTGGATTGTCAGAGTTGCAAACCTCATTGCCACTCCTACTTTTACCCTTTTCTCCAGGACACCCCGTTTTACTACGAACGTCCACTTCCATTGGACAAAACCATCGTATGGTTAGATACGAACTCGAAAGAATTTATTCGAGGATGGTTTCCGGTTCTGGAGAAAACGGATAGGATTATTCAGTTGTCTTTTCCTTTTACCCTCTCTCAGGTTACGAGTACTCCTTGGTTTAGGGGTAGTACACCTATTACGCAAATTGGATTGTCTTCTTCCAAACCTTAGGCTGGTGCCGACCGGTAGGGAATGAAGAAAACCAATTAGCATAACGATGGTGTGCAGAAGGTATTAAGTTCAGACAAAGCAAGGGATTAGTAAGAGGGCAAAGTAAATTGCAACAGATATTCACGACCAAACCAAATATTTCGTTACCACTCCCACATCACCTTTGTATTTCTCCAGGACACTCCGTATCACTACGAAGATCCACAGTTTATTTGGATACTCCATCGTATGGTTATATACGAACTCGAATGGAACTGGTTCCAGTTCGGGGATGGATTCTGGTTAAGGAGAAATAGGAATAAGGTTTATTCGGTTGTCTTTTATCCTCACCTTCTCTCGCATTGCGAGTGTTCCTAGGATTGGGACAGTACACCCATTATGCTTATTGGATAGTCTTCTTCCAAACCATAGGCTGGTGCCGAACGGTAGGGAAGGAAGAAAACCATTTGGCCTAAAGGGGTGTACAGAAGGTAAAGACTAAAGACATATGAAGGGATTTGGAGAGGTGGCAAAGAATTATACGGTTACAGTCGTGAATCTGGAAGAGGCATTACTAGGAATACCAGGATACCCCATCGGAACATTTCAATGTTTCAGTCTCACTGTGCACTGTTAAAAGAAAACTGATTTCCCGATTAGATACTTACTCCAGGGTATGTATTTACCGGGTACGATTCTCACATCTGTATGGTTTTACAGATGATGAGTGGGAGTAAGTTATTGGGAATTGGGTGATCATCCTCATTATATCGGGATTCGTTGTAATCGGTGATATTTGAGGAAATCACCTGGGCTGTTTGCCGGTCGGCAAATATTTGGTTTTGAATATCCGCTGTTATGCACCAATTTCAAATTGATATATCTGTACGTCTATTTGAATAGAGTGAGATATACCTTTCTGAAATTATGTCTACGACATTTACCTATATCAGTGGATGGTTAGGTAAGGAGCATTAAGCAGCGGTGTAATTCTTCTTGACCATAAGTACAGTTTTCAACCTACGACACACAGTGAAAGAGTTATCAGACTCAAGGGACTTATACAGAGTATTGTATGTTGTCCAGTGTCCATTAGGACAGAGGGGTTGGTCCTCATACTATATTCTGTTTACTTTTAACTTCTCTAGTTCTTAGACATGTGTTTCGTAGAAACACAGGGTCTAAGTTTTGAGGAGTTACAGGTATTTGAATAGAGTAGAGAACCAGGTGTAGCAAGTATCGGGATTCTTCAAAGTGATCGAAGATGTAGATACTTGTCAATGATATTCAGTTGACAGTAATGATTAAGAGATCTTGCTTCTCTTTCAGATTACTCATAATTGGAAGTATTCCTAAGTTGAGTAACGCTGATCGGCCTCCTTCCATTAAGTTGACATGCACTGGAGACAGCTGCATGATTTGAATCTGGTTCAATTAAATCAGTGCCTCTGTTTCTATATTGGATATAGAACAGTTCATATCTTAACGTTGTTAAGGTACGGGGAGTTGTCCGGTTTATGATTAAAACCAGACACTGGACAACTCAAGGCACGTTTCTGTAATGGCTGTTTGTGGGTTGACCCAGGCTATGACGCGGGTTGACTTTCTACCATCTGGATGAACAATAGCAATATTGTTCTAGACACGCCACAGTTTTATTAAAAATGGATTTTTTCAGAAAACAGTAGTGGGAGTATGGTAGAACTGGAAGTGATTCCAGAACCACAAACGATTACTGAAGATTTGATAAGGAACCTAAAGATTCAATCCGGTTTGACATTCCATTGGCCACTCCGCAGATAAGGTGGGTAACTTCAGGCACCCGAGAGGCACTATGGTAGCCTCAAGGACGGCGACAGGGAAGTTCTTGTTTACCCACAATTGCCATTGCTGTTGTTCCAGGTTACGAGACCCGGCGGGAGGATGAGTATAGCGTCGTTCTAAACCAGTTTTAGAAGTGTACGTCTATATGACTCTGCCAGAGGGTTGTCGTAGTCAGTGGGAGCAGCGGAAGCATTGGTGGACAGGTAGCTTATGTCTATTTATAGACTGAAGCACATGTAGCGGAGATAGATCATCTATTTCTGACGTGACAGTCATGGGTTTGACGTCATCAGAATAGGGGATGGATCTATTAAGAAGGTAGTAGGGTGTGGTATCCTGGTATTGGATGACATACGCAGAGTAGGAAAAGAAACTCCTACACTACGATCGGTTATACTTTGGTCGTCACACAGTGGTTTCTCCACACAGGACTTGGACATTATATCAGACATACTGGTTACTAGATCTATGGTCTTAGATCTAGATTTGGGTGGTTTCCCAATCAGGGTACTTGACAGCATTCTAAGAGTATTTAGGATGGACGACTCCTGGCGCGGTAGTGTACCTGCAGGTAATGGAGTCACCCTCTCCAAAGGTGTCTTACAGACTAAAGAGGAGAGGGACGGGCATGATTGGCAGATCACTTGCTCAGGCAATTGAGTCAATCGTGAGATGTCAAGTACCACACCAAATGTTGTTCTTGCACTAGATGCAATAAGTTGACATTAATCCAATCCTGGAGAAACAGTCGGAAGCAGTTTTAGAACATAAGTGGATGTTCTAGGGATATGATAACGACAGCCTCATTCAGGAGACAGTTATCATTCCAGGCTTCCAAGGTGACATGGACGACAAGGAGGTTGTCAGAGTTATAGTTTTTCCTTCTAATGAGGGGCAGTATTTTGGACAGGTGGTCCAAGGCAATACTGAGGGAGGCTTGGCGCGCTGGATACTGATTAAGTTCAGTTGACGATACAGTCTAAGAAGTTTGGATTTGGAGTTCATTTATGAGCTAGGTCCCATCAGACATCCAGACATATTCTGAGTCAGGTATTGCTCTTTTCGGGAGATGGCTTTCTCCGCGAATTTGAGATATAGAGAGACATAGAAAGAAACAACTAAGCGGATCCACTCACTGAGGCTATTCCTTGAACGCAATAGTTCCGCAAACGAGCTTTGTGAGACTGACTAGTAGAGGAGTTGGATGTTCGGTATCACACGGGCTGTGAGTATGCGACATCGCAATAATTAGCCTTGAGTGCAAGTGGGAGATTGTTGGAGATAGTGCCCTCAGAGTCAATTATTAGGTCACAGGTACGTGATTGTAATGATTGAGGGAGGACCTATCCCGGTAGGACAGTCTTACTCGAGATGATAGTATGCTATCTGGTTTACCTTTATCATCGTGTACTGCTTTAGGTGACCTGACACGTCGCTATTACACGTTGATAGAGCCCCTAGGATTCTTGCTTGACCACCAGCAGTATGAGGGCGATCATATAAGTGGGAGCTGGGGGTCTACAAGCATATCCTTAAAAGGTCCCTAGTCGTGGGAGTTTCGAGACCGGGCATCGATACTCCATTAGTAGACTAGTGTATACAGTCGAGACCCCGACGAGGGGCGGTGGCCGGTCTCACAAGCCACTGGTGTCAGTTGGATCACCTAAGATGTATACATGTGCTCATTGGGTTATGAGTACACCGGACAGGACTCGCCGGGAACATGCTAGTTGGTCATATACCAGACGTCAGATGGCAGTTCCCTGGTGACATGTATGCAGGTTAGTTCATCGACCTGGGGATCGTCATTTGTCTCGTGTGAGTTCCCACTGTACTTTGATTACTACCCTACCACGGCTCAAAGGAGTCGTGCAAACAGGTTTTAGTTGGGTACAGTCCCGAGCCACATAGAGGCAGTGAGCGTATCTTCAGGGGTTCGTCTCTCCCGGTATTAGGGGTGAGGTCGTGCTGTGTCTAGGAGAGCCATTACACAAAGTCCTTGGCCAAGGCAAGGAGATTTACTGGTAGGTATTCCAGTAGTATCTCAGGGTGTTCTGGGCTACACTCCGACACGACTTGTACCGCTTTTGGGGGTCTGACTTTTACCAACCCCCTAGGCCCGCCATGCGATACTCATAGACGAACGGACCGGACTGCACGGATATTGTCACTGACAGGCTCAGTAGGGTTGTCAGGCTGAGTTCGCTCACAGACATCCCTTTTGGTCAATACCTGGTGGCCCGTTATGTATTGGCTTATACCTCTAACGTGCTAGTGGTTAAATCCACAACCAAGGTGTTGACGAGTCTTTAGAGTCCCCCACATTCAGTTACTCAGCTTTCGGGCGAAAGGTTGTAGAGGCCGTATGGAGATATGGCAAGGTCCGATTAGATACGTGCGGTATTGCACGGATCAGGATCGGACAGTCTGTACTATAGGCCGTATGGTTATATGGCAGGGTTCGATCAGATACGTGCGGTATTGCACGGATCAGGATCGAACAGATATTACTAGCCGGTTTTGGTATAAGCCGGATTCTAGTATAGTACAGTGGAGATTTTGTCTCATTGCATTTGTATTTCGGTCGAAATACAGATGCGGGTGTGTATGCACAGTATCGGGGTTTTCCTGTAATTTATTACGGGACCAGTTTTCTGGAGTTGCCAGTTTGCTTTCCGTTTCGGCCAATTTCCATTGTTCCGTTCATTGGCCGAAGTTTGGTGGAGGAGGGTTTATTTGCATTGTTGCAAATAGACTTTTGTGGAAGGGGGTCCTTGCTTATTATCATGTCATGATTATAGCACCATCCATTGACTTGCTTGACTTCATTCTTCATGATGGATTGACTTTGGATATCATCATGGTTGATGAGTGATAGAAGAGTGTGGTTTTCACCTTGCTATCATTGGTTCACATGATTGTCTTTTCCTCTCTTTTGCATGATAGAGTTTCCCCCCCATTCTTTTAGCTCACTCTCTCATTCTCTCCATTCTTGAGGGGTGCATGGCCGGCCAAGTCCTTCTTGGGCTGTCCAAAATTGTAGGGGGGGTTTTTGTTGTTGATTTCATGTTCCAAAATCCACAAGTTCCTCCACAAAACTCCTTGCATCATCCCTCCACCACAATGGCATCTCCAATACCCCAAAAGTGAGACACAAGCTCTACTATAGATTCTACGACGAACCTTGGGCACGTCGAGTAGCCGGCTTCGTGCCCGAGTTGCCTCGTCATTGAGGTGGGAGCCCGTAAACAAAGAAGGTGATGTGGTGCACTTCCGGCGACGAGGAGGAGACGGGACTTTTCCGCAGGAGATCGGGACCATAACGAGAAGACCGGAGGACTTGGATCGTCGGTATATCTCTAACCCATCTTCTTGTTAGCTTAGACTTGTTAGTGGTTCGATCCGGGTGTTTAGTGCGCGGTGGTGCCGGTTTGCTAAGTCCGCAAAAATTTAAGTTTTTCACCGCTTCCGCATTCCGGCGTCGGATTGACGGCCGGGGCGCCGCCGCGGACTTACAGAAGAAACCCTATCTTCAGCATCTGAAGATATGGGGATGTCCAGCTTTTGTTAAAAAGTAGCATGCGGACAAACTCGAGGCACGATCGGTACAGTGTAAGTTTGTGGGATATCCAAAGAACTCCAAGGGGTATTTCTTCTATTACGCAGAGGAACAAAAGATTTTTGTTTCTCGTCATGCCCATTTTCTGGAGCAGCAGTTTATAGAAAAGGAAATAAGTGGGAGCGAAATAGAACTGGAAGAAATTCCAGAACCACAAACTACTACTGAAAGTTTGGTAGAGCCAGTAGTTCAAGAAGAATAGGACATTCCCGCACCCCTCCGCAGGAGTAGTAGGCCGTCTCATCCGTCTGAGAGATACTACGGTTTTCTCATAGATGGGGATAGAGAGGATTGCATCATTGATGATGATGAACCTACTAGCTTCCAGCAGGCCATCCAGAGCGGCGACTCGGTACGATGGCCGGATGCAATGCGGACCAAGATGGAGTCCATGTACACCAACAAAGTATGGACTTTGGACTTTGCTCCAGATGGGGTAAAACCCATAGGATGCAAATGGATCTTCAAGAAAAAGATTGGTGTAGATGGACAGGTGGAAACCTATAAAGCTAGACTTGTTGCAAAGGGTTTTCGTCAAAGACCTGGTTTGGACTATGACGAAACTTTTTCTCCAGTGGCTATGCTCAAATCCATTCGGGTCCTTCTTGCTATTGCCGTCTTCTATGATTATGAGATCTGGCAGATGGACGTAAAGACGACTTTTCTAAATGGTAGTTTAGAAGAGTGCGTCTATATGGATCAGTCAGAAGGCTTCAATCAGAGTGGGAGCAGCGAGAAAGTGTGCAAGTTTCTTAAGTCCATTTATAGGCTAAAGCAGGTATCGCGGAGTTGGAACATCTGTTTTGATGAAACGGTCAAAGAATATGACTTTATCAAAAATCCAGATGAACCATGTATATATAGCAAAATTGTAGCACGAACTGTTGTATTCCTCGTCTTGTACGTGGATGACATTCTATTGATAGGAAATGACATTCCTATGCTACAATCTATCAAAGGATTCTTGTCACACAGGTTCTCCATGAAAGACCAGGGTGATGCCTCTTACATTCTGGGGATCCGGATCTATCGTGATAGATCCAAGAGGATGTTGGGACTTTCGCAGTCCAGGTATATCAACACTATACTGAAAAGATTCAGTATGGAAGATTCTAAGCGCGGTAGTTTACCGGCTTGTCACGGAATCACCCTCTCCAAAGAGATGTCTCCCAAGACTGATTTGGAAAGGGATCGCATGTCTATTATACCCTACGTTTCTGTGGTAGACTCTATAATGTATGCGATGTTGTGCACCAAACCGGATGTAGCTTACGCACTGAGCGTGGTAAGCAGGTATTAGTCAGACCCAGGGGAGAAGCACTGGATAGCAGTAAAGAACATTCTCAAGTACCTGAAAAGGACTAAAGAGATGTTCTTGGTTTACGGCGGAAAAGACCTCAAGATCGAGGCCTTTGCTGATTCCAGCTTCCAGAGTGACAAGGATGACTCCAAGTCCATGTCAGGTTATGTCTTTACCCTCAATGGAGGGGTGGTGTGCTCGAAGAGTTCCAAGCAGGACACCGTTGCTGACTCGACGATGGAAGCGGAGTATATTGCTGCTTGCGATGCTGCAAAAGAAGCGGTCTGGATGAAGAAGTTCCTAACAGAACTTCAGGTGGTTCCTACCATTGTTGATCCAATACCTCTGTATTGCGACAACAACGGATCTATAGCTTTAGCAAAGGAACCCAGGTCCCATCAGAAGTCCAGACACATCTTAAGGCGGTATCACCTGATCAGGAAGATCATAGATCGCCGGGAGATCGAGGTCCGGAGAGTTGCTACAGAGGAGAACACTACTGATCCATTCACTAAGGCCTTACCTCAGATTCAGTTCGAGAGGCTACTCGAGATGATCGGTCTTCGATACGCCAGTACATGGCCCTAGTGCAAGTGGGAGATTGTTAGTGTATATGCCCTAGGGGCCATTATTGTATCATACTAGCTTGTATATTACTTAATGGAAGCTCGGGATATTCACAGTTATATTAACAGTCTTGCTAAACATGGTAGTATGCTACTTGGTTTATATCTATCTTAATATGTGTATACGTATTGATAGAGCCCTTAGGATCTTGCTTGACTACCAGCGTTGTGATGGCAGTCACACTAGTGGGGGCTGGGTAGTCTACAAGCACATCCTTTTTCAGGTCCCTAGTCGTAGGTTTATCGAGACAGGGCATCGATACTCCGGAGTAGACTAGTGTGTACGCTTCTCATCCCAGTTGGGGAGATGGTCTGTCCCACAGCTATCAGTTTGTCGTACTGGAGATAGTATACAGGTGATCGTTGGATTACGGGTACACCGGACAGGACTCGCAGGGAACTGTTGGTTGGTATTATACCCGTCATCAGTTAACAGTTCCCAGGTGACATGAGTACAGCATAGTCCGTAGAATTGACACTGCTGCTTCGCCTCGAGTGTGTTCCCACTGTTCTTAGATTGCTACCCTACTATGGCTCAAAGGAGTCATGCAAACAGGTAGCAGTTGGGTGCAGTCTCGAAGCACTTGGAGGCAGTGGCGGTTAGACAGGATTCGTCTCTCCCGGTATTGGGAGTTGATATCGTGCTGTATCTGGAGAGCCATTACGCAAAGTCCCTGGCCAGGGCACGCGAGATTTACTGGTAGGTTTTCCAGTAGCTTCTCAAGGTGTAATGGGCTTCACTCCGACACGATTTATACCGCTTTTAGGGGACTGACGCTTGCCGCCCCCTAGGCCCGATATGCGATAGTCCTAGACGAATAGACCGGACTGTATGGAGATTATCACATTGTCACGACCCGAAAGTACGGAACATGACCGGGCCTTAAACTACGAACGTCTCGAGGCGTACGTAATCTAAGTAAGCCGAAAACCCAGAAATCCAAACCAAGAAAAAGTAGTAGAGTGGAGGAAAAACCAATTTAAATCAAATAGTTTGCAACATACGCCGAAATATGCATTTTAAAATCATAAATCTTTTCTAAAAATTTCGGCAGAGTTTCTTTTGTAAAAACTGACCCCCAAACGGGTAAAAAACCTGATAAAGCATATATAATGAAAAATGCATCCCTAAGCGGGAGCTATCCCTTCGTCAATCGACGGTCATAACCACACAAGCAATATAATATACAATGCCGAAAGGCGAGGATCAAAACAGAAAAGGAAACTCAAATAGCATGAAATCCATAGAAATAAAAAACGCGACTCTAAGGTCGAAAGAATAAACAACACCGGTCTCTATCTGAAATAAATACATGTTTGGTTGATGGAATTTACTAGATGCAATTGAATAATAATATACAAGATATAATGATGGTCACGATACAAGTGAACCCACCTACTAGCAAATCACCTGAAAAAGGAAGTAGTGCCAGCAAAGCCGAAATGAAACCTGTACGGCAAAACCTGCAAGAAACTGTGGCACAACGGGGGTGAGTTGCCAACTCGTGCGTAGAAAAACATCTACGAAAAGAAATCGCATGAACAACGCAATCCTAGGTCATATGATCATAATATATCCTCAAATATATAACCTGCAGCCTATAACAATGGCTAGGGTATGCCTCTAAACAACTGTACTACCAAGTGCTCGTGTCAGTGCCTCAGATAGCAATATATCATGTGGATGAGGTATGAATGCATGAAAACAGAATACATGAGAACGAAGAAACTGCTTTCATAACTCAATGAGATTTTCTGTATATTTAAAACGAGGTATCATAAATGAAATCAGCATAAACAGTGTCTAGCATCGACACAAAACGTAAATCCCAATATCTCAATATCTCAGGCTTCGGCTATCCGGACTGGCCTGGATCATCAAATCTCAGTATCTCAATATCTCAAAATCTCAATGTCTCAATCTCACTATCTAGGGCGCCGTCAGTCCAGGCCGACCCCTACCATCAATCTCAAGACCACGACGGTATTTTCTGAATAACCGACGCGTCGGGTAAAAGCACCGGTCGGTAGTACTCCACTGCCAGGCTCAAGGCCATCCTCTGCGACCTTCTCGCCCCGGGTACCGCACCGGGCCCACCATGTACCCGAAACGGTTCATCCAACTCCTCGAATCGGGTCTTGAAATCCATCAGCAAACTCATGGTGGACGACTCATACATCATGGGAAAACCGCACTTTTCATTTAAAAAGAGAGAGAAAAGAAGTTTATAATGTTTTTGCGGTTTTCCCCCAAATCCAGGAAATCTCATGAAAATCCGAATCCAAATCATCAATAGCATGTAAACAGTGAATATAGGCATAAAAATCCATGAATGCGGCATAACAGTGAATAATAACATGAATGAAGTAGCAAGTAATAACTACAATGTCTAAACTAGCATATAAGGCAAGTACACTAATATCATGTCTAAACTATTAACTAACAAACTACGTCAATGAAATAGTATTTTCTAAAGTGTACGTGACATGGCAATTACCGATGAAGATGTGAGTGAGCCGGCAAGTAAGTGTACGTGGAACATACGCATCATCGGTAATGGTGCTGGTGGCCTAACAGTATGATATCAATAATGGAATATGAATCATAATATAAGTATGCGATGCGGAGCGAACAACAATAATGTGCGGGAGCAGAATACTAGACAACACGATAACTGATATGCATTTAATATCATATGAGTCATACAGCTACACTAAACTATAGGGCTGAGCTAACAGGCTAACTGAAGGTAAGGAAACCGCCTAACATCTGAGTCGATATATATATATATATATATATATATATATATATATTAGTCGGTGATCCCGCCTCAATAATATCACATCCGATACCATATCCATAATCAAACATTCCCAAGTCAAGTGTGCGGATCAAACATCAATATATAGCTCGTACGTAAATCCATCGTACGACATCACAAATCTGGGTACGGGTCAATATCACATTCATCACATTATTAATCTGGTATTCTCTTTATACAAGATCGTAATCCGGGTACTGATCGATGTCTAGTACAATACTAATATCATCAATATAATCATGATCTGACTACAGATCGACAGTCTCGTACAAACCGATATCCTCAGCACATATCATCATAAAGAAGTATACATCGCCCACTGCGGCCTATTATAAGCATCCTAGCATATCATATCTCATGTCACGATCACATGTCGACCATTTTATTTATATTACTATTCACATGGTATCGTCGTCCAAAGATCCGCTATAACATCATGACGTATCTCAAATACGAATTCTGCCATATCACCGATCTCACGGTTTCAAATCATATCTCATCGACTCACCTCAAATCCCAAGTACTATCCTCAAATCCAGTATATGATCACATAGTCCCATACCCATGTGAACACATAAATATATAATCCTATAAACGCACATATGAAAGAAGAATGTATGCAAGTATGGGTGCATGTGTATGTGTGGTGCAACCACTACTCTAGGGTTTCGCAATACTAAACCAATCCAATCACACCTAGAATCCATCTTTATCATCAATAATATCAAACAATATAATATCAATATATGTGTGTATACGTATTCGTATACATCACCACGAACTGCGGGGGTGCTATACGCCATCTACCCGACTTCTCCCCGTAGATATAAATTTACTCACCTTGCTTCTCGTGTGCTGATGCCGATGTCGCCATCTTCATCTTCATCGCCTCAACATCACGTAGGGTACCTACAAGTATATCACAAACGCTAAAGCACATGAAAATCATATTGGAAAACCAAAACGGCATACGCTACGCCCATAGGTAAAAACCTATAGTCTCGCATGCAAACATGATCAATAACCCTTTACCGTTGACGTTCAAACGCCACCCGGCAGAAATGAATCACCAAATACCAAAATCCATGCTAAAACAAGTCGTAAACCATGCGCCAACACATGAAAACTACCCCAGATTCTACCCTAGATGGAATCAGTCAAAATTGCATATGCCAAGGGTCTAGTTTATAGGGTATAAGGCTACAGAACAAAAATGGATCCCAACACCCCTGCTCTGGCTGTAAATTGCGGCCAGAATGGATTGATTGGTGACCTGGAAGAGGGGAGAAGGGCTAGGGCTTTGGGTGATAGCTCCTGGGTGCCTGCACATCTCACTGTCAAACCAAAATTATTTTCAGGTAGCTCGGGTTATAGCAGATTTCAAAACACACTCACAGATTCACAGTTTTTCCCGATATCGATTCCATAAATCCATATTCTGGGTTTTACTCTCAGGTTTGGTCCAATGCAACATCACAACAGGGGTCGTAGTCTCTAACTACACCTCAATTCACCTTTGATTTCAATTCAAACCCTAAACCCTAACTTGAAATTTCCAAAGTCCTCAAAACGACACAATATCGACATGAAACAAGTATTGATGCTCAAGGAATTGAAATACTATACTAATAGTGCAGAAATTACCCCCCTTGGCAACTCAAGAATTTTCTTGAGTTGCTCAAGGTCCTCAAAATCTACTCTTTCTAGGTCCAATGTGTAGCTAGTGTGCTTGGGAACAATTTTTGTGAAGTGGGAATAGGGTTTTGGAGTTGTATTCTTAGTGGATCTAGGCTTGAAGAGGGAGGAGGAAGAAGAGAGAGAGCAAGAGCAGCAACAGCTCATTTGAAGGAGGGAGAGAGAAAATGAGAAGAGGGAATGATGGGGGTCATGGTTCAAAAAAAAAGAGTTGACCTATTCTTTCTCTCTCTTCATCATTCTTTCACTTTTTTTTTCTTTTCTTTTATTCCCTCTCACCCAATGGTAACCCTAGGCAACCATCTACCCACAACATGTAAGAAAATATGACAAGTGTGGAAAAATGATATGTGCATGTTTTGCACCAAAAATGCTAAAAATCCGATTAGCAATTTTTAATCGCGATTAGCACTAAATTAGCATATAATCAACCATAAAAACTTTAAAATGGCATAATTCCACTAAATACCCTATTTTAGAATTTTCCATAATTTTTCCATAAATTTTCCTATTTATCGGTATTTAATTATACCGAAATATTAAAATATTCATTAAAAATTAATATTAAATTATAAAAATTCCCAAAAATAATATTTTATTTTTTTGAAATGTTACAATCTTACCCCCTTAAAGAAATTCGGTCCCCGAATTTAAATTTAAACCCCCAAATTCTAAAACATTTCAAATAAATGTCTAAGTCGTCGGGGCTCCGAAATCATCAATACATAAAACGCATCATAGCGCAAGGCATGCGCATGAGTAATGAGCAGATAACTCAAAATCAAAACTCCGTCAAGCATCCCGCGATCATCGGAGTCAAGGTAAAGACACGAATGCCAAATCCAAAGCAAAACCAATATGATATAAATCGGAACTATACATGTAAATATCAAATCTATACATGTAAATATCTGAAGGAAATGCATGCCAAATCTTTTAAAGTCGCTGTACAATGCGCATAACACTGCACAATGGCAGACGTCTATCATAAGAAAATAACCATATACGTATATACCTTTTGTTTAATATGTACGTTCCGCCGTTTTGGAAACAATTTTGAAGGGTTTCTTTGTTTTAAACGTTTCGTGTCATACCAGACACGTAGGTAAATACTGAGACTATAGCTCACTTTTTGGAAATCCCTTTGAAATCTATCAATGCATGCAAAATATACTCAGGTACTGTCATCTGACTCGTCCTGCTCAGTATGAAAACATATAGAGAATATCATAAAAACGTACTGCTCCGTGAGGAATCAATCCCAAAATGTGCATATGAATACTACGTGCGTCTGGTGTGCACGGAAATCAAAATCCATGAATGTGCCATACATGAGCACAGAAACAACATCTAGGTGCAACGGGTGTGCACACAACCTCTGTCATAGGCAACGTGTTTGCCTGACAGCAAAATCAGGTGCATCTGACATGCACGAAGAATCTCGATTTAGTGCATCTGGTGTGCACCAAAATCGTATCTCATAACATGCGCCCAACACGCGTGAAAAACCAATTCAGGTGCATCCATCATGCACGAAATCATGAAATCCAATGTCAAGCGCCGAACATGCGCAAAATCCAATCAGGTGCACAAGGTGCACAAAACGAATATCGAACATCACAATCGAAATCGAAGTCCAGTGCATCTAAGTGCACAAAATGCGTATCACTGCACTGCAATCATATGTGAACTATACTGAGTGCAAAAAAAAAACCAAATCGTGTGCATACATATTCACAAAATCAACTCAACTGTATGAAACCCATAAAATCATAAACATGTGAAACCAAGGCACGAAAACGATAACAAGTGCAACGACTGTGCAAAAGTTGTAAATACTCAGTAGGTGCAACCATGGTTCCTGAAAACAAATATCATGAAACTCAATCATCATAATCAATCATGCGAATAGATCGCCCAAAATACCGAAATCAAGTATGGAGGAATAGTCCCGCTCAAGCACATCCTCTAAGAATCTCTGGCCAACTGTCGTGGTCACTCATAGCATGTCTCGTCAACGATCCTGAACTCTGGCCTGCCGGTGTGCGTAACATGACCACTCCTGGGTCCAAGTCTTGTCTTAATTTATTCCAGAAAGGTCCTGTCAAGGTCTCTCCCAAATCTCGTCTCTGCCTAACTGTCCGGAAGTCATCGTCCTTTACTATATCTGTTTCTTGTTCCGGAACGGCTGCATACTCATCGCGACTCCTTCTGGAAAGTATATCCAAGTACAATGCCTCGGCATGCGTATCGCATCTCTGATGTCGGCGGAGTAGAACGTCATCTTATCCAGATCTTGTACGAACCTCTTACTCCACTTTTCTCTAATGTCGACTGCTTCGGACTCGTCTCGTCGTGGCTGCATGGATTGATCTCCCATGGCTATCCTCGTATCTGGAATCTCCTAAGAAATGCATCTCACCACCTAGCATCCGAATGAAGTCGAACCATCCGATCGATTCGTCAAAACCTCATGATCCCCCAAGAGCTCAACATCTTGGGTAAAGTTTAATAGTATCGAGTACATATTACAGCATCGGTGGTCCATCCGTAGAAGGGCAAACCTAAGCCTCACTAATGGCGCCGCGGAACTGCCGCAAACCCTAAGGTTCAAAGGCTTTCACACGGTCATTATGTCGAGTTAGGCTTTCATTCTTCTAGAGGGTCCATAGAATTGCCTGCATGTCTTTCCGAATACTTTAAACTTAGAATAATAGGTTTCTGACATTCAATCGCCTCTATCGACTCTCAACGTATCCGCGTGAAGTTGTCTCCAACTGGAATCAATCTATCTGATGACCTCGCATCGGGGTAGCGAATGAACTACATGTCCTAGTCATTCATCCTCGGTGACTAGAGACCTTCTATCATCTTTTAGTACAACTCGTACTGCAATAGCTCCAATATCTGGGGCGATATCTCGTCGTTTGCAGCAACAACTGGCTTACTCACCTGCACGCTGAACAGTGCCTCAATCATCATGAATAAGCAATACATCAACGGTCATCAAAATCTGGTTGGCCTCTGCCAGTGGCCCAATCCTCTGGTGCTGATCTGCACGTCCGAGTAATCTCATACAGTGATCCACCAAACGCTCGTGGCGCAAAAACACAATAAAAAGACACATATCTGCAATCGTGTGTCGCCGGAATTACGCCCTGGTCAGTCCTCGTTCGTGACGAGTTCGTGCTGACCGCAACTCTAGCCATAGCTCTCCCTGCCCGTAATCGTGGCAGCAAAACCATAACTGGTACCGATGAGGCTAGATCATGAATGAATAAAATAACGAGCAAAGAAATGTACATCCTAAGGCTTCTTAAGTGGAGTAGCGTATCGTAAATATGCCGTGGAATATACGTACGGTACGTCACTTTACTCAAGCTACCTATTCTATCAACCAAGGGTCATCCTATGCTCTGAAGGTAAAACCTAACGCTTTGATACCAACTTTGTCCCGACCCGAAAGTACGGAACATGACTGGCCCTTAAACTACGAACGTCTCGAGGCGTACGTAATCTAAGTAAGCCGAAAACCCAGAAATCCAAACCAAGAAAAAGTAGTAGAGTGGAGGAAAAACCAATTTAAATCAAATAGTTTGCAACATACGCTGAAATATGCATTTTAAAATCATAAATCTTTTCTAAAAATTTCGGCAGAGTTTCCTTTGTAAAAACTGACCCCCAAATGGGTACAAAACCTGATAAAGCATATATAATGAAAAATGCATCCCCAAGCGGGAGCTAGCTCTTCGTCAATCGACGGTCACAACCACGCAAGCAATATAATATACAACGCCAAAAGGCGAGGATCACAACAGAAAAGGAAACTCAAACAGCATGAAATCCATAGAAATACAATGCGCGACTCTAAGGTCGAAAGAATAAACAACACTGGTCTCTATCTGAAATAAATACATGTTTGGTTGATGGAATTTACTAGATACAACTGAATAATAATATACAAGATATAATGATGGTCACGATACAAGTGAACCCACCTACTAGCAAATCACCCGGAAAAGGAAGTAGTACCAGCAAAGCCGTAATGAAACCTGTACGGCAAAACCTGCAAGAAACTGTGGCACAACGGGGTGAGTTGCCAACTCGTGAGTAGAAAAACATCTATGAACAGAAATCGCATGAACTACGCAATCCTAGGTCATATGATCATAATATATCCTCAAATATATAACCTGCAGCCTATAACAATGGCTAGGGTATGCCTCTAAACAACTGTACTACCAAGTGCCCGTGTCAGTGCCTCAGGTAGCAATATATCATGTGGATGAGGTATGAATGCATGAAAATAGAATACATGAGAACGAAGAAACTGCTTTCATAATTCGGTAAGATTTTCTGTATATTTAAAACGAGGTATCATAAATGAAATCAGCATAAACAGTGTCTAACATCGACACAAAACGTAAATCCCAATATCTCAATATCTCAGGCTCCGGCTATCTGGACTAGCCTGGATCATCAAATCTTAGTACCTCAAAATCTCAAAATCTCAATGTCTCAATCTCACTATCTAGGGCGCCGTTAGTCCAGACTGACCCCTACCATCAATCTCAGGACCACGACGGTATCCTCCGGATATCCGACGCGTCGGGTAAAATCACCGGTCGGTAGTGCTCCCCTGCCAGGCTCAACGCCATCCTCTGCGACCTTCTCGCCCCGGGGTACCGCACCGGGCCCACCATGTACCCGAAACGGTTCATCCAACTCCTCGAATCGGGTCTCGAAATCCATCAGCAAATTCATGGTGGACGACTCATACATCATGGGAAAACCGCACTTTTCATTTAAAAAGAGAGAGGAAAGAAGTCTATAATGTTTTTGCGGTTTTCCCCCAAATCCAGGAAATCTCATGAAAATCCGAATCCAAATCATCAATAGCATGTAAACAGTGAATATAGGCATAAAAATCCATGAATGCGGCATAACAGTGAATAATAACATGCATGAAGTAGCAAGTAATAACCATAATGTCTAAACTAGCATATAAAGCTAGTACAATAATATCATGTCTAAACTATTAGCTAACAAACTACGTCAATGAAATAGTATTTTCTAAAGTATACGTGACATGGCAATTACCGATGAAAATGTGTGTGAGCCGGCAAGTAAGTGTACGTGGAACATACGCATCATCGGTAATGGTGCTGGTGGCCTAACAGTATGATATCAATAATGGAATATGAATCATAATATAAGTATGCGATGCAGAGCGAACAGCAATAATGTGCGGGAGCAGAATACTAGACACCACGATAACTGATCTGCATTTAATATCATATGAGTCATACAGCTATATTAAACTATAGGGCTGAGCTAACAGGCTAACTGACGGTAAGAAAACCGCCTAACATCTGAGACACACACACACACACATACATATACATATATATATATATATATATATTAGTCGGTGATCCCGCCTTAATAATATCACATCCGATACCATGTCCATAATCAGACATTCCCAAGTCAAGAGTGCGGATCAAACATAAATGTATAGCTCGTACGTAAATCCGTCGTACGGCATCCCAAATCTTGGTATGGATCAATATCATATTCATCACATTATTCATCTGGTATCCTCTTTATACAAGATCGTAATCCGGGTACTGATCGATGTCTAGTACAATACTAATATCATCAATATAATCATGATCTGACTACAGATCCACAGTCTCGTACAAACCGATATCATCTGCACATATCATCATAACAAGTATACATCGCCCACTGCGGCCTATTATAAGCATCCTAGCATATCATATCTCATGTCACGATCATATGTCGACCATTTTATTTATATCACTATTCACATGGTATCGTCATCCAAAGATCCGCTATAACATCATGACGTATCTCAAATACGAATTCTGCCATATCACCGATCTCACGGTCTCAAATCATATCTCATCGACTCTCCTCAAATCCCAAGTACTATCCTCAAATCCAGTATGTGATCACATAGTCCCATACCCATGTGAACATATAAATATATAATCCCATAAACGCACATATGAAAGAAGAATGTATGCAAGTATGGATGTGTGTGTGTGTGTGTATGTGTGGTGCAACCACTACTCTAGGGTTTCGCAACACTAAACCAATCCAATCACACCTAGAATCCATCTTTATCATCAATAATCTCAAACAATATAATATCAATATATGTATGTATAATTTTCGTATACATCACCACGAACTGCGGGGGTGCTATACGCCATCCACCCGACTTCTCCCCGTAGATATAAATCTACTCACCTTGCTTCTCGTGTGTCGATGCCGATGTCGCCATCTTCATCTTCATCGCCTCAAAATCATGAAGGGTACCTACAAGTATATCACAAATGCTAAAGCACATGAAAATCATATCGGAAAACCAAAACGGCATACGCTATGCCCATAAGTAAAAACCTATAGTCTCGCATGCAAACACGATCAATAACCCTTTGCCGTTGACGTTCAAACGCCACCCGACAGAAACGAATCTCCAAATACCAAAATCCATGCTAAAACAAGTCGTAAACCATGCGCCAACACATAAAAACTATCCCAGATTCTACCCTAGATGGAATCAGTCAAAATTGCATATGCCAAGGGTCTAGTTTATAGGGTATAAGGCTACAGAACAAAAATGGATCCCAGCATCCCTGCTCTGGCTGCAAATTGCGGCCAGAATGGATTAATTAGCGGCCTAGAAGAGGGGAGAGGGGCTAGGGCTTTGGGTGATGGTTCCTGGGTGCCTGCACATCTCACTGTCAAACAAAAATTATTTTCAGGTACTTCTGGTGATAGCAGATTTCAAAACACACTCACAGATTCACTGTTTTTCCCGATATCGATTCCATAAATCCGTATTCTGGGTTTTACTCTCAGGTTTGGTCCAATGCAACATCACAACAGGGGTCGTAGTCTCTAACTACACCTCAATTCATCTTTGATTTCAATTCAAACCCTAAACCCCAACTTGAAATTTCCAAAGTCCTCAAAACGATACAATATCGACATGAAACAAGTATTGATATGCAAGGAATTGAAATACTATACTAATAGTGCAGAAATTACCTCCCTTGGCAACTCAAGAATTTTCTTAAGTTGCTCAAGGTCGTCAAAATCCACTCTTTCTAGGTCCAATGTGTAGCTAGTGAGCTTGGGAACAATTTTTGTGAAGTGGGAATTGTAAGTCCACGTTACCTCTTCCGGTTCTTTCGGGCTTGCGGAAATGGTGAAAACGATTTTTTCGGGTCATGGTAACATGGACTATAAAATACGGATCTTTGCTAAACTACACACTAGCAACTAACTAGAGATTTATCTACTCAGTTAGGGGTTATACCTCAACTTGAACTCCTTCTCTTGGACTCCTTGTAGTGGTCGGAAGGTTCTTTCCTCGTCGCCTTCTCTTGCCAAATATGGATCCACCTGAGGGTCTCTACCTTGAACTCCTTTCTCGAACTTGAGAAAACTAAAGTGTCCGGCTTGCTAGACCTTCAACCTTAGGATGAGTAGAGAGTGGCTTTGGTGTTTTATCTCCAAGGAAATGTTTCTCAACTCATGAGAATGATTTTCCTTAAACTAGAGGAGGAGGAAGAAGAAGAGATGAGAGAGAATGAGAATGTAAGAATGAGAATAGTTTTACAACCATAACCAATATATGTGAATTAATCTAATTAATAATTTTAATCAAATGAAAAAGTTGATGGTTGGTCTGATAAGACCATTATCATTTCATATTAAATGTTTTTGCAAAGATCAAAGAGCATCTTTGGAATGAAATGATGATGGTCAATGTTTCAACCTTGGTCAACAACCCTAACCATAACTCAATTTCATTTAATTAATATTATTAATTGATATTTCACATATTCATTAGGGTTTGGAAAAAGACAACTGTCAACTGTGCATACACACCCGTTCCAAAACTCTAATGAAAATCCTCTTCCTCCGCCTCAAACAACTGTGCATACACACCCGCATTCGTGTTCCGAGGAACACGAATACAATGAGATAAAACTAACCCCAAAGCATATACTAGGATCTGGCTCAAACCAGAGCCCGCTAGTAATGACTGCCCGGACACCAAACGTGCACAGGTGCGCGGATGTGAACGAACCCTGTCGCAAAACCATGCGACCTCTACTCTGTTTTGCCCAAAGGCGAATAACCCTCTGTGTGGGACTCTAAAGACTCGACACTACGCTGGCAGTGGGTTTAACTACAGGCCGCAAGCGGTACTAGCTGTACGTAACGGTCCCCAGGTAGATGCCGATAAGAAGACTGACGAGGTGAACCCATCTGAACTCCTACTGAGCCTGAATATGACAATCTCCGTACAGTCCGGTCTGTTCGTCTAATAATATCGCATGGCGGGCCTAGGGGGTGGTAAACGTCAGTCCTCTAATAGCGGTACAAGTCGTGTCGGAGTGTAGCCCAGAACACCCTGAGATAACACTGGAAACCTACCAGTATATCTCGCTTGCCCTGGCCAGGGACTACATGTGTAATGGCTCTCCTAGACACAGCGCTATATCAACCCCCAATACCGGGAGAAACGAATCCTGTCTAACCGTCACTGCCTCCAAGTGCTTCGGGACTGTACCCAACTACTACCTGTTTGCATGACTTCTTTGAGCCGTGGTAGGGTAGTAATCTAAGTACAGTGGGAACACACTCGAGGCGAAGTGACAGTGTCAAGTCAGTGGACTAAGCTGTACTCATGTCACCTGGGAACTGATAACTGACGATAGGTATAATACCAACCAACAGTTCCAGACGAGTCCTATCCAGTGTACTCGTAACCTAACGAGCACCCGCATACTATCTCCAGTACGACGTACTGACGGCTGTGGGACAGACCGTCTCCCCCGCTGGGATGAGAAGCGCATACGCTAGTCTACTCCGGAGTATCGATGCCCTGTCTCGATAGTCCTACGACTAAGGACCTGTATAAGGTTGTGCTTATAGATTACCCAGCTCCCACAAGTGTGTCTGCCATCACAACGCCGGTAATCAAGCAAAGATCCTAAGGGCTCTACTAATATGTATAAGCGATATGCTAAAAGAAACACATGCACATATTAAAGCAGAGACAAACCAAGTAGCATACTACCATTTCGAGCAAGATTGTCTATACAACTGTGAATATCCCAAGCTTCCATCAAGTAATATACAAACTAGTATGATACAGTAATGGCCTCTAGGGCATATACACTAACAATCTCCCACTTGCACTAAGGCCATGTACTGGCGTATCGAAGACCTATCATCTCGATCTGCCGCTCGAACTGAGTCTGGGGCAAGACCTTCGTGAATGGATCTGCAGTGTTATCTTCTGAAGCAACCCTCCGAACCTCGATCTCCTGGCGATCCACGATCTCCCTGATCAGGTGATACCGCCTTAAGATGTGTCTGGATTTCTGATGGGACCTGGGTTCCTTCGCTAAAGCTATAGCCCTGTTGTTGTCGCAATACAGAGGTATTGGATCAACAATGGACGGAACCACCTGAAGTTCTTTCAAGAACTTCTTCATCCAGACGGCTTCTTTTGCGGCATCAGATGCAGTGATATATTCTGCTTCCATTGTCGAGTCAGCAACGGTTTCCTGTTTGGAACTCTTCCAACACACTGCCCCTCCATTGAGGGTAAAGACAAAACCCGACATGGACTTGGAATCATCCTTGTCACTCTGGAAGCTGGAGTCAGCAAAGGCCTCAATCTGGAGGTCTTTTCCACCATACACCAAGAACATCTCCTTAGTCCTTCTCAGGTACTTGAGAATGTTCTTTACCGCTATCCAGTGTTTCTCCCTAGGGTTTGACTGATACCGGCTTACCACACTCAGTACATAAGCTACATCTGGTCTGGTACACAACATCTCATACATTGTAGAGCTTACCACAGAAGCGTAGGGTATAATAGACATGCGATCCCTTTCTAAATCAATCTTGGGGGACATCTCTTTGGAGAGGGTGATCCCGTGACAAGCCGGCAGATTACCGCGCTTGGAATCTTCCATACTGAATCTTTTCAGTATGGTGTCGATGTACCTGGACTGTGAAAGTCCTAATATCCTCTTGGATCTATCACGATGGATCCGGATCCCCAGAATGTAAGAGGCATCACCCAGGTCTTTCATGGAGAACTTTTGTGACAAGAATCCTTTGATAGATTGTAGCATAGGAATGTCATTTCCTATCAAGAGAATGTCATCCACGTATAAAACGAGGAATACGACAGTTCGTGCTACAAATCTACTATAGATGCATGGTTCATCTGGATTTTTGATAATGCCAAATTCTTTGACTGTCTCATCAAAACAGATGTTCCAACTCCGCGATGCCTGCTTTAGTCCATAAATGGACTTAAGCAACTTGCACACCTTTTCGTTGCTCCCACTCTGAATGAAACCCTCTGGCTGGTCCATATAGACACACTCCTCTAAATTTCCATTTAGAAAAGCGGTCTTTACGTCCATCTGCCAGATTTCATAATCGTGGAAGGCAGCAATGGCAAGAAGGATCCGAATGGATTTCAGCATAGCCACTGGAGAAAAGGTTTCTTCATAGTCCAAACCAGGTCTTTGACGAAAACCCTTTGCAACAAGTCTAGCCTTATAGGTCTCGACCTGTCCATCTACACCAATCTTCCTTTTGAAGATCCACTTCCATCCTACGGGTTTTACCCCATCTGAAGCAACGTCCAAAGTCCATACTTTGTTGGTGTACATGGACTCCATTTCAGTCCGCATTGCATCCAACCATTTTACCGAGTCAACGCTCTGAATGGCCTGCTGGAAGCTAGTTGGCTCATCATCATTACCAATGATGCAATCCTCTCTATCCCCGTCTATGAGAAAACCATAGTATCTCTCGGGCGGATGAGACTGCCTACTACTCCTGCGGAGCGGCGTAGGAATGTCCTGTTCCTTCGAACCTTCTGGTTCAACTAAGCTTTTAGTAATAGTCCGTAGTTCTGGAATTTCTTCCAGTTCTATTGCGCTCCCACTAATTTCCTTTTCTAAGAAATGGTGTTCTAGAAAGTGGGCATTACGAGAAACAAAGACCTTTTGTTCCTCTGCGTGATAGAAAAGATACCCCCTGGAGTTCTTTGGGTATCCCACAAACTTGCACAGTACTGAGCGTGCCTCGAGTTTGTCCGCATGCTGCTTTTTGACAAAAGCTGGACATCCTCAGATCTTCAGATATTGAAGATAGGGTTTCTTCCCACTCCATAACTGATATGGTGTGGTAGGCACAGTCTTAAATGAAACTCGGTTCAAAAGGTATGCGGCTGATTCTAGCGCATATCCCCAGAATGATCGCGGCAACTCAGCGTTACTCATCATGGACCATACCATATCCAATAGGGTTCGGTTCTATCTCTCCGATACACCGTTATGTTGCGGAGTGTATGGAGGAGTAAGCTGAGAGAGAATTCCATTCTCATTTTGTTGGAGATAGTGCCCTCAGAGTCAATTATTGGATCACAGGCACGTGATTGCAATGATTGAGGGAGGACCTATCCCGGTACGACAGTCTTACTCGAGATGATAGTATGCTATCTGGTTTACCTTTATCATCGTGTACTGCTTTAGGTGACCTGACAGGTCGCTATTGCACGTTGATAGAGCCCCTAGGATTCTTGCTTGACTGCCGGCAGTATGAGGGCGATCATATAAGTGAGAGCTGGAGTCTATAAGCACATCCTTAAAAGGTCCCTAGTCATGGGAGTTTCGAGACAGGGCATCGATTCTCCAGAGTAGACTAGTGTATACAGTCGAGACCCCGATGAGGGGCGGTGGCCGGTCTCACAAGCCACTGGTGTCAGTTGGATCACCTAAGATGTATACAGGTGCTCATTGGGTTATGAGTACACCGGACAGGACTCGCCGGGAACATGCTAGTTGGTCTTATACCTGACGTCAGATAGCAGTTCCCAGGTGACATGTGTACAGGTTAGTTCATCGACCTGGGGATCGTCATTTGTCTCGTGTGAGTTCCCACTGTACTTTGATTACTACCCTACCACGGCTCAAAGGAGTCGTGCAAACAGGTTTTAGTTGGGTACAGTCCCGAGCCACATGGAGGCAGTGAGCAGTCTTCAGGGGTTCGTCTCTCCCGGTATTGGGGGTGAGGTCGCGCTGTGTCTAGGAGAGCCATTACACGAAGTCCTTGGCCAAGGCAGGAGATTTACTGGTAGGTATTCCAGTAGTATCTTAGGGTGTTCTGGGCTACACTCCGACACGACTTGTACCGCTTTTGGGGGTCTGACTTTTACCAACCCCCCAGGCCCGCCATGCGATGCTCATAGACGAACGGACCGGACTGTACGGATATTGTCACTGACAGGCTCAGTAGGGTGTCAGGATGAGTTCACTCATCGACGTCCCTTTTAGTCAATAGCTGGTGGCCCGTCACGTATTGGCTTATACCTCTGACGTGCTAGTGGTTAAATCCACAGCCATAGTATTGACGAGTCTTTAGAGTCCACCACACATTCAGTTACTCAGCTTTCGGGCGAAACGCTGTAGAGGCCGTATGGAGATATGGTAGGGTACGATCAGATACGTGCGGTATTGCATGGATCAGGATCGGACAGTTTTGTACTAGTGGCCATATAGTTATATGGCAGGGTTCGATCTGATACGTGCGGTATTGCACGGATCAGGATCGGACGAACATTACTAGCCGGCTTTGGTTTAAGCCGGATCCTAGTTTAGTACAGTGTAGATTTTGTCTCTTTGCATTTGTATCCGGACGGAATACAGATGCGGGTGTGTATGCACAGTATCGGGGTTTTCCTGTAATTTATTACGGGACCAGTTTTCTGGAGTTGCCAGTTTGCATTCCGTTCCGGCCGGTTTTCCTTTGTTCTTTCCCGGCCGGACTTTTCCGATGGAGGGGGTTATTTGCAAGTTTGCAAATAACATTTTGTGGAGGGTTTATTTGTGAGATGAGAGATTATGATAGCATCTTTGATTCCCTCCATCACTTGCATTAAATGAGATTAGAAAGGGTATGGGTTTGATGTTCATTTGTTATGATAATGTTTTGTTTATGGTCACCATTTCTCATCTCCTACACTCACCTCCCTCTTGCTTTATGTTCTCACTCCACCACCATTTCCCACTAATTTTGGCCGGCCACATTTGGTAGAGAGGAGAGAAAATGAGAGGTTTCATTTTGGTGAGGAAATTTCATCATCTCATTCCATGCTTGATAAATGAGAGTTCCACTTGAAAGTTCCAATCCATTCCTCCATCAAGGCAACATAACCCCAAAGAGACAAGCATCATCTACACTACATTATACAGCACTTCTTGGGCATGTCGACTTGCCGGCTTCATGCCCGAGTTGCCTCGGTATAGAGGCGGGAGCCCTTAAAAGAAACAGGCGATGTGGTGCCCTTCCGGCGAGGAGGCGACGACCGGAGTATCCGCGAGAGATCGGGACGATGACGAGAAGACCGGAGGACTCGGATCACTCGGTATATCTTTTCCCTATCTTGTTACTTTACTAGATCTAGTTTAATGGCCCGATCAAGGGTTTTAGTGCGCGGTGGTGCCGGTTTGCTAAGTTCGCAAAATTAAAGTTTATCACCGCTTCCGCATTTGGCCGTCTGATTGACGTCCGGGGCGCCGCCGTGCACTTACAGTGGTATCAGAGCCTCGCCATTAACTTCGTCTAGCTTTGCTTGATGTGTTTTACATTTCCGATCGACCAAAATTCCAAAACTTGCATTTTTGTTCACATCAGTTTTCTGTTGAAATTTTTTGGTCTCGAAAAATTTTTCAGGTTGTCTCAGAATGATGTGCAGGGAGTTCTAAGAACACTGGAAAAATTCGACAACATGATCCCTCCGTACGACCGCGGAACCACGGCCTTTACCACTCTGTAGGCCGCGGATCCGCCGCATGAATGAGGGATCATGTCATCATTTTTTTTGCAGTGGGCTTGTGGGCTAAAAATAGGGGTTTTGGAATATTAAAATTGGGCCCAGATTTTCTGTGAGTGCTACAGTATTGCTTGGGGGCCCACTTGTTAATTTTTGATCGATTGGATATTTTAAACACATTATTTCACAGTATTTACATTATATCTGCGACCGTGAATGTCACTCGATCGGTAAATCCGGTCTAACTGCTATAGCCCGGTTAGACGGATTTGCGAACGTGACTTTCACGTTGATGTTCTGTGTTTTGCTGTGATGTTGCGGATCGGTCGTGGGGGTAGCCTGGATGCAATGCTAGTACAGTTTTGTTGTATTATTTACATTTGATATTGCGGGGCGAGCGTCCGACATGTGGACTGCCGTCACTGCCTGTTTGTATTATTCTTTTGGGGCACGACCTGGTTGCGGTCGATGTACCCGTTGTATGTATATTTTACTTTCTGTACTAGGATTGCCCCGCGGAGGGGTGCACGGATAGCCGGGTTCTAGAGGGCAATGGGCCCGCATCTCAGGGCATTGAGACGGAGGGGCTTCAGTCTGGAATTGGCGGGCTATTCGCCGCACTCGTAGGGGGTACAGGTTGACCCAGGAGGGGTGCCCAAGTTACCGGATTCCGTGAAGTGCTGGGTGGTCCATTCACGGTGCTGAAGGGGGCTGCCTCGCTTCAGGTTTTGGCGGGTGACTTGCCGCGCCCGTAGGGGTCTAGGTTTTCATTGCACAGGCTATCCACACGACCAGGGGAACGTCGGGTTTCAGTAGTGGCTCTGTGAGACCCGGGGATCCCAGATATCTGTATTGTTCTGTGATGCTGTACATTTCTGTGATGTTGCATTTTATTCACGCCTTGAGCGAAATACTATAATATTTTGGTATATATATTAGTAGATGTTGTATATGTTTTTCATCCGCGCTAGTCCAGTCCCCGCTCTGCCGTTAGTTAGCTAACCTAACGGGTGATGACGGGACCCAGTGGCGAATGCGGATGGCATATACATACGTCAGTATATTTTCGTTCTTTGTGGTGTGATCAATTGATGGGACTGCATTGATTCGGATCAATGCAAGAAAAACAAACCTAATCTGATGTTGTTGGAACACTTTTCAAAAAGCTGTTATTGCAAGGACGTTCACTTTTGTTTTGCATCGTGGTATTCATTTGGAATATCCTGCTCCTCAGTCGACGAGGCAAGGGCCGAGATCCCTTCACCGGGAGTGACCCCTTGGACAGAAGTTTGCGTCAGGGCATTAACTTCACTATAGCCGATTACTCTTGCTTTGCATCGTGGTATTCATTTGGAATATCCTGCACCCCATTCTACGGGGAAAGAACCGAGATCCCTTCACCGGGAGTGACCTCTTTAGTAAAGGTTTTCGTCACTATATTTTCTAAAAAGCTATCCGTTCCTTCAACGATATCAAGTTCATTACGTTAAAGGTTTTCGCTAGAAACCATTCGTAGCCCTCCGTCGTTTCATATGGGTATTCAATAGTATTCAAGCTGTGTATGTTGGCCAAAGTCAAGGCACAGTGATTGGTAGCTATTGGGTATTCATATGCAGCATAGATAGATGCGTTGGTTTGGGACTGTCGTACTGCCATTTTGGCTAAAGTCAAGGGTAGGTACGGGTGGATTCAAATTAACCTGGAGAATGACGGGTTGAACTTGACATGTGACTTATGATATGTTGGCCAAAGTCAAGGTCATAAGAGCATGGGGTAAAAATCACATCGGGAGTTTCAAAAGTACTGAAACTTGCCAGATATGCGCATACCTTCTGGAGTGTGATAGCGTGAGCAGATTCCGTCACGTTGTCATGCGATGATAGTTGGATCCCGATTCCCACTGATGAGTTAGTTTACTCCTCGGGTGACCCCGACTAATTCTTCTTTCAGGTTTGGAGGAGAATTTGAGGTACAGTAGGAGGTTTCCAGATTAGATAAATTGGTAACCATTCTGATCTAGGTTAGAGTGCACGCGAGTGTTTCTTTTCTCTCTCTCTTTGGCAGCGACCATTGACCCGACCCTAGACTTTGACTCAGTGACCAAGTTGACCGAACCTTCTTAACACAGGCTTTTGGATTGTCAGAGTTGCAGACCTCATTGCCACTCCTACTTTTACCCTTTTCTCCGGGACACCCCGTAGTACTACGAACGTGCACTTCCATTGGACAAAACCATCGTATGGTTAGATACGAACTCGAAGGAATTCGAGGATGGTTTCCGGTTCTGGAGAAAACGGATAGGATTATTCAGTTGTCTTTTCCCTTTTACCTTCTCTCAAGTTGTGAGTACTCCTTGGTTTAGGAGATAGTACACCTATTATGCAAATTGGATAGTCATCTTCCAAACCTTAGGCTGGTGCCGACCGGTAGGGAATGAAGAAAACCAATTAGCCTAAACGGTGTGCAGAAGGTATTAAGATTAAGACAAAGCAAGGGATTAGTAAGAGGGCAAAGTAAATTGCGACTGATATTCACGACCAAACCAAGTATTTCTTCGCCAATCCTAAATCACCTTTGTATTTCTCCAGGACACACCGTATCACTACGAAGATCCACAGTTTATTGGATACTCCATCGTATGGTTATATACGAACTCGAAAGGAACTTGTTCCAGTTCGGGGATGGATTCTGGTCCAGGAGAAATAGGAATAAGGTTTATTCGGGTGTCTTTTATCTTCACCTTCTCTCGCATTGCGAGTGCTCCTAGGACTAGGACAGTACACCCATTATGCTTATTGGATAGTCTTCTTCCAAATCATAGGCTGGTGCCGAACGGTAGGGAAGGAAGAAAACCAATTGGCCTAAAGGGGTGTGCAGAAGGTAATGACTAAAGACATATAAAGGGATTTGGAGAGGTGGCAAAGAATTATACGGTTATAGTTGTGAATCTGGATAATGGTAGAGGCATTACTAGGAATACCAGGATACCCCATCGAAACATTTCAATGTTTCAGTTCAACTGTGTACTGTTAAAAGAAAAATGATTTCCCGATTAGACACTTACTCCAGGGTATGTATTTACCAGGATGATTCTCACATCTGTATGGTTTTACAGATGATGAGTGGGAGTAAGTTATTGGGAATTGGGTGATCATCCTCATTATATCGGGATTCGTTGTAATCGGTGATATTTGAGGAGATCACCTGGGCTGTTTGCCGGTCGGCAAATATTTGGTTTTGAATATCCGCTGTTGTGCACCAATTTCAAATTGATATATCTGTACGTCTATTTTCATAGAGTGAGATATACCTTTTGATATTATGTCGATGACATTTACCTATATCAGTGGATGGTTAGGTAAGGAGCATTAAACAGCGGTGTAATTCTTCTTAACCATAAGTACAGTTTTCAACCTACGACACACAGTGAAAGAGTTGTTAGACTCAGCGGACTTATACAGAGTATTGTATGTTGTCCAGTGTCCATTATGACAGAGGGGTTGGTCCTCATACTATATTCTGTTTACTTTTAACTTCTCTAGTTCTTAGACATGTGTTTCGTAGAAACACAGGGTCTAAGTTTTGATGAGTTATAGGTATTTGAATAGAGTAGAGAACCAGGTGTAGCAAGTATCGGGATTCTTCAAAGTGATCGAAGATGTAGATACTTGTGTATGGTATTCAGTTGATAGTAATGATAAAGAGAAATTGCTTCTCTTTCAGGTTACTCATAATTGGAAGCATTCCTAAGTTGAGTAACGCTGATCGGCCTCTCTCCATTTAGTTGACATGCACTGGAGATAGCTGCATGATTTGAATCTGGTTCAATTAAATCAGTGCCTCTGGTTCTATATTGGATATAGTACAGTTCATATCTTAACATTGTTAAGGTACGGGGAGTTGTCCGGCTTATGATTAAAACCAGACTCTGGATAACTCAAGGCACGTTTCTGTAATGGCTGTTTGTGGGTTGACCTAGGCTTTGACGAGGGTTGACTTTCTACCATAAGAAAGATCAATAGTGATATTGGTCTTGACTCGCCACAGTTTTAATTAAAATGGATTTTTTCAAAAACAGTAGTGGGAGTATGGTAGAACTGGAAGTGATTCCAGAACCGCAAACGATTACTGAAGATTTGATAAGGAACCTAAAGATTCAATCTGGTTTGACATTCCATTGGCCACTCCGCAGATATGGTGGGTAACTTCAGGCACCCGAGAGGTACTCCGGTAGCCTCAAGGACGGTGACAGGGAAGTTCTTGTTTACCCACACTTGCCATTGTTGTTGTTCCAGGCTGTGAGACCTGGCAGGAGGATGAGTATAGCGTCGTTCTAAACTAGCTTTAGAAGTGCACGTCTATATGACTCTGCCAGAGGGTTGTCGTAGTCAGTGGGAGCAGCGGAAGCATTGGTGGACATCAGGCTTATGTCTATTTATAGACTAAAGCAGATATAGCGGAGATAGATCATCTATTTCTGATGTGACAGTCATAGGTTTGACGTCATCAGGATAGAGGATGGATCTGTTGAGAAGGTAGTAGGGTGTGATATCCGGGTTTTGGATGACATACACAAAGTAGGAAGTGACATTCCTATACTACGATCGGTTATACTTTGGTCGTCACACAGTGGTTTCTCCACAAAGGACTTGGACATTATATAAGACATACTGGTTACTAGATCTATAGTTTTAGATCTAGATTTGGGTGGTTTCCCAATTAGGGTACTTTGACAGCATTCTAAGAGTATTCAGAATGGACGACTCCTGGCACAGTAGTGTACCTGCAGGTGATGGAGTCACCCTCTCTAAAGGTGTCTTATAGACTAAAGTAGAGAGGGATGTGCATAATTGGCAGATCACTTGCTTAGGCAATTGAGTCAATCATGAGATGTCAAGTACCACACCAGATGTTGTTCTTGCACTAGATGCAATAAGTTGACATTGATCCAATCCTGGAGAAACAGTCGGAAGCAGTTTTAGAACATAAGTGGATGTTCTAGGGATATGATAACGACAGCCTCATTTGGGAGACAGTTATCATTCCAGGCTTCCAAGGTGACATGGACGACAAGGAGGTTGTCAGAGTTATAGTTTTCCCTCTGACAAGGGACAGCATTCTGGACAGGTGATCCAGGCAGATACTGAGGGAGGCATGGCGCAGGATACTGATTAAGTTCAGTTGACGATACAGTCTAAGAAGTTTGGATTTGGAGTTCATTTATGAGCTCGGTCCCATCAGACATCCAGACACTCTAAGACAGGTATTGCTCATTTCGGGAGATGGCTTTCTCCGCGAACTTGAGATATAGAGGGACATAGAAAGAAACATCTAGGCGGATCCACTCACTGAGGCTATTCCTCGACCGATAGTTTCACAAACGGGATTTGTGAGACTGACTAGTAGAGGAGTTGGGTGTTCGGTATCACACGGGCTGTGAGTATGCGACATCGCAATAATTAGCCTTGAGTGCAAGTGGGAGATTGTTGGAGATAGTGCCCTCAGAGTCAATTATTGGATCACAGGCACGTGATTGCAATGATTGAGGGAGGACATATCCCGGTACGACAGTCTTACTCGAGATGATAGTATGCTATCTGGTTTACCTTTATCATCGTGTACTGCTTTAGGTGACCTGACAGGTCGCTATTGCACGTTGATAGAGCCCCTAGGATTCTTGCTTGACTGCCGGCAGTATGAGGGCGATCATATAAGTGAGAGCTGGAGTCTATAAGCACATCCTTAAAAGGTCCCTAGTCGTGGGAGTTTCGAGACAGGGCATCGATTCTCCAGAGTAGACTAGTGTATACAGTCGAGACCCCGACGAGGGGCGGTGGCCGGTCTCACAAGCCACTGGTGTCAGTTGGATCACCTAAGATGTATACAGGTGCTCATTGGGTTATGAGTACACCGGACAGGACTCGCCGGGAACATGCTAGTTGGTCTTATACCTGACGTCAGATAGCAGTTCCCAGGTGACATGTGTACAGGTTAGTTCATCGACCTGGGGATCGTCATTTGTCTCGTGTGAGTTCCCACTGTACTTTGATTACTACCCTACCATGGCTCAAAGGAGTCGTGCAAACAGGTTTTAGTTGGGTACAGTCCCGAGCCACATGGAGGCAGTGAGCAGATCTTCAGGGGTTCGTCTCTCCCGGTATTGGGGGTGAGGTCGCGCTGTGTCTAGGAGAGCCATTACACGAAGTCCTTGGCCAAGGCAGGAGATTTACTGGTAGGTATTCCAGTAGTATCTCAGGGTGTTCTGGGCTACACTCCGACACGACTTGTACCGCTTTTGGGGGTCTGACTTTTACCAACCCCCTAGGCCCGCCATGCGATGCTCATAGACGAACGGACCGGACTGTACGGATATTGTCACTGACAGGCTCAGTAGGGTGTCAGGATGAGTTCACTCATCGACGTCCCTTTTAGTCAATAGCTGGTGGCCCGTCACGTATTGGCTTATACCTCTGACGTGCTAGTGGTTAAATCCACAGCCATAGTATTGACGAGTCTTTAGAGTCCACCACACATTCAGTTACTCAGCTTTCGGGCGAAACGCTGTAGAGGCCGTATGGAGATATGGCAGGGTCCGATCAGATACGTGCGGTATTGCACGGATCAGGATCGGACAGTTTTGTACTAGTGGCCATATAGTTATATGGCAGGGTTCGATCAGATACGTGCGGTATTGCACGGATCAGGATCGGACGAACATTACTAGCCGGCTTTGGTTTAAGCCGGATCCTAGTTTAGTACAGTGTAGATTTTGTCTCTTTGCATTTGTATCCGGACGGAATACAGATGCGGGTGTGTATGCACAGTATCGGGGTTTTCCTGTAATTTATTACGGGACCAGTTTTCTGGAGTTGCCAGTTTGCATTCCGTTCCGGCCGGTTTTCCTTTGTTCTTTCCCGGCCGGACTTTTCCGATGGAGGGGGTTATTTGCAAGTTTGCAAATAACATTTTGTGGAGGGTTTATTTGTGAGATGAGAGATTATGATAGCATCTTTGATTCCCTCCATCACTTGCATTAAATGAGATTAGAAAGGGTATGGGTTTGATGTTCATTTGTTATGATAATGTTTTGTTTATGGTCACCATTTCTCATCTCCTACACTCACCTCCCTCTTGCTTTATGTTCTCACTCCACCACCATTTCCCACTAATTTTGGCCGGCCACATTTGGTAGAGAGGAGAGAAAATGAGAGGTTTCATTTTGGTGAGGAAATTTCATCATCTCATTCCATGCTTGATAAATGAGAGTTCCACTTGAAAGTTCCAATCCATTCCTTCATCAAGGCAACATAACCCCAAAGAGACAGGCATCATCTACACTACATTATACAGCACTTCTTGGGCATGTCGACTTGCCGGCTTCATGCCCGAGTTGCCTCGGTATAGAGGCGGGAGCCCGTAAAAGAAACAGGCGATGTGGTGCCCTTCCGGCGAGGAGGCGACGACCGGAGTATCCGCGAGAGATCGGGACGATGACGAGAAGACCGGAGGACTCGGATCACTCGGTATATCTTTTCCCTATCTTGTTACTTTACTAGATCTAGTTTAATGGCCCGATCCAGGGTTTTAGTGCGTGGTGGTGCCGGTTTGCTAAGTTCGCAAAATTAAAGTTTATCACCGCTTCCGCATTTGGCCGTCTGATTGACGTCCGGGGCGCCGCCGTGCACTTACAGTGGTATCAGAGCCTCGCCATTAACTTCGTCTAGCTTTGTTTGATGTGTTTTACATTTCCGATCGACCAAAATTCCAAAACTTGCATTTTTGTTCACATCAGTTTTCTGTTGAAATTTTTTGGTCTCGAAAAATTTTTCAGGTTGTCTCAGTAGGATCGGGATCCAAATATCATCGCGTGACAAAACTGAAGGAATCCTACCAGAATCATCACACTCCAAATGATATGCAGCGCTAGCAAGTTTCAGTTTCTTTTGAAACTCCCGATGTGGATTTTTGCCCCATGCTCTTATGATCTTGGCGTGAGGTCAAAATGTCATAAGTCATATGTCAAGTTCTACCCATCATTATCCAGGTTAATTTGAACCCACCCGTACCTACCCTTGTCGTAGGCCAAAATGGCAGTACGACTGTCCCAAACCAACGCATTCTATCTATGCAACAGATAAATATCCGGCAGCTACCAATCACTATGCCTTGGCGTGAGGTCAAAATACATAGCTTGAATACTACCGAATATTTAACTGAAATGATGGAGGGCTACGAATGGTTTTGGCGAAACCGTGAACGTAGTGAACTTGATATAATCGATGGAACGAGATAGCTTTTAAAAGGAGTGGTTCAAGCTCCGCATTTAAAAGTTGGTTTTTGAAAAGAACCGAGTGGTTTTGAAAGTGTTCCAACGACTTTTACTTGGTTTATTTTCTTGCATTAATTTTAATGCGTCCCATCAATTAATCCTACCATTGCAGAAAACAACGAAAATATGACGTACGCTTATGCCATCCGCATTCGCCACGGGGTCCCGTCATCACCCGTTAGGTTACTTAACTAACGACAGAGTGGAGGCTGGACTAGCGCGGATGCAAAACATAAGCAACGCCTAAATAGATATCATATATAGATATTTACACATTCGTCAGATGCAATGATAGCCATTCCAGATCACAGATGAATACATTGGATATACTAGGAATCCGCATTCCGTTCGAGCCTGTAACGAAAAGCGGATTACACGGTCGTGATGAATAGCCAATACCCCACCCTAGACCCGTACTGGTGCGGCAAACTACCCGCCAAGTACCCAAAGCGAAGCAACCTCCCTCAACGACGTGAGTAGGCCACTCGGCACTTCGAGATACCCGGTAGTTTGTGCACCCCACCTTGGGTCTATCTTAGGAGAAAAAATAGTAAAAAGAAATTATACAATGGCGGCTACAACCTCATCCTGGATGTGCGGCCATACAAATAATATTACATCAAATTACATATTACATGAATTGAAAGATAAAGAAAAAACTCTCATCTCACAACCCCCGGCTATTCATCCGCGACAATCCAACGAATTCATATACACATACCATCAACATTACAGATCACAGATATGGATAACCCCTACTAATCGACGTATAGCTATTAGCAAACGTTCAATACATATATAACATTACAGATACAACCCATTAGCCAAAGTCTACAAAAAATCGACCAAAAATACGGATTTGTAACCACCCCAAAAACAAACTTGTTCTCTGGAAATTCTGGGCAGAAACAAACCATCTCAAAAACACAAAACACCAACAGAGGAAAACTGCAGGAGAAACGATCCACGGCCGAGTCAACTCGGCCGCGGATCCACGGCAGGAGCAAGCTCGTGCCGCGGATCCGCGGTGAGTTGGTCGACTCACTGGATCGTTTTTCTTGCCTGTTCTTTAAAAAGCCTGATCCGATTTTTAGTACATGATTTATTACTTTTTGAGCAGAAATAAAAATCGGCAGAAACTTGATTTTTTCGGGGTGTTTTGCGGTTTTTTTGTCCGATCGAAATTCTAGATACTTTGCTAACATGCTAGGGTGTGTTTAGCTAGTCTCTGATACAACTGTAAGTCCACGTTACCTCTCCCGGTTCTTTCGGGCTTGCGAAAATGGTGAAAAACGATTTTTCGGGTCATGGTAACATGGACTATAAAATACGGATCTTTGCTAAACTACACACTAGCAACTAACTAGAGATTTATCTACTCGGTTAGGGGTTATACCTCAACTTGAACTCCTTCTCTTGGACTCCTTGTAGTGGTCGGAAGGTTCTTTCCTCGTCGTCTTCTCTTGCCGAAGATGGATCCACCTGAGGGTCTCTACCTTGAACTCCTTTCTCGAACTTGAGAAAACTAAAGTGTCCGGCTTGCTAGAACTTCAACCTTAGGATGAGTAGAGAGTGGCTTTGGTGTTTTATCTCCAAGGAAATGTTTCTCAACTCATGAGAATGATTTTCCTTGAACTAGAGGAGGAGGAAGAAGAAGAGATGAGAATGTAAGAATGAGAATAATTTTACAACCATAACCAATATATGTGAATTAATCTAATTAATAATTTTAATCAAATGTAAAGATGATGGTTGGTTTGATAAGACCATTATCATTTCACATTAAATGTTTTTGCAAAGATCAAAGAGCATCTTTGGAGTGAAATGATGATGGTCAATGTTTCAACCTTGGTCAACAAGTCAACAACCCTAACCATAACTCAATTTCATTTAATTAATATTATTAATTGATATTTCACATATTCATTAGGGTTTGGAAAAAGACAACTGTCAACTGTGCATACACACCCGTTCCAAAACTCTAATGAAAAGCCTCTTCCTCCGCCTCAAACAACTGTGCATACACACCCGCATTCGTGTTCCGAGGAACACGAATACAATGAGATAAAACTAACCCCAAAGCATATACTACGATCTGGCTCAAACCAGAGCCTGCTAGTAATGACTGCTCGGACACCAAACGTGCACAAGTGCGCGGATGTGAACGAACCTTGTCGCAAAACCATGCGACCTCTACTCTGTTTTGCCCAAAAGCGAATAACTCTCTATGTGGGACTCTAAAGACTCGACACTATGCTAGCAGTGGGATTAACCACAGGCCGTAAGAGGCACTAGCTGTACGTAACGGTCCCCAGGTAAATGCCGATAAGAAGACTGACGAGGTGAACCCATCTGAACTCCTACTGAGCCTGAATGTGACAATCTCCGTACAGTCCGGTCTGTTCGTCTAATAATATCGCATGGCGGGCCTAGGGGGTGGTAAACGTCAGTCCCCTAATAGCGGTACAAGTCATGTCGGAGTGTAGCCCAAAACACCCTGAGATAACACTGGAAACCTACCAGTATATCTCGCTTGCCCTGGCCAGGGACTACATGTGTAATGGCTCTCCTAGACACAGCGCGATATCAACCCCCAATACCGGGAGAGACGAATCCTGTCTAACCGTCACAGCCTCCAAGTGCTTCGGGACTGTACCTAACTACTATCTGTTTGCATGACTCTTTTGAGCCGTGGTAGGGTAGTAATCTAAGTACAGTGGGAACACAGTCGAGGCGAAGTGACAGTGTCAAGTCAGCGGACTAAGCTGTACTCATGTCACCTGGGAACTGATAACTGACGATAGGTATAATACCAACCAACAGTTCCCGACGAGTCCTGTCCAGTGTACTCGTAACCTAACGAGCATCCGCATACTATCTCCAGTACGACGTATGATCGCACGCTAAAAGCGTGTCGGATGTTCAAAGAATTAAAGTATAACCGCGATCAGGACGGTGTCGCTATGCAGCTAGCCGGTTGAGCACGGGTCGATCCACAGGGAGATGGTTGTATGTCCTTTCTTGTCTTAGACGAGTCAATAAAGAATCTGTATGTGTTTGGTTCTAACCTATGTGTAATATTTGCAAGTATAAAGTTGTTAAGAAAAAGATACGAGATTATAAGCTACAGAAATCCGTACTCAAAACCTTTGAGCCGAATCTTGACCAATTGAAGCTAAGCAATCGGCAACAACGTGGATTAGGGGATTTAAGCGCGGTATTCGTGGAATACGGCTTATTTACCCTTGTCCTTCCGTTCTTGTCTCTTGCTTTCGCCTCCGGCCAAACCGAACGCAACCGGTCGCGGTTAGGAATCACCGTTACCTTGTCAGGGTACGGTGCCTAACGGAGCGCTTGCGTATGGTTTGGGCGGAGTTCAATGGAAAATACGGGAAAAGGAAATGGGCAAAGAAAATCTTTAACTTATAATATCGTATTTCTTCTTAACAATAATAATTATTACAACATTCACAAAATGAACAAAAGAGAGCAAAAGAAAAGAAAAGAGAAAAGAAAAGATTACAAGAAATTAAGTGCATGAATTAAATTGCAAGAAAGTAAAGACAAGAATGAAAAATGCAAGTAATAAATTATAAGAACCATAGAACTCAAAACAAGCATGGGATCAATAGCCAACCCTTAAACTTGCAAGCTCAATCAAGAGGTTGCAAGATCAAGGGAAGGGTAGAGAACGCATGTGAATTGAAGCGCTAAGGCGAGAACGAAATGACACAACCCCTTGAGACCAATGACCAAAACTTAAACTTGCAAGCTCACTTAAGAGGTTGCAAGATCAAGTTAAGGTAGAGAGCTCAAGGGGGAAGCTAAACAAAAAGAATAATACAAAAACCTTCATCTTTATTCACATCCACAAAAAGCTCTCACTACAATTCATGGAAGAGGAATGAAGAAGAAGAAGAAAAAGAATTAAAACTACAAAAGAAAGAGGAACAAAAGAATGACCCTTGGCTTTGGCAAGTTCTGCTGTATTTATAGGCAGGGAGTTGAAGATCTAGGGCAACCATCAGCCCAGAAATGAAGTACCAAAAATACCCCCAAAATACGACAAAAGGAGGCCACAGTAAGGCCGCGTTTCCGCGGCCAATACCCCCTATTGGCCGCGGAAACGCGGCAGTCTAGTGGAGTTGGGCAGTGGGTTTTCTGGTGGTTTCCTGGTTTGGTGTCCCCTGTTGTCTGGTATACATATTTTCTGAAAATACTTTACATTTCTTCCAGAATTTCTGTTGAGGAAAGGTGGACTTTTGTGGATGCTTTTGTCATGATTGCCTCGAGCTCCGCGTAGATCTCTTGGATTTTGTGCTACCATTGAGCCTTGTGCATGAGGATGACATTGATTTGACATTTTGTCTTCCTAAACTGGTATCTGGCAGCATTCAGATGAAGAGCGGAGACCGTGTTTTATCAGTGGTTGGCAGGAACCCGGATTTTGTCGTGTTTTCCATGAATTTCACCGTTTTAGAACCGAGAACCTGTATCCTGCAAATATGTAACAAACACGGATAAAAAGCACCTACCTATAAACACACGAGCGTAAGAATGGACGGTATAAAATGCAGTATTATGGTATGAACAACGTACTGACGGATGTGGGACAGACCGTTTCCCCCGCTGGGATGAGAAGCGCATACGCTAGTCTACTCCGGAGTATCGATGCCCTGTCTCGATAGTCTTACGACTAGGGACCTGTATAAGGATGTGCTTATAGATTACCCAGCCCCCACAAGTGTGACTGCCATCACAACTCCGGTAATCAAGCAAAGATCCTAAGGGCTCTACTAATATGTATAAGCGATATGCTAAAAGAAACACATGCACATATTAAAGCAGAGACAAACCAAGTAGCATACTACCATTTCGAGCAAGATTGTCTATACAACTGTGAATATCCCAAGCTTCCATCAAGTAATATACAAATTAGTATGATACAGTAATGGCCTCTAGGGCATTTACACTAACAGGAATAGGGTTTTGGAGTTGTATTCATGGTGGATCTAGGCTTGAAGAGGGAGGAGGAAGAAGAGGGAGAGCAAGAGCAGCAGCAGCTCATTTGAAGGAGGGAGAGAGAAAATGAGAAGAAGGAATGATGAGGGTCATGGTTAAAAAAAAAGCGTTGACCTATTCTTTCTCTCTCTTCATCATTCTTTCACTTTTTCTTTTCTTTTCTTTTATTCCCTCTCACCCAATGGTAACCCTAGGCAACCATCTACCCATAACATGTAAGAAAATGTGACAAGTGTGGAAAAATGATATGTGCATGTTTTGCACCAAAAATGCTAAAAAACCGATTAGCGATTTTTAATCGCGATTAGCACTAAATTAGCATATAATCAACCATAAAAACTTTAAAATGGCAAAATTCCACTAAATACCCTATTTTAGAATTTTCCATAATTTTTCCATAATTTTTCCCATTTATCGGTATTTAATTATACCGAAATATTAAAATATTCATTAAAAATTAATATTAAATTATAAAAATTCCCCAAAATAATATTTTATTTTTTTGAAATGCTACACACATCAGGCTCAGTAGGAGTTCGGATGGGTTTCCTCATCGGCCATCTTATCGACATCTACCTGGGGACCGTTACGTACAGCTAGTGCCGCTTGCAGTCTGTGGTTAAACCCACTGCCAGCGTAGTAGTCGAGTCTTTAGAGTCCCACACAGAGAGTTTCCTTGCTTCGGACGAAACGATATAGAGGTCGTATGGTTTTACGACAGGGTTCGGACGCATACGTGTTTTTATGCACGTACGATGTTCGGACAGTTTTTACTAGCGGGCTTTGGTTTAAGCCAGATTGTAGTATCGGATTATTGGATTTATACAGTCTAAAGTATTTCCATGTTTTCACGGATAGGAGGGGCGTTCTCGTAAATTGTCGAGAAGCTTCTAGAAGGTTGATGAGGTGGAGGGCTTATGTGGCATATGCATTAAATGGTTTTGTGACTCATGGAGATGATTCATCAAGAGAGTTAATGAAGCATTAATGCTTTTAATGACTCACTTGATGATTCATTATGTATTAAATGAAGCATGAAGATATTTGTGCAAAGAGATATTTGTGCAAAATATCTTATGCTTCATATATATACACAAATGAGTTAATTCCATTTCATTATTATTCTCACCTTCTCTCTCCTCAAGCTCTCTCTCTTCAAACCCTAACCCTAATCTCTCATGTGTTGAGATCAAGGGTTAGCAAGACTAATTGATCCCTAATCCTACTCTATATCCCCTAGGTTGCTTTGATTAGCACTTTTAGTAACCTAGTTACCTCAAGTTAGAGGTCAAGCTTGGAGTAGTAGCTCTCGGGTGGATCTTCTATCACAAAGAGGAGGCCGACGAGGAGGTGGTCAACGAGAAGAAGAAGGACTTGGTTCATTAGGTATAATCTTCTTTCATAGTAGCTAATCCCTCCTATGATGTTGTTAGTTAGGGTTTGGCAAAGATCCGTAAGTTAGTCGATGTTTGTTTTAAACAAAATGATTGTTTTACCTATTCCGCCTCCCCGCAACTCGTGGGGTGTCTAACGTCGAATTACACAGGTGGACTTTTATAGACTTAGTCAGCAGCACAATTTAGACTTCGACTTTGCCATGAACACAGAATTAGAAGACTTGGATGAATTGCGCTGCACGGCTCTGGACCGGCTTCAGGTTCAGAAGATCTAAGTAGCAAATAGCTACAATAAAATGGTGAAGTTGAAATCCTTTCAGATGGTGATAAAGTCTGAAAAACTATATTACCGATCGGTCACGAAAATGAGTTCGGTAAATGGTCTTCCAACTGGGAGGGCCCCTACTTAGTCTATAAGGTGTTGGGCAAAGGGGCATATCGATTGCGAGATATCTATGGTCAGATCCACAACCGGCCAATAAATGGAAAATTTTTAAAGAAATATTATTCAGAATTGTGGGAGTCACACAATATATAATCAGTAAGAAAAGAAATGTTCCATTGATAGGTTAAAAGGGCCAAGGCCAATCACAGCAGTGTTGGCTATAGTGCCCTCAAAGCAATTATTGTAATCGCGCGCAGGAGATTATGATGATCGAGGGAGGTCCTATACGGGTAGAACAGTCTTATTCGAGATAAAATTATACTATCTGGTTTGACTTTATCATCATGTACATGCATTATGTGGTATTACAGATCACTCTTACATGTTGATAGGGCCCACAGGATTTTTGCTTGACTACCAGGGCTTTTGTTGCGATCACACTTGTGAGAACTGGGTAGTCTATAAGAAAATCCTTAAATGTTCCTAGTCGTAGGAATATTGAGACTGGACATCGATATTCCAGAGTAGACTAGTGTATACGTTTCTTGAACCCAACGACGGGTGATGGCCGGTCTCACAGCCATTGGTGTCAGTTTGTCACCAAAAATAGTATATATGGGCTCATTGGGTTATAAGTTACAACAGAAGGACTTGCCGGGAATATGCTGGATGGTATTATACCTATTATCAGATAGCAGTTCTCAAGTGACATAAGTGCATGTTAGTCTGTCGATCTGAGATCGTCATTTGTCTCGTGTGAGTTCCCACTGTGCTTTGATTACTACCCTACCACGACTCAAAGGAGTTGTGCAAACAGGTTTTAGTTGAGTACAGTCCCGAGTCACATGGAGGCAGTGAGTGGATCGTTAGTGTAATATTTCAGAAAAATAAAATATTATTTTTGGGAATTTTTATAATTAAATAATAAAATATTGAATATTTTAATAAGGCGGTATAATTAAATACCGATAAATTGGGAAAAAATCGGAAAATTATGAAAATTACTGAAAAGAGGGTGTTTTATGTGATTTGTGCAAATTATGAACTTTTATGATTTTTATATTCACTATTAGTGCTAATCGCGATTAAATATCGCTAATCGCGTATTAAGCGTGTTTTGTACACATGACATGCACCAAATTATTTTAACACTTGTTAAATTTTATCATGGTCTTTTCTTCATTTATCATGCATGGTTATTGACTTTAGAAAAGAAAAGAAATGGAAAAAAGGGGTAATGATGACTTGAATAGAGAGAAAATGGGACATAATCATTGTAGGAGACCATGCTTAAAAGAGAAAGAAAGGGGGGGTGCTCATCATTGTTTCTCCACCATTTTTCTTCTTCTTCTTCTTCCTCTACTACCTTCATTGACCCATATCAAAATATTCACCAAAACCCCATACCCATTTCTTTAAAAATGTTAACTAGCTCAAGGGAAGCACATTGGACCAAGAAAAATCGAATTTTGAGGACTTAGGGCAACTCAAGAATTTTCTTAAGTTTCCAAATGAGGTAATTTCTGCACCTTTAGCTTAGCATTTCAATTCCTTATGTGTCCATATGTGTTTAGTATCGATATCGAGTGGTTTTATGAACTTAGAAAATCACTAGATGAGGTAGGGTTTTGAATTTAATCAAAAGGTGAAATTGAGTGCAGTAGTGACCTTAAAACCCCTGTGGTGATTGATTTGAGACCTAAACCAGAGACTAGAACCCTGGAACGCGAATTTAGAAAACCCGATATCGAAAAACTGTGAAATTTTAATGGTATTTGGAAATCTGCTAACACTCGAGGACCTGAAAAATTATTTAGCAAGGACAGTGATGCATGCAGGCAACCTAGGACCGACCTCCCACTGAAACCCTAGCCCCTACCTCACCAACTTGACCGTAGATTTAACCCAGATGGCCGCAAATTGCGGCCTGGGTCCCACCATTTTTGTTCGTGCTTCGTTTGTGGCTCCAGTATCTGTAAATTAGATCCTTGGCAAATGCAGAATTGACTAATTTGACCTAGGGTAAAATCTGGGACCATTTTCAAGAGTTGTGTTCCCCGCCGAAAGACGCGCGAAGACGCGGCGAACGTCACGCCTGAATTTCGGGGCAGATGCTAATTGGTGCTATCTGTCCACCTCTTCGAAGATGCCAAGTTGATTTATGGCACCATATATCGAAGGTTTAAACGGACGCGGCCGATGTAGCAGACTTCGTCAGATTCCCCCTCGTTTGAGGGGTTTTTGATTGTGGAGACGCTCTTCCCTGCAGGCGCAAGCCCCTGCAGTTAATTACGCTATTGCATCGCGGTAACAACTTTCTCCTTCTCCAGATGGTCACTTTGTGTCGTGTGTTTTTTTTTTGTTTTTGGTTGCCCGTGGATTGTATACGGAGACTAATTTATGTTATCGCCCGTAGGGCGTGGATTAGTCCGAATCCGTATCTTCTTAGATTTGGGTTTGGGGTTGGGTTTAAGGATACGTTAGTCTCATTTGAGACTAAGATCAATTTAAACGTTAGTTAAGGATACGTTAGTCATATTTTAGACTAAGATCAACTTAACGGGATCGTTTAGATCCAACAAGAGAGCATTTGGGCTCTATTGTTTAGTTTAGAGACATTGCGTAGTTTAGGGACATTGCGGTCAATTACCAGCTTAAGGACATGGTGGTCCAAGGTTAAGGACATCATAGTCCGTGGGTTTAAAGGGACCCCACAGTCCGAGGTTAAGGACATCATAGTCCGTGGGTTTAAACAGACCCCACAGTCCGGTTTAAAGACGTCATAGTCTATGAAATGTAAGGTTGTCGGGGCCCGTCACCTCTCTGAAAACGTTGAAGGATTGCAACGACAAATATCAGAGGAGTAAAAAGATGTACCCTCGAACCGGTGTGAGTTGGTTGAAAGATCTGTAGTCCAATTTGGGGCTAAGATCTGTTAAATATTCATGAGCAGATGTGCTCAAGTAAATATAAGTTGAGGACTTATGGCCAATATTGGGCTAAGTCCAATAAATGTTTAACATTTTTATTCTGGCTATTGAGCCTTTATTTGGGCTTGGCCCTTCTGACAATATTTTTGTCTTGTATTGAATGTTGAGCATTCATCAGAGCCCTGGGTTTTATTAAAGAACAATTTATGTTCTGACAGTTCGACACATGGCGCGCTAGGCGCTTTGCGCCAGTTAAAGAGCGCAGTGCACTTCTGTCAAGTAGCGCACACGTGGAGGACACGTGTCGCGCTTGGCGCTAAGCACCAGATGATGGGCCCATTGGGCCAGTTTATGAGCGCTAAGCGCTAATTTATGAGCGCATTGTGCTAGTTTAGTGGCGCACAGGTGAGTGATACGTGGCGCGATTGGCGCTGAGCGCCAGCCCATGAGTGCAGTGCACTATTTTAGAAGCGCAAAGCGCAAGTTGCATAATGGGTTGACACGTGGCGTATTTTGGCGCTGAACGCCGGTCCACGGAGCGCAGCAGCGCATTTCAAGAGTGCAAGGCACTTTTCAATAGCACAAAGCGCATTTGATCAAATTTATGATCTGTGAACAAATTTATGTTCTTTTAAAAGGAGGCTTTGCCTTAAGATTCAAGAACAACGGTTCTTATTTTTGAAAGTGATTTGCCTTTGTAGATCAATGATCTGTGAATGAAGTAAATACTTTTTTCGTTTTTATGATGAGATCTTTTGATCTCTTTTTTATAAAAGACCTTGGTCTTTTGTAGATCTATGATCTTTTAAGAAGATAATTCTTCTGTTTTTAATGAGATGATTTCATCTTTTTGTTCAAGAATCATTCTTTTTATCTTGAAGAAATGATCTTCTTTCAAGAGTTTGCTCTCTTTCTTTTGAGTTTTCTCAAAATTTATAGGGGGTTTCTCTATATCAGACTTGAAGTCTTGGGGCCTTTATATAGGGCAAATTAATTTGTTAAATCAGTTAAAAAGATCTTTCTCTGATTGATTTGGGGATGTTTTCCCACCGTTAGAATTTTTGATCCTAGGGCTTCTGTTTTACAGAAGACAATCTTCTTGTTTTTAATAAGATTGGAAAAATCTTTCCATAACAGAATTTTAATTCTGATTAATTAATGATTTATCATTATTAGATCTTTTGATCTAACGGTGGGGAATTTTTAATTCCAGTGCTGACGCACCCGTGCTTTGCACGTGGTGCTCTGCTCAGAGCGCAGTGCACTTTGCGCTAGCGTACCTATGTTTGACGCATGGCGCGCAGCGCATCCTGTGCTAGCGCACCCGTGTTTAACACGTGGCGCGCAGCGCGCCTAGCGCTAGCGCACACATGGTGCACTGTATTGGATATAGTGCCCTCAAAGTCAATTATTGGATCGCAGGTACGTGATTGCAATGATTGAGGCAGGACCTATACCGATATGACAGTCTTGCTCGAGATGATAGTATGCTATCTGGTTTGTCTTTATCATTGTAAATATGCTTTAGTTCGCTATTTCATATTGATAGAGCCCATAGGATTCTTGCTTGACTACCAGCAGTATGATGGCGATCATATACGTGGGAGCTGGGGTCTGTAAGCACATCCTTAAAGTGTCCCTAGTCGTGGGAGTTTCGAGACAGGGAATCGATACTCCAGAGTAGACTAGTGTATACAGTCGAGACCCCGACGAGTGGAAATGGCCAGTCTCACAAGCCATTGGTGTTAGTTGGTTCACCTAAGATGTATACAGGTGCTCATTGGGTTATGAGTACACCGGACAGGACTCGCCGGGAACCTGCTAGTTGGTATTATACATATCGTCAGATAGCAGTTCCCTGGTGACATGTGTACAGGTTAGTTCATCGACCTGAGATCGTCATTTGTCTCGTGTGAGTTCCCACTGTGCTTAGATTACTACCCTACCATGCTCGAAGGAGTTGTGCAAACAGGTTTTAGTTGGGTACAGTCCCGAGCCACATTGGAGGAAAGTGAGCGGATCGTCGGGGATTCGTCTCTCCCGGTATTAGGGGTTGATGTCATGCAGTGCACGGGTGGCCATCACTAGGAATCCTCAGCCGAGGTAGTGGAGAATTATTGATTTGGATCAGTAGTTTCTCAGGAGGTGATGGGCTTCATGCCGATACGATTTATCGCGTTATTAGGGGTCTGACTTTATCCACCCTCCTAGACTCGATATGCGATACTCTTTAGACGAATGGAGCGGACTGTATATACATTGTCACTGTTAGGCTCAGTAGGGTTTATGGATGAGTTCGCTCGTCAGCTTCTTTTCCAATCAATACATAGGAAAACCGTTACGTACAGCTTGTACCTCTGACGTGCTAGGGGTTATACCCAGTGCCAGCGTGTTGATGAGTCATTAGAGTCCCCCACAGACACTTTCCCAAGTTCGGGCGAAACATTGTAGAGGCCGTATGGTGATATGGCAAGGTTCGGAAAAAGCACGTGCATTTTCGCACGTGTCGTTTTTCGGGCAGATAATACTGGTAGGCTTTGGTTTAAGCCGAAACCTAGTATTATACTGTGTAGATATAATATCTTTGTCTCAGTTGCATTTGTATTCGGTCATAATACAAATGCGGGTATGTTTATGTAGGGTTCCTAGGCACACTAATGAGGTCTCACAACAGATCAAACATGCCCAATTCAAATTTTTCCATGTGCCCACAAACCCTAATACGGATCGTTAACTAGATGTATAGGCGATGCAATGCAAGTTAACTACTTTAACTAAGAGGAAAGTGATTACAACCTTGGTAGATCCGGTCCTCCACCTCTCTAGCTCCGTGTTGACGACCCTCCGCTGTACCCTTCGGATCCCGGACTCTCGCGGTGGTTTCATCGAAGAATTGATCGGGCTAGGTCGTCGACTTCGATGCCGAAGATGATCTACGTCGAGGCAACTCAAGATCAAACTCCAACTTCACTAAGTCATGAAACTTGTGAAGAAAACACCCTATACTACTTGGAAAGTGGTAGAGGATGAAGAAATAGGAAGTGGGTTCACTTTAGAATTGGATTTCTCACTCTCTTTCTCAAGTTGCCATTGATGGAGGCAAGTTTTTCTTCTTGTTGATGAAGAAGAAGAAGAAGAAGAGAATATATGATAAGTATATTCAAAATAGAAAATAAAATGAATACTTATCATATAGCAACCATGGTTAGGTGTAGAGAATAGACTATGGTTAGGTTGAATGGTTAGGGTTAAGCATGAGACAAATATGGTGGACTTGTTCAAAGCTTCATGAAGCTTCAACAAGCAAACAAAGAAAGCCATCATGACTTATTTTGCAAAAAAGAATAAATAAATAAATGGTTAATAAAATCAAAACCCTAACCATTTACTTAACCAAGGTTTAAGTCTTACACAAACCCAAGTTTGCATGTATCATCAAACATGATACAAACAAGTGCATAAAAGTATATCACATATACAACTTGTGAATTTCAAGTGAGAAAATCCATTTAAAGTGAACCAATACTAGTTAATGCAATATAATATATCAAATATATAATTATGCATTAAATCATTAAATCAATACTTGATTTAACGATCCGGTCATATCGCATATAACCGACTAATATGCAATGTATCGGCTTATCGAATCAATCCTTGATTCGATAACTAGGTTATATCGCATACAACCATTCGACACATTCATCGCGAGAATGGAATACGGTATCACATACACGCATTATTCTCGGTCCCGCACATATCTCATATGCGCTCCTATTTCGTTTCGCTTGAGCCAGGAAACCTCTGTGTAGGACTCTAAAGACTCGTCAATACGCCGGCAGCAGGTGATGATCATATCAAACACCCACAAGCCGCAAGCTGTCTGCTAAACGTAACGGCCACTCGGTTATTGAGCGATCAGAAGATCGACGAGCAAGCCCGGTCACACTCCTGTGAATCCAACCAGTAACACTTACCGTACAGTCCGGTCTGTTCGTCTGAAATGTCGCATATCTCGCCTAGGGGTGGTAAACGTCAGACCACAATAGCTTGATAAGTCATGCTGACGTGAGGTCCATAACATGTGTGAAACTACTGATAACACTTACCAGTAGATCAATGCAACCCTGGCCAGGGATTTCCTGTTATTGCCAGTCGAGCATAGCGCAACATCAACCTCCATTACCGGGAGAGACGAATCCCCTCCTATCGCTCATTGCCTCCATGTGAATCGGGACTGTACCCAAAAACCACCTGTTTGCACGACTCAGTAGAGCCGTGGTAGGGTGGAAATCAAAGCACGGTAGGAGACACAGAAGACTCTATGACGATCTCGGGTCAACAGATTAAGCTGTACCAGTGTCACCAGAGAACTGCCATCTGACGTGAGGTATAATACCATCTGGGAGTTCTCGGCGAGTCCGTTCAGTGTACCCAGTCTCCACTGAGCACCCGCATACCCTCTCTGATGTCAAACACCAATGGATATAGGATCATCCATCGCCCATCATATGGGTCGAGAAGATATACGCTAGTCTACTCTGGAATATCGATGCCCCGTCTTGATATTCCCACGACTAGGAACATTGAAGGATGTACTCATGGACTACCCAGGCCCCACTAGTATGATCTGCATCATAGTCCTAGAAGTCGAGTACACATCCTAAGGGCTTTATCAACATGTAACAGAGAGACAGAAAGTATACATGTTAAGATAAAGAGCAACCAGATAGCGTACTATCATGTCGAGCAAGAAAGTCCTACCTATATATTCCCAGCATCCACTACAATATACATCCAATGTACAGTAATGGCCTCTAGGGCATACATATAACTAACAATCTCCCACTTGCACTAGGGCCATCTGTAGCAGTATCACATACTCAACCATCCCATATAAGTCTCTCTCTGGGAAAAAGCCTTTGTGAGTGGATCCGCCGTGTTGTCCTCTGAGTCTACTCTCCTAACCTCGATCACCCTGGAGAACATCTATCTCCATGATCAGGTGATGCTGCCTCAGAATATGTCTGGGTCACTGATGGGACCAGGGTTCCCGGGCCAAAGCCACACTTCCATTGTCATACAATGGTAGGAACCTAGTTCATCTTATGAACCAATATACACCCAAACTTCCTCTTTGGTAGTATCTTTAATAGCGATGTTACCAGCCTATATCGTCTAGTTTGCCAGGGTATCTAGCTTGGAACTCTTCCAACATACCATCCCTTTACCGAGGGTAAAGACAATGCCTGCGACTGACATTCAGTCGTCCTTATCACCCTGGAACTTTTCCAGTGATTCTCCCCAGGATCGAGGAGGTATTACCTTTATCCTATTTGGAGAATCCTTATGACAAGAGGAGATTGACCGAGCGTAGCATAGGAAACTCCTTCCCTATCAAAAGTATGTTATCTATGTACTCTACGAGGATCACCACCATACTCCCTACTATCTTTTTGTATATACAAGGTTCATCTACCATTTTGATGAAGTCAAACACTTTGACTATCACATCAAAACAGACGTTCCAACTCCGCGATGCCTGCTTTATTATGTAAAGCAACTTGTACACGTTTCCGCTGCTCCTACTATTTACGAAGCCTTCTGGCTGTGTTCTTATAGATGTTCTCTTCTAAATCACTATTTAGAAAAGTAGTCATGGCACCCAACCACCTGATATCGTAGTCATGGTATGTAGCAATGGTAAGTAGGATCTGGATGGACTTAAGCATAGTCACAGGAAAGGGTTTCATCATTTTCCATGCCTGGTTGATGACGAAAACCTTTAACAAGTCTAGCTTTGAAAGTCTCAACTTATCCATCTACACCAAGTAATCTTCTCAAGATATACTTGCTCCTGATGGGGATTTAACCCTTCAGATATTGCATCCAAAGTCCATACTTTGTTGGTGTACATGGATTCCATCTCTGATCGCTAAGCATCCAGCCATTCTTACAGAGTCCCTACTCTCGATGGCCCGCTCGAAACTAGTTGGGTCATCATCTCATGATGCATTCCTCGCTCCCACTGTCATCGAGAAACCGAGGTATCTCTCAGGCGGATGAGGAACCCTACTAGATTGGCGGAGAGGCTGAGGTTCGTCGGGAACTATTGAATCCTTTGGTTCTGTAAAATCATCAGCTGCAGTTTTGTATAGCTGAAACCTTTCCAATTCTACAGAACTGACTTTGCCTCGATCTTGTCCGGATTTTGCTTTAGACATAGGACGGACAACCCCAAATCTTAACTAACTTAAGAAATAGGCTCTTTCCATACCATATCTTATATGGAGTAGTAGGCAGCGATCTGATTCGAACCTAATTCAATAGGTATGCAGCTTCTCAAGTGCATAACCCCCTTAAAAGAAACAGGTAACTCGGTAATACTCATCATAGAGCACACCATATCACATAGGGTGCTATTGCTCCGCCCTGATACACCGTAGTGCTGTGGTATATTCAGAGGAGTAACACTGAGAGAGAATCTCATTCTCCTTTAGAATAGTCCAGGAATGCCATGCATAAGTATTCTCCTCCCTGATCTCATCATAGGACATAATACTTATCCCCGTATTGGTTCTCTACTTCTAGCTTATATTCTGTGAATATCTCAAAAGGTTCGGACTTGTGTTTCAACAGGAACATATGTCTGAATCTTGAGAGATTATCAGAGAACGTAATGAAGTATAAAGAACCAGTCCTGGCATATGTAGACAGGGGACCTTACATACATCTTCATGTATCAGTCCCAAGAGTTTACTAACTCTTTTTCTGTTTCCAATAAACAGAGCTATGGTCATCTTATCTCTGTGACATGACTGGCAAGTTTCACAAGATGTAAATTCAAACTGATTTAAATATGCATCTAAAATGTAACTTAAGCCAGTCGGGTCGCATTGATATGACCTAGTCTACAATGCCTCAAGAAGGATTCATTCATTTCTGAACTCTTCCTCTTGTGTGTGTTCTGTATACTAGGAACTGTAGTTTGATTTAGAACATCAATGCTTTTAGATAACGTGCCTGAACCGATCAACTTTTGATATAGGAAATGTTCAAAACATTATCCAACAATACAAAATTTTATCATTTCATTACTAATAAAGAGACCGATATGATTTTGTATATCAGGTTCGGTATCTAATAGCATTTATTCAGAATCAATGTATTGGTAATACAGGGTGACAGTGACCAACAGACTTGGCTGCAATACTTGCCCCGTTTTCTGTCTCATGAAACTTATCACCCGTTCTCAGTTTTCTACCTTTATGTAGCCCTATGTAACAGATTACATATCTGGGATCTTGATCCGGTATCAAATACCCAGGATGCAGAGGATACTGAGAAACAGTTCTTTATAATGAACACACCCGAAGGAGATGCATCATATGCACTTTCTTCGTTTGGGCGGCATAGGAATTCTGGTATTCCCCTATTTCCTGCTCTGCCTTATAACAATTATAAGTTGGAGCGGGACCAACGTTCCCCAGCTCAGTATAACAAGCGGGTTCGGTCAAAACATCCATATTATTATCTTGATTAAGGCATGATATGGTCGCTACCGGGAGAGAGAGAGAAGAAAACACTCTGCATGCGCTCTTGCAAGATTAGATTGGTTATTTATTTTATCTAATCAGGATGGCTCCCACTGTTTTTATCAAATCTTCCTTCAAACCCTAAAAGGAAAGACTAGCCGGGATTAATTACACTCTACAAGTTCGCCAATCTTTCAGCCAGGCCAGTGTCGGTACTTTGAGGGAGGTTCCCCGTGCTTTCGCACGAACCTAATTAATGTAAACCTCGTTTTCCCAGAGACGTAACCTCGTTGACACCTTTCTAGACACCTACTTGATCGGCTAATTGTAAAGTGCAAAACTCTCCCAGGAATAACAATTACTCGCAGTGGGTATCGGGATCCAACTATCACATAGAAGGTATGCAATCTCATTGCAAATTTCAACACTTGAAACTCCCGATAATGGTTTTTACCCCTAGCATCTATGACCTTGGCTAAGGTCAACAAATCATAAGCACTAGTCAAGTTCGACCCGTCATTTCGTGATTAATTAGACCCACCCACATGACCCTTGGCTAAGGTAAACAAAGCCACATGACTGTCCTAACTAATCGCATCATATGCGGTATAGGAAGACATCACTTAGCTACCGTACACTACACCTCGGCTATGGTCGATAAACGTAGCACGAATACTAAGTACTCTACTTCCTAAAATGACGGAGGGTTGCGAATGGTTTTTAAGAAAACCTTTAACGCTTTGAACTTGATCTCGTTGCGGAATCAAATGGTTTTTAAATGGAATGTTTTTGAGGCTTTTCTAGTTTTGCTAAAGGGGTCACTCCCGGTGAGGGATCGTCGGCCCTTTCCTCGTCGAATGAGGTGCGGGATATATCATATATATCACTGTGCAAAGCAGAAACTATAAAAGCAATCAAAAGACAAACCGAGGGTTGTAGCATCTGCCAGTTATTGCTAAAGGAGTCACTCCCGGTGAAGGGATCTCGGTCCTTTCCTCATCGAATAAGGTGCAGGATGTTCTATAATGAACACCGCGATGCAAAGCAAGAACTGTAGCTACCTGTTTTATTTTGAAATTCGATTCCACAACATCAATTAGGTTTATTTTCTTTCATTAATCTCATTAATGAATGTCCCATCATTTAAGTCCACCTAAACATCACCGATAAATATAACGTACGCTTATGCCATCCGCATTCGCCTCGATGTCCCGTCTGCACCGTTAGGTTAGGTAACTAACGCCAGAACGAGGCAGGGCTAGCGCGGGTGTAAAACATAAGCAACGTCTATATAATATATCATATATACTATATATAATATCTATCTGAACATATCATATGATCACATCACAGATAACGCAGCAGAAAATATCATATGAAATATTGGATATACTAGGACGTCCGTGTTTTTAATACGAGCCAGTATAAAACACGGATTCCACGATCGTGATGAATAGCCAATCCCACACCTCTAGACCCCTACGAGAGCGGCAAGCAACCCTACCAATTCTAGGGTTAGGAGACCCGGACTCGACTCCTCGAGATGGTCTCCCACTGGACCCTAGAACCCGGTTACTTGTGCTCCCCTCCTTGGGTCTATCCTAATGCGGAAAAGTAAATAATATACATCAACGGCGACATCTTCCGCAACCTGGAAGTGCCCCAATAAAAGAATATTACATACAAGTTTTTACATGAATGAAAATGAAAAACACTCATCTCACATAAAAAACCCCGGCTATTCAAACACGACGATCCAATATAACATATCCAGCAACAGATAACATCACATGTCATCAACGTAAGTAAGTATGCATACACCGATTGTCGTCGACGTATAGCAATGACAATCGGCAATACCACTACATACTACACTTACGGTCACAGAAAAGAAAGTGTAAAACTACAACAGTTGGAATCCGCAACCTCTTTAGACATCACATGCCTAATCAAATGAAATACTTAGACATCGCATGCCTAACAATTATAAACCCCGCATTTTAGTCTCATTATCGAAAACTCTTTTCAATATCAAGTCGGGCAATTCAACAGGATTCCCGAAATTCTGATCGAATACTCGTCGCAAACTTTTAGTAGACGGCCGCACCCCCGATACCGTCGACGAAGTGCACCAAGGCGGAAACACCGCTGCCGCGAGCACCCGAACGGATGCTTTCGGCGACGGGGTTCTCCTACAGTCACTTGGTCGGGGTTATGGAGTGAAGCTGTCTATTAAGTTTACCCGGCGAGTATTCGCGTGCGCTACGTAATTGCGACGGACTTCTGATCACATCAAAATTCCGTGGCAACCGATCAAGTGAGACTAAAGTGCTATGTTTATAACATTCAAATCAGTTATCTCATAACTACTTGTGGATTCCAATTATTGTATCACATTCCGGATAAGATAGAAAATGTTAAACTTTCCGATCGAACAATCGAACACCCAAGTTTTCCCGAAACTGCTCAACACATGAAATAAGTTTAAAAAACATTCACTTCGTGCCTCAGTACCAACGGTCCAGCCGTAGAAGGGTCAAGCCAACGCCTCACATGTGGCATGCCGTACTGCCCCAAACCCTAAGGTTCAAAAGGAAGTTCAAGACGGTCACATAATCGAGTTAAGGTTTGTTGTCTTCTAGAGGGACCATCGCGTTACTTGCACTACTTGGAACGTCATTAAACTATGGAAAATCCAACAATTGGAAATTTCCCGGCATGGGAAAAAGTGAGTATTTATATCCGGTCGAACTTTTTAACATATTCTAAAATTATTCGGAAAAGCACACAGACAAAATTAGACAATCCGATCGAAACACCGAGTCCCCAATACAACCCAGAAAACTCAACTCTTGAGTGATATTTAAAAAATCCTAGAAAATCCAGAACCAAAATATAGGAATTACTGTGCAAAAATTATGGGGCAATGTGACCATACGGCCGCGGAACCGCCGCAGAAGCCATGCTTCTGCCGCTGTTCCGCGGCGGTTTAGATGAATCAGGAGCTCGTTTTGCACCATAATTCTTAGATCTTCCTGCTGAATTTTTTAAGAATTTTTAATCTGGAAAAAACTCAGTTTTTGAAAAATGTCCAAAGAGCACTTTGGAGTTAGGGTTTCGGTTCAATCAGACTTCTAACTCCGTCTACGCATCGCCTAAGGCTCAAGCTAGGCTCTGATACCACTCTAGGGTTCCTAGGCACACTAATGAGGTCTCACAACAGATCAAACATGCCCAATTCAAATTTTTCCATGTGCCCACAAACCCTAATACGGATCGTTAACTAGATGTATAGGCGATGGAATGCAAGTTAACTACTTTAACTAAGAGGAAAGTGATTAAAACCTTTGTAGATCCGGTCCTCCACCTCTCTAGCTCCGTGTTGACGACCTTCCGCTGTACCCTTCGGATCCCGGACTCTCGCGGTGGTTTTATCGAAGAATTGATCGGGCTAGGTCGTCGACTTCGATGCCGAAGATGATCTACGTCGAGGCAACTCAAGATCAAACTCCAACTTCACCAAGTCATGAAACTTGTGAAGAAAACACCCTATACTACTTGGAAAGTGGTAGAGGATGAAGAAATAGGAAGTGGGTTCACTTTAGAATTGGATTTCTCACTCTCTTTCTCAAGTTGCCATTGATGGAGGCAAGTTTTTCTTCTTGTTGATGAAGAAGAAGAAGAAGAAGAGAATATATGATAAGTATATTCAAAATAGAAAATAAAATGAATACTTATCATATAGCAACCATGGTTAGGTGTAGAGAATAGACTATGGTTAGGTTGAATGGTTAGGGTTAAGCATAAGACAAATATGGTGGACTTGTTCAAAGCTTCATGAAGCTTCAACAGGCAAACAAAGAAAGCCACCATGACTTATTTTGAAAAAAAGAATAAATAAATAAATGGTTAATAAAATCAAAACCCTAACCATTTACTTAACCAAGGTTTAAGTCTTACACAAACCAAAGTTTGCATGTATCATCAAACATGATACAAACAAGTGCACAAAAGTATATCACATATACAACTTGTGAACTTCAAGTGAGAAAATCCATTTAAAGTGAACCAATACTAGTTAATGCAATATAATATATCAAATATATAATTATGCATTAAATCATTAAATCAATACTTGATTTAACGATCCGGTCCTATCGCATATAACCGACTAATATGCAATGTATCGGCTTATCGAATCAATTCTTGATTCGATAACTAGGTTATATCGCATACAACCATTCGACACATTCATCGCGAGAATGGAATACGGTATCACATACACGCATTATTCTTGTTCCCACACATATCTCATATGCGCTCCTATTTCGTTTCGCTTGAGCCAGGAAACCTCTGTGTAGGACTCTAAAGACTCGTCAATATGCCGGCAGCAGGTGATGATCATATCAAACACCCACAAGCCGCAAGCGGTCTGCTAAACGTAACGGCCACCCGGGTATTGAGCGATCAGAAGATCGACGAGCAAGCCCTCTCACACTCCTGTGAATCCAACCAGTAACACTTACCGTACAGTCCGGTCTGTTCGTCTGATATGTCGCATATCTCGCCTAGGGGTTGTAAATGTCAGACCCCAATAGCTTGATAAGTCATGCTGACGTGAGGTCCATAACATGTGTGAAACTACTGATAACACTTACCAGTAGATCACTGCAACCCTGGCTAGGGATTTCCTGTTATGGCCAGTCGAGCATAGCGCAACATCAACCCCCAATACCGGGAGAGACGAATCCCCTCCTATCGCTCATTGCCTCCATGTGAATCGGGACTGTACCCAAAAACCACCTATTTGCACGACTCAGTAGAGCCGTGGTAGGGTGGAAATCAAAGCACAGTGGGAGACACACAAGACTCTATGACGATCTCGGGTCAACAGACTAAGCTGTACCAGTGTCACCAGAGAACTGCCATCTGACGTGAGGTATAATACCATCTGGGAGTTCTCGGTGAGTCCGTTCAGTGTACCCAGTCTCCACTGAGCACCCGCATACCCTCTCTGATGTCAAACACCAATGGATATGGGATCATCCATCGCCCATCATATGGGTCGAGATGATATACGCTAGTCTACTCTGGAATATCGATGCCCCGTCTCGATATTCCCACGACTAGGAACATTGAAGGATGTACTCATGGACTACCCAGGACCCACTAGTATGATCTGCATCATAGTCCTGGAAGTCGAGTACACATCCTAAGGGCTTTATCAACATGTAACAGAGAGACAGAAAGTATACATTTTAAGATAAAGAGCAACCAGATAGCGTACTATCATGTCGAGCAAGAAAGTCGTACCTATATATGTCCCAGCATCCACTACAATATACTTCCAATGTACAGTAATGGCCTCTAGGGCATACATAAAACCAACAGTTTATACTGATACGGGGTTATCCTGAAATTCGTTTCAGGATCACTTTTGGAAGTTGCCAGTTTCCAGTTTTCTATCAGCCGTATTTTGACATTCGGCTAAATACGGATTTATCTTTTCTTGATTAGGTGAGTCAGTGTTTTAGAAGCTTCTAGTTGTGGTGATGAGGCTTGTGACTCATTAGTGCCTTTAATGATGCATTAAATGCTTTAATGACTAGGTTAAGGTTCATTGGTTAGCATTTAATGTTTTGTGTGATTCATTCTTTCATGATAATCTTTTCTTTATGGTCACCCCCTCCTTGCTCCTACCCTCACCTCCCTCTTGTTATATATTGGCCGGCCTCCCCCCTCTCTTGCTAATGGTTGCTAGAAAAGATTGGTATTGTTTTGGACTCATGGAAATTAGATAAGCCTCATTTCTCATTTCACCCGATTCCAAAAGGCAACTTCATTAACCGTTCGTCCATAGCCTTGGACGTAACGAGACAAAGTGTTCTACTCATTCTCTACATCATCTTGGTCGTCTCTTTTAGCAAACTTGACGATCGAGTTGCCTCGGTTCAGAGGTGGGAGCCCGTTTAAAGATCCGTCGATGTGGTGCCACCTGGACGACGAGACTGGAGATTCAGGAGATCGGAGCAGCCGCAACAAGCGTGGGATGATGGTTGAAGACCGAAGGACTCGGATCATTCGGTATAACTCTTCTACCCACTTTGTAGTTTGTTAGTTTAGCTTTAATGGCAGATCCAGGTTACGGTACACGATAGCGCCAGTTGTAAAAAGTTTTTGTTCCGCATTTGGCGTCTGTTAGACGGCCGGGGCCCTACCGTGGACTTACAGTGGTATCAGAGCCTCACCATTAAGCTATACTAACTTGCGCTAACACGTTTAAAAGATCGATCGAACGGAATTTCCGAAATCGCAATTTCATGCACACTGGGTTTCTGTCGATTTTTCAAAGGACCTGAAAATAATTTTGCATATCACAGAAAATCGTGCAGGGTTTTATAAGAATTATGGGAAAATTTGGGCACGTGATCCCACTTTTCCACCGCGGATCCGCGGTCAAACCTAGGGTTTGACCGCGGAAACGCGGCGACACTGTGGGAACATTGCTTCAAATTTTCCAGAGAGCTTCTAACAGTAAATTGTGGTTTCTTGGTACTATTTGTTTGGGCCCAGATTTTGTTACTGTACTGCAGATGTACGTGGGGCCCACTTTGGGAAATTTAGTCGATCGAAATTTTAAACTTGTTAGTATACAGTATTTACATTATATCTCCGACCGGGAATGTCATTTGATCGGTAAACCACGTCTGATTGCTATAGTTCTTTTAGACGGGTTTGCGAACGTGACATTCGCGTTGATGTTCTGTGTTGTGCTGTGATGTTGCGGATATGTCGTGGTGGATAGCAGGGTGCAATGATAGTGCAGTTTGGATTTATTTGTACATTTGATATTGCGGGGTGAGCGTCCAACATGTGGACTGCCGTCACTGCCTGTTTGTATAATATTCTTTTGTGGCACGACCGGGTCGAGGTCGATGTACCCGTTGTACATATTTTTATTTCTGTACTAGGTTTATCCCGCGAAAGAGAGCACGGATAGCCGGGTTCTGGAGGGCAATAGGTCCGTATCTCATGGCTTTGAGAGGCAAAGGGACCTCACTCTAGAATTGGTAGACTATTCGCCGTACTCGTAGGGGGTACAGGTTGACCCAAGGTGGGGTGCTCAATTTACCGGATTCCGTGAAGTTCCGGGTGTTCCATTCACTATGTTGTGGGGACTACCTCGCTTCAGGTTTTGGCGGGTAACTTGCCGCACCCGTAGGGGTCTAGGTTTCATTGCACAGGCTATCCACACGACCAGGGGAACGTCAGGTTTCAGCAGCGGCTCTATGAAACCCGAGGATCCCAGTTTATCTGTATTGTTCTGTGATGTTGCATATTATCACGCCTGGAGCGATTATTGTATATTGGTATATATACTATTAGATGTTGTATATGTTTTACACCCGCGCTAGTCCAGCCCCCACTCTGTCGTTAGTTAAGTAACCTAACGGGTGATGACGGGACCCAGTGGCGAATGCGGATGGCATATACGTACATTATATTTTCGTTCTTTTCTGGTGTGATTGATTGATGGGACTGCATTGATTCTTATCAATGTAAAGATAAAACAAACCTATATTTGATGTTGTTAGAACAAATTTTAAAAGGTGTTATTACAAAGATGTTTCATTTTGTTTTGCATAGTGATATTCAGTTAGAATATCCCGCACCTCATTCGACGAGGCAAGGGCTGATATCCCTTCACCGCGAAAAACCCCTTGGGCAGAAGTTTACGTCAGGGTAGTAACATTAATATAGTCGATTACAAGTTGCTTTGCATCGCGGTATTCAGCTGGAATATCCTGCACCTCATTCCACGAGGAAAGAGCCAAGATCCCTTCACCGGGAGTGACCTCTTTAGCAAAACGTTTTCGTCACTATATTTTATAAAAAGCTATCAGGTTCCTTCAACGAGATCAAGTTCATTACGTTAAAGGTTTTTCGCTAAAAACCAGCCGTGGCCCTCCGTCATTTCTTTTGGGTATTCAGTAGTATTCAAGCTATGTATTTTGACCTTCGCCAAGGCATAGTGTTTGGTAGCTGCTGGGTATTCATTTGTAACATAGTTAGATGTGTTGGTTTGGGACAGTCGTACTACTATTTTAGCCTTCGTCAAGGGTATGTACGGGTGGATTCAAATTGACCTGGACAATGACGGGTAGAACTTGGCATGTGACTTATGACATTTTGACCTTCGCCAAGGTCATAAGAGCATGGGGCAAAAATCACATCGGGAGTTTCAAACATACAGCAAACTTGCCAGGCATGCGCATACCTTCTGGAGTGTGATAACTTGAGTGGCTTCCATCAAGTTTTCATGCGATGATAGTTGGATCCCGATTCTCACTGATTAGTTAGTTTACTCTTCGGGTGATCCCGACTAATTCTTCTTTCAAGTTTGGAGGAGAATTTGAGATTACAGTGGGAGGTTTCCTGATTAGATAAATTGGTAACCATTCTGATCCAGGTTAGAGTGTACGCAGAGTGTTTCTTTTCTCTCTCTTTCTTTGGCAGCGACCTTTGACCGACCCTAGACTATGACCCAGTGACCAAATTGACCGAACCTTCTTAAAATACTGGCTTTTGGATTGTCCGAGTTGCATAAGTCATTGCCGCTCCTTCCTTTACCCTTTGTATTTCTCAGAACACCCCGTATTACTACGGACATCCACTTCCATTAGATAGATCCATCGTATGGTTATATACGAACTCGAAGGGACTTCTTCGAGGATGGATCTAGGTTCAGGAGAAATAGAATTGGTTTATTCAGTCGTCTTTTATTATCACCTTCTCTCAGGTTGCGAGAGCTCCTTAGTTTAGGAGAGTACACCTATTACGCTTATTGGATAGTCTTATTCCAAACCATAGGCTGGTGCGGAAAGGTAGGGAATGAAGAAAACCAATTAGCCTAAGTAGGGTGTGCAGAAGGTAATATGTAAAGACAAAATAAAGAGATTAGAAAGAGGACAAAGTAAATTACGACTGTAATCATTCACGACCAAACCACGTACTTCATCGCCACTCCTATTTCACCTTTAAAGGAATAAGGTATTATTCAGTTGTCTTTTATCATCACCTTCTCTCAAGATACAAATACTCCTAGGATTAGGAGGGTACACCTGTTATGCTTACTGAATAGTCTTCTTCCAAGCCATAGGCTGGTGCCGAACGGTAGGGAAGGAAGAAAACCACTTAGCCTAAAGAGGTGTACAGAAGGTAACGACTAAAGACAAATAAAAGGATTTGGAGTGATGGCAAAGAAATATACGATTACAGTCATGAATAGGATTATGGAAGAGGCATTACTAAGAATACCAGAATACCTCTATGAAACATTTTCATATTTCAGTTTCACCGTGCATTGTTAATTATAAACTGATTTCCCGATTAGATACTTACTCCAAGGTATGTATTTACCAGGTTTCATTCTCATATCTGTACGGTTTTACAGATGATGAGTGAGAGTAAGTTATTGGGAATAAGGTGATCATCCTCATTATATCGGAATTCGTTGTAATTGGTGATATTTGAGGAAATCACCTGGGTACAGTTTTTAACCTACGATGTACAGGTTATGAGTTATTCAACTCAGCGGACTTATACAGAGTATTGTATGTTGTCCAGTGTCCGTCAGGACAAAGGGGTAGATCCTCGTACTATGTTCTGTTTACTTGTGACTTCTCTAGTTTTTAGACAAGTGTTTCGTAGAAATACAATGTCTAAGTTTTGAGAAGTTATGGGTATAAGAATAAAGTAGAGAACCAGATATCGCAAGTATCATGATTCTTCAAAAAGATCGAAGATGTAGATTCTTGTGATTAGTATTCAGATGATAGTAATGGTTTTGAGAAACTTGTTTCTTTTTCAGGTTACTCATAATTGGATGGATTCCTAAGTTGAGTAATGCTGATTAGCTTTTCTCCATTAAGTTGTTATGCACTGGAGACAGCTGCATGATTTGAATTTGGTTCCAATTAAATTAGTGTCTCTGTTTCTATATTAGATATAGAATGGTTCATATCTTAACGATGTTAAGGTAAGGGGAGTTGTCCAGCTTATGCTTAAAACCAGACACTGGATAACTCAAGGCACGTTTCTGTAATAGAGTTTGTGGGTTGACCCTGGCTTTGACGAGGGTTGAAATTTCTACCATCTGGAAGATCAATAGTGATATTGTTCTTGACTTACCACAGTTTTAGTGAAATGGATTTTTTCAGAAAACAGCAGTGGGAGTATGGTAGAACTGGAAGTGATTCCAGAACCGCAAACGATTACGGAAAATTTAATAGGACCTATATATTCAAACAGGTTTGACATTCCAATAGCCACTTCGCAGATATGGTGGGTAACCTCAGACACCCGAGAGGTACTCCGGTAGCCTCAAGGACGGTGATAGGGAGGTTCTTGTTTACCCAGACTTGACACTACGGTTGTTCCACGCTATGAGACTCGGCAGGAGAATAAGTATAGCGTCGTTCTAAAATAGCTTTAGAAGTGTACGTATATATTATTCTGCCAGAGGGTTATCGTAGTCAGTGGGAGCAGCGGAAGCATAGTGGGCAAGTAGCTTATGTCTATTTATAGACTTCAGCAGTTATCGCGGAGAAAGATCATCTAATTCTGATATGACAGTCATAGGTTTGACTTCATCAGAATAAGGGATGGATCTGTTGAGAATGTAGTAGGGTGTGATGTCCTGGTATTTGGATGACATACACAGAGTTGGAAGTAAAATTCCTATACTATGATCGGTTGTACTTTGGTCGTCACACAGTTGTTTCTCCACAAAGGGTATGGATATAATATGAGACATTCTGGTTTCTAGATCTATGGTTTTAGATCTAGATTTGGGTAGTTTCCCAATGTGGGTACTTTGACAGTATTCTAATGGTATTTAGAATAGATGACTCCTGGCATGGTGGTGTACCTACAGGTGATGGAGTCACCCTCTCTAAAGGTGTTTTAGAGACTAAAGGAGAGTGGGATACGCATGATTGGCAGATCACTTGCTTAGGCAATTGAGTCAATCATGAGATATCAAGTACCACACCAGATGTTGTTTTTGCACTAGATGCGATAAGTTTATATTAATCCAATCCTGAAGAAACAAAAGGAAGCAGTTATAGAACATAAGTGCATGTTCTACGGATTTGATGACGGCAGCCTCCATAGGGAGACGATTATCATTCCAGGCTTCCAAGGTGACATGGATGACAGAGTGATTGTCACAGTTATAGTTTTCCCTCTAACAAGGGACAGTATTATGGACAGGTGGTCCAAGACGATACTGTGGGAGGCATGGTGCTGGATACTGATTAGGTTCAGTTACCGATACAGTCTAAGAAGTTTGGATTTGGAGTTCGTTTATGAACTAGGTCTCATCAGATATTCAGACATATTCTGAGACAGGTATTACTCGATTCGGGAGATGGTTTTCTCTACAAAGTTGAGATTAAGAGAGATATAGAAAGAAACATCAGGGCGGATCCACTCACTGAGGCTATTTCTCGAACACAAGAGTTTACAAACTAGCTTTGTGAAACTGATTAGTAGAGGAGTTGGATGTTCGGTATCACACGGGCTGTGAGTATGCGACATCGCAATAATTAGCCTTGAGTGCAAGTGGGAGATTGTTGGAGATAGTGCCCTCAAAGTCAATTATCGGATCGCAGGTACGTGATTGCAATGATTGAGGCAGGACCTATGCCGATATGACAGTCTTGCTCGAGATGATAGTATGCTATCTGGTTTGTCTTTATCATCGTAAATATGCTTTAGTTCGCTATTGCATATTGATAGAGCCCATAGGATTCTTGCTTGACTACCAGCAGTATGATGGCGATCATATACGTGGGAGCTGGGGTTTGTAAGCACATCCTTAAAGTGTCCCTAGTCGTGGGAGTTTCGAGACAGGGCATCGATACTCCAGAGTAGACTAGTGTATACAGTCGAGACCCCGGCGAGGGGCAATGGCTGGTCTCACAAGCCATTGGTGTTAATTGGTTCACCTAAGATGTATACAGGTGCTCATTGGGTTATGAGTACACCGGACAGGAATCGCCAGGAACCTGCTAGTTGGTATTATACATATCGTCAGATAGCAGTTCCCTGGTGACATGTGTACAGGTTAGTTCATCGACCTGAGACCGTCATTTGTCTCATATGAGTTCCCACTGTTCTTAGATTACTACCCTACCACGCTCAAAGGAGTTGTGCAAACAGATTTTAGTTGGGTACAGTCCTGAGCCACATTGGAGGCAAGTGAGCGGATCGTCGGGGATTCGTCTCTCCCGGTATTGGGGGTTGATGTCGCGCAGTGTACGGGTGGCCATCACTAGGAATCCTCGGCCGAGATAGTGGAGAATTACTGATTTAGATCAGTAGTTTCTCAGGAGGTGATGGGCTTCATGCCGATACGATTTATCGCGTTATTAGGGGTCTGACTTTATCCACCCCCCTAGACTCGATATGTGATACTCTTTAGACGAACGGACCGGACTGTATATACATTATCACTGTTAGGCTCAGTAGGGTTTATGGATGAGTTCGCTCGTCAGCGTCCCTTCCAATCAATACATAGGCAAACCGTTACGTACAGCTTGTACCTCTGACGTGCTAGGGGTTATTGTAAGTGCACGGCGGCGCCCCGGCCGTCAATCCGACGCCGGAATGCGGAAGCGGTGAATAACTTTAAATTTTGCGGACTTTGCAAACCGGCACCACCGCGCACTTTAACCGGATCGAACCATTAACTAGTCTAAGCTATCTACAAGAAAGGGAATAGAGATATACCGACGATCCAAGTCCTCCGGTCTTCTCGTCATCGTCCCGATCTCCTGCGGAATGTCCCGTCTCCTCCTCGTCGCCGGAAGTGCACCACATCGCCTACTTCTTTTACGGGCTCCCACCTCAATGCCGAGGCAACTCGGGCACGAAGCCGGCTACTCGACGTGCCCAAGATATGCTGTAGGAAGTGTAGTGTAGAGGCTACTTGTCTCTTTGGGGTTTGTTGCCTTTGGATGGAGGAATAAGGATTGAACTTTGGAGGGAAAATGAAGCTACCAATTTTGCAAGGAAATGAGATGAAGAATGAAGCATCAAAAATGAACCTCTCATTTTTCCTCTCCTCACAATGTGTGGCCGGCCATAACCATATGGAAATGGTGGAGGGAACAAATACAAAACCTTAAGGGAGGTGAGGGTAGGAGAAGTCAAGTGGTGACCACACCAAGAGACAAGAAAGCATACACCATGCTTCAACTCACATCAAACCCATGCCCACTCAAATCACAAGTCAAAGCAAGTCATGGTGCAAAGAAAAGAAAGCTATCATAATCAATATATATGCAATAAAACCCTCCACAAAGTGTTATTTGCGAACTTGCAAATAACCCCCTCCATCGGAAAAGTCCGGCCGGGAAAGAACAAAGGAAAACCGGCCGGAACGGAAAGCAAACTGGCAACTCCAGAAAACTGGTCCCGTAATAAATTACAGGAAAACCCCGATACTGTGCATACACACCCGCATCTGTATTCCGTCCGGATACAAATGCAATGAGACAAAATCTACACTGTACTAAACTAAGACCAGCTTAAGCCAAAGCCGGCTAGTTAAATCCGTTCGATCCTGATCCGTGCAATACCGCACGTATCAGATCAAACCCTGCCATATAACTATACGGCCACTAGTACAAAACTGTCTGATCCTGATCCGTGCAATACCGCACGTATCTGATCGGACCTTGCCATATCTCCATACGGCCTCTACAGCGTTTCGTCCGAAACTTGAGTAACTGAAAGTGTGGTGGACTCTAAAGACTCGTCAATACTATGGCTGTGGATTTAACCACTAGCCCGTCAGAGGTATAAGCCAATACGTAACGGGCCACCATCTATTGACTAAAAGGGACGTCGATGAGCAAACTCATCCTGACACCCTACTGAGCCTGTCAGTGACAATATCCGTGCAGTCCGGTCCATTCGTCTATGAGTATCGCATGGCGGGCCTAGGGGGTTGGTAAAAGTCAGACCCCCAAAAGCGGTACAAGTCGTGTCGGAGTGTAGCCCAGAACACCCTGAGATACTACTGGAATACCTACCAGTAAATCTCCTTGCCTTGGCCAAGGACTTTGTGTAATGGCTCTCCTAGACACAGCACGACCTCACCCCCAATACCGGGAGAGACGAACCCCTGAAGATACGCTCACTGCCTCCATGTGGCTCGGGACTGTACCCAACTAAAACCTGTTTGCACGACTCCTTTGAGCCGTGGTAGGGTAGTAATCAAAGTACAGTGGGAACTCACACGAGACAAATGACGATCCCCAGGTCGATGAACTAACCTGCACACATGTCACCAGGGAACTGCCATCTGACGTCTGGTATATGACCAACTAGCATGTTCCCGGCGAGTCCTGTCCGGTGTACTCATAACCCAATGAGCACCTGTATACATCTTAGGTGATCCAACTGACACCAGTGGCTTGTGAGACCGGCCACCGCCCCTCGTCGGGGTCTCGACTGTATACACTAGTCTACTAATGGAGTATCGATGCCCAGTCTCGAAACTCCCACGACTAGGGACCTTTTAAGGATATGCTTGTAGACCCCCAGCTCCCACTTATATGATCGCCCTCATACTGCTGGTGGTCAAGCAAGAATCCTAGGGGCTCTATCAACGTGTAATAGCGACGTGTCATGTCACCTAAAGCAGTACACGATGATAAAGGTAAACCAGATAGCATACTATCATCTCGAGTAAGACTGTCCTACCGGGATAGGTCCTCCCTCAATCATTACAATCACGTACCTGTGACCTAATAATTGACTCTGAGGGCACTATCTCCAACAATCTCCCACTTGCACTCAAGGCTAATTATTGCGATGTCGCATACTCACAGCCCGTGTGATACCGAACATCCAACTCCTCTACTAGTCAGTCTCACAAAGCTCGTTTGTGGAACTATTGCGTTCGAGGAATAGCCTCAGTGAGTGGATCCGCTTAGTTGTTTCTTTCTATGTCTCTCTATATCTCAAGTTCGCGGAGAAAGCCATCTCCCGAAATGAGCAAAATCAGTCTTAGAATATGTCTGGATTTCTGATGGGACCTAGCTCATAAATGAACTCCAAATCCAAACTTCTTAGACTGTATTGACAACTGAACTTAATCAGTGTCCTGCGCCATGCCTCCCTCAGTATCGCCTTGGATCACCTGTCCAAAATACTGCCCCTCGTCAGAGGGAAAACTATAACTCTGACAACCTCCTTGTCGTCCATGTCACCTTGGAAGCCTGGAATGATAACTGTCTCCTGAATAAGGCTGTCGTTATCATATCCCTAGAACATCTACTTATGTTCTAGAACTGCTTCCGACCGTTTCTCCAGGATTGGATTAATGTCAACTTATTGCATCTAGTGCAAGAACAACATCTGGTGTGGTACTTGACATCTCACGATTGACTCAATTGCCTGAGCAAGTGATCTGCCAATCATGCACGTCCCTCTCCCCTTTAGTCTGTAAGACACCTCTGGAGAGGGTGACTCCATTACCTGCAGGTATACTACCGTGCCAGGAGTCGTCCATTCTAAATACTCTCAGAATGCTGTCTAAGTACCCAGATTGGGAAACCACCCAAATCTAGATCTAAAACCATAGATCTAGTAACCAGTATGTCAGATATAAAATCCATTTCCTTTGTGGAGAAACCACTGTGTGACGACCAAAGTATAACCGATTGTAGTATAGGAGTTTCTTTTCCTACTCTGTGTAGTGTATGTCATCCAAATACCAGGATATCACACGCTACTACCTTCTCAACAGATCCATCCCCTATTCTGATGAAGTCAAACCCATGACTGTCACGTCAGAAATAGATGATCTATCTCCGCTACTTCTGCTTTAGTCTATAAATAGACATAAGCTACTTGTCCACCAATGCTTCCGCTGCTCCCACTGACTACGACAACCCTCTGGCAGAGTCATATAGACGTACACTTCTAAAACTAGTTTAGAACGACGCTATACTCATCCTCCCGCCGGGTCTCGCAGCCTGGAACAACAGCAATGGTAATTGTGGGTAAACAAGAACTTCCCTGTCACCGTCCTTGAGGCTACCGTAGTACCTCTCGGGTGCCTGAAGTTACCCACCTTATCTGCGGAGTGGCCAATGGAATGTCAATTCAGATTGAATCTTAAGGTTCCTTATCAAATCTTCAGTAATCGTTTGTGGTTCTGGAATCACTTCCAGTTCTACCATACTCCCACTACTGTTTTCCTGAAAAAATCCATTTTTAATTTAAAACTGTGGCGAGTCAAGAACAATATTGCTATTGATCTTCCAGATGGTAGAAAATCAACCCGCGTCATAGCCTGGGTCAACCCACAAACAGCCATTACAGAAACGTGCCTTGAGTTGTCCAGTGTCTGGTTTTAATCATAAACCGGACAACTCCCCGTACCTTAACATCGTTAAGATATGAACTGTTCTATATCCAATATAGAATCAGAGGCACTGATTTATTTGAACCAGATTCACATCATGCAGCTGTCTCCAGTGCATGTCAACTAAATGGAAAGAGGCCGATCAGCGTTACTCAACTTAGGAATACTTCCAATTATGAGTAACCTGAAAGAGAAGCAAGATCTCTTTATCATTACTATCAACTGAACACCATACACAAGTATCTACATCTTCGATCACTTTGAAGAATCCCGATACTTGCTACACCTGGTTCTCTACTCTATTCAAATACCTATAACTCCTCAAAACTTAGACCCTGTGTTTCAACGAAACACATGTCTAAGAACTAGAGAAGTTAAAAGTAAACAGAATATAGTATGAGGACCAACCCCTCTGTCCTAATGGACACTGGACAACATACAATACTCTGTATAAGTCCACTGAGTCTAACAACTCTTTCACTGTGTGTCGTAGGTTGAAAACTGTACTTATGGTTAAGAAGAATTACACCGCTGTTTAATGCTCCTTACCTAACCATCCACTGATATAGGTAAATGTCATCGACATAATATCAAAAGGTATATCTCACTCTATGAAAATAGACGTACAGATATATCAATTTGAAATTGGTGCACAACAGCGGATATTCAAAACCAAATATTTGCCGACCGGCAAACAGCCCAGATGATCTCCTCAAATATCACCGATTACAACGAATCCCGATATAATGAGGATGATCACCCAATTCCCAATAACTTACTCCCACTCACCATCTGTAAAACCATACAGATGTGAGAATCAAACCTGGTAAATACATACCCTGGAGCAAGTGTCTAATCAGGAAATCAGTTTTCTTTTAACAGTACACAGTGAACCTGAAACATTGAAATGTTTCGATGGGGTATCCCGGTATTCTTAGTAATGCCCTTTCCATTATCCAGATTCACAACTGTAACCGTATAATTCTTTGCCACCTCTCCAAATCCCTTCATATGTCTTTAGTCTTTACCTTCTGCACACCCTTTTAGGCCAAATGGTTTTCTTCCTTTCCTACCGTTCGGCACCAGCCTATGGTTTGGAAGAAGACTATCCAATAAGCATAAAGGGTGTACTGTCTTAATCCTAGGAGCACTCGCAACGCGAGAGAAGGTGAAGATAAAAGACACCTGAATGTACTTTATTCCTATTTCTCCTGGACCAGAATCCATCCCCGAATTGGAACAAGTTCCATTCGAGTTCGTATATAACCATACGATGGAGTATCCAAATAAACTGTGGATCTTCATAGTGATACAGAGTGTCCTGGAGAAATACAAAGGTGATGTGGGAGTGGTAACGAAATATTTGGTTTGGTCGTGAATATCTGTTGCAATTTACTTTGCCCTCTTACTAATCCCTTGCTTTGTATAAACTTAATACCTTCTGCACACCATCGTTATGCTAATTGGTTTTCTTCATTCCCTACCGGTCGGCACCAGCCTAAGGTTTGGAAGAAGACAATCCAATTTGCGTAATAGGTGTACTACCCCTAAACCAAGGAGTACTCGTAACCTGAGAGAGGGTAAAAGGAAAAGACAACTGAATAATCCTATCCGTTTTCTCCAGAACCGGAAACCATCCTCGAATTCCTTCGAGTTCGTATCTAACCATACGATGGTTTTGTCCAATGGAAGTGGACGTTCGTAGCAATACGGGGTGTCCCGGAGAAAAGGGTAAAAGTAGGAGTGGCAATGAGGTCCGCAACTCTGACAATCCAAAAGCCAGTGTTTAAGAAGGTTCGGTTAATTTGGTCACTGAGTCAAAGTCTTAGGGTCGGGTCAATGGTCGCTGCCAAAGAGAGAGAGAAAAGAAACACTCAGCGTGCACTCTAACCTAGATCAGAATGGTTACCAATTTATCTAATCTGGAATCCTCCCACTGTACCTCAAATTCTCCTCCAAACCTGAAAGAAGAATTAGTCGGGGTCACCCGAGGAGTATACTAACTCATCAGTGGGAATCGGGATCCAACTCTCATCGCATGACAACGTGACGGAATCCGCTCACGGTGTCACACTCCAGAAGGTATGCGCATATCTGGCAAGTTTCAGTTCTTTTGAAACTCCCGATGTGATTTCTGCCCCATGCTCTTATGACCTTGGCGAAGGTCAACAAATCATAAGTCACATGTCAAGTTCTACCCGTCATTATCCAGGTTAATTTGAATCCACCCGTACAAGCCCTTGACGAAGGTCAACAAGGCTATACGACTGTCCCAAACCAACGCATCTATCTATGCAGCAGAAAAGTAACAAGCAGCTACCATACACTATGCCTTGACGAAGGTCAACAAACATAGCATGAATACTACGTGCTACCCGTCTGAAACGACGGAGGGCTACGAATGGTTTCTGGCGAAAACCTTTAACGTAATGAACTTGATATCGTTGAAGGAACGGATAGCTTTTTGAAAATATAGTGACGAAAACCGTTGCTAAAGAGGTCACTCCCGGTGAAGGGATCTCGGCTCTTTCCCCGTAGAATGAGGTGCAGGATATTCCAACTGAATACCGCGATGCAAAGCAAAAGTAATCGGCTATAGTGAAGTTAATGCCCTGACGCAAACTTCTGTCCAAGGGGTCACTCCCGGTGAAGGGATCTCGGCCCTTGCCTCGTCGACTGAGGAGCAGGATATTCCAATGAATACCACGATGCAAAACAAAAGTAAACGTCCTTGCAATAACAGCTTTTTGAAAAGTGTTCCAACAACATCAGATTAGGTTTGTTTTTAACTTGCATTGATCCGAATCAATGCAGTCCCATCAATTGATCACACCAAAAAGAACGAAAATATACTGATGTACGTATATGCCATCCGCATTCGCCACTGGGTCCCGTCATTACCCGTTAGGTTAGCTAACTAACGACAGAGCGGGGACTGGACTAGCGCGGATGCAAAACATATACAACATCTACTAATATATATACCAATATATTATATTCGCTCAAGGCGTGAATAAAATGCAACATCACAGAGAATGAACAACATCACAGAAACAATACAGATATCTGGGATCCCCGGGTTTCACAGAGCCGCTGAAACCCGACGTTCCCCTGGTCGTGTGGATAGCCTGTGCAATGAAATCCTAGACCCCTACGGGCGCGGCAAGTCACCCGCCAAAACCTGAAGCGAGGCAGCCCCCTTCAGCGCCGTGAATGGACCACCCAGCACTTCACGGAATCCGGCAACTTGGGCACCCCTCCTGGGTCAACCTGTACCCCCTACGAGTGCGGCGAATAGCCCGCCAATCCTAGAGTGAAGCCCCCTCCGTCTCAATGCCATGAGATGCGGGCTTGTTGCCCTCCAGAACCCGGCTATCTGTGCACCCCTCCGCGGGGTAATCCTAGTCCAGAAAGTAAAATATACATACAACGGGTACATCGACCGCAACCAGGTCGTGCCCCAAAATAATAATACAAACAGGCAGTGACGGCAGTCCACATGTCGGACGCTCGCCCCGCAATAACAAATGTACATAATACAACCACAACTGTACTAGCATTGCATCCAGGCTATCCCCCACGACCGATCCGCAACATCACAGCAAATACATAGAACATCAACGTGAAAGTCACGTTCGCAAATCCGTCTAACCGGGCTATAGCAGTTAGACCGGATTTACCGATCGAGTGACATTCACGGTCGCAGATATAATGTAAATACTGTGAAAAATGTGTTTAAAATATTCCGATTGATCAAACTTTAACAAGTGGGCCCACAAAGAATACTGTAGCAGTTAAAGAAAACCTGGACCCAATTTTAATATCCCAAAACCCCTAATTTAAGCCCAGAAGCCCACTGTAAAAACCCAACCCACTGATCCCTGTAGACTGCGGCGGAAGCGCGGCCAAACATGGGTTTTGGCCGCCCTTCCGCGGTCACGTGAGAGGAACAGTACGTCGAATTTGAACAGTGTTCTTAGAATTTCTAGCACAGTACTTTTATGCAACCTGAAAAATTTTTTGGAGACAGAAAAATTTCAACAGAAACTGTCGTGGGTATATTGGGGTTTTCGGACATTTCGATCGATCGGAACAGAAAAACACATTACACAAAGCTAGACTAAGTTAATGGGGAGGCTCTGATACCACTGTAAGTGCACGGCGGCGCCCCGGCCGTCAATCCGACGCCGGAATGCGGAAGCGGTGAATAACTTTAAATTTTGCGGACTTTGCAAACCGACACCACCGCGCACTTTAACCGGATCGAACCATTAACTAGTCTAAGCTATCTACAAGAAAGGGAATAGAGATATACCGACGATCCAAGTCCTCCGGTCTTCTCGTCATCGTCCCGATCTCCTGCGGAATGTCCCGTCTCCTCCTCGTCGCCGGAAGTGCACCACATCGCCTACTTCTTTTACGGGCTCCCACCTCAATGCCGAGGCAACTCGGGCACGAAGCCGGCTACTCGACGTGCCCAAGATATGCTGTAGGAAGTGTAGTGTAGAGGCTACTTGTCTCTTTGGGGTTTGTTGCCTTTGGATGGAGGAATGAGGATTGAACTTTGGAGGGAAAATGAAGCTACCAATTTTGCAAGGAAATGAGATGAAGAATGAAGCATCAAAAATGAACCTCTCATTTTTCCTCTCCTCACAATGTGTGGCCGGCCATAACCATATGGAAATGGTGGAGGGAACAAATACAAAACCTTAAGGGAGGTGAGGGTAGGAGAAGTCAAGTGGTGACCACACCAAGAGACAAGAAAGCATACACCATGCTTCAACTCACATCAAACCCATGCCCACTCAAATCACAAGTCAAAGCAAGTCATGGTGCAAAGAAAAGAAAGCTATCATAATCAATATATATGCAATAAAACCCTCCACAAAGTGTTATTTGCGAACTTGCAAATAACCCCCTCCATCGGAAAAGTCCGGCCGGGAAAGAACAAAGGAAAACCGGCCGGAACGGAAAGCAAACTGGCAACTCCAGAAAACTGGTCCCGTAATAAATTACAGGAAAACCCCGATACTGTGCATACACACCCGCATCTGTATTCCGTCCGGATACAAATGCAATGAGACAAAATCTACACTGTACTAAACTAAGACCAGCTTAAGCCAAAGCCGGCTAGTTAAATCCGTTCGATCCTGATCCGTGCAATACCGCACGTATCAGATCAAACCCTGCCATATAACTATACGGCCACTAGTACAAAACTGTCTGATCCTGATCCGTGCAATACCGCACGTATCTGATCGGACCTTGCCATATCTCCATACGGCCTCTACAGCGTTTCGCCCGAAACTTGAGTAACTGAAAGTGTGGTGGACTCTAAAGACTCGTCAATACTATGGTTGTGGATTTAACCACTAGCCCGTCAGAGGTATAAGCCAATACGTAACGGGCCACCAGCTATTGACTAAAAGGGACGTCGATGAGCAAACTCATCCTGACACCCTACTGAGCCTGTCAGTGACAATATCCGTGCAGTCCGGTCCGTTCGTCTATGAGTATCGCATGGCGGGCCTAGGGGGTTGGTAAAAGTCAGACCCCCAAAAGCGGTACAAGTCGTGTCGGAGTGTAGCCCAGAACACCCTGAGATACTACTGGAATACCTACCAGTAAATCTCCTTGCCTTGGCCAAGGACTTTGTGTAATGGCTCTCCTAGACACAGCACGACCTCACCCCCAATACCGGGAGAGACGAACCCCTGAAGATACGCTCACTGCCTCCATGTGGCTCGGGACTGTACCCAACTAAAACCTGTTTGCACGACTCCTTTGAGCCGTGGTAGGGTAGTAATCAAAGTACAGTGGGAACTCACACGAGACAAATGACGATCCCCAGGTCGATGAACTAACCTGCACACATGTCACCAGGGAACTGCCATCTGACGTCTGGTATATGACCAACTAGCATGTTCCCGGCGAGTCCTGTCCGGTGTACTCATAACCCAATGAGCACCTGTATACATCTTAGGTGATCCAACTGACACCAGTGGCTTGTGAGACCGGCCACCGCCCCTCGTCGGGGTCTCGACTGTATACACTAGTCTACTAATGGAGTATCGATGCCCGGTCTCGAAACTCCCACGACTAGGGACCTTTTAAGGATATGCTTGTAGACCCCCAGCTCCCACTTATATGATCGCCCTCATACTGCTGGTGGTCAAGCAAGAATCCTAGGGGCTCTATCAACGTGTAATAGCGACGTGTCATGTCACCTAAAGCAGTACACGATGATAAAGGTAAACCAGATAGCATACTATCATCTCGAGTAAGACTGTCCTACCGGGATAGGTCCTCCCTCAATCATTACAATCACGTACCTGTGACCTAATAATTGACTCTGAGGGCACTATCTCCAACAGTTATACCCAGTGCCAGTGTGTTGATGAGTCATTAGAGTCCCCCACAGACACTTTCCCAAGTTCGGGCGAAACGTTGTAGAGGCCGTATGGTGATATGACAAGGTTCGGAAAAAGCACGTGCGTTTTCGCACGTGTCGTTTTTCGGGCAGATAATACTGGTAGGCTTTGGTTTAAGCCGGAACCCAGTATTATACTGTGTAGATATAATATCTTTGTCTCAGTTGCATTTGTATTCGGTCGTAATACAAATGCGGGTATGTTTATACTGATACGGGGTTATCCTGAAATTCGTTTCAGGATCACTTTTGGAAGTTGCCAGTTTCCAGTTTTCTATCAGCCGTATTTTGACATTCGGTTAAATGCGGATTTATCTTTTCTTGATGAGTTAAGTCAGTGTTCTAGAAGCTTCTAGTTGTGGTGATGAGGCTTGTGACTCATTAGTGCCTTTAATGATGCATTAAATGCTTTAGTGACTAGGTTAAGGTTCATTGGTTAGCATTTAATGTTTTGTGTGATTCATTCTTTCATGATAAGCTTTCCTTTATGGTCACCCCCTCCTTGCTCCTACCCTCACCTCCCTCTTGTTATATATTGGCCGGCCTCCCCCTCTCTTGCTAATGGTTGCTAGAAAAAGATTGGTATTGTTTTGGACTCATGGAAATTAGATAAGCCTCATTTCTCATTTCACCCGATTCCAAAAGGCAACTTCATTAACCATTCGTCCATAGCCTTGGACGTAATGAGACAAAGTGTTCTACTCATTCTCTATATCATCTTGGTCGTCTTTTTTAGCAAACTTGACGATCGAGTTGCCTCGGTTCAGAGGCGGGAGCCCGTTTAAAGATCCGTCGACGTGGTGCCACCTGGACGACGAGACTGGAGATTCAGGAGATCGGAGCAGCCGCAACAAGCGTGGGATGATGGTTGAAGACCGAAGGACTCGGATCATTCGATATAACTCTTCTACCCACTTTGTAGTTTGTTAGTTTAGCTTTAATGGCAGATTCGGGTTATGGTACACGATAGCGCCAGTTGTAAAAAGTTTTTGTTCCGCATTTAGCGTCTGTTAGACGGCCGGGGCGCTACCGTGGACTTACACACTGCCGAGGACGCAGCGCACCTGGCGCTAGCGCATCCATGTTTAACACGTGGCGCGCAGTGCGCCTAGCGCTGGATATGAAGCGTTGCTTCAATTTTTGAATTTTAAATTTCAAAACCGAGCTTTGCTCTGATTGGGGGAAACAAATGCCCCCCACTGTTGCGCTCACGTGGCACACACGTGAGTGCAGCGGTGGCAGCATTTGCGCCCTTGGATCAACTCAGAAGTTGAAGAGGCAGTTCAATGCCTATAAGTAGGACCTTTGGTCTCTTAGATGATTTTCATTTTCTTCTTGAGAATTTTTATTCAGAGCATTGCTCTTCAGTTTAAGAACTTTTCAAGTGTCAGAACTCTATCAAAACTTAGGTAAAGTTTAAATTTTTTTTAATAAATTAAGGTTTTACCCATTAACAGAATCTTGCTCTTCTTAGATCTTTGATCTAAAGAAAACCTATTTAGGGTTTCATTAACAGATCTTTGCTCTCATGAACCCATAGATCTAAAGAGATCTTTTCTTGGGATTTCTTAGCCCACGAATCAGAGCTTTGCTCTTTTGATAACATGTAGATTTATTAATCTTTGATGAAGAACTCTTAAGAGTTTGTTTATGGATCTTGAAGATCCCAGAATTTTTTAATTCATAAAAAATTAACTTTAATTAATTCTTTTATGATGGGTTTTTCCTTCATCATTACAGAGCCAGGCTCTTGAGGAATTTTATTCTTTCATGATTAGAGTTTGATAAGTGTCACTCTGTCATAGAGCTTTGCTATCAAAGGGAGATTTTCTCCTTTTCCCGAGATCTCTCTCATTCAATGAGAATTTTCTTGAGGATTTCCTCATTAATTAACAGTCTCATCCAATGATGAGGCTGTTTTATTAATTGATGCATTGTCATCTAGATTTTGTGGGTCCCCCTTTGGTCCCATTTCCACTGCATTGCAGTGTGGTACAAATTTTAAAGTACCGAGTGTCAGAATTTAGAATTAAATTATAGCGCTGACAGTTGACTTCTGTCCCCTTTTTTTGCAGGCGACATGTCTTTCGATCCTTTTTTCCCGTTTTTTCGTTCAGAAGGAGGATTTCCTAGAGCACCTATAGACCGGGAAGTCCTAGCTTTGATCAAGGATCATGACCCGGAACATAAGAATCTTCATCTCTGGGGGACATGGTATAACCACATTATTAAGGGTCGGCAGAGCTTTTCGTGCGCTGTACCCTCAGAGCCCATCCTGGCGATCCATTACGCCGACCCACCCCCGGCGAACTATGCCATGGAGATGGTTAATTGGACTTCAGAAGGTCATCTTCAGCCTGCTATGGCTTCAAAAGCCGTTCAGCCCCCAGTTGCTTTGGACACCCTGGAGCGACGTATTTGCCAAGGCGAGGCGCGGCCGTGGGGACAACCATATATGATTGGCCTAATTCCTCGTCATCCGACTGGTTATCTGCAGTGGGCTCGCTACATTCTGTCAGCGAAGAAGTCACGGTTGTTGAGGCTTGGGTTGTATCCCGCCATTTACGCCTCTTTCTTCCAGTATCCTACGCTTCCCGCCTGGTGGGTTAAGGCCTTTCTGGAGCAATGGAATATCCCTACCAACACCTTCTTTTCGCTGGACCGAGAAGTATCAATCCCCTTAGAGGAATTTGCAGAAGTTTCTGGCTTACCGGTCATAGGGGAGCATTATGAGGAATTGCTTCCTACAGATGAATACGTTTTTGGTGCCAAGCTAGTAATGACAGGCTTTACCCCGAAGAATGCCGTTCAACACCAGTTTCCTAGTTTGATCAAAGTGTTGAATATTTACGAGGGCCTTTTTCTCGAATCTGGGAGTCACGGGGTTAATTTTAAGGATTTCATCGCTCATTTTCTTCCTCCAGAAGTCCTCTCGAAGGAAGCTTCTAAATTCGCCACACTTGACGACCCTTTCGGCTTAGGTCTAGACAACCTGCCAACGACGGAGGTAGATCAGAAAAGTTTCTTCCTTTCCAATACTCCAGTTGTTCCTTTTGCGGAGATCGCAGTCCCTGGGATTGATGAGGAAACATTCTTCTTGGGATTTCTTGGGCTATGGTTGAGCTGGTTTGCGCTCCCGATGCACCTTCGCCGTATGAGGCCATCTGTCTTCTATCCGTCTCACCGAATGACTATTGGGGTGAAAGTGGCTGTCGGGGTCGCCGTTTTAGCCCATTTGTATTACGGCCTTAGTCAAGAGGCAGATACTACTGAACCCGGAGTGCAGCATGTGAACTTCTCGATGAATTACTTTATGTCATGGCTTGAGCTACATGCATTTGGCGTTTTTGGTATTCATAAAAGGCCTTCATTTTTTGACAGGTGCAGCTTCCCCCAGATTAAGCGATTAGTCGGCGCATCTATTGTAAATCCGTCACCGCGGGATGTTAGAGGTTTGCTCCTTCATCCCCGCACGGTTGGAGACGGCATGACCTTTACCGACAAGGTTTTAACCATAGGAAAAGAGTCCGCCACAACGGTGCGGCCATTGCAGGATATTTTTAAAGATGGAGCCTCAGTTTTGAAAGCTCGGGAGATCCTCCATTTATATTCTATCAGACCGGGCTTCCTAGTGTTTAGGCAAAATGATGCGGCGCTTTTCATGAGATACAATCCGCATCGTTTTGCCCAACAATTGAGCTATAATCAAGGAGTTCCGCTGGAGGCTTTCTTGCTAGAACCCACTGCCACTGAAGAGGGGATGCGAAACGCGCTACATCATTTCATGCGCTTAAACACGGGGTCCAATTTCTTTATCAGGGAACCGAGCTGTGTCCCGAAGGTCCTTAATGTGTACACGGCGTGGTACCAGCATTCGATGGGCGCTGTCATTAAGGAAGAAAGGCGGCTGCTACTCGATCGCAAAAGTGCACCTTCTGCCGGTGATCGCAACGTCCTTTTGAAACGATGGACCACTGTCCCCCCTCCGCTAAGAAAGGTCACTGCAGTTGAGCCTCCACATGTGCTAAGCCCTACGCGTGGGTTGCCCCCATCCAGCGCGTCCAAAAAAGAAGTGGCTGCCGCGTCCCCCGAGTCGGACGTCGGAAAAGAAATTGGGACTCGTTGTCCCAAGGTTCCTACCAAGCGTAAGCTAGTGCTGGCAGCAACCGGAGCTCGCCCACAAAATAAGAAGAAGAAGTCAATCCTTTCTGTCGACGTTGTACTTGGCCAGGTGCCTCACGCTCCTTACGGCGAGGGCCTAAGCGAGTATGGGACAAACGAGGGCTTATTCATGCCGCCAGATGATACTGATCTGGCGGCTTCCATTGCAGCTTCTGAGCAATTGGCAAGCCACGAAGCGGGGTTGTCTATCCTTGCGCGATCAGGTAACCATTAGCTGTATCTTTTGCCATTACATCGTATTTCTATTATCGTGTTTTGACTGACGCTTTTCCTTCTTTAACAGGCATTTCCACCGAAGAAGCTCTCGCAGCTTCTCTCAAGACTTTTGAGGAAGAGGAACGATTTCGAGCATCCTTAGGCATCGGTACATTTCGGTTCACCATGTTCCCGCTCCCGTTTCTTATGAGTAATCTGAACCCCCTTTTTTATCACAGGAACTACCTCTACTCATGTTATACCGAGCGTGGCACCGACTACGTAGGGCGGTGCGGAGACGCTCGCTGGGCCGGCTATCTCAGTTCCGCCAGTATTATTGAAAGAAGCTTCACTTAAGCAACTGATGACGGATGCCATAATGGCTCCAGAGGTAACCCTTGGCACGAACGATGACGTCCTGTTGATGGAGGCGTCTAAAAGATCCACTTTGACGGCCCGAGCAGAGAAGAAGCGCCGAATACGCGCGACAAGGGAGCGTAGTGCTGCCTTGGCCGCGGGTGCGGGTTCGAGCACCGCTACCCCTGCCCATACTCCTTCAGAGAAATCCCCGGCTGCCTTGTCCACTGCCTATAGACGAGCAGCACGTGCGGCTCAGGAAGCGGTCGGAAGACCAACTCAAGGTAATGTGACATGGGGTTCCGTTGTCAAAGTTTTAAATATCGGTTCTCATATATCTTATCTTGCAGGTCCGAGTCTTACCGAAGAAGTGGCGGTGACCGCTGAGCCTGGGTAGCGGTAGAGGAGGTAGCCGTGATTGCCAAACCCGAGGCGGCGGTAGGCGAGATGGCTACAATTGCTGAGCTCAGGATAGCAGTTGGTGAGACAGTCACGATTGCCGAGCATGAGATAGCTACCACGGACGAGCCCGAGGTGGTGATGGGTAAGACGGCTACAATTGCTGAGCCCGAGGTGGCTGCTCCCTCTCAAGAGTCGGGCACCGCCCCAATCATCGTTCTTTCCGCCTATGGCTCTTTGCCATCTCCTAGCGTCGCAAGCATTACGACGGCTCTCGTAGAGTCTGGGGATGAGGCGACAGGAGGTGAGACCATTCCGATGGAGGAGGGTGAAGCAGTTGCTGTATCAAGTGACGCCCTCATCGCGGTTTCGACTGGCGATTCACCAGGTAGATTTTTGGGTCATTGCTTTTCTTTTTATTCTGCAATCCTTTTCAATCTTTCCGGATAGTATTTATCTCATTTCTAATGCAGGTGTGGTGAGCGTTGAGGTTGTGCTATCCGAGGCAGCGCCATCAGTTACCGCTTTGACGGTGACCACTCCTCCACCCTCTCTCGTACCATCTCAGATGTTGGAAGGTGCGGATTTGTGACCCATCAGTCTTATTTTTAAGCTGTATAACTTATATACTGACGTTGCATTACTGCGCCCTTGCAGGAGTCCTTTTTGACCACCTGTATCAGGTGCTGCACCCACACTTCTCCTTCCTGTCAGAGATTAGTCCGTCTGCTGGTGTCGGTAAGTATCTTTTCTAAACGTCGTCCTTTCTTTAACGGGCAGTCACATTATTGCTAATCCCTTTTTGTATTGCTTTTAGCCTTACAAATCGAGGGCAGGGATGAGGCTATCATTACGCCACCAGTACTCCCAGCTCTGCCCCTGTTGCAGCCGGTATAGTAGACTCTATTTTTCGTGTATTTTCTTTATTTCTTGAGCCGACATCTGACTATGATTTATTTTGCAGCAATCACATCGACTCCAGCCCCGTTCGAGTCTCACATTATGATGCCGGCAGGGCCCTTTTCCAGATGTCCATCCTCGAAAGGTGCCGCGAATAGTCTGCATATGCTGAGCGACTATATTAAGGAGCTCGACGTGGAGACTTCCACATCTGCTGCGGATTTTGCCGCGGAGGTTAACCTTATGCTGGCGACGCTCGTGAACTTTCATGGTGAGGGTGTCGTTGGGTCTTGGGTCAATCACTGCAGGGAAATTGAGGCTTGCTTGCATGATGTCACAGCCCGAAAGTACGGAACATGACCGGCAGTTAAACTACGAAACGTCTCGAGGCGTACGTAATCTAAGTAAGCCGAAAACCCAGAAATCCAAACCAAGAAAAATAGTAGAGTGAAGGAAAACCAATTTAAAATCAAGTAGTTTTAATAGCATAAGCCGAGTTATGCGGTTTTAAAAAAACATCAAGTATTTCCTGAAAATTTCGGCAGAGTCTCCTTTGTAAATACTGGCTCCCAAACGAGATAAAACATGAATAGTATACGAAATCAATAAAAAGGCATCCCCAAGCGGGAGCTAGCTCTTCGTCAATCGACGGTCACAACCACACAAGCAATATAATATACAACGCCGAGGGCGAGGATAAAAACTCAAAAGGAAACTCAAGACAGCAAGAAATCCATAGAAATACAACGCGCGACTTTAAGGTCGAAAGAATAAACATCACTGGTCTCTATCTGAGATAAATACATGTTTGGTTGATGGAACTTCTAGATACAACTGAATAATAATATACAAGATGTAATGATGGGTAGGATACAAATAAACCCACCTACTAGCAAGTCACCCGAACGAAACTGTACCCGCAAAGCCGTAAAGAAACCTGCAAGAAACTGGGGCACAACGGGGGTGGGTTGCCAACTCGTGAATAGAAAAACATCTACGAATAGAAATCGCATGTATGACGCAATCCTAGGTCATACGATCAATATATATCCTCAAATATGTATATAACATGCAGCCTATAACAATGGCTAGGGTAATATCTAACCGAGTGTAATCTCATGGGCCCGTGTCAGTGCCTCAGGTAGCAATATATCACATGGATGATGTATGAATGCATGAAAAAGAATGCATGTACTGAAGAAAACTGCTTTCATAAATTAGTAAGATTTCTGTATTTTTAAAATGAGGTATCATAATGAATCAGCATAAAACAGTGCCTAGCATCGGCACAAAACGTAATCCCAATATCTCGATATCTCTGTATCACAGTCTCTGTACCTCAATATCTCGGAATCTCAATGTCTCAATCATAATATCTAGGGCGCCGTCAGTCCAGACCGGCCCCTACCATCTATCTCAAGACCACGACGGTATCCTCCGGATATCCAACGCGTCGGGTAAAATCACCGGTAGGTAGTCTCCCCCTGCCAGGCTCATCGTCATCACCACGAGCTTCTTGCCCCGGGGTACCTTACCGGGTCCACCATGTACCCGAAACGGTTCATCCAACTCCTCGAATCGGGTCTCGAAATCCATCGGCAAACTCATGGTGGACGACTCATACATCATGGGAAAAACCGCGCTTTTCATTTAAAAAGAGAAAGAAGAAGTTTGTATATGTTTTGCGGTTTTCCCCAAATCCAGAAAATCTTATGGAAATCCGAATCCAAAACCTCAATAGCACGTAAAAAGTGAATATATGCATGAGAATCCATGAATGCGGCATAACAATGAATAACAGTATGCATGAAGTAGCAGGTAATAACTACAATGTTTAAACTAACATATAAGGCAAGTATACTAATATCATGTCTAAACTATTAGCTAACAGGCTATGTCAAGCAATAATATTTTCTAAGGTGTACGTGACATGGCAATTACCGATGAAGATGTGTGTGAGCCGGCAAGTAAGTGTTCGTGGTACATACGCATCATCGGTAATGGTGCTGGTGTCCTAACCACAAGATATCAACAGTAGAATATGAAGCATAATATAAGCATGTGATGCGGAGCGAACAACAATAATGAGCGGGAGCTGAATACTAGACGCGACGATAACTAATCTGCATTAACCTAATATAAGTCCTATAATGGTGCCTTTTGAAATAACACGAATCGTGGGGTTTTGAAAATAGGGGCTTCGGTGTTTTTAAGAAAAGATACATCTTTTGAAATATCCGTAGGATCCCTTGACTTGTCTTTTAAGATACGCACGATTCGTAAGCTTTGAAATAGGTAGGAACCGAATCTAATCTAACAACTAACTAAACTAAAGGGCTATGCTACAAGCTAGACTACAGGTAAGGAAACCGCCTAACATCTGAGTTGATACATATACATACCTGTATATATATTAGTCGGTGATCCCGCCTCAATAATATCACATTCGATACCATATCTATAACCAGACATCCCAAGTCAAGAGTGCGGATCAATAATCAAAATAGAGCTCGTACGTAAATCCGTCGTACGTCATCCCCAAATCTGGGTACGGGTCAATATCACATTCATCATACTATTCTCCTGGTATGCTCTTTATCAAATATCATGATCGGGGTACTGATCTACGTCTAGTACAATACTAATACCGCCTAAGTATGCGTGGACGTGTATGGAACACTACGTCAAGGACCCGCTACAACGTCATGTCGTATCTCAAATACGAATCCTGCCATATCACCGAATTCACAACCTCAATACAAATCTCATCGACTCATCTCAAACCCAAGTATCATCCTCAAATCCGTATATGAACACATAGTCCCATACCCATGTAAACACATAACTATATATTCCCGTATAAGCACAAATGAAAGAAGAAAGTATGCAAGTATGGGTTGGTGTGTGCATGTGTGGTGCGACCACTACTCTAGGGTTCCGCGACACTAAATATCCAAGAACACTAAATGCCCATCCTAAACATCGTTATTAATCCCAAATAACATATAATAATTGTTGGTGTGTATACGCATCCGTATACACCACCACGGACTGCGGGGGTGCCATACGCCATCCACCCGACTTCTCCCCGTAGATATAAATCTACTCACCTGGTCCTCGCTCCCCGGTGCCGACGTCGCCACGCGCTTGCTTGTCGTCTCGAAGTCCACATGGGGGTACCTACATATCACAACGCATCGTATCGCATTAAAATCCGACTCATGACCTAAACGACACACGAATCCCACATAGGTCAAAACCTATGGTTGCTTTCACAAATCGACCCAAAACCCTCGACGTCGGTGTACAAACGCCAAACCATGAGAAAGCTCCCAACACACTCATTTGTACAATTACAAGCACTAATTATAATATAAAATAGCTTAAAATTCACAAAAACCCCAATTTCACTTAAAAAGCCATTTTTCCGAAAATCTAGCAAGCACAAATCACCGTTTTTAGTACAAAACTCGATGTATAAACGAATCTAGCGGCCACAATATTCACTAAATATCTTAAATAAGTCATAAAAACAATTCCCATAATTTAATCTCATTAAATTCAAAAAACCCTAAAATTCTAGTTTACAAAATACCTCAATTTTAACAATTTTATAGCAAAAATGCGCAAACTAAAATCTAGCTTGGATTTTCATGAACTAAAAGCATTAAACCACTCAATATAATATTAATGATATGATGAAACCCTTACCATATTTAAAATTCTAAATTTTCAATTAATTACCAAAACCTAGTTTGTTAAAACTCTAATTTTAACAATTTTAAGTGACAATATACAAATCAACTACTAGACTAGATTTGCATATCATAAGATGCTAAAATACATATCACAACATCATCAAATTATCACAACCCTAAAATGATCCAAATCCTTCTCTTGAATTTCTAGACTTGAAATTGGAACCATAATTAACATCTAATTTAGTCAAATTAAAGTAATAGCAAACAATTTAGAAAAAAGTCAAGATTTTTATACCACACAACCCATTGATCAAACTTGAAATCTATCCTTCAAAACTTTCTTCCAAGCTCCAAAATCCATGCTTGAATGTCCAAGGAGAAATGGGTAGGGATTAGATTTTGGAGTTGTGGGAGTTTTGATGGATTTTTGAGGCAATTTTTGATGGATTTTAGAAGAGAATGAGGGGAGGAATTTGGGAGGGCTGCTGTTTGCAGCAGGGAATGGGGGGCTCGGCCTATGTGGGGAAGGGGAGAGAGAGTGGTTGTGAGTGGGTTCAAGTCAACAAAAGTCCACCTCAATTATTTACCTCCATACATCTTACATTATTCACTCTCTTTTTCTTTTCTTTTCTTTTGCTTTTCTCTTCAAATTCAAGTGGGGAAAAGGGTGGGGGCAGCTGAATTCAGCCAAGGGGAGAAGTAAATGGGGGTGTGTGAGTATGGGTATGGGTGTGGGGTGATGAAAAATGATAAATATAACACCCCAAACATCCATTTACACTAAAAAAAGCTTTTTTCTTCAATAATTTCTAAACCGTTTTGGCAAACGATTTCGTTTCAAAAACCACATGATAAAATTTTGTTTAATGTTTTATGATGCACAAAATTTGTTTCAACTCATTCCAATTTGTAATTTTCCCTAATTAAATGTATTAGTCACGGCTTAAAATAATAATAAAATAATTATTTTTTTCAGAAAATTTGAAATTTCACCAGTGGCTCAATAAACACCAAATACTAGCAATTACATAGCTAAAATATGTATATTTAATTTTTATAATAAGATATTTGTATTTTGACTTTTTACAAAAAACCCCCTTATTTTACCGATTTTTCGAAATTTCACCGAAACGATTTTCAAAACGTTACAATCTTCCCCCTTAAAGAAATTCGGTCCCCGAATTTAAATTCAAACTCCCCCCAAATACAAAAACATCCAAGCAAAACCATCAAGTCGTCGGGGCTCCGAAATCATAAGTACATAAAACGCATCATAGCGCAATACATGCGCATGGGTAATGAGCAGATAACTCAAAATCAAAACTCCGTCAAGCATCCCGCAATCATCGGAGTCAAGGTGAAGACACGAATGCCAAATCTCAAGCAAGACCGATATGCTATAAATCGGAACTATACATGTAAATGTCAGGAGGAAATGCATGCCAAATCCTTTAAGTTGCTGTGCAATGCACATAACACAGCACAGTGGCGGACGTCTATCATAAGAAAATAACTATATACTTATATACCTTTGTTTGAAATGTACGTTCCGCCATTTTGGGAAACAATTGAGAAGGGTTTTCCTTGTTTTAAACGTTTCGCGTCATATCAGACACGCAGGTAAATACTGAGATTATGGCTCGCTTTTTGGAATTCCCTTCAATAGCTATCAATGCATGCAAAATATATTCAGGTACTGTCCTCTGACTAGTCCTGCTTAGTACGAAAACACATCGCAATTATCATAAAAAAAACGTACTGCTCTATAAGAAATCAATCCCAAAATACGCGTATGAATACTACGTGCGTCTGGTGCGCACGACAATCAAAATCCACATACGTGCCATACAAGTGCACCGAAACAAGATCTAAGTGCATTGGGTGTGCACAAAGCATCTGTCGTAGGCAACGTGTGTGCCTGACAGCAAAATCAGGTGCATCTGACATGCACGAAAAATCTCGGTTTAGTGCATCTGGTGTGCACCAAAATCACACTCAAGACATGCGCTCAACATGCGCGAAAACCCAAAACCAGGGGCATCCATCATGCACGAAATCATGAAATCCAATATCAAGCGCCGAACATGCGCAAAATCAAATCAGGTGCACAAGGTGCACAAAAGGCGTATCACTGCACTGCAAGCATATATAAACTATACAGAGTGCAGGAACCAAATCGTGTGCGTGCATACGCACAAAATCAACTCAAGTGTCTAAAACCGTAAAATCACAAACATGTGAAACCAAAGCACGAAAACGATATCAAGTGCAACACTGTGCAAAGATCGTAAATCCTCAATCATCAAAATCAAATCATGCGAATAAATCACCCAAAATATCGAAATCAATAATGGCGGAATAGTACCGCTCAAGCGCATTCTCTAAGAATCTCGGGCCAACTGTCGCGGTCCCTAGTGGGACGTCTCGTCGATGATCATGAACTCTGGCCTGCAGGTGTGCGTAACAATGACCACTCCTGGGTCAAGGTCTTCACTGTGAATTACCAATCTCTCGGTCCATCGGCTCATCGGCCCTGTCAGGTGTGCTAACGGGGATGATCCCGTTCTGGCACGTCTCTTGTCATCTCCCGGTCAATCATCGCGACCACTCATAAGACAGCATACCACTGGCGTTGGCCTCTGGCTCTCTGAATGTACGTGACACATCTGATCCTGGGTCCAAGTATCATTGCAGCAGTGTCCTGGAAGGAATCCTGCTCACGGTCTCTTCCATGTCTCGTCTCTGCCAACTGTCCGGAAGTCATCGTCCTTTCTTATATATGCATCTTGCTCTGGAACGGCTGCATACCCATCGCGACTCCTTCTGGAAGGTATATCCAGTACTCTGCCTCGGCATGCGCATCGCATCTCTGATGTCGGCGGAGGGGATCGTCATCATATCCAGATCTTGTACGAACCTCTTACTCCATTTTTCTCTAATGTCGACCGCTTCGGACTCGTCTCGTCGTGGCTGCATGGACTTAGCTCCAACGGCTATCCTCGTATCGGGAGTCTCCCAAGAAATGCATCTCACCACCTAGCATCCGAATTAAGTCGAACCATCCAATTGATTGTCAAAACCTCATAATCCCCCAAGGGCTCAACATCTTGGGCATAGTTTAATAGTATCGAGTACAAACCACAGCATCGGTGGTCCAGCCGTAGAAGGGCAAACCTAAGACTCACTAATGGCGCCGTGGAACTGCAGCAAACCCGAAGGTTCAAAGGCTTTCACACGGTCATTATGTCGATTAGGGTTTCATTCTTCTAGAGGGACCATAGAATTGCCTGCATGTCTTTCCGAATACTTTAAACTTGGAATAATAGGTTTCCGACATTCGATCGTCTCTGTCGACCCTCACGTCTCTGCGTGAAGTCGTCTCTAGCTGGAATCAACATATCTGATGACCTCGCATCGGGGTAGCGAACGAACCACATGTCCTAGTCATTCATCCTCGGTGACTAGTGACCTTCTATCATCTCTTAGTACAACTCGTACTGCAATAGCTCCAACATCTGGGGGGATATCTCGTCGTTCGCAGCAATAGCTGGCTCGCTCGTCTACACGCTGAACAGTGCCTCGACCATCATGAATAAGCAATACACCAATGGTCATCAAAATCTGCTGGCCTCTATCATTGGCTCAATTCTCTAGTGTCGATCAGCACATCCGAGTAACCTCATAAAGGCGATCCGCCAAACGCTCGTGGCGCGGAAACACAGTAAAAAGACACATCTCCGCAATCGTGTGTCGCCGGAATTTCGCCCTGGTCAGTCCTCGTTCGTGACGAGCTCGTGCTGACCACAACTCTAGCTGTAGCTCTCCCTGCCCGTAATCGTGGCAGCAAAACCATAACTGGTACTGATGAGGCTAGATCGGAATGAATATAATACTGAGCAAAGAAATATACATCCTAAGGCTTCTTAAGTGGAGTAGCGTATCGTAAGTATGCCGCGGAACATACCCACGGTACGTCACTCTACTTTAGTCACCTATTCCATCAACCAAGGGTCATCCTACGCTCCGAAGGTAAAACCTAACGCTTTGATACCAACTTTGTCACGCCCCGAAAGTACGGAACATGACCGGCACTTAAACTACGAAACGTCTCGAGGCGTACGTAATCTAAGTAAGCCGAAAACCCTGAAATCCAAACCAAGAAAAATAGTAGAGTGAAGGAAAACCAATTTAAAATCAAGTAGTTTTAATAGCATAAGCCGAGTTATGCGGTTTTAAAAAAACATCAAGTATTTCCTGAAAATTTCGGCAGAGTCTCCTTTGTAAATACTGGCTCCCAAACGGGATACAACATGAATAGTATACGAAATCAATAAAATGGCATCCCCAAGCGGGAGCTAGCTCTTCGTCAATCGACGGTCACAACCATACAAGCCATATAATATACAACGCCGAGGGCGAGTATCAAAACTCAAAAGGAAACTCAAAACAGCAAGAAATCCATAGAAATACAACGCGCGACTCTAAGGTCAAAAGAATAAACATCACCGGTCTCTATCTGAGATAAATACATGTTTGGTTGATGGAACTTCTAGATACAACTGAATAATAATATACAAGATGTAATGATGGGTAGGATACAAATAAACCCACCTATTAGCAAGTCACCCGAACGAAACTGTACCCGCAAAGCCGTAAAGAAACCTGCAAGAAACTGGGGCACAACGGGGGTGAGTTGCCAACTCGTGAATAGAAAAACATCTACGAATAGAAATCGCATGTATGACGCAATCCTAGGTCATACGATCAATATATATCCTCAAATATGTATATAACATGCAGCCTATAACAATGGCTAGGGTAATATCTAACCGAGTGTAATCTCATGGGCCCGTGTCAGTGCCTCAGGTAGCAATATATCACATGGATGATGTATGAATGCATGAAAAAGAATGCATGTACTGAAGAAAACTGCTTTCATAAATTAGTGAGATTTCTGTATTTTTAAAATGAGGTATCATAATGAATCAGCATAAAACAGTGCCTAGCATCGGCACAAAACGTAATCCCAATATCTCGATATCTCTGTATGACAGTGTCTGTATCTCAATATCTCGGAATCTCAATGTCTCAATCATAATATCTAGGGCGCCGTCAGTCCAGACCGGCCCCTACCATCTATCTCAAGACCACGACGGTATCCTCCGGATATCCGACGCGTTGGGTAAAATCACCGGTAGGTAGTCTCCCCCTGCCAGGCTCATCGTCATCACCACGAGCTTCTTGCCCCGGGGTACCTTACCGAGTCCACCATGTACCCGAAACGGTTCATCCAACTCCCCGAATCGGGTCTCGAAATCCATCAGCAAACTCATGGTGGACGACTCATACATCATGGGAAAAACTGCGCTTTTCATTTAAAAAGAGAAAGAAGAAGTTTGTATATGTTTTGCGGTTTTCCCCAAATCCAGAAAATCTCATGGAAATCCGAATCCAAAACCTCAATAGCACGTAAAAAGTGAATATATGCATGAGAATCCATGAATGCGGCATAACAATGAATAACAGTATGCATGAAGTAGCAGGTAATAACTACAATGTCTAAACTAACATATAAGGCAAGTATACTAATATCAAGTCTAAACTATTAGCTAACAAGCTATGTCAAGCAATAATATTTTCTAAGGTGTACGTGACATGGCAATTACCGATGAAGATGTGTGTGAGCCGGCAAGTAAGTGTACGTGGTACATACGCATCATCGGTAATGGTGCTGGTGTCCTAACCACAAGATATCAACAGTAGAATATGAAGCATAATATAAGCATGTGATGCGGAGCGAACAACAATAATGAGCGGGAGCTGAATACTAGACGCGACAATAACTAATCTGCATTAACCTAATATAAGTCCTACAATGGTGCCTTTTGAAATAACACGAATCGTGGGGTTTTGAAAATAGGGGCTACGGTGTTTTTTAGAAAAGATACGTCTTTTGAAATATCCGTAGGATCCCTTGACTTGTCTTTTAAGATACGCACGATTCGTAAGCTTTGAAATAGGTAGGAACCGAATCTAATCTAACAACTAACTAAACTAAAGGGCTATGCTACAAGCTAGACTACAGGTAAGGAAACCGCCTAACATCTGAGTCGATACATATACATACCTGTATATATATTAGTCGGTGATCCCGCCTCAATAATATCACATCCGATACCATATCTATAACCAGACATCCCAAGTCAAGAGTGCGGATCAATAATCAAAATAGAGCTCGTACGTAAATCCGTCGTACGTCATCCCCAAATCTGGGTACGGGTCAATATCACATTCATCATACTATTCTCCTGGTATCCTCTTTATCAAATATCATGATCGGGGTACTGATCTACGTCTAGTACAATACTGATACCGCCTAAGTATGCGTGGACATGTGTGGAACACTACGTCAAGGACCCGCTACAACGTCATGTCGTATCTCAAATATGAATCCTGCCATATCACCGAATTCATAACCACAATACAAATCTCATCGACTCATCTCAAACCCAAGTATCATCCTCAAATCCGTATGTGAACACATAGTCCCATACCCATGTGAACACATAACTATATATTCCCGTATAAGCACAAATGAAAGAAGAAAGTATGCAAGTATGGGTTGGTGTGTGCATGTGTGGTGCGACCACTACTCTAGGGTTTCGCGACACTAAATATCCAAGAACACCAAATGCCCATCCTAAACATCGTTATTAATCCCAAATAACATATAATAATTGTTGGTGTGTATACGCATCCGTATACACCACCACGGACTGCGGGGGTGCTATACGCCATCCACCTGACTTCTCCCCGTAGATATAAATCTACTCACCTGGTCCTCGCTCGCCGGTACCGACGTCGCCACGCGCTTGCTTGTCGTCTCGAAGTCCACATGGGGGTACATACATATCACAACGCATCGTATCGCATTAAAATCCGACTCATGACCAAAACGACACACGAATCCCACATATGTCAAAACCTATGGTTGCTTTCACAAATCGACCCAAAACCCTCGACGTCGGCGTACAAACGCCAAACCATCGAGAAAGCTCCCAACACACTCATTTGTACAATTACAAGCACTAATTATAATATAAAATAGCTTAAAATTCACAAAAACCCCAATTTCACTTAAAAAGCCATTTTTCCGAAAATCTAGAAAGCACAAATCACCGTTTTTAGTACAAAACTCGATGTATAAACGAATCTAGCGGCCACAATATTCACTAAATATCTTAAATAAGTCATAAAAACAATTCCCATAATTTAATCTCATTAAATTCCAAAAACCCTAAAATTCTAGTTTACAAAATACCTCAATTTTAACAATTTTATAGCAAAAATTCGCAAACTAAAATCTAGCTTGGATTTTCATGAACTAAAAGTATTAAACCACTCAATATAATATTAATGATATGATGAAACCCTTACTATATTTAAAATTCTAAATTTTCAATTAATTACCAAAACCTAGTTTGTTAAAACTCTAATTTTAACAATTTTAAGTGACAATATACAAATCAACTACTAGACTAGATTTGCATATCATAAGATGCTAAAATACATATCACAACATCATCAAATTATCACAACCCTAACATGATCCAAATCCTTCTCTTGAATTTCTAGACTTGAAATTGGAACCATAATTAACATCTAATTTAATCAAATTAAAGTAATAGCAAACAATTTAGAAAAAAGTCAAGATTTTTATACCACACAACCCATTGATCAAACTTGAAATCTAGCCTTCAAAACTTACTTCCAAGCTCCAAAATCCATGCTTGAATGTCCAAGGAAAAATGGGTAGGGATTAGATTTTGGAGTTGTGGGAGTTTTGATGGATTTTTGAGGCAATTTTTGATGGATTTTAAAAGAGAATGAGGGGAGGAATTTGGGAGGGCTGCTGTTTGCAGCAGGGAATGGGGGGCTCGGCCTATGTGGGGAAGGGGAGAGAGAGTGGTTGTGAGTGGGTTCAAGTCAACAAAAGTCCACCTCAATTATTTACCTCCATACATCTTACATTATTCACTCTCTTTTTCTTTTCTTTTCTTTTGCTTTTCTCTTCAAATTCAAGTGGTGAAAAGGGTGGGGGCTGCTGAATTCAGCCAAGGGGAGAAGTAAATGGGGGTGTGTGAGTGTGGGTATGGGTGTGGGGTGATGAAAAATGATAAATATAACACCCCAAACATCCATTTACACTAAAAAAATGCCTTTTTCTTCAATAATTTCTAAACCGTTTTGGCAAACGATTTCGTTTCAAAAACCACATGATAAAATTTTGTTTAATGTTTTATGATGCACAAAATTTGTTTCAACTCATTCTAATTTGTAATTTTCCCTAATTAAATGTATTAGTCACGGCTTAAAATAATAATAAAATAATTTTTTTTTCAGAAAATTTGAAATTTCACCAGTGGCTCAATAAACACCAAATACTAGCAATTACATAGCTAAAATATGTATATTTAATTTTTATAATAAGATATTTGTATTTTGACTTTTTACAGAAAACCCCCTTATTTTACCGATTTTTCGAAATTTCACCGAAACGATTTTCAAAACGTTACACATGAGCTCGAGGTTGGACGTCCTGCTCCAGAGGTCCTGGCTGTGAACGCTCAGCGGGCTGCGTGGGTTGAGCAGAGCACTCCCTACTTCTATCACCTTGAACAAGAGGCGGCTTTACAATGTAAGGAGTGCGGAGAGACTTCGAGCGCATATGCCCGACTGCATGCTCAGGTTGATGCAAATGCTGCACAGTTGAAAGTTATCTTTAAAGGCCTTCTGCGATGCATTTCTGACGGGTTAACACTGAGGCAGCTGCTCGACGTCGTCGAGCGGGATGCGCAAAATCGTGAGGCAGCTCAGCGGGCCGTCGAAGAATGACTTTCGTCCTACTTGCAGCAACGAGCCCGAGTCGAAGCCGAGTTGGCCGTGGCAGCTGATCAAGAAAGGGGGCTGAGGGAAGTGCGCGAGCGGCTGATCGGACTATTGAAAGCGCTTCCCTCTCAATAATTGTTTTTCTTGTACCATTTGTAACTTTGAATAAAATGTATTCATTCTTTTATTCTTTCGTATGATGTATTTTGTACCCAATTGAATTCATGAATAAAAGATGCATTTCTTTCGCAATGTCTTGTGTCATCTCTCTGCTTTCTTCTATCTTTTGTTATCAGCATGTCACCTTAGCAAACATAACCGGCAGATAATGGGGTGAGCATATTGTCTTGGCTTATTCGAGGGGTAGTGATGGCTTAGGAAGCAGGTTCAGATATGCTACCTAAGACTTTTCAACTTCATGAGCCGTGAGGGTCCCATGAAGACTTTTCTCCCTATGAGTCGAGAGGATCTCGTAGGTGTATTTTCTCTTTAGGAATCGTGAGGATTCCTAAGTGTGTTTTCTCTTGAGAGTCGTAAGGATCTCACAAGAGAATTTTCCCTCTTACAAGTCGAGAGGACTCGTAAGTGGTTGTTTCCCTCCTTACCGAGATTCGACTTTAGAGAGTGTGGCCCGTGAATAGTATGCAAGAGTCCATTTTGGACTGACTTGCAGGGCCCCAGTGCTTAGGAAACCGATTCTTATCCCCATTGCCTAAGGGTTTTCCCTACGAGTCGAGACGAATTGAAAAGTTCTTGCAAAGACACTAATTTCCTCACGAGTCGAGACGAATCGAGTAGTTCTCGCAAGAATATCCTAACGTCACAGTTAACCTCTACTCTTTACGACGGAGGTCCGTTAGGGTCTATGGTACTAGGGTTTTGTCCGTCGTATCGTCGCGTTGGCTGATGTATTCCTCGATAGGTGATCTTGCTGTTCGAGTAGCCTTGCGACTGTCGTGTCTCTGATCCCTTCGGGGGCTGGACAAGACGTCTTCAAGCAATCCTCCTAGGCAGTTTGACCGTCGGAAGAGCAAGCGTTAGGAATTTCACCATGCCGCTTTTTACTTGAGGTTAGGCTCATTTTGGAGAGCCCCGATGAGTTATAACCACTCCGCACTGGGGTGGGATGATCTCCGATAATCTTTCAGGTTTTATATGAGTTGCCGTCAAGACCGTGAAGCTAGGAATTTGGCCTTCGCTTCGTTTGCTGGCATCGCGTCTGCTATATCGAGACGAATGTCGCGGTTGTCTCTAGGTTGTTGGTGAACCGTCGAGGTTTGGAACTAGGGATTTTGCCGTGGCTCCGTTGTTTGATTGTCGCGTCTGAATCCTGCTGAAGGAAGAACGCTGTGGTGACATCTCGTCTGCTGTATCGAGACGAACGTCGAGGTGGTGACCACTCAGCGCTGGTGTGGGATGATCTCCGGTAGTCTTTCAGGTTTTATATGAGTTACCGTCAAGACATTGAAGCTAGGAATGTCGCCTTTACTTCATTTGCTGTCATTGTGTCTGCTGTATCGAGACAAATATCATGGTTGTCTCTAGGTTGTTGGTGAACTGTCGAGGCTTGGAGCTAGGGATTTTGCCGTGGCTCCGTTGTTTAATTGTCGCGTCTGAATCCTGCTGGAATGAGGAGGAACGCTGTTGTGGGTCTCCAGGCTGTAGATGTGGCCGTCGAGACTTGGAACTGGGTACTTTGTCATGGCTCTGTTGTTTTGACCGTGAGGTCTTTCGTTGACGTTGCATCTGCATCCTGCTGGACTGCGAAGGAACACCGTTGTCGACATTGCATCTGGTATAACGAGACGAATGCTGAGGTGGAGCTGGGATTTTGCCGTCACTCCACTTTGTTTCGTCGCGTCTGCTGTAACGAGACGAATGTCGAGATGATCTTCAGGCTTTCTGTGAACCGTCGAGATTTGGCTCTCATTCGGATGGCGCCTGGTGGGAAGGTATGATTCTCTCTCTGTTTGTGCCCCTGGATTGTATACAGGGATCAATGTGATCTCACCTGTAGGGCAAAAAGTTTCATTTTATATATTTTTCTTTCCGTGATGCTCTATCATTTCAGCTTTTATATCGCGAAGATCACGATTGCCCAATCATTTCGGCTATTTTTCGCGGTGCCCAATCATTTCAGCTATTTTTCATGCATACATTTGCAAGTTGCCCCATCATTTCGGCTATTTCGTATGCATCTGTGGCTCGCCAGCTTCTTGCTGCAAGCTTGGAATTAGACACCGATTTCGGCATCAGCACCGCTACAACTGAGATGTTGCCAGGAGCGAATCATCATTTGCCTCCGTCGATATCGAACAAAGGTGGCTTAGCGAACAGGGTTAGGATCCTGTCGACTAAGGCTTTCGACTTCATGAGCCGTAAGGGTCTCATAAAGGAATTTCTCCCTACGAGTCATGAAGATCATGTAGGTGCGTTTTCTCCTTAAGAATCGTGAGGATTCCTAAGTGCATGATCTCTTATAAGTCGTAAGGACTTACAAGAGTGCTTTCTCCTTATAAGTCGAGAGGGCTTACAAGGGGGTTCACCATGCAAACATATCCCTAGTAACAGATGCGACTTTGTTAGGGAAATATTTATTCACGCCCGTGGATTGTATACAAGGGTCAATACTGAACAGCTTGTAGGGCAGTATTGGAAGTTGTGGTGATTCCTTAAGAACAGGTTCAGATCCCTGTAACTTAAGACTTTTGAATCTTATGAGCCGTGAGGGTCTCATAAGAGGGTTCTCCTTACGAGTCGTGAGGATCTCGCAAGTGTAATTTCTCCTTAGGAATCGTGAGGATTCCAAAGTGTGTTGCTCCCTTGTGAGTCGTAAGGATCTTACGCAGGTGGTTTTTCCTTACAAGGTCGAGAGGACCTTGCAAGTGTCTTTTAACGAGATTGCGCCCTTTCGGGTTTTCACAAAACTCGCCGGTAGCCCTGCTGTTTTTACTCACGGAGCCCTTTCTGGTTTTCATCCGTGCCCTTTTCGCTTATGGACATACCGTTTTTTTAAACACGTCAGCCTGAGGATGCCGCGGGTTGGTAGTAGTTTAACGATGTTTCGATCATCGTACGATTACGCAGCTAGATTTTGCCGCAAATCTTCGTATGTTTTGTGTCGGAGGTGGATTCCTTGAAGAGAGGGCTGAGGGCGATTTCTTCGTCCGAGTCGCTTCCAAAGGTGACAACTTGCGATCCCTTGGTGTCGGCTATGTGACAGTTGCCAGCAGCTCTTTCGCGCTCATCCGTCGTGCTTTTCTGTTTCCGAGAGCCTTGCGCTTCACTCGTTGAACGTGTCATCAATAGGTAACATATTCCTGCCACCGGATTTTAAAGGCTATGCACTCCTCGGTAGGGTGTGCAATCCTCTGATGGTATAGGCAGAAGTTAGGATGTATGTCCGCTTTATCAAGACGTATATTGCCAGGGGAATTTCCTTTGAAAGAGGGCAATTTCATTCCTATTGCCAAGGCCCTAGCGAATTGTTTCGTTACCTTAAGCTTGCTTTTGCTGGTGGTAGGGATGCTTTGCTCCAGTTGGGGTGTCTCGACCTTTTCCTCCGGTCGTCGGCGTTTTGGTTTTTCGAATATAGCCATTTCACGCTCTCGATTGGCTTTGCATTTCTGACGGGCTTCGTTCAATAGCAAGTCGATCATCTCATCATATGCTTCCAAGGGTTTCGTCTTCGATCCTGCCCCCAGCTCTTTTGTGTTTTCTTCTATCGCCGAGTGCGTTTCTTCATTAGTTAATGTCGAATGAGAGATCATGTGGCAACTTGACACATAGTCCTCGGATTCTTTTGACGAGTCATCCTTGTCGTTATTGTCGTCATCTCCGTTCTCAAGGATATTGTTGAGAAATTCTTGGAGTGTGACCGGGGTCCTCGCCTTCTGGTTATATTCTTCCAGAGCATCAATCTATTTTTGCAGGTCTGTGCGCTTGTTATCAAGCTTCACAGGCTTTTGGGTCTTCTTCTTCTTCTTTGAATACTTTGACGGCTAGGTATGAATGCTTTGGCTATCACCACCAATTTTTGGAGTTGGGCACGGTTTCAGCATTCCCTCGACGATCTCGGGCTCCAGTGGATTTTTCCACCTGATTGCCGGGCACGTTTGGATATCCTTCAGCATTCTTTTTGTCTTTGCCGAAAGAACAACTTCGCATGGGGCTTCCCTTATGAATGAGCACGATGCCCCCAGTACCTCCACTTTTTTAGGGGCGTGAGGTTGTGGCGGGTTCACCTTCCAGTTTTCGGATAATGTGAACTTGCCTTGTTGGTATTGGTCCTCAATCCAGCCTTTGAAGACGAAGCAATCTTCGATTGGATGGCTTACTGCTTGGTGGTAAGAGCAGTAATTAGGATTGTTGACATCGTCTGGCTGCAACGGACGTTTTGGATCTCGCAGGTTGATGAGTCTGTTGCGCACTGCCAGCTCGAACAGTCTCCTTGTTTTATCTTAGGGAAACGAGTAAGGACGTCCTAGTCTTTCCTCGAGAGATGGGCATGGACGCATATTGTTTTGGCAAACAACCGGCTTTAAGTTGCTCGGCTGTTGTTGAATATTGGCGACGAAAGTTGCTTTTCCTTTCCCTTTTTCATTTCGAGAGTCCGGCTTTGGAGGAGACGGTCTATGACCCATCTGGTCCATTTGAGCCAGCTTGTCAATCAAGGCCTGGAAAGTAGTTGGCTTGAAAAATATCATGAACTGGGAGATGGTCGTCTGCGGATCAAGAGTGCCCATGAACATGCCCACCGCCGGCGCTTCTTCGATGCGTTGTTCACATTTTGACCACAGATTCCTCCATCGTATTGCGTATTGAATCCATATCTCGCCCGGCTTTACCCTGGCGTTAATTAGTGTGGTTATTAGGGTACGCTCGCAAGCGCTCGTGAATCTTTGCCTAAATAAAAGCTCCATCTCCGCAAAAGTTTTGACCGAGTCGTTCGGGAGTTCAGAGTACCACTCGAATGCCGTTTCCGACAAGCTGCCGACGAATTGACGAAGTAGCAATTTATCATCACCTCCGGTGTTGCCACATTGAGCCCTGAACTGGGCGACATGCTGGTGGGGATTGCCCGTCCCTTTATATACATGAAATTTAGGGATCATATATCCTGGCGGGTACTTTATTTGGTCATACCAGCCTGGATATGGTCGCCCAGTTTTAACAACTTGGTCGGCCGCTTCATTCGCCTAGTGAGCTCGTATTTGCTGAGAAATGTAGTCATCCAGAGCGGCCTTGGAAATGGTTTCCTCTTTGGCTGCTGAAAGAGCTGGAGGAGGATTCGATGTCACCTGTCACGATCCGAAAGTACGGAACGCGACTGGCACTTAGATTACGAGACGTCTAAAGGCGTACCATAACCTAAGTCAGCCAAAGCCCAGAAGAATCTAAACCAAAATCAAAAGAGAGTGAAGGAAAAACCTTAAATGAAAACGGTTTTTAAATCAAATAAGTTGCATAGAATCCCTTAAAAAAAACATCAAAAATTTCCGAAAATTTCGGCAGAGTCTCCCCTGTATTTTCTATCCCCCAAAATGGGTACAACAAGATAATAAACCTGTAATCATAAAAATGGCATCCCCAAGCGGGAGCTAGCTCTTCGCCCAAGGCGGATCACAACCACACGCAATATATAAGTAATATCAAGAAAAGAGCATAAAAGAAACGCAAAATACCAGAAAACACAACGCCGGCTCAAGTGAGCTCGACCCAAAAGAAACCACAAATATACAAATCTCTCAGTCTCATCACTAGGTCGCATATACAATATAAAGTGGTAGATGGAGAATACTAGATACAATGGTAAAGCAAAAAGAAATAAAGTGTGCTCGCAACCCACCTACGGGCGATGTCGTGAGTCTGAGCAAAAGGAGCTGATGATAAGATAGCCCGCCGCTACAAGAATGACGGGTTCAACCTGCAAGACACTGTGGCACAACGGGGGTGAGTTGCCAGCTCGTGAGTAGAATATAACATCTAGTAAGGCAATCGTAAGAATGCACGCAATGCGTCACAACATGTATGTCCATATGTGATATAATACTTCTAGTATGCATGCACATGTATGCAATGTCATTACTAACTCTTTAAGTGTTTTAAATGCTAAGGGTACTGCATTCTTAACTTTAGAAAATGAACATCTGTATAATAGCTAAATACCATCAAGAAATCATCTGAAAACCCGTGTCAAGCATCAACACTAAATATGAAATCATATCTGTCTCAATATCTCACTGTATCAATGTCTCAAATATCGGGCTCCGTCAGTCCGGATCGGCCCATATCATCCAATCTCACGACAACGGTCGGTATCCTCTGGATATCCGCCGCGCCAGACATCACCGGTAGGTAGTCTTCCCCTGCCAGGCTCATCGTCTACAACTCGATCTTCTTGCCCCGGGGTACCATACCGGGCCCACCATGTACCCGAGACGGTTCATCCACTCCTCGAATCGGGTCTCGAAATCCAACAGAAAACATGAAAACTCATGGTGGACGACACATACATCACGAGAAAACTGCAAGTTTGTTTTAAAAATGATAAATATAAGCTTTTGTTAAATTCTTGCTGTTTCCCCAAAAATCCAGAAATCCCAGAAAAACTAAAATCCTCAAGAAAATCATAGTGTCCACATGTTAAATATGATAAATGTCTATGATATCAATGTATACGATGTGAATTTTGGCTAGAAAGCTATGTAAATATGATGATAATGCGAGGTATATACAAGCTATGCAATTTCATATATCATGTATGAATGCAAGTGGCGATACTAAGTTAACCAGGTTCTATAGTGCACGTGGCATGGCAATTACCAAAGGCGTGTGTGTCACATGAATAGTGCGCATGCAGCAGATGCCAATGGTAATAGTGTTCGTGTCCTACGAAGTGTTATCGCATATGTGTATATGAATGTTATATGAATGTCCATGCAATTTAGTATACGGTTAGCTGTGAGGGTATGCAATGCAATAAAAGGGTAAGCTATCTAGCAATACAAGTCTTGCAAGAAATAGGGTAATCCTAACTAGGGGCGCATCGCGCCATCCAGACGATTCCCCCGTAGATGAATACATCTACTCACCTGAAATCCCCGCTAATCCGATCCGACCACCGCCTTGCCTTTACGTACCGTGTCCGATGTTTCCCCGACCGATCCTATATTTGCACAACACCAAGCATAAGATTACAAAACCTAAAACGATGCAAGTCACAATATACAATTATCGACGCTCTCGAATTAAACATAACATACACTCGGTGCGCGGGAAAACGCACGAAAATCGCTAATCGTTAACTAGAATCGTCATTTCGGGAAAATCGACAAAACTAAAACCCGACTAGACAAAACCCCACGTTCGCGCACTCTAATAGTCCTATACGAAGCTAATTATATTGCTAACATAACGCAATTTGATCGCATTCTAATTTTTTGTAAAAATCTAGTAAGCAAATTTCAAACCGATTCGATGCAAACGTCGCAATATAACGCAATTTGATCGCATTCTAATTTTTTGTAAAAATCTAGTAAGCAAATTTCAAACCGATTCGATGCAAACGTCGCAATTTAACGATTTAGCGAGCGTAACCTTACGCAATTAACCACTCTAATCAAATAGGTAACCAAAGCCCTAACTTAACTCTAACAACCATGCTTCAAACCCTAGTTCAACATCAAATCCCATTCTTGATTTTCATGAACAAGAATTTACAACTAAATTAATACTTCAAAATTGAATTTTAGCATACATAAACTACAAGTTAACAAACTAGTTTAGAATTTCACCTCACAAATGGAACCCTAGCATGATCAAGCCACCAAAGAAGCCTCCTTTCTTCTAGTTTTGAACTAAATTTGGTTGAGGAGAGAGTGGATTAGGGTTTTGTTTTGAATTGATATGGAAATTTGTGAATTTTTAATGGATTTTGGCATGAAAATGAAGCAAGAAAGAAGTGAGGAAATGGGGAATTTTCTGCTGAGGAGGCTCGGCCAGCAGCTAGAGAAGAGGGTGTGGGATTTTTGGAGAAGTTTCTAGGTCAAAAAGATCCCTCAAATCTCATTTAATGCATTTCACATCAACTTTTTACAAAAAAAAACCCTTTTTACATCATTTTTTTCATAATTTTCACACCATAAAACTAAAATGTTGCAAGTCATGATACAATTTTATTAACACCATATTTTAGCTTATAAAGATTCCTAATTATGAAATTTACCTAATTAAATTTGTATTTATCACTAATTTAATCTATTTTTAAAAGCTTAAAATAATAAAAAAATAATTAATTACGAATTTTTTTTTATTTAACTAGAAAATTATAAGTGACATTTTAGTGACAAAATTATAGTAATATCTTATCTAAATTTTGTATAATTAGGTCTACAATGAAAAATACCTATTTTGACTTTTTACGGAAAAAGCCGAAAAATTAGCCGATTACCGAAAAACTGCCTAAACGATTTTCGAAGGGTTACAATCTTCCCCCCTTAAAGAAATTCGGTCCCCGAATTTAGAATTTAACTACGCGTACCTTCAAAAAGATGGGGATATCTCCTCCTCATCTCGACCTCGGTCTCCCAGGTGACCTCCTCGCTGTTCGGGCCACGCCAAAGGACTTTGACGGACGGTATAACCTTCGACCTCAATTTCTTCACCTGCCGATCCAAAATGACAACCGGCTGCTCGGTGAAAGAAAGATCACGCTCTAGCTGGATCGTCTGGTGCTGAATCGCCTGGGAAGGATCATGAAGGTACTTGCGGAGCATCGAGACATGGAACACGGGGTGAACATCGGGGAAGCTGGGCGGAAGAGCTAACTGATAAGCGACTGGACCAACACGCTCTAGGATCTCGAAAGGACCAACATATCTAGGACTCAGCTTCCCTTTCCGCCCAAATCTCATCACACCTTTCATCGGAGAGACCTTCAGGAAAACATGATCGCCAACAGCGAACTCGAGTCGGCGACGGCGCCTGTCAGCATATGATTTCTGCCTGCTCTGTGCCGCTCTCATCCTGTCCCGAATCAGCTGTATCTTCTCGGTCGTCTCCTGTACGATCTGCGGCCCCAAAATACTGCTCTCCCTGAGCTCTGTCCAACATACAGGCGATCGACATCTCCTCCCATATAAAGCCTCGAAAGGTGCCATCTGAATCGTCTCCTGGAAGCTATTATTGTAGGAAAACTCGATCAAAGGAAAATGACGATCCCAGCTACCACCAAAATCTAAAACACAAGCTCTGAGCATGTCCTCAAGAGTCTGAATAGTACGCTCCGACTGACCGTCAGTCTGCGGATGAAAGGCTGTGCTAAAACTCAATCGGGTGCCCAAAGCTTCCTGTAGTTTCTGCCACAATCGGCTGGTAAACTGGGTGCCACGGTCGGACACGATGCAAGTCGGAACACCATGCAGTCGCACTATCTCATCAATATAAACCTGGGCGTACTGAGAAAATCCAAAAGTGGTCTTCACTGGCAGAAAGTGAGCCGCTTTCGTCAGTCGATCCACAATCACCCATATAGAGTCGTACCCTCGACTGGTCGTGGGTAGACCCACAATGAAGTCCATAGAGACCTGCTCCCACTTCTACTCAGGGATGGGCAAAGGCTGTAACTCGCCGGCTGGCCTCTGGTGCTCGGCCTTGACTTGCTGACAAGTCAGGCATCTCGACACAAAGTCTGTAATATCCTTCTTCATCCCGTCCCACCAGTAAACCTCTCTCAAATCACGGTACATCTTGGTGGAACCTGGATGCACACTGTATACTGATCTATGTGCCTCCTCGAGAATATCACGCCTCAGTCCCTCTGAATCTGGCACGCACAGTCGAGTCCCAAATCGAAGTATCCTCTGATCATCAATCACGAACTCAGAAACTCTGCCCTGCCGAATCTGCTCAATAATCTCTAATATACGGGCATCGCCGGACTGAGCCTCGCGGATACGGTCAAGTATCTGTGGGCGTGCTCTGAAATGGGCCAGCTGTCCCCCTGTAGGAGTAAACTCGAACTGCACTCTGCTGTCACATAACACCTGCCAATTCGCCGTCGACTGCATCTGCACTGCACTCAAACAAGATAAGCTACCTCCGGGCCTTCTACTCAAAGCATCTGCCACCACATTCGCCTTGCCCGGATGGTATAAAATCTCGCAGTCATAATCCTTCACCAACTCCATCCAACGGCGCTGTCTCAGATTCAGATCTCGCTGCTGGAAGATATACTTCAAACTCTTGTGGTCAGTGAATATCTGGCACGACTCACCGTATAGGTAATGTCTCCAGATCTTAAGTGCAAATACCACTGCAGCCATCTCTAAATCATGGGTGGGGTAGTTCTGTTCGTGTTTCCTCAGCTGCCGAGAAGCATACGCAATAACTCTGTCGTGCTGCATCAATACACAGCCCAGCCCCACTCGAGAAGCATCACAATATACCACGAACCCGCCTGATCCTGAAGGCAATGCTAACACTGGTGCAGTAGTCAGATGAGTCTTCAACTGCTGGAAGCTATCCTCACATGCCTGGGTCGAATCAAAAGGAACCCCCTTCCGAGTCAACCCGGTCAAAGGTGCAGCAATGCGGGAGAAATCCTGGACAAAACGTCGATAATAGCCGGCCAGACCTAGAAAACTGCGAACCTCTGTAACTGATACCGGTCTAGGCCAACACTGAACTGCCTCGATCTTCTTCGGGTCCACACAAATACCATCTCTCGTCACCACATGACCCAAGAAGTCGACACTGTCTAACCAGAATGCGTACTTGGAGAATTTGGCGAACAGCTGATGCTCCCTCAAAGTCTGTAATGTGATACGTAAGTGCTGCTCATGCTCCTCCCGGCTCCGAGAATAAACCAAGATGTCGTCAATGAACACAATGATGAACTGATCGAGATACGGCCTAAATACACGGTTCATCAAGTCCATAAATGCTGCCGGGGCATTGGTGAGCCCGAACGACATCACCAAGAACTCATAATGACCATAACGAGTACGGAAAGCGGTCTTCGGAATATCCTCCTTCCGAACCCACAACTGGTGATAACCTGACCGTAAATCAACCTTCGAGAAAAACCCTGCACCCTGGACCTGATCGAATAAGTCATCAATGCAGGGTAGGGGATATCTGTTCCGCACAGTAACCCGGTTCAGCTGACGATAATCAATGCATAAGCGCATACTTCCGTCCTTCTTCTTAACAAACAGGACGGGAGCACCCCAAGGTGACACACTCGGTCGGATAAGCCCTTTGTCCAGCAAGTCCTGTAACTGATCCTTTATCTCTCTCAGCTCTGTCGGGGCCATCCGATAAGGCGGTATAGAAATAGGCCCCGTGCCAGGGATCAAGTCAATACAGAACTCAATCTCGCGCTCTTGTGGCAGACCAGGCAGCTCGTCAGGGAATACATCAGGAAACTCTCTCACAACAGGGACCTGGTCCAACGGAACCTCTGTGGAGCTAGTATCACAAATATAGGCTAAGAATCCCTGACACCCTTTCCTTAAGAGCTGACCAGCGCGAAGAGATGAAATCAAGCTGGGAAGGGTAGCGCTACGATCTCCCTGAATAACAAGAACCGGCTCACCAGGAAAACTGAATCTGACTACTTTTTCACGGCAGTCCACGGATGCATAACAGGTGGCTAGCCAGTCCATACCAAGAAGAACGTCAAAGTCTAGCATATCGAGGAGAATCAAATCAACTGAAGAATCTCTCTCCCCGATACGAACGGAACACGATCGGTACACAAAACGGGCAACAAAAGACTCTCCTACCGGGGTAATAACGACAAGCGGCTGATCTAACGGAGATGACTCTCGGCCCAACCTCGGTGCAAAATACGTGGATACATAGGAATGTGTGGAGCCTGGATCAAATAATACCCGTGCATCAAAAGAACATACTGGCAGAGTACCTGTCACGACGGCATTGGATGCCTGTGCATCCTTAGGAGTCAACGCGAACACTCGGGCCTGTCCACCACTAATAGCTGGCTGTGCTCTGCCTCTACCTCGGCCTCTGCCTCTGCCTCTGTCGCCTCGTCCTCTCTGGACCGGACCGCCACGCCCACGGCCTCTAGAAGCATCTGGCTGGCGTGAAGCATCATCAGGAGTAGGAAGTAAAGCTCTCTGAGAAGGTGGTGAGGGTGGTAAAGTCACATGCGGGACTGTCGCCGCGCCCTGACGTCCCATGGTACAGTCTCTGATACGGTGGTACTGACTCCCACACCGAAAACATCCTGGCGACGACTGCTGGGTCTGTGGATATGAACCAAATAACTGACCTCGTCTCAATCCTCTGCCTCCACCATCTCCCGAAAATAATCTATCACGGTGTCTACCCATCTGCCGCTAAGCTGGAGTATCAGTACGGATCCTCTTCGGCCCAAAAACGACCGGAGTCTCAGAAATACGCTCCTCCAAAAGTAAGGCTGCATCCATCGCGGCTGCGTATGTATCAAAAGGCTGGGTGCCGATGGCAAGGAATAGCTGTGTATCAAGCCCTCGCACGAACCTCTTTATTCTCTTCTCTTCTGTGTCGACTAGGTACGGAGCATATCGAGATAACTGGGTAAACTGTATATCATACTCCGACACCGTCATCCCAGGAGTCTTGCGCAAAGACTCAAAACTACGGGCTCGAGCATCTCGGACACTCTCCGGAAGAAAACGGGCAAGAAATGCAGATGTAAATTCATCCCAAGTCATAGAAAGTAGACCTGCAGCTCGGCCTCTCTCTACTGAATCGTACCATGTCTGGGCAAGACCCTCCAGACGAAAACTCGCAAACTCCACCAATCTATCATCAGAACACCTCAACGAACGGCAAATCCGAGCCATCCTATCAAGAAATGCCTGTGGGTCCTCTGTCGCATCTGTACCAGTAAAAGCTGGAGGTCTCAATCTCATTAACTCCTGTAGTGAAACAGGGATAGTCTCCGTAGTAGCAGCAGGAGTGACCATCTGTGCAGCAGGTACGATTGTGGTCTGTGCGGTGGAAGGAACATCCTCGGATCTCTGTGCCCGGCTGGACTCCACTAAAGATCCCATCATCTGCCGCAACTCTTGCATGCCGGCCTCTAATCTGGCAATACGGTCTGGATAAGGCGGATCCGTATGACCCTGAGGGGTAGGCGTATCCTCCCGCTCGATCCTCGCCTCAGACGAGCCCACTCGAATCTCATCCCTAGCGGCAGCCCGCTGAGCTCTCGTAGTCTTTGGCGGCATCGAAGCTGGAATAAGAAACAGGACTGATAAGATCATTGCAATTGAATCAAGGAATGCAAGGAATCGAGAAAGGAAATACAAGCAATTATGTCCTAAGGTCACTTAGGCGGAGTACCGTATCGTAAGTATGCCGCGGATCATACCCACGCTACGCCACTCTGCTTAAGTCACCTACTCCATCTACCAAGGTCGTCCTACACTCAGAAAGGTAAAACCTACGCTCTGATACCAACTTTGTCACGACCCGAAAGTACGGAACGCGACTGGCACTTAGATTACGAGACGTCTAAAGGCGTACCGTAACCTAAGTCAGCCAAAGCCCAGAAGAATCTAAACCAAAATCAAAAGAGAGTGAAGGAAAAACCTTAAATGAAAACGGTTTTTAAATCAAATAAGTTGCATAGAATCCCTTAAAAAAAACATCAAAAATTTCCGAAAATTTCGGCAGAGTCTCCCCTGTATTTTCTATCCCCCAAAATGGGTACAACAAGATAATAAACCTGTAATCATAAAAATGGCATCCCCAAGCGGGAGCTAGCTCTTCGCCCAAGGCGGATCACAACCATACGCAATATATAAGTAATATCAAGAAAAGAGCATAAAAGAAACGCAAAAAACCAGAAAACACAACGCCGGCTCAAGTGAGCTCGACCCAAAAGAAACCACAAATATACAAATCTCTCAGTCTCATCACTAGGTCGCATATACAATATAAAGTAGTAGATGGAGAATACTAGATACAATGGTAAAGCAAAAAGAAATAAAGTGTGCTCGCAACCCACCTACGGGCGATGTCGCGAGTCTGAGCAAAAGGAGCTGATGATAAGATAGCCCGCCGCTACAAGAATGACGGGTCCGACCTGCAAGACACTGTGGTACAACGGGGATGAGTTGCCAGCTCGTGAGTAGAATATAACATCTAGTAAGGCAATCGTAAGAATGCACGCAATGCGTCACAACATGTATGTCCATATGTGATATAATACTTCTAGTATGCATGCACATGTATGCAATGTCATTACTAACTCTTTAAGTGTTTTAAATGCTAAGGGTACTGCATTCTTAACTTTAGAAAATGAACATCTGTATAATAGCTAAATACCATCAAGAAATCATCTGAAAACCCGTGTCAAGCATCAACACTAAATATGAAATCATATCTGTCTCAATATCTCACTGTATCAATGTCTCAAATATCGGGCTCCGTCAGTCCGGATCGGCCCATATCATCCAATCTCACGACAACGGTCGGTATCCTCTGGATATCCGCCGCGCCAGACATCACCGGTAGGTAGTCTTCCCCTGCCAGGCTCATCGTCTACAACTCGATCTTCTTGCCCCGGGGTACCATACCGGGCCCACCATGTACCCGAGACGGTTCATCCACTCCTCGAATCGGGTCTCGAAATCCAACAGAAAACATGAAAACTCATGGTGGACGACACATACATCACGAGAAAACTGCAAGTTTGTTTTAAAAATGATAAATATAAGATTTTGTTAAATTCTTGCGGTTTCCCCAAAAATCCAGAAATCGCAGAAAAACTGAAATCCTCAAGAAAATCATAGTGTCCACATGTTAAATATGATAAATGTCTATGATATCAATGTATACGATGTGAATTTTGGCTAGAAAGCTATGTAAATATGATGATAATGCGAGGTATATACAAGCTATGCAATTTCATATATCATGTATGAATGCAAGTGGCGATACTAAGTTAACCAGGTTCTATAGTGCACGTGGCTGTAACGTGTTAAAAATGATTAAATAAATAATTAAATGAATAAAAGTGTTTAAGTGAATTTTAGGATTTTCGGTAAAGTAAAATGTATTTTTCGTAAAACCAAACCGTGATTGTTTTCATTATAATTTTAAAAAATATCCATTTTAATTATGAAATTACTAGTAAATGGTGTTTATTTAGCCACTTATAAATTTTTAGTTTAATAAAATATTTTTCCTAAATTAATTATTTTAAATATTAACATAAGCTTTATTTTTACACTAAATTAGTGTAAATTATAAATTTAAATGGTTTTAATTTGTAAAAATGAACCATGGCATGCTAGAATTTAGTATGTATCATGCAAAAATTATTTGCAAATTTTTCCTATTTTCTAGAGCTTTCTTGAGTTGCTATAGTAAATAAATAAATAAATAATTAAATAAACCATGAAAAGACTTAAGTGTTGTTCTTTCTCTTGAAACTTCTACACACTTTTTCCACTCTCTTCTTTCTCTCCCTCACCTCTCTAGGGCCGGCCACAACCCCCCATGGCTGCCCCTCCCCATTTCCCACATCATTTTTATTCAAAATTCATCAAAAACACATCAAAAATTCAATTAAAATTCCACAAAATCCTATTTATTCCATACTCTTTATTCCTTGCTCATTTTTATATGAAATTTGGAGATGGAAAGCATGCATTTTGGAGGCTCATTTCTTGTTTGGATTTCATATTTTGGGAGGTATAATTTCTTTCTTTTGATTTATTGTTTTAGATGTTCATTTAAGCTTAATTAGATTTAATGAATTAATTCTATGTTTTTTTAAAAAATTCAAGTTAGGGTTTGTAAATTCAAGTTATGATTTTTGTTAATTATTTAGGGTTATAATAGTTAGTTTAACACTTTTAGAATTGGAAAATATTGCATGGTTGTTGAATTGTAAAATTTTCATTTAAAATTGTTTTAAATTAGGAATTTAGTTAACTAGGTTTTTGCAAAATGTGTTTGTGGTTAATATAAAATTCTAATTTGGGTTGTTATCATTGGATTATAGTTTTAGTGGAAATATTAGCATGTTAATGGAAAGAAAAACTTAGTTTGATTGCTAGTTTCTATGGTTAATTGATAAATTGTGATAAAAATTGCTAATTTTGTAAACTAGATTTTAGAAATTCCTATATAAATGAGATTAAAAATATAATTATGGTTTCATTATATCATTATAATCATAAATTGTGGTTTAAGACATTAATTTATGCAAAATCATGTTTTGAGGTGGAATTGTGGTATTTTGCTTGGAAAATGTTGAAAATTGTTAAAGGGTGCAAACTAGAAATTTCAAATTACTACAAATATGTGTAATAAAAATATAGTAATAGTTTGTATAGTCTAGTTATGCTATTTAATGAGTTTTATGACCTTTGGTTTCATTTAAATGTCAAGTTTTGATGAAAAACGGTAAACTGGCATTTTCGGGTTTTGCGAAATTGGACGGTTTGATAGATTTTCGGGTTTCGATGGATTTAATCATGTTTTATAGTATAAGTAATGTGTTTTAAAACTACAAGTTGTTTGTTGATGTTATCTCGATCCATCGGAGTTTGTATGCCGATATCGAGCGGTATTTGGTTCTTTTGCGTGGACGGGACATAGGTTTTAACCTATGCTTGTTCCTTGTATCGTTTGACTTTTGTATGTGATTCGGTTTACGATGCTGTTTATATGTTGCATTTAGGTACCCTTCAAGTGGACTGCGGGCGATGAAGAGGAGGATGGCGACACCGTCGTCGGCAGACATGGACCAGATGAGTAGATGTATATCTACGGGGGGAAGTCGGGTGGATGGCGTTTAGCACCCCCGCAACGTAGAATAGGAATAGTATTTATTGTCAGTAGGAAACCAGATGTGACCCTAGATACTTAACGCGTAGGACCCTAGTAATAACCCTAGGCTGAACTAGACTGATTTAGGAAAACCTTATCAGGGGATAAGTACCTTGGAAAAGTTCTTAGGTTTCAGGTAGAAACACACACGCACACACTGAAACTCGACATGGAGTGTACGTATATGTGTGTATATATATAAAACAAGGTATAGGTGTATATATATATACAACACGTATATGGGATTCATTGATGTGATATGATATCTGAGGTATGATGAAACAGTATAACTGGGCTTGATGCCGTGATTCTTGACTATACAGTCGTATTAAAGTGTTAGCGGATCATTAGAGAATGAGATAATGAACATGAATATATAAATTATGAAGGGTGGTGGTGATATTGAGGTACATGGGACGCTAAAATAGTACCTAGGCTGTAGCTTGTGACTTGATGACGATAAGATATCGGTATGACTTAATCACAATATGATACATGTGACATGATATTTCTGAGGATAAAGTAATGATTATTCCATGATGGCAATGATATATGATTGATGTATGCGATTATAGTTTAGCACCTTGATCATGAGATGTGTTGATGATGACACATTACGAATAATGAGACACCTAGGAGATACTTGACCCGTACCCCGATATTGGGATGCCGTACGATGGATTTTACCGTACGAGGCTTAGATTTGATGATTGATCCGCACTCTTGATTCGAGGAAGCCGTACTACGTACGTGACGCTATTGAGGAGGGATCGCCGACTATTAGAGATATTGATTCAGACCTTAGGTAGACTCTAGTTTCTTACTGACTAGTCTATTAGGTTTAGTTCCTTAGGATGTTAGATGGACACTGGTTTAGGTTCGACTCACATAGTGGTAGTTGTACTCGTATCTCGCAGAGGAGTGGATAATGCACATCTGTATTTACATTCATACTGTAATTATCATGGTGCATGTTCTTACATATGTTGCTATAATCAGTATAAACCTTACCTGTTAGGACACCCGCACCATTACCGTTGATGCGCATATTCCACGCACACTTATTTGCCGGCTCACACACATCATCATCGGTAATTGCTATGTCACGTACACTTTGTTAGGTCCACGTTGCCCACCCCGGTGCTTACGGGGAGGCGGAAAACATAATAAAACAAAAACGGATTTTTAAAGACTTAGGCAACATGGACCTTGCTTGTGAGGATCTTGGCTAAACGAAAACTAGCTAAAGTAAACTAACAACTAAGTAAGTTGTAGAAATGTTATACCTTGAGCTCGAACTCCTTCTCTCCTTGCTCGTCGGAATGGTAGAAAAAGTTCACCTTGCTTGTCTTCATCCGTCAAAGAAAGATCCACTTGAAAGCCACCACCTTTAGCTTCAACTCCAAGCTAGGAGTAACTAGAGTGCAAGAAATGCTAAGACTTGAACCCTAGAAGTGAGTAGAGAAGATCAAGAGAGGGTTTTTCTCAAGCTTTTTGTTTCTCAACACATGAGAGGGAGAGAGCTTGAGGGAGAGGATGAGCAAGAGAGAGAAATAGAATGAGAGAATGAAAAATAAAAGAGCCATTCTCACTAATATGTGAGGATAATTCTAATTAGATAATTAGCTTGAAAATTGTCATGATAAATCATGACTTGACCATTATCATTTCAATTTTTGCAAAGATCAAAGAGCATCTTCCAAATGAAATGATTATGGTCAAGTTGTCAACATGGTCAACAAGTCAATGAAGTCAAATTGTCAACAACAACCATGCACAATAATTAAGCTAATTATCAATTAACAATAATCCACACAAAATCAATAGGGTTAATGAAATGACAAAAGCCATTAACCCTAAACAAGGTCCTCTCCCCCAATCTCAAGCAACTGTGCATACGCACCCGCATTCGTGATCCGAGGAACACGAACACAATGAGAAAAACCAATCTCAAATCATATACTAGGATCCGGCTTAAACCAAAGCCCGCTAGTATAAACTGTCCGGACAGCAAACGTGCACAAGTGCGCGGATGCGAACGAACCCTGTCGCAAAACCATGCGACCTCTACTCGTTTTGCCTAAAGGCGAATAGCTCTCTGTGTGGGACTCTAAAGACTCGACACTACGCTGGCAGTGGGTTTAACCACAGACCGCAAGCGGCACTAGCTGTACGTAACGGTCCCCAGGTAGATGTCGATAAGAAGACTGACGAGGTGAACCCCATCTGCACTCCTACTGAGCCTGTATGTGACAGTCTCCGTACAGTCCGGTCTGTTCGTCTGATACATCGCATGGCGGGCCTAGGGGGGCGGTAAACGTCAGTCCCCTAATAGCGGTACAAGTCGTGTCGGAGTGAAGCCCAATACACCCTGAGATAACACTGGAAACCTACCAGTATATCTCGCTTGCCCTGGCCAGGGACTACTCGTGTAATGGCTCTCCTAGACACAGCGCGATGTCAACCCCCAATACCGGGAGAGACGAATCCTGTCTAACCGTCACTGCCTCCAAGTGCTTCGGGACTGCTCCCAACTACTACCTGTTTGCACGACTCAGTAGAGCCGTGGTAGGGTAGCAATCAAAGAACAGTGGGAACACACTCGAGGCGAAGTGACAGTGTCAAGTCAGCGGACTAAGCTGTACTCATGTCACCTGGGAACTGATAACTGACGATAGGTATAATACCAACCATCAGTTCCCGACGAGTCCTGTCCAGTGTACTCGTAACCTAACGAGCACCCGCATACTATCTCAAGTACGACGTACTGACGGCTGTGGGACAGACCGTCTCCCGAGCTGGGATGAGAAGCGCATACGCTAGTCTACTCCGGAGTATCGATGCCCTATCTCGATACTCCCACGACTAGGGACGTGTATAAGGATGTGCTTGTAGATTACCCAGCCCCCACGAGTGTGATCGCCATCACAACGCCGGTAATCAAGCAAAGATCCTAAGGGCTCTACTAATGCGTATAGGTGATATAATAAATAAACACACATGTACACATTAAAGCAGAGACAAACCAAGTAGCATACTACTATATTGAGCAAGATTGTCTGTACAACTGTGAATATCCCAAGCTTCCATCAAGTAATATACATACTAGTATGATACAGTAATGGCCTCTAGGGCATATACACCAACAATCTCCCACTTGCACTAAGGCCATGTACTGGCGTATCGAAGACCTATCATCTCGATCAGCCGCTCGAACTGAGTCTGGGGTAAAGCCTTCGTGAATGGGTCCGCAGTGTTGTCCTTTGTGTCCACTCTCCGCACCTCGATCTCCTGTCGATCAATGATCTCCCTGATCAGGTGATACCGTCTTAAGATGTGCCTGGATTTCTGATGGGACCTTGGTTCCTTCGCTAAAGCTATAGCCCCATTGTTATCGCTATACAAAGGTATTGGGTCAACAATGGACGGAACCACCTGAAGTTCACTAATGAACTTCTTAATCCAGACCGCCTCTTTTGCGGCATCGCTTGCAGCAATGTATTCAGCCTCCATCGTCGAGTCTGCGACGGTATCCTGCTTGGAACTCCTCCAACATACCGCCCCTCCGTTGAGGGTAAACACAAAACCCGAGACGGACTTGCTATCATCTTTGTCACTCTGGAAGCTTGAATCGGTAAAGGACTCGACCCTGAGGTCTCCATTACCGTAAACCAGGAACATCTCCTTAGTCCTTCTCAGGTACTTGAGAATGTTCTTCACTGCTGTCCAGTGGTCCTCCCCTGGGTCCGACTGATACCGGCTTACCGTGCTCAACGCGTAAGCTACATCTGGTCTTGTACATAGCATCGCATACATTATAGATCCTACCGCCGAAGCGTAGGGTATAGTGCTCATGCGAACCCTCTCCTCGTCAGTCTTAGGAGACATCTTCTTGGAGAGGGTAATTCCGTGCAATGCGGGTATGTTACCGCGCTTGGAATCCTCCATACTAAATCTCTTTAGTACGGTCTCTATGTACCTGGACTGCGAAAGTCCCAACAGTTTCTTGGATCTATCTCTATAGATCTTGATCCCCAGAATGTACGAGGCATCACCCAGGTCCTTCATGGAGAACCTTTGTGACAAAAACAGCTTGACCGATTGTAGCATAGGAATGTCATTTCCTATCAGAAGAATGTCGTCCACGTACAAGACTAGGAATACGACAGTTCGTCCTACAATCTTCTTATAAACACAGGGTTCATCTTCATTCTTGATGAAATCAAATTCTTTGATTGCCTCATCAAAACAGATGTTCCAGCTCCGCGATGCCTGCTTTAATCCATAAATGGATTTAAGCAACTTGCACACCTTTCCGCTGCTCCCACTGTCTACGAAACCTTCTGGTTGATCCATGTAAACGCACTCTTCCAAACAACCGTTTAGGAAAGCCGTTTTAACATCCATCTGCCAGATCTCATAGTCATGGAAGGCAGCAATGGCAAGTAGGATCCGAATGGATTTGAGCATAGCCACCGGAGAAAAAGTTTCGTCATAGTCCAAACCAGGTCTTTGACGGAAACCTTTTGCAACGAGCCTAGCTTTATAGGTTTCCACCTGCCCATCTACACCAAGTTTCCTTTTGTAGATCCATTTGCATCCAACGGGTTTTACCCCAGCCGGAGCAATATCCAAGGTCCACACTTTATTGGCGTACATGGACTCCATTTCGGATTGCATTGCTTCCTGCCACTTATCAGAGTCCCTACTGATAATGGCCTGCCTGAAACTGGTAGGGTCATCTTCTTCCAAGATGCAATCCTCTCGATCCCCGTCTATGAGAAAACCGTAGTATCTCTCGGGCGGATGAGAAATCCTACCAGATCTGCGGAGTGGCGGAGGTTCGTTTGGGGTTATTGAATCTAGCGGTTCCTCCAAATTTTCAGTTACATTTTGTGGTCGCTGAATTTCTTCCAGTTCTACCGAACTCCCACTAGTTTCTTTTGCAAGAAACTCCCTTTCCAAGAAGGTAGCGTGGCGAGATACAAACACCTTCTGTTCCTCAGTGTGGTAGAACAGATATCCTAGTGAGTCTTTAGGATATCCCACAAATTTACAGAGAACTGACCGTGCCTCTAACTTGTCCGGTTTCTGTGTTTTCACATAGGCCGGACAACCCCATATCTTAATAAACTTAAGACATGGTTTCTTACTGCTCCATATTTCATACGGAGTTTTAGGCACTGATTTGGACGGAACTTGATTCAAAAGGTATGCCGCTGTCTGAAGCGCATGTCCCCAGAATGAAAGAGGCAACTCAGCACTACTCATCATGGACCGAACCATATCCAATAGGGTACAATTCCTCCGCTCCGAAACACCGTTGTGCTGTGGTGTATAAGGAGGAGTAAGCTGAGAGAGAATACCATTCTCTTTTAAGTAGTCTAGGAATTCCGTGCTTAAGTACTCCCCTCCCCTGTCAGACCGGAGGATCTTGATACTTTTGCCAATCTGGTTCTCTACTTCCTTTCTGAATTCCTTGAATTTCTCAAAAGCTTCAGATTTGTGTTTCATCAGATACACATATCCGAACCTAGAGAGATCGTCAGTGAATGTGATGAAGTACGAGAACCCACCCCTTGCATGTATAGACATCGGACCACACACATCACTGTGTATGAGTCCCAAGAGCTCTCTTGCTCTTTCTCCATGTCCGGTGAACGGAGATTTGGTCATCTTCCCTTTGAGACAAGACTGACAAGTTTCATAAGATGAAAACTCGAACGTATTCAAGAGTCCATCTTTATGCAACTTACTCAGTCTTTTCTCTCCGATATGACCAAGCCTACAATGCCACAAGTAGGATTCATTCGTATCTGAATTCTTCCTCTTGCGTGTGTTTTGTATATTAAGAACTGTATTCTGATTTAGAACGTAGATACCATTACACAGTGTACCCTCTGCAACCAGTACCTTATAAAGGTAAATGTTCATGATATTCTTTTCAAGAACAAAGTCATATCCATCTTTATCGAGTAAAGAAACTGATATGATGTTGCAAACCATGGAGGGTACATAGTAGCAATCGTTCAAAATCATAGTCTTGCCATTAGGCAATACTAGGTGATATTCACCGACGGCTGCCGCATTAACTTGTGCTCCGTTCGCTACTCTGAGCGACATATCACCCGGTGCAACTATCCTACTTTTTCTCAGTCCCTGCAATAAATTACAGATATGAGATCCTGATCCGGTATCAAGTACCCAGGAGGTAGGGCTGACCGTAAAACAGTTCTCAATTACAAGAACACCTGAAGTAGATGCAAAACCATGCTTCTTCTTCAACTGGGTATCCTGGAAATCCATACTTTCCTCTTTCCCATTCTCATACTCATGACTGTTGTCACAAGTTAGAGCTGAACCAACTTTCCCCAGTCCCGAATAAGAATTCGGATCGGTCAAGCGATACATTTTATTATCTTGATTAGGGCGTGAAAAGGTTGCTGCCTGGAGAGAGAGAAAAGAAACACTCAGCGTATGCTCTTGCAAGATTAGATTGGTTTATTAATTTATCTAACCAGGATGTCTCCCACTGTTTACTCAAATTCTTCTTAAAACCTTTTAAAAGAAGAACTAGTCGGGTTTTAATTCACGTCACAATACTTGCTTAACCTTTCAGCCAGGCCAGTGTCGGTACTTCGAGGGAGGTTTTCCAACGCTTTCGCGAAGTTCCTTAATTAAAGAACCTCTTTTCCCTGGGGGCGTAACCCCGCTAACACCTTTCTAGACACCTACTAGGTTTATAGCATTGATCGTTAAGTGAAATAATCTCCCGAGAGTAATCCAACTCATCAGTGGGATCGGGATCCAACCATCATTGTGTGAAGACCTAGATGGAATCCACTCTAGTCACCACACTCCAGAAGGTATGCTAAATCTGCAAGTTTCAGTACTTTTGAAACTCCCGATGTGGTTTTTGCCCCTAGGACCCAAGTGACCTTGACGAATAATCAACAAATCAAAAGGTCCTAGTCAAGTTCAACCCGTCGTTATCCAGGATTGCATTAGACCCGCCCGCATGATCCTTGACGAATAATCAACAAAATCATGCGACCGTCCTAACCAATCGCATCAATCAGTGCAACAGAGAATTATTACTTAGCTACCGTTCACTGTGTCTTGACGAATAATCAACAAACGCAGCACGAATACTAAGTATTAATTATCCGAAACGACGGAGGGCTACGGCTGGGTTTTTGGCGAAAAACCCGTTAACGTAATGAACTTGATATCATTGAAGGAACCCGATTGCACTTTTTGGAAAAATACAGTGGCGAAAACTTTTGCTAAAGAGGTCACTCCCTGTGAAGGGATCTCGGCTCTTTCCTCGTCGAGTGAGGTGCTGGGCATTCGTAAGATGAATACCTCGATGCAAAGCAAGAATAATCGACTGTAGTGAAGTTATTACCCTGACGCAAAGTTTTGTCCAAGGGGTCACTCCCGGTGAAGGGATCTCGGCCCTTGCCTCGTCGACTGAGGTGCTGGGCATTCATAACCGAATACCGCGATGCAAAACAAAAAGATGAACGTCCTTGTAATAACAGCTTTTTGAAAAACTTGTTCCAACAACGTCTTTTTAGGTTTATTTTCTTGCATTAGTTCTTTTAATGCGTCCCATCATTTAAATCCTACCATTGCAGAAAACAACCAAAATATGACGTACGCTTATGCCATTCGCATTCGCCACGGGGCCCCGTCATCACCCGTTAGGTTACTTAACTAACGACAGAGCGGGGGCTGGGCTAGCGCGGCTGTAAAACATAAGCAACGCCTAAATAGTTATTATATATAGCAATATAGCAAAGATAGCCAATCCAGATCACAGATGAACACTTTGGATATACTAGGAATCCGCAATTCGTTCGAGCCTGCAACGAAAAGTGGATTACACGGTCGCGATGAATAGCCAAAACCCCACCCAAGACCCCTACGGGTGCGGCAAACTACCCGCCAAGTCCCCGAAGCGAAGCAACCTCCCTCAATGCCATGAGTAGGCCACTCGGCACTTCGAGCTACCCGGTAGTTTGTGCACCCCTCCATGGGTCTATCCTAGGAGCAAAAACAGTAAAAAGAATTATACAATGACGGCTACAACCCCGACCCGGTTGTGCGGCCAAACAAATAATATTACATCAATTTACAAATTTATTACATGAATGAAAGAAAAAGAAACTCTCATCTCACATCCACCCCGGCTACTCATCCGCGACAATCCAACGAGTTCATATACACAAACCATCAACAACAATCACAGATCACAGATATGTATAACCCCGACTAATCGACATATAGCGATTAGCCGACGTTCAATACATAAGAACATCACAGATATAACCTTTATAGTCAAAGTATATTGAAGTTCGAAAAAAAATACGGAATTATAGGCCCCCAAAAACAAATTTGTGTTCTGGAAAATCTGGGCACATATAATATATCAGAAAAATCATAAAACCATGTAAGAAACAAACTGCACCAAAAACGAGACAGCAATTCCACCAGAGTGCGGCGCTTCCGCGGCAATAGCAAGCTATTGCCGCGGAAGCGCGGCCGATCTGGTGAGTTGCTGTGTCGTTTTTGGTGGGTTTCTTCTAAAAAGCCTGAGATGATTTTTGGGATATAACAAATTTTGTTTTGACCAGAAAAAGTTTTAACAGAAACTCAGATTTTTATAACTTGGTTTTTTCGATTTTTCCGTTTCGAACTTCGATACACTTTACTACCAAGCTAGTTTATGTTTAGTTAGGCTCTGATACCACTGTTAGGTCCACGTTGCCCACCCCGGTGCTTACGGGGAGGCGGAAAACATAATAAAACAAAAACGGATTTTTAAAGACTTAGGCAACATGGACCTTGCTTGTGAGGATCTTGGCTAAACGAAAACTAGCTAAAGTAAACTAACAACTAAGTAAGTTGTAGAAAGGTTATACCTTGAGCTCGAACTCCTTCTCTCCTTGCTCGTCGGAATGGTAGAAAAAGTTCACCTTGCTTGTCTTCATCCGTCAAAGAAAGATCCACTTGAAAGCCACCACCTTTAGCTTCAACTCCAAGCTAGGAGTAACTAGAGTGCAAGAAATGCTAAGACTTGAACCCTAGAAGTGAGTAGAGAAGATCAAGAGAGGGTTTTTCTCAAGCTTTTTGTTTCTCAACACATGAGAGGGAGAGAGCTTGAGGGAGAGGATGAGCAAGAGAGAGAAATAGAATGAGAGAATGAAAAATAAAAGAGCCATTCTCACTAATATGTGAGGATAATTCTAATTAGATAATTAGCTTGAAAATTGTCATGATAAATCATGACTTGACCATTATCATTTCAATTTTTGCAAAGATCAAAGAGCATCTTCCAAATGAAATGATTATGGTCAAGTTGTCAACATGGTCAACAAGTCAATGAAGTCAAATTGTCAACAACAACCATGCACAATAATTAAGCTAATTATCAATTAACAATAATCCACACAAAATCAATAGGGTTAATGAAATGACAAAAGCCATTAACCCTAAACAAGGTCCTCTCCCCCAATCTCAAGCAACTGTGCATACGCACCCGCATTCGTGATCCGAGGAACACGAACACAATGAGAAAAACCAATCTCAAATCATATACTAGGATCCGGCTTAAACCAAAGCCCGCTAGTATAAACTGTCCGGACAGCAAACGTGCACAAGTGCGCGGATGCGAACGAACCCTGTCGCAAAACCATGCGACCTCTACTCGTTTTGCCTAAAGGCGAATAGCTCTCTGTGTGGGACTCTAAAGACTCGACACTACGCTGGCAGTGGGTTTAACCACAGACCGCAAGCGGCACTAGCTGTACGTAACGGTCCCCAGGTAGATGTCGATAAGAAGACTGACGAGGTGAACCCCATCTGCACTCCTACTGAGCCTGTATGTGACAGTCTCCGTACAGTCCGGTCTGTTCGTCTGATACATCGCATGGCGGGCCTAGGGGGGCGGTAAACGTCAGTCCCCTAATAGCGGTACAAGTCGTGTCGGAGTGAAGCCCAATACACCCTGAGATAACACTGGAAACCTACCAGTATATCTCGCTTGCCCTGGCCAGGGACTACTCGTGTAATGGCTCTCCTAGACACAGCGCGATGTCAACCCCCAATACCGGGAGAGACGAATCCTGTCTAACCGTCACTGCCTCCAAGTGCTTCGGGACTGCTCCCAACTACTACCTGTTTGCACGACTCAGTAGAGCCGTGGTAGGGTAGCAATCAAAGAACAGTGGGAACACACTCGAGGCGAAGTGACAGTGTCAAGTCAGCGGACTAAGCTGTACTCATGTCACCTGGGAACTGATAACTGACGATAGGTATAATACCAACCATCAGTTCCCGACGAGTCCTGTCCAGTGTACTCGTAACCTAACGAGCACCCGCATACTATCTCAAGTACGACGTACTGACGGCTGTGGGACAGACCGTCTCCCGAGCTGGGATGAGAAGCGCATACGCTAGTCTACTCCGGAGTATCGATGCCCTATCTCGATACTCCCACGACTAGGGACGTGTATAAGGATGTGCTTGTAGATTACCCAGCCCCCACGAGTGTGATCGCCATCACAACGCCGGTAATCAAGCAAAGATCCTAAGGGCTCTACTAATGCGTATAGGTGATATAATAAATAAACACACATGTACACATTAAAGCAGAGACAAACCAAGTAGCATACTACTATATTGAGCAAGATTGTCTGTACAACTGTGAATATCCCAAGCTTCCATCAAGTAATATACATACTAGTATGATACAGTAATGGCCTCTAGGGCATATACACCAACACACTTTAGATCATATTATCTTTTATTGATAGAATCAGTTAACAACTAAACCGATATAATATTGTGATTACTCTCTGATGTTAGTATAAGACATGATATTTATTACTTAGACATTCATGCATTCATATTTTCATGTTATCGCACAGTAGTATGGGCATATGCCGACACTTATCATATACTTACTCATGATTTTGAGATTTGGATTTCTATGAGATTTCTGGATTTTTGGGGAAAACCGCAAAAATATATAAAAACTTCTCTCTCTCTCCTCTTCTCTTTTTAAAATAAGATGCGGTTTTCTCGTGATGTATGTGTCGTCCACCATGAGTATTTCATGTTTTCTGTTGGATTTCGAGACCCGATTCGAGGAGTGGATGAACCGTCTCGGGTACATGGTGGGCCCGGTATGGTACCCCGGGGCAAGAAGATCGAGTTGTAGACGATGAGCCTGGCAGGGGAAGGCTACCTACCGGTGATGTCTGGCGCGGCGGATATCCGGAGGATACCGACCGTTGTCGTGAGATTTGATGCCGATCCGGACTGACGGAGCCCGAGGTATTGAGACTATGAGACTTGAGATTTACATGTTTGTGTCGATGCTTGACACGGATTTCCATGGATTTCATTGTTGAGATTTCAGATTCTTATACACATTTTACTATGATAACAGCCAAAGATTTCTTATACAGATATACCTGGATTTCAGGATTTCTTATTTTACATTCATGGTGCATGCATATCCATTCATATAACATAGTACTATGTGAGGCACTGACACGAGCACGGAGTATCTGCACTTATACGTAGTATTACCCTGCTATTACTAGAGGATTGAGACTTAGTAGTGTATTATTATGACCTAGGGTAGCATCGTGCATTCGATTTCTTTTTGTAGATGTCTTCTACTCACGAGTTGGCAACTCACCCCCGTTGTGCCAAATTTTATTACAGGTTCGATGTACAGGTTTCCCGGGCAGCTTGTGTAGGGTTCCTAGGCACTCTCAAGAGGTCTCACAAGGCATCAACCATGCCAATTTCAAAAATTACGGTGCCGAGAAACCCTAGAATACGGATCGTTGGCTAGATTTCTAGGCGAAAAGATAACTAGTTAACAACTTTAACTATAAGGAAACGGAAATACAACCTTTGTAGATCCGGTCCTCCACCTCCATAGCTCCGCAATGAAGTATCCTCGCTGTCCAAGTCGAACCCCGGGCTCAAGCGTCGGCTTCATCGGAGAAATGGCGAGCTAGGTCGTCGATATCCATGCCGAAGATGATCTACGTCGAGGCATCGCTAGATCAAGCTCCACCTTCACCAAGCCATGAAAACTTGTGAAGAAAACACACTCTACTACTTGGCAAGAGGTAGAGGATGAAGAGATAAGAAGTGGGTAGACTTTAGTTTTGGATTTCTCACTTGTTTCATCAATCCACCATTGATGAAGTAAGGTTTTCTTCAAGTAAGAAGATGAAGAAGAAGAAGATTATCATTATGATAAGTTATTTAGAAATAGAAAAGAATATGATACTTATCATAATTTTAACCAAAGTTAGGTGTAGAGAATAGACCATGGTTAGAGTTAATGGTTAGGTTTAGGAAAAGAACAAGAACGGTTATGCTTTCAACACTTCAAGAAGTTTCCATAAAATGACAAAATAAGCCACCATTCCTTTTAATTTCCATAATGAATAAATAATCAAATAAATAAATAAGAAATTTAAACACAACCCTAACCATTTACTTAACCAAGGTTTAAACTAAACATACACCTAATCAAGCATGTATCATCAAACATGATACAAACAAATGCACAAAAATATATCACATATACAATGTGCATATCAAGTGAGAAAATCCTTTTAAAGTGAACCAATACTAGTTAATGTAAAGTAATATATCATATATATAATTATACATTAAATCATTAAATCAACACTTGATTTAACGACCCGGTCATATCGCATATAACCGACTAGTATACAATGTATCGGCTTATCGAATCAATCCTTGATTCGATAACTAGGTTATATCGCATACAACCATTCGATACATTCATCGCGAGAATAGAATACGGTATCACATACACGCATTATTCTAGGTCCCGCACATATCTCATATGCGCTCCTATTTCGTTTCGCTTGAGCCAGGAAACCTCTGTGTAGGACTCTAAAGACTCGTCAATACGCCGGCAGCAGATGATGATCATATCAAACACCCACAAGCCGCAAGCGGTCTGCTAAACGTAACGGCCACCCGGGTATTGAGCGATCTGAAGATCGATGAGCAAGCCCGCTCACACTCCAGTGAATCCAACCAGTAACACTACCGTACAGTCCGGTCTGATCGTCTGATATGTCGCATATCTCGCCTAGGGGTGGTAAACGTCAGACCCCAATAGCTCGATAAGTCGTGTCGATATGAGGTCTATAACAATTCGAGAAACTACTGGTAACACTTACCAGTAAATCTCAGCAACCCTGGCCAGGGATTTCCTGTTATAGCCAATCGAACACAGCGCAACATCAACCCCCTATACCGGGAGAGACGAATCCCCTCCTATCGCTCATTGCCTCCATGTGACTCGGGACTGTACCCAAAAACCACCGTTTTGCACGCCCTCTTGGACGTGGTAAGATGGAAATCAAAGCACATTGGGAACCACACAAGACTCTATGACGATCTCGGGTCAACAGACTACTCTGTACCAGTGTCACCAGAGAACTGCCATCTGACGTGAGGTATAATACCATCTGGGAGTTCTCGGCGAGTCCGTCCAGTGTACCCAGTCTGCACTGAGCACCCGTATATCATCTCTGATGTCAAACACCGATGGATATGGGATCATCCATCGCCCATCTGTATGGGTCGAGAAGGTATACGCTAGTCTACTCTGGTATATCGATGCCCCGTCTCGATATACCCTCGACTAGGGACTTTGAAGGATGTACTTATGGACTACCATGTCCCCACTAGTATGATCCGCATCATAGTCCAGGTAGTCAAGCAAACATCCTAAGGGCTTTACCAACATGTAACAGAGAGACAATCAGTATACACGTTAAGGTAAAGTTCAACCAGATAGCATACTATCATGTCGAGCAAGAAAGTCCTCCCTATATATGTCCCAGCATCCACTACAATATACATCCTATGTACAGTAATGGCCTCTAGGGCATACATATAACTAACAATCTCCCACTTGCACTAGGGTCATCTGATAGCAGTGGTTGCAGTATCTCATACTCAACCATCCCATAAAAGTCTCTCTCTGGGAACAGGCCTTTGTGAGTGGATCCGCTGTGTTGTCCTCTGAGTCTACTCTCTTATCCTCGATCTCCCTGGAGATCAACCATCTCCATGATCAAGTGATACTGCCTTAGAATATGTCTGGATCACTGATGGGACAGGCGTTCCTTGGCATAAGCCATAACTCCATTGTCACACAAGGGGAGGAACATAGTTCATCTCATGAACCAATATACACCCAAACAGCCTCTTTGGTAGCATCTTAAGTAGCGATGTATCCAGCCTTTATCGTCTAGTATGTCACGGTATCTAGCTTGGAACTCTTCCAACATACCGTCCCTCCACTGAGGGTAAAGACAATGCCTGTGACTGACATTCAGTCGTCTTTATCACCCTGGAACCCTTCCAGTGATTCTCCCCAGGATCGGTTGATACCGTCTCACTACAACTAGTGAGAGTCCTAACATCCAATTAGATCTATCTCATAGATCCAAAAACCCAGGATTTAGGAGGTATCATTTTGATCCTATATGGAGAATCATTGTGATAAGCGGAGATCGATCGAGCGTAGCATAGGAAACTCCTTCCCTATCAAGAGTATGTCATCCACGTACTCTACGAGGATCATCACCATACTCCCTACTACCCTTTTGTATATACAAGGTTCATCTACCATTTTGATGATGTCAAACTGTTTGACTACTTCATCAAAACAGATGTTCCAACTCCGCGATACCTGCTTTATCCTATAAAGCATCTTGCACACGTTTCCGCTGCTCCCACTGTCTACGAGGCCCTCTGGCTGTGTACTTATAGACTCCCTCTTCTAAAACATCATTTAGAAAAGCTGTCATGACACCCAACCACCAGATATCGTAGTCATGGTATGTAGCCGTGGCAAGTAGAATCTGGATGGACTTAAGCATAGATACTGGAAAAAGGTTTGATCATTATCCACGCCTGGTCAATGATGCAAACCTTTAACAAGTCTAGCTTTGAAAGTCTCAACTTTTCCATGTACACCAAGTAATCTTCTCAAGATATACTTGCTCCTGATGGAGATTTAACCCTTCAGATATAGCAACCAAAGTCCATACTTTGTTGGTGCATAAGGATTCCATCTCAGATCGCTAAGCATCCAGCCATTCTTACAGAGTCTCACTCCTGATGGCCAGCTCGAAACTAGTTGGGTCATCATCTCATGATGCAGTCCTCGCTCCCACTGTCATAGAGAAACCGAAGTATCTCTCAGGTAGGTGAGGAACCCTACTAGATCGGCGAAGAGGCTGAGGTTCGTTGGTAACTATTGAATCATTTGGTTTTACCAAATCATCTGCTGTAGTTTGTATAGCTGGAACCTTTCCAGTTCTACATAACAGATCTTGCCTCGAGCTTGTCCGGATTTTGCTTTTTAGACATAGGCCGGTCAACCCCAAATCTTAACTAGCTTAAGACATGGGCTCTTCCCTTTCCATATCACATATGAAGTGGTAGGCAACTGATTTGATTCGACCCTATTCAATAGGTATGCAGCTTCTTAAGTGCATAACTCCCAAAAAGGAAATAGGTAACTCAGTAGTACTCATCATAGAGCACACCATATCAGATAGGGTGTATCTGCTCCACCCCGACATACCATCGTGCAATGGTGTATACGGAGGAGTAATGCTGAGAGAGAATCTCATTCACCTTTAGAATAATCCAGGAATTCCATGCTTAAGTATTCTCCTCCTTGATCACATCAATGGACATAATACTTATTCCCGTATATTGGTTCTCTACTTCTAACTTATATTCTGTGAATGTCTCAAAAGGTTCGGACTTGTGTTTCAACGGGAACATAGGTCTGAATCTTGAGAGATCATCAGAGAATGTAATGAAGTACAAAGAACCGGTCTTGGCATGTGTAGACAGGGGACCTACATACATCAACATGTATCATCCCAAGAGTTTACATAACTCTTTCTCTGTTTCCAATAAACGGAGCTATGGTCATCTTATCTTTGTGACATGACTGGCGAGTTTCACAAGATGTAAATTCAAACTGATTTAAATATGCATCTATATGTAACTCTAGCTAGTCGGGTCACATTGATCTGACCTAGTTTACAATGCCTCAAGAAGAATTCGTTCATTTCTGAACTCTTCCTCTTGTGTGTGATCCGTATACTAAGAACTGTAGTTTGATTTAGAACATCAATGCTTTTAGATAACGTGCCTGAACCGATCAACTTTTGATATAGGAAATGTTCAAAACATTATCCAACAATACAAAATTTTACCGTTTCTTTACTAATAAAGAGACAGATATGATTTTGTATATCAGGTTCGGTATCTAATAACATTCGTTCAGAATCAATGTATTGGTAATACAGGGTGACAGTGACCAACAGACTTGGCTGCAACACTTGCACCGTTTTCTGCCTCATGAAACTTATCACCCGTTCTCAGTTCTCTACCTTTCTGTAGCCCTATGTAACAGATTACATATCTGGGATCCTGGTCTGGTATCACATACCCAGGACGTAAAGGATACTGAGAAACAGTTCTGTATAATGAACACACCCGAAGATGATGCATCATCATGCACTCTCTTCGTTTGGGCAGCACGGGAAATCTGGTATTCCCCAAATTCCTGCTCTGTCTTATAACAATTATAAGTTGGAGCGGGACCAACGTTCCCTAGCTCAGTATAACAAGCGGGTTCAGTCAAAAATCCGTATTATTATCTTGATTAAGGCGTGATATGGTCGCTACCTGGAGAGAGAGAGAAGAAAACACTCAGCGTGCGCTCTTGCAAGAATAGATTGGTTATTATTTTATCTAATCAGGATGGCTCCCACTGCTTTTTATCAAATCTTCCTTCAAACCCTAAAAGAAAAAACTAGCCGGGATTAATTACACACTACAAGTTCGCCAATCTTTCAGCCAGGCCAGTGTCGGTACTTTGAGGGAGGTTCCCCGTGCTTTCGCACGAACCTAATTAATGTAAACCTCGTTTTCCCAGAGGCGTAACCCCGTTGACACCTTTCTAGACACCTACTTGATCGGCTAATTGTAATGTGTAAAACTCTCCCAGGAGTAACTCTTACTAGCAGCGGGTATCGGGATCCAACTATCTCATAGAAGGTATGCAATCTCATTGCAAATTTCAACACTTGAAATTCCCGATAATTTTGCCCCTAGCGTCCTATGACCTTGACGCAGGCCAACAAACCATAGTGCGCTAGTCAAGTTCAACCCGTCATTTCCTGATTGAATTAAACCCACCCGCACGACCCTTGACGCAGGCCAACAAAGTCGTATGACTACCCTAATCCAATCTGCATCATATGCATAAGCAGATAAATACTAGTTAGCTACCGCACACTACGCCTTGACGCAGGCCAACAAACGTAGCACGAATACTGATCAGCACTTATCTGAAATGACGGAGGGCTACGACAGGTTTTTCTGAAAACCTATTGCGTAATGAACTTGATATCGTTGTAGAATCAAATGATTTTAAAATGGAGTGCTTTTGAGGCTTTTCTAGTTTTGCTAAAGGGGTCACTCCCGGTGAAGGGATCGTCGGCCCTTTCCTCGTCAAATGAGGTGCGGGATATATCATATATATCACGGTTCATAGCAAAAACTCTTAAAAGCAATCAAAAGACAAACCGTGTGTGTAGCATCTGCCAGTTATTGCTAAAGGAGTCACTCCCGGTGAAGGGATCTCGGTCCTTTCCTCATCGAATAAGGTGCAGGATATATCATATATACCGCTGTGCAAAGCAAGAACTGTAGCTACCTGTTTTATTTTGAAATTCGATTCTACAACATCTTAGGTTTCTTTTATTTCATTAATCTCATTAATGAAGTCCCATCATTTAAGTACCTAAACATCACAGATAAATACGACGTACACTTATGCCATCCGCATTCGCCTCGATGTCCCCTCGTGCACCGTTAGGTTAGGTAACTAACGGCAGAGCAGGACAGGGCTAGCGCGGGTGTAAAACATAAGTAACGTCTATATAATATATCATATATACTATATAGTGTATCTATCACAGAACATCACATGATCACATCACAGATATCGCAGCAGAAGAAACATATGAAATATTGGATATACTAGGACGTCCGTGTTTTCAATACGAGCCAGTATAAAACACGGATTCCACGGTCGCGATGAATAGCCAAACCCACACCCCTAGACCCCTACGAGAGCGGCAAGCAACCCTACCAATTCTAGAGTTAGGAGACCCGGACTCGACTCCTCGAGTTGGTCTCCCACTGGACTCCAGAACCCGGTTACTTGTGCCCTCCTCCTTGGGTCTATCCTAGTGCGGAAAAGTAAATAATATACAAAGGGTGACAACTTCCGCAACCTGGAAGCGCCCCAATAAAAGAATATTACATACAAGTTTTTACATGAATGAAAATGAAAAACACTCATCTCACATAAAAACCCCCCGGCTATTCAAACACGACGATCCAATATAACATATCCAGCAACACATAACATCACATGTCATCAACGTAAGTAAATATGCGCATCCCAATTGTCGTTGACATATAGCAACGAAACCGGCGATATAACATATTACACTTACGGTCACAGAAAAGAAAGTGTAAAACTACAACAGTTGGAATCCGCAACCACCTCAGACATCGCATGCCTGACCAAATGAATTACTTAGACATCGCATGCCTAACAATTATAAACCCCGCATTTTAGTCTCAAAATCGAAAACACTTTTCAATATTAAGTCGGGCAATTCAACAAGATTCCCGAAAAACTGATCGAATGCTCGTCGCAAACTTTAGTAGGCGGCCGCACCCCTGATACCGTCGACGAAGTGCACCAAGGCGGAACACCGCTACCGCGAGCACCCGAACGGATGCTTTCGGCGACGGGGTTCTCCTACAGTCACTTGGTCGGGGCTATGGGGTGAGGCTGTCTATTAAGTTTACCCGGCGAGTATCCGCGTACGCTACGTGATTGCGACGGACTTTTGATCACATCAAAATTCCGTGGCAACCGATCAAGTGAGACTAAACTGCTATGTTTATAACATTCATTCAGTTATCTCATAACTTCTTGTGAATTCCAATTATTGTATCCCATTCCGGATAATTAGAAAATGTTAAACTTTCCGATTGAACATTCGAACACCCAAGTTTTCCCGGAGCAGATCAACACATGAAATATGAGTCTAACAACATTCAGTTCGTGCCTCAGTACCAACGGTCCAGCCGTAGAAGGGTCAAGCCAACGCCTCACATGTGGCACGCCGTACTGCCCCAAACCCGAAGGTTCAAAGGGCAGTTCAAGACGGTCACATAATCGAGTTAAGGTTTGTTGTCTTCTAGAGGGACCATCGCGTTACTTGCACTACTTAGAACGTCGTTAAACTACGGAAAAATCCAACACTTGGAAATTTCCCGACAGGGGAAAAATTGGGTATTTATATCCGGTCGAACTTTTTAACATATTCTAAAAATTATCCGGAAAGCTACACAGACAAAATTTGATACTCCGATCGAAACACCGAATCCCCAAAATAATCTCAGAAAATACAACTCTGGAAAAATATTAAAAACATCCAGAACACACAAGAAACACCAACAGAAACAACTGAAGAAAACACACATCCTGATCATCACAGACGGCCGCGGAACCGCCGCAAAAGGGGGGTCAACGCCGCGGTTCCACGGCCGTACTGTTGAGTTAGGTTGTCGTTTTCTCTAGTTTTTCTTAGAATTTCCTGCACATTTCTCTGCATATTTTTAATTCCAAAAAATCCACAATTTACAGAAATGTCCAGAGAGCATGTTAAGGGTTTGGGTTTCGGGTCGATCGGACTTCAAATTCCGTCTAGACTTCGCCTAAGGCTCTAGCTAGGCTCTGATACCACTGTAGGGTTCCTAGGCACTCTCAAGAGGTCTCACAAGGCATCAACCATGCCAATTTCAAAAATTACGGTGCCGAGAAACCCTAAATACGGATCGTTGGCTAGATTTCTAGGCGAAAAGATAACTAGTTAACAACTTTAACTATAAGGAAACGGAAATACAACCTTTGTAGATCCGGTCCTCCACCTCCATAGCTCCGCAATGAAGTATCCTCACTTTCCAAGTCGAACCCCGGGCTCAAGCGTCCGCTTCATCGGAGAAATGGCGAGCTAGGTCGTCGATATCCATGCCGAAGATGATCTACGTCGAGGCATCGCTAGATCAAGCTCCACCTTCACCAAGCCATGAAAAATTATGAAGGAAACACACTCTACTACTTGGCAAGAGGTAGAGGATGAAGAGATAGGAAGTGGGTAGACTTTAGTTTTGGATTTCTCACTTGTTTCATCAATCCACCATTGATGAAGTAAGGTTTTCTTCAAGTAAGAAGATGAAGAAGAAGAAGATTATCATTATGATAAGTTATTTAGAAATAGAAAAGAATATGATACTTATCATAATTTTAACCAAAGTTAGGTGTAGAGAATAGACCATGGTTAGAGTTAATGGTTAGGTTTAGGAAAAGAACAAGAATGGTTATGCTTTCAACACTTCAAGAAGTTTCCATAAAATGACAAAATAAGCCACCATTCCTTTTAATTTCCATAATGAATAAATAATCAAATAAATAAATAAGAAATTTAAACACAACCCTAACCATTTACTTAACAAAGGTTTAAACTAAACATACACCTAATCAAGCATGTATCATCAAACATGATACAAACAAACGCACAAAAATATATCACATATACAATGTGCATATCAAGTGAGAAAATCCTTTTAAAGTGAACCAATACTAGTTAATGTAAAGTAATATATCATATATAAAATTATACATTAAATCATTAAATCAACACTTGATTTAACGACCCGGTTATATCGCATATAACCGACTAGTATACAATGTATCGGCTTATCGAATCAATCCTTGATTCGATAACTAGGTTATATCGCATACAACCATTCGATACATTCATCGCGAGAATAGAATACGGTATCACATACACGCATTATTCTCGGTCCCGCACATATCTCATATGCGCTCCTATTTCGTTTTGCTTGAGCCAGGAAACCTCTGTGTAGGACTCTAAAGACTCGTCAATACGCCGGCAGCAGATGATGATCATATCAAACACCCACAAGACGCAAGCGGTCTGCTAAACGTAACGACCACCCGGGTATTGAGCGATCTGAAGATCGACGAGCAAGCCCGCTCACACTCCAGTGAATCCAACCAGTAACACTACCGTACAGTCCGGTCTGATCGTCTGATATGTCGCATATCTCGCCTAGGGGTGGTAAACGTCAGACCCCAATAGCTCGATAAGTCGTGTCGATATGAGGTCTATAACAATTCGAGAAACTACTGGTAACACTTACCAGTAAATCTCAGCAACCCTGGCCAGGGATTTCCTGTTATAGCCAATCGAACACAGCGCAACATCAACCCCCTATACCGGGAGAGACGAATCCCCTCCTATCGCTCATTGCCTCCATGTGACTCGGGACTGTACCCAAAAACCACCGTTTTGCACGCCCTCTTGGACGTGGTAAGATGGAAATCAAAGCACAGTGGGAACCACACAAGACTCTATGACGATCTCGGGTCAACAGACTACTCTGTACCAGTGTCACCAGAGAACTGCCATCTGACGTGAGGTATAATACCATCTGGGAGTTCTCGGCGAGTCCGTCCAGTGTACCCAGTCTCCACTGAGCACCCGTATATCATCTCTGATGTCAAACACCGATGGATATGGGATCATCCATCGCCCATCTGTATGGGTCGAGAAGGTATACGCTAGTCTACTCTGGTATATCGATGCCCCGTCTCGATATACCCTCGACTAGGGACTTTGAAGGATGTACTTATGGACTACCATGTCCCCACTAGTATGATCCACATCATAGTCCAGGTAGTCAAGCAAACATCCTAAGGGCTTTACCAACATGTAACAGAGAGACAATCAGTATACACGTTAAGGTAAAGTTCAACCAGATAGCATACTATCATGTCGAGCAAGAAAGTCCTCCCTATATATGTCCCAGCATCCACTACAATATACATCCTATGTACAGTAATGGCCTCTAGGGCATACAAATAACTAACAGCTTGCTGGCACATCTTTTATTTCAGGGTGATTTGCACGGTAGGTTGGTTCACTTGTATCTGAACCACCATTGTATTTTATTCATTCATTTGTATCTAGTAAGCTCCATCAACCATACTTGTATTACTTGATAAGTTTATTGGACCAGACTTTTATTTCGACCTTAGAGTCGCGCATGTATTATTCTGATCTGGTGGTTTTGTTTTCTTTTGAGTTTTGAGCCTCGCCCTTTGGCGTTGTATATTATTGTGCCTGTTGTGGTTGTTTCCGCCTATTGGCGTTGATGCTAGCTCCCGTTTGGGGATGCTTTTTATTGTTTATGTATATTATACTTGTTGTACCCGTTTGGGGGCCAGTTTTTACAGAGGAGACTCTGCCGAAATTTTTGGTAAAATTTGCTGATGTTTTTATACTTGTTTTTTTTTCTTCTTTTTCTTCTTTTATGGTTTAGATTTCTGGGCTTCGGCTTACTTAGGTCACGTGGCGCCTCTAGACGCTTCGTAATCTAAGTGCCGGTCACGTTCCGTACTTTCGGGTCGTGACAAAGTTGGTATCAGAGCGCTAGGTTTAACCCTGTATAAGTCTAGGTGACCCTTGGTTGATGGAGTAGGCGATTTTGGTAGAGTAACGTACCGTGGGTATGGTCCGCGGTATACTTACGATACGCTACTCTGCTTAAGGAGCCTTAGGAGGTACATTTGTTTGCACCGTATTTCTTTCGTTCCTTTGATCTATCTTCGTCGATGTCGGAGGGTGGTTCTGTTACCACGGGCGCACTGGCAGAGGGAGTTGCGGCTCGAATGCGATAACCATTAGAGTATTGGTTATTCTTGAGGATTGAAGCATTGCTTAGCGTGCGGACGAAGGGTATTCACATGCCGTCCGGATGAAGTTAAAGGGTTCGAACGATTATCAGAAAACCATTTTTCCCAAGTTTAAAGTATTCGGAAGAACATGCAGGTATTTCGATGGACCCTCTAGAAGAATGAAACCCTAACTCGACATAATGACCACGAGAACGCCCTTGAACCTTAGGGTTTACGGCAGTTCCGCGGTGCCATTAGTGAGGCTTGGGTTTGCCCTTCTACGGCTGGATCATCGATGCTGGGGTATGTACCGGATATTTTTAAACTGTACTTGAGTGTTGAGCTCTCGGGAAATTATGGGATTTTGATGGATCGATCGAAAAGTTTAATGTAGTCCGGATATCAAGTGAAGGGATCGACTATGTGGGAGACTCTAGACATGAGTATTGCCGTTGGTAGCGCAGTCAGCACACCTATGAAAGAATGAGTTCGAAGCAGTCGACATAAGAGGAAAGAGGCGCACATTGACGATAGTGTTTACGATTGTGATTTAGTGATTTGAATTTCCTATTTTCGTTGATTGGATTTTTGTATTTTGAGGACTTTGTTCTACGATTGGTATTTCCTGCGTGTACCTTCATTCTATCTGTGTTTCATATATCAGTTGTATTGATGTGGTTTAGTACGCACCCAGTACACTTGATTTGGTTTTATATATTTTGAGATTTTTGATTTGATTTCGTGCATAGGGGTTACACATGATTTTGACATATGTTTTGACTTAGTTTTCATGCATTTTTGTACTGTGATTTTGATTTTGATTTTGATATTCGAGGTATGTTTTCGTGCACCATGTGCACCTGATTAGGATTCTTGCGCATACTTGGCGCACTTGATGCGATTTTGTGTACATCAGATGCACTAAATCGGGGTTTTGTGCAGATTAGATGCACCTGATGTTGAGTCGTGCACGCCCGTTGCACTTGACAGATGTTTTTGGTGCACACCTGTTGCACTTAGTTTTGTTTTTGTGTGTATTCATGGTATCTTTAGTTGGTTTCGATTTCAGTGCGCACCGGACGCACATGATATTTTTATGATGTGATTGGGATTGATTTCAGTTTGAGCAGTATGTTTTCATAGTCATTATTATTTGATTTAGTAACCAGGCGGGACGTGTATGTTAAATAAAAGATATATATATAGCTATTTTTTTAAATTAAACGTCCGCTAATTATACCGTGACACGTGCATTGCACGGCGATTTTCAAGAGGGGTTTTTGTATGCTTCTTTATTATGAGGTTTAGGCGATTTTACTAGGATGCGAACTATATATAAGTTATAGATTGATGTATATTATGATGGTTTTCACATTGGGTTATGATATTTTATTCTCGCCATAACTCCGATGATTGCGTTATGCTTGACGGAGTTGATTTTTGTTATGTATTGATGATTTCGGAGCCCCGACGATTTGAATGTTTTGCTAAACGTTTTAGTATTTGGAGGGGGAGTTTTAATTTAAATTCGGGGACCGAATTTCTAAAAGGGGGGAAGATTGTAACGTGTTAAAAATGATTAAATAAATAATTAAATGAATAAAAGTGTTTAAGTGAATTTTAGGATTTTCGGTAAAGTAAAATGTATTTTTCGTAAAACCAAACCGTGATTGTTTTCATTATAATTTTAAAAAATATCCATTTTAATTATGAAATTACTAGTAAATGGTGTTTATTTAGCCACTTATAAATTTTTAGTTTAATAAAATATTTTTCCTATATTAATTATTTTAAATATTAACATAAGCTTTATTTTTACACTAAATTAGTGTAAATTACAAATTTAAATGGTTTTAATTTGTAAAAATGAACCATGGTATGTTAGAATTTAGTATGTATCATGCAAAAATTATTTGCAAATTTTTCCTATTTTCTAGAGCTTTCTTGAGTTGCTATAGTAAATAAATAAATAAATAATTAAATAAACCATGAAAAGACTTAAGTGTTGTTCTTTCTCTTGAAACTTCTACACACTTTTTCCACTCTCTTCTTTCTCTCCCTCACCTCTCTAGGGCCGGCCACAACCCCCCATGGCTGCCCCTCCCCATTTCCCACATCATTTTTATTCAAAATTCATCAAAAACACATCAAAAATTCAATTAAAATTCCACAAAATCCTATTTATTCCATACTCTTTATTCCTTGCTCATTTTTATATGAAATTTGGAGATGGAAAGCATGCATTTTGGATGCTCATTTCTTGTTTGGATTTCATATTTTGGGAGGTATAATTTCTTTCTTTTGATTTATTGTTTTAGATGTTCATTTAAGCTTAATTAGATTTAATGAATTAATTCTATGTTTTTTTTAAAAATTCAAGTTAGGGTTTGTAAATTCAAGTTATGATTTTTGTTAATTATTTAGGGTTATAATAGTTAGTTTAACACTTTTAGAATTGGAAAATATTGCATGGTTGTTGAATTGTAAAATTTTCATTTAAAATTGTTTTAAATTAGGAATTTAGTTAACTAGGTTTTTGCAAAATGTGTTTGTGGTTAATATAAAATTCTAATTTGGGTTGTTATCATTGGATTATAGTTTTAGTGGAAATATTAGCATGTTAATGGAAAGAAAAACTTAGTTTGATTGCTAGTTTCTATGGTTAATTGATAAATTGTGATAAAAATTGCTAATTTTGTAAACTAGATTTTAGAAATTCCTATATAAATGAGATTAAAAATATAATTATAGTTTCATTATATCATTATAATCATAAATTGTGGTTTAAGTCATTAATTTATGCAAAATCATGTTTTGAGGTGGAATTGTGGTATTTTGCTTGGAAAATGTTGAAAATTGTTAAAGGGTGCAAACTAGAAATTTCAAATTACTACAAATATGTGTAATAAAAATATAGTAATAGTTTGTATAGTCTAGTTATGCTATTTAATGAGTTTTATGACCTTTGGATTCATTTAAATGTCAAGTTTTGATGAAAAACGGTAAACTGGCATTTTCGGGTTTTGCGAAATTGGACGGTTTGATAGATTTTCGGGTTTCGATGGATTTAATCATGTTTTATAGTATAAGTAATGTGTTTTAAAACTACAAGTTGTTTGTTGATGTTATCTCGATCCATCGGAGTTTGTATGCCGATATCGAGCGGTATTTGGTTCTTTTGCGTGGACGGGACATAGGTTTTAACCTATGCTTGTTCCTTGTATCGTTTGACTTTTGTATGTGATTCGGTTTACGATGCTGTTTATATGTTGCATTTAGGTACCCTTCAAGTGGACTGCGGGCGATGAAGAGGAGGATGGCGACACCGTCGTCGGCAGACATGGACCAGGTGAGTAGATGTATATCTACGGGGGGAAGTCGGGTGGATGGCGTTTAGCACACCCGCAACGTAGAATCGGAATAGTATTTATTGTCAGTAGGAAACCAGATGTGACCCTAGATACTTAACGTGTAGGACCCTAGTAATAACCCTAGGCTGAACTAGACTGATTTAGGAAAATCTTATCAGGGGATGAGTACCTTGGAAAAGTTCTTAGGTTTCAGGTAAAAACACACACGCACACACTGAAACTCGACATGGAGTATACGTATATATGTGTATATATATAAAACTAGGTATAGGTGTATATATATATACAACACGTATATAGGATTCATTGATGTGATATGATATTTGAGGTATGATGAAACAGTATAACTGGGCTTGATGCCGTGAATCTTGACTATACAGTCGTATTAAAGTGTTAGCGAATCATTAGAGAATGAGATAATGAACATGAATATATAAATTATGAAGGGTGGTGGTGATATTGAGGTACATGGGACGCTAAAATAGTACCTGGGCTGTAGCTTGTGACTTGATGACGATAAGATATCGGTATGACTTAATCACAATATGATACATGTGACATGATATTTCTGAGGATAAAGTAATGATTATTCCATGATGGCAATGATATATGATTGATGTATGCGATTATAGTTTAGCACCTTGATCATGAGATGTGTTGATGATGACACATTACGAATAATGAGACAACTAGGAGATACTTGACCCGTACCCCGATATTGGGATGCCGTACGATGGATTTTACCGTACGAGACTTAGATTTGATGATTGATCCGAACTCTTGATTCGAGGAAGCCGTACTACGTACGTGACGCTATTGAGGCGGGATCGCCGACTATTAGAGATATTGATTCAGACCTTAGGTAGACTCTAGTTTCTTACTGACTAGTCTATTAGGTTTAGTTCCTTAGGATGTTAGATGGACACTGGTTTAGGTTCGACTCACATAGTGGTAGTTGTACTCGTATCTCGCAGAGGAGTGGATAATGCACATCTGTATTTACAGTCATACTGTAATTATCATGGTGCATGTTCTTACATATGTTGCTATAATCAGTATAAACCTTACCTGTTAGGACACCCGCACCATTACCGATGATGCGCATATTCCACGCACACTTATTTGCCGGCTCACACACATCATCATCGGTAATTGCTATGTCACGTACACTTTAGATCATATTATCTTTTATTGATAGAATCAGTTAACAACTAAACCGATATAATATTGTGATTACTCTCTGATGTTAGTATAAGACATGATATTTATTACTTAGACATTCATGCATTCATATTTTCATGTTATCGCACAGTAGTATGGGCATATGTCGACACTTATTATATACTTACTCATGATTTTGAGATTTGGATTTCTACGAGATTTCTGGATTTTTGGGGAAAACCGCAAAAATATATAAAAACTTCTTTCTCTCTCCTCTTCTCTTTTTAAAATAAGATGCGGTTTTCTCGTGATGTATGTGTCGTCCACCATGAGTATTTCATGTTTTCTGTTGGATTTCGAGACCTGATTCGAGGAGTGGATGAACCGTCTCGGGTACATGGTGGGCCCGGTATGGTACCCCGGGGCAAGAAGATCGAGTTGTAGACGATGAGCCTGGCAGGGGAAGGCTACCTACCGGTGATGTCTGGCGCGGCGGATATCCGGAGGATACCGACCATTGTCGTGAGATTTGATGATATGGGCCGATCCGGACTGACGGAGCCCGAGGTATTGAGACTATGAGACTTGAGATTTACATGTTTGTGTCGATGCTTGACACGGATTTCCATGGATTTCATTGTTGAGATTTCAGATTCTTATACACATTTTACTATGATAACAGCCAAAGATTTCTTATACAGATATACCTGGATTTCAGGATTTCTTATTTTACATTCATGGTGCATGCATATCCATTCATATAACATAGTACTATGTGAGGCACTGACACGAGCACGGAGTATCTGCACTTATACGTAGTATTACCCTGCTATTACTAGAGGATTGAGACTTAGTAGTGTATTATTATGACCTAGGGTAGCGTCGTGCATTCGATTTCTTTTTGTAGATGTCTTCTACTCACGAGTTGGCAACTCACCCCCGTTGTGCCAAATTTTATTACAGGTTCGATGTACAGGTTTCCCGGGTAGCTTGCTGGCACATCTTTTATTTCAGGGTGATTTGCACGGTAGGTTGGTTCACTTGTATCTGAACCACCATTGTATTTTATTCATTCATTTGTATCTAGTAAGCTCCATCAACCATACTTGTATTACTTGATAAGTTTATTGGACCAGACTTTTATTTCGACCTTAGAGTCGCGCATGTATTATTCTGATCTGGTGGTTTTGTTTTCTTTTGAGTTTTGAGCCTCGCCCTTTGGCGTTGTATATTATTGTGCCTGTTGTGGTTGTTTCCGCCTATTGGCGTTGATGCTAGCTCCCGTTTGGGGATGCTTTTTATTGTTTATGTATATTATACTTGTTGTACCCGTTTGGGGGCCAGTTTTTACAGAGGAGACTCTGCCGAAATTTTTGGTAAAATTTGCTGATGTTTTTATACTTGTTTTTTTTTCTTCTTTTTTTTCTTTTATGGTTTAGATTTCTGGGCTTCGGCTTACTTAGGTCACGTGGCGCCTCTAGACGCTTCGTAATCTAAGTGCCGGTCACGTTCCGTACTTTCGGGTCGTGACAGTGGCATGATAATTACCAAAGGCGTGTGTGTCACATGAATAGTGCGCGTGAAGCAGATGCCAATGGTAATGGTGTTCGTGTCCTACGAAGTGTTATCGCATATGTGTATATGAATGTTATATGAATGTCAATGCAATTTAGTATACGGTTAACTGTGAGGGTATGCAATGCAATAAAGGGGTAAGCTATCTAGCAATACAAGTCTTGCAAGAAATAGGGTAATCCTAACTAGGGGGCGCATCGCGCCATCCAGACGATTCCCCCGTAGATGAATACATCTACTCACCTGAAATCCCCGCTAATCCGATCCGACTACCGCCTTGCCTTTACGTGCCGTGTCCGATGTTTCCCCGACCGATCCTATATTTGCACAACACCAAGCATAAGATTACAAAACCTAAAACGATGCAAGTCATAATATACAATTATCGACGCTCTCGAATTAAACATAACATACACTCGGTGCGCGGGAAAACGCACGAAAATCGCTAATCATTAACTAGAATCGTCATTTCGGGGAAATCGACAAAACTAAAACCCGACTAGACAAAACCCCACATTCGTGCACTCTAATAGTCCTATACGAAGCTAATTATATTGCTAACATAACGCAATTTGATCGCATTCTAATTTTTGTAAAAATCTAGTAAGCAAATTTCAAACCGATTCGATGCAAACGTCGCAATTTAACGATTTAGCGAGCGTAACCTTACGCAATTAACCACTCTAATCAAATAGGTAACCAAAGCCCTAACTTAACTCTAACAACCATGCTTCAAACCCTAGTTCAATATCAAATCCCATTCTTGATTTTCATGAACAAGAATTTACAACTAAATTAATACTTCAAAATTGAATTTTAGCACACATAAACTACAAGTTAACAAACTAGTTTAGAATTTCACCTCACAAATGGAACCCTAGCATGATCAAGCCACCAAAGAAGCCTCCTTTCTTCTAGTTTTGAACTAAATTTGGTTGAGGAGAGAGTGGATTAGGGTTTTGTTTTGAATTGAGATGGAAATTTGTGAATTTTTAATGGATTTTGGCATGAAAATGAAGCAAGAAAGAAGTGAGGAAATGGGGAATTTTCTGCTGAGGAGGCTCGGCCAGCAGCTAGAAAAGAGGGTGTGGGATTTTTGGAGAAGTTTCTAGGTCAAAAAGATCCCTCAAATCTCATTTAATGCATTTCACATCAACTTTTTACAAAAAAAACCCCTTTTTACATCATTTTTTTCATAATTTTCACACCATAAAACTAAAATGTTGCAAGTCATGATACAATTTTATTAACACCATATTTTAGCTTATAAAGATTCCTAATTATGAAATTTACCTAATTAAATTTGTATTTATCACTAATTTAATGTATTTTTAAAAGCTTAAAATAATATAAAAAAAATTAATTACGAAAAAAAAATTTATTTAACTAGAAAATTATAAGTGACATTTTAGTGACAAAATTATAGTAATATCTTATCTAAATTTTGTATAATTAGGTCTACAATGAAAAATACCTATTTTGACTTTTTACGGAAAAAGCTGAAAAATTAGCCGATTACCGAAAAACTGCCTAAACGATTTTCGAAGGGTTACATCACCCCTCTGTCGTCTTCAATGATGATAGGAGGGTCTTCAGCTGGAGGTTCCGGCTGTAACATCATCCCAGCCATGTCTTGGAACAAGAGAGCCATTCGTTTTATATTGGCTGCCTGTTCTGCAGCCTCTTTTTCTTTCCTCTCGAGCATTCTTTGGAGGAACTCGGTGTCAGTTTCTTGTTCCCGATACTGCTCCGAGGATTCTGGAGTTTCTTTCGGCCCAGTGAGTGCGGCCATTGCAGTCATCATCTCCTGAAACTTCTGCTGTTGTTGTTCTTGAGCCTTTATTATTGATCGGGTGAGCGGTCGGTGCCCTGTAGAAGCACGGCTTTTCTCTTTTCCGGAAGCCATATAAATGGTATGCACCATTATGCCCCCAGACCTGGGGCGTTTAGATCGGCGCTTTTACGGTTCGCCACGTTCACAGGGGCTTTCTCTGGCCCCCTTCTCTTTTGGGCGGTTGACGTTGAGGGAGCTGTTGCAGTGGGCACCCAGACGGATAACATTTTCTGTGGTACCTCAAGATAGCTCTTTTCTTGCTGAGCTTTGAGCTTTTTGGGTCGGCGAGAGTAATATTGATCAATTACTGAGTCTTGAACCTGTCGCCATACTTTGTAAATTTTGGAAAAAAGCCACTGAGGGGGTTGTTCTGGCTTCGCCTTCGGTTCATTCTCCACAGGTGGAGGAGATCTCTTCAGCATTGCAGTAGGAGAGTTCCTGCGCACCCTGTTAAGCAGCTCGAAGCTGTTCCTAGTTGGAACAGCAGCATCGATTTCCACAGTTGGAGCTGACGGGGTATGTCCAGATGGGATTTTCCTCCAGCCTTCCTTACTTGACGCCAGTGGTGACGTCGAGCGTGTCGAGCCGTTGGGATTGTTTCAGCTTTAGGGTTGACTTCGTCATGCCCCCTGTTCTGGTGAGGCGCTGCTGGTACCAGCCTCTTGAATACCGACGTCCGTTGAGCAGCAGGATCCAGTCTGTCAAAGACAGACCTTTGAGTAGGATTGGCGGCCGGAGTGGCTAGCCCCGTAAAGACTGATCTTTTGGCGGGAGAAGCTTCTTTAATGACCTTGAGAGCAGGAATGGCTATTCGCTCTGGGATGGCCTCTTCAGGTATCATGGGCTTCTTGACAGGCCCATTGGAGTTCAGGCTCAGCCTATCGAAGGCTGATGCTATTGGCTTGACATCGGCCGACCTGTTGAGAGGGGCCATGGTAGTAGTGAGCCGATCAAAGACCGACTTCTTTTGCGCTTTTTGCGGTAGAGGGATATTAATGCTCACTGGTGGGAGCATGGTCTCAAAGAACAAACCGGTGGTAGACTGCGTCACTTTTTCTATCGGCATTGTGAACAGGGAGGCCGCCTGAGGCCCGTAAGTTACACCTCCAGATGAGGTGGAACGGAAGATGCAGTTGCAGCTGGAACATTTCGTGCAAGTAGACGCCATTGATCTTTTGTTTTCTGCACCGAGCAAGACACCAAATCTTAGTACCTCGAACCCAAGGGCAACCATATCAAACCGCGATTCGTTCGCGAACACGACATACGAAGTGTGGAGTGGAAAGAGGAAAAGGTCCCACCGGGCGTGCCAGAATCTGTTCCCCGCCGAAAGACGTGCGAAGACGCGGCGAACGTCTCGCTTGAATTTCGGGGCAGATGCTAATTGGTGCTATCTGTCCACCTCTCCGAAGATGCCGAGTTGATTTATGGCACCATGTATCGAAGGTTTAAATGGATGCGGCTGATATAGCAGACTTCGTCAGATTCCCTCTCATTTGAGGGGTTTTTGATTGTGGGGACGCTCTTCCCTGCAGGCGCAAGCCTCTGCAGTTAATTACGCTACCGCAGATGGTCACTTCGTGTCGTGTGTTTTTGTTTTGTTTTTGGTTACCCGTGGATTGTATACAGAGACTAATTTATGTTGTCGCCCGTAGGGCGTGGATTAGTCCAAATCCGTATCTTCTTAGATTTGGGTTTCAGGTTGGGTTTAAGGATACGTTAGTCTCATTTGAGACTAAGATCAACTTAAATGTTAGTTAAGGATACGTTAGTCTTATTTTAGACTAAGATCAACTTAACGGGATCGTTTAGATCCAACAAGAGAGCATTTAGGATCTATTGTTTAGTTTAGGGACATTGCGGTCAATTACCAGTTTAAGGACATGGTGGTCTAAGGTTAAGGACATCATAGTCTGTGGGTTTAAAGGGACCCCATAGTCCGAGGTTAAGGACATCATAGTCCGTGGGTTTAAGAGGACCCCACAGTCCGATTTAAAGATGTCATAGTCTATGAAATGTATGGTTGTCGGGACCCGTCACCTCTCTGAAGACGTTGAAGGATTACAACGACAAATATCAGAGGAGTAAAGAGATGTACCCTCGAACCGGTGTGAGTTGGTTGAAAGATTTGTAGTCCAATTTGGGGCTAAGATCTGTTAAATATTCATGAGCAGATGTGCTCAAGTAAATATAAGTTGAGGACTTATGGCCAATATTGGGCTAAGTCCAATTAATGTTTAACATTTTTATTCTGGCTATTGAGCCTTTATTTGGGCTTGGCCCTTCTGACCATATTTTTGTCTTGTATTGAATGTTGAGCATTCATCAGAGCCCTGGGATTTATTAAAGAACAATTTATATTCTGACAGCACGACACATGGCGCGCCAGGCGCTTTGTACCAGTTAAAGAGCGCAGTGCGCTTCTATCAAGTAGCTCACACGTGGAGGACACGTGTCGCGCTGGGCGCTAAGCGCCAGATGATGGGCGCATTGCGCCAGTTTATGAGCACTAAGCGCTAATTTATGAGCGCATTGTGCTAGTTTAGTGGCGCACAGGTGAGTGACACGGGGCGCGCTTGGCGCTGAGCGCCAGCCCATGAGCGCAGTGCGCTATTTTAGAAGCGCAAAGCGCAAGTTGCATACGTGGTTAACACGTGGCGTATTTTGGCACTGAGCGCCGGTCCAAGGAGCACGGCAGCGCAGTTCAAGAGTGAAAGGCACTTTTCAATAGCACAAAGCGCATTTGATCAAATTTATGATCTGTGAACAAATTTATGTTCTTTTAAAAGGAGGCTTTGCCTCAAGATTCAAAAATAACAGTTCTTATTTTTGAAAGGGCTTTGCCTTTGTAGATCAATGATCTGTGAATGAAGTAAATACTTCTTTCGTTTTTATGATGAGATCTTTTGATCTCTTTTTTATAAAAGATCTTGGTCTTTTGTAGATCTATGATCTTTTAAGAAGATAATTCTTCTGTTTTTAATGAGATGATTTCATCTCTTTGTTCAAGAATCATTCTTTTTATCTTGAAGAAATGATCTTCTTTCAAGAGCTTGCTCTCTTTCTTTTGAGTTTTCTCAAGTTTGTAGGGAGGTTTCTCTATATCAGACTTGAAGTCTTGGGGCCTTTATATAGGGCAAATTGATTTGTTAAATCAGCTAAAGAGATCTTTCTCTGATTGATTTGGGGATGTTTCCCTACCGTTAGAATCTTTGATCGTAGGGCTTCTGTTTTACAGAAGACAATCTTCTTGTTTTTAATAAGATTGGAAAAAAAATTCCATAACAGAATTTTAATTCTGATTAATTAATGATTTATCATTATTAAATCTTTTGATCTAACGATGGGGAATTTTTAATTCCAGCGCTGGCGCACCCGTGCTTTGATGTGGTGCACTGCTTAGAGCGCAGTGCACTTTGCGCTAGCGCACCTACGTTTGACGCATGGCGCGCAGCGCAGAGCGCAGCGCAGCCTACGCTAGCGCATCTGTGTTTAACACATGGCGCGCAGCGCGCCTAGCGCTAGCGCACACATGGTGCACTGCCTAGGGCGCAGCGCACCAGGCGCTAGCGCATCCGTGTTTGACACGTGGCGCGCAGCGCGCCTAGCGCTGGATCTGAAGTGTTGCTTCAATTTTTGAATTTTAAATTTCAAAACAGAGCTTTGCTCTTATTGGGGGAAACAAGTTGCTATTTTGATTCGGGGTTTTGTTTTGCGTATTTTGAATTCTGGTTTTTGTATCTGTGTTTTACCTCGATCACTTGACGTTTGTACGACGATATCGAGGGTTGTTGGTGGTTTTGAAGGCGTGGTCTATAGGTTCTAACCTATAGGCCTTTAGCGTTTCGTTTTGGTTTTCCAATGTGATTTTAATACGCTTTGTGATTGGATTATATGTGTAGGTACCCCACGTGATGTCGAGACGTTGAAGATGAAGATGGCGACATCGGCATCGGCACGTAAGAAGCAAGGTGAGTAGATTTATATCTATGGGAAGAAGTCGGGTGGATAGCGTATAGCACCCCCGCAAAGTTGTAAGAAATTATGTGATGTGATATAGATATGCTTTTATATGTTATTGGGGGATTTCAATACCAAGTAAGAAAAGCTTTAGGAGATTAGGGGTTAGTGTTAGCGAGTATGGATGAAAGAACTCTAGTCGATTTCTTAGTCCCGAAACCCTAGGGTAAAAGATTTGCCTACATGCACATACACATACTCGCATACTTTGACTTCCTTGTACGTATTGGGGACATATTTATATTTGTATTCATATGCTTGGATGACGAGAATATTATATGATACTTGGGAATGAGTCGATCTGATCGGGCATGATACCGTGAGATATTAAATGCGTGACCGAGATATGTCATGATGTCATAGCGGGTCATTGGACGACGATACTATGTTGATGATATATTTATGATAGCTGACGAGTTATAAATCGAGATATGAGATGAGATATGTTAAGATATTTATAATGGGTCGCTTGGGCGATGTATACTCGTATATGATGATAAGTATTGATGACACCGGATTGTATGAGACTTTAGATCAGTAGCCCGATCATGATATTGTTAATGATATTAGTAGTGTACTAGACTTAGATCAATACCCCCAGCTCACGATATGTGATGATGTGGATATCAGATGAATAAGGAGATAAATATGATATTTGACCCATACCCAGATTTTGGATGCCGTATGATAGATTTACTGTACGAGAGATAGTTATGAGGATAGATCCGCACTGTTGACTCGACGATGTCATATTATTTATTGTATCGTACGTGATACTGTTGAGGCGAGATCACCGACTACTAGGTATATATGTATAGATCGACTCGGACTTAGGCGGATTCCCTTACCCTTTTGACCGGGCTCGAGTCATACTTGTTTTCAAAGTGGAGAATCGTAAGTATTCTAGATACCAAATTGTATGACTCGTATATTGGGTAGGTTTATTCTTCAATGTTGCTGTTATCATATCGCTTTCTGCATATTCATGATTTTCCATCGCATTGCATGCTTGTGCATATGTTATCTGCAACTATCATGAAACCCTGCTGTCAGGACACCAACCCCATTACCGATGATGCGTATGTTTCACATACACATGCTTGCCGGCTCACACACACATCATCGGTAATTTCCATGTCACGTACACTTTAGAAAATACAATTTATTGACATAACTTGCTAGCGGATAGTTGCAACGTGTTATAAATTCATATGCTAGTTTAACTATTGCATTCATTGCATGATAGCAGTTGCATTCATATATACTCATTGGTCATGCAGCATTACGGAGATTTATATCGATATTCACTGTTTACTTACTCTTGATTCTTGGATTTCGGATTCTATGAGATTTCTGGATTTGGGGGAAAACCGCAAGAATATATATAAACTTCCCTTTCTCTCTCCCTCTTTTTAAAAATGCAAATTGCGGTTTTCCCGTGATGTATGAATAGTCCACTATGAGTTTTCAGGATTGCTGTTGGATTTCGAGACCCGATTCGAGGAGTTGGATGAACCGTCTTGGGTACATGGTGGGCCCGGTATGGTACCCCAGGGCAAGAAGCTTGAGTTATATTCGATGAGCCTGGCAGGGGAGCACTACCTACCGGTGATATTATTTAGACTCATCGGTTATCCGGAGGATATCGGCCGGAGTCATGAGATGGATACAGGTTGATCCGTTCTGCCGGAGCCCGCGGGCCGATCTCGCAGATGATACGGATGCCTGAGATATTGATATTTGAGATTTGAGATTTGAGACACTGAGATATTGAGATATTTGGATTTATGTTTTGTGTCGATGCTTGACACGGATTTCTCATTTGATTTCATTGATATTACTCGATTTATATACATATAGAAATCTCATTGATTAAAGAAAACAGTTTTCTCACTCATGATATATTATGTTTCCATTCGTAATGCATTCATACATCATATATATCTGATATGTTGCTATCTGAGGTACTAACACGAGCACGTGGTATTGCACTTATATGTAGATGGATCAGGATATTATTTGAGGATATTACCTGATATGACCTAGGATAGCGTTATGCATGCAATTTCTACTCGTAGATGTTTTCTACTCACGAGTTGGCAACTCACCCCCATTGTGCCACAGTTTCTTGTAGGTTTTGCCGCACAGGTTTTGTTGTGGTTTTGCTGGCACACTGTCCCTTCCGGGTGATTGCTTTGGTAGGTTGGTTCTTTTGCATCAGGACCACCATTGTATATTTGTTATTTCAGTTGTATCTAGTAAAACTCCATCAACCAGACTTGTATATTTTATTGACTTAGCAGACCAGTGATGTATTTTCTTTCGACCTAGAGTCACGCGTTGTATTATTATGGATTTCATGTTGTTTTGAGTTTCCTTTTCAGTTTTGATCCTCGCCCTTCGGCGTTATATATTATATTGCATTGTGTGGTTTTGTCCGCCGGTTGGCGAAGAGCTAGCTCCCGCTTGGGGATGCCTTTATTCATTATATATGCTTTATTAGGTTTGTACCCGTTTGGGGTAAGTTTTTACAAAGAAAACTTTGCCGAAATTTTTAAAAAAGACTTGATATTTTAAAAATGCATATTTCGGCTTAGGTTGTTAAACTTCTTGCTTTTAAATTGGTTTTACTTCACTTTACCGCTTTACTTGATTTGGATTTCTGGGTTTTGGCTTACTTAGATTACGTACGCCTCGAGACGTTTCGTAGTTTAAGTGTCGGTCATGTTCCGTACTTTTCGGGTCATGACAAAGTTGGTATCAGAGCGTTAGGTTTTACCTTTGGAGTGTAGGATGACCCTTGGTTGATGGAGTAGGTAGCTTGAGTAGAGTGACGTACCGTATGTATATTCCACGACATATTTACGATACGCTACTCCGCTTAAGAAGCCTTAGGATGTACATTTCCTTGCACAGTATTATATTCCTTCCTATGATCTAGCCTCATCGGTACCAGTTATGGTTTTGTTACCACGGTTGTACGGGCACAGAGAGCTACGGCTAGAGTTGCGGTCAGCACGAGCTCGTCACGAACGGGGTCTGACCAGGGCGTGATTCCAGGTGTTGGAGATAGTGCCCTCAGAGTCAATTATTGGATCACAGGCACGTGATTGCAATGATTGAGGGAGGACCTATCCCGGTAGGACAGTCTTGCTCGAGATGATAGTATGCTATCTGGTTTATCTTTATCATCGTGTACTGCTTTAGGTGACCTGACATGTCGCTATTACACGTTGATAGAGCCCCTAGGATTCTTGCTTGACTACCAGCAGTATGATGGCGATCATATACGTGAGAGCTGGTAGTCTATAAGCACATCCTTAAAAGGTCCCTAGTCGTAGGAGTTTCGAGACAGGGCATCGATACTCCATTAGTAGACTAGTGTATACAGTCGAGACCCCGACGAGGGGCGGTGGCCGGTCTCACAAGCCACTGGTGTCAGTTGGTTCACCTAAGATGTATACAGGTGCTCATTGGGTTATGAGTACACCGGACAGGACTTGCCGGGAACCTGCTAGTTGGGATTATACCAGACGTCAGATAGCAGTTCCCAGGTGACATGTGTACAGGTTAGTTCATCGACCTGAGATCGTCATTTGTCTCGTGTGAGTTCCCACTGTGCTTTGATTATTACCCTACCACGGCTCAAAGGAGTCGTGCAAACAGGTTTTAGTTGGGTACAGTCCCGAGCCACATGGAGGCAGTGAGCGGATCTGCAGGGGTTCGTCTCTCCCGGTATTGGGGGTGAGGTCGCGCTGTGTCTAGGAGAGCCATTACGCAAAGCCCTCGGCCGAGGCAGGAGATTTACTGGTAGGTATTCCAGTAGTATCTCAGGGCGTTCTGGGCTACGCTCCGACACGACTTGTACCGCTTTTGGGGGTCTGACTTTTACCAACCCCCTAGGCCCGACATGCGATGCTCATAGATGAACGGACCGGACTGTACGAATATTGTCACTGACAGGCTCAGTAGGGTGTCAGGATGAGTTCGCTCATCGACGTCCCTTTTGGTCAATAGCTGGTGGCCCGTTACGTATTGGCTTATACCTCTGACGTGCTAGTGGTTAAATCCACAGCCATAGTGTTGACGAGTCTTTAGAGTCCACCAGACTTTCAGTTACTCAAGCTTTCGGGCGAAACGCTGTAGAGGCCGTATGGAGATATGGCAGGGTCCGATCAGATACGTGCGGTATTGCACGGATCAGGATCGGAGGTTTGTACTAGTAGCCTTATAGGTATATGGCAGGGTTCGATCAGATACGTGCGGTATTACACGGATCAGGATCGAACGGATATTACTAGCCGGCTTTGGTTTAAGCCGGATCCTAGTTTAGTCAGTGTAGATTTTGTCTCATTGCATTTGTATCCGGACGGAATACAGATGCGGGTGTGTATGCACAGTATCGGGGTTTTCCTGTAATTTATTACGGGACCAGTTTTCTGGAGTTGCCAGTTTGCATTCCGTTCCGGCCGGTTTTCCTTTGTTCTTTCCCGGCCGGAATTTTCCGATGGAGGGGGTTATTTGCAATTGTGCAAATAACATTTTGTGGAGGGGTTTATTGCATAAGTTTTGATATCATAAGCATCTTTGCTTTATCATCCATGTTGTGCATTTATTAAGATTTGAAAGGTTATGGGTTTGATGTAGAATTAAGCATGGTGTATGTTTGTTTATTGTCACCTCCACCTTTTTCCTACACTTACCTTCCTTTGTATTTTGTTTAATATCCCTCCACCATTCTCACTATTGCTTGGCCGGCCACATCTTGGAGGGAGAGAGAGAGGAGTTCATTTTTGGCATGAGGGATTAATTCATATATCATTTTCATGCTTGCAAAATTCTTCACTTCATTCCAAAGTCCATTCATGTTTCCTCCATCCAAAGGCAACCAACCCCAAAGAGACATACTCTACACTACATTCTACAGCACTTCTTGGGCATGTCGACTTGCCAGCTTCATGCCCGAGTTGCCTCGGTATAGAGGCGGGAGCCCGTAAAAGATGCAGGCGATGTGGTGCCCTTCCGGCGAGGAGGCGACGACCGGAGTTTCCGCAAGAGATCGGGACGATGACGAGAAGACCGGAGGACTCGGATCACTCGGTATATCTCTTCCCTATCTTGTTAGCTTAGACTTGTTAATGGTTACGATCCGGATGTTTAGTGCGCGGTGGTGTCGGTTTGCTAAGTCCGCAAAATTAAAGTTTATCACCGTTTCCGCATTTGGCCGTCGGATTGACGGCCGGGGCGCCGCCGTGCACTTACAGTGGTATCAGAGCCTCGCCATTAACTTAGTCTAGCTTTGTGTAATGTGTTTTTCAGTTCCGATCGACCAAAATTCCAAAAACCGTATTTTTCCTTCACATCAGTTTCTGTTGAAATTTTTTGAAGTCTAAAAATTTTTCAGGTGATCTCAGAATGATGTGCAGGGAGTTCTAAGAACTCTGAGAAAAAACGAGACAATGAACCCTCACCTCGAGCGCGGAACCGTGGCAAGAACCCCCTTGTTGCCGCGGTTCCGCCGCAAGTTGGTGGGGTCAATGCTTCGTATTTTTCCAGTGGGCTTCTGGGCTTATTTTAGGGGTTTTGGAATATTAAAGTTGGGCCAATTATTTCTGTGAGTGCTACAGTTTTCTTTGGGGCCCACTTGTTAATTGTTTGATCAATCGGAAAATTTTAAACACATTTTTCACAGTATTTACATTATATCTGCGACCGTGAATGTCACTTGATCGGTAAATCCGGTCTAACTGCTATAGCCCGGTTAGACGGATTTGCGAACGTGACTTTCACGTTGATGTTCTGTTTTTGCTGTGATGTTGCGGATCGGTCGTGGGGGATAGCCTGGATGCAATGCTAGTACTGTTGTGGTTGTATTATGTACATTTGTTATTGCGGGGCGAGCGTCCGACATGTGGACTGCCGTCACCGCCTGATTGTATTATTCTTTTGGGGCACGACCTGGTTGCGGTCGATGTACCCGGTGTATGTATATTTTACTTTCTGTACTAGGGTTACCCCGTGGACGGGTGCACGGATAGCCGGGTTCTAGAGGGCAACGGGCCCGCATCTCATGGCGTTGAGACGGAAGGGGCTTCACTCCAGGATTGGCTGGCTATTCGCTGCACTCGTAGGGGGTATAGGATTTCATTGCACAGGCTATCCACACGACCAGGGGAACGTCGGGTTTCAGTAGTGGCTCTGTGAAACCCGGGGATCCCAGATATCTGTATTGTTCTGTGATGCTGTACATTTCTGTGATGTTGCATTTTATTCACGCCTTGAGCGAAATACTATATATTGGTATATATATTAGTAGATGTTGTATATGTTTTTCATCCGCGCTAGTCCAGTCCCCGCTCTGCCGTTAGTTAGCTAACCTAACGGGTGATGACGGGACCCAGTGGCGAATGCGGATGGCATATACGTACGTCAGTATATTTTCGTTCTTTGTGGTGTGATCTATTGATAGGACTGCATTGATTCGGATCAATGCAAGTTTAACAAACCTATTCTGATGTTGTTGGAACACTTTTCAAAAAGCTGTTATTGCAAGAACGTTCACTTTTGTTTTGCATCGTGGTATTCATTTTGGAATATCCTGCTCCTCAGTCGACGAGGCAAGGGCCGAGATCCCTTCACCGGGAGTGACCCCTTGGACAGAAGTTTGCGTCAGGGCATTAACTTCACTATAGCCGATTACTTTTGCTTTGCATCGTGGTATTCAGTTGGAATATCCTGCACCTCATTCTACGGGGAAAGAGCCGAGATCCTTTCACCGGGAGTGACCTCTTTAGTAAAGGTTTTCGTCACTATATTTTTATAAAAGGCTATGCAGTTCCTTCAACGATATCAAGTTCATTACGTTAAAGGTTTTTCGCCAAAAAAAAAACCAGCCGTAGCCCTCCGTCATTTCCTACAGGTATTATTTGGTATTCGTGCTGCGTTTGTTGACCTAGTCAAGACGTAGTGTTCGGTAGCTAAGTGGTACTTGTTTGTTGCATAAGTGGGATTGGTTGAGACAGTCGTGCGGCCTTGTTGACCTAGTCAAGGGCACGTGCGGGTGGGTTTAATGCAATCCAGAATAATGACGGGTTGAACTTGACTGGCGGTTTATGGTTTGTTGACCTAGTCAAGGTCATAAACCGCTTGGGGTAAAAATCACATCGGGAGTTTCAAAAGAACTGAAACTTGCCAGGCATGCGCATACCTTCTGGAGTGTGGTGACTTGAGTGGATTCCGTCAAGTTATCATGCGATGATAGTTGGATCCCGATTTCCACTGATGAGTTGGTTTACTCCTCGGGTGATCCCGACTAATTCTTCTTTTAGGTTTGGAGGAGAATTTGAGGTACAGTGGGAGGTTTCCAGATTAGACAAAGTGATAACCATTCTGATCTTGGTTAGAGTGCACGCTGAGTGTTTCTTTTCTCTCTCTCTTTGGCAGCGACCATTGACTCGACCCTGGACTATGACTCAGTGACCAAGTTGACCGAACCTTCTTAACACTGGCTTTTGGATTGTCAGAGTTGCAGACCTCATTGCCACTCCTACTTTTACCCTTTTCTCCAGGACACCCCGCATTACTGCGAACGTCCACTTCCATTGGACAAAACCATCGTATGGTTATATACGAACTCGAAGGACTTCGAGGATGGTTTCTGGTTCTGGAGAAAACGGATAGGATTATTCAGTTGTTTTTTCCCTTTTACCTTCTCTCAAGTTGTGAGTACTCCTTGGTTTAGGAGATAGTACACCTATTACGCAAATTGGATAGTCTTCTTCCAAACCTTAGGCTGGTGCCGAACGGTGGGGAATGAAGAAAACCAATTAGCATAACTATGGTATGCAGAAGGTATTAAGTTAAGACAAAGCAAGGGATTAGTAAGAGGGCAAAGTAAATTGCGACTGCTATTCACGACCGAACCAAGTGTTTCTTCGCCAATCCTAAATCACCTTTGTATTTCTCCAGGACACTCCGTATCACTACGAAGATCCACAGTTTATTGGATACTCCATCGTATGGTTATATACGAACTCGAAAGGAACTTGTTCCAGTTCGGGGATGGATTCTGGTCCAGGAGAAATAGGAATAAGGTTTATTCGGTTGTCTTTTATCTTCACCTTCTCTCGCATTGCGAGTGCTCCTAGGACTAGGACAGTACACCCATTATGCTTATTGGATAGTCTTCTTCCAAACCATAGGCTGGTGCCGAACGGTAGGGAGGGAAGAAAACCAATTGGCCTAAAGGGGTGTACAGACGGTAATGACTAAAGACATATAAAGGGATTTGAACAGATGGCAAAGAGATATACGGTTACAGTTGTGAATCTGGATAATGGAAGAGGCATTACTAAGAATACCGGAATACCCCACCGAAATATTTCAATGTTTCAGTTTCACTGTGTAATGTTAAAAGAAAACTGATTTCCCGATTAGATACTTACTCCAGGGTATGTATTTACCAGGTTTGATTCTCACATCTGTATGGTTTTATAGATGATGAGTGGGAGTAAGTTATTGGGAATTGGGTGATCAACCTCATTATATCAGGATTCGTTGTAATCGGTGATATTTGAGGAGATCACCTGGGCTGTTTGCCGGTCGGCAAATATTTGGTTTTGAATATCCGCTGTTGTGCACCAATTTCAAATTGATATATCTGTACGTCTATTTTCATAGAGTGAGATATACCTTTTGATATTATGTCGATGACATTTACCTATATCAGTGGATGGTTAGGTAAGGAGCATTAAACAGCGGTGTAATTCTTCTTAACCATAAGTACAGTTTTCAACCTACGACGCACAGTGAGAGAGTTTTAGACTCAGCGGACTTATACAGAGTATTGTATGTTGTCCAGTGTCCATTGGGACAGAGGGGTTGGTCCTCATACTATATTCTGTTTACTTTTAACTTCTCTAGTTCTTAGACATGTGTTTCGTAGAAACACAGGGTCTAAGTTTTGAGGAGTTATAGGTATTTGAATAGAGTAGAGAACCAAGTATTGCAAGTATCGGGATTCTTCAAAGTGATCGAAGATGTAGATACTTGTGTATGGTGTTCAGTTGATGGTAATGATAAAGAGAAATTGCTTCTCTTTCAGGTTACTCATAATTGGAAGCATTCCTGAGTTGAGTAACGCTGATCGGCCTCCTTCCATTTAGTTGACATGCACTGGAGATAGCTGCATGATTTGAATCTGGTTCATTTAAATCCGTGCCTCTGGTTCTATATTGGATATAGAACAGTTCATATCTTGACGATGTTAAGGTACGGGGAGTTGTCCGGCTTATGCTTAAAACCAGACTCCGGATAACTCAAGGCACGTTTCTGTAATGGCTGTTTGTGGGTTGACCCAGGCTATGACGAGGGTTGATTTTCTACCATCTGGCAGATCAATAGAAATATTGTTCTAGACTCGCCACAGTTTTATTAAAAATGGATTTTTTCAAAAACAGCAGTGGGAGTATGGTAGAACTGGAAGCGATTCCAGAACCGCAAACGATTACTGAAGATTTGATAAGGAACCTAAAGATTCAATCTGTTTTGACATTCCATTGGCCACTCCGCAGATAAGGTGGGTAACTTCAGGTACCTGAGAGGTACTCCGGTAGCCTCAAGGACGGTGACAGGGAAGTTCTTGTTTACCCACACTTGCCATTGTTGTTGTTCCAGGCTGCGAGACCCGGCAGGAGGATGAGTATAGCCTCGTTCTAAACTAGCTTTAGAAGTGCACGTCTATATGACTCTGCCAGAGGGTTTTCGTAGTCAGTGGGAGCAGCGGAAGCATTGGTGGACATCAGGCTTATGTCTATTTATAGACTAAAGCAGATATAGCGGAGATAGATCATCTATTTTTGATGTGAAGTCATAGGTTTGACTTCATCAGAATAGGGGATGGATCTGTTAAGAAGGTAGTAGGGTGTGATGTCCTGGTATTTGATGACATACACAGAGTAGGAAGTGACATTCCTATACTACGATCGGTTATACTTTGGTCGTTACACAGTGGTATCTCCACAAGGGACTTGGACACAATATCAGACATACTGGTTACTAGATCTATGTTTTTAGATCTAGATTTGGGTGGATTCCCAATCAGGGTACTTTGACAGCATTCTAAGAGTATTTAGAATGGACGACTCCTGGCACGGTAGTACACCTGCAGGTGATGGAGTCACCCTCTCTAAAGGTGTCATATAGACTAAAGTAGAGAGGGATGTGCATGATTGGCAGATCACTTGCTTAGGCAATTGAGTCAATCATGAGATATCAAGTACCACACCAGATGTTGTTCTTGCACTAGATGCAATAAGTTGATATTGATCCAATCCTGGAGGAACAGTCGGAAGCAGTTTTAGAACATAAGTGAATGTTCTAGGGATATGATAACGGCTGCCTCCTTTAGGAGACGGTTCTCACTCCAGGCTTCCAAGGTGACATGGACGACAAGGAGGTTGTCAGAGTTATAGTTCTCCCTCTGACGAGGGACAGTATTCTGGACAGGTGATCCAAGCAGATACTTAGGGAGGCATGGCGCAGGATACTGATTAAGTTCAGTTGACGATACAGTCTAAGAAGTTTGGATTTGGAGTTCATTTATGAACTAGGTCCCATCAGACATCCAGACATTCCAAGACAGGTATTGCTCATTTCGGGAGATGGTTTTCTCCGCGAACTTGAGATATAGAGAGACATAGAAAGAAACATCCAGGCAGATCCACTCACTGAGGCTATTCCTCGAACGCAATAGTTTCACAAATGGGTTTTGTGAGACTGACTAGTAGAGGAGTTGGGTGTTCGGTATCACACGGGCTGTGAGTATGCGACATCGCAATAATTAGCCTTGAGTGCAAGTGGGAGATTGTTGGAGATAGTGCCCTCAGAGTCAATTATTGGATCACAGGCACGTGATTGCAATGATTGAAGGAGGACCTATTCCGGTAGGACAGTCTTGCTTGAGATGATAGTATGCTATCTGGTTTATCTTTATCATCGTGTACTGCTTTAGGTGACCTGACATGTCGCTATTACACGTTGATAGAGCCCCTAGGATTCTTGCTTGACTACCAGCAGTATGATGGCGATCATATACGTGAGAGCTGGTAGTCTATAAGCACATCCTTAAAAGGTCCCTAGTCGTAGGAGTTTCGAGACAGGGCATCGATACTCCATTAGTAGACTAGTGTATACAGTCGAGACCCCGACGAGGGGCGGTGGCTGGTCTCACAAGCCACTGGTGTCAGTTGGTTCACCTAAGATGTATACAGGTGCTCATTGGGTTATGAGTACACCGGACAGGACTCGCCAGGAACCTGCTAGTTGGGATTATACCAGACGTCAGATAGCAGTTCCCAGGTGACATGTGTACAGGTTCGTTCATCGACCTGAGATCGTCATTTGTCTCGTGTGAGTTCCCACTGTGCTTTGATTATTACCCTACCACGGCTCAAAGGAGTCGTGCAAACAGGTTTTAGTTGGGTACAGTCCCGAGCCACATGGAGGCAGTGAGCGGATCTGCAGGGGTTCGTCTCTCCCGGTATTGGGGGTGAGGTCGCGCTGTGTCTAGGAGAGCCATTACGCAAAGCCCTCGGCCGAGGCAGGAGATTTACTGGTAGGTATTCCAGTAGTATCTCAGGGCGTTCTGGGCTACGCTCCGACACGACTTGTACCGCTTTTGGGGGTCTGACTTTTACCAACCCCCTAGGCCCGACATGCGATGCTCATAGACGAACGGACCGGACTGTACGGATATTGTCACTGACAGGCTCAGTAGGGTGTCAGGATGAGTTCGCTCATCGACGTCCCTTTTGGTCAATAGCTGGTGGCCCGTTACGTATTGGCTTATACCTCTGACGTGCTAGTGGTTAAATCCACAGCCATAGTATTGACGAGTCTTTAGAGTCCACCAGACTTTCAGTTACTCAAGCTTTCGGGCGAAACGCTGTAGAGGCCGTATGGAGATATGGCAGGGTCCGATCAGATACGTGCGGTATTGCACGGATCAGGATCGGACGGTTTGTACTAGTAGCCGTATAGGTATATGGCAGGGTTCGATCAGATACGTGCGGTATTACACGGATCAGGATCGAACGGATATTACTAGCCGGCTTTGGTTTAAGACGGATCCTAGTTTAGTCAGTGTAGATTTTGTCTCATTGCATTTGTATCCGGACGGAATACAGATGCGGGTGTGTATGCACAGTATCGGGGTTTTCCTGTAATTTATTACGGGACCAGTTTTCTGGAGTTGCCAGTTTGCATTCCGTTCCGGCCGGTTTTCCTTTGTTCTTTCCCGGCCGGACTTTTCCGATGGAGGGGGTTATTTGCAATTGTGCAAATAACATTTTGTGGAGGGATTTATTGCATAAGTTTTGATATGATAAGCATCTTTGCTTTATCATCCATGTTGTGCATTTATTAAGATTTGAAAGGTTATGGGTTTGATGTAGAATTAAGCATGGTGTATGTTTGTTTATTGTCACCTCCACCTTTTTCCTACACTTACCTTCCTTTATATTTTGTTTAATATCCCTCCACCATTCTCACTATTGCTTGGCCGGCCACATCTTGGAGGGAGAGAGAGAGGAGTTCATTTTTGGCATGAGGGATTAATTCACATATCATTTTCATGCTTGCAAAATTCTTCACTTCATTCTAAAGTCCATTCATGTTTCCTCCATCCAAAGGCAACCAACCCCAAAGAGACATACTCTACACTACATTCTACAGCACTTCTTGGGCATGTCGACTTGCCAGCTTCATGCCCGAGTTGCCTCGGTATAGAGGCGGGAGCCCGTAAAAGATGCAGGCGATGTGGTGCCCTTCCGGCGAGGAGGCAACGACCGGAGTTTCCGCAAGAGATCGGGACGATGACGAGAAGACCGGAGGACTCGGATCACTCGGTATATCTCTTCCCTATCTTGTTAGCTTAGACTTGTTAATGGTTACGATCCGGATGTTTAGTGCGCGGTGGTGCCGGTTTGCTAAGTCCGCAAAATTAAAGTTTATCACCGTTTCCGCATTTGGCCGTCGGATTGACGGCCGGGGCGCCGCCGTGCACTTACACCAGGGACATACTATTTTCATAGATGCGCCGTGTTATTGTGTTTTCGTGCCATGAGCATTTGATGGATCGCTGTTATGAGGTTTCTCGGGCATGCAAAATTGCACCGGAGGATTGAGCCACTGATAGAGGCCACCATTGATCCATCGCATATTCATGATGATTAAGGCATTGTTCAGCGTGCAGATGAATGAGCCAGTTGTTACTGCGAATGACGAGATATCACCCAGATGTTGGAGCTACTGCAGCATGGGTATATACTTAGAGATATGATGGAAGGTCACTAGTCACCCGAGGATGAACGATTAGGACATATGGTTCGTTCGCTTACCCCGATGCGAGGGTATCAGATAGATGGATTCCAGCTAGAGACGACTTCACGCAAGTACGTTGAGAGTCGATAGAGGCGATCGAATGTCAGAAACCCATATTCTAAGTTTAAAGTATTCGGAAAGACATGCAAGCAATTCTATAGACCCTCTAGAAGAATGAAACCCTAACTCGACATAATGACCGTGTGAAAGCCTTTGAACCTTAGGGTTTGCGGCAGTTCCGCGGTGCCATTAGTTTGGCTTGGGTTTGCCCTTCTACGGCTGGTCCATCGATGCTGTGGTATGTACTCGATACTATTAAACTGTACCCAAGATGTTGAGCTCTTTGGGGATTATGAGGTTTTGACGAATCGATCGAATGGTTCGACTTCATTCGGATGTTATGTGGTGAGATGCATTGCTTGGGAGACTCTGGATACGAGTATAGCCGTTGGAGCGCAGTCCATGCAGCCACGATGAGACGAGTCCGAAGCAGTCGACAGTAGAGAAAAGTGGAGTTAGAGGTTCATACGAGATCTTGATGAGATGATGTTCTGCTCCGCCGACATCAGAGATGTGACACGCATACATAGGCGTTACATATGGATATATCTTCCAGAAGGAGTCACGATGAGTATGCAGCCGTTCCAGAACAAGAAATAGATTTAATAAAGGACAAGGACTTCCGGACAGTTCGGCAGAGACGAGATTTGGGAGAGACCTCGACAGGACCTTTCTGTAATATTACACGAGAAGACATGGATTCAGGAGTGGTCATATTATGCACGCCCAGCAGGCCAGAGTTCGGCATCGTTGACGATACATGTTACGAGTGACCATGACAGTTGGCCAGAGACTCTTAAGGGATGTGCTTGAGCGGGACTATTCCGCCATACTGGATTTCGGTATTTTGGGTAATTTATTGCATGATTGAGTTTTGATGACCGAGTTTCATGATATTTGCTTTTGTGCACCATGATTGCACCTACTGGGTATTTACATTTTGTGCACAGTTATTGCACTTAAGATGTGTTTTCATACACCATCGTGTTGATTTATGAGTTGTGCATGTTCATTGCACTTAAGGTTTATTTTGATTTCATGCCAATGGTATGCATGTGATTTGACTTATACTTTCGGCATAGTTTTCATATACTTGTAGTATTTTGATTCGATTTTGTGCACACTGATGCACATGGTTGCGAGATTTTATACCGTGGTGTACCTGATTGGATTGAGGTTTATTATATACCATCGATTTCGATTATGATATTTGATATTGTTTTCGTGCACCTTGTGCAATGGATTTAGATTCTTGCGCATACTTAGGCGCTTGATGCGATTTTGGTGTATGCCAGATGCACTAAATCGAGATTCTTCGTGCATATCAGATGCACCTGTTTTGCTGTCAGGCACGCACGTTGCCTCTGACAGGTGGTTTGTGCACACCCGTTGCACTTAAATATTGTTTCTGTGCACATGTATGGCACATATATGGATTTCGATTTCCGTGCACACCAGATGCACGTAGCATTCATATGCACATTTTAGGATTGATTTCTTATGGAGCAGCACGTTTTTATGATATTTACTATTGTTTTCGTACTGAGCAGGACTAGTCAGAGGACAGTACCTGGATGTATTTTGCATGCATTGATAGTTATCGAAGGGATTTCCAAAAGAGAGCTATAGTCTCAGTATTTATCTATGTGTCTGATATAACACGAAACGTTTAAAACAAGGGAACCCTTCTAATTTATTTTTCAAAACGGCGGGACGTGCATATTAAACTAAAAGATATAAACATATATGATTATTTTCTTACAATAGACGTCCGCCCCTGTGCAGTGTTGCGAGCATCGCACAGTAACATGAAAGGTTTGGCATGCAATTCCTTCAGATGTTTTCATGTATCGTTTTGATGTATATCATGATTGGTTTCGTTTTGGGCTTTGACATTGATGTCTTCGCCATGACTCCGATGATTGCGGGATGCATGACGGAGTTTTGATTTGGAGTTATCTGCTCATTGTTCATGCGCATGCATTGCGCTATGATGCCTTTTATGTATTGATGATTTCGGAGCCCCGACGACTTGGACTTTTACTGAAATGTTTTAGTATTTGAGGGGTTTAAATTTAAATTCGGAGACCGAATTTCTTTAAGGGGGGAAGACTGTAATATTTCAGAAAAATAAAATATTATTTTTGGGAATTTTTAAAATTAAATAATAAAATATTGAATATTTTAATAAGGCGGTATAATTAAATACCGATAAATTGGGGAAAATTCGGAAAATTTGGAAATTACTGAAAAGAGGGTGTTTTATGTGATTTATGCAAATTATGAATTTTTATGATTTTTCTATTCACTATTAGTGCTAATCACGATTAAATATCGCTAATCGCGTATTAAGTGTGTTTTGTGCACATGACATGCACTAAATTATTTTAACACTTGTTACATTTTATCATGGTCTTTTCTTCATTTATCATGCATGGTTGTTGACTTTAGAAAAGAAAAGAAATGGAAAAACGGGGTAATGATGACTTGAAGAGAGAGAAAAGGGGACATAATCATTGTAGGAGACCATGCTTGAGAGAGAGAGAGAGAAAGGGGGTGCTCCTCATTGTTTCTCCACCATTTTTCTTCTTCTTCTTCTTCCTCGTCTCCCTCCATCTACTACCTTCATTGACCCATATCAAAATATTCACCAAAACCCCATACCCATTTCTTTAAAAATGTTCACTAGCTCAACGGAAGCACATTAAACCAAGAAAAATCGAATTTTGAAGACTTGGGGCAACTCAAGAATTTTCTTGAGTTGCCAAATGAGGTAATTTCTGCACCTTTAGCTTAGAATTTCAATTCCTTATGTGTCCATATGTGTTTAGTATCGATATCAGTGGTTTTATGAACTTAGAAAATCCCTAGATGAGGTAGGGTTTTGAATTTAATCCAAAGGTGAAATTGAGTGCAGTAGTGACCTTAAAACCCCTGTGGTGATTGATTTGAGACCTAAACAAGAGACTAGAACCCCGAAACGCGAATTTAGAAAACCCGATATCAAAAAACTTTGAAATTTTAATGGTATTTGGAAATCTGCTAACACTATGGGACTTGAAAAATTATTTAGCAAGGACAGTGATGCATGCAGGCAACGTAGGACCTCCCACTAAAACCCTAGCCCCTACCTCCCCAACTTGGCTACAGATTTAACCCAGATGGCCGCAAATTGCGGCCTGGGTCCCACCATTTTTGTTCGTGCTTCGTCTGTGGCTCCAGTATCTGTAAATTAGATCCTTGGCATATGCAAAATTGACTAATTTGACCTAGGGTAAAATCTGGGACCATTTTCAAGAGTTGTTGTTTTGATTCGGGGTTTTGTTTTGCGTATTTTGAATTCTGGTTTTTGTATCTGTGTTTTACCTCGATCACTTGATGTTTGTACGACGATATTGAGGGTTGGTGGTGGTTTTGAAGGCGTGGTCCATAGGTTCTAACCTATAGGCCTTTAGCGTGTCGTTTTGGTTTTCCGATGTGATTTTAATATACATTGGGATTGGATTATATGTGTAGGTACCCCACGTGATGTCGAGACGTTGAAGATGAAGATGGAGACATCGGCATCGGCACGCAAGAAGCTAGGTGAGTAGATTTATATCTACGGGGATAAGTCGGGTGGATGGCGTATAGCAACCCCGCAAAGTTGTAAGGAATTATGTGATGTGATATAGCTATGCTTTTATATGTTATTGAGGGATTTCAATACCTAGTAAGAAAAGTTTTAGGAGATTAGGGGTTAGTGTTAGCGAGTATGGATGAAAGGACTCTAGTCGATTTCTTAGTCCCGAAACCCTAGGGTAAAAGATTTGCATACATGCACATATATATACTCGCATACTTTGACTTCCTTGTACGTATTAGGGACATATTTATATTTGTATTCATATGCTTGGATGACGAGAATATTATATGATACATGGGAATGAGTCGATATGATCGGGCATGATGCCGTGAGATATTGAATGCGTGACCGAGATATGTCATGATGTTATAGAGGGTCATTGGACGACGATACTAGGTTGATGATATATTTGTAGGGTTACTAGACACTGCCACAAGGGTCTATAAGGCATCAACCATGCCCGATTTAAAATTTAGAAGTACCGAACAACCTAAAGAGAGGATCTTTGCTAGATTATTAGGGTTAACTAAACATGTAAACATCTTTACATCTAAGAGAGAGGGATTACAACCTTTGTAGTCCGCTCTTTCGCTTCATAAGCTTCGAGTAGTAGTCCCTTCGCCGCGATCCATGATCTTCCGGACTCAAGAGAAGCTCCACAACCCAAATGATCCATGCTTTCTTGAAGTCTTCCTTTTCGAAGATGATCTACCATGAAGTTTCTTTAACTCAAGCTCTCACTTCTATAATCAAGTATTAATGAAGTGAACACCCTAATCTAATTGGCTAGATTAGATGAGGATGATGAAGTAGGAATTATGCTCTCTTTTATTTTCAAGATCTCACACTAATTCATCACAAAATCAAAAAGCTAGAAAGCTTTCATGAAGGAAGAAGAAGAAGATTTCTTTTGTGATGAATAATAAAAAGTTACTATGCTTAAAAATGAACCTTGAGTTATTAATATGAAGCATTAACTCATGTAGATAGTTTACTAGGTTTAAGGGTTTTGGTTGGGTTAAAAAATATCTCCAAAATATCAACAAATAATATCTTTGCTTAAAACAAAACAAAAGTTTCTAGAAACTTCAAGAAAAGACTAACCCAAATCAAACCCTAACCATGTTTAATCTCCACTAATCATGTTGCATTTGTAAACATAACTTGTTACAATATTATATATCACATATATAATATATTTTTGTAACAAAAGAAAATAATAAAATTAACATATATCGCATATATATCAATGTATTACCCGGTGAGAAAATGAATCAATAAAGCGAGCCAATATTAGATAATGTAATGTAATATATCACATATATAATTATACATTAAATTATCGAATCAACACTTGATCCGACAATCCGGCTATTTCTCAAATAACCGACTAATATTAAACTGTATTAGTTCATCGAATCAATACTTGATCCGATGACCCGGCTATATCACATATACCAGGCTGATATCTAATATTATGAGAATAGAATACGGTATCTCATATCGTATTATCCTCGGTTCTGCACATATCATATTTGTGCTCCTACTCCGTTTTGCCTGAGTCAAGAAACCTCTGTGTAGGACTCTAAAGAATCGTCATTACGCCGGCAGTAGGTGATGATCATATCAAACACCCACAAGCTGCAAGCGGTCAGCTAAACGTAACAGCCACCCAGATATTGAGCGATCAGAAGATCAACAAGTAAGCCTGTCTCATGTGAATCCAATCAGTAACACTACCGTACAATCCGGTCTCTTCGTCTGATATGTCGCATATCTGGTCTAGGGGTGGTAAACGTCGGACCCCAGTAACCGATAAGTCGTGTCGATGTGAGGCTCATAACAGGTCGAGAACCTACTGATAATACTTACTAGTAGTACTCAATATCCGCCCTGGCTAGGGACTTCCAGTTATAGCCAATCGAACACAACACAACATCAACTCCCAATACCGGGAGAGAAGAAACCCCTCCTATCGCTTATTGCCTCCATACAATTCGGGACTGTACCCAAAAGCCACCGGTTTGCACGCCCTCTTGGACGTGGTATGATGGAAATCAAAGCACAGTGGGAATCACATAAGACTCTATAATGATCTCGGGTCTACAGACTAACCTGTATCAGTGTCACCAGAGAACTGCCATCTGACGTGAGGTATAATACCATCTGGGAGTTCTCGGCGATTCCATCCAGTGTACCCAGTCTCCACTGAGCACCCGTACACCATCTTTGATGTCAAACACCGATGGATATGGGATCATCCATCGCCCATCATATAGGTCAAAATGCGTATACGCTTGTCTACTCTGGTGATCGATGCCCTGTCTCGATACACCCTCGACTAGGAACAATTATAGGATGTACTCATAGACTACCGTGGCCCTACTAGTATGATCTCATCATAGTCCCAGTAGTCGAGTACATTTTCTAAGGGCTTTATCAACATGTGAAAGCAAGACAGTAAACTAATATAAGTCAACATGTTAAGACAAAGCGAAACCAAATAGCATACTATCATGTCGAGCAAGAAAGTCCTCTCTATATATATCCAAGCATCTATTATAATATACAACATATGTACAACAATGGCCTTTAGGACATATATATAACTAACAATCTCCTACTTGCACTAAGGCCGGCTGTTGTAGTATCTCATACCTAACATCCCGAATAATCTCTCAAATTGAATCTGGGGTATGGCCTTCGTGAGTGGATCCGCAGTGTTGTCCTCCGTATCAACTCTCCTGACCTCGATCTCCCGGCGATCAACTATCTCCCGGATCAGGTGATACCGCCTCAGAATATGTCTGGACTTCTGATGGGACCTGGGTTCCTTGGCCAAAGCCATAGCTCCATTGTTATCACAATACAAAGGTATTGGATGCTCAATGGATGGAACCATACCAAGTTCAGTAATGAACTTCTTTATCCAGACAGCCTCTTTGGCAGCGATGTATTCAGCCTCCATTGTCGAGTCTGCAACGGTATCCTGTTTGGAACTCTTCCAACACACCGCCCCTTCATTGATGGTAAAGACAAATCCCGAGTGTGAACTAGAGTCGTCCTTATCACTTTGGAAGCTCGAATCGGTAAAGGACTCCACCTGGAGTTCTCTGTTACCATACACCAAGAACATCTCTTTAGTCCTTCGCAAGTACTTGAGAATGTTCTTCACAGCTGTCCAGTGATTCTCTCCAGGATCTTCTTGATACCGACTCACTACACTTAGTGAGTATGCTACATTGGGTCTGGTACATAGCATCGCATACATGATAGAGCCTACTGCCGAAGCATAGGGTATCCCTTGCATGCGAGCTCTCTCCAAATCAGTCTTGGGAGACATCTCTTTAGAGAGAGTGAGTCCAGAGATCGTGGGTTGGTTCCCACGCTTAGATTCTTCTAGACTAAACCTCTTTAGTATGGTGTCAATGTACCTGGATTGGGACAATCCCAATATCCGTTTAGATCTATCTCTATAAATCATAATTCCCAGTATGCAGGAGGCATCACCTAGATCTTTCATTGAGAATCTTTGTGATAAGAAGAGCTTGACCGATTGCAGCATAGGAACATCATTTCCTATCAAGATTATGTCATCCACGTACAATACAAGGAAGACAACCTTACTCTCTGCAACCTTCTTATATATACAGGGTTCATCTACGTTTTTGATGAAGTCAAACACTTTGACTACAACATCAAAACAGATGTTCCAACTCCGCGATGCCTGCTTTAACCCGTAGATGGATTTAAGCAGTTTGCACACCTTTCCGCTGCTCCTACTATCTACGAAGCCCTCTGGCTAAGTCATATACACGCACTCTTCTAAATCACCATTTAGAAAGGCGGTCTTAAGATCCATCTGCCAGATTTCGTAGTCATGGTATGCAGCAATGGCAAGTAAGATCCGGATGGACTTAAGCATAGCCACTGGAGAAAAGGTTTCGTCATAATCCACACCTGGTCGTTGACGAAAACCCTTTGCAACAAGTCTAGCTTTGAAAGTCTCAACTTTTCCATCTACACCAAGTTTCTTTTTAAAGATCCATTTGCTCTCAATGGGTTTTACCCCTTCAGGAGCAACTTCCAAAGTCCATACTTTGTTGGTGTACATGGATTCCATCTCAGATCGCATTGCATCCAGCCATTTCACAGAGTCACCACTCATGATGGCCTGCTCGAAACTAGTCGGGTCATCATCTTCTATGATGCAACCCTCGCTCCCACCATCAAGGAGAAAACCGTAGTATCTCTCAGGTGGATGAGAAACCCTACTAGATCGGCAGAGAGGCTGAGGTTTGTTAGGAACTACCGAATCCTCTGGTTCCACTAAATCTTCAGTCGTAGTTTGTGTTGCTGGAACTTCTTCCAGTTCTACCTCAGAGCCACTAATCTCTTTTGCAAGAAATTTCTTTTCTAAAAAGGCGGCGTGCCGAGAAAAAAACACCTTTTGTTCCTCGGTGTGGTAGAAAATATACCCTCGCGAATATTTGGGATATCCAATAAACTTACACAGAATAGACCTTGCCCCGAGCTTGTCCGGATTTTGTGTTTTCACATATGCCAGACAACCCCATATCCTAACATAATTAAGATATGGTCTCTTTCTTTTCCATATCTCATATGGAGTGGTTGGCACAGATTTGGTGGGAACCATATTCAATAGGTCTGCAGCTGTCTCCAGTGCATATCCCCAAAAAGAAATAGGTAACTCAGCTGTACTTATCATAGAGCGCACCATATCAATAGGGTGCGATTCCTCAGCTCCGATACACCGTTGTGCTGTGGTGTATAAGGAGGAGTAAGCTGAGAGAGAATCCCATTTTCTTTTAGATAATCTAGGAACTCATTGCTTAAGTATTCTCCTCCTCGATCAGATCGAAAGATCTTAATACTTTTGCCCGTTTGGTTCTCTACTTCGTGCTTATATTCTCTGAATTTTTCAAAAGCTTCAGACTTGTGTTTCATCAGGAACACATGTCCGAATCTTGAGAGATCGTCAGTGAATGTAATGAAGTAAGAAGAACCGTTCCTAGCATGTGTAGACATTGGACCGCATACATCACTATGTACCAGTCCTAAGAGTTCCTCAACTCTTTCTCCGTGTCCACTAAACGGAGTTTTGGTCATTTTGCCTTTGAGACATGAATGGCAAGTTTCATAAGATGATAATTCGAACGGATTCAAATATCCAACCTTATGTAACTTAGTTAGCTGTGTCGCATTGATATGACCAAGTCTACAATGCCATAAGTAGGATTCATTCATTTCTGAACTTTTCCTCTTGTGTGTGTTTTGTATATTAAGGACTGTAGTTTGATTGAGAACGTATATGCCATTATGTAACGAGCCTGATCCAATCAACTTTTGATTTAGGAAGATTTTCATAACATTATCCTATATTACAAAATTATATCCTTCTTTACTTAATAAAGAAACTGATATAATGTTGCACATCATGTTCGGTATATAATAGCACTCGTTCAGAATCAATGTACTACCATATGGTAATACAAGGTGATATTCGCCAACTGCTTTGGCTGCAATATTTGCACCATTCCCTACTTGTACAGAATGTTCACCCTTTCCCAGTTCTCTACCTTTACGTAGCCCACGTAACAAATTACATATGTGGAATCCCGATCAGGTATCTAATACCCAGGACGTAGGGTGAACTGAGAAACAGTTCTCAATAACTAACACACCCGAAGAAGATGCATCAACATTCTTGTTCTTCGTTTGGACGGCGTAAGAATCCAGATATTCTCCTATTTCCTGCTCAGTCTTATAACACTTATAAGAAAGAACGGGACCAACGTTCCCCTGCTCAGTATAATAAGCGGGTTCAGTTAATACATCCATATTATTATCTTGATTATGGCCTGATATGGTCGCTACCTGGAGAGAGAGAGAAGAAAACACTTTAGCGTATACTCATGCAAGATTAGATTGGTTATTATCTTATCTAATCAGGATGTCTCCTACTGTTTTTATCAAATCTTCCTTCAAACCCTAAAAGGTAAGATTAGCTGGGATTAATTACACCCTATAAGTTCGCTAATCATTCAGCCAGATCAGTGTTGGTACTTTGAGGGAGGTTCCCCGTACTTTCGCATGGACCTAATTAAAATAAACCTCGTTTTTCCAGAGGCATAACCCCGTTAACACCTTTCTAGACACCTACTTGATCGGCTAATTGTCATGTGTAAAATTCTCCCAGGATTAACTCTTATTCGCAGTGGGTATCAGGATCCAACTATCTCATTGGAAGTATGCAATCTCATTACAAATTTCAACACTTGAAATTCCCGATAATGCTTTTACCCCTAGCGTCCTATGACCTTGACGCACGCCAACAAACCATAGTCCGCTAGTCAAGTTCAACCCGTACATTTCTTGATTGAATTAAACCCACCCGCACGACCCTTGACGCAGGCCAACAAAGTCATACGACTACCCTAATCCAATCACATCTCATGTTGCAGATAAGTAGTAGTTAGCTACCGCTCACTACGCATTGACGCAGGCCAACAAACGTAGTACGAATACTAAGTAATATCTATCTGAAATGTCGGAGGGCTATGCAGGTTTTTCAGAAAACCATGAGCGTAAAGAACTTGATATCGTTGTAGAAACAAGTGATTTTGAAAAAGGAGTGTTTTTGAGGCTTTTCTAGTTTCGCTAAAGAGGTCACTTCCGGTGAAGTGATCTCAGCTCTTTTCTCATCGAATAAGGTGCAGGGTATATCATATATACCGCTATGCAAAGTAAGAACTATAGAAGCTGTCAAAAAACAAAACCGCGAGTTTGTAGCATCTGCCAGTTTAGCTAAAGAGGTCACTCCCGGTGAAGGGATCTCGGCTCTTTCCTCATCGAATAAGGTGCAGGGTATATCATATATACCGCTATGCAAAGCAAAACTGTAGCTACCCTTTTTTATAAAGTTTTGATTCTACAACATCTTTTAGGTTTCTTTTCTTTTATTAATCTCATTAATAAATCCCATCAGTTAATGCTTCCTAAGCATCACAGAAGAAATGAAATCAGTAATATTTATATATCAACATATATATATAGTATAAGCATTCGTCTCAGGCAGTAATATGATCTCATCACAGAACATTGCAGCAGAAGATAACATATGAATATTGGATATACTAGGACATCCGTGTTTTATATCGAGCCTTTATAAAACACGGATTCCACGGTCGCGATGAATAGCCAAATCCACATCCCTAGACCCCTACGAGAGCGACAAGCAACACTGCCAATTCTAGGGTTAGGAGAGCTGGTCTCGACTTCTCGAGATGGCCTCCCACTGTATCCTAGAACCCGGTTACTTATGCTCCTCTGCTTGGGTCTACCTAATGCGGAAAAGTAAATAATATACAATGGTGACATCAACCTTATCCTGGAAGTTCCCCAATAAAAGAATATTTTATACAAATGAATTTTACATGAATGACAATAAAAACCCTCATCTCACATAAAACCCCCGACTATTCAGAATACTGACGATCCAATACAACATATCACAGCAACATATAATATCTCATATCATCGACGTAAGCAAGTATGCGTGTCCCGATTGTCGTTGATGTATAGCAACGAAGCCGGCGATACACCACATACTACGGTTACGGTCACAGAAAAGAAAGTGTAAAACTACAACATTTGGAATCCACAATCACTTTAGACATCTTAAATCAGAAATATCACATACTTCGCATTTCATGCCTAACTATATGAATTCCACATATTGTATCACATTCCAGATAAATAGACAATATTAAACTTTTCGATCGAATAATCAAACACCCAAGAATTTCTAAATAGCTCAACATTTGAGCGGAGTTCAAAAAAAAACCAAGAACATGTCACCGCCCCAATGAACCAACCGTAGAAGGGTCAAACCAACGCCTCACATGTGGCAACGCTAAACTACCACAAACCCTAAGGTTCTGTGGAAGTTTTGACGGTCACATAATCGAGTTAAGGTTACGTTCTTCTAGAGGGTCCACAGATATGCTTGCATGTTTTTCCGAAAGTTTTAAACCCAAGAAAATTTCAACACTTGAAAGTTTTTCGTGTCGGGAAAAAGTGAATTATTGATATCCGTTCAAACATTTTAACACGTTCTAAATTATCCGAAAAACACTTAAACGAAGTTAAACTTTCCGATCGAGTCAACGAATACAAAAGATCTCCAGAAAACTCAACACTTGAGTAGAATTAAAAATTCCCAGAAGCATGCAAAAGTACCTACGGATGTTACTGTGAAAAAAGCTTACCCTAATACCCCTGTACGGCCGCGGAACCGCCGCGCAAGGCATGGTATTACCGTGGTTTCGCGGCGCTTTAAGGGAATTAGGATGTCGTTTTTCACAATAATCCTTAGAATTCCCTGCTTAATTTTCTGAGTATTTTTAATACAGAAAATATCAACATTTTAAAAAATTTCCAGAGAGGGATTCAAAACCGACATTTCGGGGTTCGATCGGACTTTTAACTTCCTATACAGGTCACCTAATGCTCTAGCTTGGCTCTGATACTACTGTAGGGTTACTAGGCACTGCCACAAGGGTCTATAAGGCATCAACCATGCCCAATTTAAAATTTAGAAGTGCCGAACAACCTAAAGCGAGGATCTTTGCTAGATTATTAGGGTTAACTAAACATGTAAACATCTTTACATTTAAGAGAGAGGGATTACAACCTTTGTAGTCCGCTCCTTTGCTTCATAAGCTCCGAGTAGTAGTCCCTTCGCCACGATCCATGATCTTCCGGATACAAGAGAGGCTCCACAACCCGAATGATCCATGCTTGCTTGAAGTCTTCCTTTTCAAAGATGATCTACCTTGAAGTTTCTTTAACTCAAGCTCTCACTTCTATAATCAAGTATTAATGAAGTGAACACCCTAATCTAATTGTCTAGATTAGATGAGGATGATGAAGTAGGAATTATGCTCTCTTTTATTTTCAAGATTTCACACTAATTCATCACAAAATCAAAAAGCTAGAATGCTTTCATGAAGGAAGAAGAAGAAGATTTCTTTTGTAATGAATAATGAAAAGTTACTATACTTACAAATGAATCTTGAGTTAATAATATGAAGCATTAACTCATGTAGAGAGTTTACTAGGGTTAAGGGTTTGGGTTGGGTTAAAAAATATCTCCAAAATATCAACACATAATATCTTTGCTTAAAACAAAACAAAAGCTTCTAGAAGCTTCAAGAAAAGACTAACCCAAATCAAACCCTAACCATGTTTAATCTCCACTAATCATGTTGCATTTGTAAACATAACTTGTTACAATATTATATATCACATATATAATATATTGTTGTAACAAAAGAAAATAATACAATTAACATATATCGCATATATATCAATATATTACCCGGTGAGAAAATGAATCAATAAAGCGAGCCAATATTAGATAATGTAATGTAATATATCACATATATAATTATACATTAAATTATCGAATCAACACTTGATCCGACAATCCGGCTATTTCTCAAATAACCGACTAATATTAAACTGTATCAGTTCATCGAATCAACACTTGATCCGATGACCCGGCTATATCACATATACCTGGCTCATATCTAATATCGCGAGAATAGAATACGGTATCTCATATCGTATTATCCTCGGTTCTGCACATATCACATATGTGCTCCTACTCCATTTTGCCTGAGTCAAGAAACCTCTGAGTATGACTCTAAAGAATCGTCAATACGCCGGCAGTAGGTGATGATCATATCAAACACCCACAAGCTGCAAGCGGTCAGCTAAACGTAACACCCACCCATGTATTGAGCGATCAGAAGATCAACAAGCAAGCTTGTACATTCTCCTGTGAATCCAATCAGTAACACTACCGTACAGTCCGGTCTCTTCGTCTGATATGTCGCATATCTAGTGTAGGGGTGGTAAACGTCAGACCCCAGTAACCGATAAGTCGTATCGATGTGAAGCTCATAACAAGTCGAGAACCTACTGATAACACTTACCAGTAGTACTCAATATCCGCCCTGGCCAGGGACTTCCAATTATAGCCAATCGATCACAGCACAACATCAGCTCCCTATACCGGGAGAGACGAAACCCCTCCTATCTCTCATTGCCTTCATGCGATTCGGGATTGTACCCAAAAGCCACCATTTTGCACGCCCTCTTGGACGTGGTATGATGAAAATCAAAGCACAGTGGGAATCACACAAGACTCTATGACGATCTTGGGTCTACAGACTAACCTGTACCAGTGTCACCAGAGAACTGCCATCTGACGTGAGGTATAATTCCATCTAGGTGTTCTCGGCGAGTCCGTCCAGTGCACCCAGTCTCCACTGAGCACCCGTACACCATCTTTGATGTCAAACACCAATGGATATGGGATCATCCATCGCACATCATATGGGTCAAGATGCGTATACGCTAGTCTACTCTGGTGTATCGATGCCCTGTCTCGATACACCCTCGACTAAGAATAATTATAGGATGTACTCATAGACTACCGTGGCCCCACTAGTATGATCTCATCATAGTCCCAGTAGTCGAGTACATTTCCTAAGGGCTTTATCAACATGTGAGAGCGAGACAGTAAACTAATATAAGTCAACATGTTAAGACAAAGCGAAACCAAATAGCATACTATCATGTCGAGCAAGAAAGTCCTCTCTATATATATCCAAGCATCCATTATAATATACATCATATGTACAACAATGGCCTCTAGGGCATATATATAACTAACAATATTTATGATAGTTGACGAGTTATATATCGAGATATGAGATGAGATATGTTAAGATATTTATAATGGGTCGCTTTGGCGATGTGTACTCCTATATGATGATAAGTATTGATGACATCGGATTGTATGAGACTTTAGATCAGTAGCCCGATCATGATATTGTTAATGATATTAGTAGTGTACTAAACTTAGATCAGTACCCCCTGCTCACGATATGTGATGATGTGGATATCAGATGAATAAGGAGATAAATATGATATTTGATCCGTACCCAGATTTGGGATGCCGTACGATAGATTTACTATACGAGAGATAGTTATGAGGATAGATCCGCACTCTTGACTCGAGGATGTCATATTATTTATTGTATCGTACGTGATACTGTTGAGGCGAGATCACCGACTACTAGTTATATATGTATAGATTGACTCGGACTTTGGCGGATTCCCTTGCCCTTTTGACTGGGCTCGAGTCATACTTGTTTTCAAAGTGGAGAATCGTGAGTATTCTAGATACCAAATTGTACGACTCGTATATTGGGTAGGTTTATTCTTCAGTGTTGCTATTATCATATCGCTTTCTGCATATTCATGATGTTCCTTCGCATTGCATGCTTGTGCATATGTTATCTGCAACTATCATGAAACCCTGCTGTCAGGACAACAACACCATTACCGATGATGCGTATGTTCCACGTACACCTTCTTGCCGGCTCACACACATCATCATCGGTAATTGCCATGTCACGTATGCTTTAGAAAATACTATTTATTAACATAACTTGCTAGCGAATAGTTGCAACGTGTTATAACTTCATTTGCTAGTTTAACTATTGCATTCATTGCATCATAGCAGTTGCATTCATATATACTCATTCGTCATGCAGCATTACGGAGATTTATGCCAATATTCACTGTTTACTTACTCTTGATTATTGGATTTCGGATTCCATGAGATTTCTGGATTTGGAGGAAAACCGCAAGAATATATATAAACTTCGCTTTCTCTCCCTCTTTTTTAAAAATGCAAATTGCGGTTTTCCCGTGATGTATGAGTCGTCCACCATGAGTTTCTAGGATTTCTGTTGGATTCTGAGGCCCGATTCGAGGAGTTGGATGAACCGTCTTGGGTACATGGTGGGCCCGGTATGGTACCCCGGGGCAAGAAGCTCGAGTTGTATTCGATGAGCCTAGCAGGGGAGCACTACCTACCGGTGATATTATTTGGACTCGTCAGTTATCCGAAGGATACCGGCCGGAGTCATGAGATGGATACAGGTTGATCCGTTCTGCCGAAGCCCGCGGGCCGATCCCGCAGATGATACAGATGCATGAGATATTGATATTTGAGATTTGAGATTTGAGACACTGAGATATTGAGATATTTGGATTTATGTTTTGTGTCGATGCTTGACACGGATTTCTCAGTTGATTTCATTGATGTTACTCGATTTATATACATATAGAAATCTCATTGATCAAACAAAACAGTTGTCTCACTCATGATATATTCTGTTTCCATTCGTAATGCATTCATACATCATATATATCCGATATGTTGCTATCTGAGGCACTGACATGAGCACGTGGTATTGCACTTATATGTAGATGGATCAGGATATTATTTGAGGATATTACCTGATATGGCCTAGGATAGAGTTATGCATGCAATTTCTACTCGTAGATATTTTTTATTCATGAGTTGGCAACTCACCCCCGTTGTGCCACAGTTTCTTGCAGGTTTTGTCGCACAGGTTTCGTTGCGGTTTTGCTGGCACACTGTCCCTTCCGGGTGATTGCTTTGGTAGATGGGTTCTTTTGCATCAGGACCACCATTGTATATTTGTTATTTCAGTTATATCTAGTAAAACTCCATCAACCAGACTTGTATATTTTATTGGCTTAGCAGACCAGTGATGTATTTTCTTTCGACCTAGAGTCGCGCATTGTATTATTATGGATTTCATGTTGTTTTGAGTTTCCTTTTCAGTTTTGATCCTCGCCCTTCGGCGTTGTATATTATATTGCATTGTGTGGTTTTGTCCGCCGGTTGGCGAAGAGTTAGCTCCCGCTTGGGGATGCCTTAATTCATTATATATGCTTTATCAAGTTTGTACCCATTTGGGGTCAGTTTTTATAAAGGAAACTCTGCCGAAATTTTTAGAAAAGACTTGATATTTTAAAAATGCATATTTCGGCTTAGGTTGTTAAACTTATTGCTTTTAAATTGGTTTTACTTCACTCTACTGCTTTACTTGGTTTGGATTTCTGGATTTTGGCTTTCTTAGATTACGTACGCCTCGAGACGTTTCGTAGTTTAAGTGCCGGTCATGTTCCGTACTTTTCGGATCGTGACAGTTAGGGATTCTTCTCTCCCAGTATTGGGGGTAGATGTCACATTGTTCATGGGTAGCCATCATCAGAAATCCTTGGCCAAGGTGGACGAGATTTACTGATTTGGATTAGTAGTTTCTCTGTGGGTGATGGGCTTCACACCAACACGACTTATCACGTTATTATGGTTCTGACTTTATCCACCCCCTAAATCCGATATGCGATACTCTTAAATGAACAAACCGGACTGTATGAAGATTGTCACAGACAGGCTCAGTAGTAGTGCGGATGAATTTGCTCGTCGACCTTCCTTTCGTTCAATACCTGGGTAGCCGTTACGTACAGCAAGTGCCGCTGACATGCTTGTGGTTAATCCCACTGCTAGCATCTTGAAGAGTCTTTAAAGTCCCACACAAAGGGTTTTTCCAGTTCAGAAGAAATGATGTAGTAGCCATATATTGATACGAGCAGGGTTCCGATTAAGTATTTGTACTAGCTACACGGATTTTAATCAGGCGAATGATAATACTAGCCGGCTTAGAATTAAGCCGGATTATTAAATCAAGTTTTGATTTAATAATTTGCATATATCTATTTTGATCTGTATATTCTAATATTATGTTCACTGTATTTTTCTATCTCTTGGGTATTCGTATTTTGATACAAATACGGGCATATATTTGCCGGGATGTATTTTTGTATTCATACAAAAATACTTCTTAAAGGAAAACACTTTTTTCTATTTTTTTTAAATGGAAATGAGGTGGCCTGTAAGGTGGCAAGGGGTATGGTGAGAGGGATGGCAAATGAATTAATTAATTCATTTGTCATCACTATTTAAGTATGGTTGGGATTTTTATTTGGAAAAATTCTTTTATCAAAACAAAAAAAGGATATGCTTAAATTTTGAATAAGCTCTCTTTTTGTCACGACCCGAAAGTACGGAACGTGACCGGCACTTAGATTACGAAGCGTCCAGAGGCGCAACGTAACCTAAGTAAGCCGAAGCCCAGAAATCTAAACCATATAAAAGAAGAAGAAGTAAAAGAAAACATGAAGAAAAACAAGTTTAAAAGTATCAGCAAATTTTCCCAAAAATTTCGGCAGAGTCTCCTCTGTAAAAACTGGCCCCAAACGGGTACAACAAGTACAATATACATAAACAATAAAAAGCATCCCCAAACGGGAGCTAGCTCAACGCCAACGGGCGGAAACAACCACAGCAAGCACAGTAATATACAACGCCAAAGGGCGAGGCTCAAAAACTCAAAAGAAAACAATCCACCAAATCAGAATAATACAAGCGCGACTCTAAGATCGAAATAAAAGACTGGTCCAATAAACTTATCAAGTAATACAAGTATGGTTGATGGAGCTTTCTAGATACAAATGAAATAATAAAAATACAACGGCGGTCCAGATACAAATGAACCAACCTACCGTGCAAATCACCCGGAAAGAAATCATGTGCCAGCAACTGCCAGGGAAACCTGTATATCGAACCTGTAATAAAATTTGGCACAACGGGGTGAGTTGCCAACTCGTGAGTAGAAGACATCTACGAAACGAAATCGAATGCACGACGCTATCCTAGGTCATAATGATACACTACTAAGTCCCAATCATCTGATAATGGCAGGGTAATACTAAGTGTAAATGCAAATACTCTGTGCTCGTGTCAGTGCCTCATATAATACTATATCATAAGAATGAGTATGCATGCACCATGAATGTAACATAACCAATCCTGAAATCTAGATATATCTGCATAAGAAATCTTTAGCTTTTACCATGTAAAATGTGTATAGAAATCTGAAATAGCAACAATGAAATCCATAGAAATCCGTATCAAGTATCGACACAAAACATGTAAATCTCAAGTCTCAATACCTCATAATCTCAATATCTCATAGTCTCAATATCTCGGGCTCCGTCAGTCCGGATCGGCCCATATCATCAAATCTCACGACAACGGTCGGTATCCTCCGGATATCCGCCGCGCCAGACATCACCGGTAGGTAGGCTTCCCCTGCCAGGCTCATCGTCTACAACTCGATCTTCTTGCCCCGGGGTACCATACCGGGCCCACCATGTACCCGAGACGGTTCATCCACTCCTCGAATCGGGTCTCGAAATCCATCAAAAAACATGAAATCTCATGGTGGACGACACATACATCACGAGAAAACCGCATCTTATGTTTTAAAAAGAGAGGAGGAGAGAGAGAGAGAAGTTTTTATATATTCTTGCGGTTTTCCCCAAAAATCCAGAAATCTCATAGAAACCCAAATCTCAAAATCATGAGTAAGTATATGATAAGTGTCGGCATATGCCCATAATACTGCATGATAACATGAAAATATGAATGCATGAATGTTTAAGTAATAAATACCATGTCTATATTAACATCAGAGAGTAATCACAATATTATATCGGTCTAGTTGTTAATTGATTCTATCAATAAAAGATAATATGATCTAGAGGGTACGTTACATAGCAATTACCGATGATGATGTGTATGAGCCGGCAAATAAGTGTGCGTGGAATATGCGCATCATCGGTAATGGTGCTGGTGTCCTAACAGGCAAAGTTTTATGCTGATTACAGAAACATATATATGAACATGCACATTATGATTACTGTATGAAAGTAAAGACAGATGTGTGCTACCCACCCATTTGATATACAAATACAACTACCACTATAAGACTTGAACCTAAACTAGAGTCCATCTAACCCCCTAATGAAAACTAAACCTAAGAACTAGTCGATAAGGAGTAGGAGTATACCTAAAGTCTGAGTCCATATCTCTAATAGTCGGCGATCCAGTCTCAATAGCGTCACGTACATAGTACGACTTCCTCAAATCAAGAGTGCGGATCAATCATCACATCTATGCCTCGTACGGTAAAATCCATCGTACGGCATCCCAATATCGGGGTACGGGTCAAATATCACCTACGAGTCTCATTATTCGTATAATATCATCATCAACACATGTCATGATCAAGGTGCTATGCTGTAATCGCATACATCAATTATATAACATTGCCATCATGAATATACCTCATTAATTTATCCTCAGAAATATCGTGTCATATGTATCATATTGTGATTAAGTCATACTGATATCATATCGTCATCAAGTCACACCTATATGATATCGACATCAGGTCACACCTATACGATATCGTAATCAAGTCATCCATATATCATATCGTGATCAGTCACAAGTTACAGTTCGGGTTCTATTTTAGAGTCCCATGTATCTCAATATCATCACTACCCATTATAATTTATGTATACATGTTCATTATCTCATTCTCTAATGATCCGTTAACACTTTAATACGACTGTATAGTCAAGAATCACGGCATCGAGCCCAGTTATACTGTTTCATCATACCTCGGATATCATATCACATCAATGTATCCCATATACGTGTTGTATATATATATATATACCAATACCTAGTCCTATATATATAAACACATACACATATACACCATGTCGAGTTTCAGTGTGTGCGTGTGTGTGTTTCTACCTGAAACCTACGAACCTCTTCCAAGGTATTCATCCTCTGGTATGGTCTTCCTAAATCAGTCTAGTCCAGCCTAGGGTCATTACTAGGGTCCTAGTCATTAAGAATCTAGGGTCACATCTGGCTTCCTAATGTCAATAAGTACTATTCCTATTCTACATTGCGGGGGTGCTAAACGCCATCCACCCGACTTCCCCCCGTAGATATGCATCTACTCACCTGGTCCATGTCTGCCGAAGACGGTGTCGCCATCCTCCTCTTCATCGCCCGCAGTCCACGTGAAGGGTACCTAAACGCAAACATATAAATAGTATCGTAAACTGAATCACATACAAAAGTCAAAACGACGCAAGGAACAAGTATAGGTTAAAACCTATGTCCCGTCCACGCAAAAGAACCAAATATCGCTCGATATCGGCGTACAAACTCCGATGGATCGAGATAACATCAACAAATAACTCATAGTTTTAAAACTCGTTACTTATAATATATAACATGATTAAATCCATCGAAACCCTAAAAATCGATCAAACCGTCCAATTTCGTAAAACCCGAAAATGCCAATTTACCGTTTTTCTTCAAAACTTGACATTTAAATGAAACCAATGGTTATAAAACTCATTAAATAGCCTAACTAGATTATAAAAACCATTACTATATTTTTATTACACAATTTTGTATAAATTTGGAATTTCTAGTTTGCAACCTTTATAGATTTTCAACACTTTGCAATCTAAAATTTCATAATATCACAACCAAGCATGATTTTACATGAATTCACTTACTAAACCACAGTTCATGATGTTAATAATATAATGAAACTATAATTTAAATTTTTAATCTCATATATTTAGGAATTTCAAAAATCTAGTTTACGAAAATAGTAATTTTATTAGTATTTTCCAATTATCAAAAGAAACTAGTGATCAAACTAAGTTTTTCATTCCTTTAATATGATAATATTCTCATTAAAACTACCATCTAATGATAACAACCTTAATAAGAATTTTATTTTACCCACAAACACATTTTAGAAAAATCTAGTTAGCTAAATAGTTTAATTAAAACAATTTGAATAAACAATTTATTATACAACAACCATACAAGATTTTTCCACTCTAAAAGATGTTAAACTAGATATTATAACCTTATTTAATTAATAAAAACCACAATTTGAATTTACAAACCCTAACTTGAATTTTAAAATTTGCAACTAGAATTAATTTAATAAATCTAATTATGCTTTAAAAGAAACATCTAATAGAAATAAAACAAAAGAAGGAAATTTATACCTTCAAAATATGAAATCCAAACATGAAAATGAGCCTCCAAAATGCATGCTTTCCCACTCCAAAATCCATGTAAAGAAGAGCAAAGAACAAAGGGTAGGAATTTATTAGGATTTTGTGCAATTTTTATTGAATTTTGGAGGATTTTTGATGATTTTTGGAGTTGAAATAAAAATGAAAAATGGGGGGGCTGCCATGGGGTGTGGCCGGCCATGAGAGGGAGTGAGGGAAGAGAAGGAAAAGAGTGAGGAATTGTGTAGAAGTTTCATCACTTGATGTCTCATTTAATGTCTTTTCATGAATATATTCATTTTCTTTTATTTCTTTACTAAAAGCAACCAAGAAAACTCTAGAACTTTGGAAAAATTTGCAAATAAATTTTGCATGATACACACTAAATTCTAATATGCCATGGTTCATTTTTACAAATTAAAACCATTCAAATTTGTAATTTACACTAGTTTAGTGTAAAAATAAAGCTTATGTTAATATTTAAAATAATTAATTTAGGAAAAATATTTAATTAAACTAAAAATTTATAAGTGGCTAAATAAACACTATTTACTAGTAATTACATAATTAAAATAGGTATTTTTGAAATTATAATGAAAAACAATCACGGTTTAGTTTTACGAAAAATATATTTTACTTTACCGAAAATCAAAAATTTCACTTAAACAATTTTATTCATTTAATTATTTATTTAATTATTTTTAAAACGTTACACTTTTTCTCACTCATGACACTTTCTTCTCTTGCTCTTGCACTTGAGCTCCTTCTTTATTCTTTTCTTCTCCTCTCTCATGTGATGAAAATCAAGAAGAAAAATGAAATGGAAAAATATTAGAACACTATAGTATATTCTAAGCATTCTAAATTAGCAACGTAGTATCTTTAGTTACTTCATTTTGATGAAGTTGAATTTTGGACTTGGTTCCCTCGGGTGGATTATTTTCGGCGAAAGAAGACCGGCTTAGCTCTTAAGAGCCAGCTAGAGTCCACAACATTGGATCTCTCGAAGGAAGCTTGAGGATGTGAGTATTCTACACATAGTAGATCAGTTTAGCTCACTAGGTTTTTGTTTACAAGTTCTAGCACTTTAGTTTTATTCATGGTTTTGGAAGTTTAGCAAATTAGAAAATTTTAAAATTCATATTGCTATCTTCTAAAATTAGATTGCTAGTGTGCATGAGTTCCCAACAGTGGTATCAGAGCAAGGGCTAAAGTCTAGACTTGTTTGCATAAATTTTGAGTTTCGATCAACAGAATTTTCTGATTCACATTTCCAAAATTTTTCTTGCTATTCGAATTTCAAAGTTGGTCATAAACAAATTCCGGTTGCATCAAAATATATGCAGGTAAAATTAGAGCTAAGAAATTTTTTTAGGCATCGAAGCCCAAAATTCAGCCGTGGAACCGCCGCCAAATGCAACCATTTGCAGCTATTCCATGCCCAAATTTTGGCAACATTGCCTCAAATTTTTTCTGGGGCTCTTATACATGGAAATGTGATTTTTGGAATATTTAGTTTTGGTACAGATTTGTTTGTGTACTGGTTTGTACTTGGGGCCGAAAAGTTTTAATCGATCGAAATTTTAAATTCGTGTTTTTCTGTGCATTTGTTTCTGCGGCCGTGAATATCATAGCGTGGTATAATCCGACTGGTTGCTATATGTACAATTAGACGAGTTTATGAACATGATATTCGTGTTGATATTTTGTGTTGCTCTATAATTATGGTTATGTTGGATTGTCGCGATGGATAGCCCGGTGTACGTTGTATTAGATAGCTCTGTGATGTTGTGTATTTTCATATTGCATGGCAAATATCCGATATATAGACTGCCGTCATCACGGCTTGTATATTATTCTTTGGGGCGCGTCCTGATTGCGGACGTTGTCACCGTTGTATATTCAGGTTTTCATTACATGCACTAGGATTACTCCGCGGCGGAATGCTCGAGTAGCTTCTAGAGGGCAACAGGCTTCCATCTCATGGCGTTGAGACCAAGGTGCATTACTCTAGAATTGGCAGGCTATTCACCGCACTCGTAGGGGGTATAGAATTGACCCACGGAGGGGTGCCAAAGTCACAGGATTTTGGAAGTGTTGGATGGCCCACTCACTTCGTTGATTGGGGTTGCCTCTCTTCTGGGATTGGCGAGTGGCTTGCCGCACTCATAAGGGTCTAGGGTCTGATAGTACGGGCAATTCACACGGCCGGAAATACATTTCATACTTAGCTCCACTGAAATATCCTTTTCCTAGTTTATCTGCATTTCCATATTGTGTTTGCTTCCGCTGTGATTCTGTGTTTGCTATATTATTGTTAGTTATATATATGCCCTAGAGGCCATTATTGTACATATGATGTATATTATAGTGGATGCTTGGATATATATAGAGAGGACTTTCTTACTCGATATGATAGTATGCTATCTGGTTTCACTTTGTCTTAACATGTTGGCTTGTATTGGTTTACTGTCTTGCTCTCACATGTTGATAAAGCCCTTAGAATATATACTTGACTACTGGGACTATGATGCAGATCATATTAGTGGGGCCAGGGTAGTCTAAGAGTATATCCTATAACTGTTCCTAGTCGAGAGCGTATCGAGACAGGGCATCGATACTCCAGAGTAGACTAGCGTATACGCATCTTGACCCATTTTATAGGCGATGGATGATCCCATATCCATTGGTGTTTGACATCAAAGATGGTGTACGGGTGCTCAGTGGAGACTGGGTACACTGAACGGATTCACCGATAACTCCTAGATGGTATTATACCTATTGTCAGATAGCAGTTCTCTGGTGACACTGGTACAGGTTAGTCTGTAGACCCAAGATCGTCATAGAGCCTTGTGTGATTCCCACTGTTCTTTGATTTCCATCTTACCACGTTCAAGAGGACGTGCAAAACGGTGGCTTCTGGGTACAGTCCCAAATCACATGGAGGCAATGAGCGATAGGAGGGGTTTTGTCTCTCCCGGTATTGGGAGTTGATGTTGCGCTGCGTTCGATTGGCTATAACTGGAAGTCCCTGGCCAGGGCTAATATGGAGACCTATTGGTAAATGTTATCAGTAGTTTCTCGACCCGTTATAAGTCTCACATCGACACGACTTATCGGTTACTGGGGTCCGACGTTGATCGCCCCAAGATTGGATATGCGACATATCAAACGAAGAGATCAGACTGTACGGTAGTGTTACTGATTGGATTCACAGGAGTATGTACAGGCTTGCTTGTTGATCTTCTAATCGCTCAATACCCGGGTGGCTGTTACGTTTAGCTGACCGCTTGCAGCTTGTGGGTGTTTGATATGATCATCACCTACTGCCGGCGTATTGACGAGTCTTTAGAGTCCCACACAGAGGTTTCCGGGCTCAGGCGAAACGGAGTAGAAGCACATATGTGATATGTGCGGGACCGAAATTAATACGATATGTGATACCGTATTCTATTCTCGCGATATGTGATATCGGTCGGGTATATGTGATATAGCAGGGTTATCGGATCAAGTGTTGATTCGATAAAATGATAAATTTAATATTAGTCGGTTATATGTATTATACCCGGGTTATTAAATCAAGTGTCGATTTAATAATTTAATGTATAATTATATATGTGATATATTAAATTACATTAACTAATATTAGCTCTCTTAAGAATTACTTTTTCTCACTTGATGATACATTGATATATATGTGATATATGTTAATTGTATTATTTTCTTTTGTTACATAATTATATATATGTGATATGTATAATTGTAACATGTTAGGTTACAAATGCAACTAAGGTTTATGGATTCTTACCATGGCTAAGATTAGGGTTTAAGATTTATTATTTATTTTAGTTAATTCTAAATGGTAGATAAATACTTAAGATATTATCTTTAGTTTGTAAGTCCACGGTAGCGTCCCGGCCGTCTAACAGACGCCAAATACGGAACATAAACTTTTTACAAACTGGCGCTATCGCGTACTATAACCCGGATCTGCCATTAAAGCTAAACTAACAAACTACAAAATGGGTAGAAATGTTATACCGAACGATCCGAGTCCTTCGGTCTTCAACCATCATCCCACGCTTCGTTGCGGCTGCTCCGATCTCCTGAATCTCTAGTCTTCTCGTCCAGGTGGCACCACGTCGACGGATCTTTAAACGGGCTCCCACCTCTGAACCGAGGCAACTTGATCATCAAGTTTGCTAAAAGAGATGACCAAGATTGATGTAGAGAATGAGTAGAACACTTTGTCTCGTTTCGTCCAAAACTATGGACGAACGGTTAATGAAGTTGCCTTTTGGATCGGGTGAAAATGAGAAATGGAGTATACTAATTTCCATGAACCAAAACTATATCCTTTTTCCAAAATGAACCACCACCATTTCTATCAAGAGGGGCCGGCCATCATATAGCAAGAGGGAGGTGAGGGTAGGAGCAAAGTGGTGACAATAAGATATGATACTTATCATAACTCACTTAATGAAAAGAATGAGTCACAATTAACATTAAATGCAAACCAATAAACATTAACCTAGTCATTAACCTAGTCACCATTTCATTTAATGCTAACAATGAATCATCAATCCTTGTCACCAAATCTAGAACCTTCTAGAACCATGACTCACCCTCATCAAGAAAAGATAAATCCGTCTTTAACCGAATGTTAAAGACGGGCGAAAGAAAACTGGATACTGGCAACTTTCAAAAAGTGATCCTGAAACGAATTTCAGGATAACCCCGTATCAGTATAAACATACCCGCATTTGTATTACGGCCGAATACAAATGTAACTGAGATAAAGATATTATATCTACACAGTATAATACTCAGATCCGGCTTAAACCAAAGCCGACCAGTATTATCTGCCCGAAATATGACACGTGCGAAAAACGCACGTGTATTTTCCGAACCCTGCCATAAAACCATACAGCCTCTACAACGTTTCGTCCGAACTTGGGAAACGGTCTGTGGGGGACTCTAATGACTCATCAACACACTGGCACTGGGTATAACCACTAGCACGTCAGAGGTACGAGCTGTACGTAACGTTTGCCTATGTATTGATTGGAAGGGAAGCTAACGAGCGAAGTCATCCATAAACCCTACTGAGCCTAACAGTGACAATATCCATACAGTCTGGTCCATTCGTCTATGAGTACGCATATTGGCCTAGGGGGATGGTAACGTCAGACCCCCAATAGTGGTATAAGTCGTGTCAGAGAGTGGCCCAGAACACCCTGAGATACTACTGGAGTACCTACCAGTAAATCTTCTGCCTCGGCCGAGGGCTTTGTGTAATGGCTCTCCTAGACACAGTGCGATCTCACCCCCAATACCGGGAGAGACGAATCCCCTGCCGATCCGCTCACTTGCCTCCATATGGCTCGGGACTGTACCCAAAAAAGACCTGTTTGCACGACTCCTTTGAGATGTGGTAGGGTAGAAATCAAAGCACAGTGGGAACTCACACGAGACAAAGGACGACCTCAGGTCGATGAACTAACCTGTACACATGTCACCAGGGAACTGCTATCTGACGCTGGGTATAATACCAACTAGCAGGTTCCCGGCGAGTCCTGTCCGGTGTACTCATAACCCAATGAGCACCTGTATACATCTTAGGTGAACCAACTGACACCAATGGCTTGTGAGACCGGCCACCGCCCCTCGTCGGGGTCTCGACTGTATACACTAGTATACTCTGGAGTATCGATGCCCTGTCTCGAAACTCCCACGACTAAGGACACTTTAAGGATGTGCTTACAGACCCCAGCTCCCACGTATATGATCGCCATCATACTGCTGGTAGTCAAGCAAGAATCCTATGGGCTCTATCATCATGCAATAGTGAACTAAAGCATGTATACGATGATAAAGACAAACCAAATAGCATACTATCATCATGAGCAAGACTGTCATATCGGTATAGGTCCTGCCTCAATCATTACAATCACGTACCTGCGATCCAATAATTGACTTTGAGGGCACTATATCCAACATAGTTGACTTAGTCCACTCTTTAGATATTTTCTTAGATATTTGTTTACCAAACCCTAACCTTAGTCCATGGTTAAGTCTCTACAAGGGTTAAGCATGACATGCTTAACCCTTGGTTGCTTTTCTAACCTCAACAATAATTCATTTTCATCACTCATTATTTTTCTTCATCTTCTTCTTGCTCTTCACAAAAGATTGCTAGATTTTTCTAAGCGATGAAATGAAGTGAGAAATAGAAAACAAAAGAGAGAAAAATTCCTACTTCATCATCCTCATCTATTCTAGCTACTTAGATTAGGGTGTTAGCTTCACTAATACCTAATTAGTGAAGTGTAAGCTTGGATTTGTGATTTCTCAAGGTAGATCATCTTTGATAGTGAAGACTTCAAGCAACCATGGATCACTCACCTTATGGAAGCTCTCTAGAATCCGGGAGCATGATGATCGTAGCGAAGCGACCTTAACTCGGAGCTTATGAAGCGAAGGAACGGACTACAAAGGTTGTAATCCCTATCTCTTATAAGTAAAGGTGTTTACTTTCCAAGTTTACCCTAATTTTCTAGTTAAAGATCTTGTTTAGGGTTAGTTTAAACATAACAAAATTTTAAATTGGCATGTACGATGCCTTCCGAAACCTTGCTGCGATGCTTAGTAACCCTACAGTGGTATCAGAGCCAAGCTAGAGCTTTAGAGTAAGCTAGACGACGTTAAAAATCTCGAACGAACGAAATACGATGCCCTAAAAATGCTCTCTGGAAATTTTTCAAAAAGTTGGATTTTTTCACATTAAAAATACTCAGAAAATCATGTAGGGTATTGTATGGGCCCACGGGAAGAACGAAGCCCTAACTCGATTTAACGACCGCGGAACCGTGGCAGAAAGGTCTTTTTGCGGCGGTTCCGTGGCGCCGTTAGTGAGGCGTGGACTGTGCCTTCTTGTGCTTGCCCGTATGTGCTTATAGCAGTCTCTGGTGTATTTTAAAACTGCTTAAGTGTGGAGATTTCTGAGAATTCTTTGGTTGATTGATAGTTCAATCGAATGTTTTAACTGCGCCTAGTATATGAGAATGTGATACAATCATTGGAATATACAAATTTGTTTGTTGCGTGTAAACCTAACATTTCGATCTCGGGTGTAATCGGAAATCTTATTGAATTATCCAACTATTTTGAAAAGGTGTTATCTAAATGTGAGCTTTACATTGTTGGGCATGAAATCTTTGATATGTGATATCTCGGGTTTGTGTTGCCTAAGGGCAGTTACGATTCCAATTATTGTAGTTTTTCATTTCTTTTCTGTGACCGTAAGTGTAGTATGTGGTTTATCGCCGATTTCATTGCTATACATCAACGACAATCGGGGTACGCATACTTGCTTACGTTGATGATATATGATGTTATGTGTTGCTGTGATATGTTATATTGGATCGTCATGTTCTGAATAGCCGGGGGTTTTATGTGAGATGAGAGTTTTTTTTCATTCATGTAAAATTCATTGTATGTAATATTATTTTATTGGGGCACTTCCGAGTTGAGGATGATGTCACCATTGTATATTATTTACTTTTCTACATTATGATAGACCCAGGTGGGGAGCACAAGTAACCGGGTTCTAGGGTACAGTGGGAGGCCATCTCGAAGAGTCGAGACCGGGTCTCCTAACCCTAGAATTAGTAGGGTTGCTTGCTGCTCTCGTAGGGGTCTAGAGATGTGGGTTTGGCTATTTATCGCGACCGTGGAATCCGTGTTTTATACTGGCTCAAAATAAAACATGGACTTCCTAGAATATCCAATATTTCATATGTTATCTTCTGCTGCACTGTTCTGTGATGAGATCATATTACTGCCTGAGACGAATGCTTTATTATTATATATGAGATATATAGTAGACGTTGCTTATGTTTTATACCCGCGCTAGTCCTGTCCCGGTATGCCGTTAGTTAAGTAATCTAACGGTGCATAACGGAACATTGTAGCGAATGTGGATGGCATAAACGTACGTTGTATTTTCGTTTCTTCTGTGATGCTTAGGAAGCTTAAATGATGGGAATTCGTTAATGAGATTAATGAAAGAAAAAGAAACCTAAAAGATATTGTAGAATCAAATTTTCAAAAATGGTAGCTCTAGTTTTTGCTTTGCATAGCGGTATACCTTGTAGAATATCCAGCACCTTATTCGATAAGGAAAGAGCCGAGATCCCTTCACCGGAAGTGACCTCTTTAGCGAAACTAGCAGATGCTACAACTCACTCGGTTTTGTTTTTGATTGCTTCTATAGTTCTTGCTTTGCACAGCGGTATTTGAGAAATATCCTGCACCTTATTCAATAAGGAAAGAGCCGAGATCCTTTCACCGGGAGTGACCTCTTTAGCGAAACTAGTAAATGCCTCAAAACACTCGTTTTTCAAAATCACTTGTTTCTACAATGATATCAAATTCATTACGCAAAAGGTTTTCTGAAAAACCTGTCGTAGCCCTCCATCATTTCAGATAAAAACTATTTAGTATTCGTGCTGCGTTTGTTGGCCTTTGTCAAGGCGTAGTGTGCGGTAGATGACTGGTACTTATCTGTTTAAGCATGTGATGCGATTGGATTAGGGTAGTTTACGACCTTGTTGGCCTTTGTCAAGGGTCGTGCGGATGGGTTTAATTCAATCGGGAAATGACGGGTTGAACTTGACTAGCATCCTATGCTTTGTTGGACTTTATCAAGGTCATAGGGTGTTAGGGGCAAAAGATTATCGGGAATTTCAAGTATTGAAATTTGCAATGAGATTGCATACCTTCTATGAGATAGTTGGATCTTGATACCCACTGCGAGTAAGAGTTACTCCTGGGAGAGTTTTACACATGACAATTAGCCAATCAAGTAGGTGTCTAGAAAGATGTTAACGGGGTTAAGCCTCTGGGAAAACGAGGTTTATTTTAATTAGGTCTGTGCGAAAGCACGGGGAACCTCCCTCAAAGTACCAATACTGGCCTGGCAGAAAGATTGGCGAACTTGTAAAGTGTAATTAATCCCAGCTAGTCTTACCTTTTAGGGTTTGAAGGAAGATTTGAGAAAAACAGTAGGAGCCATCCTGATTAAATAAGAGAATAACCAATCTAATCTTGCAAGAGCATACGCTAAAATGTTTTCTTCTCTCTCTTTCCAGGTAGCGACCATGTCAGGCCTTAATCAAGATAATAATATGGATGTATTGACCGAACCCACTTATTATACTGAGTAGGGGAACGTTGGTTCCGTTCTTTCTTATAATTGTTATAAGACTGAACAGGAAATAGGGGAATATCCGGATTCCCATGCCGCCCAAATAAAGAACAAGCATGTTGATGCATCATCTTCAGGTGTGTTAGTTATCGAGAACTGTTTCTCAGTTCACTCTATGTCCTGGGTATTAGATACCGGATCGGGATCCCACATATGTAATATGTTACATGGGCTGCGGAAAGGTAAAGAACTGGGAGAGGGTGATCATTCCGTAATAGTAGGGAATGGTGCAAATGTTGCAGCCAAAGCAGTTGGCGAATATTATCTTGTATTACCAAATGGTAATACATTGATTCTGAACGAATGCTATTACATCCCGACCCTGATATGCAATGTTATATCAGTTTCTTTATTAAGTAAAGAAGGATATGATTTTGTAGTACAGGATAATGTTATGAACATCTTCCTGAATCAAAAGTTGATTGGATCAGGCTCGTTAAATAATGGTATATACATTCTAAATCAAACCATAGTTCTTAACGTACAGAACACACACAGGAGGAAGAGTTCAGAAATGAACGAATCCTTCTTGTGGCATTGTAGACTAGGTCATATCAATACGACATGACTAGCAAGTTACATAAGGATGGTTATTTGAATTCATTCGAATTATCATCTTATGATACTTGCCAGTCATGTTTCAAAGGAAAGATGACCAAAACTCCGTTTAGTGGACATGTAGAAAGAGTTACGGACTCTTGGGGCTGATACCTAGTGATGTATGCGGTCCTATGTCTACACATGCCAGGAATGGTTCTTCGTACTTCATTACATTCACTGACGATCTCTCAAGATACGGACATGTGTTCATGTTGAAATACAAGTCTGAAGCTTTTGAGAAATTCAGAGAATATAAGCACGAAGTCAAGAACCAAACGGGTAAAAGTATTAAGATTCTTCAATCTGATCGAGGAGGAGAATACTTGACCAATGAGTTCCTAGACTATCTAAAAGAGAATGGGATTCTCTCTCAGCTTACTTCTCCATATACACCACAGCACAATGGTGTATCGGAGCGGAGGAATCGCACCCTATTAGATATGGTGCGCTCTATGATGAACACTGCTGAGTTTCCTATTTCCTTTTGCGGTTATGCGCTTGAGACAACAGCATACCTATTGAATCAAGTTCCATCTAAATCTGTACCTACCACACCATATGAGATATGGAGTGGGAAGAGACCATGTCTTAAACGAGTTAAGATATGGGGTTGTCCGGTCTATGTCAAAAGGAAAAATCCAGACAAACTCGAGGCACGGTCAGTTCATTGTAAATTTGTGGGATATCCTAAATATTCACATGGATATCTTTTCTACCACGTCGAGGAACAAAAAGTGTTTGTTTCTCGACATGCCACCTTTTTAGAAAAGGAATTTCTTGCAAAAGAAATTAGTGGCAACGAGGTAGAGCCGGAAGAAGTTCCAGCAGCACAAACTACAACTAAAGATTTAGTAGAACCAGAGGATTCGATAGTTCCTGACGAACCTCAGCTGCTCCGCCGATCTAGTAGGGTTCCTCATCCATAAGAGAGATACTACGGTTTTCTCATTGATGGTGGGAGTGAAGATTGCATCATGGAAGATGATGACCCGACTACCTTCGAGCAGGCCATTATGAGTGGGGACTCTGTGAAATGGCTGGATGCAATGCGATCTGAGATGGAATCCATGTACATCAACAAAATATGGACTTTGGAAGTTGCTCCTGAAGGGGATAAACCCATTGGGAGCAAATGGATCTTTAAGAAGAAACTTGGTGTAGATGGAAAATTTGAGACTTTCAAAGCTAGACTTGTTGCAAAGGGTTTTCTTCAACTACCAGGTATGGATTATGACGAAACCTTTTCTCCAGTGGCTATGCTTAAGTCCATCCGGATCTTACTTGCCATTGCTGCATACCATGACTACGAAATCTGGCAAATGGATGTTAAGATCACCTTTCTAAATTCCTATCTCTTAGAAGTAAAGGTGTTTACTTTCCAAGTTTACCCTAATTCTCTAGTTAAAGATCTTGTTTAGGGTTAGTTTAAGCATAGCAAAATTTTAAATTGGCATGTACGATGCCTCCCGAAACCTTGCTGCGATGCTTAGTAATCCTACAATTATCATGCATGATACGAATGTTGCTATATATATATTTTATATATATATATATATATATATATATATATATATATATTAGACGCTATATATGTGTTGCATTCGAGCTAGTCATGTCCCCGCCCTGCCGTAAGTTAAGTAACCTTATGGTGAAGACTCGGGACCCTATGGCGAGTGCGGATGGCATATATGTGCATGTCTATTTTCGTTTCTTTCTGGTATGATATGTTTAATTGATGGGACTGCATTAATTCTGATTAATGCAAGAAAAACAAACCTAAATGATGTTGTTGGAACCAATTTTTGAAACTATAGGCATTACCTTTTGCTTTGTGTCGAAGTATTCAGTTAGGAATTTCCTGTACCTCATTCGATGAGGAAAGAGCCTAGATCCCATGGAGTGACCTCTTTAGCAAAAGTTTACGTGGCTATAAACTACTCGGTTTTCTTCAAAACCATAGTTTATACTCTTTTGTTTTGCATAGAAGTATTCGGTTAGGAATATCCTATACCTCATTCTATGAGGAAAGAGCCTTGATCTCTTCACGAGGAGTTCGCTCTTAAGCAAAGGTTTATATTACTAGTTTTAAAAGCGGAGCCTAAACCACTCCTTCTCAAAACTACCCGGTTCCTTCAATGATATCAAATTCGTTACGTTAAAGGTTTTTTCACCAAAAACCAATCGTGGCCCTCCGTTATCTCCTACGAGTATTATTAGTATCCATGCTACGTATGTTGGCCTTTGTCAAGGCGTGGTGTGCGGTAGCTAAGTAATATCTCGTTTGTAACATATGATGCAATTAACTAGGACGGTCGTACAACAATGTTGTCCTTTGTCAAGGGTTCATGCGGGTGGGTCTAAGGTAATCATGATGATAACGGATTGAACTTGACTAGCGACTTATGATATGTTGGCCTTTGTCAAGATCATAAGCCATTAGGGGTAAAAACCATATCGGGAGTTCAAATATAAGGGAAACTTGCACGGCATGCGCATATCTTCTGGAGTGTGGTAACTTGAGTGGCTTCCATCAAGTTATCATGCGATGATAGTTGGGTCCCGATTTCTATTGATAAGTAGGTATTACTTTTCAGGAGATTTTCACTTAACAATTGGCTAACCTATTAGGTGTGTAGAAAGTGTTAATGAGATTACGCCTCTGCGGAAACATGGTTATTTAATTGGGTCCGTGTGAAAGCACGGGGGACCTTTCTCGGAGTATCGACACTGACCTGGTTGAACGGTTAGCAAATTTGTAAGGTGTATATGATCTCGACTAGTTCTCCTTTTAGGGTTTGAATGAGAATTCGAGGAAATAGTAAGAGCCATCCAGATTAGATAAAGTGATTAACCAATCTAATCTAGGTTAGAGTGCATGCTGAGTATTTCTTTTCTCTCTCTCTGATTTGCAACCATGACTAACTATAACGTTTTAGTAATCGTTTTGCGAATTTTCCGTTTTTAGGGTAAAATAGTCGGTGTTTTCCATTTTAACCCGATTGTGATCAAACTTCTATATAGACTTGTCAGCACCTAGTTTAGCTAGAATGAAGCTAGTGCACGGGCTTTGGGGCTCAATTGGAAGTTTTGGTTCACATAGATTTTTTCCCTAATTAAAATATTATTTTAATGCTTTATTTGTGCACTTTATTAGTGGTAATTACTTTTTGGTTTGGGTTAATTACTACTAATGTGGTTTTATGCTAAATTAATTACTAGATTATGTTTTTAACCTTGTCACCAAAAATATCTAGATATTTGTGGTTTTATTGAATTTTTAAGGAAAAGAAAAGAAAAGAAAAGGCGGCATTTGCATTTATTAGCATTAATTAGTGTTTTTAGCTAGAAAATTCCACACACTTCACCAAAATCCCCCCCATTCTTCCCTTGGCGGGCCAATCCCTTCCCCTTGCTGCCCCATCTCCTTCTTCACCTCATTTCTTCATTTTAAAGCTTGAAAAATTCATGAAAAATACAAACTTATTCATCCAAACTCAAATATAATTATTTCCCTTCATTCCTTAACACAAAACAAGTTTTGTTCTTCGTTCAAGTGAGGATTTTTGGAGGCTAATATTTGGATTTTCAAGTTTCAAGTTGTGTTTCTTTGAAGGTGTCACGACCCGAAATATTAGCTCATGACCAGCACTTAAATCACGCAACGTCTAAAGGCGTAACGTAATTCAAGTAAGCTGAAACCCAGAAATCTAAACCTTTTTAAGAAAATAAAGGAGGTGAAGATTTGAAATAAAGGTATAATGAGATCAAGTTTTCTTAAAATGCATAAAAAAAAAGGGACATGAAAATGCAAGTGGAATTTACTAGTTTGAAAACATGTTTCGTCTTTTAAAAATTTGGGCAGCACCTCCGTTGTATATTTTGATCCAAAACCACATATACAAGATAAAGATAAAGGCATCCCCAAGCGGGAGCTAGCCCTTCGCCAAACGGCGGATCACAACCACGCAAGACAATAAAAAATAAGTATACGACGCCCAACGGCGAAGATCAACACAAAAGATAAAGAAAAGCAAGACATAAAAACCACAAGTAGTGGAAAACCCCTCGCCCTAAGTCTCGCAACCACAATCCCTCTAAGTCTCATTACTTATATAATTTTACTAATTTTGATTGATGGAGTTATCTAGATACAATATGGAATATAGATAAAAGAGTGGGTACGATACAATTGTCCTACCTACCAATGCAAAACACCCGAATGCAACTGTATGCCAGCGAAGCCGCTAATGATCCATGCGGTCTATCTGCAAGAACTGTGCCACAACGAGGGTGAGTTGCCAACTCGTGAATAGAAATATATCAACAAGTAGAAATCGAATAAACAACGACTCCTAGGTCAACTATATCATGAAGGTAATACTATGATATTTAGGGTGACCGGGTCGTATACGTGCCACCAATAACTCAAGTCTATAAGTATGCTAATATCATCCAATCAGATAATCAATGTCTGTATATATGTGGATCTCGTCCAACCATATGATCAATGTATGTATGCATGTGGATCTCGTCCACGTGTCAACAAATGACACAACAATATCATGCATGCAAATATCATAAAAACATATGCATGAAAATATGAGGATATAAATCAACGTGTGTCCCTCGCGACACATCAAAATCATAGAACTGGAGTGTCCAACCTCGACACTCGAAAACATCATGAAACCCGTGTCCAGTATTGACACGTAAATCCTCATATGTCTTAGGCGCTGCATACCCTGGTCGGCCCTCAAATCCATCTCTCTACTCCACTCGGTATCCTCCGGATAACCGCCGAGTCCAAATACAATCACCGGTAGGTAGTGCTCCCCTGCCAGGCTCATCGTCTACACCTCAAACTTCTTGCCCCGGGGTACCTTACCGGGTCCACCATGTACCCGCAATCGGCCTCATCCGCCTCCTCGAATCGGGTTTCACATGTCGCTCTCAGAACCGAGAAAACACATGGTGGACGCACTGAAATATCATATCAAGAGAAACCAGGTTTTTAAAACAGTACTTGCTTTCTTTTGAAATCGCCACGGTTCTCAAATCCAGAAATCTCATGAAAACAGCATATCTCAATGCGTAAAATCATAAAACATGATGTATGCAACATATGATAGAAATGTAAACATCTCCGTATATCATGCAACATGGGACAGTAATATGACATATTAAGAGAAAACCGCTCTTTTAAAATGATTCCAGTTTTTAAATATATCCGGGGTTCCCAATTTCCCTAAAGTCCAATGCAACATCGTCTATGTATGTGCAATAAGTATGTATGTAAGCATGAATGCATAAGGATATATATATATACACAAGTATGTTATGCGAAGAGTCATATCATGATGCAGCAATCCTACTGTGTAGTGACATGGCAATTATCGATGATGAAGTGTGTGAGCCGGCAAATCTGTGTAAGTGTAACATACGCATCATCGATAATGGTGCAGGTGTACTAGCACAAGTATAAGTAATGCGATGCGAATAACATGAATGCAGCATAAGGTAAATCATATGCAAATGCTGACGGGCATACGTATCTAATATGACCGAGTCGGTGAATCTATCAATCGGCATCTAGCCACACAACATCACATACGGTATAATCCATCGTACGGCATCCTCTAGTCAAGGGTATGGATCAATCATAAAATCAAATTCATCACGTATGGAAAAGATCATCGTACGGAGGCATTCAAAACATTAGGGATCCTATCAACCTTTACGACAATGAGGGTACGGCCTAATATCACGTACGGCCTATCATCCATGATTCACAACATTCTCTCTCTCTCTATATATATATATATATATACCTATGTCTCAGGTCACATCCATAACGATCTCATATCAGGGGACCAACAAGGTATCCATCATCTCAATCGACTCACACCCGTATACCAAAATATCATCATATCATCATATCCGTCTTATATTCTTTCAGTGCATTTATATCTCACATCAAGTCGAGTTTACATAAACATTCTACCTCCACTAAAAGTATAAGTATCTAATCTAACATACACACCCGAACCATACAATCAGATTTTTAAAGAGCGGGTCGTAGTTTTGAAAATAGGGGTTACGGTGTTTTTAAGGAAAAGATATCATTTGAAACTCCGTAACGTCCCTCAAGGTATCTGTTTAAAAGATGCATACGACTCTTCAGTTTAGAAATATGTATGGTTCGGATGACACATCTACGTCGACTATCTAGTCTTATAGTATCCTAAACGGCAATATCGTCAAACATCGTTGATTAGTCGAAAATATTGCATATTTGAGCCGGCAATTTGCTCATCATTTGCATTCATATAGAAGTGTTCGGTATTCGTATTTCACATATTAGCAAATCTGTCACAAAATATCAGATTACATGTATTAGATCTTAAAACCGGCATTTCTAGGGAAATTGACTGCATTGCATGGCATCGCAATATTTCTATATGTCGCAACCCGTGTTTCGAAGTCTGTGCAGGAAAAGGAGAAGCTCGCTCAAATTTACACCGCTCAAATAAACGCCAACTCACTAACTTCAAATCTGGTATCAACCCAAAGGAGCAATCACAAATCAACATATCAAAGAAAGCTACTATTGGAGATAGTGCCCTCAGAGTCAATTATTGGATCACAAGCACGTGATTGCAATGATTGAGGGAGGACCTATCCCGGTACGACAGTCTTACTCGAGATGATAGTATGCTATCTGGTTTACCTTTATCATCGTGTACTGCTTTAGGTGACCTGACAAGTCGCTATTGCACGTTGATAGAGCCCCTAGGATTCTTGCTTGACTGCCAGCAGTATGAGGGCGATCATATAAGTGAGAGCTGGAGTCTATAAGCACATCCTTAAAAGGTCCCTAGTCGTGGGAGTTTCGAGACAGGGCATCGATACTCCAGAGTAGACTAGTGTATACAGTCGAGACCCCGACGACGGGCGGTGGCCGGTCTCACAGGCCACTGGTGTCAGTTGGTTCACCTAAGATGTATACAGGTGCTCATTGGGTTATGAGTACACCGGACAGGACTCGCCGGGAACATGCTAGTTGGTCTTATACCTGACGTTAGATAGCAGTTCCCAGGTGACATGTGTACAGGTTAGTTCATCGACCTGGGGATCGTCATTTGTCTCATGTGAGTTCCCACTGTGGTTTGATTACTACCCTACCACGGCTCAAAGGAGTCGTGCAAACAGGTTTTAGTTAGGTACAGTCCCGAGCCACATGGAGGCAGTGAGCGGATCTTCAGGGGTTCGTCTCTCCCGGTATTGGGGGTGAGGTCGCGCTGTGTCTAGGAGAGCCATTACACGAAGTCCTTGGCCAAGGCAGGAGATTTACTGGTAGGTATTCCAGTAGTATCTCAGGGTGTTCTGGGCTACACTCCGACACGACTTGTACCGCTTTTGGGGGTTTGACTTTTACCAACCCCCTAGGCCCGACATGCGATGCTCATAGACGAACGGACCGGACTGTACGGATATTGTCACTGACAGGCTCAGTAGGGTGTCAGGATGAGTTCGCTCATCGACGTCCCTTTTGGTCAATAGCTGGTGGCCCGTTACGTATTGGCTTATACCTCTGACGTGCTAGTGGTTAAATCCACAGCCATAGTATTGACGAGTCTTTAGAGTCCACCACACATTCAGTTACTCAGCTTTCGGGCGAAACGCTGTAGAGGCCGTATGGAGATATGGCAGGGTCCGATCAGATACGTGCGGTATTGCACGGATCAGGATCGGACGGTTTGTACTAGAAGCCGTATAGATATATGGCAGGGTTCGATCGGATACGTGCGGTATTGCACGGATCGGGATCGAACGGATTTTACTAGCCGGCTTTGTTTTAAGCCGGATCCTAGTTTAGTACAGTGTAGATTTTGTCTCTTTGCATTTGTATCCGGACGGAATACAGATGCGGGTGTGTATGCACAGTATCGGGGTTTTCCTGTAATTTATTACGGGACCAGTTTTCTGGAGTTGCCAGTTTGCATTCCGTTCCGGCCGGTTTTCCTTTGTTCTTTCCCGGCCGGACTTTTCCGATGGAGGAGGTTATTTGCAATTGTGCAAATAACATTTGTGGAGGGGGTTTTCTTGCACTTGTATTCATTATGATAAGCATTTTTGTTTTTCATCCATAATGGTGCTTTAATGAGATTTGAGTGGGTATGGGTTTTAAGTATGGTTGATATTTCTTTGCTTTATGGATGTGGTCACCTCTTTCTTCTCCTACTCTCACCTCCCTTCATGATATGTATTTTGTTCCCTCCACCATTCTCACTTGGTAATGGCCGGCCACAATATTGAGAGGAGAGTAAAAAAATGAGAGGTCCCAACTTTGTATGAGGGATTAATTCACATCTCCTTTTTCATGCTTGCCAAATTCTCAAAAACCCTCTCCAAAGTTCATGATTCTCTTCATCCTTCATGGCAACCAAAACCCCAAAGAGACATAGACTCTACACATTCTACAGTACATCTTGGGCATGTCGACTTGCCGGCTTCATGCCCGAGTTGCCTCGGTATAGAGGCGGGAGCCCGTAAAAGATACAGGCGATGTGGTGCCCTTCCGGCGAGGAGGCGACGACCGGAGTTTCCGCGGGAGATCGGGACGATGACGAGAAGACCGGAGGACTCGGATCACTCGGTATATCTCTAACCCGTCTTGTTGTTTGCTAGATCTGGTTTAATGGCCCGATCCGGGGTTTAGTGCGCGGTGGTGCCGGTTTGCAAAGTTCGCAAAATTAAAGTTTATCACCGTTTCCGCAATTGGCCGTCGGTTTGACGGCCGGGACGCCGCCGTGCACTTACAGTGGTATCAGAGCCTCGCCCTTAACTTCGTCTAGCTTCGTTTGATGTGTTTTTCAGTTCCGATCGACCAAAATTCCAAAAATCCAATTTTAGCTCACATCAGTTTTCTGTTGAAATTTTTTGATGTCTAAAAATTTTTCAGGTTGTATAAAACTAATGTACTGGAAATTATAAGACTTCTGTAAAAATTCGACGCATTCAGTCGATCACCGAAGCACGGAACCGCGGCCAAACCCCCCCTTGGGCCGCGGTTCCGCCGCACTTTAGTGTCCTCACTGTGTCCAATTTTTCCAGTGGGCTTGTGGGCTGATTTTGGGGGTTTTGGGATATTAAATTTAGGCCCAGAATTTCTGTGAGTGCTACAGTATTGCTTGGAGGCCCACTTGTTAATTCTTGATCGATCGGATATTTTAAACACATTATTTCACAGTATTTACATTATATCTGCGACCGTGAATGTCACTTGATCGGTAAATCCAGTCTAACTGCTATAGCCCGGTTAGACGGATTTGCGAACGTGACTTTCACGTTGTTGTTCTGTGTTTTTGCTGTGATGTTGCGGATCGGTCGTGGGGGATAGCCTGGATGCAATGCTAGTACAGTGTTGTTGTATTATGTACATTTGATTTTGAGGGGCGAGCGTCCGACATGTGGACTGCCGTCACTGCCTGATTGTATTATTCTTTTGGGGCACGACCTGGTTGCGGTCGATGTACCCGTTGTATGTATATTTTACTTTCTGTACTAGGGTTACCCCGCGGAGGGGTGCACGGATAGCCGAGTTCTAGAGGGCAACGGGCCCGCATCTCAGGGCATTGAGACGGAGGGGCTTCAGTCTGGAATTGGCGGGCTATTCGCCGCACTCGTAGGGGGTACAGGTTGACCCAGGAGGGGTGCCCAAGTTACCGGATTCCGTGAAGTGCTGGGTGGTCCATTCACGGTGCTGAAGGGGGCTGCCTCGCTTCAGGTTTTGGCGGGTGACTTGCCGCGCCCGTAGGGGTCTAGGATTTCATTGCACAGGCTATCCACACGACCAGGGGAACGTCGGGTTTCAGTAGTGGCTCTGTGAAACCCGGGGATCCCAGATATCTGTATTGTTCTGTGATGCTGTACATTTCTGTGATGTTGCATTTTATTCACGCCTTGAGCGAAATACTATATATTGGTATATATATTAGTAGATGTTGTATATGTTTTTCATCCGCGCTAGTCCAGTCCCCGCTCTGCCGTTAGTTAGCTAACCTAACGGGTGATGACGGGACCCAGTGGCGAATGCGGATGGCATATACGTACGTCAGTATATTTTCATTCTTTGTGGTGTGATCAATTGATGGGACTGCATTGATTCGGATCAATGCAAGATAAACAAACCTATTCTGATGTTGTTGGAACACTTTTCAAAAAGCTGTTATTGCAAGGACGTTCACTTTTGTTTTGCATCGTGGTATTCATTTGGAATATCCTGCTCCTCAGTCGACGATGCAAGGGCCGAGATCCCTTCATCGGGAGTGACCCCTTGGACAGAAGTTTGCGTCAGGGCTTTAACTTCACTATAGCCGATTACTTTTGCTTTGCACAGTGGTATTCATTATGAATATCCAGCACCCCATTCTACGGGGAAAGAGCCGAGATCCCTTCACCGGGAGTGACCTCTTTAGTAAAGGTTTTCGTCACTATATTTTCTAAAAAGCTATCCGTTCCTTCAACGATATCAAGTTCATTACGTTAAAGGTTTTCGCCAGAAACCATTCGTAGCCCTCCATCATTTCAGTTAAATATTCGGTAGTATTCAAGCTATGTATTTTGACTTCACGCCAAGGCATAGTGTTTGGTAGTTGCCGGGTATTTATCTGTTGCATAGATAGATGAGTTGGTTTGGGACAGTCGTACTACTATTTTGGCCTACGTCAAGGGTATGTACGGGTGGGTTCAAATTAACCTGGACAATGATGGGTAGAACTTGACATGTGACTTACGATATTTTGACCTCACGCCAAGGTCATAAGAGCATGGGGTAGAAATCACATCGGGAGTTTCAAAAGAACTGAAACTTGCCAGATATGCGCATACCTTCTGGAGTGTGATACCGTGAGCGGATTCCGTCACGTTATCATGCGATGAGAGTTGGATCCCGATTCCCACTGATGAGTTGGTTTACTCCTCGGGTGACCCCGACTAATTCTTCTTTCAGGTTTGGAGGAGAGTTTGAGGTACAGTGGGAGGTTTCCAGATTAGATAAATTGGTAACCATTCTGATCTAGGTTAGAGTGCACGCTGAGTGTTTCTTTTCTCTCTCTCTTTGGCAGCGACCATTGACCCGACCCTAAGACTTTGACTCAGTGACCAAGTTGACCGAACCTTCTTAAACACTGGCTTTTGGATTGTCAGAGTTGCGGACCTCATTGCCACTCCTACTTTTACCCTTTTCTCCAGGACACCCCGTATTACTACGAACGTCCACTTCCATTGGACAAAACCATCGTATGGTTAGATACGAACTCGAAGGAATTCGAGGATGGTTTCCGGTTCTGGAGAAAACGGATAGGATTATTCAGTTGTCTTTTCCCTTTTACCTTCTCTCAAGTTGTGAGTACTCCTTGGTTTAGGAGATAGTACACTTATTACGCAAATTGGATAGTCTTCTTCCAAACCTTAGGCTGGTGCCGACCGGTAGGGAATGAAGAAAACCAATTAGCCTAAACGGTGTGCTAAAGGTATTAAGATTAAGACAAAGCAAGGGATTAGTAAGAGGGCAAAGTAAATTGCGACTGATATTCACGACCAAACCAAGTATTTCTTCGCCAATCCTAAATCACCTTTGTATTTCTCCAGGACACTCCGTATCACTACGAAGATCCACAGTTTATTGGATACTCCATCGTATGGTTATATACGAACTCGAAAGGAACTTGTTCCAGTTCGGGGATGGATTCTGGTCCAGGAGAAATAGGAATAAGGTTTATTCGGTTGTCTTTTATCTTCACCTTCTCTCGTATTGCGAGTGCTCCTAGGACTAGGACAGTACACCCATTATGCTTATTGGATAGTCTTCTTCCAAACCATAGGCTGGAGCCGAACGGTAGGGAAGGAAGAAAACCATTTGGCCTAAGGGGTGTGCAGAAGGTAATGACTAAAGACATATAAAGGGATTTGGAGAGGTGGCAAAGAATTATACGGTTATAGTTGTGAATCTGGATAATGGTAGAGGCATTACTAGGAATACCAGGATACCCCATCGAAACATTTTAATGTTTCAGTTCAACTGTGTACTGTTAAAAGAAAACTGATTTCCCGATTAGACACTTGCTCCAGGGTATGTATTTACCAGGTATGATTCTCACATCTGTATGGTTTTACAGATGATGAGTGGGAGTAGGTTATTGGGAATAGGGTGATCATCCTCATTATATCGGGATTCGTTGTAATCGGTGATATTTGAGGAGATCACCTGGGCTGTTTGCCGGTCGGCAAATATTTGGTTTTGAATATCCGCTGTTGTGCACCAATTTCAAATTGATATATCTGTACGTCTATTTTCATAGAGTGAGATATACCTTTTGATATTATGTCGATGACATTTACCTATATCAGTGGATGGTTAGGTAAGGAGCATTAAACAGCGGTGTAATTCTTCTTAACCATAAGTACAGTTTTCAACCTACGACACACAGTGAAAGAGTTGTTAGACTCAGCGGACTTATACAGAGTATTGTATGTTGTCCAGTGTCCATTAGGACAGAGGGGTTGGTCCTCATACTATATTCTGTTTACTTTTAACTTCTCTAGTTCTTAGACATGTGTTTCGTAGAAACACAGGGTCTAAGTTTTGAGGAGTTATAGGTATTTGAATAGAGTAGAGAACCAGGTATAGCAAGTATTGGGATTCTTCAAAGTGATCGAAGATGTAGATACTTGTGTATGGTATTCAGTTGATAGTAATGATAAAGAGAAATTGCTTCTCTTTCAGGTTACTCATAATTGGAAGCATTCCTAAGTTGAGTAACGCTGATCGGCCTCTCTCCATTTAGTGAACATGCACTGGAGACAGCTGCATGATTTGAATCTGGTTCAATTAAATCAGTGCCTCTGGTTCTATATTGGATATAGTACAGTTCATATCTTAACATTGTTAAGGTACGGGGAGTTGTCCGGCTTATGATTAAAACCAGACTCTGGATAACTCAAGGCACGTTTCTGTAATGGCTGTTTGTGGGTTGACCCAGGCTATGACGAGGGTTGACTTTCAACCATAAGAAAGATCAATAGTGATAATTGTTCTTGACTCGCCACAGTTTTAATAAAAATGGATTTTTTCAAAAACAGTAGTGGGAGTATGGTAGAACTGGAAGTGATTCCAGAACCGCAAACGATTACTGAAGATTTGATAAGGAACCTAAACATTCAATCTGATTTGACATTCCATTGGCCTCTCCGCAGATAAGGTGGGTAACTTCAGGCACCCGAGAGGTACTCCGGTAGCCTCAAGGACGGTGACAGGGAAGTTCTTGTTTACCCACACTTGCCATTGTTGTTGTTCCAGACTGCGAGACCCGGCAGGAGGATGAGTATAGCGTCGTTCTAAACTAGTTTTAGAAGTGCACACCTATATGACTCTGCCAGAGGGTTTTCATAGTCAGTGGGAGCAGCGGAAGCATTGGTGGACATCAGACTTATGTCTATTTATAGACTAAAGCAGATATAGCGGAGTTAGATCATCTGTTTCTGATGTGACAGTCATAGGTTTGACGTCATCAGAATAGGGGATGGATCTGTTGAGAAGGTAGTAGGAAGTGATATTCCTATACTACGATCGGTTATATTTTGGTCGTCACACAGTGGTTTCTCCACAAGGGACTTGGACATTATATCAGACATACTGGTTACTAGATCTATGGTTTTAGATCTAGATTTGGGTGGTTTCCCAAGCAGGGTACTTTGACAGCATTCTAAGAGTATTTAGAATGAACGACTCCTGGCACGGTAGTGTACCTGCAGGTGATGGAGTCACCCTCTCTAAAGGTGTCTTATAGACTAAAGTAGAGAGGGATGTGCATGATTGACAGATCACTTGCTTAGGCAATTGAGTCAATCATGAGATGTCAAGTGCCACACCAGATGTTGTTCTTGCAGTAGGTGCAATAGGTTGATATTGATCCAATCCTGGAGAAACAGTCGGAAGCAGCTTTAGAACATAAATGGATGTTCTAGGGATATGATAACGGCTGCCTCCTTTAGGAGACGGTTATCACTCCAGGCTTCCAATGTGACATGGACGACAGGGTGATCGTCAGAGTTATAGTTTTCCTTCTGACGAGGGGCAGTATTTTGGACAGGTGATCCAAGGCAATACTGAGGGAGGCATGGCGCAGGATACTGATTAAGTTCAGTTGACGATACAGTCTGAGAAGTTTGGATTTGGAGTTCATTTATGAGCTAGGTCCCATCAGACATCCAGACAGTCTAAGACAGGTATTGCTCATTTCGGGAGATGGCTTTCTCCGCGAACTTGAGATATAGAGAGAGACATAGAAAGAAACTTCAGAGCGGATCCACTCGCTGAGGCTATTCCTCGAACGCAATAGTCTCGCAAACGAGCTTTGTGAGACTGACTTGTAGAGGAGTTGGGTGTTCGGTATCACACAGGCTGTGAGTATGCGACATCGCAATAATTAGCCTTGAGTGCAAGTGGGAGATTGTTGGAGATAGTGCCCTCAGAGTCAATTATTGGATCACAGGCACGTGATTGCAATGATTGAGGGAGGACCTATCCCGGTACGACAGTCTTACTCGAGATGATAGTATGCTATCTGGTTTACCTTTATCATCGTGTACTGCTTTAGGTGACCTGACAAGTCGCTATTGCACGTTGATAGAGCCCCTAGGATTCTTGCTTGACTGCCAGCAGTATGAGGGCGATCATATAAGTGAGAGCTGGAGTCTATAAGCACATCCTTAAAAGGTCCCTAGTCGTGGGAGTTTCGAGACAGGGCATCGATACTCCAGAGTAGACTAGTGTATACAGTCGAGACCCCGATGAGGGGCGGTGGCCGGTCTCACAGGCCACTGGTGTCAGTTGGTTCACCTAAGATGTATACAGGTGCTCATTGGGTTATGAGTACACCGGACAGGACTCGCCGGGAACATGCTAGTTGGTCTTATACCTGACGTCAGATAGCAGTTCCCAGGTGACATGTGTACAGGTTAGTTCATCGACCTGGAGATCGTCATTTGTCTCGTGTGAGTTCCCACTGTGCTTTGATTACTACCCTACCACGGCTCAAAGGAGTCGTGCAAACAGGTTTTAGTTGGGTACAGTCCCGAGCCACATGGAGGCAGTGAGCGGATCTTTAGGGGTTCGTCTCTCCCGGTATTGGGGGTGAGGTCGCACTGTGTCTAGGAGAGCCATTACACGAAGTCCTTGGCCAAGGCAGGAGATTTACTGGTAGGTATTCCAGTAGTATCTCAGGGTGTTCTGGGCTACACTCCGACACGACTTGTACCGCTTTTGGGGGTCTGACTTTTACCAACCCCCTAGGCCCGACATGCGATGCTCATAGACGAACGGACCGGACTGTACGGATATTGTCACTGACAGGCTCAGTAGGGTGTCAGGATGAGTTCGCTCATCGACGTCCCTTTTGGTCAATAGCTGGTGGCCCGTTACGTATTGGCTTATACCTCTGACGTGCTAGTGGTTAAATCCACAGCCATAGTATTGACGAGTCTTTAGAGTCCACCACACATTCAGTTACTCAGCTTTCGGGCGAAACGCTGTAGAGGCCGTATGGAGATATGGCAGGGTCCGATCAGATACGTGCGGTATTGCACGGATCAGGATCGGACGGTTTGTACTAGAAGCCGTATAGATATATGGCAGGGTTCGATCGGATACGTGCGGTATTGCACGGATCGGGATCGAACGGATTTTACTAGCCGACTTTGTTTTAAGCCGGATCCTAGTTTAGTACAGTGTAGATTTTGTCTCTTTGCATTTGTATCCGGACGGAATACAGATGCGGGTGTGTATGCACAGTATCGGGGTTTTCCTGTAATTTATTACGGGACCAGTTTTCTGGAGTTGCCAGTTTGCATTCCGTTCCGGCCGGTTTTCCTTTGTTCTTTCCCAGCCGGACTTTTCCGATGGAGGAGGTTTTTTGCAATTGTGCAAATAACATTTGTGGAGGGGGTTTTCTTGCACTTGTATTCATTATGATAGGCATTTTTGTTTTTCATCCATAATGGTGCTTTAATGAGATTTGAGTGGGTATGGGTTTTAAGTATGGTTGATGTTTCTTTGCTTTATGGATGTGGTCACCTCTTTCTTCTCCTACTCTCACCTCCCTTCATGATATGTATTTTGTTCCCTCCACCATTCTCACTTGGTAATGGCCGGCCACAATATTGAGAGGAGAGTAAAAAAATGAGAGGTCCCAACTTTGTATGAGGGATTAATTCACATCTCCTTTTTCATGCTTGCCAAATTCTCAAAAACCCTCTCCAAAGTTCATGATTCTCTTCATCCTTCATGGCAACCAAAACCCCAAAGAGACATAGACTCTACACATTCTACAGTACATCTTGGGCATGTCGACTTGCCGTCTTCATGCCCGAGTTGCCTCGGTATAGAGGCGGGAGCCCGTAAAAGATACAGGCGATGTGGTGCCCTTCCGGCGAGGAGGCGACGACTGGAGTTTCCGCGGGAGATCGGGACGATGACGAGAAGACCGGAGGACTCGGATCACTCGGTATATCTCTAACCCGTCTTGTTGTTTGCTAGATCTAGTTTAATGGCCCGATCCGGGGTTTAGTGCGCGGTGGTGCCGGTTTGCAAAGTTCGCAAAATTAAAGTTTATCACCGTTTCCGCAATTGGCCGTCGGTTTGACGGCCGGGGCGCCGCCGTGCACTTACAGCTACAAACATCAGTACAAGACCACAACAGAAGCCACTCAGCCCCAGGCTCCAACTTGGCCGCGGAACCGCGGCCAGAGCCGGCTTAGGCCGCGGTTCCGCGGCGGCTTGATGACATCATCACCTGAATTTTGTACCACAATGCTTCTTACAGGGCCCACTGCTCAGAAATGTATCTCAGTTTCCAGAAGACTCCAGGGGTTTCTGCCAGATCAGCAAACAAGGGTTTCCAAGCTTAATTAATCCTAGCTTAAATCCTAAGCTAGCTCCTAACAAACTATCTTCTAGAAGACTCAACAAACTTTTGGAGGGAACTACCATTTCAAACCTAAACCTAGGGTTTGGGAAGTCTATAAATAGAAGCCTAGACCTAGGGTGAGGAGGATCATCATAGTGAGGAGATAGATAGAATCAACCCATTTGATAGTTTTTTTAGCTAATCTCCTTCTTCATCTCCTTCCTCCTCAAGTCTAGTGAGAGGGCTTGTGGGAAACCCTAACCCTAATTCCAATTAAAGATCAAGATCCCGAGTACCCATTAAGCAAGAAGCCTTACAATCTTTAGGAGCGGAGCCGATCTTCAACGGAGCAAGCGATCCGAGCCGATCCACGACTCACGAAGCCGAGCGACGCCCGATCAACGATTTAGATTCTTCCTCTTGTAGTTCTTGAAGCGAATGTAATCAAAATTGTTGAGATAAATAAAGGTGATATTCTTTTATCTTGTTTTCTTTAAATTCTGCATCATGATATCTTTACAATTTGTGAATCTTTTCTGTGTAGTGATGTGTGAATAAAACTCCGCTCGTCAAGGAGTCGAGACGGTCTATAGAATGATGATGTAACATAGCTTTAATCGATTCTTGAGTTCTACGAGTTTTGTAAACCCTAGCAAGTCCAAGAAACGACGACCCATTTCGTTTCGATACTTTCTTGATTAGCATCGATCGAAATTGGGGAGTTACGATCGTTTCTTGAATTTGGTAGAGGCTAGAAAAGGAATGATATCGACGAAAGAACAAGGGTTAAAAGATGAACCCTAGTTTCATCAAGAAAGCCCTAACTCTCGTCGATGATCATCGATCTAGTATCAATCCTTCGAAGGACAAGAACACGACATCTTTAGATTACATCACGTCTATTGATCCTATCGATTCCTACGAGCCTCTTTTAGATTCTTGATTGTTGATTGGAAATATCATCGATACACCGATTCTTGATTGTTTATCTTTTTTCTTGATTCTTGAATAGAATAGTGACACTTGAAAATCAATACTCTTGAATCATGTTTTCGTTTATCTTAGCTTAACTTTTTAATTCAAGCATATCAATACAACGAATCGTGCAATCCCTGTGGACGATCCGCACTCATTCATGAACTACAATTGACACCGTAGTTTGATTGCGGTCAAAATATTTTTTTTGGTTGTGAAGTTCTTTACAAATTTTCTACATACTACACAACAGGAAAATTCTTAACAATCAAAATGGCGCCGTTGCCGGGGATCGCGCGCTAATTCGTTTCATTTTATAGTTTGAATTGAAAGAATTATTCCATTGTTGTTTTTGAGATCAAAATTCGTGCAAACCCTAAACGATTTGCTATTGTTCATTGCAAGGAAATCTGGAGCTGTTTGGAAATTGAAGAAAATTTTTGGAATATACCAGAGAACAGAGGGAAGCAACAGGTGCTTCCTAGTGAATTTTGGTGCAGAGATCACACCAGAGGACCGCGTTTCCGCGGCTATTGCCTACCATTTGCGGCGGAACCGCCGCGCATTTGGGGTTTCTCTGAAAATTTTTTAGTGCAGGTGACTTCTTGCTCTCTCCCCTCTCCTCTTTTTAGCTCCAACTAACACTTTGCTGCAGGATTCTTTGCAAATAATCGCAGCGCCACAAAAGCAAAATTAAATTTGTGCGTGATTTTGATTTCTTGGTTGTTTGCATTCTAATACGGAATTTAAGGGGCACGGCCAAATCCAAATTAGGTGGGGATTTCATTACCCTTCCTAGGCCCCGAAAATCGAAAAAACTTGCATCCGCATTACCCTCATTAACTAAAAGAAATCTAGAGAAGACTCTAAGGACTGTCGCGCTCAATTAGGACAAGAGAAGGCCGTGGGTAATTCATTGCTTATCCGCGTTTTCTTGTGGTGCCTAAGGCGAGTGTGTCTAAGGCTAGTGGTTTTTAATTAGGCCCACTACTTACGTAGTGGAGTACCTTCCCACTTACCTAGCACTTATCCGGCCACAGGGGGACAAAGAGGCAGTGGAGAATTCTATCATGCGACTTGTCTTTTGGCAGTTAGGAGCGGTCTAGAGCCGGACCTAGGTGACCACTAGATTCTAGGGATTGTGTGCTGCATTTGTTTTGTCGCATCATTTTTTCAAAAATCCGTCCCTTTTTCAAAAGCAAACACCGCATTCATTTACCCCTAATTATAAGTCAACGCTGCCACTTGTACTAACCCTTTTTAGTGCAAGATAGGCTGGACACGGGATTCTAGTGCCCGTTTAGTCCGCGTACCCCTTATCGACTCCGAAGTCGATATTTCTCCATTTACCTTTTCTTTACCTACTACCACACCCACACCGATGGATCCGAATCCATCGAACTTCTTTAACCCTAATCTGCCGCCGTCCGTTGGTGCGCAGAACCCACCCCACATCTCTCTCCAGGAAAGATGCTATCCACATAGAGGTCACCTTTCGACCTGCTTATCCACACCACCAGCCAATGGGGATAACTTTGAGATTAAGCCCCAGTATATCAATCTTTTACCCAAATTCCATGGACTCGAGACTGAGGACGCTTACGTTTTCATTACCAAATTTGAAAACGTATGCGCAATGATGGGTACGTCACAACTTTCAGTGGATGCGATGCGTCTACGACTTCTTCCATTTACCTTGTGCGATATAGCCGAGAAGTGGCTATACAACACTACCGCACATTCTATTACAAATTGGGAAGAATTCGTCGCTGCATTCCTTAAGAAATTCTACCCACACCAAAAGACAGCTCGAATCCGTAGCGAACTGAACCAATTTGCCCAGCTCCCTGCTGAACCATTTTCAAAATGCTTTGAACGTTTCAAGGATCTATTGGTTCAATGTCCTCATCACGGCATCCCGAGATGGGAGCTTTGCCGAATCATTTATGAGGGCAGTAACCCTAACACTAAACAGAGCCTTGAAAATACGTGTCAAGGTACATTTATGACTAAGGATGATGGGGAAGCTTGGCGATATTTAGAAGATTTCGCTGAAAAGTCACTACAGTGGGAGAGTGGAACCCAACCATTGAATAGGGGTGGCGTACACCAAATAGATGTGTCCATAGGTGTTCGAGCTGAAATGGCAGCAATGCAAAAGAAGCTCGACGCTATGGAACACAAATTTGCAGCAGCCTCCCTAAACCCAGTGTCACTCCCCAAAACTGTTTGTGGGTGCTGTTCTGATCCGTCACATTTAACGGAAGAATGTCCATTAAACTCTGCGTTTCAAGGTCACGAGCATTCTAATGCCGCATTTCAACGACCTAGAAACGATCCATATTCTTCCACGTACAATCAGGGTTGGAGGAATCACCCGAATTTTGCTTGGAACCAAAACCAATCTCAAAACACGGTTCCAAACACGAATAATTTTCAAAGGGTTCTTCCTCCACCACAACAGCAACCCCTTCAACTCACTCAGCACCCCTATCAGTCACAAAATTTCCAAAACCAGGGCAACACTCCTGCACAGTCTAATCCTATGCAGTCCTGTTCTGACGAGTTCTCTCAATTCACTCAAACCATGAAATCACTTTTATCAAATTTCATAGAGGTTTCGGCTGAGGTTAGATCTTCCGTCGGTGAGATAAAGAAAAACTCAGCGTCCCAAGCTGAGAGTATCAGAACGATGGAAGCTGAAATCGCACGACTTAAAGCTGAAATGAGTGCGAGAGAAAAAGGGAAACTTCCCTCTCAACCCCTACAGAATCCTGAGCATTACAATGTAAATGCAGTCACAACGTTGAGATCGGGAAGAGTGCTGAATAATAATGTCGGGGAAGATATTGATAATACTGAAAATCATATCAACACCCCGGCTGAGACCTTTCCACACACACACACTTCTCCTTCTGATCCTTCTTCTTCTACCAAACCACCTTCTCACGAGCCTATTCTCCAGTTCCCTTTAGGCTCGACACCTTCACCCAACCCTTATAGTTTTCCACAGACGGTCCCCACACCTCCTTTGGGATCTCGTCTACCCCCCTTTCCTTCTCCTATGATGGACCCAGCGCTTATTGCAAAAGCACCTTACCCGAATCGGCTAAGGGCTAACAGAACGAGTCCTCATATGGAGAAAATTATAGAAATGTTCAAACAGGTTAACATCAATATCCCTCTCCTAGATGCTATTCAGCAAGTCCCCGCTTATGCGAAAATTCTTAAGGACTTGTGCACTAGGAAGAGGAAGACTCAAGTGCCAAAGAAGGTCTTTATGTCTAATAATATCAGCACTGCTTTTATTCCCCAGCTTCCAAAGAAAAGAAAGGACCCAGGATGTCGTACAATATCAATTTCGATTGGGGGTAAAAACATAAATCGTGCTCTTTTAGACCTTGGCGCAAGTGTTAACCTGCTCCCTTATTCTGTCTATGAGCAATTAGGGATTAGAGAGCTGAAACCTGCTCACTGCACTCTCCAGATGGCAGACCGATCTATCACCAAACCAAAGGGTGAACTAGAGGATGTGTTGATAAAGGTCGGGGAATTTGTTTTCCCTGTAGACTTCATTGTGCTCGACACACATCCTGTAGCAAACCCCCGGGGCCAAATTCCGGTGATTCTGGGTCGTCCTTTCCTTGCTACTTCCAACGCAGTTATAAACTGTAGAAACGGTTCAATGAACTTATCATTTGGAAATATGACCATTGAACTAAACATCTATAAAGTTGGAAGTCAGCCATCAGAACCCTCTGCTCATATTTTAGATGTGTGCTCTGTCCATGAGATCGCTCCCGATAGTTGTGGAGCTGAGGATCTTTGCTTTACTGATCTCGATGACATTACCACATCTATGCTTGATCTTACACATGATCTTAGTGAGGACACTTTCTGTAAGTCCATGCTATCTCTCCCGGTACTTTCGGGAATGCGGAATTTGGTAAAAAACGATTTTTATGGAGGTGGTAACATGGACCTAAAACCCGGATCTTGGTTAAACATCTATCTAACAACCTAACTACGAGTTTCTAGCTACTCGGTTAGGGGGTTATACCTTGCTTGTCTTGAACTCCTTCGTCTTCAAACTCCGATGGTGGTCCGGATTGGCTTCTTCCCGTCGTCTCCGTACGCCGAAGATAGATCCACCTGAAAGCTCCAACCTTTGGCTCCTTCTTCGTTCTTTGAAGAAACTAGTTCACTCGGTTTGCTAAACCTTGTGAACTAGAGTGAGTAGAGAAGAGTTTGTATGGGATTTTATCCATGGTTCTTGATTCTCAACTCATGAGACAAGAGAACCATAGATTAAAGAGAGAGAAAAGGAGCAAGAGGGTGAGAGCAAAACAAGAGAGCTCAAGAACAAGAGAGAGAATGAGCAAGAAAGAATGAGCAAGTCTTTTGTCTCTCACCCTCTCATAATCCAAAGTCATGATAACTCATCATACCAAAAAAAAGTCTTATGTGATGGTTGAAGCAACCATAACCATATCATTTCATGCACTCATTTTACACAAATGAGCAAGTAAGTAAAAGTCTTTGCCATGAAATGATGGCTATGGTTATCATGATGGTCAACTAGTCAAGCCTAGTCAACCGGTCAACAAAGTCAACAAGTCAACAAAAGTCAACAAAGTCAACAAAAGCCAACAACCATGTCACCATAATACTTAATTAATATAATAGTTAATCACATATCATATTCTCATTAGGGTTGAGCAAAAAGTCAAATAGTCAACGGTCAACTGTCAACAACCCTAATGAGAATCCGCTGCCTCTGCCTCCCTGTCAACTGTTCATACACACCCGCATCCGCGTTCCGAGGAACACGAATGCACACTGGATAAATCCAATCCCAAAAGGTACACTAGGATCTGGCTTAAACCAAAGCCCGCTAGTGTAAACTGTCCGGACACTGTACGTGCACAAGTGCACGGATGTGACCGAACCCTGTCGCAAAACCATGCGACCTGTCGCAATACCATGCGACCTCTACTCATTTGCCTAAAGGCGAAAAGCTTTCTGTATGGGACTCTAAAGACTCGACACTACGCTGGCAGTGGGTTTAACCACAGACCGCAAGCGACACTAGCTGTGCGTAACGGTCCCCAGGTAGTGCCGACAAGAAGACCGACGAGGCGAAACCCATCTGAACTCCTACTGAGCCTGAATGTGACATTCTCCGTACAGTCCGGTCTGTTCGTCTGATACATCGCATGGCGGGCCTAGGGGGCGGTAAACGTCAGTCCCCCAATAGCGGTACAAGTCGTGCCGGAGCGAAGCCCAAAACACCCTGAGATAACACTGGAAGCCTACCAGTATATCTCGTTTGCCCTGGCCAGGGACTACTCGTGTAATGGCTCTCCTAGACACAGCGCGATGTCAACCCCCAATACCGGGAGAGACGAATCCTGTCTAACCGTCACTGCCTCCAAGTGCTTCGGGACTACACCCAACTACTACCTGTTTGCACGACTCCTTTGAGCCGTGGTAGGGTAGTAATCAAAGTGCAATGGGAACACACTCGAGGCGAAGTGACAGTGTCAAGTCAGCGGACTAAGCTGTACTCATGTCACCTGGGAACTGATAACTGACGATAGGCATAATACCAACTAATTAGTTCCCGACGAGTCCTGTCCAGTGTACCCGTAACCTAACGAGCACCCGCATACTATCTCAAGTACGACGTACTGACGGCTGTGGGACAGACCGTCTCCCACACTGGGATGAGAAGCGCATGCGCTGGTCTACTCCGGAGTATCGATGCCCTGTCTCGATAGTCCTGCGACCAGGGACCTGCATAAGGATGTGCTTATAGATTACCCAGCCCCACTAGTGTGACGGCCATCACATTGCTGGTAATCAAGCAAAGATCCTAAGGGCTCCACTAATGTGTATAGGCGATATTCAAAGATAAACACATGTACACATTGAAGTAGAAACAAACCAAGTAGCATACTACTATTTTGAGCAAGATTGTATATACAAGGTGAATATCCCAAGCTTCCTTTAAGTAATATACAAACTAGTATGATACAGTAATGGCCTCTAGGGCATATACACTAACAATCTCCCACTTGCACTAAGGCCATGTACTGGCGTATCGAAGACCTATCATCTCGATCAGCCGCTCGAACTGAGTCTGGGGTAGGGCCTTGGTGAATGGATCTGCAGTGTTATCTTCTGAAGCGACTCTCCGAACTTCGATCTCCTGGCGATCCACGATCTCCCTGATCAGGTGATACCGCCTCAAGATGTGCCTGGATCTCTGATGGGACCTGGGTTCCTTCGCTAAAGCTATAGCCCCGTTGTTGTCACAATACAGAGGTATTGGATCAACAATGGACGGAACCACCTGAAGTTCTTTCAAGAACTTCCTCATCCAGACAGCTTCTTTTGCGGCATCAGATGCAGCGATGTATTCCGCTTCCATCGTCGAGTCTGCAACGGTTTCTTGTTTGGAACTCTTCCAACACACCGCCCCTCTATTGAGGGTAAAGACAAAACCCGACATGGACTTGGAATCATCCTTGTCACTCTGGAAGCTGGAGTCAGCAAAGGCCTCGATCTGGAGGTCTTTTCCGCCATACACCAAGAACATCTCCTTAGTCCTTCTCAGGTACTTAAGAATGTTCTTTACCGCTATCCAGTGTTTCTCCCCAGGGTTTGACTGATACCGGCTTACCACACTCGGTGCATAAGCTACATCCGGTCTGGTACACAACATCGCATACATTATAGAGCCTACCGCAGAAGCGTAGGGTATAATAGACATGCGATCCCTCTCCAAATCAGTCTTGGGAGACATCTCTTTAGAGAGGGTGATCCCGTGACAAGCCGGTAGGTTACCGCGCTTGGAATCTTCCATACTGAATCTTTTCAGTACGGTGTCGATGTACCTGGACTGAGAAAGTCCTAATATCCTCTTGGATCTATCACGATGGATCCGGATCCCCAGGATGTATGAGGCATCACCCAGGTCTTTCATGGAGAACCTGTGTGACAAGAACCCCTTGACAGATTGTAGCATAGGAATGTCATTTCCTATTAAGAGAATGTCATCTACGTATAAAACGAGGAATACTACAGTTCTCGCTACAAATCTACTATAGATACATGGTTCATCTGGATTTTTGATGAAGCCAAATTCTTTGACCGTCTCATCAAAGCAGATGTTCCAACTCCGCGATGCCTGCTTTAGTCTATAGATGGACTTAAGCAACTTGCACACCTTTCCGCTGCTCCCACTCTGAATGAAACCCTCTGGCTGGTCCATATAGACACACTCCTCTAAATTTCCATTTAGAAAAGCGGTCTTTACGTCTATTTGCCAGATCTCATAATCGTGGAAGGCAGCAATGGCAAGAAGGATCCAAATGGATTTCAGCATGGCTACTGGAGAAAGGGTTTCATCATAGTCCAAGCCAGGTCTTTGAAGAAAACCCTTTGCTACCAGCCTAGCTTTATAGGTCTCAACCTGTCCATCTACACCAATCTTCCTTTTGAAGATCCACTTGCATCCTACGGGTTTTACCCCGTCTGGAGCAATGTCCAATGTCCATACCTTGTTGGTGTACATGGACTCCATTTCGGTCCGCATTGCATCCAGCCATTTCACTGAGTCAACGCTCTGAACGGCCTGCTGGAAGCTAGTAGGCTCATCATAATCTATGATGCAATCCTCTCTATCCCCGTCTATGAGAAAACCGTAGTATCTCTCGGGCGGATGAGTCTGCCTACTACTCCTGCGGAGCGGCGTAGGAATGTCCTGTTCTGTTGAACTCTCTAGTTCCACTAAGCTTTCAGCAATAGTCTGTGGTTCTGGAATTTCATCCAGTTCCACTGCGCTCCCACTAATTTCCTTTTCTAAAAACTGGTGTTCCAGAAAGTGGGCATGACGAGAAATAAGGACTTTTTGTTCCTCTTCGCAGTAGAAGAAATATCCCTTGGAATTCTTTGGATATCCCACAAACTTACACAGTACTGAGCGTGCCTCGAGCTTGTCCGCATGCTGCTTTTTGACAAAAGCTGGACTTCCCCATGTCTTAATGTGATTAAGGTGGGGTCTCTTCCCACACCACATCTCATATGGTGTGGTAGGCACTGTCTTAGTAGGAACTCGGTTCAAAAGGTATGCAGCTGATTCTAGCGCATACCCCCAGAATGATCGCGGTAACTCAGCGTTACTCATCATGGACCGTACCATATCCAATAGGGTTCGGTTCCGTCTCTCCGATACACCGTTATGGTACGGGGTGTATGGAGGAGTAAGCTGAGAGAGAATTCCGTTCTCTTTTAAACAGTCCAGGAACTCGGCACTTAAGTATTCTCCACCTCGATCCGACCTTAGAATCTTAATACTTTTGCCGGTTTGTTTTTCTACTTCATTCTTATACTCCTGGAATTTTCCAAAGGCTTCGGACTTATGTTTCATTAAGAAGACATAACCGTACCTTGAGAAGTCATCCGTAAAAGTAATGAAGTAAGAATAGCCGCTTCGCGCATGTGTAGACATTGGACCGCACACGTCACTGTGTACGAGTCCCAAGAGCTCGCTCGCTCTTACTCCATGTCCAGTAAACGGAGTCTTTGTCATCTTTCCTTTGAGACAGGATTGACAAGTGGCATACGATTGATATTCGAACGCATTCAAATATCCTTCTGTATGTAACTTAGTCAACCTTCTCTCATTGATGTGACCCAGTCTACAATGCCACAAGAAAGTCTGATTTATTTCTGGAGACTTTCTTTTGTGTGTATTCTGGACATTGAAAATCTGTGGTTGGTTCAATACGTATATACCATTACTCAATGTACCAGACCCAATCAGAACTTGATTAAGGTGAATGTTTACAACATTACTTACAAACGCAAATTCATAACCTTCTTTAGAAACTAAAGATACAGAAATGATATTATAAGTTGCGTTGGGTACAAAAAAGAAATTACGCAAAACCAAAACATGTCCATCTGACATTCCCAGGTGATAGTCCCCCACGGCTTTAGCATCTATGCTAGCTCCGTTCGCAACTCTGAGGGTCATGTCACCTGCCTTCAAAACCCTACGGTTTCTCAACGCCTGTAAAGAATTACAGATATGAGATCCTGATTCAGTATCCAATACCCAGGAAGTAGAGTTTATTGAAAGACAGTTTTCAATAACATACACACCTGAAGCTGAAGCTACAACCTGCTTCAATTCCTGTGTTCTGGCCTTCCAGGCCCTGCAATCATTCTTCCAATGTCCTTTCTTATGACAATAGAAGCATTCTTCCTTATCCACAAGCTTCCCCGCTTTCTTTGTTGCTTTAGCTTTTCCCTTCGTATCCACTTTACTAACACCGCCCCTTGGCTTGGCGGGGGCTTTCTTCTTTTTTCCCTTGGCTTTCGCCTTGGACTTAGAAGAAGATGATCCTCCTACAAACAAAGTGGATGTTTCCCTACTTTTCTGTAGGGTGCCCTCTGCGCTCCTCAGCGTGTTGAGGAGCTCTGAAAGTTCAACCTCTTTTTCTTGCAAGTTGAAGTTCAGTATGAACTGGGCGTAAGTGGAAGGAAGGGACTGGAGAACTATGTCCGTATAGAGTTCACTCTCCAATGTGGTCCCTAGGTCCGCGAGCTCCTCAATGTAGCCGATCATCTTTAGCACGTGCTCGGCTACTGATGATCCGACGGCCATCTTTGCTGAAAATAAATTTTTCGACGCTTCGTATCTTGCGATACGAGATTGCTCTCCATACAGTTCTTTTGTATGGAGAAATATGGATTCAAGGTCCATATTCTCGTGCCTCCTCTGATGTTCATTGTCCATCGAGGCAAGTACGAGGCACTTGGCCTTCGCGCTATCAATCTCCCAAGTCTTGCGGATTTCCTTATCCGCGACGCTGGAAGTGGGACCAGGGGCAGGGGGAGCTTTGGTGGTAAGAAGATACCCCAGCTTGTCGTAAGTGATTTCCATTTTGACATTCCTGAGCCAATCTTTGTAGTTTGGCCCTGTCAGTATGTTTTTATCTAGAAGTAACTTAAGTCCAGTCATGTCGATTGGTCGCTGCAATTAGGAGAGAGAAGAAGAAACACTCGCATGATGCTCTTGCAAGTTTAGAGTGGTTTTTAGTTTGTCTAAACAGGATGGCTCCCACTGTTTCTCGAATCCCTCCTCAAACCATAAAGGAAGAATTAGCCGGGATCAATCTCACCGCACAATACTTGCTTAACCGTTCAGCCAGGCCGGTGTCGGTACTTCGAGGGAGGTTTTCCAACGCTTTCGCGAAGTTCCTTAATTAAAGAACCTCTTTTCTCTGGGGGCGTAGCCCCGCTAACACCTTTCTAGGCACCTACTAGGTTTATAGCATTGATCGTTTAGTGAGAAATTTCCCAAGGAGTAGCATATACTCACAGTAGGATCGGGATCCAAATATCATCGCGTGACGAAACTAAAGGAATCCTACCGGAATCATCACACTCCAAATGGTATGCAAATCTAGCAAGTCTCAGTACTTATGAAACTTCCGATGTGGATTTTTTCCCCATGCTCTTATGACCTTGACTTTGGCCAAAATATCATAAGTCACATGTCAAGTTCTACCCGTCATTATCCAGGTTAATTTGGATCCATCCGTACCTACCCTTGACTTTGGCCAAAATGGCAGTACGACTGTCCCAAACCAACGCATCTATCTATGCTACACATGAACACCCAATAGCTACCAATCACTGTGCCTTGACTTTGGCCAACATACACAGCTTGAATACTATTGACTATTCATATGAAACGACGGAGGGCTACGGATGGTTTTGGCAAAACCGTGAACGTAGTGAACTTGATTTGGTCGATGGAACGAGATAGCTTTTAAAAGGAGTGGCTCAAGCTCCGCATTTAAAAGTTGGTTTTGAAAAGAACCGAGTGGTTTTTCGAAAGTGTTCCAACGACTTTAACTTGGTTTATTATCTTGCATTAGTTCCTTTAATGCGTGATATACTTGCATTAGTTCTTTTAATGCGTCCCATCGTTTAATCCTACCATTGCAGAAAACAACCAAAATATGACGTACGCTTATGCCATTCGCATTCGCCACGGGGCCCCGTCATTACCCGTTAGGTTACTTAACTAACGACAGAGCGGGGGCTGGGCTAGCGCGTCTGTAAAACATAAGCAACGCCTAAATAATATCATATATAGATATACTGCAATGATAAACATTTCAGATCACAGATGAATACCTTGGATATACTAGGAATCTGTAATTCGCACGAGCCTGTAACGAAAAACAGATTACACGGTCGCGGTGAATAGCCAATACCCCACCCAAGACCCCTACGGGTGCGGCAAACTGCCCGCCAAGTACCCGAAGCGTAGCAACCTCCCTCATCTCCATGATTAGGCCACTCGACACTTCGGCATACCCGGTAGTTTGTGCACCCCCTCCATGGGTCTATCCTAGGAGCAAAAACAGTAAAAAGAAATTATACAATGACGGCTACAACCCCGACCCGGTTGTGCGGCCATACAAATAATTATTACATCAATTTACAAATTTACATGAATTGAAAGAAAAGAAAACTCTCGTCTCACAACCCCCGGCTATTCACCCGCGACAATCCAACATATTCATATACACATTCCAGCAACATTACAGATCACAGATTTGTATAACCCCCACTAATCGACATATAGCGATTAGTAGACGTTCAATACAAATATCACATTACAGAAAAACCCGTTAGCTTAAGACTTTTAGAAGTTCGATCAACAATACGGATTTTCGGGACCCCAAAATAAAATTTTCGTTCTGGAAAATCTGGGCAGAAAATATATATTCCAAAAATCCCAAAATACCCCTGCAAGTACACTGTAGCAAAGAAACACCAGAGAGGGGCCAAGGAGGCCGCGGAACCGCAGCAATAGCAAGCTATTGCCGCGTTTCCGCGGTCGTTTAGGGGGATCTCTTGGTGATTTTTCTACAGTGGCTTTTAAAAACCCTGAGCCGATTTTAGGTGTGAAAATAATCAACTTTTGAACAGTATAAAAATCGACAGAAACTCGAATTTTTGGGGTTCGTTTTCGGGACTTTTCCTTTGATCGATCTTCTAGTTACTTGCTAACATGTTAGATAGAGTTTAACTAGGCTCTGATACCACTGTAAGTCCATGCTATCTCTCCCGGTACTTTCGGGAATGCGGAATTTGGTAAAAAACGATTTTTATGGAGGTGGTAACATGGACCTAAAACCCGGATCTTGGTTAAACATCTATCTAACAACCTAACTACGAGTTTCTAGCTACTCGGTTAGGGGGTTATACCTTGCTTGTCTTGAACTCCTTCGTCTTCAAACTCCGATGGTGGTCTGGATTGGCTTCTTCCCGTCGTCTCCGTACGCCGAAGATAGATCCACCTGAAAGCTCCAACCTTTGGCTCCTTCTTCGTTCTTTGAAGAAACTAGTTCACTCGGTTTGCTAAACCTTGTGAACTAGAGTGAGTAGAGAAGAGTTTGTATGGGATTTTATCCATGGTTCTTGATTCTCAACTCATGAGACAAGAGAACCATAGATTAAAGAGAGGGAAAAGGAGCAAGAGGGTGAGAGCAAAACAAGAGAGCTCAAGAACAAGAGAGAGAATGAGCAAGAAAGAATGAGCAAGTCTTTTGTCTCTCACCCTCTCATAATCCAAAGTCATGATAACTCATCATACCAAAAAAAAGTCTTATGTGATGGTTGAAGCAACCATAACCATATCATTTCATGCACTCATTTTACACAAATGAGCAAGTAAGTAAAAGTCTTTGCCATGAAATGATGGCTATGGTTATCATGATGGTCAACTAGTCAAGCCTAGTCAACCGGTCAACAAAGTCAACAAGTCAACAAAAGTCAACAAGTCAACAAAGTCAACAAAAGCCAACAACCATGTCACCAAAATACTTAATTAATATAATAGTTAATCACATATCATATTCTCATTAGGGTTGAGCAAAAAGTCAAATAGTCAACGGTCAACTGTCAACAACCCTAATGAGAATCCGCTGCCTCTGCCTCCCTGTAACTGTGCATACACACCCGCATCCGCGTTCCGAGGAACACGAATGCACACTGGATAAATCCAATCCCAAAAGGTACACTAGGATCTGGCTTAAACCAAAGCCCGCTAGTGTAAACTGTCCGGACACTGTACGTGCACAAGTGCACGGATGTGACCGAACCCTGTCGCAAAACCATGCGACCTGTCGCAATACCATGCGACCTCTACTCTTTTGCCTAAAGGCGAAAAGCTTTCTGTGTGGGACTCTAAAGACTCGACACTACGCTGGCAGTGGGTTTAACCACAGACCGCAAGCGGTACTAGCTGTGCGTAACGGTCCCCAGGTAGTGCCGACAAGAAGACCGACGAGGCGAAACCCATCTGAACTCCTACTGAGCCTGAATGTGACATTCTCCGTACAGTCCAGTCTGTTCGTCTGATACATCGCATGGCGGGCCTAGGGGGTGGTAAACGTCAGTCCCCTAATAGCGGTACAAGTCGTGCCGGAGCGAAGCCCAAAACACCCTGAGATAACACTGGAAGCCTACCAGTATATCTCGTTTGCCCTGGCCAGGGACTACTCGTGTAATGGCTCTCCTAGACACAGCGCGATGTCAACCCCCAATACCGGGAGAGACGAATCCTGTCTAACCGTCACTGCCTCCAAGTGCTTCGGGACTACACCCAACTACTACCTGTTTGCACGACTCCTTTGAGCCGTGGTAGGGTAGTAATCAAAGTGCAGTGGGAACACACTCGAGGCGAAGTGATAGTGTCAAGTCAGCGGACTAAGCTGTACTCATGTCACCTGGGAACTGATAACTGACGATAGGCATAATACCAACTAATCAGTTCCCGACGAGTCCTGTCCAGTGTACCCGTAACCTAACGAGCACCCGCATACTATCTCAAGTACGACGTACTGACGGCTGTGGGACTGACCGTCTCCCACACTGGGATGAGAAGCGCATGCGCTGGTCTACTCCGGAGTATCGATGCCCTGTCTCGATAGTCCTGCAACCAGGGACCTGCATAAGGATGTGCTTATAGATTACCCAGCCCCACTAGTGTGACGACCATCACATTGCTGGTAATCAAGCAAAGATCCTAAGGGCTCCACTAATGTGTATAGGCGATATTCAAAGATAAACACATGTACACATTGAAGTAGAAACAAACCAAGTAGCATACTACTATTTTGAGCAAGATTGTATATACAAGGTGAATATCCCAAGCTTCCATTAAGTAATATACAAACTAGTATGATACAGTAATGGCCTCTATGGCATATACACTAACACTTTCTCTACACTTGAGTCCTGCACTTCTGACTTTTCTCCACCCGAGTCTGTATCTTTCACAGGCTCTGAGCTTCTTTATAGATCCAAAAATCACTCAATGATCCCTCCTTCTATCATTTCTCCGCCTGAGTTAGATCTCAAAATTTTACCTTCTCACCTCAAATATGCATATCTAGGTGAGAATGAGTCTTTACCGGTTATCATATCCGCTTCTCTTGCATCAGAGCAAGAGAATGCCCTTTTATCGGTATTGAGATCTAACAAAAAGGCGTTTGGTTGGAGTATGGCGGACATCAAAGGGATTAGTCCCTTGATAGTTGAACATCATATACATGTGATGGATGATGCCAGACCAACCCGAGAACCACAGAGACGGTTGAATCCCGTCATGAAGGAAGCGGTCATGAAAGAGATCGTCAAATGCTTAGATAATGGTATTATATACCCCATCTCCGATAGCCAGTGGGTGAGTCCTATACATGTCGTTCCTAAGAAATCCGGCATCACAGTTATCATAAATAAGGCGAATGAGTTGATTCAGACACGCGCCCAAACTGGGTGGCGTGTATGCATCGATTATAGAAAACTCAACGCTGCTACGAGGAAAGATCATTTTCCTCTACCATTCATTGATCAGATGCTGGAACGCTTAGCGGGACGACAATATTATTGTTTTATGGACGGATACTCAGGCTACAATCAGGTCCCCATCGCCAAAAAGGATCAAGATAAAACCACTTTTACTTGTCCTTTTGGTACCTTTGCTTACAGTCGCATGCCCTTTGGGTTATGCAATGCTCCCGCTACCTTTCAGCGGTGTATGATGGGGATATTCTCTGATATGGTAGAGAATTTTTTGGAGATCTTTATGGACGATTTCTCGATTTTTGGAGACTCTTTTTCCGATTGCCTTGCGAATCTTGACGCTGTTCTTACTCGTTGCAAAGAGAAGAACTTGACATTAAACTGGGAAAAATGCCATTTTATGGTCCAAGAAGGAATAGTCCTTGGACATGTCATTTCACAGAAAGGCATTGAGGTTGACAGAGCTAAAGTAGATGTCATTCAAAACCTCCCTCATCCCAAAAGCGTCAAAGATATTCGCTCCTTCCTTGGCCATGCGGGCTTTTATAGGAGATTCATTAAGGATTTTAGCAAAATTGCTAGACCTTTAACTCTACTCCTGGCCAAGGATACGACCTTCCATTTTGACTCGGATTGCGAGACAGCTTTCGACTCACTTAAACACTCACTCACTTCAGCCCCCGTTTTATCATCACCAAACTGGGACTACCCCTTTGAGCTGGTGTGTGACGCATCTGATTTTTCAGTAGGTGCAGTCTTAGGACAGCACATCGAAAAGATGCCACACGTGATTTACTATGCAAGTAAGACCCTGAATGATGCGCAAATCAATTATACAACCACCGAAAAGGAACTCTTAGCAGTTGTATTTGCATTAGAAAAATTCAGGCCTTACTTAATTGGCTCACCTATAGTTGTGTATACTGACCATTCCGCTTTAAAACATCTTCTGGCGAAGAAAGATGCAAAAGGTCGACTAATACGTTGGATCCTACTGTTACAAGAATTTGATCTTGTTATCAAAGATAAGAAAGGATGTGAAAACGTAGTAGCTGACCATCTTTCACGCATCATTTCTTCCCCTGTGACCCTGCCGATTAATGACTCGTTCCCTGACGAACAACTCTTGAGCATATCAGCTGAACCATGGTTCAGGGATATTGTGAACTATCATGCCACGGGACTAATACCGAGCGATTGGTCAAAACAGGACAAATATCGTTTTCTTTCCCAAGTAAAACATTTTTACTGGGACGAGCCCTATTTGTTTAAATATTGTCCTGATCAGATCATTCGCCGGTGTGTCCCGAATGAAGAGTTCAAGAGTGTTCTTTCATTTTGTCATGATCAGGCTTGTGGGGGTCACTTTGGTCCTAGAAAGACAGCGGAAAAGGTTTTGCAATGTGGATTTTATTGGCCGACCTTATTCAAGGACGCATTTGAGTATTGCAAAACCTGTACACAATGTCAGTATACGGGTAGAATATCCCAGAGGAATGAAATGCCTCAGCAACCCATCTTGGTTGTTGAAATATTTGATGTTTGGGGCATTGATTTTATGGGTCCTTTTCCCAACTCCTTTGGGAATCTGTACATATTGCTGGCGGTTGATTATGTCTCAAAGTGGGTAGAAGCCATTCCATGTCGCACTAATGACAAGAAAGTTGTCATTAAGTTCTTGAAAGAGAATATCTTTTCGCGATTTGGACACCCACGCGCTATCATTAGCGATAATGGGACACATTTCTGCAACAGATCTTTTGAGACTCTGATGCGAAAATACTCAATCAACCACCGACTTTCTACACCCTATCACCCCCAAACAAGCGGGCAGGCTGAAATCTCAAACAGACAAATCAAACTTATCCTGGAGAAAACTGTTGCTAAAAATAGAAAAGACTGGTCGACCAAATTGACGGATGCTCTTTGGGCATTCAGGACTGCATATAAGACCGACCTAGGAATGTCTCCATATAGGATAGTGTTTGGAAAAGCATGTCATTTACCTGTCGAGATAGAGCATAAAGCATTGTGGGCTATTAAAGAAATAAATTTTGATTTAAACCTTGCTTGCAACTTTCGGAAGCTGCAACTTAACGAGCAAAGCGAACTCCGCGATGAAGCTTATGATAATGCTGTAATCACAAAGAATAGGACTAAGGTTTTTCACGATAAAAACATTTTGAGGAAAACATTTTCACCTGGTCAACAAGTCCTTCTTTATGATTCACGATTACACCTTCACGCGGGTAAGCTCCGATCTCGATGGAAGGGACCTTTTGTTGTGCGGTCTGTATACCCGCACGGGGTGGTAGAAGTTGAAAATGTTAAAAACGGCACTGTTTTCAAAGTAAATGGTCATAGACTAAAGCCGTATTTTTCCACTGACCCCACGGAGGAGCTCTTGTTCTTACAAGAGCCAGTTTATTTGGATTAAAATTCCTCCGTCTCACCTTCATGTCCAGTATATCATTGCATCATTTTTTGAATGAAGGTGAGTGAAAAGAGTAAGTTTGGGGGAAGTTCTTCACTTATATATTTTGCCCCCACTAATAATTCCCCCCAGGCTTACAGTTTTGTAGGTATAGCATTTGGCAACAGTGAGGATACTGTTGAAAACAAGTTTGGGGGAGGTTTGTGCTTATTTTTGCATCATTTGCATATCATCTGCATAAGCACAAAACATTTCTTTAAAAATCTATAAAAAATTGAAAAATTTTCAAAACCCATAAAAATTTAAAAATTTTCAAGTATAAAAATAATTTTAATATTTACACTTTTTGTATATAAATAAGATAATGAAAGTTTAGATAGTGAAAAGTTACATCCATGAGATTAGAAAAATTTAAGAAAACTAAGAAAATTAGAAGTTTTCTTATACGAACTAGTAATAAGTAGTTATGAGCCGTTGTCCCAAGGGTTAGTAAGATGAAAGACGTCACTAATCTGAGGATAAAAATAAGTCTGAAAAATAGTTTCTATTCTGGAAGCCAAACATTTTGAACGTTGCTACCCTGCTATTCGCACTTACACACGTCTTGAAACCTGGGATAGTAGAGGATACCTTGAAATGCTCTTGTCTTAAAGCCAAAAGTATGAAGGAAATAAAAAGAAAAAAAAATGAATAAAAATATAAAGTGGTGAGAAAAATGGACACTGGTTTTGTTATCACCGAGGGCAATAAAAATGTATAGCGAGGGTGCTTCTTCACCTAGTGCCCTAAGGCCAACTGGTCTGGGAGTCACTGCTATGCCTGAGGTGGTGCAAGACGAGAAAAATACACCAAGAAAGCAAGCACAGGAGTAATCGGTCGGTTAGTACCTCAAGAAGTATTAACGGTCGCATGAAAGTGTGTGAGCAATCTCATCTAAATATTCATTAATTAAAAAGTACTGAGGCTGATAGGCAAGAGTATGATAGCTTGAATTGAATTCTCCGGGTGTAGGGATGTCCTTTACACACACGCAGGGTTATATGATCGATGTTTGGAAGAAAGATAGGAATGAAGAATAAGACGATGTTTTATTGAGGGAGGACGTGATTTCCGACATCTTTTCATGACCATTAAGATAGGGCTCATGACAACCGAAAAGCTAGCTTAGTTGGAAACCCTAATTTTCAAAGCTTTTCTTTTACAATTCTTTTCTTTAAATGTAATATTCATGATCTTGCTTTTATTATTGGATTTTGTGGGTGCAATCCGCTGAAAACCCTTAGGAGACAACACTCCTCCTACTAGGGACACCTAGAGGTTTAAAGGCTTGTTGCACGTGCTCAATGCAATCGTGTTGCCTACGAAAGTGTGCTAGTTAGTTTTTCTCTTTCTTTATTTTCTCCTTCTCTTTTTAATAAAACATTCGCTCGAGACGATCGAAATTAAGTTTGGGGGAATTTGATTAGTCGAAAATATTGCATATTTGAGCCGGCAATTTCCTCATCATTTGCATTCATATAGAAGTGTTCGGTATTCGTATTTCACATATTAGCAAATCTGTCACAAAATATCAGATTACATGTATTAGATCTTAAAACCGGCATTTCTAGGGAAATTGACTGCATTGCATGGCATCGCAATATTTCTATATGTCGCAACCCATGTTTCGAAGTCTGTGCAGGAAAATGAGAAGCTCGCTCAAATTTACACCGCTCAAATAAACGCCAACTCACTAACTTCAAATCTGGTATCAACCCAAAGGATCAATCACAAATCAACATATCAAAGAAAGCTACAAACATCAGTACAAGACCACAACAGAAGCCACTCAGCCCCAGGCTCCAACTTGGCCGCGGAACCGCGGCCAGAGCCGGCTTAGGCCGCGGTTCCGCGGCGGCTTGATGACATCATCACCTGAATTTTGTACCACAATGCTTCTTACAGGGCCCACTGCACAGAAATGTATCTCAGTTTCCAGAAGACTCCAGGGGTTTCTGCCAGATCAGCAAACAAGGGTTTCCAAGCTTAATTAATCCTAGCTTAAACCCTAAGCTAGCTCCTAACAAACTATCTTCTAGAAGACTCAACAAACTTTTGGAGGGAACTACCATTTCAAACCTAAACCTAGGGTTTGGGAAGTCTATAAATAGAAGCCTAGACCTAGGGTGAGGAGGATCATCATAGTGTGGAGATAGATAGAATCAACCCATTTGATAGTTTTTTTAGCCAATCTCCTTCTTCATCTCCTTCCTCCTCAAGTCTAGTGAGAGGGCTTGTGGGAAACCCTAACCCTAATTCCAATTAAAGATCAAGATCCCGAGTACCCATTAAGCAAGAAGCCTTACAACCTTTAGGAGCGGAGCCGATCTTCAACGGAGCAAGCGATCCGAGCCGATCCACGACTCACGAAGCCGAGCGACGCCTGATCAACGATTTAGATTCTTCCTCTTGTAGTTCTTGAAGCGAATGTAATCAAAATTGTTGAGATAAATAAAGGTGATATTCTTTTATCTTGTTTTCTTTAAATTCTGCATCATGATATCTTTACAATTTGTGAATCTTTTCTGTGTGGTGATGTGTGAATAAAACTCCGCTCGTCAAGGAGTCGAGACGGTCTATAGAATGATGATGTAACATAGCTTTAATCGATTCTTGAGTCCTACGAGTTTTGTAAACCCTAGCAAGTTCAAGAAACGACGACCCATTTCGTTTCGATGCTTTCTTGATTAACATCGATCGAAATTGGGGAGTTACGATCGTTTCTTGAATTTGGTAGAGGCTAGAAAAGGAATGATATCGACGAAAGAACAAGGGTTAAAAGATGAACCCTAGTTTCATCAAGAAAGCCCTAACTCTCGTCGATGATCATCGATCTAGTATCAATCCTTCGAAGGACAAGAACACGACATCTTTAGATTACATCACGTCTATTGATCCTATCGATTCCTACGAGCCTCTTTTAGATTCTTGATTGTTGATTGGAAATATCATCGATACACCGATTCTTGATTGTTTATCTTTTTTCTTGATTCTTGAATAAAATAGTGACACTTGAAAATCAATACTCTTGAATCATGTTTTCGTTTATCTTAGCTTAACTTTTTAATTCAAGCATATCAATACAACGAATCGTGCAATCCCTGTGGACGATCCGCACTCATTCATGAACTACAATTGACACCGTAGTTTGATTGCGGTCAAAATATTTTTTTTGGTTGTGAAGTTCTTTACAAATTTTCTACATACTACATAACAGGAAAATTCTTAACAATCAATCGTCCTCAAATCCCGTCATCACATATTAGCCGTATTATATTATTTCTAACTATCCTTAGTTTCTAATATGGTTCCACTAACTATCATTTAATTCTAACCCTAGTTTCCAAATCTAGATTTCCATAACCATATTCTATAAATCAGTTTCCATCAAAACCTTGCGGGGGTGCTATACGCTATCCACCCGACTTCCCCGGTAGATATAGATCTACTCACCTTTGCTTGCCGATGCCGATGTCGCCACGCGCTTGCTTGTCGTCTTTAAGTCTTCACGAGCATACCTACATATAATAAATAATCGCAATCGTTATTAACATCAAGTCCAGAAACCAAAACGGCACACGGATTGCCTATGGGTCAAAACCTATATCTCTCGCGTGCAAAATGACTAAACAACCCTTGTTGTTGATGTAAAAACATGCAACAACCCAATACGAATCCAAATATCAAGAATTATCATTTCAAAATACGAAAACCATAGCAAAAATCATACTAAAATGTTCCCAGATTTTGACTCAAGTCAAATAAAACAAAGCAAACAAGTCTAGGATGATGTATATTATGTATTTGAGCTACTGGACCAACCCCGACACCCCAGCCAACCAAGTGGCCGGCCACATCCCCATAAAATCCGGCCTCCTCGGCCCTCTGGCTCCAATGGCCTTCGTCTTGTTAAGGTAGTCTCCTAGTACCCTAATTTGGTCCCTGGAGTTGTTTGCTAAGCTCAAAAATTCCCCGGGTTGCTCCAGATTTCCCTGCATACCCTAATTTCTCACAAAACCGACATGGATCAAATCCTAAATCCGTATTTGGTTTCCCATTCAATTCCAGCTCTTAAGCAGCCCCTCAATAGCCACTCAAATATCACCAATCCATAATTTCACTCAAACCCTCACTAGGATTATCTAATTTCCACAAATCACCACTAAACGAGTTCTAAGCTAAACTAAAAGCTAGGAATTCAAACTAAACTAACATGGAAAGAGATATACCTCATGGATGTCTCTCATGCAAACCCTAGAAGTCCCAAAGTTGCCAAAATCCTATTTTTCTTGGTTCAAAGTGATGAGCATGAAGAGGGGATCATTTTTTATGAAAGGGTTTTATGGTTTAGATGGAGTTTTGGAGATTGATTTAGGGTTTGAAGGTGGAGAGAGATGAGGGTGAGGAAGATGAAGAAGGAGATGTAAGAAAAGATGCGGAAAAGGTATGAGGCAGCCCCCCCTCTCTCAATTATTCTCACTCTCTCTCTCTCTCCAAGTCATCATTATGTCTCCTTTCTCTCTCCTCACTCATCATGACACCTTTTTCTATTCTTTTCTCACCAATAACACAAACACCCTAATAAAAAAAACACAAATGAAATAACATGTAACATGTCATGGTGCACTAACCATGAAAACTGTAGAAACACAGATTTGGCCTAACCGCGATTAGCAGTGCGCTAATCGGGTTTTTATCAAAACTGCATATAATAAATATTAAAAATTCCAAATCCTTTAAATATATTTTTAATTGAATAAATCATTTTAATTTCCAATCATTTCACAAATATTGGTATATATTTATACCCTTTTTTGAAAATCCCAATTTCGCAAATCGGGCAGTTTTCTGGAAAAATATTATTTCAATATTAAATTCCAAAAATAATATTTTATATTTTTCTGAAATTTTACAGTCTTCCCCCCTTAAATAAATTTGGTCCCCGAATTTAAATTTAATCCTCTAAATACCAAAACATTTCAATAATTAACTTAAATCAAAGGGGCTTCGAAATCACGGAAGATGCAGAAACACACAGCGCGTCAAGTGCGCATGAAAACGAGTATAAAACTCAAAATCGAACTCCGTCAAGCGTCACGCAAATCATCGGATTCGCACGCATATCCTCAGAGTTACAATAGAGATACAGATCTCAAAATCCACTACTGAAATCCAATATACACTAGTCAAATACTATAATATGTATATAGTACGCATCCTTGAAAAAAAATCTTCATAAACAGAATGACACACATGCAAAATCCTTTCTAAATCGCCGCGTGATGCGTAACTCACGGCATAAGTGACGGACGCTCAATTTAAAATAATAATGTATTTCCATATATGTTTTCCTAAATACAAATTCCGTCGTTTTCAAAATATCCCAAAAGGTTTTCCTTTATAAACGTTCATATTGCTCACGGACACGTAGGAAATAGCGAGACTATATAGCTCCTTTTGAAAAGCTCTTGGTAATCTTTTAATGCATGCAAAGTACTCAGGTACTGTCCTCAGATCAGTCATGTTTGGCCATTATATAATGTGGTGCCCAAAATGAAGCAAGATCAGCCTCAAAAGGCGTATCCAATAATCGCGTGCGTCTGGTACGCACGGAAATCAAATCCAAATACTGGTGCCACAATATGCACAAAAGCAAACTAAGTGCAACAGGTGTGCATGAAAGCATATGTCCAGTGCAACGGGTGTGCACGACAACAATATATGGTGCATCTATTGTGCACGAAAATCTCAAATCTGGTGCATCAAATGCGCGAAATACAAGTACGGTGCAGCCAATGCACGAAAATCAAATAAATAACTCAAATGCATATAAGAACAACACCGAGTGTACCGGTGTATAAATCAAAAACGTGTGCGACTATGAGCACAAATCCGTATCAATGCACTACAAGCACATGTGAGCTATACCGAGTACAAAAATCACGTCATCCATATGAAATCCACAAAATCATAAACACATGCTACGAAGGTATGAAATCGACATCAAATGCAATAGGTATGCACAAATCGCAAATCGACACAACGATGTATAAAATAGATATCCAGTGCAATAACTATGCCTAAAAATGTAAATACCCAGCAGGTGCAGCCATGGTGCAAAAAAATGACATCATGAAACTCAATCATCAAAACTCAAATCCAAGTGATATAAGAGTGATATTCGGATCAAAAACGCAAATCGCAACAAATGATATCGAGGTACACCTCCTACGATGTCGAAGAATAAATCGGTGCGCCTAAAACCGACAGAACAAGAATATCCGCTTGCCTCCTGCTCATGGTCTGGCATCTTCTGTCTCTGGGTCTTCATTCCCCTGTGGATTTACTAATCTCGCAATTCATCGTCTCATCGGCCCAGTCAGGTGTGCTAACGGGGACGATTCTGTTCTTGCACTTCTCTGGTCATCTCTCGGTCAATCATCACGACCACTCGTAAGGCAGCACGTCACTGGCGTCGGCCTCTGGCCCTCTGAATACTCGTGACACAACTGATCCTGGGTGCAAATCACATTGCAGTAGTGTTCTGGAAGGAATCCTGCTCAAGGTCTCTTCCGATCTCGCCTATGCCGAACTGTACGGAGGCTGGTACCCTTACATAATCCTTCCTCATTCTCTGTACATCTGCGTCCTCACTATAGGGTTATGTCATGCCCCGCTTCCCAGTGTACGGCGAAGGGAACGCGATGAGGTCCGCTACATATGTACTCAGAAGTACATACGCTAAGCATAGCTAAGCAATATAAAATATACACAAGAGACAAGAGTATAAAAAGAACAGCAACTATATGTTATATTGCAAAGCCTATATTGGGTTGTTTCATATGTTTCTAAGTAATATAATATACATAAAATTATATTTCTATCAATTATGCATCTACACATCTAAAGTTTGTTACAAACGGACATCGGGTGTTCGAGTTATGTCCAATTTAAAAACAGTGTGCGAATCGGAACAGATTCTGTCGAGATCCGTCACTTAATATTGTAACGCGGTTTTCTATATCTTACGTCGGTTTTCAGTAAAATATTAAAACTAATAAAATCTATATATTTCAATGTAGATATCAAAAACACCTGATTTTGCTCAATTTGGATAACTTTATACCAAGTTATGTGTCTTAGAAGTTGACCGATGACTGCAGTTTTCTGTTTTACGATCAGTGAATAAATACGATGTAATTCCTAACACGTTATGAGGATCGATCTAAAAATTTTACAGCGTGTACAAAATAATATATTCTATCATGTGTAAATTTCATGAAATTTTCAGAATTGAAAATTATTTTATAAAAATTATTTTAAAACTAAAGGCATTGATATGTCATATGTGAGAAATAAGAAAACCATGGTTTTTATTCGTAACTTCATTTTTTTTTTACAAACTTTAAATAAAGTGTTTTAAAATAAAACAACAAACATGCACTCCTAATTGGTTACTATGAAATGTTAACATGTGAATTGAGAGTAATGAAAAAGACTTTACAAACTATATATGTGTGTATGTTTGTGTGTTCATTATTTATGTATGTATCAACTTAATTAACTATTTAGGAACTATCATATGTTAAGGGAAGTTTTTCATGGCAATATAAAACAAGAGAAATATAAAGAGAAAAAGAAAGAGATGGAGGGAGGGAAAGAGAGAAGGGACTTACATGTACAAGCCGGTATTGTCACCGGGCTTGTCTATCCGCCGATAGCCTCGCGTTAGTAGCGAGACCTTCTTGAAGACTTCTTCATGTTCTTCTTCTTGGACTCTAGGTGAAGAGGAAGAAGTGAGAGATAGAAAAATATGAGGAAAGAAAAGATGGAGGAGGACAATAAAGATGGTGTAATGGTGAATTATAATATATGCATTTAACATGAGAATTAAAAGAGAAATGAAAGGCCACCATTCATTTTGGAAATGAAAGGTCTCATTTGTAGGTTATGAGAAGAATAAAAAAAATGATAAAAAAAATAATTGCAAGAATGAAGATTTGAACATGTGACTTATGGAATAACAATGCAAAGACTTAACCAATGAGCTACAAGGTTGTTCATGCACATATTTAATTAGAATTAAATATATGCTGTTGCTTAAAAAGAAAATGGGCTTTTTAGATGGGCTGTAGAGAATAAGAATAATGGATTTGTGTTAAATATTTATGAAAGGAAAAATAAGAATGAGAAGTTAAAAGTTTAAATATAAGAAAAAGAAATTGTACCTAGAAAAAAATACATAATAGATTGAGAAATAAAATAATAATAAATTTAATAGAAAAAGGAAAAATACCAAGTACAAATAAGTACGGTATATTATTGAAGTGGGATAATACAAATGTATAAAGATTTTGGGGTCATTACATTCTACCCTCCTTAAAAATAATTTCGTCCTCAAAATTACTCAAGAAGGATGATGTAACAGAGTAAGAAAACAGGATTAGGATGATGTTTTCTTCGAGCTCCGTCGATTGATACTCTAACCAATTGAACTAATAAGTCTACAAGATACAAATAGAAAGGATGAATAAGAATTAAGGATTCAAAAGTGGAGAGATGGACTTCAAGGAAACCGAAGGTAGAGTTCAAGATGGATTCAAGGAATATGTAATGTAAAGAGTGTTTTCAGTTGCTGTTTCTTGTGTTTTATATTGCTTAGGTTGTTCACGCAGAACAGAACTGCATGATAGGGTTTCATACAGCTCTGACCTGCATGGGCCGCTAACAAAACCTGTCACGCTCCGCTTCCCAGTGTACGGCGAAGGGAACGCGACGAGGTCCGCTACGTATGTACTCAGAAGTACATCCGCTAAGCGTAGCTAAGCAATATAAAATAAATACATAAGAGACAAGAGTATAAAAAGAACAACAACTATATGTTATATTGCAAAGCCTATATTGGGTTGTTTCATGTGTTTCTAAGTAATATAATATACATAAAATTATATTTCTATCAATTATGCATCTACACATCTAAAGTTTGTTACAAACGGACATCGGGTGTTCGAGTTATGTCCAATTTAAAAACAGTGTGCGAATCGGAACAGATTCTGTCCAGATCCGTCACTTAATATTGTAACGCGGTTTTCTATATTTTACGTCGGTTTTCAGTAAAAACTTAAAACTAATAAAATCTATATATTTCGATGTATATATCAAAAACACCTGAGTTTGCTCAATTTGGATAACGTTATATGAAGTTATGTGTCTTAGAAGTTGACCGATAACTGCAGTTTTCTGTTTTACGATCAGTGAATAAATACGATGTAATTCCTAAACCGTTATGCGGATCGATCTAAAATTTTTACAGCGTGTACAAAATAATATATTCTATCATATGTAAATTTCTTGAAATTTTCAGAATTGAAAATTATTTTATAAAAATTATTTTAAAACTAAAGGCATTGATATGTCATATATGAGAAATAAGAAAACCATGGTATTTATTCGTAACTTCAATTTTTTTTTACAAACTTTAAATAAAGTGTTTTAAAATAAAACAACAAACATGCACTCCTAATTGGTCACTATGAAATGTTAACATGTGAATTGAGAGTAATGAAAAAGACTTTACAAACTATATATGTGTGTATGTTTGTGTGTTCATTATTTATATATGTATCAACTTAATTAACTATTTAGGAACTATCATATGTTAAGGGAAGTTTTTCATGGCAATATAAAACAAGAGAAATATAAAGAGAAAAAGAAAGAGATGGAGGGAGGGAAAGAGAGAAGGGACTTACATGTACAAGCCGGTATTGTCACCGGGCTTGTCTATCCGCCGATAGCCTCGCGTTAGTAGCGAGACCTTCTTGAAGACTTTTTCATGTTCTTCTTCTTGGACTCTAAGTGAAGAGAAAGAAGTGAGAGATAGAAAAATATGAGGAAGGAAAAGATGGAGGAGGACAATAAAGATGGTGTAATGGTGAATTATAATATATGCATTTAACATGAGAATTAAAAGAGAAATGAAAGGCCACCATTCATTTTGGAAATGAAAGGTCTCATTTGTATGTTATGAGAAGAATAAAAAAAATGATAAAAAAAATAATTGCAAGAATGAGGATTTGAACATGTTACTTATGGAATAACAATGCAAAGACTTAACCAATGAGTTACAAGGTTGTTCATGCACATATTTAATTAGAATTAAATATATGCTGTTGCTTAAAAAGAAAATAGGCTTTTTAGATGGGTTGTAGAGAATAAGAATAATGGATTTGGGTTAAATATTTATGAAAGGAAAAATAAGAATGAGAAGTTAAAAACTTAAATATAAGAAAAAGAAATTGTACCTAGAAAAAAATACATAATAGATTGAGAAATAAAATAATAATAAATTTAATAGAAAAAGCAAAAATACCAAGTACAAATAAATACGGTATATTATTGAAGTGGGATAATACAAATGTATAAAGATTTTGTGGTCATTACAGGTTACTAGGCACACTCAAGAGGTTCCACAAGGCATCTACCATGCCAAATTCAAATTTTTATGTGCCTAACAACGCTATATAAGATCGTAAACTAGAGATTAGGCGAAAATAAAAGCTAGCAAACAACTTTGCTACTAAGTGAATGGGAATACAACCTTTGTAGATCCGGTCCTCTACTTCTTTAGCTCCGTGTTGACATCCCTCCGCTGCGATCATCGGGATCCCGGACCCTAGCGATGGTTTCATCGGAGAAATGAGCGGGCTAGGTCGTTGACTTCGAGGCCGAAGATGATCTACGTCGGGGAGACTCAAACTCAAGCTATTCCTTCACTTGGTCAAAAACTTTGTGAAGAGAACACCCTATACTACATGGAAAGTAGTAGAGGATGAAGAAATAGAAAGTGGGTTCACTTTAGAATTGGATTTCTCACTCTTTTTCTCATGGCACCATTGGAGGTAGCAAGCTTTCTTGAAGCTTGATGAAGATGAAGAAGAAGAAAGAATAATAAGATTAATATGAAACTTATCCTTTTAATTATGGCACCATGGTTGAGTTAAGCCCTCATGCTTAACTCTTGTAGAGAATTAACCAAAGCATTAGATTAAGGGTTGGGTTAACTAATATCTTATACAAATGACAAAAGAGTTGACTTTGTCAATGTTTATCAAGCTTCATGAAGCTTGATAACTTTGACCAAAGTCTCATTTCTTTTGTTATTTGCTAGGAAAATAGTAAACCCTAATTTAACCTTGATTTGGTTTAGTTCTCATACACACAACTTGTATGTATCATCAAGCATGATACAAACTTATACACTTGCATATATCACATATAAACAATGTTCACATTCAAGTGAGAAAATCAATCTTAAGTGAACCAATACTAGTTAATGTAAAGTAATATATCAAATATATAATTATACATTAAATCATTTAATCAACACTTGATTTAATGATCCAGTCATATCGCATATAACCGACTAATATCAAGTGTATCAATGTATCGAATCAAAACTTGATTCGGTAACCTTGCTATATCACATATAACCGGCCGATGATACGAATCACGAGAATAGAATACAGTATCACATAATGGTATTATTCTCGGTCCCGCACATATCTCATATGCGCTCCTATTTCGTTTCGCTTGAGCCAGGAAACCCCTGTGTAGGACTCTAAAGACTCATCAATACGCCGGCAGCAGGTGATGATCATATCAAACACCCACAAGCCGCAAGTGGTCTGCTAACCGTAACGGCCACCTAGGTATTGAGCGATCAGAAGATCAACGAGCAAGCCCGCTCACACTCCTGTGAATCCAACCAGTAACACTTACCGTACAGTCCGGTCTGTTCGTCTGATATGTCGCATATCTCGCCTAGGGGTGGTAAACGTCAGACCTCAATAACTCGATAAGTCGTGTCGATATGAGGCTCATAACGGGTCGAGAAAATACTAGTAACACTTACCAGTAAATCCCTAAAGCAGTCTTGGCCAAGGACTTCCTGTTATAGCCAATCGAGCACAGTGCAACATCAATTCCCTATACCGGGAGAGACGAAACCCCTCCTATCGCTCATTGCCTCCATGTGATTCGGGACTGTACCCAAAAGCCACCTTTTTGCACGCCCTCTTGGATGTGGTATGATGGAAATCAAAGCACAGTGGGAATCACACAATACTCTATGACGATCTCGGGTCTACAGACTAACATGTACCAGTGTCACCAGAGAACTGCCATCTGACGTAAGGTATAATACCATCTGGGAGTTCTCGGCGAGTCCGTCCAGTGTACCCAGTCTCCACTGAACACCCGTATATCATCTTTGATGTCAAACACCAATGGATATGGGATCATCCATCGCCCATCTATATGGGTCGAGAAGCTACACGCTAGTCTACTCTGGTATATTGATGCCCCGTCTCGATACACCCACGACTAGGGACTTTGAAGGATATACTTATGGACTACCATGTCCCCACTAGTATGATCCGCATCATAGTCCAGGTAGTCAAGTACACATCTTAAGGGCTTTACCAACATGTAACAGAGAGACAATCAGTGTACACGTTAAGGTAAAGAGTAACCAGATAGAATACTATCATATCGAGCAAGAAAGTCATCCCTATATATGTCCAAGCATCCACTACAATATACATCCTAAGTATAGTAATGGCCTCTAGGGCATATATATAACTAACAATCTCCCACTTGCACTAGGGCCATCTGATAGCAGTGGTTGTAGTATCTCATACTCAACCATCCCATAAAATTCTCTCTCTGGGAAAAGGCCTTTGTGAGTGGATCCGCCGTGTTTTCCTCTGAGTCTACTCTCCTAACCTCGATCCCCTGGAGATCAATCATCTCCATGATCAGGTGATATTGCCTTAGAATATGTCTGGATCACTGATGGGACGGGCGTTCCTTGGCATAAGCCACAACTCCATTGTCACACAATGGAAGGAACGAAGTTCATCTCATGAACTAATATACACCCAGACTGCCTCTTTGGTAGCATCTTAAGTAGCGATGTATCCAGTCTTTATCGTCTAGTATGCCACTGTATCTAGCTTGGAACTCTTCCAACATACCATCCCTTTACTGAGGGTAAAGACAATGCCTGTGACTGACATTCAGTCGTCTTTATCACCCTGGAACCTTTCCAGTGATTCTCCCCAGGATCAATTGATACCATCTCACTACAACTAGTGAGTATCCTAACATCCAATTAGATCCATCTCATAGATCCAAAACCCAAGATTTAGCAGGTATCACTTTGATCCTATATGGAGAATCCTTGTGATAAACGGAGATTGACCGAGCGTAGCATAGGAAACTCCTTCCCTATCAAGAGTATGTGATCCATGTACTCTACGAGGATCACTACCATACTCCCTACTACCCTTTTGTATATACAAGGTTCATCTACCCTTTTGATGATGTCAAAATCTTTGACTAACTCATCAAAACAGATGTTCCAACTCCGCGATGCCTGCTTTATCACATAAAACATCTTGCACACGTTTCCGCTGCTCCCATTGTCTACGAAGCCCTCTGACTGTGTACTTATAGACTCTCTCTTCTAAAACATCATTTAGAAAAGCAGTCATGACACCCAACCACCAGATATCGTAGTCATGGTATGTAGCCGTGGCAAGTAGGATCTGGATGGACTTAAGCATAGGTACTTAGAAAAGGTTTCATCACAATCCATAGCTGTTCAATGATGCAAACCTTTAACAAGTCTAGCTTTGAAAGTCTCAACTTTTCCATGTACACCAAGTAATATTCTCAAGATATACTTGCCCTTGATGGGGATTTAACCCTTCAGATAGTGCAACCAAAATCCATACTTTGTTGGTGTATAAGGATTCCATCTCAGATCGATAAGCATCCAGCCATTCTTACAGAGTCCCCCTCCTGATGGCCAGCTCGAAACTAGTTGGGTCATCATCTCATGATGCAATCCTCGCTCCCACTGTCATAGAGAAACCAAAGTATCTCTCAGGTGGGTGAGAAACCCTACTAGATCGGCGGAGAGGCTGAGGTTCGTTGGTTGCTATTGAATCCTTTGGTTCTACCAAATCATCAGCTGCAGTTTGTATAGCTGGAACTCTTTCCAGTTCTACCTCATGTCCACTTATTTCTTCACAAGAAATTCCCTTTCACAAAGGTGGCATGCTGAGAAACAAAACATTTTTGTTCCTCGGTAAGGTAGAAGATATTCCCTTGCGAATGCTTGGGATATCCAACAAACTTCTACAGTCCTGACATTTCCTCGAGCTTGTCCGGATTTTGCTTTTTAGACATAGGCCGGACAACCCCAAATCTTAACTGACTTAAGAGATGGGCTCTTCCCTTTCCATATCTCATATGAAATGGTAGGCATCTGATTTGATCGGAACCCTATTCACTAGGTATGCAACTTCATAAGTGCATAACTCCCTAAAAGGAAATAGGAAACTTAGTAGTACTCATCATAGAGCGCACCATATCATATAGGGTGTGATTGCTCCGTCCCGATATACCATCGTGCTATGGTGTATACGGAGGAGTAATGCTGAGAGAGAATCTTATTCTTAGAATAGTCCAGGAATCCCGTGCTCAAGTATTCTCCTCCCTGATCACATCATAGGACATAATACTTATACCCATTTTGGTTCTCTACTTCTAACTTATATTCTGTGAATATCTCAAAAGCTTCGGACTTGTGTTTCAACAGGAACATATGTCTGAATCTTGAGAGATCATCAGAGAATTTAATGAAGTACAAAGAACTGATCATGGCATGTGTAGACAGGGGACCTTCATACATTAACATGTAACATCCCAAGAGTTCATTAACTCTTTCTCTGTTTCTAATAGCCAGAGCTATGGTCATCTTATCTCTGTGACATGACCGGCAAATTTCACAAGATGTAAATTCAAACTGATTTAAATATGCATCTAAATGTAACTTCAGCCAGTCGGGTCGTATTGATATGACCTAGTCTACAATGCCTCAAGAAGGATTCGTTCATTTCTGAACTCTTCGTCTTGCATGTGTTCTATATACTAAGAACTGCAGTTTGATTTAGAACGTCAATGCTTTTTGGATAACGTGCCTGAACCGATCAACTCTTGATATAGGAAATGTTCAAAACATTATCCAATCAATACAAAATTATATCCTTCTTTACTAATAAAGAGACTGATATGATTTTGTATATCAGGTTCGGTATCTAATAACATTTGTTCAGAATCAATGTATTCTGGTAATACAGGGTGACAGTGACCAACAGACTTGGCTGCAACACTTGCACCATTTTCTGCCTCATGAAACTTATCACCCGTTCTCAGTTCTCTACCTTTCTGTAGCCCATGTAATATTTTACATATGTGGGATCCTGATCCAGTATCAAATACCCAGGACGTAAAGGACACTGAGAAACAGTTCTCTGTAATGAACACAACCGAAGGTGATGCATCTCATGCACTTTCTACGTTTGGGCGGCATGGGAATTCTGGTAATCCCCAATTTCCTGCTCTGTCTAATAACATTTATAAGTTGGAGCGGGACCAAAGTTTCCCAGCTCAGTATAACAAGCGGGTTCGGTCAATATATCCGTTTTATTATCTTGATTAAGGCGTGACATGGTCGCTACCTGGAGAGAGAGAGAAGAAAACACTCTGCGTGCGCTCTAGCAAGATCAGATTGGTTATTATTTTATCTAATCAGGATGGCTCCCACTGTTTTTATCAAATCTTCCTTCAAACCCTAAAAGGAAAGACTAGACGAGATTAATTACACCCTATAAGTTCGCCAATCTTTCAGCCAGGCCAGTGTCGGTACTTTGAGGGAGGTTCCCCGTGCTTTTGCACGGACCTAATTAGAGTAAACCTCGTTTTTCCAGAGGCGTAACCCCGTTAACACCTTTCTAGACACCTACTTGATCGGCTAATTGTAATGTGTAAAACTCTCCCAGGAGTAACTCTTACTCGCAGCGGGTATCGGGATCCAACTATCTCATAGAAGGTATGCAATCTCATTACAAATTTCAACACTTGAAATTCCCAATAATATTTTACCCCTAGCGTTCTATGACCTTGACGAATGCCAAACAACCCATAGTCCACTAGTCAAGTTCAACCCGTACATTTCTTGATTGAATTAAACCCACCCGCACGACCCTTGATGAATGCCAAACAGCGCCGTATGAATACCCTAATCCAATCTGCATCATATGCATAAGCAGATAAATACTAGTTAGCTACCGTACACTACGCCTTGACGAATGCCAAACTACCGCAGCACAAATACTAAGTAGTACTTATCTGAAATGACGGAGGGCTACGATAGGTTTTTCTGAAAACCTATTGCGTAATGAACTTGATATCGTTGTAGAATCGAATGAATTTTGAAATGGAGTGTTTTTTAGGCTTTTCTAGTTTTGCTAAAGGGGTCACTCCCGGTGAAGGGATCGTCGGCCCTTTCCTCATCGAATAAGGTGCAGGATATATCATATATACCGCTGTGCAAAGCAAAAACTATAGAAGCAATCAAAAGACAAACAGAGGCTTATAGCATCTGCCAGTTATTGCTAAAGGGGTCACTCCCGGTGAAGGGATTTCGGCCCTTTCCTTATCGAATAAGGTGCAGGATGTTCTACAAGGAACACCGCGATGCAAAGCAAGAACTGTAGCTACCTATTTTTGAAAATTCGATTCCACAACATCTTTTAGGTTTCTTTTCTTTCATTAATCATATTAATGAAGTCCCATCATTTAAGTCACCTAAACATCACAGACAAATACGACGTACACTTATGTCATCCGCATTCGCCTCGATGTCCCCTCGTGCACCATTAGGTTAGGTAACTAACGGCAGAGAGGGGCAGGGCTAGCGCGGGTGTAAAACATAAGTAACGTCTATATAATATATCATATATACTATATATAATATCTATCTGAACATATCACATGATCACATCACAGATATCGCAGCAGAAAATACCATATGAAATATTTGATATACTAGGACGTCCGTGTTTTATTTTGAGTCTGTATAAAACTCAGATTCCACGGTCGCGATGAATAGCCAAACCCACACCCCTAGACCCCTACGTGAGAGATAAGCAACCCTACCAATTCTAGAGTTAGGAGACCCGGACTCGACTCCTCGAGTTGGTCTCCTACTGGACTCTAGAACCCGGTTACTTGTCCTCCCCTCTTTGGGTCTATCCTAGTGCGGAAAAGTAAATAATATACATCAACGGTGACATCTTCTGCAACCTGGAAGTGCCCCAATAAAAGAATATTACATACAAGTTTTTACATGAATGAAAATGAAAAACACTCATCTCACATAAAAACCCCCGGCTATTCAAAACGTGACGATCCAATATAACATATCCAGCAACACAGAACATCACATGTCATCAACGTATGTAAATATGCGCATCCCAATTGTCGTTGACATATAGCAACGAAATCGGCGATATCACATATTACACTTACGGTCGCAGAAAAGAACGTGTAAAACTACAACAGTTGGAATCCGCAAGCTCCTTAGACATTGTTAGTTATATGTATGCCCTAGAGGCCATTACTGTACATACGATGTATATTGTAATGGATGCTTGGACATATATAGGGAGGACTTTCTTGCTCGACATGATAGTATGATATCTGGTTGTACTTTATCTTAACATGTATTCTGATTGTCTCTATATTACATGTTGATAAAGCCCTTAGGATATGTACTCGACTACTGGGACTATGACGAGATCATACTAGTGGGGCCACGGTAGTCGACGAGTACATCCTATATCTGTTCCTAGTCGAGGGTGTATCGAGACAGGGCATCGATGCACCAGAGTAGACTAGCGTATACGCATCTTGACCCATATGATGGGCGATGGATGATCCCATATCCATCGGTGTTTGACATCAAGGATGGTGTACGGGTGCTTAGTGGAGACAGAGTACACTGGACGGACTCGCCGAGAACTCCCAGATGGTATTATACCTCACGTCAGATGGCAGTTCTCTAGTGACACTGTTACACAGTAGTCTGTTGACCCGAGATCATCATAGAGTCTTGTGTGATTCCCACTGTGCTTTGATTTCCATCATACCACGTCCAAGAGGGCATGCAAAAAGGGGGCTTTTAGGTACAGACCCGAATCACATGGAGGCAATGAGCAATAGGAGGGGATTCGTCTCTCTCAGTATAGGGAGTTGATGTTGTGCTGTGTTCGATTGGCTATAACCGGAAATCCCTGGCCAGGGTTGCTGAGTTTTACTGGTAGGTGTTATCAGTAGTTTTTCGAACTGTTATAGGCCTCATATCGACACGACTTATCGAGCTACTGGGGTCTGACGTTTACCACCCCTAGGCGAGATGTGCAACATATCAGACGACGAGACCGGACTGTACGGGAGTGTTACTGTTTGGATTCACAGGAGGATGTACAGGATTGCTTGTTGATCTTCTGAGCGCTCAATACCTGGGTGGCTGTTACGTTTAGCTGACCGCTTGCAGCTTGTGGGTGTTTGATATGATCATCACCTACTGCCAGCGTATTGACGATTCTTTAGAGTCCTACACAGAGGTTTCTTGACTCAGGCAAAACGGAGTAGGGGCACATATGTGATATGTGCGGGACCGAGGATAATGCGATATGAGATACCGTATTCTATTCTCGCAATATATGTGAAAGGTTTGTTTAGCATCTTATGAAGAGTTATGAAGCATCACATGACCCAAAGTTTTAAATTTTTATGGTGCTAAACTAACATGCAAAGGGATCGATCCTAGAAAATTAGGGTTACGAAATAAAAAGCGAACTAATCTAGGGTTTGAAGGCTACAACCTTTGTAGCTCCCTTTCGCTGGACTCCTTGGTCTCTAGGGTGTTGAACGAAGGTCCTCTTGAAGTCCCCTTGTGTCCACGACGATCCACCACGGAGATCTCCGTCCAAGCTCGCAACTTCGTCAAACCGAAGAGAACACTCTAAACAAAACGGCTAAGCTTGTGTAGAATGATGTTGTGGTTAGGTTTCTCACTTCAAAAACCTATCTTTAAGTGGTATTTGCTCACTAGAAAAAACTAGAGAGCAAAAGAGCAAGAGGAAGAAGATGGTGGCAATTTTTTGACAAGAGGTAAAAAGATAACTCAAGTGAAGAAAAAGAAATATATCAATATATATTTTATTCCTTCATGCTATGCACCATGGTTAAAGTGATGGAGACATTATTTAACTTTAGTTTGGAATGATAAAGAGAAGGATAACCATAGGTTAGTGGTAATTGAGCATGGTTAGGTCAAAGGAAGAATGTAGAAGCAAGAATGATTATCCTTTCCTTTTTCATTTTCTTTTAAATCCAAAACTAAATAATAATCCATTATATAATCCATGGTTTGAGTCTTATATTGCCACCATTTCCATATGCTAACAACCATGATGGATGAGTGTATGTATGTGTGCATGTATGCACATCCACATGTGCATGAAACTAGCATGAAAGAAAGAAAGAAAAGCACACATGCATGCACACATCTATCATCTAAGAAAAGGTTTTAGGTGAGAAAACTAATGGTTGAATGATAAATCAACACTTGATTTATCAATCCGGTCATATCTCATATGACCCCACCAAAAGCAGTTCACCCGATCAATGTTCGGTATCATATACGCACATTTCAATCGGGTGCATGCGCATATCGCATATGCGCACCACAACGTTTCGCCTGGACTGGGTAACTCCTTTGTGGGACTCTAAGACTCGTCAATACGCCGGCAGAGGGTGATGATCATATCAGGTACCCTCAAGCCGCAAGCGGTCAGCTAAACGTAACGGCCACCCGGGTATTGAGCGATCAGAAGACAACAAGCGAACCTGCTACAACTCCCGTCGAGCCATCCGGCAACACTACCGTACAGTCCGGTCTCTTCATCAGATATGCTGCATATCGAGCCTAGGGATGGTCACGTCGATCCCAATAACTCAATAAGTCGTGTCGGTGAATGGTCTATAACAGATTGAGAAACTACTGATAACACTTATCAGCAAATCTCAGCAGCCCTGGCCAGGGACTTGCTGTTATAACCAGTCGGGCACAGCACAGCATCAACTCCCAATACCGGGAGAGACGAAACCCCTCCTATCGCTCATCGTCTTCGTGTGTCTCGAGACTGTACCCAACGGCCACCTGTTTGCACGACTCAGTAGAGCCGTGGTAGGGTAGCAATCAAAGTACAGTGGGAGAACACACAAGACTCCATGACGATCTCGGGTCTACAGACTAACCTGTACCAGTGTCACCTGAGAACTGCTATCCGACGATAGATATAATTCCATATAGGAGTTCTCGGTGAGTCCGTCCAGTGTACCCAGTCACCACTGAGCACCCGTATATGATCTTGATGTCAAACATCGATGAATGTGGGAACATCCATCGCCCATCGTATGGGTCTAGTATCATATACGCTAGTCTACTCTGGTATATCAATGCCCCGTCTCGATATACCTACGACTAGGGACGTTCCAGGATATGCTTATAGACCACAAATGTCCCACTAGTATGATCTCCATCATAATCAGAATAGTCAAGCCGATATCCTTAGGGCTTTATCAGCATGTATGAATGAATAAAAGCATGATCAAATCAACATGTCAGATAAAGAAGAACCAGATAGCATACTATCATGTCGAGCAAGAATGCAAACTGAATATATATATATATATATGTATAGATACATCCACTATCACATAATGGCCTCTAGGGCATACATATATCCAACAATCTCCCACTTGCACTAAGGCCAGTTATTGGCGTATCTCATACCCAACATCTCAAAAAGTCGCTCATGCTGTGGCTGAGGGAGGGCCTTGGTGAGTGGATCCGCGGCGTTGTTCTTTGTATCCACTCTCTTAATCTCGATCTCACGGCGATCTACAATCTCCCGGATCAAATAAAAGCGCCTCAGGATATGTCTGGACCGCTGATGGGATCTGGGCTCCTTGGCTAACGCCATCGCCCCATTATTGTCACAATACAAAGGTATTGGATCAATAATGGTTGGAACTACTCCTAGCTCCGAGACGAACTTCTTCATCCAGACGGCTTCCTTGGCGGCATCATTTGCAGCAATGTACTCAGCTTCTATCGTAGAGTCTGCAACGGTATCTTGTTTGGAACACTTCCAACTTACCGCCCCTCCATTGAGGGTAAATACAAACCCTGAGATAGATTTGCTGTCATCCTTATCGCTCTGGAAGCTCGAATCGGTAAAGGCCTCCATTTGGAGATCTTTATTACCATACACCAAGAACAATTCTTTAGTCCTTCGCAAGTACTTAAGAATGTTCTTCACAGCTGTCCAGTGGTTCTCCCCTGGGTTGGATTGATACCTGCTTACAACACTAAGTGCATAAGCTACATCTGGGCGTGTACATAAAATCGCATACATTATAGATCCTACTGCCGAAGCATAAGGTATAATGCTCATGCGAGCTCTCTCTTCATCGGTCTTTGGACAAGAATCCTTGGAGAGAGTGACTCCATGGCAAGCGGGTAAGGCACTCCGCTTGGAGTCTTCCATACTAAACCTCTTTAGGATGGTGTTGATGTACCTGGTTTGGGACAATCCCAATAACTTTTTGGATCTATCCCTATAGATCCTTATGCCCAGGATGTATGTGGCATTACCCAGGTCCTTCATGGAGAACCTTAGTGATAAGAATGATTTGACCGACTGTAGCATAGGAATATCATTTCCTATCAGAAGAATATCATCCACGTACAATACGAGGAATGTGACAGCTCTTCCTACAGCCTTCTTATAAACACAAGGTTCATCTGGATTTTTGATGAAATCAAACTCTTTGATAACATCATCGAAACAGATGTTCCAACTCCGAGATGCCTGCTTTAACCCATATATAGATTTAAGCAATCTACATGCTTTCTCGCTGCTCCCACTGTCAATGAAGCCCTCTGGCTGATCCATATAAACGCATTCTTCTAAATCTCCATTTAGAAATGCTGTTTTAACGTCCATCTGCCAGATTTCATAGTCGTAGTGAGCAGCAATAGCAAGTAGGATCCAAATGGATTTAAGCATGGCTACGGGCGAAAAAGTTTCGTCATAGTCCAAACCTGGTCTTTGACGAAAACCTTTCACCAGAAGTCTTGCCTTATAGGTCTCTACCTGCCCATCCACACCAATCTTTCTTTTAAAGATCCACTTGCACCCTACAGGTTTTACCCCAGGGGGTACAACGTCCAAAGTCCATACTTTGTTGGTGTATATAGACTCCATTTCGGATCTCATGGCATCCAGCCACTGCACAGAGTCACCACTTGTGATAGCTTGCTGAAAACTGGTAGGATCATCATCATCCATGATGCAATCTTCTCTGTCACCATCAATGAGGAAACCGTAGTACCTCTCCGGTGGGCGAGAAGTCCTACCAGACCTACGGAGTGGCCGAGGTTCTTCAGTTTCTGTTGCAACAGCCGGTTCAACCAAATCGTCATTTGTAGTTTGTGTCTCCAGAACTTCTTCTAGATCTACTACCTTGCCATCATCTTTATCTGTGAAAAAATCTTTTTCCAAGAATGTGGCATACTGAGAAACAAACACTTTTTGTTCCTCTTTATGGTAGAACAGATATCCATAAGAATTCTTTGGATATCCCACAAAGTTACACATGACTGACCGTGTCTCGAGTTTGTCCGGATTCTGCTTTTTAACATAGGCCGGGCAACCCCAAATCTTAATTCTCTTAAGAGATGGTCTCTTCCCATTCCATATCTCATATGGCGTGGTAGACACGGCTTTGGTTGGAACCCTGTTTAGCAGAAACGCTGCAGTCTCCAATGCATGCCCCCAAAATGAGACTGGTAACTCAGCGTCACTCATCATGGACCGGACCATATCTAATAGGGTCCTATTCCGTCGTTCTGACACACCGTTGTGCTGTGGTGTGTAAGGAGGAGTGAGCTGAGAGAGAATCCCATTCTCTTTTAGGAAGTTTGCAAATTCTGTACTGAGATACTCTCCACCTCGATCTGATCGAAGCATCTTAATACTCAAGCCGGTTTGTTTTTCTACTTCTTGTTTATATTCAATGAATTTCTCGAAAGCGTCGGACTTGTGCTTTAATAAAAATACATGACCGAATCTTGAGAAATCTTCAGTGAATGTAATGAAGTATGAAAAACCGCCTCTAGCCTGTGTAGACATAGGTCCACATACATCACTATGTATGAGGCCCAGGAGCTGAGTAGCTCTTTCTCCGTGTCCGGCAAACGGAGTTTTGGTCATTTTACCCTTGATACAAGACTGGCAAGTCGCATAAGATTTATATTCAAAAGAATTTAAATATCCATCTTTGTGTAACTTGTTTAGTCTTGTTTCGTTAATATGACCAAGTCTACAGTGCCAAAGAAAAGGTTCATTTAATTCTGAAAGTTTTCTTTTATTAGTGTGTTGTATACTGAAAACTGTGTGTTGATTTAGGACATATATTCCGTTATTAAGCGCACCATACCCAACCAACATTTGATTTAGGTGAATGTTCATAACATTGTTCTGCAACACAAAATTATATCCTTCATTGTCCAACAAAGAAACGGATATTATATTACATAGCATACTTGGTACAAAATAACATGGATTCAAAATCAAAATACATCCAGATGGCAACCCCAAGTGATACTCTCCCACTGCGACTGTATGTACATTGGAACCATTTCCAACGCGGAGAGTATGGTCACCTGTCTTCAAAATCTTGCTATTTCTCAGCCCCTGCATAGAATTGTAAATGTGAGAACCTGAACTGGTATCCAATACCCAGGAAGCAGAGTTTATAGAAAAACAGTTTTCAGTCACAAACGCACCTGAAGCAGAAGCATCACCATGCTTCTTCTTGAGACTTAAGTACTCCGTGCAATTGCGCTTCCAGTGTCCTGTCTTGTGGCAATGGAAACATTCGCCCTTCCCTGAGTCTCCAGCCTTGGACTTTCCCTTTCCCTTCACCTTTTTAACTCCCCCTTTAGGATTAGTGGGTTTCTTCTTTTTCTTTCCCTTGGCCTTGGCTTTCGGGCGAGAAGAGGAAGACTGTCCAATAGTCATAACGGGAGTTTTTGCTAATTTCATAGTGCTCTCTGCACTCCTTAACATATTAAGGAGTTCAGGGAGGTCCTTCTCCATGCCATGCATGTTGAAGTTCACTATGAACTGAGCAAAGGTGGAGGGGAGGGACTGCAGAATAATATCTATATATTGTTCATTGTCCATCGTCCATCCAAGGTCCTCAAGCTCTTCTATAAGAGCTATCATCTTCAGAACATGGTCTCCTACTGGTGTGCCAGGGGCCATTCACATCTGAAACAATTTCTTTGATGCTTCGTATCGTAATACGCGGGATTGCTCCCCATACAACTCCTTTGTATGGAGCAATATACCGTGAATGTCCATGTCCTCGTGCTGCTTTTGATGTGTGTTATCCATCGATGCAAGAGCGAGGCATGTGGCCGTGGCATAGTCAGCGTCCCATGTCTTGCGGACTTCAATGTCCGCAACTGAGGATTTTGGACCAGGGACGGGCGGGGCTGAAGCCGTGAGGACATATGATACTTTATCATAAGTCAAGGCGATCTTCAGATTCCTTAGCCAGTCTTTATAGTTGGTCCCATTCAGTTTGTTTTTATCTAGTAGAAGCTTAAGTCCAGTCATTGGTATCTGCCATTAAGAGAGAGAAAAGAATACACTCAGCGAAAGCTCTTGCACAGATTAGATTGGTTTATTATCTTGTCTAATCGATGTTTCCCACTGCTTTTTATCAAGTTTTTCTTTCAAACCTTAAAAAGAAAAACTATCCAGGATTAATTACAGTCTACAACTTCGCTAACCGTTCAGCCATGCCAGTGTTGGTACTTTGAGGGAGGTTCCCCGTGCTTTCGCACGGACCTAATTAGAGTAAACCTCGTTTTCCCAGAGGCGGAGCCCGGTTAACACCTTTCTAGACACCTAATGAGTTAGCTAATTGTAAACTGTAAAACTCTCATAGGAGCAACTATTGCCCACAGTGGGATCGGGATCCAACCATCACATGGAAGGTATGCAATCTCATTGCAAATTTCAACACTTGAAATTCCCGATGTAATTTTTACCCCTAGTACTTATGACCTTAACTATGGTCAACAAATCATAAGTACCAGTCAAGTTCTACCCGTCATTTCTTGATTAATTAGACCCACCCATATGACCCTTAACTATGGTCAACAAAGTCGCATGAATGTCCTAATTAATCTGCATCATATGCAGTGTAGGAAGACATCACTTAGCTACCGTACACTACGCCTTAACTAAAGTCAACAAACGTAGCACGAATACTAAGTACTCTACTTCCTAAAATGACGGAGGGTTGCGAATGATTTTTAAGAAAATCTTTGACGCTTTGAACTTGATATCGTTGTAGAATCAAACAGTTTTTCAAAAGGAGTGGCTTAAGCTCCGCAGTTTTGAAATGTAGCTTTTTCATAAATAGCCGAGTAGTTTTTAAATCCGATTCTACAACATCTTTTTAGGTTTATTTTCTTTACATTAATCACATTAATGTAATCCCATCATTTAAGTCCTTAAGCCAATCATAGAAAAGAAACGAAAATAACACGTATGCTTATGCCATCCGCATTCGCCGCAATGTTCCGTTATGCACCGTTAGGTGACTTAACTAACGACATACCGGGACGGGACTAGCGTGGGTGTAAAACATAAGCAACGTCTACTATATATCATATATATAATATGTCATTCGTCTCAGATATCACAGAACACAGGCAGCAGAAACATAGATATAACGTGGGATATCCTAGGACGTCCGTATTTAGTATTTAGCCAGAATAGAAAATACGGATTCCACAGTCGCGATGAATAGCCAAGCCCACACCCTGGACCCCTACGAGAGCGGCAAGTGACCCTACCAATCCTGGAGTTTAGGAGACCCGGTCTCGACTTCTCGAGATGGCCTCCCACTGAACCCCAGAACCCGGTCACCAGTGCTCCCCTCCTTGGGTCCATCCTAATGCGGAAAAGTAAATAATATACAACACTGGTGACACAACCGCAACCTGGAAGTGCCCCAAATAAAAGAATATTACATTTGAATTTACATGAATGAAAATATAAAACTCTCATCTCACAAAAAACCCCCGGCTATTCGATCGCGACAATCCTGCACATCATATCTCAGCAACACATAATATCACATATCATCAACGTAAGTAAGTATGCGTACCCCGATTGTCGTTGATGTATAGCAACGAAACCGGCGATATCATACATACTACACTTATGGTCACAGAAAAGAAAGTGTAAAACTACAATATTTGGAATCCAGATTCTCTTTAGACATCATAAATGCGAAATATCACATATTTCGTATTTCATGCCTAAACTATATGAATTCCACATATTGTATCACATTCCAGACAAACAGACAGTATTAAAGTTTTCGAACGAACGATCAAGCACCCAAGATTCACTAAAGCTCAACACTTGAGCAGGGTTCAAAAATCCGGAGTGTGACACAGTAGTAGCGGTCCAGCCGTAGAAGGGTCAAGCCAACGCCTCACATGTGGCACGCCGTACTGCCTCAAACCCTAAGGTTCAAAGGGCAGTTCGAGACGGTCACATAATCGAGTTAAGGTTTGTTGTCTTCTAGAGGGACCACCGCAAAAAGACTTGCACGTATCTCCAAAGTATTTAAACCCCGTGAATAGTGAGTAAATAATACTCGTTCAAACACTTCAATACTTTCTAATTTACCCGGAAAAGCTATGAAATAAAAATCCCGATCGAAATGACGAGTTCAAAACCATCTCCAGAATTTTTCAAAACCAAATAAAGATTAAAAATATTCAAAAAATTAAACAAGCAGATTCATGAATTACTGTACAAAAAATATTCATCAATACATATATACGGCCGCGGAACCGCGGTCTAAGCAAGCTTAGGCCGCGTTTCCGCGGCGAGAATCACTGTTCACTGGAAAAATTTTGTACCGTAACTCTTATTTTTTCCTGCTGTATTTTTTTACATATTTTTAATTCTGCAAATTATCAAATTTTAGAAAATTTCCAGAGAGCACCCAAAAATACCGTATTTTTGTCCGATCGGGGTTTTCACTTCGTAAAAACGTCGCCTAATGTTCTAGGTTGGCTCTGATACCAATGAAGGTCTGTTTAGCACCCTATGAAGAGTTATGAAGCATCACATGACCCAAAGTTTTAAATTTTTATGGTGCTAAACTAACATGCAAAGGGATCGATCCTAGAAAATTAGGGTTACGAAATAAAAAGCGAACTAATCTAGGGTTTGAAGGCTACAACCTTTGTAGCTCCCTTTCGCTGGACTCCTTGGTCTCTAGGGTGTTGAACGAAGGTCCTCTTGAAGTCCCCTTGTGTCCACGACGATCCACCACGGAGATCTCCGTCCAAGCTCGCAACTTCGTCAAACCGAAGAGAACACTCAAAACAAAACGGCTAAGCTTGTGTAGAATGATGTTGTGGTTAGGTTTCTCACTTCAAAAACCTATCTTTAAGTGGTATTTGCTCACTAGAAAAAACTAGAGAGCAAAAGAGCAAGAGGAAGAAGATGGTGGCAATTTTTTGACAAGAGGTAAAAAGATAACTCAAGTGAAGAAAAAGAAATATATCAATATATATTTTATTCCTTCATGCTATGAACCATGGTTAAAGTGATGGAGACATTATTTAACTTTAGTTTGGAATGATAAAGAGAAGGATAACCATAGGTTAGTGGTAGTTGAGCATGGTTAGGTCAAAGGAAGAATGTAGAAGCAAGAATGATTATCCTTTCCTTTTTCATTTTCTTTTAAATCCAAAACTAAATAATAATCCATTATATAATCCATGGTGTGAGTCTTATATTGCCACCATTTCCATATGCTAACAACCATGATGGATGAGTGTATGTATGTGTGCATGTATGCACATCCACATGTGCATGAAACTAGCATGACAGAAAGAAAGAAAAGCACACATGCATGCACACATCTATCATCTAAGAAAATGTTTTTGGTGAGAAAACTAATGGTTAAATGATAAATCAACACTTGATTTATCAATCCGGTCATATCTCATATGACCCCACCAAAAGCAGTTCACCCGATCAATGTTCGCTATCATATACGCACATTTCAATCGGGTGCATGCGCATATCGCATATGCGCACCACAACGTTTCGCCTGGACTGGGTAACTCCTTTGTGGGACTCTAAGACTCGTCAATACGCCGGCAGAGAGTGATGATCATATCAGGTACCCTCAAGCCGCAAGCGGTCAGCTAAACGTAACGGCCACCCGGGTATTGAGCGATCAGAAGACAACAAGCGAACCTGCTACAACTCCCGTCGAGCCATCCGGCAACACTACCGTACAGTCCGGTCTCTTCGTCAGATATGCTGCATATCGAGCCTAGGGATGGTCACGTCGACCCCAATAACTCAATAAGTCGTGTCGGTGAATGGTCTATAACAGATTGAGAAACTACTGATAACACTTATCAGCAAATCTCAGCAGCCCTGGCCAGGGACTTGCTGTTATAACCAGTCGGGCACAGCACAGCATCAACTCCCAATACCGGGAGAGACGAAACCCCTCCTATCGCTCATCGTCTTCGTGTGTCTCGAGACTGTACCCAACGGCCACCTGTTTGCACGACTCAGTAGAGCCGTGGTAGGGTGGCAATCAAAGTACAGTGGGAGAACACACAAGACTCCATGACGATCTCGGGTCTACAGACTAACCTTTACCAGTGTCACCTTAGAACTGCTATCCGACGATAGATATAATTCCATATAGGAGTTCTCGGTGAGTCCGTCCAGTGTACCCAGTCACCACTGAGCACCCGTATATGATCTTGATGTCAAACATCGATGAATGTGGGAACATCCATAGCCCATCGTATGGGTCTAGTATCATATACGCTAGTCTACTCTGGTATATCAATGCCCCGTCTCGATATACCTACGACTAGGGACGTTCCAGGATATGCTTATAGACCACAAATGTCCCACTAGTATGATCTCCATCATAATCAGAGTAGTCAAGCCGATATCCTCAGGGCTTTATCAGCATGTATGAATGAATAAAAGCATGATCAAATCAACATGTCAGAGAAAGAAGAACCAGATAGCATAGTATCATGTCGAGCAAGAATGCAAACTGAATATATATATATACATGTATAGATACATCCACTATCACATAATGGCCTCTAGGGCATACATATATCCAACAATATGATATCAGCCGGGTCATCGGATCAAGTGTTGATTCGATGAATCGGTACGGATAAATATTAGTCGGTTATATGCGATATAGCCGGATTGTCGGATCAAATGTTGATTCGATAATTTAGTGTATAATAGTATATATGATATATTAAATTACATTAACTAATATTAGCTCACTAAAAGATTCTTTTTCTCACTCGGGTAATACATTGATATATATGCGATATATGTTAATTGTATTATTTTATTTTGTTACGATAAATATTATATATGTGATATATAATATTGTAACATGATATGATAACTAATGCAACATGTTTTGTGGAGTTTAAACATGATTAGGGTTTGGATTAGGGTTAAATCTTCTAGTAGATTCTAGAAGGTTTTCTTTTTTGTTTTGGAAAAGATATTTTCAAGTGACTCAATCTTAACCTAACCCAAACCCTAGCCCTTGGTTAATTCTCTACAATGGTTAAGTCAACCATGGTTGCATTATTCATCATATTAATCCTTTCATTATTCATCACAAAAGGATTCCATTGATTTTTCATCATCTTCTTCCTTCTTCTTCTTTGCTTGCAAAGCTTTCTAGCTTTGATCTTTGTGATGAAAATGAGTGAGAAATAGAAAACAAATGAGAGCAAAAATCCTACTTCATCATCCTCATCTATCCTTGCCATTTAGATGAGGGTGTTCACATCATTTCCTGAGTGATAGCTTGTGTTAAAGAAAGTTCAAGGTAGATCATCTTTGTATCGAAGATCGGAAGCAAAGGTTGCATCATTCTCTTCGTGAAGCCTCTCGAAAGTCCAGAACATGATGATCACAGCGAAGGGACCTCAACATGGAGCTTAAGAAGTGAAGGACCGGATCTACAAAGGTTGTAATCCCTCTCACTTAGTGTTAAACTGTTTAACATACTTGTTTTCGCCTAAATCCTAGTTTAAAGATCCGGCTTCGGGTTGTTCGGCACTGCTAATTTTTTAATCGGGCATGGTTGATGCCTCGTAGAACCTTATGCGCGTGCCTAGCAACCCTACAGTGGTATCAGAGCCAAGCTAGAGCTTTAGGCGCAGTCTAGACGAAGTTTAAAGTCCGATCGAACCCGAATACCCCGACACGAACCCTTCTCTGTACATTTTTCAAATATGTGTTTTTTTATGAATTAAAAATGCTCAGAAAAACAAGCAGGAAAAACTAAGAATTACTGTGAAGGACGGTCAACTAACTCAATATTTTGACCGCGTAACCGCGGCCAAAACATGAGTTTGGCGGCGGTTCCGCGGCCAAAATTTGGACTTAGTCCCTGGAATTTCACTTATTTATTCTTAGGTCCTTTCTTGGCAATTTTTTCTGGGAATTTTTTAATTCCACTCAAGTGTTGAGTTTTCTAGGGTTGTATTGGGGACTCGTTGATTCGATCGGATAATTTAACTTTGTTAAGTTTGTCCGGGTAATTTTAGAAACTGTTAAAAAGTTCGAACGGATATCAATAACTCACTTTTTCCCCTGTCGGAAAAATTTCAAAAGTTGGATTTTTTCTCGAGTTTGAAACTTTCGTAAAGTCATGCAAGTAACGCGGTGGACCCTCTAGAAGACAACAAACCTTAACTCGATTATGTGACCGTCTTGAATTGCCTCGAAACCTTAGGGTTTGTGGCAGTACGGCGTGCCATATGTGAGGCGTTGGCTTGACCCTTCTACGGCTGGACCATTGGTACTGTGGCATGTGATGGATGTTTTTAAACTGATTTCAAGTGTTGAGATATATTGGGAAATCTTGGGTGTTTGATTATTCGATTAGAAAGTTTAACACTGTCTATTTATCTGGAATGTGATACGATATTTGGAATCCACAGATAGTTATGAGATAACTAATTTGAATGTTATAAATCTAGCAATTTAGTCTCAGATGATCGGTTGCCACGGGATTTTGATGTGATCAAAAGTCCGTCGCAATCACGTAGCGTACGCGGATACTCGCCGGGTAAACTTAACAGACAGCCACGCCCCATTGCCCCGACCAAGTGACTGTAGGAGAACCCCGTCGCCAAAAGCATCCATTTGGGTGCTCGCGGCAACGGTGTTCCGCCTTAGTGCACTTCGTCGACGGCATCCGGGGGTGCGGCCGTCTACTAAAGTTTGCGACGAGCATTCGATCAGGATGTCGGGAATCTTATTGAATTGCCCGACTTGATATTGAAAAGAGTTTTCGATAATGAGACTAAAATGCGGGGTTTATAATTGTTAGAAATGCGATGTCTAAGGAATTCATTTGGTTAGGCATGCGATGTCTAAAGAGGTTGCGGATTCCAACTGTTGTAGTTTTACACCTTTTTTTTTCTGTGACTGTAAGTGTAGTATGTAGTTGTATCGCCGGTTTTCGTTGCTATACATCGACGACAATCGGCGTATGCATACTTACTTACGTTGATGATATGTGATATTATGTGTTGCTGTGATATGTTATATTGGATCGTCGCGTTTTGAATAGCGGGGGTTTATGTGAGATGAGAGTTTTTTTCTTTTTCATTCATGTAAAATTCATTTGTATGTAATATTCTTTTATTGGGGCACTTTCAGGTTGCGGAAGATGTCACCGCCGTTGTATATTATTTACTTTTCCGCATTAGGTAGACCCAAGGCGGGGAGCATAAGTAACCGGGTTCTAGGGTCCAGTGGAAAACCATCTCGAGGAGTCGAGACCGGGTCTCCTAACCCTAGAATTGGCAGTATTGCTTGCCGCTCTCGTAGGGGTCTAGGGATGTGGGTTTGGCTATTCATCGTGACCGTGGAATCCGTGTTTTATACAGGCTCGTATTGAAAACAAGGACGTCCTAGTATATCCAATATTTCATATATGTTCTTCTGCTGCAATGTTCTATGATGAGATCATATTACTGCCTGAGACGAATGTTTATATTATATATATGAGATATATGTTATATTGCAGATTTCGTTTCAAATGTGATGCTTGTGAAGCATAATAAAATGGGACTTCATAAGATTAATGAAATAAAAGAAACCTAAAAATGTTGTAGAAACTTGTTTAAAAACTGGTAGCTCTAGTTCTTGCGTTGCATAGCGGTGTTCCTTGTAGAACATCCAGCACCTTATTCGATAAGGAAAGAGCCGAGATCCTTTCACCGGGAGTGACCACTTTAGTGAAACTAGCAGATGCTACAAACTCGGTTTGTCTTTTGATTGCTTCTATAGTTCTTGCTTTGCATAGTGGTGTATATGATATATCCTGCACCTTATTCGATGAGAAAAGGGCCGACGATCCCTTCACCGGGAGTGACCCCTTTAGCAAAACTAGAAAAGCCTCAAAAACACTCCATTTAAAATCACTCGATTCTACAACAATATCAAGTTCATTACGCTCATGGTTTTCTTAAAAACCTGCGTAGCCCTCCGTCATTTCAGATAAGTACTACTTAGTATTCGTGCTGCGGTAGTTTGGCATGCGTCAAGGCGTAGTGTACGGTAGCTAACTAGTGCTTATCTGCTACCATACGATGCGATTGGATTAGGGTATTCGTACGGCGTTGTTTGGCATGTGTCAAGGGTCGTGCGGGTGGGTTTAATTCAATCAAGAAATGTACGGGTTGAACTTGACTAGCGGACTATGGGTTGTTTGGCATGCGTCAAGGTCATAGCAAACTAGGGGTAAAATATTATTGGGAATTTCAAGTGTTGAAATTTGCAATGAGATTGCATACCTTCTATGAGATAGTTGGATCCCGATACCCGCTGCGAGTAAGAGTTACTCCTGGGAGAGTTTTACACATTATAATTAGCCGATCAAGTTGGTGTCTAGAAAGGTGTTAACGGGGTTACGCCTCTGGGAAAACGAGGTTTACTTTAATTAGGTTCGTGCGAAAGCACGGGGGACCTCCCTCAAAGTACCGACACTGGCCTGGCTGAAAGATTGTCGAACTTGTAGCGTGTAATTAATCCCGGCTAGTCTTTCCTTTTAGGGTTTGAAGGAAGATTTGATTAAAACAGTGGGAGACATCCTGATTAGATATATTAGATAACCAATCTAATCTTGCAAGAGCATACGCTGAGTGTTTTCTTCTCTCTCTCTCCAGGTAGCGACCATATCACGCCTTAATCAAGATAATAATACGGAAGAATTGACCGAACCCACTTGTTATACTGAGCTGGGGAACGTTGGTCCCGCTCCAACTTATAATTGTTATAAGACAGAGCAGGAAATAGGGGATTACCAGAATTCCCGTGCCGCCCAAACGAAGAAAGTGCATACTGATGCATCATCTTCGGGTGTGTTCATTACAGAGAACTGTTTCTCAGTATCCTTTATGTCCTGGGTAAGAGATACCGGATCAGGATCCCGCATATGTAATCTGTTACATGGGCTACAGATAAGTAGAGAACTGAGAACGGGTGATTAGTTTCAGTAGATAGAAACGGTGCAAGTGTTGCAGCCAAGTCTGTTGGTCACTATCACCCTGTATTACCAGAATACATTGATTCTGAACAAATGTTATTAGATACCGAACCTGATATACAACATCATATCAGTCTCTTTATTACTAAAGAAAGGATATAATTTTGTATTGTTAGATAATGTTTTGAACATTTCCTATATCAAGAGTTGATCGGTTCAGGCACGTTATCTAAAAGCATTGACGTTCTAAATCAAACTACATTTCTTAGTATACAGAACACACACAAGAGGAAGAGTTCAGAAATGAACGAATCCTTCTCGACCCGACTAGCTAAGTTACATTTATATGCATATTTAAATCTGTTTGAATTTACATCTTGTGAAACTTGCCGGTCACGTCACAAAGATAAGATGACCATAGCTTTGTTTATTGGAAACAGAGAAAGAGTCAGTGAACTCTTGGGATTGATACATGCTGATGTATGAAAGTGCCCTGTCTACATATGCCAGGACCGGTTCTTTGTACTTCATTCCATTCTCTGATAATCTTTCAAGATTCAGACATATGTTCCTATTGAAACACAAGTCCGAAGCTTTTGAGATATTCACAGAATATAAATTAGAAGCAGAGAACCAAAATACGGGTATAAGTATTATGTCCTTTGATGAGATCAGGGACGAGAATACTTGAGCACGGAATTCCGGGTCTATTCTAAAGGAGAATGAGATTCTCTCTCAGCATTACTCCTCCGTATACACCACAGCACGTCGGTATATCGGGGCGGAGCAATAGCACCCTATGTGATATGGTGTGCTCTATGATGAGTACTACTGAGTTTTTTATTTCCTTTTGGATGTTATGCGCTTGAGAAGCTGCATACCTATTGAATAGGATTCAAATCAAATCAGTTGCCTACCGCTTCATATGTGATATGTAAAGGAAAGAGCCCATATCTTAAGCTTGTTAAGATTTGGGGTTGTCCGGCCTATGTCTAAAAGCAAAATCCGAACAAGCTCGAGGCAAGGTTAGTTCTGTAAAACTGGAAGTAGTTCCAGCTATACAAACTGCAACTGATGATTTGATAGAACCAAAGGATTCAGTAGTTTCCAACGAACCTCAGCCTCTCCGCCGATCTAGTAGGGTTCCTCACCCACCTGAGAGATGCTTCGGTTTCTCTGTGACAGTGGGAGTGAGGATTGCATCATGAGATGATGACCCAACTAAGTTTCCAGCAGGCTATCAGGAGTGGGACTCTGTAAGAATGGCTGGATGCTTATCGATCTGAGATGGAATCCTTATACACCAACAAAGTATTGACTTTGGTTGCTTTATCTGAAGGTTTAAATCCCCATCAGGAGCAAGTATATCTTGAGAAGATTACTTGGTGTACATGGAAAAGTTGATACTTTCAAAGCTATGCTTAAGTCCATCAAGATCCTACTTGCCACGGCTACATACCATGACTACGATATCTGGTGGTTGGGTGTCATGACTGCTTTTCTAAATGATGATTTAGAAGATAGCGTCTATAAGTACACAGCCAGAGGGCTTCATAGACAGTGGGAGCAGCGGAAACGTGTGCAAGATGTTTTATATGATAAAATAGGCATCGCGGAGTTAGAACATCTGTTTTGATGTGGTAGTCAAAGAGTTTGACTTCATCAAAATGGTAGATGAACCTTGTATATACAAAAAGGTAGCAGAGAGTATGGTGATGATCCTCGTAGAGTACGTGGATGACATACTCTTGATAGGAAAGGAGTTTCCTATGCTACGCTCGGTCAATCTCCGCTTATCACAACGATTCTCCATATAGGATCAAAGCGATACCTCCTAAATCCTGTGTTTTGGATCTATGAGATAGTTCTAATTGGATGTTAGGATACTCACTAGTTGTAGTGAGATGGTATCAATCGATCCTGGAGAGAATCACTGTAATGGTTCCAGGGTGATAAGGACGACTGAATGTCAGTCGCAGGCATTGTCTTTACCCTTAGTGGAGGGACGGTATGTTGGAAGAGTTCCAAGCTAGATACCGTGACTTACTAGACGATTAAAGGCAAGATACATCATTACCAAAGATGCTACCAAAGAGGCAGTCTGGATAGATATAAGTTCATAAGATGAACTTCGTTCCTACCATTGTGTGACAATGGAGTTATGGCTTTAGCTTAGGAACTTATGTCCCATCAGAAATCCAGATATAATTCTTAGGCAGTATCACCTGATCATGGAGATGGTTGATCTCCAGAGAGATCGAGGTTAGGAGAGTAGACACAGAGGACAACAGCGCGGATCCACTCACAAAGGCCTTTTTCCCAGTAGAGACTTTTATGGGATGGTTGAGTATGAGATACTTCAACCGCAGCTAATTGTTGGGTATGTGATACCACAACAGATGGCCCTAGTGCAAGTGGGAGATTGTTAGTTATATGTATGCCCTAGAGGCCATTACTGTACATACGATGTATATTGTAATGGATGCTTGGACATATATAGGGAGGACTTTCTTGCTCGACATGATAGTATGCTATCTGGTTGTACTTTATCTTAACATGTACTCTGATTGTCTCTATATTACATGTTGATAAAGCCCTTAGGATATGTACTCGACTACTGGGACTATGATGAGATCATACTAGTGGGGCCACGGTAGTCGACGAGTACATCCTATAACTGTTCCTAGTCGAGGGTGTATCGAGACAGGGCATCGATGCACCAGAGTAGACTAGCGTATACGCATTTTGACCCATATGATGGGCGATGGATGATCCTATATCCATCGGTGTTTGACATCAAGGATGGTGTACGGGTGCTTAGTGGAGACTGAGTACACTGGATGGACTCGCCGAGAACTCCCAGATGGTATTATACCTCACGTCAGATGGCAGTTCTCCGGTGACACTGGTACAGAGTAGTCTGTTGACCCGAGATCGTCATAGAGTCTTGTGTGATTCCCAGTGTGCTTTGATTTCCATCATACCACGTCCAAGAGGGCATGCAAAAAGGTGGCTTTTGGGTACAGTCCCGAATCACATGGAGGCAATGAGCGATAGGAGGGGATTCGTCTCTCCCGGTATAGGGAGTTGATGTTGTGCTGTGTTCGATTGGATATAACCAGAAATCCCTAGCCAGGGTTGCTGAGATTTACTGGTAAGAGTTATCAGTAGTTTCTCGAACTGTTATAGACCTCATATCGACATGACTTATCGATCTACTGGGGTCTGACGTTTACCACCCCTAGGCGAGATATCCAACATATCAGACGACGAGGCCAGACAGTACGGGAGTGTTACTGTTTGGATTCACAGGAGAATGTACAGGCTTGCTTGTTGATCTTCTGAGAGCTCAATACCTGGGTGGCTGTTACGTTTAGCCGACCGCTTGCAGCTTATGGGTGTTTGATATGATCATCACCTACTGCCAGCGTATTGACGATTCTTTAGAGTCCTACACAGAGGTTTCTTGACTCAGGCAAAACGGAGTAAAGGCATATATATGATATGTGCGGGAACGAGGATAATGCGATATGAGATACCGTATTCTATTCTCGCGATATATGATATCGGCCGGGTCATCGGATCAAGTGTTGATTCGATGAATCGGTACGGATAAATATTAGTCAGTTATATGCGATATAGCCGGATTGTCGGATCAAGTGTTGATTCGATAATTCAGTGTATAATAATATATATGATATATTAAATTACATTAACTAATATTAGCTCACTAAAAGATTCTTTTTCTCACTCGGATAATACATTGATATATATGCGATATATGTTAATTGTATTATTTTATTTTGTTACGATAAATATTATATATGTGATATATAATATTGTAACATGATATGATAACTAATACAACATGTTTTGTGGAGTTTAAACATGATTAGGGTTTGGATTAGGGTTAAGTCTTCTAGTAGATTCTAGAAGGTTTTCTTTTTTGTTTTGGAAAAGATATTTTCAGGTGACTCATTCTTAACCTAACCCAAACCCTAGCCCTTGATTAATTCTCTACAATGGTTAAGTCAACCATGGTTGCATTATTCATCATATTAATCCTTTCATTATTCATCACAAAAGGATTCCATTGATTTTTCATCATCTTCTTCCTTCTTCTTCTTTGCTTGCAAAGCTTTCTAGCTTTGATCTTTGTGATGAAAATGAGTGAGAAATAGAAAACAAATGAGAGCAAAAATCCTACTTCAACATCCTCATCTATCCTTGCCATTTAGATGAGGGTGTTCACATCATTTCATGAGTGATAGCTTGTGTTAACGAAACTTCAAGGTAGATCATCTTTGTATCGAAGATCGGAAGCAAAGGTTGCATCATTCTCTTCGTGAAGCCTCTCGAGAGTCCAGAACACGATGATCGCAGCGAAAGGACCTCAATATGGAGCTTAAGAAGTGAAGGACCTGATCTACAAAGGTTGTAATCCCTCTCACTTAGTGTTTAACTGTTTAACATACTTGTTTTCGCCTAAACCCTAGTTTAAAGATCCGGCTTCGGGTTGTTCGGCACGGCTAATTTTTTAATCGGGAATGGTTGATGCCTCGTAGAACCTTGTGCGCGTGCCTAGCAACCCTACAGACATCACATGCCTAACAGTTATAAACCCCGCATTTTAGTCTCTATATCGAAAACTCTTTTCAATATTGTTGGAGATAGTGCCCTCAGAGTCAATTATTGGATCACAGGCACGTGATTGCAATGATTAAGGGAGGACCTATCCCGGTAGGACAGTCTTACTCGAGATGATAGTATGCTATCTGGTTTATCTTTATCATCGTGTACTGCTTTAGGTGACCTGATATGTCGCTATTACACGTTGATAGAGCCCCTAGGATTCTTGCTTGACGACCAGCAGTATGATGGCGATCATATACGTAGGAGCTGGTAGTCTATAAGCACATCCTTAAAAGGTCCCTAGTCGTAGGAGTTTCGAGACAGGGTATCGATACTCCATTAGTAGACTAGTGTATACAGTCGAGACCCCGACGAGGGGCGGTGGCCGGTCTCACAAGCCACTGGTGTCAGTTGGTTCACCTAAGATGTATACAGGTGCTCATTGGGTTATGAGTACACCGGACAGGACTCGCCGGGAACCTGCTAGTTGGTCTTATACCAGACGTCAGATAGCAGTTCCCAGGTGACATGTGTACAGGTTAGTTCATCGACCTGAGATCGTCATTTGTCTCGTGTGAGTTCCCACTGTGCTTTGATTACTACCCTACCACGGCTCAAAGGAGTCGTGCAAACAGGTTTTAGTTGGGTACAGTCCCGAGCCACATGGAGGCAGTGAGCGGATCTTCAGGGGTTCGTCTCTCCCGGTATTGGGAGTGAGGTCGCGCTGTGTCTAGGAGAGCCATTACGCAAAGCCCTCGGCCGAGGCAGGAGATTTACCGGTAGGTATTCCAGTAGTATCTCAGGGCGTTCTGGGCTACACTCCGACACGACTTGTACCGCTTTTGGGGGTCTGACTTTCACCAACCCCCTAGGCCCGCCATGCGATACTCATAGACGAACGGACCGAACTGTATGGATATTGTCACTGACAGGCTCAGTTGGGTGTCGGGGTGAGCTTCCTCATCGACGTCCCTTTTGGTCAATAGCTGGTGGCCCGTCATGTATTGGCTTATACCTCTGACGTGCCAGTGGTTAAATCCACATCCATAGTATTGACGAGTCTTTAGAGTCCACCACACTTTCAGTTACTCAGCTTTCGGGCGAAACGCTGTAGAGGCCGTATGGAGATATGGCAGGGTCCGATCAGATACGTGCGGTATTGCACGGATCAGGATCGGACAGCTTTGTACTAGTGGCCGTATAGTTATATGGCAGGGTTCGATCAGATACGTGCGGTATTGCACGGATCAGGATCGAACAGATTTACTAGCCGGCTTTGGTTTAAGCCGGTCCTAGTTTAGTACAGTGTAGATTTTGTCTCATTGCATTTGTATCCGGTCGGAATACAGATGCGGGTGTGTATGCACAGTGTCGGGGTTTTCCTGTAATTTATTACGGGACCAGTTTTCTGGAGTTGCCAGTTTGCATTCCGTTCCGGCCGGTTTTCCTTTGTTCTTTCCCGGCCGGACTTTTCTGATGGAGGGGGTAATTTGCAGTTTTGCAAATTACACTTTGTGGGGGGGTTTCTTGTAAATGTATTGATTATGATAAGCATCTTTTCTTTCCTCCATGCTTTCATTTATTGTGATTTGAAATAGGTATGGGTTTGATTTGATATGAGTATGGTTGATGTTTTGTTGACCTTGGATGTGGTCACCTCCTTCTTGATCCTACACTCACCTCCCTTGTATAGGTTTTTCCTCCACCATTCTCATGATATATACTTGGCCGGCCACTTTTTTTGAAGATGATGGATCATTTCATTTTTGGTGAGGGTGTGGGAAAATTATTGTTTCATATCATTTTTCATTGCCTCAAAAATCCCCAAGTTCATATCACCTTGATTCCTCCATCATGGCAACAAAAACCCCATTGAGACAAAGCGTATTCTACACTACACATTCTACAGCTAATCTTGGGCATGTCGAGTTGCCGGCTTCATGCCCGAGTTGCCTCGGTATTGAGGCGGGAGCCCGTAAAAGACGAAGGCGATGTGGTGCCCTTTCCGGCGAGGAGGCGACGATATGGAGACTACACTTTCCGCGTGAGATCGGGACGATGACGAGAAGACCGGAGGACTCGGATCACTCGGTATACTTCTCACCCCATCTCTAGTTAGCTAGCGTAGGTTAATGGTAAACGATCCGGGTTTTCTTTGTCCGCGGTAGCGCCGGTTTCCGAGCAAGGAAAAATTTTGATTCCGCAATTTGGCCTCGAGTAAGACGGCCGGGGCGCTGCCGTGGCGCAACATGGTATCAGAGCCACGCCATTAACCTAGTCTAGCTTGCTCTAGTATGTTTAAAGACCCGATCGAACAAAAATCCCAAAAACTGTATTTTGTGCGCATCAGTTTTCTGTCGAATTTTTTTTAAGTCAAAATTTTTTTCAGGTGGTTGCAGAATGATGTGCAGGGAAATATAAGATATCTGGTAAAAATTGGTAACCTAAATTCCTCAGAGCGCCGCGGAAGAGCGGCCAAATCAATGATTTGGCCGCGCTTCCGCCGCGAGTTCAGTTCTTCACTGTGCCAATTTTTTCCAGATTGTCTTACACTCTAAAATAGGGTTTTTGGAATATATTTTTTTGGCCCAGATTTTCTGTAAGTGCTACAGTGATGCTTGGGGCCCATTTGGTATAATTTGTTCGATCGGATATTTTAAACTTGCTGGTTCACAGTATTTACATTATATCTGCGACCGTGAATGTCACTCGATCGGTAAATCCGGTCTAACTGCTATAGCCCGGTTAGACGGATTTGCGAACGTGACTTTCACGTTGATGTTCTATGTTTATGCTGTGATGTTGCGGATCGGTCGTGGGGATAGCCTGGATGCAATGCTAGTACAGCTTTGTTGTATTATGTACATTTGATATTGCGGGGCGAGCGTCCGACATGTGGACTGCCGTCACTGCCTGATTGTATTATTCTTTTGGGGCACGACCTGGTTGCGGTCGATGTACCCGGTGTATGTATATTTTACATTCTGTACTAGGTTTGCCCCGCGGTGGGGTGCACGGATAGCCGGGTTCTAGAGGGCAACGGGCCCGCATCTCAGGGCATTGAGACGGAGGGGGCTTCAGTCCAGGATTGGCGGGCTATTCGCCGCACTCGTAGGGGGTACAGGTTGACCCAGGAGGGGTGCCCAAGTTACCGGATTCCGTGAAGTGCTGGGTGGTCCATTCACGGTACTGAAGGGGGCTGCCTCGCTTCAGGTTTTGGCGGGTGACTTGCCGCGCCCGTAGGGGTCTAGGATTTCATTGCACAGGCTATCCACACGACCAGGGGAACGTCGGGTTTCAGCAGCGGCTCTGTGAAACCCGGGGTTTCCAGATATCTGTATTGTTCTGTGATGCTGTACATTTCTGTGATGTTGCATTTTATTCACGCCTTGAGCGAAATACTATATATTGGTATATATATTAGTAGATGTTGTATATGTTTTACATCCGCGCTAGTCCAGTCCCCGCTCTGCCGTTAGTTATCTAACCTAACGGGTGATGACGGGACCCAGTGGCGAATGCGGATGGCATATACGTACGTCAGTATATTTTCGTTCTTTGTGGTGTGATCATTTGATGGGACTGCATTGATTCGGATCAATGCAAGTTAAACAAACCTATTCTGATGTTGTTGGAACACTTTTTCAAAAAGCTGTTATTGCAAGGACGTTCACTTTTGTTTTGCATCGTGGTATTCATTTGGAATATCCTGCTCCTCAGTCGACGAGGCAAGGGCCGAGATCCCTTCACCGGGAGTGACCCCTTGGACAGAAGTTTGCGTCAGGGCATTAACTTCACTATAGCCGATTACTTTTGCTTTGCATCGTGGTATTCAGTTGGAATATCCTGCACCTCATTCTACGGGGAAAGAGCCGAGATCCCTTCACCGGGAGTGACCTCTTTAGTAAAGGTTTTCGTCACTATATTTTCTAAAAGGTTATCCAGTTCCTTCAACGATATCAAGTTCATTACGTTAAAGGTTTTTCGCCAAAAACCAGTCGTAGCCCTCCGTCATTTCAGATTAGTATTACTTAGTATTCGTGCTGCGTTTGTCGTGCATTGCCGTGGCGTAGTGTTCGGTAGCTATGTAATGCTTTTCTGTCACATGGATAAGTGGATTGGTTAGGACAGTCGTGCGGTCTTGTTGGCTTTGTCAAGGACTCGTACGGGTGGGTTTAATGCAATCAAGATAATGACGGGTAGAACTTGACTAGGACTCTTTGATTTGTTGGCATTGTCAAGGTCACTTGGGTCCTAGGGGTAAAAACAATTATCGGGAGTTTCAAAAGAACTGAAACTTGCCAAGCATGCGCATACCTTCTGGAGTGTGGTGACGTGAGTGGATTCCGTCACGTTATCATGCGATGAGAGTTGGATCCCGATTCCCACTGATGAGTTGGTTTACTCCTCGGGTGATCCCGACTAATTCTTCTTTCAGGTTTGGAGGAGAATTTGAGGTACAGTGGGAGGTTTCCTGATTAGATAAATTGGTAACCATTCTGATCTAGGTTAGAGTGCACGCAGAGTGTTTCTTTTCTCTCTCTCTGGCAGCGACCATTGACCCGACCCTGGACTATGACTCAGTGACCAAGTTGACCGAACCTTCTTAACACTGGCTTTTGGATTGTCAGAGTTGCAGACCTCGTTGCCACTCCTACTTTTACCCTTTTCTCCAGGACACCCCGTATTACTACGAACGTCCACTTCCATTGGACAAAACCATCGTATGGTTATATACGAACTCGAAGGACTTCGAGGATGGTTTCTGGTTCTGGAGAAAACGAATAGGATTATTCAGTTGTCTTTTCTTTTCACCTTCTCTCGTTGCGAGTACTCCTTGGTTTAGGAGTAGTACACCTATTACGTAAATTGGGTAGTCTTCTTCCAAACCATAGGCTGGTGCCGACCGGTAGGGAATGAAGAAAACCAGTTAACCTAAACGGTGTACAGAAGGTATTAAGTTCAGACAAAGAAAGGGATTAGTAGGAGGGCAAAGTAAATTGCGACTGATATTCACGACCAAACCAAGTATTTCTTCGCCAATCCTAAATCACCTTTGTATTTCTCCAGGACACTCCGTATCACTACGAAGATCCACAGTTTATTGGATATTCCATCGTATGGTTATATACGAACTCGAAAGGAACTTGTTCCAGTTCGGGGATGGATTCTGGTTCAGGAGAAATAGGAATAAAGTACATTCAGGTGTCTTTTATCTTCACCTTCTCTCGCATTGCGAGTGCTCCTAGGATTAGGACAGTACACCCTTTATGCTTTTTGGATAGTCTTCTTCCAAACCATAGGCTGGTGCCGAACGGTAGGGAAGGAAGAAAACCATTTGGCCTAAAGGGGTGTGCAGACGGTATTGACTAAGGACATATAAAGGGATTTGGACAGGTGGCAAAGAATTATACGGTTATAGTTGTGAATCTGGATGATGGTAGAGGCATTACTAGGAATACCAGGATACCCCATCGAAACATTACAATGTTTCAGTTTCACTGTGTACTGTTAAAAGAAAACTGATTTCCCGATTAGACACTTATTCCAGGGTATGTATTTACCAGGTATGATTCTCACATCTGTATGGTTTTACAGATGATGAGTGGGAGTAAGTTATTGGGAATTGGGTGATCATCCTCATTATATCGGGATTCGTTGTAATCGGTGATATTTGAGGAAGTCACCTGGGTTGTTTGCCGGTCGGCAAATATTTGGTTATGAATATCCGCTGTTGTGCACCAATTTCAAATTGATATATCTGTACGTCTATTTTCATAGAGTGAGATATACCTTTTGATATTATGTCGATGACATTTACCTATATCAGTGGATGGTTAGGTAAGGAGCATTAAACAGCGGTGTAATTCTTCTTAACCATAAGTACAGTTTTCAACCTACGACACACAGTGAAAGAGTTGTTAGACTCAGAGGACTTATACAGAGTATTGTATGTTGTCCAGTGTCCATTAGGACAGAGGGGTTGGTCCTCATACTATATTCTGTTTACTTTTAACTTCTCTAGTTCTTAGACATGTGCTTCGTGGAAACACAGGGTCTAAGTTTTTGAGGAGTTATAGGTATTTGAATAGAGTAGAGAACCAGGTATGGCAAGTATCGGGATTCTTCAAAGTGATCGAAGATGTAGATACTTGTGTATGGTATTCAGTTGATAGTAATGATAATGAGAACTTGCTTCTCTTTCAGGTTACTCATAATTGGAAGCATTCCTAAGTTGAGTAACGCTGATCGGCCTCCTTCCATTTAGTTGACATGCACTGGAGACAGCTGCATGATTTGAATCTGGTTCAATTAAATCAGTGCCTCTGGTTCTATATTGGATATAGAACAGTTCATATCTTAACATTGTTAAGGTACGGGGAGTTGTCCGGCTTATGCTTAAAACCAGACTTCGGATAACTCAAGGCACGTTTCTGTAATGGCTGTTTGTGGGTTGACCCAGGCTATGACGAGGGTTGACTTTCTACCATCTGGCAGATCAATAGAAATATTGTTCTAGACTCGCCACAGTTTTATTAAAAATGGATTTTTTTCAAAAACAGAAGTGGGAGTATGGTAGAACTGGAAGTGATTCCAGAACCGCAAACGATTACTGAAGATTTGATAAGGAACCTAAAGATTCAATCTGATTTGACATTCCATTGGCCACTCCGCAGATAAGGTGGGTAACTTCAGGCACCCGAGAGGTACTCCGGTAGCCTCAAGGACGGTGACAGGGAAGTTCTTGTTTACCCACAATTACCATTGCTGTTGTTCCAGGCTGCGAGACCCGGCAGGAGAATGAGTATAGCGTCGTTCTAAACTACCTTTGGAATTGCACGTCTATATGACTCTGGCAGAGGGTTGTCGTAGTCAGTGGGAGCAGCGGAAGCATTGGTGGACTTCATGCTTATATCTATTTGTAGACTAAAGCAGATATAGCGGAGTTAGATCATCTGTTTCTGATGTGACAGTCATGGGTTTGACGTCATCAGAATAGGGGATGGATCTGTTGAGAAGGTAGTAGGAAGTGATATTCCTATACTACGATCGGTTATACTTTGGTCGTCACACAGTGGTTTCTCCATAAGGGACTTGGACATTATATCAGACACACTGGTTACTAGATCTATGGTTTTAGATCTAGATTTGGGTGGTTTCCCAATCAGGGTACCTTGACAGCATTCTAAGAGTATTTAGAATGGACGACTCCTGGCATGGTAGTGTACCTGCAGGTAATGGAGTCACCCTCTCTAAAGGTGTCTTATAGACTAAAGGGGAGAGGGATACGCATGATTGACAGATCACTTGCTTAGGCAATTGAGTCAATCATGAGATGTCAAGTACCACACCAGATGTTGTTCTTGCAGTAGATGCAATAAGTTGATATTGATCCAATCCTGGAGGAACAGTCGGAAGCAGTTTTAGAACATAAGTGATTGTTCTAGGGATATGATAACGGCTGCCTCTTTTAGGAGACGGTTATCACTCCAGGCTTCCAAGGTGACATGGACGACAAGCAGGTTGTCAGAGTTATAGTTCTCCTTCTGACGAGGGACAGTATTTTGGACAGGTGGTCCAAGGCAATACTGAGGGAGGCATGGCGCAGGATACTGATTAAGTTCAGTTGACGATACAGTCTAAGAAGTTTGGATTTGGAGTTCATTTATGAACTAGGTCCCATCAGACATCCAGACGTTCCAAGACAGGTATTGCTCATTTCGGGAGATGGCTTTCTCCGCGAACTTGAGATATAGAGAGACATAGAAAGGAACATCCTGCGGATCCACTCACTGAGGCTATTCCTCGAACGCAATAGTTTCGCAAACAGGCTTTGTGCGACTGACTAGTAGAGGAGTTGGGTGTTCGGTATCACACGGGCTGTGAGTATGCGACATCGCAATAATTAGCCTTGAGTGCAAGTGGGAGATTGTTGGAGATAGTGCCCTCAGAGTCAATTATTGGATCACAGGCACGTGATTGCAATGATTAAGGGAGGACCTATCCCGGTAGGACAGTCTTACTCGAGATGATAGTATGCTATCTGGTTTATCTTTATCATCGTGTACTGCTTTAGGTGACCTGATATGTCGCTATTACACGTTGATAGAGCCCCTAGGATTCTTGCTTGACGACCAGCAGTATGATGGCGATCATATACGTGGGAGCTGGTAGTCTATAAGCACATCCTTAAAAGGTCCCTAGTCGTAGGAGTTTCGAGACAGGGTATCGATACTCCATTAGTAGACTAGTGTATACAGTCGAGACCCCGACGAGGGGCGGTGGCCGGTCTCACAAGCCACTGGTGTCAGTTGGTTCACCTAAGATGTATACAGGTGCTCATTGGGTTATGAGTACACCGGACAGGACTCGCCGGGAACCTGCTAGTTGGTCTTATACCAGACGTCAGATAGCAGTTCCCAGGTGACATGTGTACAGGTTAGTTCATCGACCTGAGATCGTCATTTGTCTCGTGTGAGTTCCCACTGTGCTTTGATTACTACCCTACCACGGCTCAAACGAGTCGTGCAAACAGGTTTTAGTTGGGTACAGTCCCGAGCCACATGGAGGCAGTGAGCGGATCTTCAGGGGTTCGTCTCTCCCGGTATTGGGAGTGAGGTCGCGCTGTGTCTAGGAGAGCCATTACGCAAAGCCCTCGGCCGAGGCAGGAGATTTACCGGTAGGTATTCCAGTAGTATCTCAGGGCGTTCTGGGCTACACTCCGACACGACTTGTACCGCTTTTGGGGGTCTGACTTTCACCAACCCCCTAGGCCCGCCATGCGATACTCATAGACGAATGGACCGGACTGTACGGATATTGTCACTGACAGGCTCAGTTGGGTGTCGGGGTGAGCTTCCTCATCGACGTCCCTTTTGGTCAATAGCTGGTGGCCCGTCACGTATTGGCTTATACCTCTGACGTGCCAGTGGTTAAATCCACATCCATAGTATTGACGAGTCTTTAGAGTCCACCACACTTTCAGTTACTCAGCTTTCGGGCGAAACGCTGTAGAGGCCGTATGGAGATATGGCAGGGTCCGATCAGATACGTGCGGTATTGCACGGATCAGGATCGGACAGCTTTGTACTAGTGGCCGTATAGTTATATGGCAGGGTTCGATCAGATACGTGCGGTATTGCACGGATCAGGATCGAACAGATTTACTAGCCGGCTTTGGTTTAAGCCGGTCCTAGTTTAGTACAGTGTAGATTTTGTCTCATTGCATTTGTATCCGGTCGGAATACAGATGCGGGTGTGTATGCACAGTGTCGGGGTTTTCCTGTAATTTATTACGGGACCAGTTTTCTGGAGTTGCCAGTTTGCATTCCGTTCCGGCCGGTTTTCCTTTGTTCTTTCCCGGCCGGACTTTTCTGATGGAGGGGGTAATTTGCAGTTTTGCAAATTACACTTTGTGGGGGGGTTTCTTGTAAATGTATTGATTATGATAAGCATCTTTTCTTTCCTCCATGCTTTCATTTATTGTGATTTGAAATAGGTATGGGTTTGATTTGATATGAGTATGGTTGATGTTTTGTTGACCTTGGATGTGGTCACCTCCTTCTTGATCCTACACTCACCTCCCTTGTATAGGTTTTTCCTCCACCATTCTCATGATATATACTTGGCCGGCCACTTTTTTTGAAGATGATGGATCATTTCATTTTTGGTGAGGGTGTGGGAAAATTATTGTTTCATATCATTTTTCATTGCCTCAAAAATCCCCAAGTTCATATCACCTTGATTCCTCCATCATGGCAACAAAAACCCCATTGAGACAAAGCGTATTCTACACTACACATTCTACAGCTAATCTTGGGCATGTCGAGTTGCCGGCTTCATGCCCGAGTTGCCTCGGTATTGAGGCGGGAGCCCGTAAAAGACGAAGGCGATGTGGTGCCCTTTCCGGTGAGTAGGCGACGATATGGAGACTACACTTTCCGCGTGAGATCGGGACGATGACGAGAAGACCGGAGGACTCGGATCACTCGGTATACTTCTCACCCCATCTCTAGTTAGCTAGCGTAGGTTAATGGTAAACGATCCGGGTTTTCTTTGTCCGCGGTAGCGCCGGTTTCCGAGCAAGGAAAAATTTTGATTCCGCAATTTGGCTTCGAGTAAGACGGCCGGGGCGCTGCCGTGGCGCAACAAATATCAAGTCGGGCAATTCAACAAGATTCCCGATATGCTGATCGAATGATCGTCGCAAACTTTAGTAGACGGCCGCACCCCCGGATGCCGTCGACGAAGTGTACTAAGGCGGAACACCGCTGCCACGAGCACCCGAACGGATGCTTTTGGCTTTGGGGTTCTCCTACAGTTACTTGGTCGGGGCTATGGGGCATGACTGTCTATTAAGTTTTGCCCGGCGAGTATCCGCGTACGCTACGTGATTGCGACGGACTTTTGATCGCATCAAAATTCCGTGGCAACCGATCAATTGAGACTAAACTGCTATGTTTATAACATTCAAAACAGTTATCTCATAACTTCTTGTGGATTCCAAATATTGTGTCACATTCCAGATAAAAAGACAATGTTAAACTTTCCGATCGAATAATCAAATACCCAAGTTTTCCCGAAAAGCTCAACACATGAAATATGTTTAAAAACATTCACTTCATGCCACAGTACCAATGGTCCAGCCGTAGAAGGGTCAAGCCAACGCCTCACATGTGGCACGCCGTACTGCCCCAAACCCTAAGGTTCAAAGGGCAGTTCAAGACGGTCACATAATCGAGTTTAGGTTTGTTGTCTTCTAGAGGGTCCATTGCGTTACTTGCACTACTTAGAACGTTCTTAAACTACGGAAAAATCCAACACTTGGAAATTTCCCAGCAGGGAAAAAGTGGGTATTTATATCCGGTCGAACTTTTCAACATGTTCTAAAATATCCGGAAAAAATTACGAATTTAAAATTTCCGATCGAATCGACGAATACAAAATAAACCCCAAAATACTCAACACTTGAGTCAGATAAAAATGCCCATAAAATATCAGGGAATTAAAATTAAACATTACTGTGCAAACAGAAAGCAGTGACGTCACACTATGGCCGCGGAACCGCCGCACGAGCCATGATCGTGTCGCGGTTCCGCGGCGATTTGGGCTCAACAAGTTGTCGTTTTGCACAGTGTTTCTTATAATTTCCTGCTTATTTTTTAAGGCATTTTTAATGCAGAAAAATCCCAGATTTTAAAAAATGTCCAGAGAGGGGTTTGCTTTGCCAATTTCGGGTTCGTTCGGAGTTTTAATTTCGTAAACACATCGCCTAATGCTCTAACTAGGCTCTGATACCACTGTAGGGTTACTAGGCACACTCAAGAGGTTCCACAAGGCATCTACCATGCCAAATTCAAATTTTTATGTGCCTAACAACGCTATGTAAGATTGTTAACTAGAGATTAGGCGAAAATAAAAGCTAGCAAACAACTTTGCTACTAAGTGAATAAAAATACAACCTTTGTAGATCCGGTCCTCTACTTCTTTAGCTCCGTGTTGACATCCCTCCGCTGCGATCATCGGGATCCCGGACCCTAGCGATGGTTTAATCGGAGAAATGAGCGGGCTAGGTCGTTGACTTCGAGACCGAAGATGATCTACGTCGGGGAGACTCAAACTCAAGCCATTCCTTCATTTGGTCAAAAACTTTGTGAAGAGAACACCCTATACTACATGGCAAGTAGTGGAGGATGAAGAAATAGGAAGTGGGTTTACTTTATAATTGGATTTCTCACTTTTTTTCTCATGGCACCATTAGAGGTAGCAAGCTTTCTTGAAGCTTGATGAAGATGAAGAAGAAGAAAGAATAATAAGATTAATATGAAACTTATCCTTTTAATTATGGCACCATGGTTGAGTTAAGCCCTCATGCTTAACTCTTGTAGAGAATTAACCAAAGCATTAGGTTAAGGGTTGGGTTAACTAATATCTTATACTAATGACAAAAGAGTTGACTTTGTCAATGTTTATCAAGCTTCATGAAGCTTGATAACTTTGACCAAAGTCTCATTTCTTTTGTTATTTGCTAGGAAAATAGTAAACCCTAATTTAACCTTGATTTGGTTTAGCTCTCATACACACAACTTGTATGTATCATCAAGCATGATACAAACTTGTACACTTGCATATATCACATATAAACAATATGCACATTCAAGTGAGAAAATCAATCTTAAGTGAACCAATACTAGTTAATGTAAAGTAATATATCAAATATATAATTATACATTAAATCATTAAATCAACACTTGATTTAATGATCCGGTCATATCGCATATAACCGACTAATATCAAGTGTATCAATGTATCGAATCAACACTTGATTCGGTAACCCGGCTATATCACATATAACCGACCGATGATATGAATCACGAGAATAGAATACAGTATCACATACTGGTATTATTCTCGGTCCCGCACATATCTCATATGCGCTCCTATTTCGTTTCGCTTGAGCCAGGAAACCCCTGTGTAGGACTCTAAAGACTCATCAATACGCCGGCAGCAGGTGATGTCATATCAAACACCCACAAGCCTCAAGCGGTCTGCTAAACGTAACGGCCACCCGGGTATTGAGCGATCAGAAGATCAACGAGCAAGGCCGCTCACACTCCTGTGAATCCAACCAGTAACACTTACCGTACAGTCCGGTCTGTTCGTCAGATATGTCGCATATCTCGTCTAGGGGTGGTAAACGTCAGACCCTAATAACTCGATAAGTCATGTCGATATGAGGCTCATAACGGGTCGAGAAACTACTAGTAACACTTACCAGTAAATCCCTAAAGCAGCATTGGCCAAGGACTTCCTGTTATAGCCAATCGAGCACAGCGCAACATCAACTCCCTATACCGGGAGAGACGAAACCCCTCCTATCGCTCATTGCCTCCATGTGATTCGGGACTGTACCCAAAAGCCACCTTTTTGCACGCCCTCTTGGACGTGGTATGATGGAAATCAAAGTACAGTGGGAATCACACAAGACTCTATGACGATCTCGGGTCTACAGACTAACCTGTACCAGTGTCACCACAGAACTGCCATCTGACGTAAGGTATAATACCATCTGGAAGTTCTCGGCGAGTCCGTCCAGTGTACCCAGTCTCCACTGAGCACCCGTATATCATCTCTGATGTCAAACACCAATGGATATGGGATCATCCATCGCCCATCTATATGGGTCGAGAAGCTACACGCTAGTCTACTCTGGTATATCGATGCCCCGTCTCGATACACCCACGACTAGGGACTTTGAAGGATGTACTTATGGACTACCATGTCCCCACTAGTATGATCCGCATCATAGTCCAGGTAGTCAAGTACACATCCTAAGGGCTTTACCAATATGTAACAGAGAGACAATCAGTGTACACGTTAAGCTAAAGAGTAACCAAATAGCATACTATCATATCGAGCAAGAAAGTCATCCCTATATATGTCCAAGCATCCACTACAATATATATCCTATGTATAGTAATGGCCTCTAGGACATACATATAACTAACACTCACTACAACATTTCCTCGGGAATTGGTCGTATCCCAACGCCTCTGTATGTATATCAGATCCTCCGGCATCAACGGGGAGTAACAAAAGCTCGCCAGCATCTCGCACGAAACTCTGGTTCCGCTCGCCTTTATCATCGTCCATCTTGACGTCACGTTATGCTATCTGTGCGCTGCAACTGTCCTCGGCCACGGTCAATCCAGAGTCTCTCACACGGACTCGAAGTCACGAACTCGTTATCTTCATCACTTTGTAGAAGATATCTGTCCGAACACGTCCTCGGGAGCTCGTCCCAACCATCGGAGGAATACTCAATACTCGTCCGTCCTTGATCAACTCACAACGCACCTGGGTAAGGTCTTTCATCCGAAGCTGGTCAGCTTACTGGTCTCTTATCATATGATATCCGGACGACGTTAAACTTTTGGATCGAGTAATCAAGGACTCAAAATTTCCCGAAGGCTCAACACCTGAGCACAGTCTAAAAATATCTGGTACATACCACAACACCTCTGGACCAGCCGTAGAAGGGCAAACCCAAGCCTCACTGATGGCACCGCTAAACTGCCATAAACTCTAAGGTTCAAAAGCGGTCCCATGGTCATCATGTCGAGTTAGGGTTTCATTCTTCTAGAGGGTCCACAGAATTACCTGCATGTTCCTCCGAACACTTTAAACTTGGAAAAATGGGTTTCTGACACTCGTTCGAACTTGTTAACCTCGCTTAGACGACAATGCGAATCCCCTTCATCCGCATGCTAAACAATGCCTCAACCCTCCAAGGAAGACGATACATCAACGGTCATCTCTGGATCGGTCTGCTCTAGATCTGAGTAAGACTCTCTACTGAAAGGTTCCTAGGCACTCTAGTGAGGTCTCACAAGGCATCGAACATGCCAATTTTAAAAAAAATGGTGCCGAGAAACCCTAGACTACGGATCTTAGACTAGATGTTTAGGCGAAAAGATAATCTAGTTAACTACTTAACTAAAAGTTAGATTCTACAACCTTTGTAGATCCGGATATCCACTTCCTTAGCTCCACGTAGTGCTCCTCTCGCTGTCCTTTTCCAATCATAGACTCGTTCATCGGTTTCATCGGGAAAGCGAGCGGAATAAGTCGTCGGCTTCGTGTCAAAGACGATCTACGTCGAGGCATCACAAGTTCAAGCTCCGACTTCACAAAGTTGTGAAACTTGTGAAGAAAACACCCAAAACAACTTGGCAAGAGGTAGAGGGTGAAGAAATAGGAGGTGGGTTCACTTTAGAATTGGATTTAGCTCACTTTAGCTCAAGTTGCCATTGATGGACCTTGAGCTTTTCTTGAAGAAGAAGGAAGAAGATGAAGCTAGTTTATGATAAGTTATAATAAAATGAAAAGAAAATTCATACTTATCATAATCTAACTTGGGTTAAGTGTAGAGAATAAACCATGGTAAGTGGATGGGTTAGGGTTAAGCATGAAGACAAAATGGTCTCCTTGGTCATAACTTCATGAAGCTTCAACAAGCTTCATGACAAAAACAAACCATTATCTCTTCATTTATCCAATAAAATAAATAAAGAAATGAATAAATAAATGATAAGGCAAAACCCTAATTATCATTTAACCATTGTTTAATTCTTCACACTTAACCAAATGATCAAGTATCATCAAACATGAAACATATATGTGCACAAAAGTATATCACATATACAACTTGCACATCAAGTGAGAAAATCCGTATAAAGTGAACCAATACTAGTTAATGCAAAGTAATATATCAAATATATAATTATACATTAAATCATTAAATCAACATTTGATTCAATGATCCGGTCATGTCGCACATAACCGACTAGTATTCAATGTATCGATTTATCGAATCAATGATTCGATAACTAGGTCATATCGAATATAACCAATCGAAACATTTATTGCGAGAATGAAATGCGGTATCACATACACGCATTATTCTCGCTCCCGCACATATCTCATATGCACTCCTATTTCGTTTCGCTTGAGCCAGGAAACCTCTGTGTAGGACTCTAAAGACTCGTCAATACGCCGGTAGCAGATGCTGATCATATCAAGCACCCACAAGCCGCAAGCGGTCTGCTAAACGTAACGGCCATCCGGGTATTGAGCGATCAGAAGATCGACGAGCTAGCCCGCTCACACTCCTGTGAATCCAACCAGTAACACTTACCGTACAGTCCGGTCTCTTCGTCTGATATGTCGCATATCAAGTCTAGGGGTGGTAAACGTCAGACCCCAATAACCCAATAAGTCGTGCCGATGTGAGGCTCATAAAGGGTCGAGAAACTACTGGTAACACTTACCAGCAAATCTCTGATCAGCCCTGGCCAGGGACTTCCCTGCTACGGCCAATCGAGCATTGCGCAACATCAACCCCCAATACCGGGAGAGACGAAACCCCTCCTATCGCTCATTGCCTCCATGTGACTCGGGACTGTGCCCAAAGACCACCGTTTTGCATGCCCTCATGGACGTGGTAAGGTGGAGATCAAAGCACAGTGGGAATCACACAAGACTCTATGACGATCTCGGGTCTACAGACTAACCTGTACTAGTGTCACCTGAGAACTGCCATCTGACGTGAGGTATAATACCATCTGGGAGTTCTCGGCGAGTCCGTCCAGTGTACTCAGTCTCCACTGAGCACCCGTATACCATCTCTGATGTCAAACACCAATGGATATGGGATCATCCATCGCCCATCACATGGGTCGAGAAGCATATACGCTAGTCTACACTGGTATATCGATGCCCCGTCTCGATACACCCACGACTAGGGACCTTGAAGGATGTACTTATGGACTACCATGTCCCCACTAGTATGATCTGCATCATAGTCCAGGTAGTCAAGTACAAATCCTAAGGGCTTTACCAACATGTAACTATAAGACAGTATAAAGAGACTAGTGTACATGTTAAGATAAAGAGTAACCAGATAGCATACTATCATAACGAGCAAGAAAGTCATCTCTATATATGTCCAAGCATCCAATATAATATACATCATCTGTACAATACTGGCCTCTAGGGCATACATACAACTAACAATCTCCCACTTGCACTAGGGCCAGCTGCTGTAATATCGCATACCGAGCATCCCGAAGAGTCTCTCAAACTGTATCTGGGGAATGGCCTTCGTGAGTGGATCCGCGGTGTTGTTCTTCGTGTCAACCCTCCTGACCTTGATCTCCCGGCGATCAACTATCTCCCGGATCAGGTGATACCGCCTCAGAATATGCCTGGATCGCTGATGGGACCTGGGTTCCTTGGCCAAAGCCACCGCTCCATTGTTATCGCAATACAAAGGTATTGGATGCTCAATGGATGGAACCACTCCAAGTTCAGAAATGAACTTCTTGATCCAGACAGCTTCTTTAGCAGCATCGTTGGCAGCGATGTATTCAGCTTCCATCGTCGAGTCTGCCACGGTTTCCTGCTTGGAACTCTTCCAGCTAACCGCCCCTCCGTAAAGGGTAAAGACAAAGCCCGACTGCGACTTAGAGTCGTCCTTATCACTCTGGAAGCTCGAATCGGTAAAGGACTCCACTTGGAGTTCTCCGTTACCATACACCAAGAACATATCTCTAGTTCTTCGCAAGTACTTGAGAATGTTCTTCACAGCTGTCCAGTGACTCTCTCCAGGATCTGCTTGATACCGACTCACTACACTTAGTGAGTATGCAACATCGGGTCTGGTACATAGCATCGCATACATGATAGAGCCTACTGCCGAAGCATAGGGTATCCCTTGCATGCGAGCTCTCTCCAAATCAGTCTTGGGAGACATCTCTTTGGAGAGAGTGAGTCCAGAGATCGTGGGTAAGTTCCCACGCTTGGATTCTTCCATACTAAACCTCTTTAGTATGGTGTCAATGTACCTGGATTGGGACAATCCCAATATCCGTTTGGATCTATCTCTATAGATCCTGATTCCCAATATGCAGGAGGCATCACCAAGATCTTTCATTGAGAATCTTTGTGATAAGAAGAGCTTGACCGACTGCAGCATAGGAATATCATTTCCTATCAAGAGTATGTCGTCCACGTACAATACGAGGAAGACAACCTTACTCTCTGCCACCTTCTTGTAGATACAAGGTTCATCTGGATTTTTGACGAAATCAAACTCTTTGATAACGACATCAAAGCAGATGTTCCAACTCCGCGATGCTTGCTTCAATCCATAAATGGATTTAAGCAGCTTGCATACCTTCCCGCTGCTCCCACTATCTACGAAGCCCTCTGGCTGAGTCATGTACACGCACTCTTCTAAATCACCATTTAGAAAGGCGGTCTTAACATCCATTTGCCAGATTTCGTAATCATGATATGCAGCGATGGCAAGCATGATCCGGATGGATTTAAGCATAGCCACTGGAGAAAAGGTCTCGTCATAGTCCACACCTGGTCTTTGACGAAAACCCTTTGCTACAAGTCTAGCTTTGAAAGTCTCCACTTTCCCATCTACACCAAGTTTTTTCTTGAAGATCCATTTGCTCCCAATGGGTTTTACCCCTTCAGGAGCAACTTCCAAAGTCCATACTTTGTTGGTGTACATGGATTCCATCTCGGACCGCATAGCATCCAGCCATTTCACTGAGTCCCCACTCGTGATGGCCTGCTCGAAGCTAGTTGGGTCATCATCCTCAATGATGCAATCCTCGCTCCCACCGTCCATGAGAAAACCGTAGTATCTCTCAGGTTGGCGAGGAACCCTACTAGATCGGCGGAGAGGCTGGGGTTCATCGGGAACTACGGAATCCTCTGGTTCAACCAAATCTTCTGTTGTAGTCTGTATTACTGGAACCTCTTCCAGTTCTACCTCAATGCCACTTATCTGTTTCATAAGAAAACTTTTTTCTAAGAAAGTGGCATGTCGAGAAACAAACACTTTTTGTTCCTCGGAGTGGTAGAAGATATACCCTCGCGAATGTTTGGGATATCCAACAAACTTACATAGAACAGACCTTGCCTCGAGCTTGTCCAGATTTTGTGTTTTAACATAGGCCAGACAACCCCATATCTGAATAAAATTAAGACATGGTCTCTTGCCATTCCATATCTCATATGGAGTGGTAGGCACTGATTTGGTCGGAACTCTATTCAGTAGGTATGCAGCAGTCTCCAGTGCATATCCCCAGAAGGAAACAGGTAACTCAGCTGTACTCATCATAGAGCGCACCATATCTAATAGGGTGCGATTTCTCCGCTCCGATACACCGTTGTGCTGTGGTGTATATGGAGGAGTCAGCTGAGAGAGAATCCCATTCTCTTTTAGGAAGTCCCGGAATTCATTGCTCAAGTATTCACCTCCTCGATCAGATCGTAGGATTTTAATACTTTTTCCGGTTTGGTTCTCAACTTCTTGTTTATATTCCCTAAATTTCTCAAAAGCTTCTGATTTGTGTTTCATCAGGAACACATATCCGAATCTAGAGAGATCGTCAGTGAATGTAATGAAGTATGAAGAACCATCCCTGGCATGTGTAGACATGGGACCGCATACATCACTATGTATCAGTCCCAAGAGTTCGGTAACTCTTTCTCCGTGTCCCGTAAACGGAGTTTTGGTCATCTTGCCTTTGAGACATGACTGGCAAGTGTCATAAGATGAAAATTCAAACGGATTTAAATATCCATCTTTATGCAACTTAGCTAGTCGTGTCGCATTGATGTGGCCCAGTCTACAATGCCACAAGAAGGATTCGTTGAGTTCAGAACTCTTCCTCTTATGTGCGTTTGTTATGCTCAGAACTGTTAATTGATTTAGAACATAAATGCCATTGCATAACGTGCCTGATCCAACCAACTTTTGGTTACGGAAAATGTTCATAACATTGTCCTGTAATACAAAATTATATCCCTTTTTACTTAATAAAGAAACCGATATAATGTTGCATATCAGGTTCGGCATGTAATAGCATTCGTTCAGAACCAATGTATTACCAGTTGGTAATACATGGTGATATTCCCCGACAGTCTTGGCTGCAACAATTGCACCATTTCCTACTCTTATGTCTTTATCACCTTCTCCAAGTTCTCTACCTTTCCTAAGCCCATGTAACTGATTACATATATGGGATCCTGACCCGGTATCCAATACCCAGGACGTAGAGCAAATGGAGAAACAGTTCTCAGTAACGAACACACCCGAAGAAAATGCATCAGTATGTACTTTCTTCAATCGGGTGGCATGGGAATCCTGGTATTCCCCTATATCCTGTTCATTCCTATAACTCTTATAGGAAAGAACGGAACCAACGTTCCCCAGCACAGTATAACATGCGGGTTCGGTCAATACATCCATATTATTATCTTCATTAGGGCATGAAATGGTCGCTACCTGGAGAGAGAGAGAAGAAAACACTTTAGTGTATGCTCGTGCAAGATCAGATTGGTTATTATCTTATCTAATCAGGATGGCTCCCACTGCTTTTTATCAAATCTTCCTTCAAACCCTAAAAGGAAAGACTAGCCGGGATTAATTACACACTACAGGTTCGCCAATCTTTCAGCCAGGCCAGTGTCGGTACTTTGAGGGAGGTCCCCCGTGCTTTCGCACGAACCTAATTAATGTAAACCTCGTTTTCCCAGAGGCGTAACCCCGTTGACACCTTTCTAGACACCTACTTGATCGGCTAATTGTAATGTGTAAAACTCTCCCAGGAGTAACTCTTACTCGCAGCGGGTATCGGGATCCAACTATCTCATAGAAGGTATGCAATCTCATTGCAAATTTCAACACTTGAAATTCCCGATAATATTTTGCCCCTAGCATCCTATGACCTTGACGGAGGCCAAACAACCCATAGTCCGCTAGTCAAGTTCAACCCGTCATTTCCTGATTGAATTAAACCCACCCGCACGACCCTTGACGGAGGCCAAACAACGCCGTACGAATACCCTAATCCAATCGCATCATATGCAAGCAGATAAGCACTAGTTAGCTACCGTACACTGCGCCTTGACGGAGGCCAAACTACCGCAGCACGAATACTAACTAATACTTATCTGAAATGACGGAGGGCTACGCAGGTTTTTCATAAAAACCATGAGCGTAATGAACTTGATATCGTTGTAGAATCAAATGAAGTTTTGAAATGGAGTGATTTTAAGGCTTTTCTAGTTTTTCTAAAGGGGTCACTCCCGATGAAGGGATCGTCGGCCCTTTCCTTGTCGAATGAGGTGCGGGATATATCATATATATCGCTGTGCAAAGCAAAAACCCAAAAGCAGTCAAAAGCAAACCGAGTGTGTAGCATCTGCCAGTTATTGCTAAAGGAGTCACTCCCGATGAAGGGATCTCGGTCCTTTCCTCATCGAATAAGGTGCAGGGTATATCATATATACCGCTATGCAAAGCAAGAACTGTAGCTACCTGTTTTGTTTAAAATCTGATTCCACAACATCTTAGGTTTCTTTTCTTTCATTAATCACATTAATGAAGTCCCATCATTTAAATACCTAAACATCACTGATAAATATGACGTACACTTATGCCATCCGCATTCGCCTCGATGTCCCCTCGTGCACCGTTAGGTTAGGTAACTAACGACAGAGCAGGGCAGGGCTAGCGCGGGTGTAAAACATAAGTAACGTCTATATAATATATCATATATACTATATACTATATCCATCACAGAACATCTCATGATCACATCACAGATATCGCAGCAGAAGAAACATATGAAACATTGGATATACTAGGACGTCCGTGTTTTCAATACGAGCCAGTATAAAACACGGATTCCACGGTCGTGATGAATAGCCAATCCCACATCCCTAGACCCCTACGAGAGCGGCAAGCAACCCTGCCAATTCTAGGGTTAGGAGACCCGGACTCGACTCCTCGAGTTGGTCTCCCACTGGACCCCAGAACCCGGTTACTTGTGCTCCCCTCCTTGGGTCTATCCTAATGCGGAAAAGTAAATAATATACAAAAGGTGACAACTTCCGCTACCTGGAAGTGCCCCAAATAAAAGAATATTACATACAAGTTTTTACATGAATGAAAATGGAAAACACTCATCTCACATAAAAAAACCCCGGCTATTCAAACACGATGATCCAATATAACATATCCAGCAACACATAACATCACATGTCATCAACGTAAGTAAGTATGCATACCCCAATTGTCGTTGACGTATAGCAACGAAACCGGCGATATGAACATACTACACTTACGGTCACAGAAAAGAAAGTGTAAAACTACAACAACTAGAATCCGCAACTACTTTAGACATCGCATGCCTAATCAAATGAAATACTTAGACATCACATGCCTAACAGATATAAATCCCGCATTTTAGTCTCATTATCGAAAACTCTTTTCAATATCATATGGGACTAAACTGCTAAATTTATAACATTCATTCAGTTATCTCATAACTGTTTGTGAATTCCAATTATTGTATCACATTCCAGATAAACAGAAAATGTTAAACTTTCCGATCGAACAGTCAAATACCCAAGTTTTCCCGATACAGCTCAACACATGAAATAAGTCTAACAACATTCAGTTCGTGCCTCAGTACCAACGGTCCAGCCGTAGAAGGGTCAAGCCAACGCCTCACATGTGGCACGCCGTACTGCCCCAAACCCGATGGTTCAAAGGGCAGTTCAAGACGGTCACATAATCGAGTTAAGGTTTGTTGTCTTCTAGAGGGTCCATCGCGTTACTTGCACTACTTAGAATGTCGTTAAACTACGGAAAAATCCAACACTTGGAAATTTCCCGACAGGGGAAAAGTTGGGTATTCATATCCGGTCGAACTTTTTAACATATTCTATAAATTATCCGGAAATACACAAAGACGAAATTTGATACCCCGATCGAAACACCGAATCCCCAAAGCAACCCCAGAAAATTCAACTCTTGAATAATTTTTAAAAATTCCCATAAAACTCAGCACCAGAAAAGAAGAATTACTGTGCAAACATTATTGGGTAATGTAAACAGTTGGCGGCGGAACCGCGGCAGAAGCCATGCTTCTGCCGCGTTTCCGCGCCTGTTTGGAAGCCTCAAGATCTCGTGTTTCATCATAATTCTTATATCTTCCTGCTGAATTTTTTAGGCATTTTTAATATTGAAAAATCCCAGATTTTAGAAAATGTACAGAGAGCATGTTTAGTTTAGGGTTTCGGGTTCGTTAGGGCTTCAAATTCCGTCTAGACTTCGCCTAAGGCTCTAGCTAGGCTCTGATACCAGTGAAAGGTTCCTAGGCACTCTAGTGAGGTCTCACAAGGCATCGAACATGCCAATTTTAAAAAAAATGGTGCCGAGAAACCCTAGACTACGGATCTTAGACTAGATGTTTAGGCGAAAAGATAATCTAGTTAACTACTTAACTAAAAGTTAGATTCTACAACCTTTGTAGATCCGGATATCCACTTCCTTAGCTCCACGTAGTGCTCCTCTCGCTGTCCTTTTCCAATCATAGACTCGTTCATCGGTTTCATCGGGAAAGCGAGCGGAATAAGTCGTCGGCTTCGTGTCAAAGACGATCTACGTCGAGGCATCACAAGTTCAAGCTCCGACTTCACAAAGTTGTGAAACTTGTGAAGAAAACACCCAAAACAACTTGGCAAGAGGTAGAGGGTGAAGAAATAGGAGGTGGGTTCACTTTAGAATTGGATTTATCTCACTTTAGCTCAAGTTGCCATTGATGGACCTTGAGCTTTTCTTGAAGAAGAAGGAAGAAGATGAAGCTAGTTTATGATAAGTTATAATAAAATGAAAAGAAAATTCATACTTATCATAATCTAACTTGGGTTAAGTGTAGAGAATAAACCATGGTAAGTGGATGGGTTAGGGTTAAGCATGAAAAAAAATGGTCTCCTTGGTCATAACTTCATGAAGCTTCAACAAGCTTCATGACAAAAACAAACCATTATCTCTTCATTTATCCAATAAAATAAATAAAGAAATGAATAAATAAATGATAAGGCAAAACCGTAATTATCATTTAACCATGGTTTAATTCTTCACACTTAACCAAATGATCAAGTATCATCAAACATGATACATATATGTGCACAAAAGTATATCACATATACAACTTGCACATCAAGTGAGAAAATCTGTATAAAGTGAACCAATACTAGTTAATGCAAAGTAATATATCAAATATATAATTATACATTAAATCATTAAATCAACATTTGATTCAATGATCCGGTCATGTCGCACATAACCGACTAGTATTCAATGTATCGATTTATCGAATCAATGATTCGATCACTAGGTCATATCAAATATAACCAATCGAAACATTTATCGCGAGAATGAAATGCGGTATCACATACACGCATTATTCTCGCTCCCGCACATATCTCATATGCACTCCTATTTCGTTTCGCTTGAGCCAGGAAACCTCTGTGTAGGACTCTAAAGACTCGTCAATACGCCGGTAGCAGATGATGATCATATCAAGCACCCACAAGCCGCAAGCGGTCTGCTAAACGTAACGGCCATCCGGGTATTGAGCGATCAGAAGATCGACGAGCTAGCCCGCTCACACTCCTGTGAATCCAACCAGTAACACTTACCGTACAGTCCGGTCTCTTCGTCTGATATGTCGCATATCAAGTCTAGGGGTGGTAAACGTCAGACCCTAATAACCCGATAAGTCGTGCCGATGTGAGGCTCATAACGGGTCGAGAAACTACTGGTAACACTTACCAGCAAATCTCTGATCAGCCCTGGACAGGGACTTCCCTGCTACGGCCAATCGAGCACTGCGCAACATCAACCCCCAATACCGGGAGAGAAGAAACCCCTCCTATCGCTCATTGCCTCCATGTGACTCGGGACTGTGCCCAAAGACCACCGTTTTGCACGCCCTCATGGACATGGTAAGGTGGAGATCAAAGCACAGTGGGAATCACACAAGACTCTATGACGATCTCGGGTCTACAGACTAACCTGTACTAGTGTCACCTGAGAACTGCCATCTGACGTGAGGTATAATACCATCTGGGAGTTCTCGGCGAGTCCGTCCAGTGTACTCAGTCTCCACTGAGCACCCGTATACCATTTCTGATGTCAAACACCAATGGATATGGGATCATCCATCGCCCATCACATGGGTCGAGAAGCGTATACGCTAGTCTACACTGGTATATCGATGCCCCGTCTCGATACACCCACGACTAGGGACCTTGAAGGATGTACTTATGGACTACCATGTCCCCACTAGTATGATCTGCATCATAGTCCAGGTAGTCAAGTACAAATCCTAAGGGCTTTACCAACATGTAACTATAAGACAGTATAATGAGACTAGTGTACATGTTAAGATAAAGAGTAACCAGATAGCATACTATCATAACGAGCAAGAAAGTCATCTCTATATATGTCCAAGCATCCAATATAATATACATCATCTGTACAATACTGGCCTCTAGGGCATACATACAACTAACATCTACACTGAAAATCTTCAACTCAACTGGGCTTGCGTCGGCGCATCAATCTAACGTATCACCTTCGTCTCTCAAATAGGGGTAGACTAGCTATCATCTGTCGCATTTCTGCCTGGAAGCTTCGGCGATCTCAGCTCGTAAGCTCTGGAAGCGACATCCCATCAATCTCAGCAACAGCTGGGTTTTCTGTCTGCACGGTAGGCGACATCACAATTTCTGAGGTAGGCTGCACATCGACAGTCCTCTCACAACAGGCAGCCTCTAGCAGTGGCCCGATCATCCGGTGTAAAACCAAATACTTGCCTCATCCGAGAGGTCACAACATAAGCACTACATCGAGATGTTCCCATGTCACCAGAAAACACAATAGTCAGCCCTCGTACCAGACAAGCTCGCCCTGACCGTATCACTAGCAGCAGCTCAATCTACGCTCAAACCATGGTGACAGGAACCTCAATCGAGTATCGAAGAAGCAGATCAACGGCATGAAAGGAAACGACAGATCCGGAATGGATACATGATCATAAGAAGGAACATCATCAATGAGAGTGTGATCATGAAAACGAATAGAATCAAGGATCTCAAATGGATGTATAATCATGGGTATGAAGAGAATCATAGATCTCAAAAATATGTATATCCTAAGGTTTCTTAAGTGGAGTATCGTATCGTAAATTTGCCGCGGAACATACGTACGGTACGTCACTATACTCAAGCTACCTACTCCATCAATCAGGGTCAACCTATGAAACGAAAGTTCGGGTCTAATAACCCCCTGTTCAAGTCTAAGTTCCGTAAGGTCAAGCCTAGGTTCCGAAATACATACCCGCCCTAGACTCCACTTAGTCAAACATAGACTCGAACCAAGGTTAAACCTAGCGTTCTGATACCAACTTTGTCACGACCCGAAATATTAGCTCGTGAACAGCACTTAAATCACGCAACGTCTAAAGGCGTAACGCAATTCAAGTAAGCTGAAACCCAGAAATCTAAAACTTTTTAAGAAAATAAAGGAGGTGAAGTTTTGAAATAAAGGTATAATGAGATCAAGTTTTCTTAAAATGCATAGAAAAGGGACATGAAAATGCAAGTAGAATTTACTAGTTTGAAAACATGTTTTTTCTTTTAAAAATTTGGGCATCACCTCCTTTGTATATTTTGATCCAAAACCACATATACAAGATAAAGATAAAGGCATCCCCAAGTGGGAGCTAGCTCTTCGCCAAACGGCGGATCACAACCACGCAAGACAATAAAAAATAAGTATACGACGCCCAACGGCGAAGATCAACACAAAAGATAAAGAAAAGCAAGACATAAAAACCACAAGTAGTGGAAAACCCCTCGCCCTAAGTCTCACAACAACAATCCCTCTAAGTCTCATTGCTTATATAATTTTACTAATTTTGATTGATGGAGTTATCTAGATACAATATGGAATATGGATACAAGAGTGGGTACGATACAATTGTCCCACCTACCAATGCAAAACACCCGAATGCAACTGTGTGCCAGCGAAGCCACTACTGATCCATGCGGTCTACCTGCAAGAACTGTAGCACAACGGGGGTGAGTTGCCAACTTGTGAATAGAAATATATCAACAAGTAGAAATTGAATAAACAACGACTCCTAGGTCAACTATATCATGAAGGTAATACTATAATATCTAGGGTGACCGGGTCGTATACGTGCCACCAATAACTCAAGTCTATAAGTATGCTAATATCATCCAATCAGATAATCAATGTCTGTATGTATGTGGATCTCGTCCAACCATAGGATCATTGTATGTATGCATGTGGATCTCGTCCACATGTCAACCAATGACACAGCAATATCATGTATGTAAATATCATAAAAACATATGCAAGAAAATATGAGGATATAAATCAACGTGTGTCCCCCGCGACACATCAAAATCATGGAATTGGAGTGTCCAATCTCGACACTCGAAAACATCATGAAACCCGTGTCCAGCATCGACACGTAAATCCTTATATGTCTCAGGCGCCGCACACCCTGGTCGGTCCTTAAATCCATCTCTCTACTCCGGTTGGTATCCTCCGGATAACCGCCGAGTCCAAATACAATCACCGGTAGGTAGTTTTCTCCTGCCAGGCTCATCATCTGCACCTCGAACTTCTTGCCCCGGGGTATCTTACCGGGTCCACCATGTACCCGCAATCGGCCTCATCCGCCTCCTCGAATCGGGTTTTACATGTCGCTCTCAGAACCAAGAAAACACATCATGGACGCACTGAAATATCATATCAAGAGAAACCAGATTTTTAAAACAGTACATACTTTCTTTTGAAATCGCCACGGTTCTCAAATCCAGAAATATGAAAACAACATATCTCAATGCGTAAAATCATAAGGTATGATGTATGCGACATATGATAGAAATGTAAACATCTCCGTATATCATGCAACATGGGACAGTAATATGACATATTAAGGGAAAACCGCTCTTTTAAAATGATTCCAGTTTTTAAATATATCCCGCGGTTCCCAATTTCTCCAAAGTCCAATGCAATATCGTTTATGTATGTGCAATAAGTTTGTATGTAAGCATGAATGCACAAGGATATATATACACAAGTATGTTATGCGAAGAGTCATATCATGATGCAGCAATCCTACTGTGTAGTGACATGGCAATTATCGATGATGAAGTGTGTGAGCCGGTAAATCTGTGTAAGTGTAACATACGCATCATCGATAATGGTGCAGGTGTACTAGCACAAGTATAAGTAATGCGATGCGAATAATATGAATGCAGCATAAGGTAAATAATATGCAAATTCTGACGGGTAAACGTATCTAATATGACCGAGTCGGTGAATCTATCAATTGGCATCTAGCCACACAACATCACGTACGCTATAATCCATCGTACGACATCATCTAGTCAAGGGTATGGATCAATCATAAAATCAAACTCACCACGTACGGAAAATATCATCGTACGGCGGCATTTAAAACATTAGGATCCTATCAACCTTTACGGTAATGAGGGTACGGCCTAATATCACGTACGGCCTATCATCCATGATTCACAACATTCTATACACACACACACACACACACACACACACACACCTATGTCCTAGGTCACATCCATAACGATCTCATATCAGGGGACCGACAAGATATCCATCATCTCAATCGACTCACACCCGTATACCAAAATATCATCATATCATCATATCCGTCTTATATTCTTTTAGCGCATTTATATCTCACATCAAGTCGAGTTTACATAAACATTCTAACTCCACTAAAAGTATAAGTATCTAATCTAACATACACACCCGAACCATACAATCAGATTTTTAAAGAGTGAGTCATAGTTTTGAAAATAGGGGTTACGGTGTTTTTAAGGAAAAGATATCATTTGAAATTCCGTAACGTCCCTCAAGGTATCTGTTTAAAAGATGCATATGACTCTTCAGTTTAGAAATATGTATAGTTCAGATGACACATCTACGTCGATTATCTAGTCTTATAGTATCCTAAACGGCAATATCGTCAAACATCATCCTCAAATCCCGTCATCACATATTAGCCGTATTATATCATTTCTAACTATCCTTAGTTTCTAATATTGTTCCACTAACTATCATTTAATTCTAACCTTAGTTTCCAAATCTAGGTTTCCTTAACCATATTCTATAAATCAGTTTCCATCAAAACCTTGCGGGGGTGCTATACGCCATAAACCCGACTTCCCCGGTAGATATAGATCTACTCACCTTTGCTTGCCGATACCGATGTCGCCACGCGCTTGCTTGTCGTCTCTAAGTCTTCACGAGCGTACCTACATATAATAAACAATCAAAAATGATATTAACATCAAGTCCAAAAACCAAAACGGCACACGGATTGCCTATGGGTCAAAACCTATAGCCCACGCGTGCAAAACGACTAAACAACCCTTGTTGTTGATGTAAAAAGATGCAACAACCCAATAAGAATCCACATATCAAGAATTATCATTTCAAAATACGGAAACCATAGCCAAAATCACACTAAAATGTTCATAGATTTTGACTTAGGTCAAATAAAGCCAAGCAAACAAGTTTAGGGTGATGTATATTGTGTATTTGAGCGACTGGACCAACCCCGACATCCCAGCCAACCAAGTGGCCGGCCACATCCCCATAAAATCTGGCCTCCTCGGCCCCCTGGCTCTAATGGGCTTTGCCTTGTCAAGGTAGTCTCCTAGTACCCTAATTTGGTCCCTAGAGTTGTTTGCTAAGCTCAGAAATTCCCCGGGTTGCTCCAGATTTCCCTGCACACCCTAATTTCACACAAAACCGACATGGATCAAATCCCAAATCCGTATTTGGTTTCCCATTCAATTTTAGCTCTTAAACAGCCCCTCAACAGCCACTCAAACATCACCAATCCACAATTTCACTCAAACCCTCACTAGGATTATCTAATTTCCACAAATCACCACCGAACGAGTTCTAAGCTAAACTAAAAGCTAGGAATTCAAATTAAACTAACATGGAAAGAGATATACCTCATGGATGTCTCTCATGCAAACCCTAGAAGTCCCAAATTTGCCAAAATCCCATTTTTCTTGGTTCAAAGTGATGAGCATGAAGAGGGGATCATTTTTTGTGAAAGGGTTTTATGGTTTAGATGGTGTTTTGGAGATGGATTTAGCGTTTGAAGGTGGAGGGAGATGAGGATGAGGAAGATGAAGAAGGAGATGTAAGAAAAGATGGGGAAAAGGTATGAGGCAGCCCCCCCTCTCTCTCAATTATTCTCACTCTCTCTCTCTCTCTCCAAGTCATCATTATGTCTCCTTTCTCTCTCCTCACTAATCATGACACATTTTTCTATTCTTTTCTCACCAATAACACATACATCCTAATAAAAAAAACACAAATGAAATAACATGTAACATGTCATGGTGCACTAACCATGAAAATCGTAGAAACACGGATTTGGCCTAATCGCGATTAGCAGTGCGCTAATCAGGTTTTTATCAAAACTGCATATAATTAATATTAAAAATGCCAAATCCTTTAAATATATTTTTAAATGAATAAATCATTTTAATTTCCAATTATTTCATAAATATTGGTATATATTTATACCCTTTTTCGAAAATCCCAATTTCGCAAATCGGGCAGTTTTCGGGAAAAATATTATTTTAATATTAAATTCCAAAAATAATATTTTATATTTTTCTGAAATATCACAGAAGGTATAAATCCAAACCCTAATCTCTTTTTGTGGTGATAATTCTTTAATTAGGTTAATTAGATGTTTAATTTAAGCTTTTAAATTCATATTTAGAAATTCTAGTATGGGTTTTGATAATCAAATTAAGGTTTTGATTAGTGAAATGGTTAGTTGATAATTTTAGACAAATGAAAACTAAACCAAATTGGTAATTTGATAAATGATATTTTCCTAATTGGTTAATTAAGCTAATTAGCAAACTAAACTTTTACTAATCCTAATTAAGTGAGTTTTAAAATTATAGTAATGGTTTGGATGGTTTAACCTTGCTATATTGTGATGTTTGCAAATTCTAGTTTTGGTAAAAAAACTTGTAGTTTTGTGCTAAAATGATATATGTTGCTTACTAGATTTCGGTAAGTTTTTGCGTGGGTTTCTTTTGACGTTGCGACATTATTCATATTAGATTCGACGTTTATTGTTGTGTTGTGAATGCGCGATCGGTACGATCAGGGTCTAGGTTTGGTAGTTGTGTCGCTTTGCGTTCCTGGCTAGGGTCGTGCCGATGCCGTTCGTGTCTTTGTGTAGCTTTTGCTCTTGAGTTGGTTTCGTAGTGTCGCTACACGCGTTAGCCACTTAACGAAGACTTGAGGGTATGTTTGGAGTTGGTGCGTCAGTCAAACATAGTTTGTACGTGTTATTGGTGGATTGCTAATATATACTTGTTATATTGTTATATGTTTTCAGGATAGCAGGCGGGGACTTCGGGCGCTGCGAAGAAAGGAAAGCAAGTTGTTGGCTTTACTTAGCCAGGATGGTTGGTGAGTTGATTTAATATGTACAGGGGAATCGCCCGCATGGCGTTATGCATCTGGGTTAGAGATGTTAATATTGTCGCATATTCTATTTCATATATAGAGTTGCGCATACACCTTATTGCTTAGTTATTGTTGTGCTTAGACTAGTGCCCTCAGGACACTGCACTATTATTGACGGCTCGTGTTGCACGAGCACTGATTGTATGCCACACACACCGTCAATAATTGCCATGACACGCATAACACCCATACTTATATGATATTGTTTGGTTAGGGACATTGAGACATTGATTCATATTTCTTTATGCATATGAAATATAACATACCTGTATACCTACATGCTTACACATATGCCTTGACATGCTTACATGATAGTTACCTGTATACCTATAGGGTATTGTACCATTAGCGATAGGTACATACACATATAATGACATAGCTACATGTATACCTTGCATACATACTTCACTTATACCTGGAGGGTATATCACATCATTACTGATAGGTAAATACATATACCTTGCTATACCTTTATGTTTACGCATATATCTGGCTATAGCTACATATTTACCTTTATTTGATGTTATATAGACTTGGAGAAATTAGGTACCACGTGATATTTATATTAACTTGTTGCAGTTAAATAGCGACTTTTCCTTTATATGCTCGCATTTCAGTTTTATGTTGCGTATATTATATTCATGGATTTTCGCAGTGAGATATGGATTTTTCAAGATGTTTTTTGGATTTGAGGACCATGGTAGTTTCATGAAATTATGCATTATTTGAAAAACCCGGTTTCTCTTGATATGATATTTCAGCAGCCACCATGAGTTTTATCGGTTCTGATATATATACCCTATGCAAGGAGCGTCGTGGGCCGTATGAGGGTACATGGTGGGGCCCGGAGGTACCCCGGGGCAAGAAAGGGATTTTGATGTAACATGCCGATGAGGCCTGACAGGGAAACCATACCTACCGGTGACAGTACCTATGACTCGGTGGTTATCGTGGGGATACCGATGGGAGTCATGTATATATGGATACGTCGAAGGACGAGGGTCGAAGCTAGGCACTCGGGTTTTCGAATAGCGTATGATACGTATCTATCAGGGTGCCAGTCGTGGTGACAGCATCTGATAGATCAGCCTTTATGTGTCGATGCTAGACACTTGTTTTCATGATATTTTTACTCCTAAGTATATATAACAGTGGAATGGGACGCTGTTATATATGCATATATATATATATATATTAGTGGAATGGGATGCTAATATATATGTATACATATTAATTCATATACATCATCATAATTATTCATGCAAATATACTTATTCAGGATATATGAGATTCACTTGATATTGGATACAGGATATATGAGATTCACTTGATACTGGATACAGGATATATGAGATTCACTTGATTTTGTACATTCAGGATATATGAGATTTGCTTGATAGTGTACATTCAGGATTTGTGAGACTTACATGATATGAGAGCCAATTTGAGGGTTGTTTTGAAGAAATTGGGATTTGGATTGTCTTGATGGATTTTGGTCCTACCACGAGGTCAGGATTCCGTGGGGATGACATGTTTTATCCCATACTCCGCATTTATTGTTTATGCACTGCTTCATGTATTAGTAGTACCTGATAGAGTACCTTCCATGACTGTTGCATTTACATACCTTTATTTTATATGCATTGCTTCATGTATTAGTTGCACCTGCTAGAGTACCTTTCATGACTGCTGCATATATACGTTGTCATATCATTGCTTCATATATTAGTAGTACCTGATAGAGTACCTTACATGATTGTTGCATGCAGATTGTCATATTATTGCTTCATGTATTACTTATACCTGCTAGTGTACCTTTCATGACTATTGCATACATATGACCATTTATTGCTATTAGCTTGCATATGTTAGATTCGCGCTGTACGTGCATACTTGTGATTACCTGCATATGTTATTAACTATTCACGAGTTGGCAACTCACCCCCGTTGTGCCACAGTGTTTTGCAGGTTGTTCCCCAGAGTAGTCGAGGCAGGCTATTCATCTATCTTATCATCTTTTGCTGCGGATACCACTTCGGCTCATAGTGTGCAGTTTTTCTTAAGTGGGTTTTGCGGTTATCCAATGCTGCTTATTGTATATTCGTTGTATCCATATACTCTCCATCTACTATTATCTTGTATGACTCAGAGACCTGATGTGCGGACGATATTATATATTTTGGTGACTTGGATGTTTTTTATGCGATTTTTACTTATATCGTCTTTTATTTCTTCGCTATGGCGTCGTATATCTGTTGTGGTGCTTGTTTTCTTCCGTTGGGCGTGGATTTGCTCCCGTTTGGGATGCTTTACTTATATTTATGTTGTACCCATTTTTGGGGTTAGTTTTTACAAAGGAGGTGCTGCCAAAATTTTAAAGGAAATAAAGTTCGACTTTAAAAGAATTTGGGTTTAGATTTCAATGGTTTTAAAATGCTATTAATTCTTACTACTTTTGATGGCTTAGATTGCTGGGTTTTCGGCTTACTTAAATTGCGTTACGCCTGTAGACGTTGCGTAGTTTAAGGGTCGTCACGTGCAAATTTCGGGTCGTGAAAAAGTTGGTATCAAAGCGCTAGGTTTTACCTTTCGGAGTGTAGGATGACCTTGGTATGATGGAGTAGGTAGCTTAAGCAGAGTAACGTAGTGTGTATGTCCGCGGCATACTCACGATGCGGTACTCCGCCTATAGTGACCAAAGTACTAATTGCTTGAAATTCCTTCCTTGATAATACATATCCTTGTGATTCGATTTCCGTGCTCATATCGAATCTTATTTCCATTTATAGCCTTTCCACCGATGACTACGGAGACTCAGAGAGGTGCAGCGAGGGCCGAGGTCAGAGTTGACTCATGTGGGACGAAGTTTGACCAGGATGGTACGCTCGCTGTACTGGAGCGGATGGATACGCCTTCGACAGATAGTATCGCTAGGTTTGTGGCAGAGATGCAGGACTTGCACTAGACGATGAGGTCTTTGGTTGAGGCCAGTAGAGCGCGGCGACAGGAGGTTGCCACCCCTGTTACCCAGTTGTTCCTTGCGATCAGCACTCAGCATCGTGTTACTCACACAGCACCAGTGGACGCAGCTCTAATTGATGAGGAGCGTCTTTCCGAGACCTTGGGAGTCCAAGGACCGAGGAGGGCTAGTACAGGTGTGTCAGCCCCAAGATAGAGGTTCAGTCGCCGAGACCGATTTCGTGACCGTCGCGGGAGTAGCAGAGGCTTGGGACGAGAGATGTGTTAGCTAGATCAGCCATTTGTTGTGTTAATTTCTGTCAGTGATTCTTTTGTTGCGCAACACGTATTTCAGTCGTGTGCCAATCGGATAGGAGATAGAAATTCATCCGTCATTTTGATCCTTCTTGAGATGTTGGATTTGACGTTCTCCTGGGCACGGACTGGTTAGCTACGTGCTAGGCGTCTGTGGACTGCCGTGAGGAAACAGTCAAGATTCGTTTCCCGGTGAGTCAGTTCTTGTTGTGCAGGGGAACAGTGGTGCTGCCCATCACAGCTTGAATTCAGCCTTTTTCGCTAGTCGGCTTTTAAGGAGAGGATGTCGAGGGTTCTTGGCTTTCATTCGTGATACCGGAGCTACAGTGGGTTTGTTGGACCGGGTTTCTATCGTGGGAGAGTTTTCCGACGTTGTTCCAGATGAGCCGACGAAGCTTAGGGAGCTTAAGGATCTGCTGCAGAGTTATTGTTAGGGGGCTTGTCTGTCAAAGTGTTTCGCTTTGGGGAGCTCCTATTCTGTTCGTCAAGAGAAGGACGGCAGTCGAGGTTGTGTAATTGATGGATCGTCAATTGAACCGAGTTACGGTGCGGATAGGTATCCTTTACCTCGCATTGACGATTTCTTCAATCAGCTTAAGAGTGCAAGACTTTTTCTAAGTTTGTTTTGGTTCAGGTCATCATTGGTTGCGGGTTCGCAGTGATGACATTCCGAAGACTGCTTTGTGCGCGCTACGGGCAGTATGAGTTTTGGTGGTATCGTTGGACTCACCAATGCCCTAGCAGTATTCATGGATGTGATGAACCAGATTTCTTCAGGCCGTTCCTCGACCAGTTTATTGTTGTGTTATTGATGTCATTCTAGTCTTTTCCAAGGGTTGTGAGGAACAGGAACAGCACTTGAGGATTTGTTTTGCAGACACTAGGAGAGCACCAGTGGTTTGCTAAGTTCTCGGAGTGTTCCTTCAGGCTTGATTGTGTTGACTCCTTGGTCTTGTAGTTATGGGAAACGGTTTTCGTATGGTCCCGAGGAAGATCGAGGCCGTACAGCTTTGGCCCAGACTTGTGTACGGGATGGAGGTCCGCAGATTTTTGGGCTTAGCAGGTTTTTTACCGCCGTTTCATGCAGGATTGTTTGTGTATCACTGCACCATTGACTGAACTGACCAGAAAGGAGGTTCTTTTTCTTGGACTGAGGCATGCGTGCGAAGTTTTCAGCAGTTGAAGAGTCGGTTGACGACTACACCAGTTCTATTTTTGCTTCTGGATCGGGCGACTTTGTTGTTTAACTTTGATGTTTCGCGAGTGGGGCTCGATTGTGTACTGATGTGGCATGATTGAATAAATCTCGGTGTGTATATAATAAAAGTGTAAAGATCACAACCAAAGAAATTTGTAAACCGCAATCAATAACAGTGTCAATTGTAGGTTCGTTAGTGAGTGCGGAACGTCCACAGGGAAAGTGAGATTTGATCGTATTTATTTTAATTGAGTCAAAAATTAAAAAAGAAAAGAAAATGATTCAAGAATTTTGAATTTTAGTTTCAAGAATTGTAAAGAACTAGATCTAATATCAAGAAATACTAAAAATCAAGAATCAAGAATTGATGATATCCAAATTGAATGAGTAATCAAGATTTGTAGAGAAGCTCGTAGGAATCGATCGAATCGATAGTGAGGATGAAGACTTGTGATTACGTATTCTTATCCATTGATGATTTGTTGCTAGATCGATGACGATCAACGAGAATTAGGGATCTCTTGCGGAAACTAGGGTTTCATCATTTATCCCTTGTCCTTTCGTTGATTTTCATTCAAATTCTAGCCTCTAGGAAATTCAAGCATCGATCGTTAATCACTAATTAAGAGCGAAAACATTCAAGAAATCATCTCGCTCGAAACTAGGTTGTCGATGATTCAATTTACTAGAGTTTACAAAACTCATAAGACTTAAGAATCGTTCAAGAATGTAATCATCATCATCTATCTATTTTCTCGATTCCTCCACGAGCGGAGTTTTTACTTAAGCATCATAACAAAGAAAACAATCAAGAATTGAGATCTCATCATAATGCTCAAATATAAAGAAAAGCAAGATCAAGAGTTTTCACCATTTATTATTCAACAATTCCATTACAATTCGCTCAAGAACTATAAGAATTTAAGGAAAGATCTCGATCGTCGAATTAGCTTCGCATCGTCTCCGTGAGTCGCGGATCGTCTTGTGGATCACTTGCTCGGTTGAAAATCGGCGTCGCTTCTAAAAGGTTGAAGGCTTCTTGCTTGATTTGTACTCGGAGATCTTGAATTTGGCTTTTGGTGAATGGATTAGGGTTTGGGTGCACAAGTTGTGTTACTCAACTTGTGGGTGAATTGATGTGGAATGATCAACAACCTTTTAGATGAAGCCTAGGGTCCCCTTTTATACCCCTCTCCTTTAGCTTCCCCTAGAAGCTTGATTAGGATTAGCTTCCTTTAGAAGCTAGGTTTAGTTTAGCTTCACTTGCAAGCTAGGTTGTTAGGAAGAACCTTCTAGGTTTAGCTAGTTATGTGGCTTGCTTGAGAAGCTTGGAGGTGTGTAGCTTGTACAAGAAACTTGGCTGTTCAGACAGAAGCTTTTGGAGATCTCTGGAATTTTCAGTGGCTTGAAGAAGTTTTCCAAGTGAAAGGAAAACTTTGAGAAGATGAACTGCTGACGTCATGATGACGCGGCCGCGGATCTGCCGCCAATAGGGCCCTGCGGCCACGGATCCACGGCCCTTTGGTGGCCTTGGTGCATGAAATTCTCAGGTGTTGTTGGTGCTGATCCATAGGGCTTTATTTTATATCTGGAATATTTTTATACTCTCTTGTTCACTTCCAGATCACAAGTCTTGGACTTGGCGTATTTTCATCAGCACTTTTAGCAGTTTCGGCTCTTTCACCTGAAATTTCCTGCACAGATTCTCGAGACAAGTGTTGCGCTATACAAAAGATCATGCGTGCAATGATAAACACTCAATTTCCCTCAAAATGCCGGTTATAATATATAACACAAGTTATTTGGTATTTTACAGAAGTTTTGCTAATATGCGCTATATTTATACCGAACACCTTTAGATGATTGCAAATAGTAGGGAAATTGATGTGTTAAAAATGCAATATTTTCAACTGATCATGGCACTATAGAGTTATCGCTTATGCTTCCCGACAGTTGGAGGAAGTACGAGCAGGATATCCCACTAATGATCTAGAGATGGACGCGGTGGTCGTGCGTTGGAGATTTGGAGACACTACTTGTGCGGAGAGTCGTGTCAGATTTTCACGGACCACCAGAGCTTAATGTACATCTTCCTGCAGCAGGTTTTGTTTGTTGAGACAGTCTTCTGCAGATTTACAGTTCTTGTGCGATCGTTGAATACAGCTTAAGTTCGCCTCTACTGAGGCGACAACTTACTCATGTCCACACTCATCCATTTTTCCTTAATCGTTTTCGTGAGGCACAGTCCGCCGATGCTTGTTTGTCAGAGATTCTTGAGCATACTCGGCTGGGTAAAGATTCGGAGTTCTTGATTTGTGACTAGGGTGTGCTACGTTTAGAGACGCGTTTGTGTGTACCTACTACTGATGGGTAGAGACGCGAAATCCTAGAGCAGGCACATCAGTCAGCTTTTAGTTTTCATTCAAGTTCCACCAATATGTGACGTGACTTGTGAGATAGTTATGGGTGGGCAGGATGAAGAATGAAGTTTCGGATTTTCGTTTCGATGTGTCTGTCTTGTTGTGAGCTAAGGTTGAGCATTGGAGACCGGCTAGAGAGTTGCAACTTTTAACCGTTCCGGAGTGGGAATGGGAGCAGATCTCCATGAATTTCGTTGTGGTGTCTACCCCGGTCTAGACAGGGTGTGACTCCATTTCGGTGTTTTTTGTCCGGTTATGCTCAGTTTGCTCAGTTGTTCTTTGTTAAGTTTGTGTGTTTGCACGGAGTTCCTTCATGCGTTGTATCCAATGGAGGCACCCTGTTCGCTTGCCGTCTTGGGCAGGACCTTCAGGAAGCCTTGGGTACTGGTTGAGCTTTAGCTCCGTTTTTCCATCCACAGGATGATAATTTTGTGAGAGCGGGCTATACCGACTTTGGAGGATATGCTTGTGCGTATGTACTAGTTGTTGTTGGTAGTTGGGATCGTCACTTGCCATCGTTAGGGTTCTCCTTCGATAGCTGTTATCAGGAGACACTCCAATTGGCAACCTTTAGGTTTTGTTGGTAGGTCTTGTCGATCGCCAGTCTGTTTCTCTGACTCTGCGAGAGTAGGATTGTTGGACCCTAGCTAGTCTAAAGACATCGGAGATGATCCAATTAGTTCAGGTCAGGATGAGGACAGCCCAGTGCAGACAGAAGACTTATGCTGACCGTGGTGGTCGCAGATTTGAGTTTACAGTGGGAGATCATGTTTTCCTAAGGATTTTTCCGATGAATAACGTGTTGAGTTTTGGAAAGCTTGTCCCAGGATTGTAGGTCCTTTTGAGATCCTTAAAGCGAGTTAGTTCTGTTGCCTATAATTTGGTACTTCCGCCCTGATTATTGAGTATTCACCCCGTATTCCTTGTGTCGATACTTCGCAAATACCTTCATGACCATTCTCACATGATTCAGCACCGAACCATTCTTTTGGACGCAATCTTTCGTTCACCAGCAGCCGATAGTTATTGTGGATCGGCAGGTGGAGAGAGTTCGGTCAAGGGTCTTGCTATATGTGAAGGTTCTTGGCGTGGCCGTATAGTGAGGTGATCACTTGGGAGGCTGCGAGCGAGATTTTGGAGTTTTTGTACTCATCTCTTGGAAGGTACGCTTAGTGAGAATTTTAAATTCGGGGACCGAATGTCACGACCCAAAGTTCGGCCCGTGACCGGCACTTAACCACGTAACGTCTACAGGCGTAACGCGACTAAGTGAACCGAAAACCCAGAAATCAAACCAGTAAAAGTATAAAGTGTTATAAGTTTAAAATGAAAGCACTTACTAACATGTTAAGAAATCTAAGTAAACAATCATGCAAGTGCTCTATCAGGTAATATAACTACAGGATGAGGTACAATAATATAAATGCTGAGCATGGGCAAGATAACATCTACACGGAATGTCAACGTGGAATATATAATCGGTGTCCATCAATGCAACCAGATCCCCCAAATAGCTCAGGCGCCGGCCCTCTAATCCTGTAAATCTCTGAGAATCACGAGTGCCCAACATCGGCACCCAAATATCATAAATACTCGTGTCCAGCATCGACACGCAAATCCTCATCCATCGGGCCCCGTCAGTCCGGGTCAGCCCACGGGCTCCGTCTGCGTATCGGCCCTTGGCCCCGGTAGTATGGACCACCCCGCATCCATCTATCGACTCTGATCAGTATCCTCCGGATAACTGTCAGGTCCAACCAATCACCGGTAGGTAGTAGTCCCTCTGCCAGGCTCACCGTCTACTACACAGCGAAACCGTTCTCGTCCTGGGGTACCATACCGGGTCCACCATGTACCCGTAATCGGCCTCAACCAGCTCCTCGATTCTGGTTCACATATATCACTCTAGCACCGAGGAAACACATGGTGGACGCACCGAAATATCATATCAAGGGAACCGGGTTTTTAAATAATTACATATTTGAAATAGCCACGGTTCCCAAATCCAGAAATCACATATAATCCAAACCAATATGCAAGTCAATGATCCGATGTGATATATGCATCAAGTAGGAATATCATGTCAAATCACATAAAGATGAGCTACACATAATGATCCGATGTAAATTCTACAGTGTGAGTGTCATGGCAATTACTAACGGTGTGTGTGTAACATGCAGGATTGTGCTCGTGCAACATGAACCGTTAGTAAGGGTGCGGTGTTCTATCAATTCTAGATTATATACATATATCAAGGAATGCAGTATGCACTAAATAGTAGCCATGAACAGTCAATGTATGCAAAGGAAACTATAAGGTCCTATCAGCCCTGACGTAGAACGCCATGCGGGCGATATTCCCGTAGATGTTAAATCTACTCACCGTAGTCTCTCGCTAGGTATAGCCAACGACTTGTTTCCCTTTCTGCGCGGCATCCGCCGTACTCGCCTGCGAACCTAGAATTACACAATATATATCACACATAAGCTTGAAGTCATACAAACACGACATTAAAGCAGAACTAGTAACTCGTATCGTGAACCAAGCGCGCGTGTGTGCGATACGCTAAAACGTGTGATTGCGCGCCTGAAGCCACTCCGACGCGTCGCGATACGCAGAAACCCAAAACCCATACACACGTATCACGCGTGTCGCGAAGATTAAAAATACGGGAAAATAGGTATTCACCTCCAGATTTTGATACAGAAATGATATTGCAAAACTATATATACCAAAATAACCCACATAGTAGCAGACTCCAGTGGCCCAAACCCCAAATACCAATTCACCCATCTGGCCGCAAATTGCGGCCAGAATGAATATTCCGGCGGCCTGGGTAGGGGGTGGGCTCTCAGGTTTGGTGTGTGCACTCTATACCCCCCATACATGCTACAGTAACATCTAGTTTTGTTCTGGAACATCTGGGGTAGTAGCAGATCCTACAGAGCCTTAAACTAAGTTAAAATCCACACTTTTGCACTAAAATGGAACTTTATGGTATTTCTGTGCAAACTGAAACAAACCTGGCCTAAAATAGTTTTAATAACACATAATAGAGCTAACCAAACTAACAAAACCCTAATCTAACATGTGAAACACAATTATCCTTTAATATCACTAAAAAGGCACAAAAATGAGATTTTTGCTAAACATTACTACAAGTTCAAGGAAAAGGAGTGCTAACATGAGTTAATACCTTCTAGAAACCTTGTAAAACACCAAAAGTCCAGCTCCTCCCTCAGGTGTGCAGATTTGCCTTCAAACACCCCAAAAAGTCCCTTTTTCCATGGTTTTTGTGAAGGAAAAGTGTTGATTTGTGTAGGGTTTTGTTTGGGGATCAAAGGGAAATGAAGAAGAGAGGAAAAGATGAAGGAAAGCCAAGGTTTTCTGCTGAAATCTCCAGAATTTTCTGAAGTGAGGAGAAGAGAGAGAGAAGAGAAGGAAATGGGGTCAAGAAAGTCAACCTCTTACCTAACACCATGCTCATTTGTTTATTAGGATTTTGAATTATGAAAAGGGTTATGATATGTTTAAAAAAATGGTGGGGATAAGTTAGCAACTATGCAACAAAAGAATTGGCTAACACTTTAAACCTATGTCTCAAAAATGGCTAAGTGTGCAAGTGTACACTACAAAAGAAAATTTTCCAATTTGCTAACATGACTAAATAACTAATAATCCTATATACACATATATAATAACACGTACAATTACTAATTATCACGAAAAACATTCTCACAAAAATTCAAAGTGTTACAATCTACCCCCCTTAAAGAAATTCAGTCCCCGAATTTAAAAATCTAACTATACGCACCTTCAAAAAGATGGGGATACCTCTTCCTCATCTCGCTCTCGGTCTCCCAAGTGACCTCCTTGCCGCTCTGGCCATGCCAAAGTACCTTCATGGATGGTATCTCTTTCGACCTCATTTTCTTCACTTGTCGATCCAAGATCATCACCGGCCGCTCTGCATAGGAAAGGTCGCGCTCAAGCTGGATCGTCGAGTGTTGAATCGCATGCGAATAATCATGAAGATATCTGCGGAGCATCGAAACATGAAATACGGGGTGCATGTCTGGAAAACTGGGCGGAAGGGCTAATTGATACACAACCGCACCAACACGCTCGAGGATCTCGAAAGGGCCCACATATCTGGGACTAAGCTTCCCCTTCTTCCCAAACCTCATCACGCCTTTCATTGGGGAGACCCTCAAGAAAACATGATCACCAACAGAAAACTCAAGTCTGTGCCGATGACGGTCCGCATAAGATCTCTGCCTACTCTGGGCTGCTCTCATCCTATCGCGAATCAACTGGATCTTCGCGGTCGTCTCCTCCACAATCTGCGGCCTGAAGATACTGCTCTCACTGAGCTCCGTCCAACAGGTGGGCGATCTGCATCTCCTCCCATAAAGAGCCTCAAACGATGCCATCTGAATTGTCTCCTGGTAGCTGTTGTTGTAGGAGAACTCTACTAAGGGCAAATGATGATCTTAGCTAACTCCGAAGTCTAATACACATGCTCTGAGCATGTCCTTGAGAGTCTGAATAGTCCGCTCTGACTGTCCGTCGGTCTGCGGATGGAAAGCTGTGCTGAAACTCAAGCGAGTGCCCAAAGCCTCCTGAACCCTCTGCCATAGCCGGCTGGTAAACTGGGTGCCTCTATCGGACATGATACATGTCGGAACTCCGTGCAGTCGTACAATCTCATCAATGTAAATCTGGGCATACTGAGCAAATCCGAAAGTCGTCTTCACCGGTAGGAAGTGAGTCGCTTTCGTCAAACGATCCACGATCACCCATATGGAGTCATACCCTCGACTAGTCCTGGGTAGACCCACAATGAAGTCCATAGAGATCTGTTCCCATTTCCACTCCGGAATGGGTAACGGCTGTAGCTCTCCCGCGGGCCTCTGGTGCTCAGCCTTGACTTGCTGACAAGTCAGGCATCTCGACACAAAATTTGCGATGTCTCTCTTCATTCCGTCCCACCAGTAAACATCTCTCAAATCATGGTACATCTTGGTGGAACCGGGATGAACACTATATATCGATCGATGTGCCTCCTTAAGAATCTCGCGCCGCAATCCCTCAGCATCTGGTACGCACAGTCTAGCCCCAAATCGTAGTATCCCCTGATCATCGATCACGAACTCGGAAAATCTGTCCTGTCCCATCTGTGTCCTGATCTCTGAACAGCGGTCATCACTGTGCTGTGCCTCATGTATACGGTCAAGCAACTGTGGGCGTGCACGAACATGCACAATCTATCCTCCGATCGGCGTAAACTCGAACTGTACCCGGCTGTTGCATAAAATCTGCCAATCTGCCGACGACTGCCTCTGCACTGCGCTCAAACAAGATAGACTACCCCCGGGCCTCCTGCTCAAAGCATCCGCTACTACATTCGCCCTGCCCGGGTGATACAAGATCTCACAATCATAGTCCTTTACTAACTCCATCCATCGACGCTGTCTAAGGTTCAGGTCTCGCTGCTGAAATATATACTTTAAGCTCTTGTGGTCAGTGAATATCTGGCACGACTCTCCATACAGATAATGCCGCCAGATCTTAAGTGCAAAGACCACTGCAGCCATCTCCAGATCATGTGTGGGGTAATTCTGTTCATGTTTCTTTAATTGCCGCGAAGCATACGCGATCACCCTATCATGCTGCATCAAAACGCACCCTAGCCCCACTCGTGAAGCGTCACAGTAGACCACAAATCCGCCTGATCCTGAAGGCAATGATAGCACTGGTGTCGTAGTCAGTAGAGCCCGTAGCTGCTGGAAACTGTGCTCACACTCCTCCGTCCAATCAAAATGAACTCCCTTCCGGGTCAACCCGGTCAAAGGTGTAGCAATGCGAGAGAAGTCCTGCACGAATCGCCTATAATAGCCTGCCAGCCCTAGAAAGCTGCGAACCTCCGTCACTGACGTGGGTCTAGGCCAACTCTGAACTGCCTCGATCTTCCTCGGGTCTACACATATACCATTTCTTGTAATCACGTGCCCCAAGAAGTCTACACTGTCTAGCCAGAAAGCACACTTGGAGAATTTGGTGAAAAGCTTATGCTCCCTCAAGGTCTGCAGTGTAATCCGCAGGTGCTGCTCGTGCTCCTCTCTACTCCGAGAATACACCAAGATATCGTCAATGAACACTATGATGAACAGATCAAGATACGGCCGGAAAATACGGTTCATCATGTCCATAAATGCTGCTGGCGCGTTGGTGAGTCCAAACGACATCACCAAAAACTCATAATGGCCGTAACGCGTGCGGAAGGCTGTCCTAGGAATGTCCTCCTGTCGAACCCGCAGCTGATGGTAGCCTGATCGCAAATTGATCCTCGAAAAGTATCCTGCCCCCTGAAGCTGGTCGAACAAATCGTCGATGCGTGGCAAAGGATACCTGTTCCGCACTGTCACCTTGTTCAGCTGGCGGTAGTCGATACACAAACGCATACTTCCGTCCTTCTTCTTGACAAACAGGACCGGAGCACCCCAAGGAGAAACACTGGGTCGAATAAGTCCTTTATCCAGCAAATCTTGCAACTGACCCTTCAATTCTCTAAGTTCCGCCGGGGCCATCCGATAAGGCGGTACAGAAATAGGCCCCGTGCCGGGAACCAAATCAATACAGAAAGAAATATCATGCTCGGGCGATAGCCCAGGAAGCTCGTCAGGGAACACATCAGGGAACTCGCTAACAACCGGAACCTGATCCATCGGAACCTCTGTAGCTCTAGTATCGCAAACATAGGCGAGAAATCCCTGACATCCCTTCCTCAAAAGCTGTCCAGCGCGAAAAGAAGAAATCACACTGTGAGGGGTAACACCACGGTCCCCCAACACAACAACAACCGACTCGCCGGGAAAACAAAATCGAACTGTCTTCTCGCGGCAGTCAACAGAAGCATAACACGTAGCTAACCAATCCATGTCTAAAAGAACGTCGAAGTCTAACATCTCAAGAAGGATCAAATCGACCGGAAACTCTCTCTCGCCAATACGGACGGTACAGGATCGGAACACATGCCTAGCAACAAATGACTCTCCCACAGGAGTAGTCACAACAAGCGGCTGGTCAAGCAAACCGGACTCTCTATCCAAACTCGGCACAAAGTGTGTGGATACGTACGAGTGCGTGGATCCGGGATCGAATAACTCGTGTGCATCAACCGAACATATAGGAAGGATACCTGAGACCATCGCATTGGACGCCTGCGCGTCCTGATGCGTCAAAGCAAAAACTCATGCCTGTCCTCCACCTGCAACTAACTGTCCCCTGCCGGCCGCTGGCTGCCCTCTGCCTCGGTCACCTCGTCCCCTATGAACAAATCCTCCGCGACCACGACCTCTCTGTGCATGCGTCTGACGCGGAGTAACAGTAGGTACTATCGGCAATGCCGTCTGGGGTGGTGAAGGTGGTAATGTGACATGCGGTGCTGCCGCCTCACTCCGGGGTACCTCCGGACAATCTCGCACACGATGGTAAGAGCTCCCGCAACGGTAACATCCCGATGATGGTCGCTGACCCTCCTGCGGATAGGAGCTAAACAATCGGCCTCGCCTCGAATCTCTGCCACCTACAAGGTGCCTGTCACGACGCCGAAAAGGCCGTCTCTGCACTGATGTATCTGCACGAACTCTCTTCGGTTCTGGAACTGCCGAAGTCTCAGCAAGGTGCTCCTCAACCAATAATGCTGCATCTACGGCCGCTGCGTAGGTCTCGTAATGCTGCGCGCTGATCGTAAGGAACAGTGGTGTGAGCAAGTCTCGGACAAATCTCTTAACTCGCATCTCCTCGGTAGCCACTAAGTACGGAGCATAAACTGATAGCTCGGTGAACAGGACATCATACTCTGCTACTGACATCTCCGGAGTATGATGTAAGGACTAGAACCTGCGTGCTCTAGCATCTCTGACACTCAGGGGAAGAAAGCAGGCAAGGAATAGCGCCACGAACTCTGTCCAGGTCATAGGAGGAAGACCTGCTGCTCTACCCTTCTCGACTGATTCGCACCATTTCTGCGCAAGACCTTCCAGGCGAAAGCTCGTGAACTCAACCCATCTCGCATCTGTGCATCTAAGTGAATGACATATCCGCGCCATCTTATCAATGAAAGACTGTGGGTCCTCGGCCACATCGGTGCCTGTGAAAACTGGAGGCTTCAACCTCATAAACTCTGACAGCGATACTGTAATAACCTCTGTAGTCGCAGGTGCAACTGTCTGCACTGTGGGTACCACCGCGGTCTCTGCAACGGGTGGAACTATCTCTGGTCGCTGCGCTCGAAGTGTCTCAACTAGAGATTCCATCATCTGGCGCATCTCCTGCATACTGGATCCCATCGTCTGGCGTATCTCCTGCACACCAGCCCCTAACATAGCAATCTGATTTGTCACGGTAGGAACAGCCTGCTCGGGCATAACCGATATACTACCCAGATCAGTCCTCGTCTCGGATGAGTCAACTCAAATCTCGGCCCTCGCAGCCGCTCTCTGCGCCCTCGTAGTCTTTGGCGGCATAAAGGCTGAAAGGAACAATAGGATTCGATAAGGATACGGAAATCGAATCGCAAGAATGTATATACTCAAGAAGGAATTTAAATCAACAAGTCCTAAGGTCGCGTAGGCGGAGTATCGTGTCGCGAGTATGCCGCGGAACATACACACGATACGCTACCCTGTTGCAGCTACCTACTCCATCATATCAGGGTCATCCTACACTCCGAAAGGTAAAACCTACGCTCTGATACCAACTTTGTCACGACCCAAAGTTCGGCCCGTGATCGGCACTTAACCACGTAACGTCTACAGGCGTAACGCGACTAAGTGAACCAAAAACCCAAAAATCAAACCAGTAAAAGTATAGAGTGTTATAAGTTTAAAATGAAAGCACTTACTAACATGTTAAGAAATCTAAGTAAACAATCATGCAAGTGCTCTATCAGGTAATATAACTACAGGATGAGGTACAATAATATAAATGCTAAGCATGGGCAAGATAACATCTACACGGAATGTCAACGTGGAATATATAATCGGTGTCCATCAATGTACCCAGATCCCCCAAATAGCTCAGGCGCCGGCACTCTCATCGGCCCTCTAATCCTGTAAATCTCTGAGAATCACGAGTGCCCAACATCGGCATCCAAATATCATAAATACTCGTGTCCAGCATCGACATGCAAATCCTCATCCATCGGGCCCGGTCAGTCCGGGTCAGCCCACGGGCTCCGTCTGCGGTATCGGCCCTCGGCCCCGGCAGTATGGACCACCCCGCATCCATCTATCGACTCTGATCAGTATCCTCCGGATAACTGTCAGGTCCAACCAATCACCGGTAGGTAGTAGTCCCTCTGCCAGGCTCACCGTCTACTACACAGCGAAACCGTTCTCGCCCCGGGGTACCATACCGGGTCCACCATGTACCCGTAATCAGCCTCAATCAGCTCCTCGATTCGGGTTCACATATATCACTCTAGCACCGAGGAAACACATGGTGGACGCACCGAAATATCATATCAAGGGAACCGGGTTTTTAAATAATTACATATTTGAAATAGCCACGGTTCCCAAATCCAGAAATCACATATAATCCAAACCAATATGCAAGTCAATGATCCGATGTGATATGTGCATCAAGTAGGAATATCATGTCAAATCACATAAAGATGAGCTACACATAATGATCCGATGTAAATTCTACAGTGTGAGTGTCATGGCAATTACTAACGGTGTGTGTGTAACATGCAGGATAGTGCTCGTGCAACATGAACCGTTAGTAAGGGTGCGGTGTTCTATCAATTCTAGATTATATACATATATCAGGGAATGCAGTATGCACTAAATAGTAGCCATGAACAGTCAATGTATGCAAAGGAAACTATAAGGTCCTATCAGCCCTGACGTAGAACGCCATGCGGGCGATATCCCCGTAGATGTTAAATCTACTCACCGTAGTCTCTCGCTAGGTATAGCCAACGACTTGTTTCCCTTTCTGCGCGGCGTCCGCCGTACTCTCCTGCGAACCTAGAATTACACAATATATATCACACATAAGCTTGAAGTCACACAAACACGACATTAAAGCAGAACTAGTAACTCGTATCGTGAACCAAGCGCGCGTGTGCGCGATACGCTAAAACGTGTGATTACGCGCCTGAAGCCACTCCAACGCGTCGCGATACGCAGAAACCCAAAACCCATACACACGTATCACGCGTGTCGCGAAGATTAAAAATACGGGAAAATAGGTATTCACCTCCAGATTTTTATACAGAAATGATATTACAAAACTATATATACCAAAATAACCCACATAGTAGCAGACTCCAGTGGCCCAAACCCCAAATCCCAATTCACCCATCTGGCCACAAATTGAGGCCAAAATGAATATTCCGGCGGCCTGGGTAGGGGGGTGGTCTCACAGGTTTGGTGTGTGCACTCTATACCCCCCATACATGCTATAGTAACATCTAGTTTTGTTCTGGAACATCTCGGGTAGTAGCAGATCCTACAGAGCCTTAAACTAAGTTAAAATCCACATTTTTGCACTAAAATGGAACTTTATGGTATTTCTGTGCAAACTGAAACAAACCTGGCCTAAAATAGTTAAATTAACACATAATTGAGCTAACCAAACTAACAAAACCCTAATCTAACATGTGAAACACAATTATCCTTTAATATCACTAAAAAGGCACAAAAATGAGATTTTTGCTAAACAATACTACAAGTTCAAGGAAAAGGAGTGCTAACATGAGTTAATACCTTCTAAAAACCTTGTAAAACACCAAAAGTCCAGCTCCTCCCTCAGGTGTGCAGATTTGCCTTCAAACACTCCAAAAAGCCCCTTTTTCCATGGTTTTTGTAAAGGAAAAGTGTTGATTTGTGTAGGGTTTTGTTTGGGGATCAAAGGGAAATGAAGAAGAGAGGAAAAGATGAAGGAAAGCCAAGGTTTTCTGCTGAAATCTCCAGAATTTTCTGAAGTGAGGAGAAGAGAGAGAGAAGAGAAGGAAATGGGGTCAAGAAAGTCAACCTCTTACCTAACACCATACTCATTTGTTTATTAGGATTTTGAATTATGAAAAGGGTTATGATATGTTTAAAAAAATGGTGGGGATAAGTTAGCAACCATGCAACAAAAGAATTGGCTAACACTTTAAACCTATGTCTCAAAAATGGCTAAGTGTCCAAGTGTACACTGCAAAGGAAAATTTTCCAATTTGCTAACACGACTAAATAACTAATAATCCTATTGTAGGGTTCCTAGGCACCCTAATAAGGTCTCACAAGGCATCGAACATGCCAATTTCAAATTTTACGGTGCCTACAAACCCTAAACTACGGATCGTCGGCTAGATTTCTAGGCGAAAAAGCTAACTAGTTAACACTTAACTAAAAGTTTAACGGAAATACAACCTTTGTAGATCCGGTGCTCCACCTCCATAGCTCCGCAACGAAGTCCTCTCCGCTGTCCAAAAAGAATCCGGGCTCTCGCGTCGGCTTCGTCGGAGAATGGGCAAGCTAGGTCGTCGATGTCCATGCCGAAGATGATCTTCGTCGAGGCATCGATAGATCAAGCTCCACCTTCACCTAGCTTTGAAAACTTGTGAAGGAAATGTAAATCCACGTTGCGACCCCCGGTTCTTACGGGGAGGCGGAAACGGTATAAAAATCAAATTTTTAGCGCAAGAGGCAACATGGACTAAGCAAAGTCGGGATCTTTAACTAAACTAAAACTAGCAAACTTTGCTAAAGAGAGTTAGCTACTCGGATGGAGATGGTTATACCTAAACTTGTCTTGAACTCCTTCGTCTTCAAAGCTCCGATGGTGGTCCGATGGCTTCTTCTCGTCGTCTCCGTACGCCGAAGATAGATCCACCTGAAAGCTCCAACCTTTAGCTCCTTCTTCGTTCTTTGAAGAAACTAGTTCACTTGGTTTGCTAAACCTAGTGAACTAGAATGAGTAGAGAAGATTTAGAATGGGATTTTATCTATGGTTCTTGATTCTCAACTCATGAGACAAGAGAACCATAGATCAAGAGAGGGAGCAAGAGGTTGAGGGTGAGAGCAAGAGGATAGCTCAAGAACAAGAGAGAGAATGAGCAAGAAAGAATGAGGCTCTCTTTTGTCTCTCACCCTCTCATAATCCAATGTAATCATAACTCATCATATCAATAAAAGTCTTATGTGATGGTTGAAGCAACCATAACCTTATCATGTCATGCACTCATTTTACTCAAATGAACAAGCAAGTAAAAGTCTTTGGCATGAAATGATAACCATGGTTATCATGATGGTCAACTAGTCAAGCCTAGTCAACCGGTCAACAAAGTCAACAAGTCAACAAAAGTCAACAAGTCAACAAAGTCAACAAAAGTCAACAACCAAGTCACCATAATACTTAATTAATATAATAGTTAATCGCATATCATATTCTCATTAGGGTTGAGCAAAAAGTCAAAAAGTCAACGGTCAACTGTCAACAACCCTAATGAGAATCCGCTGTCTGTGCCTCCCTGTCAACTGTGCATACACACCCGCATCCGCGTTCCGAGGAACACGAATGCAAACTGGATAAATCCAATCCCATAAGGTACACTAGGATCTGGCTTAAACCAAAGCCCGCTAGTGTAAACTGTCCGGACACTGTACGTGCACAAGTGCACGGATGTGACCGAAACCTTGTCGCAAAACTATGCGACCTGTCGCAATACCATGCGACCTCTACTCTTTTGCCTAAAGGCGAAAAGCTTTCTGTGTGGGACTCTAAAGACTCGACACTACGCTGGCAGTGGGTTTAACCACAGACCGCAAGCGGCACTAGCTGTGCGTAACGGTCCCCAGGTAATGCCGACAAGAAGACCGACGAGGCGAAACCCATCTGAACTCCTACTGAGCCTGAGTGTGACATTCTCCGTACAGTCCGGTCTGTTCGTCTGATACATCGCATGGCGGGCCTAGGGGGCGGTAAACGTCAGTCCCCCAATAGCGGTACAAGTCGTGCCGGAGCGAAGCCCAAAACACCCTGAGATAACACTGGAAACCTACCAGTATATCTCGATTGCCCTGGCCAGGGACTACTCGTGTAATGGCTCTCCTAGACACAGCGCGATGTCAACCCCCAATACCGGGAGAGACGAATCCTGTCTAACCGTCACTGCCTCCAAGTGCTTCGGGACTGCATCCAACCACTACCTGTTTGCACGACTCCTTTGAGCCGTGGTAGGGTAGTGATCAAAGTACAGTGGGAACACACTTGAGGCGAAGTGACAGTGTCAAGTCAGCGGACTAAGCTGTACTCATGTCACCTGGGAACTGATAACTGACGATAGGTATAATACCAACTAGTCAGTTCCCGACGAGTCCTGTCCAGTGTACCCGTAACCTAACGAGCACCCGCATACTATCTCAAGTATGACGTACTGACGGCTGTGGGACAGACCGTCTCCCACACTGGGATGAGAAGCGCATGCGCTGGTCTACTCCGGAGTATCGATGCCCTGTCTCGATAGTCCTGCGACCAGGGACCTGCATAAGGATGTGCTTATAGATTACCCAGCCCCACTAGTGTGACGGCCATCACATCGCTGGTAATCAAGCAAAGATCCTAAGGGCTCTACTAATGTGTATAGGCGATATACAAAAATAAACACATGTACACATTGAAGCAGAAACAAACCAAGTAGCATACTACTATTTTGAGCAAGATTGTATATACAAGGTGAATATCCCAAGCATCCATTAAGTAATATACAAACTAGTATGATACAGTAATGGCCTCTAGGGCATATACACTAACAATCTCCCACTTGCACTAAGGCCATGTACTGGCGTATCGAAGACCTATCATCTCGATCAGCCGCTCGAACTGAGTCTGGGGCAGGGCCTTGGTGAATGGATCAGCAGTGTTATCTTCTGAAGCGACTCTCCGAACCTCGATCTCCTGGCGATCTACGATCTCCCTGATCAGGTGATACCGCCTCAAGATGTGCCTGGATCTCTGATGGGACCTGGGTTCCTTCGCTAAAGCTATAGCCCCGTTGTTGTCGCAATACAGAGGTATTGGATCAACAATGGACGGAACCACCTGAAGTTCTTTCAAGAACTTCCTCATCCAGACAGCTTCTTTTGCGGCATCAGATGCAGCGATGTATTCCGCTTCCATCGTCGAGTCTGTAACGGTTTCCTGTTTGGAACTCTTCCAACACACCGCCCCTCCATTGAGGGTAAAGACAAAACCCGACATGGACTTGGAATCATCCTTGTCACTCTGGAAGCTGGAGTCAGCAAAGGCCTCGATCTGGAGGTCTTTTCCGCCATACACCAAGAACATCTCCTTAGTCCTTCTCAGGTACTTGAGAATGTTCTTTACCGCTATCCAGTGTTTCTCCCCAGGGTTAGACTGATACCGGCTTACCACACTCAGTGCATAAGCTACATCCGGTCTGGTACACAACATCGCATACATTATAGAGCCTACCGCAGAAGCGTAGGGTATAATAGACATGCGTTCCCTCTCCAAATCAGTCTTGGGAGACATCTCTTTAGAGAGGGTGATCCCGTGACAAGCCGGTAGGTTACCGCGCTTGGAATCTTCCATACTGAACCTCTTCAGTATGGTGTCGATGTACCTGGACTGTGAAAGTCCTAATATCCTCTTGGATCTGTCACGGTAGATCCGGATACCCAGAATGTATGATGCATCACCCAGGTCTTTCATGGAGAACCTGTGTGACAAGAACCCCTTGACAGATTGTAGCAAAGGAATGTCATTTCCTATTAAGAGAATGTCATCCACGTATAAAACGAGGAATACTACAGTTCTCGCTACAAATCTACTATAGATGCATGGTTCATCTGGATTTTTGATAAAGCCAAATTCTTTGACCGTCTCATCAAAGCAGATGTTCCAACTCCTTGATGCCTGCTTTAGTCCATAGATGGACTTAAGCAACTTGCACACCTTTCCGCTGCTCCCACTCTGAATGAAACCCTCTGGTTGGTCCATATAGACACACTCCTCTAAATTTCCATTTAGAAAAGCTGTCTTTACGTCCATTTGCCAGATCTCATAATCGTGGAAGGCAGCAATGGCAAGAAGGATCCGAATGGATTTCAGCATGGCTACTGGAGAAAAGGTTTCGTCGTAGTCCAAGCCAGGTCTTTGACGAAAACCCTTTGCTACCAGCCTAGCTTTATAGGTCTCAACCTGTCCATCTACACCAATCTTCCTTTTGAAGATCCACTTGCATCCTACGGGTTTTACCCCGTCTGGAGCAATGTCCAACGTCCATACCTTGTTGGTGTACATGGACTCCATTTCGGTCCGCATTGCATCCAGCCATTTCACTGAGTCAACGCTCTGAACGGCCTGCTGGAAGCTAGTAGGCTCATCATAATCTATGATGCAATCCTCTCTATCCCCGTCTATGAGAAAACCGTAGTATCTCTCGGGCGGATGAGACTGCCTACTACTCCTGCGGAGTGGCGCAGGAATGTCCTGTTCTGTTGAACCCTCTGGTTCCACTAAGCTTTCAGTAACAGTCTGTGGTTCTGGAACTTCTTCCAGTTCTATTGTGTTCCCACTTATCTGGGTTTCTAAAAACTCAGTTTCCAAGAAGCGGGCATGCTGAGAAACAAAGACCTTTTGCTCCTCAGCGGAATAGAAAAGATACCCCCTGGAGTTCCTTGGGTATCCCACAAACTTACACTGTACTGAACGTGCCTCAAGTTTGTCCGCATGCTGCTTTTTTACAAAAGCTGGACATCCCCATACCTTAAGATACTTAAGACAGGGTTTCTTCCCAGTCCACATCTCATATGGGGTGGTAGGCACAGTCTTGGTGGGAGCCTTGTTCAAGAGATACGCAGCTGCTTCTAGTGCATATCCCCAGAATGATCGCGGTAACTCAGCGTTACTCATCATGGACCGAACCATATCCAATAGGGTTCGGTTCCGTCTCTCCGATACACCGTTATGTTGCGGAGTGTATGGAGGAGTAAGCTGAGAGAGAATACCATTCTCTTTTAAGTAATTCAGGAATTCGGCACTTAAGTATTCTCCACCTCGATCCGATCTTAGAATCTTAATACTTTTGCCGGTCTGTTTCTCTACTTCATTCTTATACTCCTGGAATTTTCCAAAGGCCTCGGACTTATGTTTCATCAAGAAGACATAACCGTACCTTGAGAAGTCATCCATAAAAGTAATGAAGTAAGAATGTCCGCTTCGGGCATGTGTAGACATTGGACCGCACACGTCACTGTGTACGAGTCCCAAGAGCTCGCTCGCTCTTACTCCTTGTCCAGTAAACGGAGTCTTTGTCATCTTTCCTTTGAGACAAGATTGACAAGTGGCATACGATTGATATTCGAACGCATTCAAATATCCTTCTGTATGTAACTTAGTCAACCTTCTCTCATTGATGTGACCCAATCTACAATGCCACAAGAAAGTCTGATTCATTTCCGGAGACTTTCTTTTGTGTGTATTCTGGACGTTGAAAATCTGTGGTTGGTTTAACACGTATATACCATTACTCAATGTACCTGACCCAATCAAAACTTGATTAAGGTGAATGTTTACAACATTACTTACAAACGCAAATTCATAACCTTCTTTAGAAACTAAAGATACAGAAATGATATTACAAGTTGCGTTGGGTACAAAAAAGCAATTACGCAAAACCAAAACATGTCCATCTGACATTCCCAGGTGATAGTCCCCCACGGCTTTAGCATCCATGCTAGCTCCGTTCGCAACTCTGAGGGTCATGTCACCTGCCTTCAAAACCCTACGGTTTCTCAACGCCTGCAAAGAATTACAGATATGAGATCCTGATCCGGTATCCAATACCCAGGAAGTAGAGTTTATTGAAAGACAGTTTTCAATAACATACACACCTGAAGCTGAAGCTGCAACCTGCTTCAATTCCTGTGTTCTGGCCTTCCAGGCCCTGCAATCATTCTTCCAGTGTCCTTTCTTATGACAATAGAAGCATTCTTCCTTATCCACAAGCTTCCCCGCTATCTTTGTTGCTTTTGCTTTTCCCTTCGTATCCACTTTACTAACACCGCCCCTTGGTTTGGCGGGGGCTTTCTTCTTCTTTCCCTTGGCTTTCGCCTTGGACCTAGAAGAAGATGATCCTCCTACAAACAAAGTGGATGTATCCCTACCTTTCTGTAGGGTGCCCTCTGCGCTCCTCAGCATGTTGAGGAGTTCTGAAAGTTCAACATCTTTTTCTTGTAAGTTGAAGTTCAGTATAAACTGGGCGTAAGTGGAAGGAAGGGACTGGAGAACTATATCCGTATATAGCTCACTCTCCAATGTGATCCCTAGGTCAGCGAGCTCCTCAATGAAGCCGATCATCATTAGCACGTGCTCGGCTACTGATGATCCGACGGCCATTCTTGTCGAAAATAACTTTTTCGACGCTTCGTATCTTGCGATACGTGATTGCTCTCCATACAGTTCTTTTGTATGGAGCAATATGGACTCCATGTCCATATTCTTATGCCTCCTCTGATGTTCGTTGTCCATCGAGGCAAGCAGGAGGCACTTGGCCTTCGCGCTATCAATCTCCCAAGTCTTGCGGATTTCCTTATCCGCGACGCTGGAAGTTGGACCAGGGACAGGGGGAGCTTTGGTGGTAAGAAGATACCCCAGCTTGTCATAAGTGATTGCTATCTTGACATTCCTGAGCCAATCTTTGTAGTTTGGCCCTGTCAGTTTGTTTTTATCTAGGAGTAACTTAAGTCCAGTCATGTTGATTGGTCGCTGCAATTAGGAGAGAGAAGAAGAAACACTCAGCATGATGCTCTTGCAAGTTTAGAGTGGTTTTTAGTTTGTCTAAACAGGATGGCTCCCACTGTTTCTCGAATCCCTCCTCAAACCATAAAGGAAGAATTAGCCGGGATCAATCCCACCGCACAATACTTGCTTAACCGTTCGGCCAGGCCGGTGTCGGTACTTCGAGGGAGGTTTTCCAACGCTTTCGCGAAGTTCCTTAATTAAAGAACCTCTTTTCCCTGGGGGCGTAACCCCGCTAACACCTTTCTAGGCACCTACTAGGTTTATAGCATTGATCGTTAAGTGAGAAATTTCCCGAGGAGTAGCATATACTCACAGTAGGATCGGGATCCAAATATCATTGCGTGACGAAACTGAAGGAATCCTACCAGAATCATCACACTCCAAATGGTATGCAAATCTAGCAAGTTTCAGTACTTATGAAACCCCCGATGTGGATTTTTGCCCCATGCTCTTATGACCTTGACGAAGGTCAACAAATCATAAGTCACATGTCAAGTTCTGCCCGTCATTATCCAGGTTAATTTGAATCCACCTGTATATACCCTTGACGAAGGTCAACAAGGTAATGCGAATGTCCCAAACCAACGCATCTATCTATGCTACATATGAATACCCAATAGCTACCAATCACTATGCCTTGACGAAGGTCAACAAACACAGCTTGAATACTATTGAATATTCATACGAAACGACGGAGGGCTACGAATGGTTTTGGCAAAACCGTGAACGTAGTGAACTTGATTTGGTCGATGGAACGAGATAGCTTTTAAAAGGAGTGGCTCAAGCTCCGCATTTAAAAGTTGGTTTTGAAAAGAACCGAGTGGTTTTTCGAAAGTGTTCCAACGACTTTAACTTGGTTTATTATCTTGCATTAGTTCTTTTAATGCGTGATATTCTTGCATTAGTTCTTTTAATGCGTCCCATCATTTAATCCTACCATTGCAGAAAACAACCAAAATATGACGTACGCTTATGCCATTCGCATTCGCCACGGGGCCCCGTCATTACCCGTTAGGTTGCTTAACTAACGACAGAGCGGGGGCTGGGCTAGCGCGTCTGTAAAACATAAGCAACGCCTAAATAATATCATATATAGATATACTGCAATGATAAAACATTTCAGATCACAGATAAATACATTGGATATACTAGGAATCCGTAATTTGTACGAGCCTGTAACAAAAACAGATTACACGGTCGCGGTGAATAGCCAATACCCCACCCAAGACCCCTACGGGTGCGGCAAACTACCCGCCAAGTACCCGAAGCGTAGCAACCTCCCTCATCTCCATGAGTAGGCCACTCGACACTTCGGCATACCCGGTAGTTTGTGCACCCCTCCATGGGTCTATCCTAGGAGCAAAAACAGTAAAAAGAAATTATACAATGACGGCTACAACCCCGACCCGGTTGTGCGGCCATACAAATAATTATTACATCAATTTACAAATTTACATGAATTGCAAGAAAAGAAAACTCTCGTCTCACAACCCCCGGTTATTCACCCGCGACAATCCAACATATTTATATACACATTCCAGCATCAAACACAGATCATGTATAACCCCGACCAATCGACTTATAGCGATTAGCCGACGTTCAATACATGCAAACATCACAGATATAACCATCATAGTCAAAGTGCAGTGAAGTTCGGAAAAAAAATACGGAATTATAGGACCCCAAAAGGAAATTTCTTTTCTGGAAAATCTGGGCACATATAATATATTTCAAAAATCCCAAAACCAACACAGACACACACTGCACGAAAAACGATGCAGAGAAGACGACAAACTGCGGCGCTTCCGCGGCACATGCCTACCTACTGCGGCGGAAGCGCGGCGCTTTGAACGAATTAGGGCAACGTTTTTCTTGGGTGTTCACACAAAACCCTGAGCCGAATTTAAGTATATAAATTTTTTCATTTTGAGCCAAAAAAATTTCAACAGAAACTCAGGTTTTGTAAAAGTTTGGTTTTTGGATTTTTCCGGTTCCGAACTTCGTTACACTTTACTACCAAGCTAGTTTAAGTTTAGTTAGGCTCTGATACCACTGTAAGTCCACGTTGCGACCCCCGGTTCTTACGGGGAGGCGGAAACGGTATAAAAATCAAATTTTTAGCGCAAGAGGCAACATGGACTAAGCAAAGTCGGGATCTTTAACTAAACTAAAACTAGCAAACTTTGCTAAAGAGAGTTAGCTACTCGGATGGAGATGGTTATACCTAAACTTGTCTTGAACTCCTTCGTCTTCAAAGCTCCGATGGTGGTCCGATGGCTTCTTCTCGTCGTCTCCGTACGCCGAAGATAGATCCACCTGAAAGCTCCAACCTTTAGCTCCTTCTTCGTTCTTTGAAGAAACTAGTTCACTTGGTTTGCTAAACCTAGTGAACTAGAATGAGTAGAGAAGATTTAGAATGGGATTTTATCTATGGTTCTTGATTCTCAACTCATGAGACAAGAGAACCATAGATCAAGAGAGGGAGCAAGAGGTTGAGGGTGAGAGCAAGAGGATAGCTCAAGAACAAGAGAGAGAATGAGCAAGAAAGAATGAGGCTCTCTTTTGTCTCTCACCCTCTCATAATCCAATGTAATCATAACTCATCATATCAATAAAAGTCTTATGTGATGGTTGAAGCAACCATAACCTTATCATGTCATGCACTCATTTTACTCAAATGAACAAGCAAGTAAAAGTCTTTGGCATGAAATGATAACCATGGTTATCATGATGGTCAACTAGTCAAGCCTAGTCAACCGGTCAACAAAGTCAACAAGTCAACAAAAGTCAACAAGTCAACAAAAGTCAACAACCAAGTCACCATAATACTTAATTAATATAATAGTTAATCGCATATCATATTCTCATTAGGGTTGAGCAAAAAGTCAAAAGGTCAACGGTCAACTGTCAACAACCTTAATGAGAATCCGCTGTCTGTGCCTCCCTGTCAACTGTGCATACACACCCGCATCCGCGTTCCGAGGAACACGAATGCAAACTGGATAAATCCAATCCCATAAGGTACACTAGGATCTGGCTTAAACCAAAGCCCGCTAGTGTAAACTGTCCGGACACTGTAGTGCACAAGTGCACGGATGTGACCGAAACCTTGTCGCAAAACTATGCGACCTGTCGCAATACCATGCGACCTCTACTCTTTTGCCTAAAGGCGAAAAGCTTTCTGTGTGGGACTCTAAAGACTCGACACTACGCTGGCAGTGGGTTTAACCACAGACCGTAAGCGGCACTAGCTGTGCGTAACGGTCCCCAGGTAATGCCGACAAGAAGACCGACGAGGCGAAACCCATCTGAACTCCTACTGAGCCTGAGTGTGACATTCTCCGTACAGTCCGGTCTGTTCGTCTGATACATCGCATGGCGGGCCTAGGGGCGGTAAACGTCAGTCCCCCAATAGCGGTACAAGTCGTGCCGGAGCGAAGCCCAAAACACCCTGAGATAACACTGGAAACCTACCAGTATATCTCGATTGCCCTGGCCAGGGACTACTCGTGTAATGGCTCTCCTAGACACAGCGCGATGTCAACCCCCAATACCGGGAGAGACGAATCCTGTCTAACCGTCACTGCCTCCAAGTGCTTCGGGACTGCACCCAACCACTACCTGTTTGCACGACTCCTTTGAGCCGTGGTAGGGTAGTGATCAAAGTACAGTGGGAACACACTTGAGGCGAAGTGACAGTGTCAAGTCAGCGGACTAAGCTGTACTCATGTCACCTGGGAACTGATAACTGACGATAGGTATAATACCAACTAGTCAGTTCCCGACGAGTCATGTCCAGTGTACCCGTAACCTAACGAGCACCCGCATACTATCTCAAGTACGACGTACTGACGGCTGTGGGACAGACCGTCTCCCACACTGGGATGAGAAGCGCATGCGCTGGTACACTCTGGAGTATCGATGCCCTGTCTCGATAGTCCTGCGACCAGGGACCTGCATAAGGATGTGCTTATAGATTACCCAGCCCCACTAGTGTGACGGCCATCACATCGCTGATAATCAAGCAAAGATCCTAAGGGCTCTACTAATGTGTATAGGCGATATACAAAAATAAACACATGTACACATTGAAGCAGAAACAAACCAAGTAGCATACTACTATTTTGAGCAAGATTGTATATACAAGGTGAATATCCCAAGCATCCATTAAGTAATATACAAACTAGTATGATACAGTAATGGCCTCTAGGGCATATACACTAACAGGAAACACACTCTACTACTTGGCAAGAGGTAGAGGATGAAGAAATAGGAAGTGGGTAGACTTTAGAATTGGATTTCTCACTTGTTTCCATCAATCACCATTGATGGAGCTTGCTTTCTTCACTTGAAGAAAGGAAGAAGAAGATGCTTTTTGTTATGATAAGTTAATTGATTTTAAAAAGAAAATCAATACTTATCATATATTGAACCATGGTCAAGTGTAGAGATTAAACTAGGGTTAATGGAGTGGTTAGGGTTAAGCATGAGACAAAATGGTAACTTTGGTCAAAGCTTCATGAAGCTTCAACTAGAATACAAACAAAGCCACCATTTTCCTTTATGCTTATCATTTCTCCAAAAAGAATGAATAAATGAATAAAAGGATAATAAGTGAATAAACTAAACCCTAACCACTCTCACAACCATGGTTTAATCTTTACACAAATCCAAGGTAACATGTATCATCAAACATGACACAATCAAGTGCACAAAAATATATCGCATATACAATGCGCACGTCTAAGTGAGAAAATCCATCTTAAGTAAACCGATACTAGTTAATGCAAACTAATATATCAAATATATAATTAGGCATTAAATCATTAAATCAACACTTGATTCAATGATCCGGTCATGTCGCACACAACCGACTAGTATTCAATGTATCGGCTTATCGAATCAACGCTTGAATCGATAACTAGGTTATATCGCATACAACCATTCGATACATTCATCGCGAGAATGGAATACGGTATCACATACACGCATTATTCTCGGTCCCGCACATATCTCATATGCGCTCCTATTTCGTTTCGCTTGAGCCAGGAAACCTCTGTGTAGGACTCTAAAGACTCGTCAATACGCCGGCAGCAGGTGCTGATCATATCAAACACCCACAAGCCGCAAGCGGTCTGCTAAACGTAACGGCCACCCGGGTATTGAGCGATCTGAAGATCGACGAGCAAGCCCGCTCACACTCCAGTGAATCCAACCAGCAACACTACCGTACAGTCCTGTCTGATCGTCTGATATGTCGCATATCTCGCCTAGGGGTGGTAAACGTCAGACCCCAATAGCTCGATAAGTCGTGTCGATATGAGGTCTATAACTGTTCGAGAAACTACTGGTAACACTTACCAGTAAATCTCAGCAACCCTGGCCAGGGATTTCCTGTTATAGCCAATCGAACACAGCGCAACATCAACCCCCTATACCGGGAGAGACGAATCCCCTCCTATCGCTCATTGCCTCCATGTGACTCGGGACTGTACCCAAAAACCACCGTTTTGCACGCCCTCTTGGACGTGGTAAGATGGAAATCAAAGCACAGTGGGAACCACACAAGACTCTATGACGATCTCGGGTCAACAGACTACTCTGTACCAGTGTCACCAGAGAACTGCCATCTGACGTGAGGTATAATACCATCTGGGAGTTCTCGGCGAGTCCGTCCAGTGTACCCAGTCTCTACTGAGCACCCGTATATCATCTCTGATGTCAAACACCAATGGATATGGGATCATCCATCGCCCATCTGTATGGGTCGAGAAGGTATACGCTAGTCTACTCTGGTATATCGATGCCCCGTCTCGATACACCGACGACTAGGGACTTTGAAGGATGTACTTATGGACTACCATATCCCCACTAGTATGATCCGCATCATAGTCCAGGTAGTCAAGTACAGATCCTAAGGGCTTTACCAACATGTAACAGAGAGACAATCAGCATACACGTTAAGGTAAAGATCAACCAGATAGCATACTATCATGTCGAGCAAGAAAGTCCTCCCTATATACGTCCCAGCATCCACTACAATATACATCCTATGTACAGTAATGGCCTCTAGGGCATACATATAACTAACAATCTCCTACTTGCACTAGGGCCATCTGTAGCAGTGGTTGTGGTATCTCATACTCAACCATCCCATAAAAGTCTCTATCTGGGAATAGGCCTTTCGTGAGTGGATCCGCTGTGTTTTTCTTCTGAGTCTACTCTCCTAACCTCGATCCCCTGGAGATCAACCATCTCCATGATCAGGTGATACTGCCTTAGAATATGTCTGGATCACTGATGGGACGGACGTTCCTTGGCATAAGCCACAACTCCATTGTCACACAATGGGAGGAACAAAGTTCATCTTATGAACATGTATACATCCAGACTGCCTCTTTGGTAGCATCTTAAGTAGCGATGTATCCTGCCTTTATCGTCTAGTATGCCACGGTATCTAGCTTGGAACTCTTCCAACATACCGTCCCTCCACTGAGGGTAAAGACAATGCCTGTGACTGACATTCAGTCGTCTTTATCACCCTGGAATCCTTCCAGTGATTCTCCCCAGGGTCGATTGATACCTTCTCACTACAACTAGTGAGTATCCTAATGTCCAATTAAATCTATCTCATAGATCCAAAATCCAGGATTTAGAAGGTATCATTTTGATCCTATATGGAGAATCCATGTGATAAGCGGAGATCGACCGAGCGTAGCATAGGAAACTCCTTCCCTATCAAGAGTATGTCATCCACGTACTCTACGAGGATCACCACCATACTCCCTACTACCTTTTTGTTTATACAAGGTTCATCTACCATTTTGATGATGTCAAGCTCTTTGACTTATTCATCAAAAACAGATGTTCCAACTCCGCGATGCTTGCTTTATCATATAAAACATCTTGCACACGTTTCCGCTGCTCCCACTGTCTACGAGGCCCTCTGGCTGTGTACTTATAGACGCCCTCTTCTAAATCATCATTTAGAAAAGCAGTCAAGACACCCAACCACCAGATATCGCAGTCATGGTATGTAGCCGTGACAAGTAGGATCTGGATGGACTTAAGCATAGCTACTTGAAAAGGTTTCATCATTATCCACACCTGGTCAATGATGCAAACTTTAACAAGTCTAGCTTTGAAAGTCTCAACTTTTCCATCTACACCAAGTAATCTTCTCAAGATATACTTGCTCCTGATGGGGATTTAACCCTTCAGATATAGCAACCAAAGTCCATACTTTGTTGGTGTATAAGGATTTCATCTCAGATCGATAAACATCCAGCCATTCTTACAGAGTCTTACTCTCGATGGCCTGCTCGAAGCTAGTTGGGTCATCATCTCATGATGCAATCCTCGCTCCCACTGTCATAGAGGAACCGAAGTATCTCTCAGGTGGGTGAGGAACCCTACTAGATCGGCGGAGAGGCCGAGGTTCGTTGGTAACTATTGAATCCTTTGGTTCCATCAAATCATCTTCTGTAGTTTGCATAGCTGGAACATTTCCAGTTCTACATAACTGACCTTGCCTCGAGCTTGTCCGGATTTTGCCTTTTAGACATAGGCCGGACAACCCCAAATCTTAACTAGCTTAAGACATGGGCTCTTCCCTTTCCATATCACATATGAAATGGTAGGCAACTTATTTGATTGGAACCCTATTCAATAGGTATGCAGCTTCATAAGTGCATAACTCCCTAAAAGAAATAGGCAACTCAGTAGTACTCATCATAGAGCACACCTTATCATATAGGGTGTTTCTGCTCCGCCCCGATATACCATCGTGCTATGGTGTATACAGAGGAGTAATGCTGAGAGAGAATCTCATTCTCCTTTAGAATAGACCATGAATTCCATGCACAAGTATTCTCCTCCTTGAACTCATCATAGGACATAATACTTATACCCGTGTTTTGGTTCTCTACTTCTAAATCATATTCTGTGAATATCTCAAAAGGTTCGGACTTGTGTTTCAACAGGAACATATGTCTGAATCTTGAGAGATTATCAGAGAATGTAATGAAGTACAAAGAACCGGTCTTGGCATATGTAGACAGGGGACCTTTATACATCAACATGTATCATCCCAAGAGTTCACTAACTCTTTCTCTGTTTCCAGTAAACGGAGCTATGGTCATCTTATCTTTGTGACATGACTGGCGAGTTTCACAAGATGTAAATTAAAACTGATTTAAATATGCATCTATATGTAACTCTAGCTAGTCGGGTCACATTGATCTGACCTAGTCTACAATGCCTCAAGAAGGATTCGTTCATTTCTGAACTTTTCCACTTGTGTGTGTTCTGTATACTAAAGAACTGTAGTTTGATTTAGAACGTCAATGCTTTTAGATAACGTGCCTGAACCGATCAACTTTTGATATAGGAAATGTTCAAAACATTATCCAACTATACAAAATTTTATCATTTCTTTACTGATAAAGAGATAGATATGATTTTGTATATCAGGTTCGGTATCTAATAACATTTGTTCAGAATCAATGTATTCATAATACAGGGTGACAGTGACCAACAGACTTGGCTGCAACACTTGCCCCGTTTTCTGCCTCATGAAACTTATCACCCGTTCTTAGTTCTCTACCTTTCTGTAGCCCTATGTAACTGATTACATATCTGGGATCCTGATCTGGTATCACATACCCAGGACGTAAAGGATACTGAGAAACAGTTCTGTATAATGAACATACCCGAAGATGATGCATCAGCATGCACTCTCTTCGTTTGGGCGGCACGGGAATTCTGGTAATCCCCAATTTCCTGCTCTGTCTTATAACAATTATAAGTTGGAGCGGGACCAATGTTCCCCAGCTCAGTATAACAAGCGGGTTCGGTCAATATTCCGTATTATTATCTTGATTAAGGCGTGATATGGTCGCTACCAGGAGAGAGAGAGAAGAAAACACTCAGCGTGCGCTCTTGCAAGAATAGATTGGTTATTATTTTATCTAATCAGGATGGCTCCCACTGCTTTTTATCAAATCTTCCTTCAAACCCTAAAAGGAAAGACTAGCCGGGATTAATTACACACTACAAGTTCGCCAATCTTTCAGCCAGGCCAGTGTCGGTACTTTGAGGGAGGTCCCCCGTGCTTTCGCACGAACCTAATTAATGTAAACCTCGTTTTCCCAGAGGCGTAACCCCGTTGACACCTTTCTAGACACCTACTTGATCGGCTAATTGTAATGTATAAAACTCTCCCAGGAGTAACTCTTACTCGCAGTGGGTATCGGGATCTAACTATCTCATAGAAGGTATGCAATCTCATTGCAAATTTCAACACTTGAAATTCCCGATAATATTTTGCCCTTAGCTCGCTATGACCTTGACGCATGCCAAACAACCCATAGTCTGCTAGTCAAGTTCAACCCGTACATTTCTTGATTGAATCAAACCCACCCGCACGACCCTTGACGCATGCCAAACAACGCCGTACGAATACCCTAATCCAATCGCATCATATGCTGGCAGATAAGCACTAGTTAGCTACCGTACACTACGCCTTGACGCATGCCAAACAACCGCAGCACGAATACTAACTAATACTTATCTGAAATGACGGAGGGCTACGACAGGTTTTTCTGAAAACCTATTGCGTAATGAACTTGATATCGTTGTAGGATCGAATGAATTTTGAAATGGAGTGTTTTTGAGGCTTTTCCAGTTTTGCTAAAGGAGTCACTCCCGGTGAAGGGATCGTCGGTCCTTTCCTCGTCGAATGAGGTGCGGGATATATCATATATATCTCTGTGCAAAGCAAAAACACTTAAAAGCAATCAAAATACAAACCGAGTGTGTAGCATCTGCCAGTTATTGCTAAAGGAGTCACTCCCGGTGAAGGGATCTCGGTCCTTTCCTCATCGAATAAGGTGCAGGATATATCACATATACCTCTGTGCAAAGCAAGAACTGTAGCTACCTGTTTTATTTTGAAATTCGATTCTACAACATCTTAGGTTTCTTTTATTTCATTAATCACATTAATGAAGTCCCATCATTTAAATACCTAAACATCACAGATAAATACGACGTACACTTATGCCATCCGCATTCGCCTCGATGTCCCCTCGTGCACCGTTAGGTTAGGTAACTAACGGCAGAGCAGGGCAGGGCTAGCGCGGGTGTAAAACATAAGTAACGTCTATATAATATATCATATATACTGTATACTGTATCTATCACAGAACATCACATGATCACATCACAGATATCGCAGCAGAAGAAACATATGAAATATTGGATATACTAGGACGTCCGTGTTTTCAATACGAGCCAGTATAAAACACGGATTCCACGGTCGTGATGAATAGCCAAACCCACACCCCTAGACCTCTACGAGAGCGGCAAGCAACCCTACCAATTCTAGAGTTAGGAGACCCGGACTCGACTCCTCGAGTTGGTCTCCCACTGGACTCCAGAACCCGGTTACTTGTGCCCTCCTCCTTGGGTCTATCCTAGTGCGGAAAAGTAAATAATATACAAACGGTGACAACTTCCGCAACCTGGAAGCGCCCCAATAAAAGAATATTACATACAAGTTTTTACATGAATGAAAATGAAAAACACTCATCTCACATAAAAACCCCCGGCTATTCAAACACGACGATCCAATATAACATATCCAGCAACACATAACATCACATGTCATCAACGTAAGTAAATATGTCCATCCCAATTGTCGTTGACATATAGCAACGAAACCGGCGATATCACATATTACACTTACGGTCACAGAAAAGAAAGTGTAAAACTACAACAGTTGGAATCCGCAACCACCTCAGACATCACATGCCTGACCAAATGAATTACTTAGACATCGCATGCCTAACAATTATAAACCCCGCATTTTAGTCTCAAAATCGAAAACTCTTTTCAATATCAAGTCGGGCAATTCAACAAGATTCCCGACATCCTGATCGAATGCTCGTCGCAAACTTCAGTAGGCGGCCGCACCCCCGATACCGTCGACGAAGTGCACCAAGGCGGAACACCGCTGCCGCGAGCACCCGAACGGATGCTTTCGGCGACGGGGTTCTCCTACAGTCACTTGGTCGGGGCTATGGAGTGAGGCTGTCTATTAAGTTTACCCGGCGAATATCCGCGTACGCTACGTGATTGCGACGGACTTTTGATCACATCAAAATTCCGTGGCAACCGATCAAGTGAGACTAAACTGCTATGTTTATAACATTCATTTAGTTATCACATAACTACTTGTGAATTCCAATTATTGTATCACATTCCGGATAAATAGAAAATGTTAAACTTTTCGATCAAACAATCGAACACCCAACTTTTCCCGATACAGATCAACACATGAAATAAGTCTAACAACATTCAGTTCGTACCTCAGTACCAACGGTCCAGCCGTAGAAGGGTCAAGCCAACGCCTCACATGTGGCACGCCGTACTGCCCCAAACCCGAAGGTTCAAAGGGCAGTTCAAGACGGTCACATAATCGAGTTAAGGTTTGTTGTCTTCTAGAGGGACCATCGCGTTACTTGCACTACTTAGAACGTCGTTAAACTTCGGAAAAATCCAACACTTGGAAATTTCCCGACAGGGGAAAAATTGGGTATTTATATCCAGTCGAACTTTTTAACATATTCTAAGATTTATCCGGAAAGCCAAACAGACAAAATTTGATACCCCGATCGAAACACCGAATCCCCAAAACAACTGCAGAAATTCAACTCTTGAAAAATTATTAAAAATTCCCAGGAAAACCAGCATACAAAATTAAGAATTACTGTGCAGAATGATACGCACAAAACGACAAAGCTGCCGCGTTTCCGCCGCACGAGACAGGCTCGTGCCGCGGAAACGCGGCTCAATGATGGAATCAGGAAGTCGAATTTTGCAGTATTCCTTAAAATTTCCTGCTGATTTCACTGAATATTTTTAATATGGAAAAATGCACTGTTTTGGAAAAAGTACAGAGAGCAAGTTTAGTTTGGGGTTCCGGGTTCGTTCGGACTTCAAATTCCGTCTGGACTTCGCCTAAGGCTCTAGTTAGGCTCTGATACCACTGTAGGGTTCCTAGGCACCCTAATGAGGTCTCACAAGGCATCGAACATGCCAATTTCAAATTTTACGGTGCCTACAAACCCTAAACTACGGATCGTCGGCTAGATTTCTAGGCGAAAAAGCTAACTAGTTAACACTTAACTAAAAGTTTAACGGAAATACAACCTTTGTAGATCCGGTGCTCCACCTCCATAGCTCCGCAACGAAGTCCTCTCCGCTGTCCAAAAAGAATCCGGGCTCTCGCGTCGGCTTCGTCGGAGAATGGGCAAGCTAGGTCGTCGATGTCCATGCCGAAGATGATCTACGTCGAGGCATCGATAGATCAAGCTCCACCTTCACCTAGCTTTGAAAATTTGTGAAGGAAACACACTCTACTACTTGGCAAGAGGTAGAGGATGAAGAAATAGGAAGTGGGTAGACTTTAGAATTGGATTTCTCACTTGTTTCCATCAATCACCATTGATGGAGCTTGCTTTCTTCACTTGAAGAAAGGAAGAAGAAGATGCTTTTTGTTATGATAAGTTAATTGATTTTAAAAAGAAAATCAATACTTATCATATATTGAACCATGGTCAAGTGTAGAGATTAAACTAGGGTTAATGGAGTGGTTAGGGTTAAGCATGAGACAAAATGGTAACTTTGGTCAAAGCTTCATGAAGCTTCAACTAGAATACAAACAAAGCCACCATTTTCCTTTATGCTTATCATTTCTCCAAAAAGAATGAATAAATGAATAAAAGGATAATAAGTGAATAAACTAAACTCTAACCACTCTCACAACCATGGTTTAATCTTTACACAAATCCAAGATAACATGTATCATCAAACATGACACAATCAAGTGCACAAAAATATATCGCATATACAATGCGCACATCTAAGTGAGAAAATACATCTTAAGTAAACCGATACTAGTTAATGCAAACTAATATATCAAATATATAATTATGCATTAAATCATTAAATCAACACTTGATTCAATGATCCGGTCATGTCGCACACAACCGACTAGTATTAAATGTATCGGCTTATCGAATCAACGCTTGAATCGATAACTAGGTTATATCGCATACAACCATTCGATACATTCATCGCGAGAATGGAATACAGTATCACATACACGCATTATTCTCGGTCCCGCACATATCTCATATGCGCTCCTATTTCGTTTCGCTTGAGCCAGGAAACCTCTGTGTAGGACTCTAAAGACTCGTCAATACGCCGGCAGCAGGTGATGATCATATCAAACACCCACAAGCCGCAAGCGGTCTGCTAAACGTAACGGCCACCCGGGTATTGAGCGATCTGAAGATCGACGAGCAAGCCCGCTCACACTCCAGTGAATCCAACCAGCAACACTACCGTACAGTCCGGTCTGATCGTCTGATATGTCGCATATCTCGCCTAGGGGTGGTAAACGTCAGACCCCAATAGCTCGATAAGTCGTGTCGATATGAGGTCTATAACTGTTCGAGAAACTACTGGTAACACTTACCAGTAAATCTCAGCAACCATGGCCAGGGATTTCCTGTTATAGCCAATCGAACACAGCGCAACATCAACCCCCTATACCGGGAGAGACGAATCCCCTCCTATCGCTCATTGCCTCCATGTGACTCGGGACTGTACCCAAAAACCACCGGTTTGCATGCCCTCTTGGACGTGGTAAGATGGAAATCAAAGCACAGTGGGAACCACACAAGACTCTATGACGATCTCGGGTCAACAGACTACTCTGTACCAGTGTCACCAGAGAACTACCATCTGACGTGAGGTATAATACCATCTGGGAGTTCTCGGCGAGTCCGTCCAGTGTACCCAGTCTCTACTGAGCACCCGTATATCATCTCTGATGTCAAACACTAATGGATATGGGATCATCCATCGCCCATCTGTATGGGTCGAGAAGGTAGACGCTAGTCTACTCTGGTATATCGATGCCCCGTCTCGATACACCCACGACTAGGGACTTTGAAGGATGTACTTATGGACTACCATATCCCCACTAGTATGATCCGCATCATAGTCCAGGTAGTCAAGTACAGATCCTAAGGGCTTTACCAACATGTAACAGAGAGACAATCAGCATACACGTTAAGGTAAAGATCAACCAGATAGCATACTGTCATGTCGAGCAAGAAAGTCCTTCCTATATACGTCCCAGCATCCACTACAATATACATCCTATGTACAGTAATGGCCTCTAGGGCATACATATAACTAACACCTATGTACACATATATAATAACACGTATAATTACTAATTATCACGAAAAACATTCTCACGAAAATTCAAAGTGTTACACCGAATTTCTTTAAAGGGGGAAGATTGTAACGTTTTAGAAATCGTTTTGCGAATTTTCCGTTTTTAGGGTAAAATAGTCGGTGTTTTCCATTTTAACCCGATTATGATCAAACTTCTGTATAGACTTGTCGGCACCTAGTTTAGTTAGAATGAATCTAGTGCGCGGGCTTTGGGGGTCAATTGGAAGTTTTGGTTCACATAGATTTTTTCCCTAATTAAAATATTATTTTAATGCTTTATTTGTGCACTTTATTAGTGGTAATTACTTTTTGGTTTGGGTTAATTACTACTAATGTGGTTTTATGCTAAGTTAATTACTAGATTATGTTTTTAACCTTCTCACCAAAACTATCTAGATATTTATGGGTTTATTGAATTTTTAAGGAAAAGAAAAGAAAAGAAAAGGCGGCATTTGCATTTATTAGCATTAATTAGTGTTTTTAGCTAGAAAATTCCACACACTTCACCAAAATTCCCCGCATTCTTCCCTTGGCTGGCCCTTCCTTTCCCCTTGCTGCCCCATCTCCTTCTTCACCGCATTTCTTCATTTTAAAGTTTGAAAAATTCAGGAAAAATCCAAATTTATTCATCCAAACTCAAATATAATCATTTACCTTCATTCCTTAACACAAAACAAGCTTTGTTCTTCATTCAAGTGAGGATTTTTGGAGGCTAATCTTTGGATTTTCAAGTTTCAAGTTGTGTTTCTTTGAAGGTATAAATCCAAACCCTAATCTCTTTTTGTGGTTATAATACTTTAATTAGCTGAATTAGATATTTAATTTAAGCTTTTAAATTCATATTTAGAAATTCTAGCATGGGTTTTGATAATCAAATTAGGGTTTTGATTAGTGAAATGGTTAGTTGATAATTTTAGACAAATGAAAACTAAACCAAGTTGCTAATTTGTTAAATGATATTTTCCTAATTGGTTAATTAAGCTAATTAGCAAACTAGACTTTTACTAATCCTAATTAAGTGAGTTTTAAAATTATAGTAATGGTTTGGATGGTTTAACCTTGTTATATTGTGATGTTTGTAAATTCTAGTTTTGGTAAAAAAAACTTGTAGTTTTGTGCTAAAATGATATATGTTGCTTACTAGATTTCAGTAAGGTTTTGCGTGGGTTTCTTTTGACGTTGCGACGTTATTCATATTAGATTCTACGTTTATTGTTGTGTTGTGAATGCGCGATCGGTACGATCAGGGTCTAGGCTTGGTAGTTGTGTCGCTTTGCGTTCCTAGCTAGGGTCGTGCCAATGTCGTTCGTGTCTTTGTGTAGCTTTTGCTCTTGAGTTGGTTTCGTAGTGTCGCTACGCGCGTTAGCCACTTAACGAAGACTTGAGGGTATTTTTGGAGTTGGCGCGTAAGTCAAACGTAGTTTGTACGTGTTATTGGTCGATTGATAATATATACTTGTTATATTGTTATATGCTTTCAGGATAGCAGGTGGGGACTTCGGGCGCTGCGAAGAAGGGAAAGCGAGTTGTTGGCTTTACTTAGCCAGGATGGTTGGTGAGTAGATTTAACATCTACAGGGGAATCGCCCGCATGGCGTTATGCGTCTGGGCTAGAGATGTTAATATTTTCGCATATTCTATTTCAAATATAGAGTTGCGCATACACCTTATTGCTTAGTTATTGTTGTCCTTGGACTAATACCCTTAGAACACTGCACTATTATTGACGGCTCATGTTGCACGAGCACTGATTGTATGCCATACACACCGTCAATAATTTCCATGACACGCACAACACCCATATTTATATGATATTGTTTGGTTAGGGACATTGATTCATATTTCTTTATGCATATGAAATATAGCATACCTGTATACCTACATGCTTACACATATGCCTTGACATGCTTACATGATAGTTACCTGTATACCTATAGGGTATTGTACCATTAGCGATAGGTACATACACACATAATAACAAAGCTACATGTATACCTTGCATACATACTTCACTTATACCTGGAGGGTATATCACATCATTACTGATAGGTAGATACATATACCTTGCTATACCTTTATGTTTACACATATATCTAGCTATAGCTACATGTTTACCTTTATTTGATATTATATAGACTTGGAGAAATTAGGAACCGCATGATATTTATATTAACTTGTTGCAGTTAAATAGCGGCTTTTCCTTTATATGCTCGCATTTCAGTTTTATGTTGCGTATATTATATTCATGGATTTTCGTATTGAGATATGGATTTTTCATGATGTTTTCTGGATTTGAGGACCGTGGTAGTTTCATGAAATTATGCATTATTTGAAAAACCCGGTTTCTCTTGATATGATATTTCAGTAGCCACCATGAGTTTTATCGGTTCTGATATATATACCCCATGCGAGAAGCGTCGTGGGCCGTATGAGGGTACATGGTGGGCCTGGAGGTACCCCGAGGCAAGAAAGGGATTTTGATGTAACATGCCGATGAGGCCTGATAGGGGAACCATACCTACCGGTGACAGCACCTATGACTCGGCGGTTATCGTGGAGATACCGACGGAAGTCATGTACATATGGATACGTCGAAGGATGAAGGTCGAAGCTGGGCTGTCAGGTTTTCGGATAGCGTATGATACATATCTATCAGGGTGCCAGTCGTGGTGACAGCACCTGATAGATCAGCCTTTATGTGTCGATACTAGACACTTGTTTTCATGATATTTTTACTCCTAAGTATATATAACAGTGGAATGGAACACTGTTATATATGCATATATATATATATATATTAGTGGAATGGGACGCTAATATATATGTATACATATCAATTCATATACATCATCATAATTATTCATGCAAATATACGTATTTAGGATATATGAGATTCACTTGATATTGGATACAGGATATATGAGATTCACTTGATATTGGATACATGATATATGAGATTCACTTGATATTGGATACAAGATATATGAGATTTACTTGATTTTGTACATTCAGGATATATGAGATTTGCTTGATATTGTACATTCAGGATTTGTGAGACTTACATGATATGAGAGCCAATTTGGGGGCTGTTTTGAGGAAATTGGGATTTGGATTGTCTTGATGGACTTTGGTCCTACCACGAGGTCAGAATTCCGTAGGAATGACATGTTTTATCCCATACTCCGCATTTATTATTTATGCACTGCTTCATGTATTAGTAGTACCTGATAGAGTACCTTCCATGACTGTTGCATTTACATACCTTTATTTTATATGCATTGCTTCATGTATTAGTTGTACCTGCTAGAGTACCTTTCATGACTGCTGCATATATACGTTGTCATATCATTGCTTCATGTATTAGTAGTACCTGATAGAGTACCTTACATGATTGTTGCATGCAGATTGTCATATTATTGCTTCATGTGTTACTTATACCTGCTAGTGTACCTTTCATGACTATTGCATACATATGACCATTTATTGCTATTAGCTTGCATATGTTAGATTCGCGCTGTACGTGCATACTTGGGATTACCTGCATATGTTATTAACTATTCACGAGTTGGCAACTCACCCCCGTTGTGCCACAGTGTTTTGCATGTTGTTCCCCAGAGTAGTCGAGGCAGGCTATTTCTCTATCTTATCATCTTTTGCTGCGGATACCGCTTCGGCTTATAGTGTGCAGTTTTGCTTAAGTGGGTTTTGCGGTTATCCATTGTTGCTTATTGTATATTCATTGTATCCATGTACTCTCCATCTACTATTATCTCGTATGACTTAGAGACTTGATGTGAGGACGATATTGTATATTTTGGTGACTTGGATGTCTTTTATGCAATTTTACTTATATCGTCTTTTATTTCTTCGCTACGGCATCGTATATCTGTTGTGATGGTTGTTTTCCGCCGTTGGGCGTGGATTTGCTCCCGTTTGGGATGCTTTACTTATATTTATGTTGTACCCATTTTTGGGGTTAGTTTTTACAAAGGAGGTGCTGCCAAAATAAAGGAAATAAAGTTGGACTTTTAAAAAATTTGGGTTGAGATTTCAAAGGTTTTAAAATGCTATTAATTCTTACTACTTTTGATGGTTTAGATTGCTGTGTTTTTGGCTTACTTAAATTGCGTTACGCATATAGACATTGCGTAGTTTAAGGGCCGTCACGTGCTAATTTCGGGTCGTGACACTTACATTAAACTAAATCTCATAAACCAAGTTAACCAAATCTTTTTACACACCATTGGCTTTTGAATTGTCTTGATTCATGAAAAAATCGCATATATCCCTGCCACTCCTACTTTTCCTTTGCATTTCTCCAAAACACTCCGTATCATTACGACAATCCATATTGCTTGGATATGCCATCGCATAGTTACATACGAACTCGACAAAACTTGTTTTTAATTTGAGGATGGATTTCGGTTCTGGAGAAATTGAATAGAATTATTCGATTGTCTTTTCCCTTTATCTTCTCTAAGGTTGCGATGGCTCCTAGTATTAGGAGAGTACACCTATTACGCTTATTGTATAGTCTTCTTCCAAGCCTTAAGCTGGTGCCAAAAGGCATGGAAGGAAGAAAACCAATTAGCCTAAGAATGGTGTACAGAAGGTAAGATGTAGAGACATATCAAGGGATTGAAGTGAGGACAAAGAAAATTGCGTCTACTGTCATGAATCTGGATAGTGGAAGAGGCATTATTAGGAATATCTGACCACCCCCTCGAAACATTTTCATGTTTCAGTTTTACTGCGCGTGTTAATTGAAGATTGTTTTCCCAATTAGTTTCTGATTCTAGGGTATGTATTTACCAGACTTGATTCTCATATATGTATTGCGTTACAGATGCTGAGTGGGAGTAGAATATTGGGAATTGGGTGATTAGATTCTCAATATCAGAATTCTTTGTAATTGGTGATATTTGAGGAAGTCATCTAGATTTTGCCTAACGAAAAAATTATGTTTTGAATATCCGTTGTTATGCACCAATTTCAAACTTATATATATCTATACGATTATTTTATAAAATGAGATAACTTTTTGAAATTTATGACATTTATGTTTATCAGTTGATAATTAGGTAAGGTGCATTCAATAATGGTGTAATTCTTCTTAACCAAAACATGGTTTTCAATCTACGACGCACAGGGTTTGAGTTATTAAACTCAGAGGAGTTATACTAAGTATTGTATGTTGTCTGATATCCATTAGGACAAGGGGTTGGTACTCATACTATATTTCGTTTACTTGTGACTTCTCTGGTTTCAAACATGCATTTCGTTGAAATACAATGTCCAAATTTTAAAAAGTTATAGGTATAAGAATAAAGTAGAGAATCATGCGTTAGAAGTATCAAAATTCTTCGAGGTGATCATGAAAGTTCCTAGTGATCTCTCCGCTAACCCACGGCCAATGCGGAATCAAAAAACAAAATTTTTCATGGCACTAGAAACTTAAACCCAAGATTGTAAACCAAACACATAAACTAGCAAACACAAAAGGTAGAAATCACAACCTTTGTAGCGTCTTCATTTGCTCCAATTGGGTTGGACTCTAGCATGCTCTCAAGAGCTCTGGATCATGCTTGCAAGACGGTCCTTTTTCGCCGAAGGTGATCCACCCAAGGGAACCAAGTTCAAGTTTCAACTTCATCAATGAAGTAACTAAAGATCCTAAGTTGCTAATCTAAAATGCTTAGTGATGTGTGTGTGTGTATTCTAGCATTTTCTCTCTCTTTATCTTCATAATTCTCAACTGATGATAGGGTTGAAGAAGAAGAAAGAGCCATGGAAGAGAGAGGAGCAAGAATGGTGGAATGAATATCCTTCACAAATTCATGCATGGTTCATGTATTTTGTAAAAAGAATTTTTCCATTATAAAACTGCAACCATACTTGAATAGTATTTGCAAATGAATTTACCCTCCACCATTTCTCTTTTCCATCTCATTTCATAATTTCTTAAAAAGAAAAAGCTTGAAATGAGTTGTCCTTCTTCTAGAAGTATTCTTGTATAAATACAAGAATACATCCCAGCAAATACATGCCCGCATTCGTATCAAAATACGAATACTCAAGAGATAGAAAAATACAATAATCATAATACTAGAATATACATATCGAAATATATATATATATATATGTAAATTATTAAATCAAAACTTGACTTAATAATCTGGCTTAATCATAAACCGGCTAGTATTATCATCCGCTCGATTGAAGTCCGCGTGGCTAGCACACATACCTACTCGGAACCCTGCACGTATCAATATATGGCCACTACATCATTTTGCCTAAACTGGGAAAACCCACTGTGTGGGACTCGTCAATACACTGGAAGTGGGTATAACGACAAGCACGTCAGCGGCACTAGCTGTACGTAATGGCTACCCAAGTATTGAGCGAAAGGAAGGCCGACGAGCATACTTATTCGTACCCCTACCGAGCCTGTTTGTGACAATCTCCGTGTTAAATATGTATGCTCTAGAGACCTTCATTATATAGGATGCTAGGGATATGTATGTACAGAACAATCTTGCTCGATATGATAGTATGTTATTTGGTTTGTCTTTATCTTAATATGTGATGTGTTTTACTTTGTATTTCATATCTTGTATACATGTTGATAAAGCCCGTAGGATCTTTGCCTACCTACCAGCGTTGTGATGGCAATCATACTTATGGGAGCTGCGTAGTCGATAGGCGTATCCTTAAAGTGTCCCTAGTCATAGGAGTATCAAAACTGGGTATCGATACTCCAGAGTAGACTAGTGTATACATTTCTAGACTCTGACGAGGGGAGATAGATTGGTCCCGCAGCCATTGGTGAGGTGCACCTAAGATTGTATACAGGTGCTCACAGGGTGTGAGTACACCGGACAGGACTCTTCGAGGAATGGCTAGATGGTATTATACCTAACGTCAGATAGCAGTTCTCTGGTGACATGAGTGCAGATAGTCTGTCGACCTGAGGTCGTCATTTGTCTCGTGTGAGTTCCCACTGTACTTTGATTACTACCCTACCACGGCTCTACTGAGTCGTGCAAATAGGTTTTAGTTAGGTACAGTCCCGAGCCACATTGAGGCAGTGAGCGACTGTTAGGGATTCGTCACTCCCGGTATAGGGATTCGATGTTGCACTGTGATTGGTTGGTCAACACCATAAGTCCCAGGCCAGGGCGGATTGAGAATTACTGGTGGTTGGACCAGTAGATTCTCGGATGGTCTTAAGCCACACTGACACGACTTTTCTGGTTATTAAGGATCTGACGTTTCCCTCCCCCCTAGACCTTACATGCGATACTCTCAGACGAACAGACCGGACTGCACGGAGATTATCACGGACAGGCTCAGTATGGGTTCGGATGAGTTTGCTCGTCGGCCTTCTTTTTGACATGTACCTAGGTAGCCGTTACGTACAGCTAGTGCCGCTGACGGACTTATGGTTAAACCCACTGCTAGCATACTGTTGAGTCTTTAGAGTCCCACACAGAGGGTTTCCCTGGTTCAGGAGAAACGATGTAGTGGCCATATAGTCTTACGGCAGGGTTTCGATCACATATGTGTACTGGCTACACGGATGATGTTCGGACGGATAATACTAGTAGGCTTTGGTTTAAGCGGGATCCTAGTATTATATAGTTGGATTATTTTCGTCTCGATGTATTCGTATTTTGTGGAATACGAATACGGGTATGTATATATGGTGAGGGCATTCTTGTAATTTCACAAGACATGCTTCTAGAAGGAGACACCTCATTATTAGATTTATCCATTTTTAGAAATGGATTAATGAGGTGGAATTTAGAGATATTTAAGTCATGGATGAAAGCATAGCTTGGTGAATTGTTTATTCATTTGGCTTCACTATTGAAGCATGGTTGATTATTTTGAGATAAAATTGTCACGACCCGAAATGACACGCGACTGGCACTTAAATCATACGAAGTCTATAGGACCCCGTCTAATTCAAGTAAGCCAAGAAAACCCAGAAATCTAAACCATTTAAAAAAAGAAGTGAAGAAAACATGTTTTTTTTAAAAAAAAGGGGTTTTAAATAACATAAGCCGAATATGCATTTTAAAGTCTTAAGTTTTTTCTGAAAATTTCGGTAGAGTTTTCTGTGTAAATACTGGCCCCAAACGGGGTACAACATGAATAATAAATGCACAATGATAAAAGGCATCATCAAGCGGGAGCTAGCTCTTCGTCAATCGACGGTCACAACCACGCAAGCAATATAATATACAACGCCGAAAGGCGAGCATCAAAACTCAGAAGGAAACTCAAAATCATTAAGAAAACCATACTAATACAACGCGTGACTCTAAGGTCGAAAGAATATACAATTGGTTTTCTAAGTCTGAAAAAATATACATGTCTGGTTGATGGAATTTTACTAGATACAACTGAAAATAAATAAGTACAATGGTGGTCACGATGCGAGTGAACCCACCTACTAAAGCAATCACCCAGAAAGGAAGCAGTGTGCCAGTAAGCCGCAAAGAACCTGTACGGCAAAACCTGCAAGAAACTATGGCACAAAGGGGGTGAGTTGCCAACTCGTGAGTAGAAAACATCACAGAGCAGAAATCGTATGTATGACTCAATCCTAGGTCAATACGTTCAGCAATATATATCCTCAACATGATAAAGTCTGAAGCATGATAAGGTGGTAAAGGTAAACATCTAAACATAAGTGTAATACCAAGTGCTCGTGTCAATGTCTCAGGTAGCAACATATCATAAACATGAGGTGTGATCAATGTAATCATCAGGAAATCAGTGTCAACTATATTATGATGTCTATAAGTATGTGGATATCATCCAACTATGTAATCAATGCCTGTATGCATGTGGATCTCGTCCACGTGTCAACCAATGACACAAAACATCATGCACGTAAATATCATAAAGCATATGCATGAAAGTATGAGCATATAAATCAACGTGTGTCCCTCGCGACACATCAAAATTATAGAACCTGGGTGTCCAGCATCGACACTTGAAAACATCATGAAACCTGTGCCCAGCATCAGCATGTAAATCCTCATATATATAGGGCTCCATCAGTCCGGATCGGCCCATATCATCTCTCGACTCCGGTCGGTATCCTCCGGATATGCACCGAGCCCAAATACAATCACCGGTAGGTAGTAGTCCCTCTGTCAGGCTCACCGTCTGTATACACAGCATCCCTTTCTTACTCCGAGGTACCATACCGGGCCCAACCATCTACCCACACACGGCCCACGGCTCCTCCTCGCATCGGTATATATATATATCAGAACCGATAAAACTCATGGTGACTGCTGAAATATCATATCAAGAGAAACCAAGTTTTTAAAACAGTACATACTTTCCTTTGAAATACCCACGGTTCTCAAATCCAGAAATATCATGGAAACAACATATCTCAATGCGTATAATCATAAAGCATGATGTATGCGACATATAAAAGAAATGTAAGTATATCAGTATATCATGCAACATGGAATAGTAATATGCACATATCAAGGGAAAACCACTATTTCAAATGAATCCGGTTTTAAAATATATCTTGCGGTTTCCAAATCTCCAAAATCAAGCCAGAATCATCTATGTATGTGCAAATAGGTATGTATGCAAGTATGAGGGTACAAAATGTCTGTGTGCCAATATGGATGCACAAGTAGGTATATATGCAAGTATGAGTGTACAATACGCATGTGTTCCAATATAGATATACAAAGTAGTGTACAATACGCATGTGTGCCAATATGGATGTACAAGTAGGTATATACGCAAGCATGAGTGTACAATACGCATGTGTGCCAATATGGATGTACAAGGGGTCATATCCTGATGCAACAGTCCTACTGTGTAGTGACATGGCGGTTATCGATGATGAAGTGTGTGAGCCGGCAAGCAGGTGTACGTGGAACATACGCATCATCGATAAGGGTGCTGGTATCTTGACAGCATGGGTTTAATATAACAATAAATACATTTAAACATGCAATGCGATGTGAATAGCAAGAATACGCGGAAAATGAATAATAAACACAACAGTGAAGAATCTACATCAATATATATATGTATCATACAGTTTTGCCGTTTGAAATAACACGAATCGTGGTGTTTGGAAAAATAAGGGATACGGTGTTTTTAAGAAAAGATGCGTCTTTTGAAAATATCCATAGAATCCCTTGGCCTGTCTTTAAAATACTCACGATTCGTTAATTTTGAAATAGGTATGACTCGGGTCTAGTCTAACATCTATACGTAAACTACAGGGCTAATCGAAGGGTAAGGAAACCACCTAAATCTGAGTCGATACATATAAATATAATAGTCGGTGATCCCGCCTCAATAGTGTCACATACAATGAAAAAAATAACATGGCATTCTCGAGTCAAGAGTGCGAATCAATCATCAATATATAGCTTGTACGTAAATCCGTCGTACGGCATCCCAATCTGGGTACGGGTCAAATATCACATTCATCTCATCATATATCTGGTATCCTTATCATCATATCTCATGAACTGGGGTACTGATCAAAGTCTAGTACAAACTAATACCATCTGCATATATATGCATGTAAGAAAACACACGCTTAAAGGCCCGCTAAAATCTCATGTCGTATCTCCTAATACGAACCACATCATATCACCGATCTCATGGCACCATGCCCAATCCCATCGACTCATCTCCAAATACCATGTACAATCCTCATCATCCATGTACGTATATATATATATATATATATATACATAGTCCCATACCTATATGTGTGTATATATATATATATATATATATACATATCCCCATAACGCACAAGTAAAACAATGTAAACATGTATGTGTGCACGTGTGGGTATAAACCTTATTCTAAGGTCCGCGACTAAACTAACTAATGACGCTATCATCCAATGATACTAAAATTATCCATAACTCCCAAGGTCTATCTAGATAATCATAACCTCACAATAACATATAAGTATATCTATACACTATACTACGAACTGCGGGGGTGCTATACGCCATCCACCCGACTTCCCCCGTAGATATAATCTACTCACCTTGCTCTTCGCTTGCCGTTGCCGACGTCTCCACGCGCTTTCTTGTCGTCTCGAAGTCCTCGCAGGGGTACCTACACATCATAACGTATTGTGCCGCATTAAAACCCAATTCAAAAGCAAAACGACACGCTAAAAGCCTATAGGTTAGAACCTATGGACTGCGCCTTCAAAACCACCAAACAACCCTCGATATCGTCGTACAAACATCAAGTGACCGAGGTAAAACGCAAATACTAAAATTCAGAATCCAAAATACGAAAAATATAACTCCGAATCAAAACAATAACTCATGAAAATGGTCCCAGATTTTACCCTAACTGAAATTAGCCAATTTTGCATACATGAGGGGTCTAATTTACTGGAGATGGAGCTACAGACGAAGCACGAACCAAATCCAACGCACCTTGGCCACAAATTGCGGCTAGATGGAATAAATCTGCGGCCCAAAGGTGGAGGTGGGGTCTCTGGTCTTGGGTAAAGCTTTCTGGGTACCTGCTTATCTCTCAGTATTTGCTAAATAATTTTTCAGGTCTCCAAATGTTAGCATATTCAATTTTCTCATCACAATTTCCACAATTTCCGTATCTGTAGAATTTCAAAGTTCATATTTGAGGTTTTAGTCTCAGGTTTAGTCCACTAAATCATCACAACAGGGGTTGTATAAGCTCTACTAACCTCAATTACGCTTTTGGAATCAATTCAAACCCTAATCCTTTTCTAGGAATTTCTAAACCTCACTAAACATCGCCTAATCACTTCTAAACATGCATGGAAGCTGAAGTAAACCAAATACTACACTAATGGTTCAGAAATTACCTCATTTGGCACTCATGAATCCCCTAGATCACCAAAATGCAAACTTTCTTGGTCCAACGTGTAGCTTGTGAGCTTGTGCAAGTTTTTTGTGAAAGTGAGATGGACTTTTAATGGATTTTTGATGGATTTGTGAGGAGGTAGAGAGGAGAGGGAGAGAGGGTAGCAACAGCAGCCATGTGAGAGGGAGAGAAGAGAAAATGAGTGAATGAGTAAAGAGAGAATGGCTCAAGGCCAAGGTTTGACCCCTCACCCTCTCTCTCTCTCTTGCCCATACTTTAATATTCTATACTTTTCTTTTCAATTCTTTTCTATTTCATTTTTAAAACCAACCACATAAATTCCAAATGAAACCATGGTTATAAAATGTAACACAAGTGTAAAAATGATATGGTGCATGTTTTGCACAAAACAAGCTTAATGCGCGATTAGCGATATTTAACCGCGATTAGTATTAAAATAGTGTGTAATAAATCACAATTAACTTAAAATTACTTAATTCATATAAACACCCTCTTTTTAGTAATTTCTAAAATTTTCCGAATTTTTCCCAAATTTATCGGTATTAATTATACCGCCTTATTAAAATATTCAATATAGTATTATTTAATTATAAAAATTCCCAAAATAATATTTTATTTTTCTGAAATGTTACAAAAATAATCCATGCTTGAATTATTGAAAGACTTAGCCATTCTCTCATTCAACACTCGCTTGCTCATTTTCTTTAGTTCACTCTCTCTCCAAGTTTACTCCTCCTTCTTCCTCAAGCCCTAACCTTCACATGAGTTGTGAACTTTAGGGCTTTTGAGACAAAATAATTCATAGATCATTCTCTACATCTACTTAGTAGTCTATTTTAGCAAACTAGATTTCTTAGTTACCTCATATTTGAGGTTGAAGCTTGGACTAAAGGCCCTTGGGTGGATCTTCTTTGACGAAGAGGAGACCAGCGACCGAGTTCGTATCAAGCTACCTAGGAGCTAAGGAGAGGAGCAAAGAAGCACTAAGAAGACCCGAAGGACCGGTTCAAGGAGGTATAACATCTTTCTCAGTAGTTAAACCTCCTAGATAGATATGCTAGTAGGGTTTATGATGAGATTCGGGTTTTAGGTCTATGTTGCTTACTTCAAAAAATTGTTTTTTGTTAACTCCGCCTCCCCACAAACCATGTGGGGTGTGCAACATAGACTTACATGGTATCAGAGCTTACTAAACCTTAACTACTTAATTAGCAAGTAGTTAGAAGTTCGATCGTCGGAAAATTACACGAAATCACGATTCGGGACCTTGCTTGCTATCGATTTTCAAAACTGGTCTAAAAATTATTTCAGAGGCCTTAAAAATAAAAGCAGGATTTTCTAAGAACACAGAAGAAAAACGAGATCCTAAGTCCCCAAGACTGTCGCGGAAGCGCGGCCAAACAGTGTGTTTGGCCGCCGTTCCGCGGCCGAGTCAAGAGCGACTCGGTCTGATTTTCTTCTGCGGGTTTCTCATTTTGAATTGTGATTTTTGGCATATGCGGATTCTATCTAGATTTGTTTATGTGTTTGTTTGTACACAGGGTAGACACGGATTTGGTTTATCGATCGAAATCCTGAAGTTCTTAGGTAATATGATTATGTGTTTGTATATATGATGGTAACCGTCTGTTAATTGCTATACGTCGATTAGTGGGGGTTGCACATATCTGTGATCTATGATGGTTTGTGTATATGGAGTATTGGATCGTCATGGATGAATAGTCGGGGGATGTGAGAAGAGTGTTTTCTTTTCTTTTATTCATATAATTTGTAAATATGATGTAAGATTATTTTGCGGGGCACATCCGGGTTGAAGTTGTAGCCACCATTGTATTATTTCTTTTACGGTTTTTATCCTAGGATAGACCCTAGGTGGGGTGCACAAACTACCGGGTTCTTGAAGTGCCGAGTGGCCTACTCATTTTACTAAAGGAGGTTGCTTCACTTCGGAATTTAGCGGGTAATTTGCCACACCCTTAGGGGTCTAGGGTGGGGTTTGGCTATTCATCACGACTGTGGAATCTGTCTTTCGTTATAGGCTTAAACGAAACGCGGGATTCCTAGTATATCCAATATATTAATCTGTGATCTGGAATGCCTATTATTGCGTCAGACGAATGGATATATATATATATATATATATATATATATATAATAGACGTTGCTTATGTTTTGTACTCGCGCTAGTCCAGCCCCCGCTCTGCCGTTAGTTAAGTAACCTAACGGTGTATGATGAGGGCCCGTGGCGAATGCGGATGGCATAAGCGTACGTTGTATTTTCGTTTCTTTTCTACAATGATAGGATTAAATGATGGGACCACATTGACATTGATTAATGTAAGGAAATAAACATAAAATCTGATGTCGTTGGATCAATTACAAAACCACTCGTTTTTCTTCAAAAAGAACTTTTTAAAAGCGGATCTTAAACCACTCCTTTTCAAAAGCTACCAGGTTCCTTCGACTATATCATGTTCATTATATTAACGGTTTTCACCAAAAACCAGCCGTAGCCCTCCGTCATTTCAAATGAGCAACACATCGTATTCATGCTATATTTGTTGGCCTTTGTCAAGGCATAGTGAATGGTAGCAGTATGTTGCTTGTTTGTAGCATAGATATATGCATTAGTTTAGGACAGTCGTACAGCCTTGTTGGCCTTCGTCAAGGGCGAGTACGGATGGGTCTATATTAATCAGGACAACGACAGGAAGAACATGACTTGCATCTTATGATTTGTTGGCCTTCGTCAAGATCATAAGAGCTTGGGGCAAAAATCACATCGGGAGTTTCAAATACAAATAAAACTTGCAGTTTTAGCATACCTTCTGGAGTGTGGTGACTAGAGTGGATTCCATCTAGGTCATCACACAATGATAGTTGGATCCACTGATGAGTAGGGTTACTCTTGGGAGATTTTTTCACTTAACAATCAATACTATAAACCAAGTAGGTGTCTAGAACGGTGTTAGCGGGGTTACGCCTCCAGGGAAAAGAGGTTATGTAGTTAAGGAAGTTCGCGAAAGCGTTGGAAAACCTCCCTCGAAGTACCGACACTAGCCTGGCCGAAAGGTTAAGCAAGTATTGTGACGTGCGATTAATCCTGACTAGTTCTTCTTTTAAGGTTGGAAGAAGAATTCGAGAAAACAGTGGGAGCCATCCTGGTTAGTGTCACAACCCGGAAAAGGCACGTTACTGGCACTTGAATCATGTGAAGTCTATAGGACCACACCTAATTCAAGTAAGCCAAAAGCCCAGAAATCTAAACTTTTTTAGGTGAAAATAGTGGAGGTGCAGTTTTGAAATGAGGTTTTACTGAAGTCAATTTCTTTCTACATAACATAGAAAATAATATATATAAAAAAACACTGTATGTATTTTACTTGAAAACCCTTTTTGTCGTTTGAAATTTGGGCAGCACCTCCTTTGTAATTTTTAACCCAAAAAAAAACGGCACAAGCAATAATAAATATAGGCATCCCCAAGCGGGAGCTAGCTCTTCGCCGAAGGGCGGAAACAACCACGCAAGATAATATGAATATACAACGCCGAAGGCGAGGATCAAAACTCAGAAGAAAGAGAGAAAACTAAACATTATAAAGAAAACCAAAAACAATAATAAAATACATACGCGCGACTCTGAGGCCGAAAGAATATACAACTGTGGTTTTTCTAAGTCTACTAAAAATGCATAGTCTGGTTGATGCAGCTTAACTAGATGCAACTGAATAAATATACAAATATACACCGGTGGTCACGAAGCAAATGTATCCCACCTATCCAGCAATCACCTGAAAGAAAGTGAAGTGCCAGTAAGCCGCTACGGAACCTCTACGGCTAAACCTGCAAGAAACTGTGGCACAACGGGATGAGTTGCCAACTTATGAGTAGAAGACATTACCGGGTAGAAACTGAATATATGACGATCTCCTAGGTCATACAATAATATACTCATAATATACACTGAAACATCTAGTAGTGGCATGGGTAATCATCTAAACATAAGTGCAATACCAAGTACTCGTGTCCATGTCATAAGGTAGCAACATGTTATATGTATGATGTATGAATGCATCATGAATCAATAAATAATCAGGAAATCAGGATATGTCCATATGAGAAAGCTGTATTCTTATCTTAATAAAATTTTAGTATAAAAACTGGAGTATCATCAATGAAATTGACAGAAATCCGTGTCAAACAACGACACAAAATACTTAAATCTCGGGCTCCGTCAGTCTGGATCGGCCCATATCATCAAATCTCACGACTACGGTTGGTATCCTCCGGATATCCTCCACGCCAAATATCACCGGTAGGTAGCCTGCCTCTGCCAGGCCCATCGTGTACAACTCGAGCTTCTTGCCCCGAGATACCATACCGGGTCCACCATGTACCCGAGACGATTCATCCTACTCCTCGAATTGGTTCTCGAAAACCAACTCAATCAGGAAAACTCATGATGGACGCCATATACATCATATCACGAGAAAACCGCAACTTGCATTTTTAAAATGATAATAAGTTTATAAAATTCTTGCGATTTTCCTCCAAATCCAGAAATCTCATGGAAAATCCGAAATCTCAAAATCATAAGTCAATATACAGTGAATATCGGCATAAAGCCCCAAAATATTTCATAACAGAAAGAATATATAAATGCATGGGTTATATAAGTAAGGAATGCAATATCTAAACTAGCATATAAGAGCAAGCATACTAATGATATGTTGGAACTATCTGCTAGCAGGTTACACCAATGAAGTAACATTTTCTAAAGTGTACGTGACATGGCAATCACCGATGATGATGTGTGTGAGCCGGCAAGCAAGTGTACGTGGAACATACGCATCATCGGTAATAGTGTCGGTGTCCTAACAGACGGGATTCATAATAGCTAAAAAAAACACATGTAATAAATATGCAATGCAATGAGAACGACATAAAAATAACAGAAAAGTGAATAGTAAAAGTAGCATCATAAAATATATGTATCAATGTACGAGTCATACGGTTTTAGTGTTTTGAAATAGCACGAATCGTGGTTTTTAGAAAAGTAGGGGCTACGGGGTTTTTTGAGAAAAGATATGTCCTTTGAAAAATCTGTAGTATCCCTCGGGCTGTCTTTGAAAATACTCACGATTCGTTAGTTTTGAAAATAGGTATGACTCGAGCCTAGTCTAGCATCTACCTAAACAACTAAGAGACTAAACTAAGAACCTAGTCAGAAGGGTAAGAAAATCTACCAAAATTCCGAGTCGATATACCTAGTAGTCGGCGATCCAGCCTCATAACGTCACGTACTGTATAATACATAGTACGGCATCCTCGAGTTAAGAGTGCGGATCAATCATCATATATATACCTCGTACAGTAAAATTCATCGTACGCCATCGTTAAAATCGGGGGTACGGGTCAAATATCATGTATACATCATCATTCATATGGTATCATCATCGTACAATATCATGATCAGGGGTACTGTTCTAAAGTCTCGTACATTCTAATATCATCAAACGCATATTATCGTATGTATGGATACACATCGCCCAACGATCCGTTATAATATCAAATCATATATCATATCACGACTCAATCACATATCAACAACTCACGGCATCATGCCCGATCATATCGACTCATATCCATTTAACATCTCATATCCCCATCTTATACGTATATATATATACACACACACACACACATATACACCCACATCATATCTCGTGTGTGTGTGTGTGTGACAACCTATACACTGTGGGTCCGCAACTAGAAACTAACTAAGAGCAATCTTCTTCTAAGTACACTTCATCTTACTTAAGGTCTCCTAGAAAACCCTATTGCTAAGTATCCGCACTACCCATATACATACCATACATATCCTAATTTACGAATTTGCGGGGGTGCTATACGTCATCCGCCCGACTTCCCCTGTAGATATACATCTACTCACCTTAATCCTCGCTTTCCGAAGTCAATGACCCCACACTCTCCCTTGTTGTACGATGTCCACGCGGGGTACCTACAGTTTTCAATACATTATATTGTAGACATGAATCGAACACGAAAACTAAAACGGCACACGAAACGCACATAGGTTAGAACCTATGGTCTACGCATGCAAAAATAGCCAAATAACCCTCGTCGTCGACGTACAAACGTCCAACGACCAAATCCACATTCAAATACCAAAAACCAAGTTTTTGAAATCGGAAAACATAGTTAAAACCAACAGTAAATGATCCCAGATTTTTGGTCAGGTAAATTGGGGCTAAACAAACTGTAAGTCAACGTTGCCCACCCCGGTACTTACGGGGAGGCGGAAAACGGAATAAAAATCAAATTTTTATCAACTTAGGCAACATGGACTAGACAAAGAAGGATCTTTGCTAAACAAAAACAAGCTAAAGCTAACTAGAAACTAGCTAAGTGTTAGAAAGGTTATACCTAGGGCTTTATGTCCTTCTCTCCTTGCTCCTTGGAGTAGTGGAAAGAGGTCACCTTGGTCGTCTTCTCACGTCGAAGAAAGATCCACCCGAAAGCCTCAACCTTTGGCTTCAACTCCAAGCTAGAAGTAACTAGGGTGCAAGAAGTGCCAATCCTTAAACCCTAGATGAGAGTAGAGATTATCAAGAAGGGGTTTTTCTCAAGCTCAAGTGTTTCTCAACACATGAGAGGGGAGAGCTTGAGGCAGAGGAAGAACAAGAGAGAAAAAGCAAAATGATAGAATGAGAGAAAAATAAACCATTCTCACATATATGTGTGAATTATTGTAATTAGATAATTAGCTAGATAATTGTCATGGTTAATCAAGACATGACCATTATCATTTCATTTTTAATGCAAATTGCAAGGATCAAAGAGCAACTTCCAAATGAAATGATGATGGTCAAAGTGTCAACCAAGGTCAACAAGTCAAGGAGGTCAAATGGTCAACAACCATAACCATGCACAATTATTTAAACTAATATCAATTAACCATAATACACACATAAGCATTAGGGTTAATAAAATGACAATAGTCATTAACCCTAATCAAAGTCCTCTCCCTCTGTCTCATGCAACTGTGCATACGCACCCGTATTCGTGATCCGAGGAACACGAATACAAAGAGAAAAAACCAATTCCAAATCATATACTAGGATCCGGCTTAAACCAAAGCCCGCTAGTATAAGCTGTCCGGACAGCAAACGTGCACAAGTGAGCGGATGTGAACGAACCCTGTCGCAAAACCATGCGACCTCTACTCATTTTACCTAAAGGCGAATAGCTCTCTGTGTGGGACTCTAAAGACTCGACACTACGCTGGCAGTGGATTTAACCACAGACCGCAAGCGGCACTAGCTGTACGTAACGGTCCCCAGGTAGATGTCGATAAGAAGACTGACGAGGTGAACCCCATCTGAACTCCTACTGAGCCTGTATGTGACAATCTCCGTACAGTCCGGTCTGTTCGTCTGATACATCGCATGGCAGGCCTAGGGGGGCGGTGAACGTCAGTCCCCTAATAGCGGTACAAGTCGTGTCGGAGTGTAGCCCAGAACACCCTGAGATAACACTGGAAACCTACCAGTATATCTCGCTTGCCCTGGCCAGGGACTACTCGTGTAATGGCTCTCCTGGACACAGCGCGATGTCAACCCCCAATACCGGGAGAGACGAATCCTGTCTAACCGTCACTGCCTCCAAGTGCTTCGGGACTGCACCCAAAAACTACCTGTTTGCATGACTCCTTTGAGCCGTGGTAGGGTAGTAATCAAAGTGCAGTGGAAACACACTCGAGGCGAAGTGACAGTGTCAAGTCAGCGGACTAAGCTGTACTCATGTCACCTGGGAACTGATAACTAACGATAGGTATAATACCAACCAATAGTTCCCAACGAGTCCTGTCCAGTGTTCTCGTAACCTAACGAGCACCCGCATACTATCTCAAGTACGACGTACTGACGGCTGTGGGACAGACCGTCTCCCACACTGGGATGAGAAGCGCATACGCTAGTCTACTCCGGAGTATCGATGCCCTGTCTCGATAGTACAACGACTAGGGACCTGTATAAGGATGTGCTTATAGATCACCCAGCTCCCACGAGTGTGAGCGCCATCACAACGCTGGTAATCAAGCAAAGATCCTAAGAGCTCTACTAATATGTATATCAGCGATATGCTAAAAGAAACACATGCACATATTAAAGCAGAGACAAACCAAGTAGCATACTACCATTTCGAGCAAGATTGTATATACAACTGTGAATATCCCAAGCTTCCATCAAGTAATATACAAGCTAGTATGATACAGTAATGGCCTCTAGGGCATATACACTAACAATCTCCCACTTGCACTAAGGCCATGTACTGGCGTATCGAAGACCTATCATCTCGATCAGCCGCTCGAACTGAGTCTGGGGCAAGGCCTTGGTGAATGGATCTGCTGTGTTATCTTCTGAAGCAACCCTCCGATCCTCGATCTCCTGGCGATCCACGATCTCCCTGATCAGGTGATACCGCCTCAAGATGTGTCTGGATTTCTGATGAGACCTGGGTTCCTTTGCTAAAGCTATAGCCCCGTTGTTGTCGCAATACAGAGGTATTGGGTCAACAATGGACGGAACCACCTGAAGTTCTCTCAAGAACTTCCTCATCCAGACAGCTTCTTTTGCGGCATCAGATGCAGTGATGTATTCCGCTTCCATAGTCGAGTCAGCAACGGTTTCCTGTTTGGAGCTCTTCCAACACACCGCCCCTCCATTGAGGGTAAAGACAAAACCCGACATGGACTTGGAATCATCCTTGTCACTCTGGAAGCCGGAGTCAGCAAAGGCCTCAATCTGGAGGTCTTTTCCGCCATACACCAAGAACATCTCCTTAGTCCTTCTCAGGTACTTGAGAATGTTCTTTACTGCTATCCAATATTTCTCCCCAGGGTTTGACTGATACCTGCTTACCACACTCAGTGCATAAGCCACATCCGGTCTGGTACACAACATCGCATACATTATAGAGCCTTCCGCAGAAGCGTAGGGTATAATAGACATGCGATCCCTCTCCAAATCAGTCTTGGGAGACATCTCTTTGGAGAGGGTGATCCCGTGATAAGCCGGTAGATTACCGCGCTTGGAATCTTCCATACTGAATCTCTTCAGTATGGTGTCGATGTACCTGGACTGTGAAAGTCCTAATATCCTCTTGGATCTGTCACGGTAGATCCGGATACCCAGAATGTATGAGGCATCACCCAGGTCTTTCATGGAGAACCTGTGTGACAAGAACCCCTTGACAGATTGTAGCATAGGAATGTCATTTCCTATTAAGAGAATGTCATCCATGTATAAAACGAGGAATACTACAGTTCTCGCTACAAATCTACAATAGATGCATGGTTCATCTGGATTTTTGATAAAGCCAAATTCCTTGACCGTCTCATCAAAACAGATGTTCCAACTCCGTGATGCCTGCTTTAGTCCATAAATGGACTTAAGCAACTTGCACACCTTTCCGCTGCTCCCACTCTGAATGAAACCCTCTGGCTGGTCCATATAGACACACTCCTCTAAATGTCCATTTAGAAAAGCTGTCTTTACGTCCATCTGCCAAATCTCATATTCGTGGAAGGCAGTAATGGCAAGAAGGATCCGAATGGATTTCAGCATAGCTACTGGAGAAAAGGTTTCGTCATAGTCCAAACCAGGTCGCTGACGAAAACCCTTTGCTACCAGTCTAGCTTTATAGGTCTCAACCTGTCCATCTACACCAATCTTCCTTTTGAAGATCCACTTGCATCCTACGGGTTTTACCCCATCTGGAGCAATGTCCAACGTCCATACTTTGTTGGTGTATATGGACTCCATCTCGGTCCGCATTGCATCCAACCATTTTACCGAGTCGACGCTCTGAATGGCTTGCTGGAAGCTAGTAGGCTCATCAAAATCTATGATGCAATCTTCTCTATCCCCGTCAATGAGAAAACCGTAGTATCTCTCGGGCGGATGAGACTGCCTACTACTCCTGCGGAGTGGTGTGGGAATGTCTTGATCTTTCGAACCCTCTGGTTCTACTAAGCTTTCAGTAATAGCTTGTGGTTCCGGAATTTCTTCCAGTTCTATTGCGCTCCCACTTATTTCCTTTTCTATGAACTGGTGTTCCAGAAAATGAGCATTACGAGAAACAAGGACTTTTTGTTCCTCTGCGTAATAGAAAAGATACCCCCTGGAGTTCTTTGGGTATCCCATAAACTTGCACAGTACTGAGCGTGCCTCTAGTTTGTCCGCATGCTGCTTTTTGACATAAGCTGGACATCCCCAAATCTTCAAGTATTGAAGATAGGGTTTCTTCCCACTCCATAACTCATATGGTGTGGTAGGCACAGTCTTAGTAGGAACACGGTTCAAAAGGTATGCAGCTGTTTCTAGCGCATATCCCCAGAACGATCGCGGCAATTCAGTGTTACTCATCATGGACCGTACCATATCCAATACGGTTCAGTTCCGTCTCTCCGATACACCGTTATGTTGCGGAGTGTATGGAGGAGTAAGCTGAGAGAGAATTCCATTCTCTTTTAAGTAACCCAGGAACTCGGCACTCAAGTATTCACCACCTCGATCAGATCTTAGTGTCTTGATACTTTTGCCTGTTTGTTTTTCTACTTCATTCTTATATTCCTGGAACTTTTCAAAAGCTTCGGATTTATGCTTCATCAAGAAGACATGTCCGAACCTTGAGAAATCATCCGTAAAAGTAATGAAGTAAGAATAACCGCTTCGCGCATGTGTAGACATTGGACCGCACACGTCGCTGTGTACGAGTCCCAAGAGCTCGCTCGCTCTTACTCCGTGTCCAGTGAACGGAGTCTTTGTCATCTTTCCTTTGAGACAGGATTGACAAGTTGCATACGATTGATATTCGAATGGATCCAAATATCCTTCTGCATGTAACTTAGTCAACCTTCTCTCATTGATGTGACCCAGTCTACAATGCCATAAGAAAGTTTTATTGATTTCTGGAGACTTTCTTTTGTGTGTATTCTGGACATTGAAAATCTGTGGTTGGTTTAATACGTATATACCGTTGTTCAATGTACCTGAACCAATCAAAACTTGATTAAGGTGAATGTTTACTATATTACTTACAAATGCAAATTCATAACCTTCTTTAGATAATAAAGATACAGAAATGATATTACAGGTTGCATTTGGTACATAATAACAACTACGCAAAACCAAAAAGTGTCCATCCGATAATCCCAGGTGATAGTTCCCCACGGCTCAGCATCCATGCTAGCACCGTTTGCAACTCTGAGGGTCATGTCACCTGCCTTCAAAACTCTACGCTTTCTCAATGCCTGCAAAGAATTACATATATGAGATCCTGATCCGGTATCCAATACCCAGGATGTAGAGTTTATTGATAGACAGTTTTCAATAACATACACACCTGAAGCTGAAGCTGCAACTCGCTTCAAATCCTGTGTTCTGGCCTTCCAAGCCTTGCAATCCTGTTTCCAGTGACCACTTTTGTGACAATAGAAGCATTCTTCCTTCCCCACCAGCTTTCCCGCTATCTTTGTTGCTTTTCTTTTTCCCTTCGTATCCACTTTACCGACACAGCCTCTTGGTTTGGCGGGGGCTTTCTTCTTCTTACCCTTGGCTTTCGCCCTGGATCTAGAAGAGGAAGATCCTCCTACAAACAAAGTGGATGTCTCCCTACCCTTCTGTAGGGTGCCCTCAGCACTCCTCAACATATTCAGAAGTTCGGAAAGTTCAACCTCCTTTCCTTGCATGTTGAAGTTAAGAATAAACTGGGCGTAAGTGGAAGGAAGGGACTGGAGAATCAAATCAGTATAGAGTTCATTCTCCAACGCGGTCCCAAGGTCCGCGAGCTCCTCTATGTAGCCAATCATCTTAAGCACGTGTTCCGCTACCGATGATCCGACGGCCAACCTTTCCGAAAACAACTTCTTCGACACTTCGTATCTTGCGATACGAGACTGCTCTCCATACAGTTCTTTTGTATGAAGAAATATGGACTCTAGGTCCATATTCTCGTGCCTCCTCTGATGTTCGTTGTCCATCGAGGCTAGTACGAGGCATCTGGTCTTCGCGCAATCTATTTCCCAGGTTTTGTAGATTTCCCTATCTACGACACTGGTTTTGGGACCTGGGACAGGGGGAGCTTTGGTGGTAAGGACATACCCCAACTTGTCGTAAGTGATTGCCATCTTGACATTCCTGAGCCAATCTTTGTAGTTTGGCCCTGTCAATATGTTTTTATCTAGTAATAACTTAAGTCCGGTCATGTTGAATGGTCGCTGCAATTAGGAGAGAGAAAAGAAACACTTTAGCATGATGCTCTTGCAAGTTTAGAGTGGTTTTTAGTTTGTCTAAACTGGATGGCTCCCACTGTCTCTCGAATCCCTTCTCAAACCGTAAAGAAAGGATTAGTCAGGATCAATCTCACCGTACAATACTTGCTTAACCGTTCAGCCAGGCCAGTGTCGGTACTTCGAGGGAGGTTTTCCAACGCTTTCGCGAAGTTCCTTAATTAAGTAACCTCTTTTCCCTGTGGGCGTAGCCCTGCTAACACCTTTCTAGACACCTACTAGGTTTATACAATTGATCGTTAAGTGAGAGTTTTCCTGAGGAGTAGCATATACTCACAGTAGGATCGGGATCCAAATATCATTGCGTGATAAAACCGAAGGAATCCTACCAGAATCATCACACTCCAAATGGTATGCAGCGCTAGCAAGTTTCAGTACTTATGAAACTCCCGATGTGGATTTTTGCCCCATGCTCTTATGACCTTGGCGTGAGGTCAAAATGTCATAAGTCACATGTCAAGTTCTTCCCATCATTATCCCGGTTAATTTGAACCCACCCGTACCTACCCTTGACGTAGGCCAAAATGGCAGTACGACTGTCTCAAACCAACGCATTCTATCTATGCAACAGATAAATATCCGGCAGCTACCAATCACTATGCCTTGGCGTGAGGTCAAAATACATAGTTTGAATACTACCGAATTTTTAACTGAAATGATGGAGGGCTACGGATGGTTTTGGCGAAACCGTGAACGTAGTGAACTTGATATAATCGATGGAACGAGATAGCTTTTAAAAGGAGTGGTTCAAGCTCCGCGTTTAAAAGTTTAGTTTTGAAAAGAACCGAGTGGTTTTCAAAGTGTTCCAATCGACTTTTACTTGGTTTATTTTCTTGCATTAGTTCTTTTAATGCGTCCCATCATTTAATCCTACCATTGCAGAAAACAACCAAAATATGACGTACGCTTATGCCATTCGCATTCGCCACGGGGCCCCGTCATCACCCGTTAGGTTACTTAACTAACGACAGAGCGGGGGCTGGGCTAGCGCGGCTGTAAAACATAAGCAACGCCTAAATAGTTATTATATATAAATATATAGCAATGATAGACATTACAGATCACAGATGAATACATTGGATATACTAGGAATCCGCAATCCGTTCGAGCCTGCAACGAAAAGCGGATTACATGGTCGCGGTGAATAGCCAATACCCCACCAAAGACCCCTACGGGTGCGGCAAACTACCCGCCAAGTACCCGAAGTGAAGCAACCTCCCTCACCACCGTGAGTGGGCCACTCGGCACTTCGAGATACCCGGTAGTTTGTGCACCCCTCCATGGGTCTATCCTAGGAGCAAAAACAGTAAAAAGAATTATACAATGACGGCTACAACCCCGACCCGGTTGTGCGGCCATACAAATATCATTACATCAATTTACATATTACAATGAATGAAAGAAAAAGAAACACTCATCTCACATCCACCCCGGCTATTCACCCGCGACAATCCAACACATTCATATACACATACCATCATCAAACACAGATCACAGATATGTATAACCCCGACTAATCGACATATAGCGATTAGCCGACGTTCAATACATATAAACATCACAGATATAACTCTTATAGTCAAAGTGTAGTGAAGTTCGATAAAAATATGGATTTATAGGCCCCCAAAAACAAATTTCTATTCTGGAAAATCTGGGCACATATAAACCATCTTAAAAATCCCAAAACCATGCCAGAAGAACACTGCACCAAACTCGACCCAGAGACGAGCCAACTCGGCCGCGGTTGCGCGGCAATAGCTTGCTATTGCCGCGGAACCGCGGTGCCTTGGTCGAGTCACTGGACCGGGTTTGGTGGCTTTCTTCACAAAACCCTGAGACGATTTTTGGAGTATGATAAATTTTATTTTGAGCAGGAAAAAATTTAACAGAAAGTTGGGTTTTTGAAAACTCGGTTTTTCGATTTTTCCGATTCGAACTTCCATACACTTTACTACCTAGCTAGTTTATGTTTAGTTAGGCTCTGATACCACTGTAAGTCCACGTTGCCCACCCGGTACTTACGGGGAGGCGGAAAACGGAATAAAAATCAAATTTTTATCAACTTAGGCAACATGGACTAGACAAAGAAGGATCTTTGCTAAACAAAAACAAGCTAAAGCTAACTAGAAACTAGCTAAGTGTTAGAAAGGTTATACCTAGGGCTTTATGTCCTTCTCTCCTTGCTCCTTGGAGTAGTGGAAAGAGGTCACCTTGGTCGTCTTCTCACGTCGAAGAAAGATCCACCCGAAAGCCTCAACCTTTGGCTTCAACTCCAAGCTAGAAGTAACTAGGGTGCAAGAAGTGCCAATCCTTAAACCCTAGATGAGAGTAGAGATTATCAAGAAGGGGTTTTTCTCAAGCTCAAGTGTTTCTCAACACATGAGAGGGGAGAGCTTGAGGGAGAGGAAGAACAAGAGAGAGAAAGCAAAATGATAGAATGAGAGAAAAATAAACCATTCTCACATATATGTGTGAATTATTGTAATTAGATAATTAGCTAGATAATTGTCATGGTTAATCAAGACATGACCATTATCATTTCATTTTTAATGCAAATTGCAAGGATCAAAGAGCAACTTCCAAATGAAATGATGATGGTCAAAGTGTCAACCAAGGTCAACAAGTCAAGGAAGTCAAATGGTCAACAACCATAACCATGCACAATTATTTAAACTAATATCAATTAACCATAATACACACATAAGCATTAGGGTTAATAAAATGACAATAGTCATTAACCCTAATCAAAGCCCTCTCCCTCTGTCTCAAGCAACTGTGCATACGCACCCGTTTTCGTGATCCGAGGAACACGAATACAAAGAGAAAAAACCAATCCCAAATCATATACTAGGATCCGGCTTAAACCAAAGCCCGCTAGTATAAGCTGTCCGGACAGCAAACGTGCACAAGTGCGCGGATGTGAACGAACCCTGTCGCAAAACCATGCGACCTCTACTCATTTTGCCTAAAGGCGAATAGCTCTCTGTGTGGGACTCTAAAGACTCGACACTACGCTGGCAGTGGGTTTAACCACAGACCGCAAGCGGCACTAGCTGTACGTAACGGTCCCCAGGTAGATGTCGATAAGAAGACTGACGAGGTGAACCCCATCTGAACTCCTACTGAGCCTGTATGTGACAGTCTCCGTACAGTCCGGTCTGTTCGTCTGATACATCGCATGGCGGGCCTAGGGGGGCGGTGAACGTCAGTCCCCTAATAGCGGTACAAGTCGTGTCGGAGTGTAGCCCAGAACACCCTGAGATAACACTGGAAACCTACCAGTATATCTCGCTTGCCCTGGCCAGGGACTACTCGTGTAATGGCTCTCCTGGACACAGCACGATGTCAACCCCCAATACCGGGAGAGACGAATACTGTCTAACTGTCACTGCCTCCAAGTGCTTCGGGACTGCACCCAAAAACTACCTGTTTGCATGACTCCTTTGAGCCGTGGTAGGGTAGTAATCAAAGTGCAGTGGGAACACACTCGAGGCGTAGTGACAGTGTCAAGTCAGCGGACTAAGCTGTACTCATGTCACCTGGGAACTGATAACTGACGATAGGTATAATACCAACCAATAGTTCCCGACGAGTCATGTCCAGTGTACTCGTAACCTAACGAGCACCCGCATACTATCTCAAGTACGATGTACTGACGGCTGTGGGACAGACCGTCTCCCACACTGGGATGAGAAGCGCATACGCTAGTCTACTCCGGAGTATCGATGCCCTGTCTCGATAGTCCAACGACTAGGGACCTGTATAAGGATGTGCTTATAGATCACCCAGCTCCCACGAGTGTGAGCGCCATCACAACGCTGGTAATCAAGCAAAGATCCTAAGGGCTCTACTAATATGTATATCAGCGATATGCTAAAAGAAACACATGCACATATTAAAGCAGACACAAACCAAGTAGCATACTACCATTTCGAGCAAGATTGTATATACAACTGTGAATATCCCAAGCTTCCATCAAGTAATATACAAGCTAGTATGATACAGTAATGGCCTTTAGGGCATATACACTAACACAAACAGTACAGGGGGTTATTCTACATGGTAAGTGAGCTACTGGCAAAGACACAACACCATCCTACTAAAATTACCCGGCGAGAATGCCAATTTTCCCGATCTCGCCAGTCCCCCTGAAGAATCTTGGTCTCGTCTTCTCGTAGTGGTCTCCTATTGGTCTAACTAGATTAATGTACTTGTTTGATTTTTCTACAAACACCTCAGGTTGCTTTAGATCCCCTATAATCCCCAAAATATCCAAAAATCCGACATCTGAAATATTTCTAATTCGAGTCTTGGGTTTTACTCTCTGTTTTGGTCCATGAAACTAACACTACAAAGCTTTATGGTTACTAATTACTCTCAAATACACCATCACAACATCAAAATCACTTAACCCTCAACTTGGAAATTTCTAACATCGCTAAACCATATTTAATCCACTCTAAATTACAAAAAGATATAAGGAATACAAGATTTTAAACTAAAGGCGTAGGTTTTTACCTCATTTGGCAACTCAAGAAAATTCTTGAGTTGCTCAAAGTCTTCAAAGTTCCAACTTGATTACACCATGGTCTTTGTAGTGGTGAGGGGAATATTTTTTGTGAAGAAAGTATAAGTTTTAGAGTGGTTTGAAGGGTGTTTGTGAGGTGGTAGTAAGGTGGAGGATGAAGGAGGTGAAGCATGAGGAGGAGAAGGAGATGAAGAAAATAATGAGATGAAGAGATGAAGAAGAGTATAGAACTCTCTCTCACACACACACTCTCTCTCCCCCCTAGTCATGACCATATTTCTAGACTTTTCTTCTCTTTTCTCTTTTATTTTATCTCCTCTCATTTTAAAACAAAACAAATCATTTAAAAGAAAGCCATAGTTCATAATAAAGTGTAAAACATGTTTGCAACATGTTTTGTTGCATGCTATGCACATAAGCATGATTAACGCATAATTACTAAAAATTAATCAAGTTTAGTAATAACTTGTATATAATTAGTCGTATATGATTTTATAAATTGTCCAAATCAACTTAACACCTTCGAAATTTATAATTATATCAATTTTCCAAATATTTTCCAAACTATCGGTATATAATTATACCATTTCATTCAAAACCAATCTCTATACTTTTAAAATATTCATAATATTTATTAATTTAATTATTTAAATTCCCAAAAATAATATTTTATTTTCTGAAATGTTACAATCTTCCCCCTTAAATAAATTCGGTCCCCGAATTTAAATTTAAACCCCTCAAATACTAAAACATTTCAGCAAAACAAACAAATCGTCGGGGCTCCGAGTATCAGGAATACATAATACATATCTTAGCGCAATGTATGCGCAAGAAAACGAGGGTAAAACCTTAAATCAAAACTTCGTCAAGTATCACGCAATCATCGGAGTCATGGCGGAAGTACAAACGTCAAAAGCTAATACGAAAACCAATATGATATAATTAAGATAACAACGTATGTATAGTACGTATCTCGTGAAATCGTGAAAACATCCAAATAAAAATGCATGCAAAACCCTTTTCAAATCGCCGTGCGATGCGCGTATCACGACACAAGTAGCAGGCGTCCATTATAAGGAAAATAGCTATACATATATATCTTTTGTTTAACATACACGTTCCGCGTTTTGAAAATAATTTAGAAGGGTTTCCTTTGTAAGGTTTCGTGTCATCATGGGCACGTACGAAAATATTGAGACTATAGCTCATTTTTGGAAATCCCTTCGGTAAATATCGATGCATGTAAAATATATTCAGGTATTGTCCTCGGACTAGTCCTGCTCAGTTACTACACCATATAGTATATGTCGTAAAAACATGATGCTCAAAATGAAATCAATCTCAAATATAGCATACAAAAATATCACGTGTGTCTGGTGCGCACGGAAATCAAAACCAAATGCAGGTGCCACGAATATGCACATAAAAAAACTGAGGGCAATGGGTGTGCACAAAAATATCTGTCAAGTGCAACGGGTGTGCACAACAACAATATCAGGTGTATCAGATATGCACGAAGAATCTTGATTTTTAGTGCATCTGGTGTGCACAAAATCACATCATGTGCGCTATGCGCGCGCAAGAATATCAATCAGGTGCACTAGGGTGCACGAAAACATAAATCCAGTAAAAAATCGAAATCAACGGTATACGACATACACGAATTCAAAATCATGTATACCGCGGTATATAACTCGTAAACATATGCGACTGTATGCACAAAACCCTATCAAGTACTGAAAGTTCGTGTAAACTACGCCGAAAGCACAAATCAAATCATATGCACACTATTTGTATGAAATCAAAATCAAACGTCTTAGACAGCGTAAGATCGAAATCGAGTGCAATAAATATGCATGAAAACAACAATCAACACACTGATATATAAAATACGAATCAAGTGCAACTGTGGTGCATATAACAAATACTAATCACAAAACGAAATCCTCAATATACTAGAATCCAAAATAACGGAAACGTGATATTCGAATCACCAAATCGCAAATCATAACTACTGTCGTCGATATGCTCCTCCTTCAATATCGAAGGGTGTCGGTGCATCCAAAGCTACCAGAGCAAGTATCTACTTGCCTCCTGTTCACGGTCTAGCGCTTTCTTCCCTTAGGTCTTGTTTCTCTCTACGGCTTACCAGTTACATGACTCCTCAGCTCAACAGCCCGATACAGAGTAATGATGGAAACCGTTCCGCTCTGGCGCTTTCTCTAAAGATCTCCTGACCAATTAGCATGGTCACTCGTAATGTATCTCTTCAATGATGGCAAACTCTAGCCCACCGAGTGTGCGTGATACGACCGATCCTGGATCCAAGTCTTCTTGTGTAGTATTCCAGAAAGATCCTGTTGGGGTCTCTCCCAAATCTCATCTCTGCCGAACTACCCGGAAGTTATTACCCTTTACTTAATCCATTTCTTATTCCGGAACAGCTGCATACTCATCATGACATCTCTCTAGAAGTACGTTCGCATCCAACACCTCGACACGCATAACAAGTCTCTGACATCAACGGAAAGGAACATCAACTCATAAGGATCTCGCACGAGCCTCTTACTTCACTTCTATTCAATGTGGACCAATTCGGAATCATCTCCTCGTAGCTATGTGGAGTGTGCTCTAATTGACTATAGTCATATTTAAAGTCACTTTCAAAGCTACGAACACGGTGTCTCCAATATTCTGTGTAGAAAGCATCTGGTCAATTTTGTCTTCGGGAACTCTTCTAAATCGTCGAAGGAATATACTTCATTCGTTCGTTTTCGATCGACTCACAATGCATCAGGGTGAGGTCCTTCCATCCAAAGCTGGCCAACCGACTGATCTTATATCGGAGTATCCAACGAATAACGCCTTTTCTTGATTGACTCACACCACGTCTGTGTGAGGGCCTCTTCTTGCTGAAGTTAGTCAATCTGATGATCTCGCATCGAAGCATCCAACGAATAAAAGGTCCTAGTCTTATCCAAGGGTGACTAGCGGCCTTCTATCACATTCCTGAGTATAACCTCATACTGCAATAGCTTTCAATCGTCTAGGGCAATATCTTATCAATCGTAGCAACAGCTAGATCATCTGTCTGCACGGTAGACAACGCCTTAATTATCTGGAATAGACAGTACCTTAATAATCTTTGCAATCTGGCTAGCCTCTAGAAGTGGCCCGATCATCTAAGGTGGACGATACCTTAATAGCCATCACAAACTGACTAGATTCTAGCAAAGGCCTGATCATCTGGTGCAGATCTGCTCTTGCGTCAACGAGAAATCTTAGCAAAACAACACATCGAAACGCTCACATCAACGGAAAACATAGCAATCATGTGTCATCGGAATTACGCCCTGGTCAGTCCTCGTTCATGACGAGCTCGTGCTGACCGCACCGCTAGCCGTTGCTCTCTCTCTCTCTCTATCTCTGCTTGTATAGCCGTGGTAACAGAAACCACAATCCGACATCGATGAGGATAGATCATAGGAACAAATAGAAATACAGTGCCTAAGAAATATACATCCTAAGGCTTCTTAAGCGGAATAGCGTATCGTAAGTATGCCACGGAACATACACATTGTACGTCATTCTACTTAAGCCACCTACTCCATCAACCAAGGTCAACCTACGTGACGAAAGTTCGGGTCTAATACCCCCTCGGCCAAGTCTAAATTCCGTAAGGTCAAGCCTAGGTTACGAATATAAATATACGCCCTAGACTCCGCATGGTCAAACCTAGACTCGAACCAAGGTTAAACCTAACGCTCTGATACCAACTTTGTCACGACCTGGAAAAAGCACATGACTGGCATTTGAATCATGTGAAGTCTATAGGACCACACCTAATTCAAGTAAGCCAAAAGGCCAGAAATCTAAACCTTTTTAGGGGAAAATATTGGAGGTGCAGTTTTGAAATGAGGTTTTACTAAAGTCAATTTCTTTCTACATAACATAAATAATATATATATATATATACATATATATATATATATATAACACTGTATCTATTTTACTTGACAACCTTTTTTGTCGTTTGAAATTTGGGCAGCACCTCCTTTGTAATTTTTAACCCGAAAAAAATGGTACAAGCAATAATAAATATATGCATCCCCAAGCGGGAACTAGCTCTTCGCCGAAGGGCGGAAACAACCACGCAAGATAATATGAATATACAACGCCGAAGGCGAGGATCAAAACTCAGAAGAAAGCGAGAAAACTAAACATTATAAAGAAAACCAAAAAAATAATAAAATACATACGCGCAACTCTAAGGCCGAAAGAATATACAACTGTGGTTTTTCTAAGTCTACTAAATATACATAGTCTGGTTGATAGAGCTTAACTAGATGCAACTGAATAAATATACAAATATACACTGGTGGTCATGAAGCAAATTTATCCCACCTATCATCAATCACCCGGAAGAAAGTGAAGTGCCAGCAAGCCGCTACAGAACCTGTACGGCTAAACCTGCAAGAAACTGTGGCACAACGGGGGTGAGTTGCCAACTCGTGAGTAGAAGACATTGTTGGCTATAGTGCCCTCAAGTCAATTATTGGATCGCAGACACGTGATTGTAATGGTTGAGGGAGGACCTATACCGGTAGAACAGTCTTACTTGAGATGATAGTCTGCTATCTGGTTTGTCTTTATCATCATGTACATACTTCAGGTGACATTACATATCACTATTACATGTTGATAGAGCCCATAGGATTCTTTCTTGACTACCAGCAGTATGATGGCGATCATATACGTGAGAGTTGGGTGGTCTATAAGCACATCTTTAAAATGTCCCTAGTCGTGGGAGTTTCGAGACTGGGCATCGATACTTCAAGAGTAGACTAGTGTATACTAATCGAGAACCCAACGAGGGACGTGTAAGTCCATGTCACGCACCCCACGAGCTTGCGGGGAGGCAGAATATATGAAAAACAATTATCAAAGCTTCGTAACACGGACTTGAGCACACGGATCGTGTCTAAACCATTACTAGCAAACTACGAGAGATTTAACTACTCGGATTCGAAGTTATACCTCACGTTACTTGTCCTTCGGGTCTTCATCGCTGTCCTCCACTCCTCGTAGGCTCTTTGGAACGTCGGCACCTCAACGGCCTCCTCAAGTCAAAGACGATCCACCCGAGAGCTCCTACTCCAAGCTTGACCTCTAACTTGAGGTAACTAGGTTTCTCAAAGTGCTAATCTAAGAAACCTAGGTGATATAGAGTTGGATTATGGATGTATTAATCTAGCTAACCCTTGATCTCAACACATGAGAGGTTAGGATTAGGGTTTGAAGAGAGAGAGCGCTTGAGGAGAGAGAAGGTGAGAATGATAATCCTTTTGGATGAATGATATCATTTGTGTATATATGAAACATATTATATTATTAAATGAATAACAAATAATGATATATCATCATGTTTCATTAATACACTAAGTGATTCATCACATGAGTCATATGAATCATAAACGAATCATTAACTCCATGGATGATTCACTCTCATGACTCATTAATCCAATTAATGCAAATGCCACCTGACCCTCCAAGTCATCATCCTTCTAGAAGCTTCTCGACAAATTACGAGAACGTCCCTCTTATCCGTGAAAACACGGAAAAACTTTAGACTGTATAAATCCAATAATCCGATACTAGAATCTGGCTTAAACCAAAGCCGACTAGTAAAAACTGTCCGAACATCGTACGTGCGTAAAAACACGTATGCGTCCGAACCCTGTCGTAAAACCATACGACCTCTATATTGTTTCACCCGAAGCAGGGAAACTCTCCGTGTGGGACTCTAAAGACTCGACACTACGCTGGAAGTGGGTTTAACCACAGACCACAAGTGGCACTAGCTGTACGTAACGGTCCCCAGGTAGATGTCGATAAGAAGGCCGATGAGGAAACCCATCCGAACTCCTACTGAGCCTGATGTGACAATCTCCGTATAGTCCTGTCTGTTCATCTAAGACTATCGCATAACGGGCCTAGGGGGTGGCAAGCGTCAGTCCCCTAATAGCGGTATAAATCGTGTCGGAGCGTAGCCCATTAAACCTTGAGAAATTACTGAAACCTACCAGTAAATCTCGCTTGCCCTGGCCAGGGACTTTGCGTAATAGCTCTCTGACACAGCGCGATATCAACTCCCAATACCGGGAGAGACGAATCCTGTCTAACCGTCACTGCCTCCAAGTGCTCGGGACTGCACCCAACTGCTACATGTTTGCACGACTCCTTTGAGCCGTGGTAGGGTAGCAATCTAAGAACAGTGGGACACACTCGAGGCGAAGTAGCAGTGTCAAGTCTGCGGACCATGTTGTACTCATGTCACCTGGGAACTGTTAACTGACGACGGGTATAATACCAACCAACAGTTCCCTGCGAGTCCTGTCCGGTGTACCCGTAACCCAACGAGCACCTGTATACTATCTCCAGTACGACGTACTGATGGCTGTGGGACAGACCATCTCCCCAACTGGGATGAGAAGCGTACACACTAGTCTACTCCGGAGTATCGATGCCCTGTCTCGATAATCCTATAACTAGGGACCTGTATAGGATGTTGCTTATAGACTACCCAGCCCCCACTAGTGTGACTGCCATCACAACGCTGGTAATCAAGCAAAGATCCTAAGGGCTCTACTAATATGTATAAGCGATATGTTACAAGAAACATATGCACATATTAAAGTAGACACAAACCAAGTAGCATACTACCATTTTTAGCAAGACTGTTAATACAACTGTGAATATCCCAAGCTTCCATTAAGTAATATACAAACTAGTATGATACAGTAATGGCCTCTAGGGCATAAACACTAACAATCTCCCACTTGCACTAGGGCCATGTACTGGCATATCGCAGACCTATCATCTCAAATAGCCTCTCGAACTGCGTCTGAGGAATGGCCTTTGTGAATGGATCAGCAGTGTTATTCTCTGTATCTACTCTCTTTACCTCGATCTCCCGGCGATCTATGATCTCCCTGATCAGGTGATACCGCCTTAAGATGTGTCTAGACTTCTGATGGGACCTGGGTTCCTTCGCTAAAGCTATAGCACCGTTGTTGTCGCAATACAGAGGTATTGGACCAACACTGGTAGGAACCACCTAAAGTTCTGTGAGGAACTTCTTCATCCAAACAGCTTCTTTTGCGGCATCGCAAGCAGCTATGTACTCCGCTTCCATCGTTGAGTCAGCAACGGTCTCCTACTTGGAACTCTTCCAACACCCCTCCATTTAGGGTAAAGACATAACCCTACATGGACTTAGAGTCATCCTTGTCACTTTGGAAGCTGGAGTCGGCAAAGGCCTCGATCTGGAGGTCTTTTCCGCCATACACCAAGAACATCTCCTTAGTCCTCCTCAGGTACTTGAGAATGTTCTTTACTGCTATCCAGTGCTTCTCCCCTGGGTTTGCCTGATACCGGCTTACAACGCTCAATTCGTATGCTACATCTGGTCTGGTACATAACATCGCATACATTATAGAGCCTACCGCAGAAACGTAGGGTATAATCGACATGCAATCCCTTTCCAAATCAGTCTTGGGAGACATCTCTTTGGAGAGGGTGATTCCGTGACAAGCCGGTAGGTTACCGCGCTTAGAATCTTCCATACTGAATCTTTTCAATATGGTGTCTATGTACCTGGACTGCGAAAGTCCCAACATCCTTTTTGATCTATCACGATAGATCTGGATCCCCAGAATGTAGGTGGCATCACCCGGGTCCTTCATGGAGAACTTCTGTGACAAGAATCTTTTGACTAACTGTAGCATAGGAATATCATTTCCTATTAGGAGAATGTCATCCACGTACAAGACGAGGAATACTATAACTCTCCCTACAATCTTACTGTATATGCATGGTTCATCTGGATTCTTGATAAAGTCAATTCTTTGACAGTATCATTAAAACAGATGTTCCAACTCCGCGATGCCTGCTTTAGTCCATAAATGGACTTAAGCAACTTGCACACTTTACCGCTACTCCCACTCTGAATGAATCCCTCTGGCTGATCCATATAGACGCATTCTTCCAAATTTCCATTTAGAAAGGCCGTCTTTACGTCCATCTGCCAGATCTCATAATCGTGGAAGGCAGCAATGGCAAGAAGGACCCGAATGGATTTGAGCATAGCCACTGGAGAAAAGGTTTCGTCATAGTCCAAACCAGGTCTTTGACGAAAACCCTTTGCAACAAGTCTAGCCTTATAGGTTTCAACCTGTCCATCTACACCAATCTTCTTTCTGATGATCCACTTGCACCCTATGGGTTTTACCCCATCTGGAGCAATGTCCAAAGTCCATACTTTGTTAGTGTATATGGACTCTATTTTGGACCGCATTGCATCCAGCCATTTTACCGAGTCGCCGCTCTGAATGGCTTGCTGGAAGCTAGTAGGGTCATCATTATCAATGATGCAATTTTCTCGATCCCCGTCTATGAGAAAACCGTAGTATCTCTCGGGCGGATAAGACTGCCTACTATTTCTGCGGATAGGCGCTGGTATGTCCCTTTCTTCTGAAACTTCTGGTTCTACCATACTTTCAGTAACAGCTTATGGTTCTGGAATTTCTTCCAGTTCTACTGCGCTCCCACTCTTCTGATTTTCTAAAAATTCAGTTTCTAAGAAGTGGGCATGATAAGAAACAAAAACCTTTTGTTCCTCTGCGTAATAGAAATAATATCCCTTGGAGTTCTTTGGATATCCCACAAACTTACACTGTACTGAGCGTGCCTTGAGCTTGTGCGGATGCTGCTTTTTTACAAAAGCTGGACATCCCCATGTCCTAAAGTGTGTAAGACAGGGTTTCTTCCCACTCCACATTTGATATGGTGTTGTAGGCACAGTCTTGGTTGGAACCTGGTTCAAAAGATATGCAGCTGATTCTAGTGCATAACCCCAGAAAGATCGCGGTAACTCAGCCTTACTCATCATGGAATGAACCATATCCAATAGGGTTCGATTCCTCCTTTCCGATACACTGTTTTGTTATGGTATGTATGGAGGAGTAAGCTGAGAGAGAATTCCATTCTCTTTTAAGTATCCCAGGAACTCAGCACTTAAGTATTCACTACCTCGATCAGATCTCAGTATCTTGATACTTTTGCCTTTCTGTTTTTCCACTTCATTCTTGTATTCTCAGAATTTCTCAAAGGCCTCGGATTTATGCTTCATTAAGAAGATATATCCATACCTAGAGAAATCATCCGTAAAAGTAATGAAGTAGGAATAACCACCTCGCGCATGTGTAGACATTGGACCGCACATGTCACTGTGTACGAGTCCCAAGAGCGAGCTCGCTCTTACTCCGTGTCCAGTAAACGGAGTCTTTGTCATCTTTCCCATGAGACAAGATTCACAAGTAGCATAAGATTGATATTCGAACGGATTCAAATATCCTTCTCTATGTAACTTCGTCAACCGTGTTTCATTGATGTGACCTAGTCTACAATGCCATAAGAAAGCCTGATTTATTTCTGGAGACTTTCTTCTAAGTGTGTTCTGGACATTGAAAACCTGAGCTTGACTCAATACGTATATACCGGACCCAATCAGAACTTGATTTAGGTGGATGTGAACTACATCGCTTACAAATGTAAAATCATATCCCTCTCTCGAAAGTGAGGACACTGATATGATATTACAAGTCAAACTAGGTACATACAAACAGTTACGTAGAATCAATATCTGCCCACTTGTCAAACCTAGGCGATATTCTCCCACGGATTCAGCGTCCACGCTTATTCCGTTTGCAACTCTGAAAGACAAATCACCTACCCTTATAACTCTACGGTTTCTTAAAGCATGTAATGAATTACAGTTATGAGATCCTGCTCCGGTATCTAGTACCCAGGAAGTAGAGTTAATTGACAAACAGTTCTCAATTACAAACACACTTGAGGTCGAAGCCACAACATGCTTCGTATCCTGGCTACTGGCTTCCAAAGCCCTGCAATCCTTCTGCCAATGCCCGTTCCCATAACAATAGGAACATCCCTCCTTAGCTACACCAAGTCCCAAAACTTTTGCTTTTCCCTTTTCTCCTACTTTACTGACACCGTATATCGGCTTTGTAGAGGTCTTCTTCTTTTCACCCTTTACTTTCACCCTGGATGTAGAAGAAGAAGGTCCTCTATTAAGCAGAGCTTGTGACTCCCTGGTTTCTTTCAGGGTGTAAGTAGAGGGTAGGGACTATGGAAATAAGTCAGCGTATGACCTGTTTCCCAACGTGGTCTCCAGGTCCTTGAGCTCATCAATACAGCTAGTCATTGTAAGGACGTCGTCCCCTACAGATGACCAGACAGCCAACCTCGCTTGAATTAATTCATTCGAGGTCTCATATCTTGCGATATGAGATTGCTCTCCATATAAATCTTTGTTATGGAGAAAGATGGAAACTGAGTCCATCTTCTCGTGCTGAAACTGGTATACACCATCAACTGAAGCCAACACGAGGCACTTGGCTTTCGCTTTATCCTTTTCCCTTGTCTGATGGATATCCATATCCGTGACGATGGAAACTGGACCTGAGATGGCGGGATCTTGAGTAGTAATAGGGTGGTCCAGCTTGTCATAGGCAATGGACATCTGGACAGACCTTTGCCAGTCATATAAGTTAGATTCAGTCAACTTGTTATCTAGATGTAACCTAGTCATGGTCACAAGGTCGCTGCAATGAGAGAGAGAAGAAAACACTTTAGCATGATGCTCTTGCAAGTTTATATTGGTTTTTAGTTTATCTAAACTGGATGGCTCCCACTGTTTCTCGAATCCTTCCTCAAACCATAAAAGAAGAATTAGCCAGGACTATTCTCACTGTACAATACTTGCTTAACCGTTCAGCCAGGCTAGTGTCGGTACTTTGAGGGAGGTTTTCCGACGCTTTCGCGAAGTTCCTTAATTAAATAATCTCTTTTCTCTGGGGGCGTAGCCCCGCTGACACCTTTGTCGATACCTATTTGGTTTATAGCATTGATCGTTAAGTGAAGAATCTCCTGATAAGTAGCATATACTCACAGTAGGATCGGGACCCAAACATCATCGTGTGATAATGTTGAAGGAATCCTACCAATATTCATCAAACTCCAAATGGTATGTAACACTAGCAAGTTTCAGTTTCTTTAGAAAACTCCCAATGTGGATTTTTGCCCCATGTTCTTATGACCTTGACTAAGGGCCAACAAATCGTAAGTCACATGTCAAGTTCTACCCATCATTATAATTTGAACCCATCCATATATACTCTTGACTAAGGGCCAAACAAAGTAATACGACTGTCCCAAACCAACTCATCTATCTATGCAACAAATGAATACCCCAGCAGCTACCAATCACTATGTCTTGACTGAGGGCCAAACAAACATAACTTGAATACTACTGACCGTTCATAAGAAATGACGGAGGGCTACTACTGGTTTTGGCGAAACCGTGAACGTAGTGAACTTGATATAATTGAAGGAACCTGATAGCTTTTTAAAAGGAATGGTTAAAGCTCCGCAATTAAAAATTCTGCTCTTTTTAAAATAACCGAGTGGTTTCTTTTAAATTTGTTCCAACGATTCAACTTTGGTTTATTTTCTTTGCATTAAAATAATGTGTCCCATCATTTAACCTATCATTGCAGAAAACAACGAAAATACAACGTCCTCTTATGCCATCTGCATTCGCCACTGGGTCCCGTCATCACCCGTTAGGTTACTTAACTAATGACAGAGCGGGGGCTGGGCTAGCGCGGGTATAAAACATAAGTGACGTCTAAATAGCTATCATATATAGATATTGTACATTCGTCAGACGCAATAATAGGCATTCCATATCACAGATGAACATTATTGGATATACAAGCAATCCACTTTTCCTTTGAGCCTGCAACAAAAGACGGATTACACAGTTGTGATGAATAGCCAATACCCCACCCTAGACCCCTACGGGTACGGCAAACTACCCGCCAAGTACCCAAAGTGAAGCGGTCTCCCTCAACAACGTGAGTAGGCCACTAAACACTTCAACGTACCCGGTAGTTTTTGTACCCCACCTTGGGTCTATCCTAGGAGCAAAAAACAGTAAATGAAATAATACAACGATGGCTACAACCGCAACCTGGATGTGCCCCGCAAAAGAATATTACATCATATTACAATTTACATCGAATGAATGAATATAAAACACATCTCAAACCCCGGCTAATCATCACAACGATCCAATCAAGTTCATATACACAAACAGTAAACATTACAGAAATGTGCAACCCCCTGCCAACCGACATACTAGCAGTTAGGGGAGGTTTACGAACGCATTAAATATTACAGATAAAAACCCTATTAGCAAATAACTTAGAATATCGATCAACAATCTTTTTCCGTGTCTACCCCAAATGCAAGCCAGCACAGAAGTAACCTGGGCAGAAACAGAATATACTAGAAAACAAAACACCAAATATTATGAATTACAGAGCAAATCCGAGTCAACTCGGGGTTGACTCCACGGCGGATCCGCGGCCAAAAGCACCATTTGGCCGCGGATCAGCAGCCGTCTTGCCGAGTTGAGTGCTCATATTTTCCCAGTATTCTTATATTCCCCTGCTGTGAATTTTAAGGCATATCAAATATTTTTTTTTGACAAATTTAAAATTAATAGAAACCGATAGGGGTCCGGGTTAAGTTTTCGCTTTTTTCTGACGATCGAAGTTCTAATTAGTTGCTAACAAGCTAGTAAAAGTTTAGTTGGCTCTGATACCACTGTAAGTCCATGTCACGCACCCCACGAGCTTGCGGGGAGGCGGAATATATGAAAAACAATTATATTATTAAAAGAATAACAAATAATGATATATCATCATGTTTCATTAATACACTAAGTGATTCATCACATGAGTCATATGAATCATATATGAATCATTAACTCCATGGATGATTCACTCTCATGACTCATTAATCCAATAAATGCAAATGCCACCTTACCCTCCAAGTCATCATCCTTCTAGAAGCTTCCCGACAAATTACGAGAACACCCCTCCTATCCGTGAAAACACAGAAAAACTTTAGACTGTATAAATCCAATAATCCGATACTAGAATCTGGCTTAAACCAAAGCCGACTAGTAAAAATTGTCCGAACATCATACGTGCGTAAAAACACATATGCGTCCGAACCCTGTCGTAAAACCATACGACCTCTAAATCGTTTCACCCGAAGCAGGGAAACTCTCTGTGTGGGACTCTAAAGACTCGACACTACGCTAGCAGTGGGTTTAATCACAGACCGCAAGCGGCACTAGCTGTACGTAACGGTCCCCAGGTAGATGTCGATAAGAAGGCCGATGAGGAAACCCATCCGAACTCCTACTGAGCCTGATGTGACAATCTCCGTACAGCCCGGTCTGTTCGTCTAAGACTATCGCATATCGGGCCTAGGGGGCGGCAAGCGTCAGTCCCCTAATAGCGATATAAGTCGTGTCGGAGCGTAGCCCATTACACCTTGAGAAATTACTGGAACCTACCAGTAAATCTCGCTTGCCCTGGCCAGGGACTTTGCGTAATAGCTCTCTGACACAGCGCGATATCAACTCCCAATACCGGGAGAGACGAATCCTGTCTAACCACCACTGCCTCCAAGTGCTCGGGACTGCACCCAACTGCTACCTGTTTGCACGACTCCTTTGAGCCGTGGTAGGGTAGCAATCTAAGAGCAGTCGGACACACTCGAGGCGAAGCAGCAGTGTCAAGTCTGCGGACTATGCTGTACTCATGTCACCTGGGAACTGTTAACTGACGACGGGTATAATACCAACCAACAGTTCCCTGCGAGTCCTGTCCGGTGTACCCGTAACCCAACGAGCACCTGTATACTATCTCCAGTACGACGTACTGATGGCTGTGGGACAGACCATCTCCCCGACTGGGATGAGAAGCGTACACACTAGTCTACTCCGGAGTATCGATGCCCTGTCTCAATAATCCTACGACTAGGGACCTGTATAGGATGTTGCTTATAGACTACCCAGCCCCCACTAGTGTGACTGCCATCACAACGCTGGTAATCAAGCAAAGATCCTAAGTGCTCTACTAATATGTATAAGCGATACGTTACAAGAAACATATGCACATATTAAAGTAGACACAAACCAAGTAGCATACTACCATTTTTAGCAAGACTGTCAATACAACTATGAATATCCCAAGCTTCCATTAAGTAATATACAAACTAGTATGATACAGTAATGGCCTCTAGGGCATAAACACTAACAGGACGGTGGCCGGTCTCATAAGCCATTGGTGTTAGTTGGTTCACCTAAGATGTATGCAGGTGCTCATTGGGTTATGAGTACACTGGACAGACTCGCCGGGAACATGCTAGTTGGTATTATGCCTATTGTCAGATAGAAGTTCCCAGGTGACATGTGTACAGGTTAGTCTATCGACCTGAGATCGTCATTTGTCTCATGTGAGTTCCCACTGTGCTTTGATTACTACCCTACCACGGCTAAAAGGAGTCGTGCAAACAGGTTTTAGTTGGGTACAGTCCCGAGCCACATGGAGGCAGTGAGCAGATCGTCAGGGGATTCATCTCTCCCGGTATTGTGGGTTGATGTCGCGGTGTGCATGGATGGCCATCACCAGAAATCCTTGGCCAAGCTAGTCGAGAATTAGTGATCTAGGTTCGATAGTTTCTCAGGTGGTGATAGGCTTCATACCGACACTAAATGCCGCGTTATTAGGGTCTGACTTTATCCACCCCTATAGACTCAATATGCGATACTCATAGATGAACGTACCGGACTGTACGGATATTGTCACTGTCAAGCTCGGTAGGGGTTTCAGGATGAGTTTGCTCGTCAGCCTCCATTTCGCTCAATACCTGGGTAGCTGTTACGTACAGCTAGTGCCACTGACGTGCTTGTGGTTAAACCCACTGCCAACGTATTGACGAGTGTTTAGAGTCCCACACAGAGAGTTTCACTGCTTCGGGTGAAACGTTGTAAAGGCCGTATGGTTTTATGACAGGATTCGATCATATACGTGCACTTGTGCACGGATCGTGATCGGACGGATAATACTAGTGGGCTTTAGTTTAAGCCGGATCCTACTATTATATTGTTAGATTATTTTCCTCTCGTAGTATTCGTATTCAGTCAGAATACGGATGCGGGTATGCATATATGAATGTGGGATAATATTGTAATTTATTACTAGATCACTTTAGAAGATGCCATTTCATTTTGGATTAAACATTTAGGTTAAATGTTTATGAGGTGGAAACTGTGAGTGTGAGATTTGGCATGGTTCATGCATGCACTTGGTGACTCATGGTGGTGGGTCATGGTGGCATGATGAATTCTTTGTTTGTATTGTGAGATATTTGTAGTGAGCATGTTAGATATTTTTCTTGAGTTGATTTTCTTTATTAGCTCACACATAAATACCTCACAACACTCACTTGGAAAAGGCAGCCACTCTTTTTCTTGCCTTGCTCTTTTTCTTTTTCTCACACTCTTTACCCATGGCTTCTTCTTCAACCTCCACCCAAACCCTCTCATGAGTTGAGAATTCTTGGGTGTATTGAGACAAAATAATCATAAACTCTTTCTACTTCATCTTGGCTATCTATGTTAGCAAACTAGATACTCGAGTTGCTCCGGTTTTGAGGTCGGAGCCCATATTACTAACCCTCGACGTGGATCGCCTTTGATGGGGGAGACCGAAGATCAAACTTGATCAAGGAAGCCGTGAGGAACTTGGGATGAAGGTTGAAGATCGAAGGACACGGATCGATCGGTATTACCGCTCTAACCCTTTGCATGTTTGTGTTATCTAGGGCTTATGGGACGATCCGTAGACTAGAGTTCCGTTAGCGGCGGTTTCTAAAAGTTTTTGTTCCGCATTTGGCCACGGAATGATGGCTGGGGCGATGGCTTAACTCAACATGATATCAGAGCCACTCCATAAGCCTTAGTTAACTCATTGCGACATTAGAAATCCGCCGTTTTTCATGCAAAAATTGCCGACAAAACCAGTTCAGTAAACTGAAATTTTGAGATGTTTGTGTAAGTCTACGGTAGTACCCTGGCCGTCAATCCGAGGCCAAACGTGGAACAAAAACTTTTTACGAAACCAGCGCTATCGTAGTCTTTCACCCGGATCGAACCATTAACACTAAACTAGCTAACTACAAAATGATAGAATGGCTATACCGGTCGATCGGTGTCCTTCGGTCTTTAGCCGCCATCCCTAACTCCTCACGGCATCTCCGATCTCGCTTGATCTTCGGTCTCCTCGTCGAAAAGGGCACCACGTCAAGAAGTCTTTTTACGAGTTCCCGCTTCAAACCGAAGCAACTCGGACATGAAGATTGCTAGCCGACATGTCCAGGTGAAGTAGAGAATGTGTGTGATAGTTTTGTCTCAATCATCCATTGATTCTCAACACATGAGATTGTATGGATGGAGGTTGAAGACGATGTCATTGGAGGAAGAAGTGAGCTCAAGAGAAGAAGAAGAAAATGGCTTATGTTATTGTGTGATCTTTTGAGAGAGAGATATATATCTCAATATAACCAAGCCCCAAGCCAATACTTGGCTGCCCCTCTCTCCCCAAAATATCCCCACAAATCATAATTAGCCACAAAATCAATCCATGTCACAATTAATGTTCACCCAAACCAAGACCATGAGTCACCATGTTCATGTGGCATGAAAAGATGCATGTGGACAAAACTTGCACTCGTATTTTCCTCTATTAAACATTTAAACCAAAATGTTTAATCCAATAAAAAGATATGGCATCAACTAAAATAAACTCGTGACGGATCACAAGGATACCCCTCACCTGTATATACATACCTGCATCCTCATTCCGACTGAATACGAATGCAATGAGACTAAAGTAATCCAACAAATCTAATACTAGGATCCGGCTTAAATCAAAGCCCACTAGTATAATTTGTCTGATCATGATCCATGCAAAAGTGTACGTATATGATCAAACCTTGCCATAAAACTATACGGCCTCTACAACGTTTCGCCCGAACCTGGGAAACTTTCTGTGGGGGCCTCTAAAGACTCGTCAATACGCTGGCAGTGGGTTTAACCACAAGCACGTCAGTGGTACTAGCTGTACGCAACAGCTACCCATGTATTGACCAAAAGGGAGGCTGATGAGCGAACTCATCCTGAAACCCTACTGAGCCAGTCAGTGACAATATCCATACAGTCCGGTCTGTTCGTCTATGAGTATCGCATATCGGGCCTAGGGGCTGGTAAACGTCAGACCCCTAAAAGCGGTATAAGTCATGTCGGAGTGTAGCCCAGAACACCCTGAGATACTACTGGAATACCTACCAGTAAATCTCACTTGCCTTGGCCAAGGACTTCGTGTAATGGCTCTCCTAGACACAGCGTGATCTCACCCCCAATGCCGGGAGACACGAATCCCCTGCCGATCTGCTTACTGCCTCCATGTGGCTCGGGACTGTACCCAACTAAAACCTATTTGCACGACTCCTTTGAGCCGTGGTAGGGTAATAATCAAAGAACAGTAGGAACTCACATGAGACAAATGACGATCTCAGGTCGATAGACTAGCCTGTACACATGTCACTAGGGAACTGCTATCTGACGCTAGGTATAAAACCAATTAGCATGTTCCCGAGGAGTCCGTCTGGTGGACTCATAACCCAATGAGCCCCTGTATACGTCTCAGGTAAACCAACTGACACCAATAGCTTGTGAGACCAGCCACCGCTCTTCATCGGGGACTCGATCCGTATACACTAGTCTACTCATGGAGTATCGATGCCCAGTCTCGAAACTCCCATGACTAGGGACAATTTAAGGATGTGCTTATAGACCCCAGCTCCCACGTATATGATCGCCATCCTATGGGATCTATCAACGTGCAATAGTGATCTGTAATATCACCTGAATCATGTACACGATGATAAAGACAAACCAGATAGCATACTATCATCTCGAGTAAGACAGTTCTACCGGTATAGGTCTTCCCTCAATCATTGTAATCATGTGCCTGCGATCCAATAATTGACTTTGAGGGCACTATATCCAACAATCTCCCACTTGCACTTAAGGCTAATTATTACGATGTCGCATACTCACAGCCCGTGTGATACCGAACATCCAACTCCTCTACTAATCAGTTTCACAAAGCTCATTTGTAAAACTATTGCGTTCGAGAAATAGCCTCAGTGAGTGGATCCGCCCTGATATTTCTCTTTAGGTCTCTATTTATCTCAAGTTCGCGGAGAAAGCCATCTCCCGAAATGAGCAATACCTGTCTTAGGATATGTCTGGATATCTGATGGGACCTAGTTCACAATTGAACTCCAAATCCAGCAAACTTCTTAGACTATATTGTCAACTGAATTTAATCAGTATCCTGCGTCATGCGTCCCTCAGTATCCGCTTGGACCACCAGTCCAAACTACTGCCTCTCATCAAAGGGAAAATTATAACTCTGACAGTCACTCTGTCATCCAGGTCACCTTGGAATCATGGAATGATAACTGTCTCCCGAAGGAGGCTGTCGTTATCAAATCCTTAGAACATCAACTTATGTTCTAAAACTGCTTCCGAATGTTTCTCCAGGATTGAATTAATATCAACTTATTGCATCTAGTGCAAAAACAACATCTGGTGTGGTATTTAACATCTCATGATCAACTCAATTGCCTAAGCAAGTGATATGCTAATCATGCACATCCCTCACCCCTTTAGTCTGTAAGACACCTTCAAAGAAGGTGACTCCATCACCTGCAGGTATACTACCATGCCAGTAGTCGTCCATCCTAAATTACCTTTAGAATACTGTCTGAGTACCCGGATTGGGAAACTACCCAAATCTAGATCTAAAACCATAGATCTACCAAGCAGAATGCCTGATATAATATCCATATCCTGTGTGGATGTGTGACAACCACAGTATAACCGATCGTACTATAGGAATTTTACTTCCCACAACGTGCATGTCATCCAAATACCAGGACATCACACCCTACTACCTTCTTAACTGATTCATCTCCTATTCTGATGAAGTCAAAACCCATGACTATCACATCAAAAATAGATGATCTATCTCTGCTATATCTTCTTTAGTCTATAAATAAACACAAGCTACTTGTCCACTATGCTTCCGCTGCTCTCACTGATTACGACAACCCTCTGGCAGAGTCATATATACGTGCACTTCTAAAGATAGTTTAGAACGACGCTATATTCATCCTCCTGCCGGGTCCCATAGTCTGGAACAACGGTAGTGGCAAGTCTGGGTAAACAAGAACCTCCGTGTCACCGTCCTTGAGGATACCGGAGTACCTCTCAGGCGCCTGAGGTTACCTACCATATCTGCGGAGTGACTAATGGAATGTCAAACCTGATTGAATTTTTAGGTCCTATAAAATTTTCAGTAATCATTTGCGATTCTGGAATCACTTCCAGTACTGCCATACTCCCACTACTGTTTTCTGAAAAAGTCCATTTTACTAAAACTGTGGTGAGTCAAGAATAATATCACTATTGATCTTCCACATGGTAGAAAGTCAACCATCGTCATCGTCCGGGTTAACCCACAAACTGCCATTACAGAAACGTGCCTTGAGTTATCCAGTGTCTGGTTTTAAGCATAAGCCGGACAACTTTATATACCTTAACATTGTTAAGATATTAACTATTCTATATCCAATATAGAAACAGAGGCACTGATTTAATTGGAACCAGATTCAAATCATGCAGTTGTCTCCAGTGCATATCGACTAAATGGAGAGAGGCCTATCAGCACTACTCAACTTAGGAGTGCGTCCAATTATGAGTAATCTGAAAGAGAAACAAGTTTCTCAAAACAATTACTATCAACTGAATACCTCACACAAGTATCTATATCTTCGATCATCTTGAAGAATCCTGATACTTGCGACACCTGGTTCTCTTCTTTATTCTTGTACCTATAACTTCTCAAAACTTAGACCTTGTATTTCTACGAAACACGAGTCTAAAACTAGAGAAGTCACAAGTAAATAGAATATAGTACGAGCACCAACCCCTCTGTCCTAATGGACACTGGACAACATACAATACTCTGTAAAAGTCCCCTGAGTTGAATAACTCAAACCCTGTGCGTCGTAAGTTGAAAACTGTACTATGGTTATGAAGAATTACACCGCTGTTTAATGTTCCTTACCTAACCATCAACTGATATAGGTAAATGTCATGGACATAATTTCAAAAAGTTATATCTTGAAATTGGTGTATAACAACGGATATTCAAAACCAAATATTTGCCGTCCGGCTAAAACCCAGGCGATTTCCTCAAATATTACCAATTACAATGAATTCCGATATAATGAGGATGATCACCTAATTCCTAATTACTTACTCCCACCCATCATCTGTAAAACCATACAGATGTGAGAATCAAACCTGGTAAATACATAGAGTAAGGATCTAATTGGGAAATCAATTTTCTGTTAACAACGCATAGTGAAACTGAAACATGAAAATGTTTCGAAGGGGTATCCGGGAATTCCTAGTAATGCCTCTTCCATTATCAGATTCATGACTGTAACCGTATATTTCTTTGCCATCTCTCCAAATCCCTTTATATGTCTTTTGTCATTACCTTCTATACACCTCCTTAGGCTAAATGGTTTTCTTCCTTCCCTACCGTTTGGCATCAGCCTATAGTTTGGAAGAAGACTATCCAATAAGCGCAATAGGTGTACTCTCCTAATTCTAGGAGTACTCGCAACCTGAGAGAAGGTAAAGATAAAAGACAACTGAATAAACCTTATTCCTATTTCTTCTGAACCAGAATCCATTCTCGAACTGGAACAAGTTCATTCGAGTTCGTATATAACCATACTATAGATTTATCCAATGGAATTGGATGTTCGTAGTGATACGGGGTGTTATGGAGAAATACAAAGCTGAAATAGGAGTGGCGATGGAATACTTGGTTTGGTCATGAATGATAGCAGTCGCAATTTACTTTACCCTCTTTCTAATCCCTTTATTTGTCTTTACTTATTACCTTCTGTACACCACACTTAAGCCAATTGGTTTTCTTCATTCCCTACCTTTCGGCACCTGCCTATGGTTTGGAATAAGACTATCCAATAAGCGCAATAGGTATACTCTCTCCTAATCCTAGGAGCCCTCACAACCTGAAAGAAGGTAAAAGGAAAAGACAACTGAATAATCCTATTCAATCTCTCTAGAACCAGAATCCATTCTCGAATCTGGAACAAGTTCCTTCGAGTTCATATATAACCATACGATGGATTTATCCAATAGAAGTGGATATTCATAGTGATACAGGGTGTTCTGGAGAAATGCAAAGGGTAAAATAAGGAGTGGCAATGATGTATACAACTCAGACAATCAAAAGCAAGTGTTTTAAGAAATTTTGGTTAACTTGGTCACTGAGTCATAGTCTAGGTTCGGGCCATGGTCGCTGCCAAAAAGAGAGAGAAAAGAAACACTCTGCGTGCACTCTAATTTAGATCAGAATGGTTAATCACTTTATCTAATCAGGATGTCTCCCACTGTATTCTCAAATTCTCCTCCAAACCTGAAAGAAGAATTAGTCGGGATCACCCGAGGAGTAAACCAACTCATCAGCGGGAATCGGGATCCAACTATCATCGCATGATAACATGAAGGAATCCACTCACGTTATCACACTCCTGAAGGTATGCCCATGCATGGCAAGTTTCAGTTTCTTTAGAAACTCCCGATGTAATTTTTACCCCATGCTCTTATGACCTTGACGAAGGCCAACATATCATAAGTCACATGTCAAGTTATGCCCGTCATTGTCCATGTTAATTTGAACCCACCCGTACATACCCTTGACGAAAGCCAAAATAGTAGTAAGACTGTCCCAAACCAACGCATCTATCTATGCATCAGAAAAGTAACAAATCACTACCATACACTATACCATGACGAAGGCCAACAAACATAGCATGAATACTAAGTGCTACCCGTTTGAAATGACGGAGGGCTACGAATGGCTTTTAGCGAAAAACCTTTAACGTAATGAACTTGATATCGTTGAAGGAACCAGATAGCTTTTTACATAAATATAGTGACGAAAACCTTTGCTAAAGAGGTCACTCCCGGTGAAGGGATCTTGGCTCTTTCCCCGTAGAATGAGGTGCAGGATATTCCAAATGAATACCGCGATGCAAAGCAAAAAGTAATCGAATATAGTGAAGTTATTACCCTGACGCAAACTTCTGCCCAAGGGGTCACTCCCGATGAAGGGATCTCAGCCCTTGCCTTGTCGAATGAGGTGCTAGATATTCCAAACTGAATACCGCTGTGCAAAGCAAAAGAGAACGTCCTTGCAATAACAGCTTTTCGAAATTTTTTCCAACAACATCGAATATTTTTATTTTCCTTGCATTGATCCGAATCAACGCAGTCCCATCAATTAATCACACCAGAAAAGAACGAAAATAAAATGTACGTATATGCCATCCGCATTCGCCACTGGGTCCCGTAATCACCTGTTAGGTTACTTAACTAACAACCGAGCGGGGACTGGACTAGCGCGGGTGTAAAACATATACAACATCTACTAGTATATATATCAATATATAATAATCGCTCCAGGCGTGATAAATGCAACATCACAGAAATGTAATAAGCATCACAGAACAATACAGATATCTGAGAGTCCTGGGTTTCATTGAGCCGCAACTAAAACCAGACGTTCCCTTGGTCGTGTAGATAGCTTCTGAAATGAAACCTAGACCTCTACGAGTGCGGAAAGTTACCCGACAAAACCTGAAGCGAGGTAGCCCCCTTCAGCAAAGTGAATGGACCACCCAGCACTTCACGGAATCCGGTGACTTGAGCACCCAACCTTGGGCCAACCTGTATCGCCTACGAGTGTGGCGAATATCCTGCCAATTCTAGAGTGAAGCCCCTTCCGTCTCAAAGCCATGAGATGCGGGCCCATTGCCCTCTAGAACCCGGCTATCCGTGCACTCCACCGCAGGGTAATCCTAGTACAGAAAAGAAAATATGTACAACGGGTACATCGACCTCAACCCGGTCGTGCCCCAAAAGAATAATATACAAACAGGCAGTGACGGCAGTCCACATGTCGGACGCTCGCCCCGCGATATCAAATGTACAAATAAACTAAATTGTACTAACATTGCACCAAGCTATCCACCACGACAAATCCGCAACATCACAGCATAACACAGAACATCAACGTGAATGTCATGTTCGCAAACCCGTCTAAAAGAGCTATAGCAATTAGACAAGATTTACCGCTCGAATGACATTCACGGTCGCAGATAGTAATGTAAGCACTGTGAACTAACATATTTAAAATTCCGATCGACAAAATTTCCCGAAGTGGGCCCCAAGCACAAATCCAGTACTCTAACAAAATCTAGGCCCAAACAAAATATTCCAAAAACCATAATTCCATATGAAAGACACCCAAAAGAAAAATGATGCACTGAATCGACTATTCCGCCGCGCAACCGCGGCAAACACGGTGGTTCCGCCGCAGTTCCAGAGTCTAAAAAAAACCTGCACGATTTTCTGACATACCCAAAACAATTTTTAGACCAGTTTAAAAATTCGGCAGAAACTTGAAATTTGGAATTGCGGTTTTGGAAATTTCGTTCGATAGATATTTTAAACAAGTTAGAACAAGCTAGTAAAGGTTAATAGCGTGGCTATGAAACCATGTAAGTCTACGGTAGCACCCCGGCCGTCAATCCAAGGCCAAACGCGGAACAAAAACATTTTACGAAACCGGCGCTATCGTAGTCTTTCCCCCGGATCGAACCATTAACACTAAACTAGCTAACTACAAAATGATAGAATGGCTATACCGGTCGATCCGTGTCCCTCGGTCTTTAGCCACCATCCCTAGCTCCTCGCAACATCTCCGATCTCGCTTGATTTTCGGTCTCCTCGTCGAAAAGGGCACCACGTCAAGAAGTCTTTTTACGGGCTCCCGCTTCAAACCGAAGCAACTCGTACATGAAGTTTGCTAGCCGACATGTTCAAGGTGAAGTAGAGAATGTGTGTGATAATTTTGTCTCAATCATCCATTGATTCTCAACACATGAGATTGTATAGATGGAGGTTGAAGATGATGTCATTGGAGGAAGAAGTGAGCTCAAGGGAAGAAGAAGAAAATGGCTTATGTTATTGTGTGATCTTTTGAGAGAGAGAGATATCTCAATATAACCAAGCCCCAAGCTAATACTTGGCTTCCCCTCTCTCTCCAAAATATCCCCATAAATCATAATTAGCCACAAAATCAATCCATGTCACAATTAATGTTCACCTAAACCAAGACCATGAGTCACCATGTTAATGTGGCATGAAAAGATGCATGTGGACAAAACTTGCACTCATATTTTCCTCCATTAAACATTTAAACCAAAATGTTTAATTCAAAAAAAAGATATGGTATCAACTAAAGTAAACTCGTGACGGATCACAAGGATACCCCTCACCTGTATATACATAACTGCATCCGCATTCCGACTGAATACGAATGCATTGAGACTAAAGTAATCAAAAAAATTTAATACTAGGATCCGGCTTAAACCAAAGCACACTAGTATGATCCGTCCGATCATGATCCGTGCATAAGTGTACATATATGATCGAACCTTGCCATAAAACCATACGGCCTCTACAACGTTTCGTCCGAACCTGGGAAACTTTCTATGGGGGACTCTAAAGACCCGTTAATACACTAGCAGTGGGTTTAACCACAAGCACGTCAGTGGTACTAGCTGTACGCAACGGCTACCCATGTATTGACCAAAAGGGAGGCTGATGAGCGAACTCATCCTGAAACCCTACTGAGCCAGTCAGTGACAATATCCGTACAGTCCGGTCCGTTCGTCTATGAGTATCGCATATCGGGCCTAGGGGGCTGGTAAACGTCAGACCCCCAAAAGCGGTATAAGTCGTGTCGGAGTGTAGCCCAGAACACCCTGAGATACTACTAGAATACCTACCAGTAAATCTCACTTGCCTTGGCCAAGGACTTCGTGTAATAGCTCTCTTAGACACAGCGCGATCTCACCCCCAATGCCGGAAGAGACGAATCCCGTGCCGATCCGCTCACTGCCTCCATGTGGCTCGGGACTTACCCAACTAAAACATATTTGCACGACTCCTTTGAGCCGTGGTAGGGTAATAATCAAAGCACAATGGGAACTCATATGAGACAAATGACGATCCCAGGTCGATCGACTAACCTGTACACATGTCACCAGGGAACTGCTATCTGACGCTAGGTATAAAACCAACTAGCATGTTCCCGGCGAGTCCGTCTGGTGTACTCATAACCCAATGAGCACCTGTATACGTCTTAGGTGAACCAACTGACACCAATGGCTTGTGAGACCAGCCACCGTCCCTCGTCGGGGGCTTGATCCGTATACACTAGTCTACTCATGGAGTATCGATGCCCGGTCTCGAAACTCCTACGACTAGGGACAATTTAAGGATGTGCTTATAGACCCCAACTCCCACGTATATGATCGCCATCATACTGCTGGCAGTCAAGCAAGAATCCTATGGGCTCTATCAACGTGCAATAGTTATCTGTAATATCACCTGAATCATGTACACGATGATAAAGACAAACCAGATAGCATACTATCATCTCGAGTAAGACTGTTCTACCGGTATGGTCCTTCCTCAATCATTGTAATCACGTGCCTGCGATCCAATAATTGACTTTGAGGGCACTATATCTAACAATTTGCACACCCTGCGGGCTCACGGTTTGAACTGAGAAGTGGCGGGGTGGTGCATGGGCACCCCGGGAGGGGCCGAACGGCTGTGCCCACTCCCCAAGACCACCATAAGGTGATCCTGGTGGTGGGGACCCGAAACTACCCTACCCTGGGCAGTTGGTCTGCCTCACCCCCTGGCCACCTCGTGGTGGCCTCGGGGGTGGGGTACCCCTTCTATGCCTCCCGACTTGAATTTAATTTCGTGCTCTAACCCCCGCGAAGGTTCGGACGCGTTTCGTTTTGTATCGGACTTCTGAATTGGCTTTAAACGGTCGGTTTTTGGAACTTTAGCTCACTGTTTTTTCATGGTTTTGGAAATTGGTTTAGTTTAATAATTGCGTGCGGAATTCTAATGTTGTAGTTTTCGGTACATGCATTACTATCTGCGACCGTGAATGCCATTAGAGCGGTACAACTCGTCTAATTGCTATATGACTTTTACACGGGTTTGCGAACGTGACATTCACATTGATGTTTTGTGTTGTGCTGTGGTTATAGCGGGAACGTCGTGGTGGATAGCTTGGGTGCAATGGTAGTACAGTTTGGATTTATTTGTACATTTGATATCGCGGGGCGAGTGTCCGACATGTGGACTGTCGTCACTGCCTGTTTGTATATTATTTATTTGGGGCACGACCGGGTTGAGGTCGATGTCACCATTGTACATATTTTCTTTTCAGTACTAGGATTACCCCGCGATGGAGTGTACGGATAGCCGGGTTCCAGAGGGCAACGGGCCTGCATCTCATGGCATTGAGACGGAGGGGGCCTCACTCTAGAATTGGCGGGCTATTCGCCGCACTCGTAGGGGGTACAGGTTGACCCATGGAGGAGTGCTCAAGTTACCGGATTCCGTGAAGTGCAGGGTGGCTCATTCACTTTGATGAAGGGGGTTGCCTCACTTATGGTTTTGGCGGGTAACTTGCCGCGCTCGTAGGGGTCTAGGTTTTCATTGCACAGGCTATCTACACGACCAGGAAAACGTCAGGTTTTACTTGCGGCTCAAAGGAAACCCGGGACTCCTAGATTATCTGTATTGTTCTGTGATGCTTATCGCTTAATCTATGATGTTGCATTTATTATGCCTGGAGCGATTATTATATATTGTTATATATATACTAGTAGATGTTATATATGTTTTGCACCCGCACTAGTCCAGCCCCCGCTCTGTCGTTAGTTAAGTAACCTAACGGGTGATAACGGGGCCCAGTGGCGAATGCGGATGGCATATACGTACAACATATTTTCGTTCTTTTCTGGTGTGATTAATTGATGGGACCGCGTTGATTCTGATTAATGCAAAGAAAACAGACCTATTCGATGTTGTTGGAACAATTTTCAAAAGCTGTTATTACAATGACGTTTTCTTTTGTTTTGCACAGCGGTATTCGGTTATGAATATCCAGCACCTCATTCGACGAGGCAAGAGCCGAGATCCCTTCACCGGGAGTGACCTCTTGTGCAGAATTTTGCGTCAGGGTAATAACTTCACTATAGTCGATTACTTTTTGCTTTGCATCGTGATATTCAGTTAGGAATATTCTGCACCTTATTCGACGAGGAAAGAGCCGAGATCCCTTCACCAGGAGTGACCTTTTTAGCAAAAGTTATCGCCACTATATATTTGTAAAGATATCCGGTTCCTTCAACGATATCAAGTTCATTACGCTAAAGGTTTTTCGCCAAAAACCATTCGTAGCCCTCCGTCATTTCAGACGGGTAGCACTTAGTATTCATGCTATGTTTATTGGCCTTAATCAAGGCATAGTATATGGTAGCTATTTGTTACTTTTCTGTTGCATAGATAAATGCGTTGGTTTAGGACAGTCGTACAGCCTTGTTGGTCTTAGTCAAGAGCGAGTACGGGTGGTTTCAAATTAACCTAGACAATGACGGGTAGAACTTGACATGTGACTTATGATTTTTTGGCCTTAGTCAAGGTCATAAGAGTATGGGGTAAAAGTCACATCGGGAGTTTCTAAAGAAACTGAAACTTGCCAGGCATGAGCTGTAAGTCCATGCTACCTCTCCCGGTACTTTCGGGCATGCGGAATTTGGTGAAAAACAATTTTCTTAGAGGTGGTAACATGGACTTAAAGACCCGGATCTTTGTTAAACATCTAACTAACAACCTAACTACGAGTTGCAAACTACTCGGTTAGGGGTTATACCTTTCTTTTTCTCGAACTCCTTCGTCTTCAAGCTTCGATGGTCGTCCGAATCGTCTTGTCCCCGTCGTCTCCTTGCGTCGAAGATAGATCCACCTGAAAGCTTCAACCTTTGGCTCCTTCTTCGAACTTTGAAGAAACTAGTTCACTCGGTTTGCTAAACCTTGTGAACTAGAGTGAGTAGAGAAGAGTTTGTATGTGATTTTATCTATGGTTCTTGGTTCTCAACTCATGAGACAAGTGAACCATAGAGTCAAGAGAGGGACAGCAAGAGGAGGAGATGAGAGCTCAAGAACAAGAGAGAGAATGAGTATGAAAGAATGAGAGAAGACTTTTCTCATTTTGCTCTCATAATCCAAAACCATCATAACACCTCATATCAATCAAGTATTATGTGATGGTTTAAGCAACCATAGCCATATCATTTCATGCACTCATTTTGCACAAAAGAGCAAGCAAGCAAAAGTCTTTGCCATGAAATGATAGCTATAGTTATCATGATGGTCAACTAGTCAAGCCTAGTCAACCGGTCAACAAAGTCAACAAGTCAACAAAAGTCAACAAGTCAACAAAGTCAATCCCTCAACAACCATGTCACCATAATACTTAATTAATATAACTGTTAATCACATATCATATTCTCATTAGGGTTGAGCAAAAAGTCAATAGTCAACTGTCAACGGTCAACAACCCTAATGAGAATCCTCTGCCTTTGTCTCTCCGTCAACTGTGCATACACACCCGCATCCGCGTTCCGAGGAACACGAATGCATACTAGATAAAACCAATCCCAAAAGGTACACTAGGATCTGGCTTAAACCAGAGCCCGCTAGTGTGAACTGTCCGGACACTATACGTGCACAAGTGCACGGATGTGACCGAACCCTGTCGCAAAACCATGCGACTGTTGGTGTATATGCCCTAGAGGCCATTACTGTATCATACTAGTATGTATATTACTTGATGGAAGCTTGGGATATTCACAGTTGTACAGACAATCTTGCTCAATATAGTAGTATGCTACTTGGTTTGTCTCTGCTTTAATGTGTACATGTGTGTTTATTTATTATATCACCTATACGCATTAGTAGAGCCCTTAGGATCTTTGCTTGATTACCGGCGTTGTGATGGCGATCACACTCGTGGGGGCTGGGTAATCTACAAGCACATCCTTATACACGTCCCTAGTCGTGGGAGTATCGAGATAGGGCATCGATACTCCGGAGTAGACTAGCGTATGCGCTTCTCATCCCAGCTCGGGAGACGGTCTGTCCCACAGCCGTCAGTACGTCGTACTTGAGATAGTATGCGGGTGCTCGTTAGGTTACGAGTACACTGGACAGGACTCGTCGGGAACTGATGGTTGGTATTATACCTATCGTCAGTTATCAGTTCCCAGGTGACATGAGTACAGCTTAGTCCGCTGACTTGACACTGTCACTTCGCCTCGAGTGTGTTCCCACTGTTCTTTGATTGCTACCCTACCACGGCTCTACTGAGTCGTGCAAACAGGTAGTAGTTGGGAGCAGTCCCGAAGCACTTGGAGGCAGTGACGGTTAGACAGGATTCGTCTCTCCCGGTATTGGGGGTTGACATCGCGCTGTGTCTAGGAGAGCCATTACACGAGTAGTCCCTGGCCAGGGCAAGCGAGATATACTGGTAGGTTTCCAGTGTTATCTCAGGGTGTATTGGGCTTCACTCCGACACGACTTGTACCGCTATTAGGGGACTGACGTTTACCGCCCCCCTAGGCCCGCCATGCGATGTATCAGACGAACAGACCGGACTGTACGGAGACTGTCACATACAGGCTCAGTAGGAGTGCAGATGGGGTTCACCTCGTCAGTCTTCTTATCGACATCTACCTGGGGACCGTTACGTACAGCTAGTGCCGCTTGCGGTCTGTGGTTAAACCCACTGCCAGCGTAGTGTCGAGTCTTTAGAGTCCCACACAGAGAGCTATTCGCCTTTAGGCAAAACGAGTAGAGGTCGCATGGTTTTGCGACAGGGTTCGTTCGCATCCGCGCACTTGTGCACGTTTGCTGTCCGGACAGTTTATACTAGCGGGCTTTGGTTTAAGCCGGATCCTAGTATATGATTTGAGATTGGTTTTTCTCATTGTGTTCGTGTTCCTCGGATCACGAATGCGGGTGCGTATGCACAGTTGCTTGAGATTGGGGGAGAGGACCTTGTTTAGGGTTAATGGCTTTTGTCATTTCATTAACCCTATTGTTTTTGTGTGGATTATTGTTAATTGATAATTAGCTTAATTATTGTGCATGGTTGTTGTTGACAATTTGACTTCATTGACTTGTTGACCATGTTGACAACTTGACCATAATCATTTCATTTGGAAGATGCTCTTTGATCTTTGCAAAAATTGAAATGATAATGGTCAAGTCATGATTTATCATGACAATTTTCAAGCTAATTATCTAATTAGAATTATCCTCACATATTAGTGAGAATGGCTCTTTTATTTTTTTGATTTCTCTCATTCTATTTCTCTCTCTTGCTCATCCTCTCCCTCAAGCTCTCTCCCTCTCATGTGTTGAGAAACAAAAAGCTTGAGAAAAACCCTCTCTTGATCTTCTCTACTCACTTCTAGGGTTTAAGTCTTAGCATTTCTTGCACTCTAGTTACTCCTAGCTTGGAGTTGAAGCTAAAGGTGGTGGCTTTCAAGTGGATCTTTCTTTGACGGATGAAGACAAGCAAGGTGAACTCTTTCTACCATTCCGACGAGCAAGGAGAGAAGGAGTTCGAGCTCAAGGTATAACCTTTCTACAACTTACTTAGTTGTTAGTTTACTTTAGCTAGTTTTCGTTTAGCAAAGATCCTCACAAGCAAGGTCCATGTTGCCTAAGTCTTTAAAAATCCGTTTTTTTTATTATGTTTTCCGCCTCCCCGTAAGCACCGGGGTGGGCAACGTGGACCTAACAGTGGTATCAGAGCCTAACTAAACATAAACTAGCTTGGTAGTAAAGTGTATCGAAGTTCGAAACGGAAAAATCGAAAAAACCAAGTTATAAAAATCTGAGTTTCTGTTAAAACTTTTTCTGGTCAAAACAAAATTTGTTATATCCCAAAAATCATCTCAGGCTTTTTAGAAGAAACCCACCAAAAACGACACAGCAAATCACCAGATCAGCCGCGCTTCCGCGGCAATAGCTTGCTATTGCCGCGGAAGCGCCGCACTCTGGTGGAGTTGCTGTCTCGTTTTTGGTGCAGTTTGTTTCTTACATGGTTTTAGGATTTTTCTGATATATTATATGTGCCCAGATTTTCCAGAACACAAATTTGTTTTTGGGGGCCTATAATTCCGTATTTTTTTTCGAACTTCAATATACTTTGACTATAAAGGTTATATCTGTGATGTTCTTATGTATTGAACGTCGGCTAATCGCTATATGTCGATTAGTCGGGGTTATACATATCTGTGATCTGTGATTGTTGTTGATGGTTTGTGTATATGAACTCGTTGGATTGTCGCGGATGAATAGCCGGGGTGGATGTGAGATGAGAGTTTCTTTTTCTTTCATTCATGTAATAAATTTGTAAATTGATGTAATATTATTTGTTTGGCCGCACAACCGGGTCGGGGTTGTGGCCGTCATTGTATAATTCTTTTTACTGTTTTTGCTCCTAGGATAGACCCATGGAGGGGTGCACAAACTACCGGGTAGCTCGAAGTGCCGAGTGGCCTACTCATGGCATTGAGGGAGGTTGCTTCGCTTCGGGGACTTGGCGGGTAGTTTGCCGCACCCGTAGGGGTCTTGGGTGGGGTTTTGGCTATTCATCGCAACCGTGTAATCCACTTTTCGTTGCAGGCTCGAACGAATTGCGGATTCCTAGTATATCCAAAGTGTTCATCTGTGATCTGGATTGGCTATCATTGCTATATTGCTATATATAATAACTATTTAGGCGTTGCTTATGTTTTACAGCCGCGCTAGCCCAGCCCCCGCTCTGTCGTTAGTTAAGTAACCTAACGGGTGATGACGGGGCCCCGTGGCGAATGCGAATGGCATAAGCGTACGTCATATTTTGGTTGTTTTCTGCAATGGTAGGATTTAAATGATGGGACGCATTAAAAGAACTAATGCAAGAAAATAAACCTAAAAAGACGTTGTTGGAACAAGTTTTTCAAAAAGCTGTTATTACAAGGACGTTCATCTTTTTGTTTTGCATCGCGATATTCGGTTATGAATGCCCAGCACCTCAGTCGACAAGGCAAGGGCCGAGATCCCTTCACCGGGAGTGACCCCTTGGACAAAACTTTGCGTCAGGGTAATAACTTCACTACAGTCGATTATTCTTGCTTTGCATCGAGGTATTCATCTTACGAATGCCCAGCACCTCACTCGACGAGGAAAGAGCCGAGATCCCTTCACAGGGAGTGACCTCTTTAGCAAAAGTTTTCGCCACTGTATTTTTCCAAAAAGTGCAATCGGGTTCCTTCAATGATATCAAGTTCATTACGTTAACGGGTTTTTCGCCAAAAACCCAGCCGTAGCCCTCCGTCGTTTCGGATAATTAATACTTAGTATTCGTGCTGCGTTTGTTGATTATTCGTCAAGACACAGTGAACGGTAGCTAAGTAATAATTCTCTGTTGCACTGATTGATGCGATTGGTTAGGACGGTCGCATGATTTTGTTGATTATTCGTCAAGGATCATGCGGGCGGGTCTAATGCAATCCTGGATAACGACGGGTTGAACTTGACTAGGACCTTTTGATTTGTTGATTATTCGTCAAGGTCACTTGGGTCCTAGGGGCAAAAACCACATCGGGAGTTTCAAAAGTACTGAAACTTGCAGATTTAGCATACCTGCTGGAGTGTGGTGACTAGAGTGGATTCCATCTAGGTCTTCACACAATGATGGTTGGATCCCGATCCCACTGATGAGTTGGATTACTCTCGGGAGATTATTTCACTTAACGATCAATGCTATAAACCTAGTAGGTGTCTAGAAAGGTGTTAGCGGGGTTACGCCCCCAGGGAAAAGAGGTTCTTTAATTAAGGAACTTCGCGAAAGCGTTGGAAAACCTCCCTCGAAGTACCGACACTGGCCTGGCTGAAAGGTTAAGCAAGTATTGTGACGTGAATTAAAACCCGACTAGTTCTTCTTTTAAAAGGTTTTAAGAAGAATTTGAGTAAACAGTGGGAGACATCCTGGTTAGATAAATTAATAAACCAATCTAATCTTGCAAGAGCATACGCTGAGTGTTTCTTTTCTCTCTCTCCAGGCAGCAACCTTTTCACGCCCTAATCAAGATAATAAAATGTATCGCTTGACCGATCCGAATTCTTATTCGGGACTGGGGAAAGTTGGTTCAGCTCTAACTTGTGACAACAGTCATGAGTATGAGAATGGGAAAGAGGAAAGTATGGATTTCCAGGATACCCAGTTGAAGAAGAAGCATGGTTTTGCATCTACTTCAGGTGTTCTTGTAATTGAGAACTGTTTTACGGTCAGCCCTACCTCCTGGGTACTTGATACCGGATCAGGATCTCATATCTGTAATTTATTGCAGGGACTGAGAAAAAGTAGGATAGTTGCACCGGGTGATATGTCGCTCAGAGTAGCGAACGGAGCACAAGTTAATGCGGCAGCCGTCGGTGAATATCACCTAGTATTGCCTAATGGCAAGACTATGATTTTGAACGATTGCTACTATGTACCCTCCATGGTTTGCAACATCATATCAGTTTCTTTACTCGATAAAGATGGATATGACTTTGTTCTTGAAAAGAATATCATGAACATTTACCTTCATAAGGTACTGGTTGCAGAGGGTACACTGTGTAATGGTATTTACGTTCTAAATCAGAATACAGTTCTTAATATACAAAACACACGCAAGAGGAAGAATTCAGATACGAATGAATCCTACTTGTGGCATTGTAGGCTTGGTCATATCGGAGAGAAAAGACTGAGTAAGTTGCATAAAGATGGACTCTTGAATACGTTCGAGTTTTCATCCTATGAAACTTGTCAGTCTTGTCTCAAAGGGAAGATGACCAAATCTCCGTTCACCGGACATGGAGAAAGAGCAAGAGAGCTCTTGGGACTCATACACAGTGATGTGTGTGGTCCGATGTCTATACATGCAAGGGGTGGGTTCTCGTACTTCATCACATTCACTGACGATCTCTCTAGGTTCGGATATGTGTATCTGATGAAACACAAATCTGAAGCTTTTGAGAAATTCAAGGAATTCAGAAAGGAAGTAGAGAACCAGATTGGCAAAAGTATCAAGATCCTCCGGTCTGACAGGGGAGGGGAGTACTTAAGCACGGAATTCCTAGACTACTTAAAAGAGAATGGTATTCTCTCTCAGCTTACTCCTCCTTATACACCACAGCACAACGGTGTTTCGGAGCGGAGGAATCGTACCCTATTGGATATGGTTCGGTCCATGATGAGTAGTGCTGAGTTGCCTCTTTCATTCTGGGGACATGCGCTTCAGACAGCGGCATACCTTTTGAATCAAGTTCCGTCCAAATCAGTGCCTAAAACTCCGTATGAAATATGGAGCAGTAAGAAACCATGTCTTAAGTTTATTAAGATATGGGGTTGTCCGGCCTATGTGAAAACACAGAAACCGGACAAGTTAGAGGCACGGTCAGTTCTCTGTAAATTTGTGGGATATCCTAAAGACTCACTAGGATATCTGTTCTACCACACTGAGGAACAGAAGGTGTTTGTATCTCGCCACGCTACCTTCTTGGAAAGGGAGTTTCTTGCAAAAGAAACTAGTGGGAGTTCGGTAGAACTGGAAGAAATTCAGCGACCACAAAATGTAACTGAAAATTTGGAGGAACCGCTAGATTCAATAACCCCAAACGAACCTCCGCCACTCCGCAGATCTGGTAGGATTTCTCATCCGCCCGAGAGATACTACGGTTTTCTCATAGACGGGGATCGAGAGGATTGCATCTTGGAAGAAGATGACCCTACCAGTTTCAGGCAGGCCATTATCAGTAGGGACTCTGATAAGTGGCAGGAAGCAATGCAATCCGAAATGGAGTCCATGTACGCCAATAAAGTGTGGACCTTGGATATTGCTCCGGCTGGGGTAAAACCCGTTGGATGCAAATGGATCTACAAAAGGAAACTTGGTGTAGATGGGCAGGTGGAAACCTATAAAGCTAGGCTCGTTGCAAAAGGTTTCCGTCAAAGACCTGGTTTGGACTATGACGAAACTTTTTCTCCGGTGGCTATGCTCAAATCCATTCGGATCCTACTTGCCATTGCTGCCTTCCATGACTATGAGATCTGGCAGATGGATGTTAAAACGGCTTTCCTAAACGGTTGTTTGGAAGAGTGCGTTTACATGGATCAACCAGAAGGTTTCGTAGACAGTGGGAGCAGCGGAAAGGTGTGCAAGTTGCTTAAATCCATTTATGGATTAAAGCAGGCATCGCGGAGCTGGAACATCTGTTTTGATGAGGCAATCAAAGAATTTGATTTCATCAAGAACGAAGATGAACCCTGTGTTTATAAGAAGATTGTAGGACGAACTGTCGTATTCCTAGTCTTGTACGTGGACGACATTCTTCTGATAGGAAATGACATTCCTATGCTACAATCGGTCAAGCTGTTTTTGTCACAAAGGTTCTCCATGAAGGACCTGGGTGATGCCTCGTACATTCTGGGGATCAAGATCTATAGAGATAGATCCAAGAAACTGTTGGGACTTTCGCAGTCCAGGTACATAGAGACCGTACTAAAGAGATTTAGTATGGAGGATTCCAAGCGCGGTAACATACCCGCATTGCACGGAATTACCCTCTCCAAGAAGATGTCTCCTAAGACTGACGAGGAGAGGGTTCGCATGAGCACTATACCCTACGCTTCGGCGGTAGGATCTATAATGTATGCGATGCTATGTACAAGACCAGATGTAGCTTACGCATTGAGCACGGTAAGCCGGTATCAGTCGGACCCAGGGGAGGACCACTGGACAGCAGTGAAGAACATTCTCAAGTACCTGAGAAGGACTAAGGAGATGTTCCTGGTTTACGGTAATGGAGACCTCAGGGTCGAGTCCTTTACCGATTCAAGCTTCCAGAGTGACAAAGATGATAGCAAGTCCGTCTCGGGTTTTGTGTTTACCCTCAACGGAGGGGCGGTATGTTGGAGGAGTTCCAAGCAGGATACCGTCGCAGACTCGACGATGGAGGCTGAATACATTGCTGCAAGCGATGCCGCAAAAGAGGCGGTCTGGATTAAGAAGTTCATTAGTGAACTTCAGGTGGTTCCGTCCATTGTTGACCCAATACCTTTGTATTGCGATAACAATGGGGCTATAGCTTTAGCGAAGGAACCAAGGTCCCATCAGAAATCCAGGCACATCTTAAGGCGGTATCACCTGATCAGGGAGATCATTGATCGACAGGAGATCGAGGTGCGGAGAGTGGACACAAAGGACAACACTGCGGACCCATTCACGAAGGCTTTACCCCAGACTCAGTTCGAGCGGCTGATCGAGATGATAGGTCTTCGATACGCCAGTACATGGCCTTAGTGCAAGTGGGAGATTGTTGGTGTATATGCCCTAGAGGCCATTACTGTATCATACTAGTATGTATATTACTTGATGGAAGCTTGGGATATTCACAGTTGTACAGACAATCTTGCTCAATATAGTAGTATGCTACTTGGTTTGTCTCTGCTTTAATGTGTACATGTGTGTTTATTTATTATATCACCTATACGCATTAGTAGAGCCCTTAGGATCTTTGCTTGATTACCGGCGTTGTGATGGCGATCACACTCGTGGGGGCTGGGTAATCTACAAGCACATCCTTATACACGTCCCTAGTCGTGGGAGTATCGAGATAGGGCATCGATACTCCGGAGTAGACTAGCGTATGCGCTTCTCATCCCAGCTCGGGAGACGGTCTATCCCACAGCCGTCAGTACGTCGTACTTGAGATAGTATGCGGGTGCTCGTTAGGTTACGAGTACACTGGACAGGACTCGTCGGGAACTGATGGTTGGTATTATACCTATCGTCAGTTATCAGTTCCCAGGTGACATGAGTACAGCTTAGTCCGCTGACTTGACACTGTCACTTCGCCTCGAGTGTGTTCCCACTGTTCTTTGATTGCTACCCTACCACGGCTCTACTGAGTCGTGCAAACAGGTAGTAGTTGGGAGCAGTCCCGAAGCACTTGGAGGCAGTGACGGTTAGACAGGATTCGTCTCTCCCGGTATTGGGGGTTGACATCGCGCTGTGTCTAGGAGAGCCATTACACGAGTAGTCCCTGGCCAGGGCAAGCGAGATATACTGGTAGGTTTCCAGTGTTATCTCAGGGTGTATTGGGCTTCACTCCGACACGACTTGTACCGCTATTAGGGGACTGACGTTTACCGCCCCCCTAGGCCCGCCATGCGATGTATCAGACGAACAGACCGGACTGTACGGAGACTGTCACATACAGGCTCAGTAGGAGTGCAGATGGGGTTCACCTCGTCAGTCTTCTTATCGACATCTACCTGGGGACCGTTACGTACAGCTAGTGCCGCTTGCGGTCTGTGGTTAAACCCACTGCCAGCGTAGTGTCGAGTCTTTAGAGTCCCACACAGAGAGCTATTCGCCTTTAGGCAAAACGAGTAGAGGTCGCATGGTTTTGCGACAGGGTTCGTTCGCATCCGCGCACTTGTGCACGTTTGCTGTCCGGACAGTTTATACTAGCGGGCTTTGGTTTAAGCCGGATCCTAGTATATGATTTGAGATTGGTTTTTCTCATTGTGTTCGTGTTCCTCGGATCACGAATGCGGGTGCGTATGCACAGTTGCTTGAGATTGGGGGAGAGGACCTTGTTTAGGGTTAATGGCTTTTGTCATTTCATTAACCCTATTGTTTTTGTGTGGATTATTGTTAATTGATAATTAGCTTAATTATTGTGCATGGTTGTTGTTGACAATTTGACTTCATTGACTTGTTGACCATGTTGACAACTTGACCATAATCATTTCATTTGGAAGATGCTCTTTGATCTTTGCAAAAATTGAAATGATAATGGTCAAGTCATGATTTATCATGACAATTTTCAAGCTAATTATCTAATTAGAATTATCCTCACATATTAGTGAGAATGGCTCTTTTATTTTTTTGATTTCTCTCATTCTATTTCTCTCTCTTGCTCATCCTCTCCCTCAAGCTCTCTCCCTCTCATGTGTTGAGAAACAAAAAGCTTGAGAAAAACCCTCTCTTGATCTTCTCTACTCACTTCTAGGGTTCAAGTCTTAGCATTTCTTGCACTCTAGTTACTCCTAGCTTGGAGTTGAAGCTAAAGGTGGTGGCTTTCAAGTGGATCTTTCTTTGACGGATGAAGACAAGCAAGGTGAACTCTTTCTACCATTCCGACGAGCAAGGAGAGAAGGAGTTCGAGCTCAAGGTATAACCTTTCTACAACTTACTTAGTTGTTAGTTTACTTTAGCTAGTTTTCGTTTAGCAAAGATCCTCACAAGCAAGGTCCATGTTGCCTAAGTCTTTAAAAATCCGTTTTTTTTTATTATGTTTTCCGCCTCCCCGTAAGCACCGGGGTGGGCAACGTGGACCTAACAGCGACCTGTCGCAAAACCATGCGACCTCTACTCTTTTGCCTAAAGGCGAATAGCTTTCTGTGTGGGACTCTAAAGACTCGACACTACGCTGGCAGTGGGTTTAACCACAGACCGTAAGCGGCACTAGCTGTGCGTAACGGTCCCCAGGTAGATGCCGACAAGAAGACTGACGAGGTGAAACCCATCTGAACTCCTACTAAGCCTGAATGTGACATTCTCCGTACAGTCTGGTCTGTTCGTATGATACATCGCATGGCGGGCCTAGGGGGCGGTAAACGTCAGTCCCCCAATAGCGGTACAAGTCGTGTCGGAGTGAAGCCCAAACCACCCTGAGATAACACTGGAAGCCTACCAGTATATCTCGTTTGCCCTGGCCAGGGACTACTCGTGTAATGGCTTTCCTAGACACAGCGCGATGTCAACCCCCAATACCGGGAGAGACGAATCCTGTCTAACCGTCACTGCCTCCAAGTGCTTCGGGACTGTACCCAACTACCACCTGTTTACACGACTCCTTTGAGCCGTGGTAGGGTAGTAATCAAAGTACAGTGGGAACACACTCGAGGCGAAGTGACAGTGTCAAGTCAGCGGACTAAGTTGTACTCATGTCACCTGGGAACTGATAACTGACGATAGGCATAATACCAACTAGTCAGTTCCCGACTAGTCCTGTCCAGTGTACTCGTAACCCAACGAGCACCCGCATACTATCTCAAGTACGACGTACCGACGGCTGTGGGACAGACCGTCTCCCACACTGGGATGAGAAGCGCATGCGCTAGTCTACTCCGTAGTATCGATGCCCTGTCTCGATAGTCCTGCGACCAGGGACCTGCATAAGGATGTGCTTATAGATTACCCAGCCCCACTAGTGTGACTGCCATCACAACGCCGGTAATCAAGCAAAGATCCTAAGGGCTCCACTAATGTGTATAGGCGATATACTAAAATAAACATATGTACACATTGAAGTAGAAACAAACCAAGTAGCATACTACTATTTTGAGCAAGATTGTATATACAAGGTGAATATCCCAAGCTTCCATTAAGTAATATACAAACTAGTATGATACACTAATGGCCTCTAGGGCATATACACTAACAATCTGCCACTTGCACTAAGGCCATGTACTGGCATATCGAAGACCTATCATCTCGATCAGCCGCTCGAACTGAGTCTGGGGAAAGGCCTTGGTGAATGGATCTGCAGTGTTATCTTCTGAATTAACTCTCTTTACCTCGATCTCCCGGCGATCAATGATCTCCCTGATCAGGTGGAACCGCCTCAAAATGTGCCTGGACTTCTGATGGGACCTGGGTTCCTTCACTAAAACTATAGCGCCGTTGTTGTCACAATACAGTGGTATTGGATCAACACTGGTAGGAACCACCTGAAGTTCCGTGAGGAACTTCTTCATCCAGACAGCTTCCTTTGCGGCATCGCAAGCAGCTATGTACTCCGCTTCCATAGTTGAGTCAGCAACGGTTTCCTGCTTGGAACTCTTCCAGCAAACCGCCCCTCCATTGAGGGTAAAGACATAACCCGACATGGACTTGGAGTCATCCTTGTCACTCTGGAAGCTGGAGTCAGCAAAGGCCTCAATCTGGAGGTCTTTTCCGCCATACACCAAGAACATCTCCTTAGTCCTTCTCAGGTACTTGAGAATGTTCTTTACTGCTATCCAGTGTTTCTCCCCTGGGTTCGACTGATACCGGCTTACAACGCTCAATGCGTATGCTACATCTGGTCTGGTACATAACATCACATACATAATAGAGCCTACCGCAGATGCGTAGGGTATTGATGACATGCGAGCCCTTTCCAAATCAGTCTTGGGAGACATCTCTTTGGAGAGGGTGATTCCATGACAAGCCGGTAGATTACCGCGCTTGGAATCTTCCATACTGAATCGTTTCAGTATGGTGTCGATGTACCTTGACTGTGAAAGTCCCAACATCCTCTTAGATCTATCACGAAAGATCTGGATCCCCAGAATGTAGTTGGCATCGCCCAGGTCCTTCATGGAGAACCTCTGCGACAAGAATCCTTTGACTGACTGTAGCATAGGAATATCATTTCCTATTAGGAGAATGTCATCGACGTACAAGACGAGGAATACCACATTTCTCCCTACAATCTTACTGTAAATGCATGGTTCATCTGGGTTTTTGACAAAGTCGAATTCTTTGACAGTATCATCAAAGCAGATGTTCCAACTCCGCGATACCTGCTTGAGTCCATAGATGGACTTGAGCAACTTGCACACTTTACCGCTGCTCCCACTCTAAATGAATCCCTCTGCCTGATCCATATAGACGCACTCTTCCAAATTTCCATTTAGGAAAGCCGTCTTTACGTCCATCTGCCAGATCTCATAATCGTGGAAGGCAGCAATGGCAAGAAGGATCCGAATGGATTTAAGCATGGCTACCGGAGAAAAGGTCTCGTCATAGTCCAAACCAGGTCTTTGACGAAAACCCTTTGCAATGAGCCTAGCTTTATATGTTTCAACCTGCCCATCTACACCAATCTTCTTTCTGAAGATCCATTTGCAGCCTACGGGTTTTACCCCTTCTGGAGTAAAGTCCAAAGTCCAAACTTTGTTGGTGTACATGGACTCCATCTCGGTCCGCATTGCATCCAGCCATTTTACCGAGTCACCGCTCTGAATGGCTTGCTGGAAGCTAGTAGGCTCATCATAATTAACTGTGCAATCCTCTCTATCCCCGTCTATGAGAAAACCGAAGTATCTCTCGGGCGGATGAGACTGCCTACTACTTCTGCGGAGCGGCGTAGGAATGTCCGGTTCTCTTGAAACGTCTGGTTCATCCAAGCTTTTAGTAACAGCTTGTGGTTCTGGAATTTCTTCCAGTTCTATTGCGCCCCCACTTATCTGATTTTCCAAAAATTCAGTTTCCAAGAAGTGGGCATGCGGAGAAACAAAAACTTTTTGTTCTTCTACGGAATAGAAAAGATACCCTCTGGAGTTCTTTGGGTATCCCACAAACTTACACAGTACTGAGCGTGCCTCGAGCTTGTCCGCATGCTGCTTTTTTACAAAAGCTGGACATCCCCATACCTTAAGATACTTAAGACAGGGTTTCTTCCCACTCCACATCTGATATGGGGTGGTAGGCACAGTCTAGGTTGGAGCCTTGTTCAAGAGATATGCAGCTGCTTCTAGTGTATAACCCCAGAAAGATCGCGGTAACTCAGCCTTACTCATCATGGAACGAACCATATCCAATAGGGTCCGATTCCGCCTTTCCGATACACCGTTGTGTTGTGGTGTGTATGGAGGAGTAAGTTGAGAGAGAATTCCATTCTCTTTTAAGTAGCCCAGAAACTCGGCACTCAAGTATTCTCCACCTCGATCCGATCTTAGAATCTTGATACTTTTGCTGGTTTGTTTTTCAACTTCATTCTTGTATTCTTGAAATTTCCCAAAGGCCTCGGATTTGTGCTTCATTAAGAAAACATGTCCATACCTAGAGAAATCATCTGTGAAAGTAATGAAGTATGAATAACCACTTCGCGCATGTGTAGACATTGGACCACACACATCAATGTGTATGAGTCCTAAGAGCTTGCTCGCTCTTTCTCCGCGTCCAGTGAACGGAGTCTTTGTTATCTTTCCCATGAGACAAGATTCACAAGTGGCATAAGACTGATACTCGAACGGATTCAAGTACCCTTCTTTATGTAACTTAGTTAATCGTGTCTCATTAATGTGACCCAGTCTACAATGCCATAAGAAAGCCTGATTTGTTTCCGGAGACTTTCTTTTAAGTGTGTTCTGGACACTGAAAATCTGAGCTTGATTTAACACGTATATTCCGTTCTGTAATGTACCTGACCCAATCAGAACTTGATTTAGGTGGATGTGTACTACATCGCTTACAAAAGTAAATTCATATCCTTCCTTAGAAAGTAAGGATACAGATATGATATTACAAGTCGCACCTGGTACATACAAACAGTTACGCAAAATCAATATCTGCCCAGTTGTCAGTCCAAGATGATATTCCCCTACGGATTCAGCATCCATGCTCATTCCGTTAGCAACCCTGAGAGTCATATCACCTTTCCTGATAACCCTACGGTTTCTCAGAGCCTGTAACGAATTACAGATATGAGATCCTGATCCGGTATCCAATACCCAGGAAGTAGGGTTAACTGACATACAGTTCTCAATTACAAACACACTCGAAGCCGAAGCCACAACATGCTTCGAATTCTGGCTACTGGCTTTGCAAGCCCTGCAATCCTTCTGCCAATGTTCATTCCCGTCACAATAGGAACGTCCCTCTTTAACCATATCCAGTCCCGAAACTTTTGCCCTTCCTTTTCCTTCTTCTTCCCTGGTTTCCTTCAGGGTATAAGCAGAGGGCAGGGACTGTAGAATTAAGTCAGTACTTGACCCATTCTCCAACGTGGTCTCCAGGTCCGTGAGCTCAAAATAGCTGGTCTCTGTAAGGACGTTGTCCCTTACAGATGACCCGACAGCCAACCTCGCTTGAAACAATTCGTTCGAGGTCTCATATCTTGCGATACGAGATTGCTCTCCATATAAAACTTTGTTATGGAGGAAGATAGAAACTGAGTCCATCTTCTCGCGCTGCCTCTGATTTGCACCATCAACTGAGGCTAACACGAGGCACTTGGCTTTCGCACAATCCTTTTCCGATGTCCTGCGGATGTAAACATCCGTGACAGGGGAAACTGGACCTGAGACGGTAGGGGTATGATCAGTTAAGAGGTGTCCCAGCTTGTTATGGGCAATGGACATCTGGACAGACCTTTGCCAGTCATAAAAGTCAGGTTCAGTCATTTTATTATCTAGATGTAACCTAGGTGTGGTCACTGGGTCGCTGCAATTGAGAGAGAGAGAAGAAAACACTCAGCATGATGCTCTTGCAAGTTTAGATTGGTTTTTAATTTATCTAAAAAGGATGGCTCCCACTGTCTCTCGAATCCCTCCTCAAACCATAAAGGAAGAATTAGTCGGGATCAATCTCACCGTACAATACTTGCTTAACCGTTCAGCCAGGCTAGTGTCGGTACTTCGAGGGAGGTTTTCCAACGCTTTCGCGAAGTTCCTTAATTAAATAACCTTTTTTCCCTATGGGCGTAGCCCCGCTAACACCTTTCTAGACACCTACTTGGTTTATAGCATTGATCGTTAAGTGAGAAATTTCCCGAGGAGTAGCATATACTCACAGTAGGATCGGGATCCAAATATCATTGCGTGACAAAACTGAAGGAATCCTACCAGAATCATCACACTCCAAATGGTATGCAGCGCTAGCAAGTTTCAGTTCTTTTGAAACTCCCGATGTGGATTTTTGCCCCATGCTCTTATGACCTTGACGAAGGTCAACAAATCATAAGTCACATGTTAAGTTCTACCCGTCATTATCCAGGTTAATTTGAACCCACCCGTATATACCCTTGACGAAGGTCAACAAGGTAATATGACTGTCCCAAACCAACGCATCTATCTATGCTACATATGAACACCCAACAGCTACCAATCACTATGCCTTGACGAAGGTCAACAAACATAGCTTGAATACTATTGAATATTCATACGAAACGACGGAGGGCTATGAATGGTTTTGGCGAAACCTTGAACATAGTGAACTTGATATAATCGAAGGAACTAGATAGCTTTTAGAAGGAGTGGCTCAAGCTCCGTATTTAAAAGTTAGTTTTGAAAAGAACCGAGTGGGTTTCCGAAAGTGTTCCAACGATTTTAACTTGGTTTATTTTCTTTCATTAGTTCTTTTAATGCGTGATATTCTTGCATTAGTTCTTTTAATGCGTCCCATCATTTAATCCTACCATTGCAGAAAACAACCAAAATATGACGTACGCTTATGCCATTCGCATTCGCCACGGGGCCCCGTCATTACCCGTTAGGTTACTTAACTAACGACAGAGCGGGGGCTGGGCTAGCGCGGCTGTAAAACATAAGCAACGCCTAAATAATATCATATATAGATATATTGCAATGATAGCCATTTCAGATCACAGATGAACACATTGGATATACTAGGAATCCGCAATTCATACGAGCCTGTAACGAAAAGAAGATTACACGGTCGCGGTGAATAGCCAATACCCCACCCAAGACCCCTACGGGTGCGGCAAACTACCCGCCAAGTACCCGAAGCGAAGCAACCTCCCTCAACTCCGTGAGTAGGCCACTCGGCACTTCGGCATACCCGGTAGTTTGTGCACCCCCTCCATGGGTCTATCCTAGGAGCAAAAACAGTAAAAAGAAATTATACAATGACAGCTACAACCCCGACCCGGTTGTGCGGCCATACAAATAATTATTACATCAATTTACAAATTTACATGAATTGAAAGAAAAGAAAACTCTCGTCTCACAACCCCCGGCTATTCACCCGCGACAATCCAATGAATTCATATACACATTCCAATAACATTACAGATCACAGATTTGTATAACCCCCACTAATCGGCATATAGCGATTAGTAGACGTTCAATACAAATATCACATCACAGAAAAACCCGTCAGCTTAAGTCTTTTAGAAGTTCGATCAAAAATACGGATTTTCAGGCCCCAAACACAAAATTTTCGTTCTGGAAAATCTGGGCAGAAAATACATATTCCAAAAATCCCAAAACAACCCCAGAAATACACTGCACCAAATTTGGACCTCGGCCGAGTCAACTTGGCCGCGGAACCGCGGCGGGAGCGTGCTCCCGCCGCGTTTCCGCGGCGCTTTGAACGGTTCGTGGGACCAAATTTTGTGGTTATTCTATAAAAAGCCTGAGCCGATTTTTAAGATGAAATTTATCAACTTTTGAACAGAATAAAAATCGGCAGAAACTTGACAATCTCGGGTTCGTTTCGTGACTTTTTCTTTGATCGATCTTCTAGTTACTTTGCTAACATGTTAGATAGAGTTTAACTAGGCTCTGATACCACTGTAAGTCCATGCTACCTCTCCCGGTACTTTCGGGCATGCGAAATTTGGTGAAAAACAATTTTCTTAGAGGTGGTAACATGGACTTAAAGACCCGGATCTTTGTTAAACATCTAACTAACAACCTAACTACGAGTTGCTAACTACTCGGTTAGGGGGCTATACTTTTCTTTTTCTCGAACTCCTTCGTCTTCAAGCTTCGATGGTCGTCCGAATCGGCTTGTCCCCGTCGTCTCCTTGCGCCGAAGATAGATCCACCTGAAAGCTTCAACCTTTGGCTCCTTCTTCGAACTTTGAAGAAACTAGTTCACTCGGTTTGCTAAACCTTCTGAACTAGAGTGAGTAGAGAAGAGTTTGTATGAGATTTTATCTATGGTTCTTGGTTCTCAACTCATGAGACAAGTGAACCATAGAGTCAAGAGAGGGAGAGCAAGAGGAGGAGATGAGAGCTCAAGAACAAGAGAGAGAATGAGCATGAAAGAATGAGAGAAGACTTTTCTCATTTTGCTCTCATAATCCAAAACCATCAAAACACCTCATATCAATCAAGTATTATGTGATGGTTTAAGCAACCATAGCCATATCATTTCATGCACTCATTTTGCACAAAAGAGCAAGCAAGCAAAAGTTTTTGCCATGAAATGATAGCTATAGTTATCATGATGGTCAACTAGTCAAGCCTAGTCAACCGGTCAACAAAGTCAACAAGTCAACAAAAGTCAACAAGTCAACAAAGTCAATCCCTCAACAACCATGTCACCATAATACTTAATTAATATAACTGTTAATCACATATCATATTCTCATTAGGATTGAGCAAAAAGTCAATAGTCAACTGTCAACGGTCAACAACCCTAATAAGAATCCTCTGCCTCTGTCTCTCCGTCAACTGTGCACACACACCCGCATCCGCGTTCCGAGGAACACGAATGCATACTGGATAAAACCAATCCCAAAAGGTACACTATGATCTGGCTTAAACCAAAGCCCGCTAGTGTGAACTGTCCGGACACTATACGTGCACAAGTGCACGGATGTGACCGAACCCTGTCGCAAAACCATGCGACCTGTGGCAAAACCATGCGACCTCTACTCTTTTGCCTAAAGGCGAATAGCTTTCTATGTGGGACTCTAAAGACTCGACACTACGCTGGCAGTGGGTTTAACCACAGACCACAAACGGCACTAGCTGTGCGTAACGGTCCCCAGGTAGATGCCGACAAGAAGACTGACGAGGCGAAACCCATCTGAACTCCTATTGAGCCTGAATGTGACATTCTCCGTACAGTCCGGTCTGTTCGTCTAATACATCGCATGGAGGGCCTAGGGGGCGGTAAACGTCAGTCCCCCAATAGCGGTACAAGTCGTGTCGGAGTGAAGCCCAAAACACCCTGAGATAACACTGGAAGCCTACCAGTATATCTCGTTTGCCCTGGCCAGGGACTACTCGTGTAATGGCTTTCCTAGACACAGCGCGATGTCAACCCCCAATACCGGGAGAGGCGAATCCTGTCTAACCGTCACTACCTCCAAATGCTTCGGGACTGCACCCAACTACCACCTGTTTACACGACTCCTTTGAGCCGTGGTAGGGTAGTAATCAAAGTACAGTGGGAACACACTCGAGGCGAAGTGCCAGTGTCAAGTCAGCGGACTAAGCTGTACTCATGTCACCTGGGAACTGATAACTGATGATAGGCATAATACCAACTAGTCAGTTCCCGACGAGTCCTGTCCAGTGTACTCGTAACCCAACGAGCACCCGCATACTATCTCAAGTACGACGTACCGACAGCTGTGGGACAGACCGTCTCCCACACTGGGATGAGAAGCGCATGCGCTAGTCTACTCCGAAGTATCGATGCCCTGTCTCGATAGTCCTGCGACCAGGGACCTGCATAAGGATGTGCTTATAGATTACCCAGCCCCACTAGTGTGACTGCCATCACAACGCTGGTAATCAAGCAAAGATCCTAAGGGCTCCACTAATGTGTATAGGCGATATACTAAAATAAACACATATACACATTGAAGTAGAAACAAACCAAGTAGCATACTACTATTTTGAGCAAGATTGTATATACAAGGTGAATATCCCAAGCTTCCATTAAGTAATATACAAACTAGTATGATACAGTAATGGCCTTTAGGGCATATACACTAACATGAGCATACCTTTTGGAGTGTGATAACTTGAGTGGGTTCCATCAAGTTATCATGCGATGATAGTTGGATCCCGATTCCCACTGATGAGTTGGTTTACTCCTCGGGTGATTTTAGATGATCCTGACTAATTCTCCTTTGGGTTTGGGGGAGGATTCATGGAAACAGTGGGAGCCATCCGGATCAGATAAAGTGATTAACCATTCTGATCTAGGTTAGCGTGCAAGCTGAGTGTTTCTTTTCTCTGTCTCTTTGGCAGCGACCATGGCCCGACCCTAGACTAGAACTCATAGACCAAGTTAACCGAACCTTCTTAAAACACACTGGCTTTTGGATTGTCAGAGTTGCATACTTCATTGCCACTCCTATTTTTACCCTTTGCTTTTCTCCGGAACATTCCGTATCACTGCGAAGATCCACAGTTATTGGATATGACCATCATATAGTTACATACGAACTCGAAGAAACTTGTTCCAGATTTGAGAATGGTTTCTGGTTCTGGAGAAATTGAATAGGACTATTCAGTTGTCTTTTCCTTTTACCTTCTCTCAGGTTGTGAGGGCTCTTAGAATAAGGAGAGAGTACACCTATTACGCTTATTAGATAGTCTTCTTCCAAACCATAGGCAGGTGCCGAAAGGTGGGGAATGAAGATAACCAATTAGCTTAAGTGTGGTGTACAGAAGGTAATAAGTAAAGACAAATAAAAGGATTAGAAAGAGGGCAAAGTAAATTGCGACTACTATCATTCATGACCAAACCGCGTATATCACAGCCACTCCTACTTCACCTTTGAATTTCTCCAGAACACCCTGTATCACTACGAAGATCCACATTTATTGGATAATCCATCGTATAGTTACATACGAACTCGAAGGAACTTGTTCCAGTTCGAGGATGGATTCTGGTTCAGGAGAAATAGAATAAGGATTATTCAGTTGTCTTTTAGCTTTACCTTATCTCGGGTTGCGAGTGCTCCTAAGATTAGAAGAGTACACCTATTACGCTTATTGGATAGTCTTCTTCCAAACCATAGGCTGGTGCCGAACGGTAGGGAAGAAAGAAAACTATTTAGCCTAAGGGTGGTGTACAGAAGGTAATGAGTAAAGACAAATAAAGGGATTTGGAGAGATGACAAGGAAATATACGGTCACAGTCATGAATCTGGATAATGGAAGAGGCATTACTAGGAATACCCGGCTACTCCTTCGAAACATTTTCATGTTTCAGTTTCACTGTGCGTTGTTAATTGAAAACTGATTTCCCAATTAGATCCTTACACCAGGGTATGTATTTACCAGGTTTGATTCTCACATCTGTATGGTATTACAGATGGTGAGTGGGAGTAAGATATTGGGAATAGGTGATTATATCCTCATTATATCGGAATTCGTTGTAATTGGTGATATTTGAGGAAATCACTTGGGTTTTTGCCGGACGGCGAATATTTGGTTTTGAATATCCGTAATTATGCACCAGTTTCAAACTGATATATCTGTACGTTTATTTTATAAAGTAAGATATAACTTTTTGAAATTATGTCTATAACATTTACCTATATCAGTTGATGGTTAGGTAAGGAGCATTCAACAACGGTGTAATTCTTCTTAACCATAGTACAGTTTTCAACCTACGACGCACAAGATTTGAGTTATTGAACTCAGGGGACTTATACAAAGTATTGTATGTTGTCTAGTGTCTATTAGGACAGAGGGGTTGGTGCTTGTGCTATGTTCTGTTTACTTGTGACTTTTCCAGTTTTAGACAAGTATTTCATAGAAATACAAGGTCCAAGTTTTGAGGGTATAAGAATAAAGTAAAGAACCATGTGTTACAAGTATCGGGATTCTTCAAGGTGATCGAAGATGTAGATACTTTTGTTTAGTATCCAGTTGATAGTAATGGTTTTGAGAACTTGCTTCTCTTTTAGGTTACTCATATCTGGATGCACTCTTAAGTTGAGTAATGTTGATCGGCCTCCCTCCATTTAGTTGACAAACACTGGAGACAGCTGCATGATTTGAATCTGGTTCTAATTAAATCAGTACCTCTGTTTCTATATTGTATATAGAATGGTTCATATCTTAACGATGTTAAGGTATATGGAGTTGTTCGGCTTATGCTTAAAACCAGATTCTGGATAACTCAAGGCACGTTTCTGTAATGGCAGTTTGTGGGTTATCCCGGGTTATGACGAGGGTTAACTTTCTACCATATGGAAGATCAATAGTGATATTGTTCTTGACTCGCCACAGTTTTAGTAAAATGGACTTTTTCAGAAAACAGTAGTGGGAGTATGGTAGAACTGGAAGTGATTCCAGAACCACAAACGATTACTGAAAATTTAATAGAACATAAACATTCAATCGGGTTTGACATTCCATTAGCCGCTCCGCAGATATGGTGGGTAACCTTAGGCACCCGAGAGGTACTTTGGTATCCTCAAAGACGGTGAAAAGGAGGTTCTTGTTTACCCAGACTTGCCATTATGCTGTTTTAGACTATGAGACCCGGCAGGAAGATGAGTATAGCATCGTTCTAAACTAGCTTTAGAAGTGCACGTGTATATGACTCTGCCAGAGGGTTGTTGTAGTCAGTGGGAGCAACGGAAGCATAATGGACAAGTAGCTTGTGTCTATTTATAAACTAAAGCAGGTATAGCGGAGATAGATCATCTAATTTTAATGTGACAGTCATAGTCTTGGACTTCATCAGAATAAGAGATAAATCTGTTAAGAAGGTAGTAGGGTGTGATGTCCTGGTATTCGGATGACATACACTTTATAGAAAGTGAAATTCCTATACTACGATCGGTTATACTGTGGCTGTCACACAGTTGTTTCTCCACATAGGATATGGATATTATAGCAGGCATTCTGGTTACTAGATCTATTGTTTTAGATCTAGATTTGGGTAGTTTCCCAATCTGGGTACTTTGACACTATTCTAAAGGTGTTTTAGAATGGACGAATCCTGGCATGGTGGTGTACCTGCAGGTGATGGAGTCACCCTCTCTAAAGGTGTCTTACAGACTAAAGGGGAGAGGGATGTGCATAATTGGCATATCATTTGCTTGGGCAATTAAGTCAATCATGAGATGTCTAGTACTACACCGGATATTATTTTTACACTAACTGCAATAAGTTTATATATTAATCCAATCCTGAAGAAACGTTCGGAAGCAGTCTATGAACATAAGTGGATGTTCTAGGGATTTGATAATGGCGTTCTCCTTCGGGAGACGGTTATCATTCCAGGATTCCAAGATGACCTGGATGACAGAGTGACTGTCAGAGTTATAGTTTTCCCTCTTGACGAGGGGCAGTAGTTTGGACAGGTGGTCCAAGCGGATATTGAGGGAGGCATAGCGCAGGATACTGATTAAATTCAGTGGACAATACAGTCTAAGAAGTTTGCTGGATTTAGAGTTCATTTGTAAACTGGTTCCCATCAGATATCCAGACATATTCTAAGACAGGTATTGCTCATTTCGGAAGAAGGTTTTCTCCGCGAACTTGAGATAAAGAGAGACATAGAAAGAAACATTGGAGCGGATCCACTCACTGAGGCTATTTCTCGAATGCAATAGTTTTACAAACGAGCTTTGTGAAACTGATTAGTAGAGAAGTTGGGTGTTCGGTATCATACGGGCTGTGAGTATGCGACACCATAATAATTAGCCTTAAGTGTAAGTGGGAGATTGTTGGCGATAGTGCCCTCAAGTCAATTATTGGATCGCAGACACATGATTGCAATGATTAAGGGAGGACCTATACCAGTATAACAGTCTTACTTGAGATGATAGTATGCTATCTAGTTTGTCTTTATCATCGTGTACATGCTTCAGGTGACATTAAAGATCACTATTACATGTTGATAGTACCTATAGGATAATTGCTTGACTACCAGCAGTATGATGGCGATCATATACGTGATAGTTAGGTGGTCTATAAGCACATCCTTAAAATGTCCCTAGTCGTGGGAGTTTCGAGACTGGGCATCGATACTCCAAGAGTAGACTAGTGTATACTGATCAAGATCCCGACGAGGGGCGGTGGCCAGTCTCACAAGCCAATGGTGTTAGTTGGTTCACCTAAGATGTATACAGGTGCTCATTGGGTTATGAGTACACCGGACAGACTCGACGGGATCATGCTAGTTGGTATTATACCTATTGTCAGATAGCAGTTCCCAGGTGACATGTGTACAAGTTAGTCTATCGACCTGAGATCGTCATTTGTCTCGTGTGAGTTCCTACTGTGCTTTGATTACTAACCTACCACGGCTCAAAGGAGTCGTGCAAACAGATTTTAGTTGGGTACAGTCCCGAGCAACATGGAGGTAGTAAGCGGATCGTCAGGGGATTCATCTCTCCCGATATTGGGGGTTGATGTCGCAGTGTGTGTAGGGTTACTAGGCACACTAACAAGGTTCTACAACGCATCAAACATGCCCGATTAAAATTTTAGCCGTGCCAAATAACCCTAAACAAGATCGTCGCTAGATTATTAGGGTTTCACAAGCTAGTAAACTACATTTACTACTAAGGGAATACGAAATACAACCATTGTAGATCGGTCCTTCACTTCTAAAGCTCCTTGTCGTAGTCCCTTCACAGCGATCATGGGTTTCCCGGGCTCTTGCATGGCTTTACGAGGCGAAAGATGCATCCTTGCTTGAAGTCTTCGAGGCCGAAGATGATCTACGTCGAGGGAATACCGACTCAAGCTTCTACTTCACTAACTTGAGAATTAGTGAAGCAAACACCCTAAACTAAAGTGCTAGTCTAGTAGAGGATGGAGAAATAGAAAGTGGGTTCACTTTAGAATTTGGTTTATCACAATGTTTCTCACTTTGGATCAAACCCTAGAGAGTTCTTTTTCTCAAGGAAGAAGATGAAGAAAATAAAATGAGAAGAGATAATGATCAAGTGAGAAAGCTAACCATGGTGAGTGAGTATCATATACTAACTCTTGTAGAGACATAACCATGGCTAATCCTTATGGTTAGGTTAACAAATATCCATAGTAAAAACAAACTTAGTGGACTTAGTCAATGCATCCACAAGCTTCCACAAGCTTCATGCATTTAGCTAATCCTCCACTAATTTTGTAATTACTTTTAATATTAAAACCCAACATAATAAATAGCATGGTGTAATTCTCATACACCCAATTCATGTGTATCATCAACCATGATACAAAAAGAAAACACTTTTTAATATATATCATATATACATTAAAGTTGTGCTCATGTGAGAAAAACCCTTAAGTGAACAAATGTTAGTTAATGTAAGCTAGTATATCTAATATACAATTATACACTAAATTATTAAATCAACACTTGACTTAATAATCCGGTCATATAACATATAACCGACTAATATCCAATGTATCCACTTATCGAATCAACACTTGATTCGATAACCCGGCTATATCACATATAACCCCGCGATACAAAAAGTCGCGAGAATAGAATACGGTAACACATACATGCATCATTCTCGGTCCCGCACATATCACATATGCGCTCTTATTTCGTTTTGCCTGAGCCAGTAAAACCTCTGTGTAGGACTCTAAAGACTCGTCAATACGCCGGTAGTAGGTGATGATCACATCAAGCACCCACAAGCCGTCAGCGGTACTAGCTAGACATAACGGCCACCCGGGTATTGATCGATCAGAAGATCAGCAAGCAAGCCCGCTCCAACTCCTGTAAAAGCCTGCCGGTAACACTTCCCGTACAGTCCGGTCTCCTCGTCTGATATGTCGCATATCAAGTCTAGGGGTGGAAATCGTCAGACCCCAATAACCGATAAGTCGTGCCGATGTGAGGCTCATAACGGGTCGAGAAACTATTGGTAACACTTACCAGTAAATCTCTAAATCAGCCCTGGCCAGGGACTTCCCTGTTACGGTCAATCAAGCACAACGCAACATCAACCCCTAATACCGGGAGAGACGAAACCCCTCCTATCGCTCATTGCCTCCATGTGACTCGGGACTGTACCCAAAAACCACCGTTTTGCACGCCCTCTTGGACGTGGTAAGGTGGAAATCAAAGCACAGTGGGAATCACACAAGACTCTATGACGATCTCGGGTATACAGACTAACCTGCACAAGTGTCACCAGAGAACTGCCATCTGACATGAGGTATAATACCATCTGGGAGTTCTCGGCGAGTCCGTCCAGTGTACCCAGTCTCCACTGAGCACCCGTATACCATCTCTGATCTCAAACACCAATGGATATGGGATCATCCATCGCCCATCTTATGGGTCGAGAAGCGTATACGCTAGTCTACTCTGGTATATCGATGCCCCGTCTCGATACACCCATGACTAGGGACCATGAAGGATGTACTTATGGACTACCATGTCCCAACTAGTATGATCCGCATCATAGTCCAGGTAGTCAAGTACACATCCTAAGGGCTTTACCAACATGTAACTATAAGACGGTATCAAGAGACAAGTATACATGTTAAAGTAAAGAGCAACCAGATCGCATACTATCATATCGAGCAAGAAAGTCCTCTCTATATATGTCCAAGCATCCAATATAATATACATCATCTGTACAATACTGGCCTCTAGGGCATACATACAACTAACAATCTCCCACTTGCACTAGGGCCAGCTGCTGTAGTTTCGCATACCAAGCATCCTGAAGAGTCTCTCAAACTGTATCTGAGGAATGGCCTTCATGAGTGGATCCGCTGTGTTGTTCTTCGTGTCAACCCTCCTGACCTCGATCTTCCGGCGATCAACTATCTCCCGGATCAGGTGATACTTCCTTAGAATATTCCTGGATCGCTGATGGGACCTGGGTTCCTTGGCCAAAGCCACCACTCCATTGTTATCACAATACAAAGGTATTGGATGCTCAATGGATGGAACCATTCCAAGTTCAGTAATGAACTTCTTGATCCAGACAGCCTCTTTGGCAACATCGTTGGCAGCGATGTATTCAGCCTCCATCGTCGAGTCTGCCACGGTTTCCTGCTTGGAACTCTTCCAGCTAACCGCCCCTCTGTAAAGGGTAAAGACAAATCCCGAGTGAGACTTAGAGTCGTCCTTATCACTCTGGAAGCTCGAATCGGTAAATGACTACACTTGGAGTTCTCCGTTACCATACACCAAGAGTATCTCTTTAGTCCTTCGTAAGTACTTGAGAATGCTCTTCACAGCTGTCCAGTGACTCTCTCCAGGATCAGCTTGATACCTACTCACTACACTTAGTGAGTATGCTACATCGGGTCTGGTACATAGCATCGCGTACATGATAGAGCCTACAACCGAAGCATAGGGTATCCCTTGCATGCGAGCTCTCTCCAAATCAGTCTTGGGAGACATCTCTTTGGAGAGAGTGAGCCCTGAGATCGTGGGTAAAAACCCACGTTTGGACTCTTCCATACTAAACCTCTTTAGTATGGTGTCAATGTACCTAGATTGGGACAATCCCAATATCCTTTTAGATCTATCTCTATAGATCATAATTCCCAGTATGCAGGAGGCATCACCTAGATCTTTCATTGAGAATCTTTGTGATAAGAAGAGCATGACCGATTGCAGCATAGGAATGTCATTTCCTATCAAGAGTATGTCGTCCACATACAATACGAGGAAGATAACCTTACTCTCTGCCACCTTCTTGTAGATACAAGGTTCATCTACGTTTTTGACGAAATCAAACTCTTTGATAACGACGTCAAAGCAGATGTTCCAACTCCGCGATGCTTGCTTTAATCCATAAATGGATTTAAGCAGCTTGCACACCTTCCCGCTGCTCCCACTATCTATGAAGCCCTCTGGCTGAGTCATGTAGACGCACTCTTCTAAATCACCGTTTAGAAAGACGGTCTTAATACCTATTTGCCAGATTTCGTAGTCATGATATGCAGCGATGGCAAGAATGATCCGGATGGATTTAAGCATAGCCACTGGAGAAAAGGTTTTGTCATAGCCCACATCTGGTCTTTGACGAAAACCCTTTGCAACAAGTCTAGCTTTGAAAGTCTCCACTTTCCCATCTACACCAAGTTTTTTCTTGAAGATCCACTTTCTCCCAATGGGTTTTACCCCTTCAGGAGCATCTTCCAAAGTCCATACTTTATTGGTGTACATGGATTCCATCTCGGACCGCATTGCATCCAGCCATTTCACTGAGTCCCCACTCGTGATGGCCTGCTCGAAACTAGTTGGGTCATCATCCTCCATGATGCAATCATCGCTCCCACCATCCATGAGAAAACCGTAGTATCTCTCAGGTGGGTGAAGAACCCTACTAGATCGGCGGAGTGGCTGGGGTTCATCGGGAATTACCGAATCCTCCGGTTCCACCAAATCTTCTGTTGTGGTTTGTGCAGCTGGAACCTCTTCCAGTTCTACCTCAGAGCCACTAATCTCTTTTGCAAGAAATTCCTTTTCTAAAAAGGTGGCGTGTTGAGCAACAAACACCCTTTGTTCCTCACTGTGGTAGAAGATATACCCTCGTGAATGCTTAGGATATCCAATAAACTTACAAAAAACAGACCTTGCCTCGAGTTTGTCCGGTTTTTGTCTTTTGAAATAAGCCGGGCAACCCCATATCTTAATAAAATTAAGATATGCTCTCTTCCCCTCCTATATCTCATATGAGGTGGTAGGCACAGATTTGGTAGGAACCCTATTCAGTAGGTATGCTGCTGTCTCCAGTGCATATCCCCAGAAGGAAATAGGTAACTCAGCTATACTCATCATAGAGCGCACCATATCTAATAGGGTGCGGTTCCTTCGTTCAGATACACCGTTGTGCCGTGGTGTATATGGAGGAGTTAGCTGAGAGAGAATCCTATTCTCTTTTAGGAAGTCCAGGAATTCATTGCTCAAGTATTCACCTCCTCGATCAGATCGAAGGATTTTAATAATTTTCCCGGTTTGGTTCTCGACTTCTTGTTTATATTCTCTAAATTTCTCAAAAGCTTCTGATTTGTGTTTCATCAGGAACACATATTCTAATCTAGAGAGATCGTCAGTGAATGTAATGAAGTACGAAGAACCATCCCTGGCATGCGTAGACATGGGACCGCATACATCACTATGTATCAGTCCCAAGAGTTCAGTAACTCTTTCTCCGTGTCCTGTAAACGGAGTTTTGGTCATCTTTCCTTTGGAACATGACTGGCAAGTGTCATAAGATGAAAATTCAAACGGATTCAAATATCCATCGTTATGCAACTTAGATAGTCGTGTCGCATTGATGTGACCTAGTCTACAATGCCATAAGAAGGATTCGTTCAGTTCTGAACTCTTCCTCTTGTGTGTGTTTGTTATGCTCAGAACTGTTGATTGATTTAGAACATAAATACCATTGCACAACGTGCCTGATCCAAACAACTTTTGGTTACGGAAAATGTTCATAACATTATCCTGTAATACAAAATTATATCCCTCTTTACTCAACAAAGAAACCGATATAATGTTGCATATCAGGTTCGGCATGTAATAGCATTCGTTCAGAATCAATGTATTACCAGTTGGCAATACAAGGTGATATTCCTCGACGGTTTTAGCTGCAACAATTGCACCATTTCCAACCCTTATGTCTTTATCACCTTCTCCAAGTTCTCTACCTTTCCTAAGCCCATGTAACTGATTATATATATGGGATCCTGACCCGGTATCTAATATCCAGGACGTAGAGCAAATGGAGAAACAGTTCTCTGTAAAGAACACACCCGAAGAAAATGCATCAACATGTACTTTCTTCATTCGGGTGGCTTGGGAATCCTGGTATTCCGCTATATCCTGTTCAGTCTTATAACTTTTATAAGAAAGAACGAATCCAACGTTCCCCAGCACAGTATAACATGCGGGTTCAGTCAATACATCCATATTATTATCTTTATTAAGGCATGATATAGTCGCTACCTGGAGAGAGAGAAGAAAACACTTTAGCGTATGCTCTTGCAAAATCAGATTGGTTATTATTTTATCTAATCAGGATGGCTCCCACTGCTTTTATCAAATCTTCCTTCAAACCCTAAAAGGAAAGACTAGCCGGGATTGATTACACCATACAACTTCGCCAATCTTTCATCCAGGCCAGTGTCGGTATTTTGAGGGAGGTTCCCCGTGCTTTCGCACGGACCTAATTAAAGTAAAGCTCGTTTTCCCAGAGGCGTAACCCCGTTGACACCTTTCTAGACACCTACTTGATCGGCTAATTGTCCTGTGTAAAACTCTCCCAGGAGTAACAATTACTAGCAGTGGGTATCAGGATCCAACTATCTCATAGAAGGTATGCAATCTCATTGCAAATTTCAACACTTGAAATTCCCGATAATATTTTGCCCCAAGCATCCCATGACCTTGACGGAGGTCAACAAACCACAGGGTGCAAGTCAAGTTCAACCCGTCATTTCTTGATTGAATCAAACCCACCCGCACGACCCTTGACGGAGGTCAACAAGGTCATACGACTACCCTAATCCAATCTGCATCATATGCATAAGCAGATAAATACTAGTTAGCTACCGCACACTACGCCTTGACGGAGGTCAACAAACGTAGCACGAATACTAAGTAGGACTTATCTGAAATGACGGAGGGCTACGACAGGTTTTTCTGAAAACGTATTGCGTAATGAACTTGATATCGTTGTATAATCAGGTGAATTTTGAAATGGAGTGATTTTGAGGTTTTCATTAGTTTTGCTAAAGAGGTCACTCCTAGTGAAGGGATCTCGGCTCTTTCCTCATCGAATAAGGTGCATGACATATCATATATATCACTATGCAAAGTAAAACTCTAAAAGCAATCAAAAACAAACCGAGTGTTATAGCATCTGCCAGTTTTGCTAAAGAGGTCACTCTCGGTGAAGGGATCTCGGCTCTTTCCTCATCGAATAAGGTGCGGGATATATCATATATATAGCTATGCAACGCAAAAACTGTAACTACCCTTTTTGAAAATTTGATTCTACAATATCTTTTAGGTTTCTGTTCTTTCATTAATCACATTAATGAAGTCCTATCATTTAAGTCAACTAAACATCACAGATAAATACGACGTACACTTATGCCATCCGCATTCGCCTCGATGTCCCCTCGTGCACCGTTAGGTTAGGTAACTAACGGCAGAGCGGGGCAGGGCTAGCGCAGGTGTAAAACATAAGTAACATCTATAATATATCATATATACTATATGCAGTATTTATCACAACATATCAAATGATCACATCACAGATATCACAGCAGAAGAAACATATGAAATATTGGATATACTAAGACGTCCGTGCTTTATTTTAAGCCACTATAAAACACGGATTCCACGGTCGCGATGAATAGCCAAACCCACACCCCTAGACCCCTACAAGAGCGGCAAGCAACCCTACCAATTCTAGAGTTAGGAGACCCGGACCCGACCCCTCGAGTTGGTCTCCCACTGGACTCTAGAACCCGGTTACTTGTGCTCTCCTCCTTGGGTCTATCCTAGTGCGGAAAAGTAAATAATATACAAATGGTGACATCAACCTTATCCCGAAAGTGCCCCAATAAAAGAATATTACATACATTTAATTTTACATGAATGAAAATAATAACCCTCATCTCACATAAAAACCCCCGGCTATTCAAAAACGCGACGATCCAATATAACATATCCAGCAACACATAACATCACATGTCATCAACGTAAGTAAATATGCGCATCCCAATTATCGTTGACATATAGCAACGAAACCGGCGCTATCACATATTACACTTACGGTCGCAGAAAAGAAAGTGTAAAACTACAACATTTGGAATCCACATTTTCTTTATACATCGTAAATCCGAAATATCACATACTTCGCATTTCATGCCTAACTATATGAATTCCACATATTGTATCACATTCCAGATAAATAGACAGTATTAAACTTTCCGATTGAATAATCAAATACCCAAGATTTCCTAAATAGCTCAATACTTGAGCGGAGTTCAAAAATTCTAGAATACGTCACAGTAGCAACGGTCCAGCTGTAGAAGGGTCAAGCCAACGCCTCACATGTGGCACGCCGTACTGCCCCAAACCCTAAGGTTCAAAAGGAAGTTCAAGACAGTCACATAATCGAGTTAAGGTTAGTTGTCTTCTAGAGGGTCCATCGCGTTACATGCACGTTTTTCCGAAGTTTTAAACTCAAGGAAAAATTTAACACTTGAAAGTTTTTCGTGCCGGGAAATAATGAGTTAATGATATCCGTTCGAACATTTTAATAGTTTCTAAATATCCGGAAAACATAACGAAATCAAATATTCCGATCGAAACAACGAATACAACATAATCCCCAGAACACACAACACTTGAGTCAGATAAAAAAAATAGCCAGAAATTAGAAGGAATAGCATAGGATATTACTACACAAAACTCTGTCCAAATTTCACTTTTTCTGCCGCGGAACCGCCGCCTAAGGTGGGGTGGGACCGCGGTTCCGCGGCGGTTGTACGAAAATAGGGGATCGAATTTTGTGGTAATTCTTAGAATTCCCTGCTGAAATTTTTAGGTATTTTTAATTCTGAAAATAACACAGTTTTAAAAAATGTACAGAGAGGGGGTTAAATTGTCGATTCGGAGTTCGTTTGGAGTTTTAACTTCGTAAACACATCGCCTAATGCTCTAGCTAGGCTCTGATACCACTGTAGGGTTACTAGGCACACTAACAAGGTTCTACAATGCATCAAACATGCCCAATTAAAATTTTAGTCGTGCCAAATAACCCTAAACAAGATCGTCGTTAGATTATTAGGGTTTCACAAGCTAGTAAACTACATTTACTACTAAGGGAATACGAAATACAACCTTCGTAGATCGGTCCTTCACTTCTAAAGCTCCTTATAGTAGTCCCTTCGCTGCGATCATGGATTTGCCGGGCTCTTGCAAGACTTCACGAGGCGAAAGATGCGTCCTTACTTGAAATCTTCGAAGCCGAAGATGATCTACGTCGAGGGAATACCGACTCAAGCTTCTACTTCACTAACTTGAGAATTAGTGAAGCAAACACCCTAAACTAAAGTGCTAGTCTAATAGAGGATGGAGAAATAGGAAGTGGGTTCACTTTAGAATTTGGTTTCTCACAATATTTCTCACTTTGGATCAAACCCTAGAGAGTTCTTTTTCTCAAGGAAGAAGATGAAGAAAATAAAATGAGAAGAGATAATGATCAAGTGAGAAAGCTAACCATGGTGAGTGAGTATCATATACTAACTTTTATAGAGACATAACCATGGCTAATCATTATGGTTGGGTTAACAAATATCTATAGTAAAACCAAACTTAGTGGACTTAGTCAATGCATCCACAAGCTTCCACAAGCTTCATGCATTTAGCTAATCCTCCACTAATTTTGTAATTACTTTTAATATTAAAACCCAACATAATAAATAGCATGGTGTAAGTCTCATACACCCAAGTCATGTGTATCATCAACCATGATACAAAAAGAAAACACTTTTTAATATATATCATATATACATTAAAGTTGTGCTCATGTGAGAAAAACCCTTAAGTGAACAAATGTTAGTTAATGTAAGCTAGTATATCTAATATACAATTATACACTAAATTATTAAATCAACACTTGACTTAATAATCCGGTCATATAACATATAACCGACTAACATCCAATGTATCCACTTATCGAATCAACACTTGATTCGATAACCCGGCTATATCACATATAACCTCGCAATACAAAAAGTCGCAAGAATAGAATACGGTATCACATACATGCATCATTCTCGGTCCCGCACATATCACATATGCGCTCCTATTTCGTTTTGCCTGAGCCAGTAAAACCTCTGTATAGGACTCTAAAGACTCGTCAATACGCCGGCAGTAGGTGATGATCACATCAAGCACCCACAAGCCGTCAGCGGTACTAGCTGGACGTAACGGCCACCCGGTTATTGATCGATCAGAAGATCAGCAAGCAAGCCCGCTCCAACTCCTGTAAAAGCCTGCCGGTAACACATCCCGTACAGTCCGGTCTCCTCGTCTGATATGTCGCATATCAAGTCTAGGAGTGGAAATCGTCAGACCATAATAACCGATAAGTCGTGCCGATGTGAGGCTCATAACGGGTCGAAAAACTACTAGTAACACTTACCAGTAAATCTCTAAATCGGCCCTGGCCAGGGACTTCCCTGTTATGGCCAATCGAGCACAGCGCAACATCAACCCCTAATACCGGGAGAGACGAAACCCCTCCTATCGCTCATTGCCTCCATGTGACTCGGGACTGTACCCAAAACCACCGTTTTGCACGCCCTCTTGGACGTGGTAAGGTGGAAATCAAAGCACAGTGGGAATCACACAAGACTCTATGACGATCTCGGGTCTACAGACTAACCTGCACAAGTGTCACCAGAGAACTGCCATCTGACGTGGGTATAATACCATCTGGGATTTCTCGGCGAGTCCGTCCAGTGTACCCAGTCTCCACTGAGCACCCATATACCATCTCTAATGTCAAGCACCAATGGATATAGGATCATCCATCGCCCATCTCATGGGTCGAGAAGCGTATACGCTAGTCTACTCTGGTATATCGATGCCCCGTCTCGATACACCCACGACTAGGGACCATGAAGGATGTACTTATGGACTACCATGTCCCCACTAGTATGATCCACATCATAGTCCAGGTAGTCAAGTACACATCCTAAGGGCTTTACCAACATGTAACTATAAGACAGTATCAAGAGACAAGTATACATGTTAAAGTAAAGAGCAACCAGATAGCATACTATCATATCAAGCAAGAAAGTCCTCTCTCTATATGTCCAAGCATCCAATATAATATACATCATCTGTACAATACTGGCCTCTAGGGCATACATACAACTAACAGTGTGCACGGATGGCCATCACCAGAAATCCTTGGCCAAGGTAGTCGAGAATTACTGATCTAGGATCGGTAGTTTCTCAGGTGGTGATCGGTTTCATACCGACACTAAATGTCGCGTTATTAGGGGTCTGACTCTATCCACCCCCCTAGACTCGATATGCGATACTCATAGACGAACGGACCAGACTGTACGGATATTGTCATTGTCAGGCTCAGTAGGGGTTTCAGGACGACTTTGCTCGTCGGCCTCCCTTTCGCTCAATACCTGGGTAGCCGTTACGCACAGCTAGTGCCACTGACGTGCTTGTGGCTAAACCCACTGCCAGCGTATTGACAAGTCTTTAGTGTCCCACACAGAGGGTTTCACTACTTCGGGCGAAACGTTGTAGAGGCTGTATGGTTTTATGGCAGGGTTCGATCATATACGTGCACTTGTGCACGGATCATGATCGGACGGATAATACCAGTGGGATTTGGTTTAAGCCGGATCCTAGTATTATATTGTTGGATTATTTTCGTCTCGTAGTATTTGTATTCAGTCGGAATATGGATGCGGGTATATATATACGGATGAGGGGTAATCATGTAATTTATTACTAGATCACTTTAGTAGATGCCATTTCATTTTGGATTAAACATTTAGGTTAAATGTTTATGAGGTGGAAAGTGTGAGTGTGAGTTTTGGCATGGTTCATGCATGCACTTGGTGACTCATGGTGGTGGGTCATGGTGGTATGATGAATTCTTTGTTTGTATTGTGAGATATTTGTAGTGAGCATGTTAGATATTTTTCTTGTGTTGATTTTCTTTATTAGCTCACACATAAATACCTCACAACACTCACATGGAAAAGGTAGCCACTCTTTTTCTTGCCTTGCTCTTTTTCTTTTTCTCACACTCTTCACCTATGGCATCTTCTTCAACCTCCACCCAAACTCTCTCATGAGTTGAGAATCTTTGGGTGCATTGAGACAAAATAATCACAAACTCTCTCTACTTCATCTTGGCTATCTAGATTAGCAAACTAGATACTCGAGTTGCTTCGGTTTTGAGGTCGGAGCCCGTATTACTAACCCTCAACATGGATCGTCTTCGATGGGGGAGACCGGAGATCAAACATGATCAAGGAAGTCGCGAGGAGCTTGGGATAAAGGTTGAAGACCGAAGGACACGGATCGATCAGTATAACCACTCTAACCCTTTGCATGTTTGTGTTATCTAGGGCTTATGGGATGATCCGTAGATTAGGGTTCAGTTAGCACCGGTTTTGTAAGTCTACGGTAGCATCCCGGCCGTCTATCCAAGGCCAAAATGTGGAAATGAAATCTTTTCTTAAACTAGAAACCGGCGCTATCGTATGCTTAAAACCCGGATCGAACCATTAACCTACAACTAGCTATCTAGAGAAAGGGTTGGAAAGCTATACCGATCGATCTGTGTCCTTCGGTCTTTGGCCACCATAACAAGCTCCTCGCGGCATCTCCGGTCTCGATCTCCTTATCGGAAAGGGCACCACATCTTCGAGTCTTTTTACAGGCTCCGGCTTCATCCGAAGCAACTCGGGCACGAAGTGTGCTAGCCGACGTGTCCAAGGTGATGTAGAGAATGTTTGTGATTACTTTGTCTCTTGCATCCATAAGATGGATGGAGGTTGAAGGTGTTGCCATTGATGAAGATTATGAGCTAGAGAAGAAAGAGGAAGAAGAAGAAGTTTTTCTCTTTCTTTTCTTTTGTGATGGAATGATAATGAGAGTGAGCTATAGCATGAAAAATACAAGACCAAAAACCTCTATATGGCAGCCCCTCTATCTCTCTTCTTATCATATCATCACAAATCTATCAAATAATGTGACCTTTTTCACAAAAAAGAGACCATGAGTCACTATATATGTCTATGTCACATTTAATGCATCTCATGATGAATTTCTAGCTCATTATTTTCATATGCAAACATTAATCCAAATGTTTGCAACAATAAAAAGATACGGCAACATCTGAAGTAAACTCGTGACGGATCACAAGGATACCCCTCTCCTGTATATACATACATGCACCCGCATTCCGATTGAATGCGAATGCAATGAGACTAAAGTAATCCAACAAATCTAATACTAGGATCCGGCTTAAACCAAAGCCCACTAGTATGATCCACCCGATCATGATTCGTGCACTACTGCACGTATATGATCGGACCTTGCCATATATCATACGGCCTCTACATCGTTTCGCCCGAAACTTGAGAAACTGTCTGTGAAGACTCGTCAATATTTTGGCTGTGGATTTAACCACTAGCACGTCAGAGGTATTAGCCGTACGTAACGGGCTACCACGTATTGACCAAAAGGGAGGTCGATGAGCGAACTCATCCTGACACCCTACTGAGCCTGTCAGTGACAATATCCATACAGTCCGGTCCGTTCTTCTATGAGCATCGCATGTCGGGCCTAGGGGGTTGGTAAAAGTCAGACCCCTAAAAGCGGTACAAGTCGTGTCGGAGTGTAGCCCAGAACACCCTGAGATACTACTGGAATACCTACCAGTAAATCTCCTGCCTTGGCCAAGGACTTCGTATAATGGCTTTCCTAGACACAGCGCGATCTCACCCCCAATACCGGGAGAGACGAAATCCATACCGATCCACTCACTGCCTCCATGTGGCTCGGGACTGTACCCAACTAAAACCTGTTTGCACGACTCCTTTGAGCCGTGGTAGGGTAGTAATCAAAGTACAGTGGGAACACGAGACAAATGACGATCTCAGGTCGATGAACTAACATGTACACATGTCACCAGGGAACTGCTATCTAACGCAAGGTATAATACCAACTAGTATGTTCCCGGCGAGTCCTGTCCGGTGTACTCATAACCCAATGAGCACCTGTATACATTTTAGGTGAACCAACTGACACCAATGGCTTGTGAGACCGGCCACCGCCTCTCGTCGGGGTCTCGACTGTATACACTAGTCTACTAATGGAGTATCGATGCCCAGTCTCGAAACTCCCACGACTAGGGACCACTTTACGGATGTTCTTATAGACTACCCAACTCTCACGTATATGATCGCCATCATACTGCTGGTAGTCAAGCAAGAACCTAAGGGCTCTATCAACGTGTAATAGCGACCTCTAAGGTCACCTAAAGCAGAACACGATGATAAAGATAAACCATGGTAGCATACTATTCTCTATCAACGTGTAATAGTGAACCACAATGTCACCTAAAACATGTACATGATGATAAAGACAAACCAGATAGTATACAATCATCTTGAGTAAGACTGTCCTACCGGCATAGGTCCTCCTTCAATCATTGCAATCATGTGCCTGTGATCCAATAATTGACTTTGAGTGCACTATATCCAACAATCTCCCACTTGCAATCAAGGCTAAATATTGCAATGTCGCATACTCACAGCCCGTGTGATACCGAACACCCAACTCCTCTACTAATCAGTCTCACAAAGCCCGTTTGCGAAACTATTGCGTTCGAGGAATAGCCTCAGTGAGTGGATCCGCTCCGATGTTTCTTTCTATGTCTCTCTTTTTCTCAAGTTCGCGGAGAAAGCCATCTTCCGAAATGAGCAATACCTGTCTTAGAATATGTCTGGATATCTGATGGGACCTAGTTCATAAATGAACTCCAAATCCAAACTTCTTAGACTGTATCGTCAACTGAACTTAATCAGTATCCTGCGTCATGCCTCCCTCAATATCCGCTTGGACCACCTGTCTAAAATACTGGCCCTCGTCCGAGGGAAAACTACAACTCTGACAGTTACTCTGTCATCCAGGTCACCTTGGAAGCCTGGAATGATAACCGTCTCCTAAAAGAGGCTGTTGTTATCATATCCCTAGAACATCCACTTATATTCTAAAACTGCTTCCGAATGTCTCTGCACGATAGGGTTAATAACAACTTACTGCATCTCATGTAAAAACAACATCTGGTGTGGTACTTGACATCTCATGATCAACTCAGTTTCCTACGCAAGTGATCTGCCAATCATGCACATCCCTCTCCACTTTAGTCGGTAAGACACCTTTAGAGAGGGTGACTCCATCACCTGTAGGTACACAACCGTGCCAGGAGTCGTCCATTCTAAAACACCTTTAGAATGCTGTCTAAGTACCCAGATTGGGAAACTACCCAAATCTAGTTCTAAAACTATAGATCTAGTAACCAGAATGTCTGATATTATATCTATATCCTATGTGGAGAAACCACTGTATGACAACCAAAGTATAAGCGACCCTATGATTGGAATTTCACTTCCTACTCTGTGTATGTCATCCAAATACCAGGACATCACACCCTACTACCTTCTTAACAGATCCATCCCCTATTCTGATGAAGTCAAACCTATGACTGTCACATCAGAAATAGATGATCTATCTCCTCTATATCTGCTTTAGTCTATAAATAGACATAAGCCACTTGTCCACTATCCTTCCGCTGCTCCCACTGACTACGGCAACCCTCTGGCAGAGTCATATACACGTGCACTTCTAAAGCTAGTTTAGAACGACGCTATACTCATGCTCCTGCCGGGTCTCATAGCCTGGAACAACAGTAGTGTCAAGTCTGGGTAAACAAGAATCTCCCTGTCACCGTCCTTGAGCATACCGAAGTACCTCTCGAGTGCCTGAGGTTACCCACCATATCTGCGGAGTGGCCAATAGAATGTCAAACCAGATTGAATGTTTAGGTTCTTATCAAATTTTCAGTAATCGTTTGCGGTTCTGGAATCACTTCCAGTTCTACCATACTCCCACTACTGTTTTCCGAAAAAAAATCCATTTTTATTAAAACTGTGGCGGGTCAAGAACAATATCACTATTGATCTTCCAGATGGTAGAAAGTCAACCCTCGTCATAGCCCGGGTCAACCCACAAACAGCCATTACAGAAACGTGCCTTGAGTTATCCAGAGTCTGGTTTTAAGCATAAGCCGGACAACTCCCCGTACCTTAACATTGTTAAGATATGAACTATTCTATATCCAATATAGAAACAGAGGCACTGATTTAATTGGAACCAGATTCAAATCATGCAGCTGTCTCCAGTGCATGTCAACTAAATGGAGAGAGGCCGGTCAGCATTACTCAACTTAGGAGTGCTTCCAATTATGAGTAACCTGAAAGAGAAGCAAGTTTTCTTAATCATTACTATCATCTGAATACCATACACAAGTATCTACATCTTCGATCACCTTGAAAAATCCTGATACTTGCAACACCTGGTTCTCTACTTTATTCATATACCTATAACGTTTCAAAACTTAGACCTTGCATTTCTACGAAACACATGTCTAAGAACTAGAGAAGTTATAAGTAAACAGAATATAGTACGAGAACCAACCCCTTTATCCTCATGGACATTGGACAACATACAATACTCTGTATAAGTCCCTTGAGTCAAATAACTCATTCCCTGTGTGTCGTAGGTTGAAAACTGTACTTATGGTTAAGAAGAATTACACCGCTGTTTAATGCTCCTTACCTAACCATCCACTGATATAGGTAAATGTCATGGACATAATTTCAAAAAGTTATATCTCACTTTATAAAAAATAAACATACAGATATATCAATTTGAAATTGGTGCATAACAACGGATATTCAAAACCAAATATTTGTCGTCCGGCAAACAACCCGGGTGATTTCCTCAAATATCACCAATTACAACGAATCCCGATATAATGAGGATGATCACCTAATTCCCAATAACTTACTCCCACTCATCATCTGTAAAAGTATACAGATGTGAGAATCAAAACCTGGTAAATACATACCCTGGAGCAAGGACTAATTGGGAGATCAGTTTTCTTTTAACAATACACAGTGAAACTGAAACATGTAAATGTTTCGAAGGGGTATCCGGGTATTCCTAATAATACCTCTTCCATTATCAGATTCATAACTGTAACCGTATATTTCTTTGCCATCTCTCCAAATCCCTTTATATGTCTTTAGTCATTACCTTCTGTACACCCCTTTAGGCTAAATGGTTTTCTTCCTTCCCTACCGTTCGGCACCAGCCTATGGTTTGGAAGAAGCTTATCCAATAAGCGTAATGGGTGTACTCTCCTAATCCTAGGAGTACTCGTAACCTGAGAGAAGTTGAAGATAAAAGACATCTGAATAAACCTTATTCCTATTTCTCCTGAACCAGAATCCATCCCCGAACTGGAACAAGTTCCTTCGAGTTCGTATATAACCATACGATAGAGTATCCAATAAACTATGGATCTTCGTAGTGATACAAAGTGTTCTGGAGAAATACAAAGGTGATGTAGGATTGGCGAGGAAATACTTGGTTTGGTCGTGAATACCAGTCGTAATTTACTTTGCTCTCTTACTAATCCCTTTATTTGTCTTTACTTAATACCTTCTACACACCTTTAAGGCTAAATGGTTTTCTTCATTCCCTACCGTTCGACACTTGCCTATAGTTTGGATGAAGACTATCCAATAAGCGTAATAGGTGTACTGTCCTAATCCAAGGAGCACTCGCAACCTGAGAGAAGGTAAAAGGAAAAGACAACTGAATAGTCCTATTCATTTTCTCCAGAACCAGAAACCATACTCGAATCCGGAACAAGTTCCTTCGAGTACGTATATAACCATACGATGGTTTTATCCAATGGAAGTGGATGTTCGTAGTAATACAGGGTGTTCTGAGAAAAGGGTAAAAGTATGAGTGGCAATGAGGTTTGCAACTCAGCCAATCCAAAAGCCAGTGTTTAAAGAAGGTTCGATTAACTTGGTGACTGAGTCATAGTCAAGGGTCGGGCCATGGTCGCTGCCAAAGAGAGAGAGAAAAGAAACACTCAGCGTGCACTCTAACCTAGATCAGAATGGTTATCACTTTATCTAATCAGGAAACCTCCCACTGTAATCTCAAATTCTCCTCCAAACCTGAAAGAAGAATTATTCGGGATCACCCGAGGAGTAAACCAACTCATCAGTGGGAATCAGGATCCAACTATCATCGCATGATAACGTGATGGAATCCACTCACGTTATCACACTCCAGAAGGTATGCGCATATCCGGCAAGTTTCAGTTTCTTTAGAAACTCCCGATGTGATTTTTACCCCATGCTCTTATGACCTTGACGAAGGCCCATCATAATCCAGGTTAATTTGAACCCACCCGTACATACCCTTGACAAAGGCCAAAATAGTAGTACGACTGTCCCAAACCAACGCATCTATCTATGCAGCAGAAAAGTAACAAATAACTACCATACATTATGCCTTGACGAAGGCCAACATACATAGCATGAATACTAAGTGCTACCTTTCTGAAATGACGGAAGGCTACGAATGGTTTTTGGCGAAAAACCTTTAACGTAATGAACTTGATATCGTTGAAGGAACCAGATAGTTTTTTATAAAAATATAGCGGCGAAAACCTTTGCTAAAGAGGTCACTCCCGGTGAAGGGATCTCGGCTCTTTCCCCGTAGAATGAGGTGCAAGATATTCCAACTGAATACCACGATGCAAAACAAAAAGTAATCGACTATAGTAAATTTATTACCCTGACGCAAACTTCTGTCCAAGGGGTCACTCCCGGTGAAGGGATCTCGGCCCTTGGCTCGTCGACTGAGGTGCTGGATATTCATAACCGAATACCACTGTGCAAAACAAAAGAGAACGTCCTTGCAATAACAGCTTTTTTTGAAAAATGTTCCAACAACATCAGAATAGGTTTGTTTAGCTTGCATTGATCCGAATCAATGCAATCCCATCAATTAATCACACCACAAAAGAACAAAAATATGATGTACGTATATGCCATCCGCATTCGCCACTAGGTCCCATCATCACCCGTTAGGTTACTTAACTAATGACAGAGCGGGGAATGGACTAGCGCGGGTGTAAAACATATACAACATCTACTAGTATATATATTAATATATAATATTCGCTCAAGGCGTGATAAAATGCAACATCACAGAAATGTAATAAGCATCACAGAACAATACAGATAATCTGGGATCCCCGGGTTTCATAGAGCCGCTACTGAAACCCGACGTTCCCCTGGTCGTGTGGATAGCCTGTGCAATAAAATCCTAAACCCCTACGGGCGTGGCAAGTTACCCGCCAAAACCAGAAGCGAGGCAGCCCCCTTCAACAACGTGAATGGACCACCCAGCACTTCACGGAATCCGGTAACTTGAGCACCCCTCTTTGGGTCAAGCTGTACCCCCTACGAATGCGGCGAATAGCCCGCTAATTCTAGAGTGAAGCCCCCTTTGTCTTAAAGCCATGAGATTCGGGCCCGTTGCCCTCTAGAACCCGGCTATCCGTGCACCCCACCGCGGGGTAATCTTAGTACAGAAAGTAAAATATATATACAACGGGTACATCGACTTCAGCCCGGTCGTGCCCCAAAAGAATAATATACAAACAGGCAGTGACGGTAGTCCACATGTCGGACGCTCGCCCCGCAATATCAAATGTACAAATATAACCAAACTGTACTACCATTGCATCTAGGCTATCCACCATGAAAAATCCGCAACATCACAGCACAACACAGAACATCAACGTGAATGTCACATTCGCAAATCCGTCTAAAAGAACTATAGCAATTAAACAAGATTTACCGATCAAATGACATTCACGGTCGCAGATATAATGTAAATACTGTGAACTAACATGTTTAAAATTTTCGATCGACAAAATTTCCCGAAGTGGGCCCCAAGTACTATTCCCAGTACTCAAAATAATCTGGGCCAAAACAAAAATTACCAGAAACCCCAATTCCAATAGAGAGAGCACTGTAGGAAAAATGGTGCAATTTAGCTACTGTACGGCGGCGGAACCGCGGCCTAAGTGGGGGTACGGCCGCGGTTCCGCGGCTCTACAGTGAGTGCATGCAACAAATTTTCTGCAGTGTTCAAACAAAAGCCTGCCTGAATTTCTGCAACACACCAAATAATTTTTTGACAACAAGAAAAAATCGACAGAAACTCAGAATTTGGAAATGCAGTTTTTGGAAATTTCGTCCGATCGAAATTCTAAACATGTTAGAGAAAGCTAGTAAAGGTTAATGGCGTGGCTCTGATACCATGTAAGTCTACGATAGCGTCCCGGCCGTCTGTCCGAGGCCAAAATGCGGAAACGAAAACTTTTCTTAAACTAGAAACCGACGCTATCGTATGCTTAAAACCTGGATCAAACCATTAACCTACAACTAGCTATCTAGAGAAAGGGTTGGAAAGCTATACCGATCGATCCGTGTCCTTCGGTCTTTGGCCACCATCCCAAGCTCCTCGCGGCATCTCCGGTCTCGATCTCCTCATCGGAAAGGACACCACATCTTCGAGTCTTTTTACGGGCTCCCGCTTCATCCGAATCAGCTCGGGCACGAAGGGTGCTAGCCGACGTGTCCAAGGTGATGTAGAGAATGTTTGTGATCACTTTGTCTCTTGCATCCATGAGATGGATGGAGGTTGAAGGTGTTATCATTGATGGAGATTATGAGCTAGAGAAGAAAGAGGAAGAAGAAGAATTTTTTCTCTTTCTTTTCTTTTGTGATGGAATGATAATGAAAGTGAGCTCTAGCATGAAAAATACAAGACCAAAAACCTCTATATTGTAGGGTTCCTAGGCACTCTCAAGAGGTCTCACAAGGCATCAACCATGCCAATTTCAAATTTTACGGGTGCCGAGAAACCCTAATACGGATCGTTAACTAGAAATTTAGGCGAAAAACGAATCTAGTTAAAAACTTAACTAAAGATAAGAAGCTACAACCTTTGTAGATCCGGATATCCACTTGCTTGGCTCCACGTAGGCGTCCTCTCGCTGTCCATCTCGAATCCCGGACTCAATCGTCGGCTTGATCGGAGAAATGGGCGGACTAGGTCGTCGGCTTCGTGCCGAAGATGATCTATGTCAAGGCATCACAAGTTCAAGCTCCGACTTCACAAATTTGTGAAACTTGTGAAGAAAACACCCAAAACAACTTGGCAAGAGGTAGAGGGTGAAGAAAAAGGAGGTGGGTTCACTTTAGAATTGGATTTCTCACTTTAGAACTCAAGTTGCCATTGATGGCATCAAGCTTTCATTCTTGAAGAAAAAGATCAAGAAGAAGAAAGAATATGATAAGTTTCTTATTTAAAAATGAAACTAATATGAATACTTATCATATACTAACCATGGTCAAGTGTAGAGATTAAACTAAGGTTAGTTGGAATGGTTAGGGTTAAGGATGAGATAAGAATGGTGGACTTTGTCAAAGCTTCAAGAAGCTTCAACATAGAAACAAAATAAGCCACCATTCTTAATAATATCCAAAATGAATAAATAAATAAAGAACTAAGTAAATAATCAAAACCCTAACCATTCATATAACCATGGTTAAATCTTTACACAAACCCAAGTGAGCAAGTATCATCAAACATGATACGAACAAGTGCACAAAAAATATATCACATATACAATGTGCATCAAGTGAGAAAATCCTTTTAAAATGAACCAATACTAGTTAATGCAAAGCAATATATCAAATATATAATTATACATTAAATCATTAAATCAACACTTGATTCAATGATCCGGTCATGTCGCACATAACCGACTAGTATACAATGTATCGATTTATCGAATCAATGATTCGATAACTAGGTTATATCGAATATAACCAATCAATATATTCATCACGAGAAAGGAATACGGTATCACATACACGCATTATTCTCGGTCCTGCACATATCTCATATGCGCTCCTATTTCGTTTCGTTTGAGCCAGGAAACCTCTGTGTAGGACTCTAAAGACTCGTCAATACGCCGGTAGCAGATGATGATCATATCAAGCACCCACAAGCCGCAAGCGGTCTGCTAAACGTAACGGCCATCCGGGTATTGATCGATCAGAAGATCGACGAGCTAGCCCGCTCACACTCCTGTGAATCCAACCAGTAACACTTACCGTACAGTCCGGTCTGTTCGTCTGATATGTCGCATATCAAGTCTAGGGGTGGTAAACGTCAGACCCCAATAACCGATAAGTCGTGCCGATGTGAGGCTCATAACGGATCGAGAAACTACTGGTAACACTTACCAGCAAATCTCTGATCAGCCCTGGCAAGGGACTTCCCTGTTACGGCCAATCGAGCACAGCGCAACATCAACCCCCAATACCGGGAGAAACGAAACCCCTCCTATCGCTCATTGCCTCCATGTGACTCGGGACTGTACCCAAAGACCACCGTTTTGCACGCCCTCATGGACGTGGTAAGGTGGAGATCAAAGCACAGTGGGAATCACACAAGACTCTATGACGATCTCGGGTCTACAGACTAACCTGTACAAGTGTCACCTGAGAACTGCCATCTGACGTGAGGTATAATACCATCTGGGAGTTCTCGGCGAGTCCGTCCAGTGTACCCAGTCTCCACTGAGCACCCGTATACCATCTCTGATGTCAAACACCAATGGATATGGGATCATCCATCGCCCATCTCATGGGTCGAGAAGCGTATACGCTAGTCTACACTGGTATATCGATGCCCTGTCTCGATACACCCATGACTAGGGACCTTGAAGGATGTACTTATGGACTACCATGTCCCCACTAGTATGATCTGCATCATAGTCCAGGTAGTCAAGTACACATCCTAAGGGCTTTATCAACATGTAACTATAAGACAGTTTAAAGAGACAAGTGTACATGTTAAGATAAAGAGTAACCATATAGCATACTATCATATCGAGCAAGAAAGTCATCTCTATATATATCCAAGCATCCAATATAATATACATCATCTGTACAATACTGGCCTCTAGGGCATACATACAACTAACAATTGTTGCGCCACGGCAGCGCCCCGGCCGTCTTACTCGAGGCCAAATTGCGGAATCAAAATTTTTCCTTACTCGGAAACCGGCGCTACCGCGGACAAAGAAAACCCGGATCGTTAACCATTAACCTACACTAGCTAACAAGAGATGGGAAAAGAAGTATACCGAGTGATCCGAGTCCTCCGGTCTTCTCGTCATCGTCCCGATCTCCCGCGGAAAGTGTAGTCTCCATATCATCGCCTCCTCGCCGGAAAGGGCACCACATCGCCTTCGTCTTTTACGGGCTCCCGCCTCAATACCGAGGCAACTCGAGCATGAAGCCGGCAACTCGACATGCTCAAGATGTGCTGTAGAATGTAGTGTAGATGATGCTAGTCTCATTTGGGGTTTGTAGTTGCCATGATGGAGGAATCAATAAGAAATGAACTTGGGTTTTTGTAGCAATGGAAAATTGAGATGAAACAATAATTTTTCCACACCCTCATCAAAATGAAAATGAACCATCATCCCTCATCAAAAGTGGCCGGCCAAGTATATATTGGAATGGTGGAGGGAGAAAACAATAAGAAGCTAGAAGGGAGGTGAGAGTAGGAGAAGAGAGGAGGTGACCACATCCAAGGTCAACAAAACATCAACCATGCTTTTAACTTACAAACCCATACCCTTTCACTTCACATTCAAATCAAGTCAATGTGCAAGATATGAAAGCCATCATAATCAACACAATTGCATAAAACCCCTCCACAAAGTGTAATTTGCAAAACTGCAAATTACCCCCTCCATCGGAAAAGTCCGGCCGGGAAAGAACAAAGGAAAACCGGCCGGAACGGAATGCAAACTGGCAACTCCAGAAAACTGGTCCCGTAATAAATTACAGGAAAACCCCGATACTGTGCATACACACCCGCATCTGTATTCCGACCGGATACAAATGCAATGAGACAAAATCTACACTGTACTAAACTAGTACCGGCTTAAACCAAAGCCGGCTAGTATAATCCGTTCGATCCTGATCCGTGCAATACCGCACGTATCTGATCGAACCCTGCCATATAACTATACGGCCACTAGTACAAAACTGTCCGATCCTGATCCGTGCAATACCGCACGTATCTGATCGGACCCTGCCATATCTCCATACGGCCTCTACAGCGTTTCGCCCGAAAGCTTGAGTAACTGAAAGTGTGGTGGACTCTAAAGACTCGTCAATACTATGGCTGTGGATTTAACCACTGGCACGTCAGAGGTATAAGCCAATACGTGACGGGCCACCAGCTATTGACCAAAAGGGACGTCGATGAGGAAGCTCACCCCGACACCCTACTGAGCCTGTCAGTGACAATATCCGTACAGTCCGGTCCGTTCGTCTATGAGTATCGCATGGCGGGCCTAGGGGGTTGGTAAAAGTCAGACCCCCAAAAGCGGTACAAGTCGTGTCGGAGCGTAGCCCAGAACGCCCTGAGATACTACTGGAATACCTACCAGTAAATCTCCTGCCTCGGCCGAGGGCTTTGCGTAATGGCTCTCCTAGACACAGCGCGACCTCACCCCCAATACCGGGAGAGACGAACCCCTGCAGATCCGCTCACTGCCTCCATGTGGCTCGGGACTGTACCCAACTAAAACCTGTTTGCACGACTCCTTTGAGCCGTGGTAGGGTAGTAATCAAAGCACAGTGGGAACTCACACGAGACAAATGACGATCTCAGGTCGATGAACTAACCTGTACACATGTCACCTGGGAACTGCTATCTGACGTCTGGTACAAGACCAACTAGCAGGTTCCCGGCGAGTCCTGTCCGGTGTACTCATAACCCAATGAGCACCTGTATACATCTTAGGTGAACCAACTGACACCAGTGGCTTGTGAGACCGGCCACCGCCCCTCGTCGGGGTCTCGACTGTATACACTAGTCTACTAATGGAGTATCGATGCCCTGTCTCGAAACTCCCACGACTAGGGACCTTTTAAGGATGTGCTTATAGACTACCAGCTCCCACGTATATGATCGCCATCATACTGCTGGTGGTCAAGCAAGAATCCTAGGGGCTCTATCAACGTGTAATAGCGACATGTCAGGTCACCTAAAGCAGTACACGATGATAAAGATAAACCAGATAGCATACTATCATCTCGAGTAAGACTGTCCTACCGGGATAGGTCCTCCCTCAATCATTGCAATCACGTGCCTGTGATCCAATAATTGACTCTGAGGGCACTATCTCCAACAATCTCCCACTTGCACTCAAGGCTAATTATTGCGATGTCGCATACTCACAGCCCGTGTGATACCGAACACCCAACTCCTCTACTAGTCAGTCTCACAAAGCTCTTTTGTGAAACTATTGCGTTCGAGGAATAGCCTCAGTGAGTGGATCCACTGTGAAGTTTCTTTCTATGTCTCTCTATATCTCAAGTTCGCGGAGAAAACCATCTCCCGAAATGAGCAATACCTGTCTTAGAATGTCTGGATGTCTGATGGGACCTAGTTCATAAATGAACTCCAAATCCAAACTTCTTAGACTGTATCATCAACTGAACTTAATCAGTATCCTGCGCCATGCCGCCCTCAGTATTGCCTTGGACCACCTGTCCAAAATACTGCCCCTCGTCAGAGGGAGAACTATAACTCTGACAACCTCCTTGTCGTCCATGTCACCTTGGAAGCCTGGAGTGATAACCGTCTCCTATAAGAGGCAGCTGTTATCATATCCCTAGAACATTCACTTATGTTCTAAAACTGCTTCCTACTGTTTTTCCAGGATTGGATTAATATCAACTTATTGCATCTAGTGCAAGAACAACATCTGGTGTGGTACTTGACATCTCATGATTGACTCAATTGCCTAAGCAAGTGATCTGTCAATCATGCGTATCCCTCTCCCCTTTAGTCTGTAAGACACCTTTAGAGAGGGTGACTCCATTACCTGCAGGTACACTACCGTGCCAGGAGTCGTCCATTCTAAATACTCATAGAATGCTGTCAAGTTACCCTGATTGGGAAACCACCCAAATCTAGATCTAAAACCATAGATCTAGTAACCAGTATGTCTGATATAATATCCAAGTCCCTTATGGAGAAACCACTGTGTGACGACCTAAGTATAACCGATCGTAGTATAGGAATATCACTTCCTACTACCTTCTCAACAGATCCATCCCCTATTCTGATGACGTCAAACCCATGACTGTCACATCAGAAACAGATGATCTAACTCCGCTATATCTGCTCTAGTCTATAAATAGACATAAGCCTGATGTCCACCAATGCTTCCGCTGCTCCCACTGACTACGACAACCCTCTGCCAGAGTCATATAGACGTGCATTTCTAAAGCTAATTTAGAACGACGCTATACTCATCCTCCTGCCGGGTCTCGCAGCCTGGAACAACAACAATGGCAAGTGTGGGTAAACAAGAACTTCCCTGTCACCGTCCTTGAGGCTACCGGAGTACCTCTCGGGTGCCTGAAGTTACCCACCTTATCTACGGAGTGGCCAATGGAATGTCAAATCAGATTGAATCTTTAGGTTCCTTATCAAATCTTCAGTAATCGTTTGCGGTTCTGGAATCACTTCCAGTTCTACCATACTCCCACTTCTGTTTTTGAAAAAATCCATTTTTAATAAAACTGTGGCGAGTCTAGAACAATATTTCTATTGATCTGCCAGATGGTAGAAAGTCAACCCTCATCATAGCCTGGGTCAACCCACAAACAGCCATTACAGAAACGTGCCTTGAGTTATCCGGAGTCTGGTTTTAAGCATAAGCCGGACAACTCCCCGTACCTTAACAATGTTAAGATATGAACTGTTCTATATCCAATATAGAACCAGAGGCACTGATTTAATTGAACCAGATTCAAATCATGCAGCTGTCTCCAGTGCATGTCAACTAAATGGAAGGAGGCCGATCAGCGTTACTCAACTTAGGAATGCTTCCAATTATGAGTAACCTGAAAGAGAAGCAATTTCTCTTTATCATTACTATCAACTGAATATCATACACAAGTATCTACATCTTCAATCTCTTTGAAGAATCCCGATACTTGCTACACCTGGTACTCTACTCTATTCAAATACCTATAACTCCTCAAAACTTAGACCCTGTGTTTCCACGAAACAGCTGTCTAAAATCTAGAGAAGTCATAAGTAAACCGAATATAGTACGAGGACCAACCCCTCTGTCCTAATGGACACTGGACAACATACAATACTCTGTATAAGTCCGCTGAGTCTAACAACTCTTTCACTGTGCGTCGCAGGTTGAAAACTGTACTTATGGTTAAGAAGAATTACACCGCTGTTTAATGCTCCTTACCTAACCATCCACTGATATAGGTAAATGTCATCGACATAATATCAAAAGGTATATCTCACTCTATGAAAATAGACGTACAGATATATCAATTTGAAATTGGTGCATAACCGCGGATATTCAAAACCAAATAATTGCCGTCCGGCAAACAACCCAGGTGACTTCCTTAAATATCACCGATTACAACGAATCCTGATATAATAAGGATGATCACCCAATTCCCAATAACTTACTCCCACTCACCATCTGTAAAACCATACAAATGTGAGAATCCAACATGGTAAATACATACCCTGGAGTAAGTGTCTAATCGGGAAATCAGTTTTCTTTTAGCAGTACACAGTGAAACTGAAACATTGAAATGTTTCGATGGGGTATGCTGGTATTCCTAGTAATGCCTCTTCCATTATCCAGATTCACAACTGTAACCGTATAATTCTTTGCCATCTTTCTAAATCCCTTTCTGTGTTTTTAGTCATTACCTTCTGTACACCCCTTTAGGCCAAATGGTTTTCTTCCTTCCCTACCGTTCGGCACCAGCCTATGGTTTGGAAGAAGACTATCCAAAAAGCATAAAGGGTGTACTGTCCTAATCCTAGGAACACTCGCAATGCGAGAGAAGGTGAAGATAAAAGACACCTGAATGTACTTTATTCCTATTTCTCCTGAACCAGAATCCATCCCCGAACTGGAACAAGTTCCTTTCGAGTTCGTATATAACCATACGATGGAGTATCCAATAAAATGGGATCTTCGTAGTGATACGGAGTGTCCTGGAGAAATACAAAGGTGATTTAGAATTGGCGAAGAAATACTTGGTTTGGTCGTGAATATCAGTCGCAATTTACTTTGCCCTCCTACTAATCCCTTGCTTTGTCTTAACTTAATACCTTCTGCACACCATCGTTATGCTAATTGGTTTTCTTCATTCCCTACCGGTCGGCACCAGCCTAAGGTTTGGAAGAAGACTATCCAATTTGCGTAATAGGTGTACTATCTCCTAAACCAAGGAGTACTCGCAACCTGAGAGAAGGTGAAAAGAAAAGACAACTGAATAGTCCTATCCGTTTTCTCCAGAACCAGAAACCATCCTCGAAATCCTTCGAGTTCGTATATAACCATACGATGGTTTTGTCCAATGGAAGTGGACGTTCGTAGTAAAATGGGGTGTCCTGGAGAAAAGGGTAAAAGTAGGAGTGGCAATGAGGTCTGCAACTCTGACAATCCAAAAAGCCAGTGTTAAGAAGGTTCGGTCAACTTGGTCACTGAGTTATAGTCCAGGGTCGGGTCAATGGTCGCTGCCAGAGAGAGAGAAAAGAAACACTCAGCGTGCACTCTAACCTAGATCAGAATGGTTACCAATTTATCTAATCAGGAAACCTCCCACTGTATCTCAAATTCTCCTCCAAACCTGAAAGAAGAATTAGTCGGGATCACCCGAGGAGTAAACTAACTCATCAGTGGAAATCGGGATCCAACTATCATCGCATGATAACTTGACGGAATCCACTCAAGTCACCACACTCCAGAAGGTATGCGCATGCCTGGCAAGTTTCAGTTCTTTTGAAACTCCCGATGTGATTTTTACCCCTAGGACCCAAGTGACCTTGACACAGTCAACAAATCAAAGAGTCCTAGTCAAGTTCAGCCCGTCATTATCCTGGATTGCATTAAACCCACCCGTACGAGCCCTTGACACAGTCAACAAGGCCGCACGACTGTCCTAACCAATCCCATTAATATGCTGCAAACAAACACTACTTAGCTACCGCACACTACGCCTTGACACAGTCAACAAACGCAGCACGAATACTAAGTAATACTTGTAAGAAATGACGGAGGGCTACGACTGGTTTTTAGCGAAAAACCTTTAACGTAATGAACTTGATATCGTTGAAGGAACTGCATAGTTTTTATAAAAATTTAGTGACGAGAGCCTTTGCTAAAGAGGTCACTCCCGGTGAAGGGATCTCGGCTCTTTCCCCGTAGAATGAGGTGCAGGATATTCCAACTGAATACCACGATGCAAAGCAAAAGTAATCGGCTATAGTGAAGTTAATGCCCTGACGCAAACTTCTGTCCAAGGGGTCACTCCCGGTGAAGGGATCTCGGCCCTTGCCTCGTCGACTGAGGAGCAGGATATTCCAAATGAATACCACGATGCAAAACAAAAGTGAACGTCCTTGCAATAACAGCTTTTTGAAAAGTGTTCCAACAACATCAGAATAGGTTTGTTTAAACTTGCATTGATCCGAATCAATGCAGTCCCATCAATTGATCACACCACAAAGAACGAAAATATACTGACGTACGTATATGCCATCCGCATTCGCCACTGGGTCCCGTCATCACCCGTTAGGTTAGCTAACTAACGGCAGAGCGGGGACTGGACTAGCGCGGATGAAAAACATATACAACATCTACTAATATATATACCAATATATAGTATTTCGCTCAAGGCGTGAATAAAATGCAACATCACAGAAATGTACAGCATCACAGAACAAAACAGATATCTGGAAGCCCCGGGTTTCACAGAGCCGCTGCAGAAACCCGACGTTCCCCTGGTCGTGTGGATAGCCTGTGCAATGAAATCCTAGACCCCTACGGGCACGGCAAGTCACCCGCCAAAACCTGAAGCGAGGCAGCCCCCTTCAGTACCGTGAATGGACCACCCAGCACTTCACGGAATCCGGTAACTTGGGCACCCCTCCTGGGTCAACCTGTACCCCCTACGAGTGCGGCGAATAGCCCGCCAATCCTGGACTGAAGCCCCCTCCGTCTCAATGCCCTGAGATGCGGGCCCGTTGCCTTCTAGAACCCGGCTATCCGTGCACCCCTCCGCGGGGTAACCCTAGTACAGAAAGGTAAAATATACATACACCGGGTACATCGACCGCAACCAGGTCGTGCCCCAAAAGAATAATACAAACAGGCAGTGACGGCAGTCCACATGTCGGACGCTCGCCCCGCAATATCAAATGTACATAATACAACAAAACTGCACTAGCATTGCATCCAGGCTATCCCCCACGACCGATCCGCAACGACACAGCATAAACATAGAACATCAACGTGAAAGTCACGTTCGCAAATCCGTCTAACCGGGCTATAGCAGTCAGACCGGATTTACCGATCGAGTGACATTCACGGTCGCAGATATAATGTAAATACTGTGAAAAATGTGTTTAAAATTTTCCGGTTGACCAAAAATTAACAAGTGGGCCCCAAATCAAAACTGTAGCACTCACAGAAAACCTGGGCCAAATTTTAATATTCCAAATACCCCATTTTCATGTAAAAACCTCACTGGAAAAATTTGGTCCAGAGACCAAACTGAACCGCGGCGGAAGAGCGGCGCCAAGGAGGGTTACGCCGCGCTTCCGCGGCGGATCTACAGTAACTCATGCCCAAAATTTCCCAGATGTCTTATAATTTCCTGTACATCATTCTGCAATCACCTGAAAAATTTTTCGAGCCCGGAAAAAATCGACAGAAAACTGATGTACATAAAACGCGGTTTTTGGAATTTCGGTCGATCGGAAACGCAAACACATCAAACGAAGCTAGGTAAGGTTAATGGCGTGGCTCTGATACCATGTTGCGCCACGGCAGCGCCCCGGCCGTCTTACTCGAGGCCAAATTGCGGAATCAAAATTTTTCCTTACTCGGAAACCGGCGCTACCGCGGACAAAGAAAACCCGGATCGTTAACCATTAACCTACACTAGCTAACAAGAGATGGGAAAAGAAGTATACCGAGTGATCCGAGTCCTCCGGTCTTCTCGTCATCGTCCCGATCTCCCGCGGAAAGTGTAGTCTCCATATCATCGCCTCCTCGCCGGAAAGGGCACCACATCGCCTTCGTCTTTTACGGGCTCCCGCCTCAATACCGAGGCAACTCGAGCATGAAGCCGGCAACTCGACATGCTCAAGATGTGCTGTAGAATGTAGTGTAGATGATGCTAGTCTCATTTGGGGTTTGTAGTTGCCATGATGGAGGAATCAATAAGAAATGAACTTGGGTTTTTGTAGCAATGGAAAATTGAGATGAAACAATAATTTTTCCACACCCTCATCAAAATGAAAATGAACCATCATCCCTCATCAAAAGTGGCCGGCCAAGTATATATTGGAATGGTGGAGGGAGAAAACAATAAGAAGCTAGAAGGGAGGTGAGAGTAGGAGAAGAGAGGAGGTGACCACATCCAAGGTCAACAAAACATCAACCATGCTTTTAACTTACAAACCCATACCCTTTCACTTCACATTCAAATCAAGTCAATGTGCAAGATATGAAAGCCATCATAATCAACACAATTGCATAAAACCCCTCCACAAAGTGTAATTTGCAAAACTGCAAATTACCCCCTCCATCGGAAAAGTCCGGCCGGGAAAGAACAAAGGAAAACCGGCCGGAACGGAATGCAAACTGGCAACTCCAGAAAACTGGTCCCGTAATAAATTACAGGAAAACCCCGATACTGTGCATACACACCCGCATCTGTATTCCGACCGGATACAAATGCAATGAGACAAAATCTACACTGTACTAAACTAGTACCGGCTTAAACCAAAGCCGGCTAGTATAATCCGTTCGATCCTGATCCGTGCAATACCGCACGTATCTGATCGAACCCTGCCATATAACTATACGGCCACTAGTACAAAACTGTCCGATCCTGATCCGTGCAATACCGCACGTATCTGATCGGACCCTGCCATATCTCCATACGGCCTCTACAGCGTTTCGCCCGAAAGCTTGAGTAACTGAAAGTGTGGTGGACTCTAAAGACTCGTCAATACTATGGCTGTGGATTTAACCACTGGCACGTCAGAGGTATAAGCCAATACGTGACGGGCCACCAGCTATTGACCAAAAGGGACGTCGATGAGGAAGCTCACCCCGACACCCTACTGAGCCTGTCAGTGACAATATCCGTACAGTCCGGTCCGTTCGTCTATGAGTATCGCATGGCGGGCCTAGGGGGTTGGTAAAAGTCAGACCCCCAAAAGCGGTACAAGTCGTGTCGGAGCGTAGCCCAGAACGCCCTGAGATACTACTGGAATACCTACCAGTAAATCTCCTGCCTCGGCCGAGGGCTTTGCGTAATGGCTCTCCTAGACACAGCGCGACCTCACCCCCAATACCGGGAGAGACGAACCCCTGCAGATCCGCTCACTGCCTCCATGTGGCTCGGGACTGTACCCAACTAAAACCTGTTTGCACGACTCCTTTGAGCCGTGGTAGGGTAGTAATCAAAGCACAGTGGGAACTCACACGAGACAAATGACGATCTCAGGTCGATGAACTAACCTGTACACATGTCACCTGGGAACTGCTATCTGACGTCTGGTACAAGACCAACTAGCAGGTTCCCGGCGAGTCCTGTCCGGTGTACTCATAACCCAATGAGCACCTGTATACATCTTAGGTGAACCAACTGACACCAGTGGCTTGTGAGACCGGCCACCGCCCCTCGTCGGGGTCTCGACTGTATACACTAGTCTACTAATGGAGTATCGATGCCCTGTCTCGAAACTCCCACGACTAGGGACCTTTTAAGGATGTGCTTATAGACTACCAGCTCCCACGTATATGATCGCCATCATACTGCTGGTGGTCAAGCAAGAATCCTAGGGGCTCTATCAACGTGTAATAGCGACATGTCAGGTCACCTAAAGCAGTACACGATGATAAAGATAAACCAGATAGCATACTATCATCTCGAGTAAGACTGTCCTACCGGGATAGGTCCTCCCTCAATCATTGCAATCACGTGCCTGTGATCCAATAATTGACTCTGAGGGCACTATCTCCAACAACAATCTCCCACTTGCACTAGGGCCAGCTGCTGTAGTATCGCATACCGAGCATACCGAAGAGTCTCTCAAACTGTATCTGGGGAATGGCCTTCATGAGTGGATCCGCCGTGTTGTTCTTCGTGTCAACCCTCCTGACCTCGATCTCCCAGCGATCAACTATCTCCCGGATCAGGTGATACCGCCTCAGAATATGCCTGGATCGCTGATGGGACCTGGGTTCCTTGGCCAAAGCCACCGCTCCATTGTTATCGCAATACAAAGGTATTGGATGCTCAATGGATGGAACCACTCCAAGTTCAGTAATGAACTTCTTGATCCAGACAGCCTCTTTAGCAGCATCGTTGGCAGCGATGTATTCAGCCTCCATCGTCGAGTCTGCCACGGTTTCCTGCTTGGAACTCTTCCAGCTAACCGCCCCTCCGTAAAGGGTAAAGACAAATCCCGACTGCGACTTAGAGTCGTCCTTATCACTCTGGAAGCTCGAATCGGTAAAGGACTCCACTTGGAGTTCTCCGTTACCATACACCAAGAGCATCTCTTTAGTCCTTCGTAAGTACTTGAGAATGCTCTTCACAGCTGTCCAGTGACTCTCTCCAGGATCAGCTTGATACCTGCTCACTACACTTAGTGAGTATGCTACATCGGGTCTGGTACATAGCATCGCATACATGATAGAGCCTACAGCCGAAGCATAGGGTATCCCTCGCATGCGAGCTCTCTCCAAATCAGTCTTGGGAGACATCTCTTTGGAGAGAGTGACTCCAGAGATCGTGGGTAAGTTCCCACGTTTGGATTCTTCCATACTAAACCTCTTTAGTATGGTGTCAATGTACCTGGATTGGGACAATCCCAAAATCCGTTTGGATCTATCTCTATAGATCCTAATTCCCAATATGCAGAAGGCATCACCAAGATCTTTCATTGAGAATCTTTGTGATAAGAAGAGCTTAACCGATTGCAGCATAGGAATATCATTTCCTATCAAGAGTATGTCGTCCACGTACAATACGAGGAAGACAACCTTACTCTCTGCTACCTTCTTGTAAATACAAGGTTCATCTGGGTTTTTGACGAAATCAAACTCTTTGATAACGACGTCAAAGCAGATGTTCCAACTCCGTGATGCTTGCTTTAATCCATAAATGGATTTAAGCAGCTTGCACACCTTCCCGCTGCTCCCACTGTCTACGAAGCCCTCTGGCTGAGTCATGTACACGCACTCTTCTAAATCACCATTTAGAAAGGCGGTCTTAACATCCATTTGCCAGATTTCGTAATCATGGTATGCAGCGATGGCAAGCATGATCCGGATGGATTTAAGCATAGCCACTGGAGAAAAAGTTTCGTCATAGTCCACACCTGGTCTTTGACGAAAACCCTTTGCTACAAGTCTAGCTTTGAAAGTCTCCACTTTCCCATCTACACCAAGTTTCTTCTTGAAGATCCACTTGCTCCCGATGGGTTTTACCCCTTCAGGAGCAACTTCCAAAGTCCATACTTTGTTGGTGTACATGGATTCCATCTTGGACCGTATAGCATCCAGCCATTTCACTGAGTCCCCACTCGTGATGGCCTGCTCGAAGCTAGTTGGGTCATCATCCTCCATGATGCAATCCTCGCTCCCACCATCCATGAGAAAACCGTAGTATCTCTCAGGTTGGCGAGGAACCCTACTAGATCGGCGGAGAGGCTGAGGTTCATCAGGAACTACTGAATCCTCTGGTTCAACCAAGTCTTCTGTCGTAGTCTGTATTGCTGGAACTTCTTCCAGTTCTACATCCTTGCCACTAATCTCTTTTTAAAGAAATTCCTTTTCTAAAAAGGTGGCATGTCGAGAAACAAACACCTTTTGTTCCTCGGTGTGGTAGAAGATATACCCGCGCGAATGTTTGGGATATCCAATAAACTTACACAGAATGGACCTTGCCGCGAGTTTGTCCGGATTTTGCGTTTTTACATATGCCGGACAACCCCATATCTTAACATAATTAAGACATGGTCTCTTTCCTTTCCATATCTCATATGGAGTGGTTGGCACGGTTTTGGTGGGAACCATATTCAATAGATCTGCAGCTGTTTCCTGTGCATATCCCCAGAAGGAAATAGGTAACTCAGCTGTGCTCATCATAGAGCGCACCATATCCAATAGGGTGCGGTTCCTCCGTTCTGATACACCGTTGTGCTGTGGTGTATATGGAGGAGTCAGCTGAGAGAGAATCCCATTCTCTTTTAGGAAGTCCAGGAATTCATTGCTTAAGTATTCTCCTCCTCGATCAGATCGAAGGATTTTAATACTTTTTCCGGTTTGGTTCTCGACTTCTTGTTTATATTCTCTAAATTTCTCAAAAGCTTCTGATTTGTGTTTCATCAGGAACACATATTCGAATCTAGAGAGATCGTCAGTGAATGTAATGAAGTACGAAGAACCATCCCTGGCATGCGTAGACATGGGACCGCATACATCACTATGTATCAGTCCCAAGAGTTCGGTAACTCTTTCTCCGTGTCCCGTAAACGGAGCTTTGGTCATCTTGCCTTTGAGACATGATTGGCAAGTGTCATAAGATGAAAATTCAAACGGATTTAAATATCCATCCTTATGCAACTTAACTAATCGTGTCGCATTGATGTGACCCAGTCTACAATGCCACAAGAAGGATTCGTTCAGTTCTGAACTCTTCCTCTTGTGTGTGTTTGTTATGCTCAGAACTGTTGATTGATTTAAAACATAAATGCCATTGCACAACGTGCCTGATCCAACCAACTTTTGGTTACGGAAAATGTTCATAACATTATCCTGTAATACAAAATTATATCCCTCTTTACTCAATAAAGAAACCGATATAATGTTGCATATCAGGTTCGGCATGTAATAGCATTCGTTCAGAACCAATGTATTACCAGTTGGTAATGCAAGGTGATATTCCCCGACAGTCTTAGCTGCAACAATTGCACCATTTCCAACTCTAATGTCTTTATCACCTTCTCCAAGTTCTCTACCTTTTCTAAGCCCATGTAACTGATTACATATATGGGATCCTGACCCGGTATCTAATATCCAGGACGTAGGGCAAATGGAGAAACAGTTCTCTGTAACGAACACACCTGAAGAAAATGCATCATCATGTACTTTCTTCAATCGGGTGGCATGGGAATCCTGGTATTCCCCTATAACCTGTTCATTCCTATAACTCTTATAAGAAAGAACGGAACCAACGTTCCCCAGCACAAAATAACATGCGGGTTCGGTCAATACATCCATATTATTATCTTGATTAAGGCATGAAATGGTCGCTACCTGGAGAGAAAGAGAAGAAAACACTTTAGCGTATGCTCGTGCAAGATCAGATTGGTTATTATCTTATCTAATCAGGATGGCTCCCACTGGTTTTTATCAAATCTTCCTTCAAACCCTAAAAGGAAAGACTAGCCGGGATTAATTACACACTACAAGTTCGCCAATCTTTCAGCCAGTCCAATGTCGGTACTTTGAGGGAGGTCCCCCATGCTTTCGCACGAACCTAATTAATGTAAACCTCATTTTCCCAGAGGCGTAACCTCGTTAACACCTTTCTAGACACCTACTTGATCGGCTAATTGCAATGTGTAAAACTCTCCCAGAAGTAACTCTTACTCGCAGTGGGTATCGGGATCCAACTATCTCATAGAAGGTATGCAATCTCATTGCAAATTTCAACACTTGAAATTCCCGATAATATTTTGCCCCTAGCGTCCTATGACCTTGACGCAGGCCAACAAACCATAGTGCGCTAGTCAAGTTCAACCCGTCATTTCCTGATTGAATTAAACCCACCCGTACGACCCTTGACGCAGGCCAACAAAGTCGCTCGACTACCCTAATCCAATCTGCATCATATGCATAAGCAGATAAATACTAGTTAGCTACCGCACACTACGCCTTGACGCAGGCCAACAAACGCAGCACGAATACTAACTACTACTTATCTGAAATGACGGAGGGCTACGACAGGTTTTTGTGAAAACCTATTGCGTAATGAACTTGATATCGTTGTAGAATCAAATGAAGTTTTGAAATGGAGTGATTTTGAGGCTTTTCTAGTTTTGCTAAAGGGGTCACTCCCGGTGAAGGGATCGTCGGCCCTTTCCTCGTCGAATGAGGTGCGGGATATATCATATATATCACTGTGCAAAGCATAAACTATAGAAGCAATCACAAGTCAAACCGAGTGTGTAGCATCTGCCAGTTATTGCTAAAGGAGTCACTCCCGGTGAAGGGATCTCGGTCCTTTCTTCATCGAATAAGGTGCAGGGTATATCATATATACCGCTATGCAATGCAAAAACTGTAGCTACCTGTTTTGTTTAAAATTTGGTTCTACAACATCTTAGGTTTCTTTTCTTTCATTAATCACATTAATGAAGTCCCATCATTTAAACACCTAAACATCACAGATAAATACGACGTACACTTATGCCATCCGCATTCGCCTGGATGTCCCCTCATGCACCGTTAGGTTAGGTAACTAACGACAGAGCAGGGCAGGGCTAGTGTGGGTGCAAAACATAAGTAACGTCTATATAATATATCATATATACTATATACTGTATCTATCACAGAACATCACATGATCACATCACAGATATCGCAGCAGAAAATATCATATGAAATATTGGATATACTAGGACGTCCGTGTTTTCAATACGAGCCAGTATAAAACACGGATTCCACGGTCGTGATGAATAGCCAATCCCACACCCCTAGACCCCTACGAGAGCGGCAAGCAACCCTACCAATTCTAGGGTTAGGAGACCCGGACTCGACTCCTCGAGATGGTCTCCCACTGGACCCTAGAACCCGGTTACTTGTGCTCCCCTCCTTGGGTTTATCCTAGTGCAGAAAAGTAAATAATATACAAAGGGTGACAGCTTCCGCAACCTGGAAGTGCCCCAAAAAAAAATATTACATACAAGTTTTTACATGAATGAAAATGAAAAACACTCATCTCACATAAAAACCCCCGGCTATTCAAACACGACAATCCAATATAACTTATCCAGCAACACATAACATCACATGTCATCAACGTAAGTAAACATGAGTATCCCAATTGTCGTTGACATATAGCAACAAAACCGGCGATATCACATATTACACTTACGGTCACAGAAAAGAAAGTGTAAAACTACAACAGTTGGAATCCGCAACCTCTTTAGACATCACATGCCTAATCAAATTAAATACTTAGACATCACATGCCTAACAGTTATAAACCCCGCATTTTAGTCTCATTATCGAAAACTCTTTTCAATATCAAATGAGACTAAACCGCTAGATTTATAACATTCATTCAGTTATCTCATAACTGTTTGTGAATTCCAATTATTGTATCCCATTCCGGATAAATAGAAAATATTAAACTTTCCGATCGAACATTCGAACACCCAAGTTTTCCCGAAACCGTCCAACACATGAAATAGGTTCAAAGACATTCACTTCATGCCTCGGTACCAACGGTCCAGCCGTAGAAGGGTCAAGCCAATGCCTCACATGTGGCACGCCGTACTGCCCCAAACCTGAAGGTTCAAAGGGCAGTTCAAGACGGTCACATAATCGAGTTAAGGTTTGTTGTCTTCTAGAGGGACCATCGCGTTACTTGCACTACTCAGAACGTCCTTAAACCATACAAAAATCCAACACTTGGATATTTTCCGGCAGGGGAAAAGTTGGGTATTTATATCCGGTCGGACTTTTTAACATATTCAAAAAATTATCCGGAAAGCACTAAGACAAAGTTCGATAATCCGATCGAAATAACGAGTCCCCAATACAACCCAGAATACTCAACTCTTGAATAAATATTAAAAATTCTCAGAGAACTCAGCACTGAATAAAAGAAGTTACTGTGCAAAATAGGGTGGGTGACGTCATCATACAGCCGCGGAACCGCCGCAGAAGCCAGGCTTCTGCCGCGGTTCCGCCGCACTTTGGAGGAATTGGGTGATCGTGTTTCACAGTAATTCTTAGAAAGTCCTGCTGAATTTTCTGCATATTTTTAATTTGGAAAAAACCCAGTTTTTAAAAAATGTACAGAGAGCAACTTTGATATTAGGGTTTCGGTTCGATCGGACTTCAAACTCCGGCTAGACTTCGCCTAAGGCTCTAGCTAGGCTCTGATACCACTGTAGGGTTCCTAGTCACTCTCAAGAGGTCTCACAAGGCATCAACTATGCCAATTTCAAATTTTACGGGTGCCGAGAAACCCTAATACGGATCGTTAACTAGAAATTTAGGCGAAAAACGAATCTAGTTAACAACTTAACTAAAGATAAGAAGCTACAACCTTTGTAGATCCGGATATCCACTTGCTTGGCTCCACGTAGGCATCCTCTCGCTGTCCATCTCGAATCCCGGACTCAATCGTCGGCTTGATCGGAGAAATGGGCGGACTAGGTCGTCGGCTTCGTGCCGAAAATGATCTACGTCGAGGCATCACAAGTTCAAGCTCCGACTTCACAAATTTGTGAAACTTGTGAAGAAAACACCCAAAACAACTTGGCAAGAGGTAGAGGGTGAAGAAATAGGAGGTGGGTTCACTTTAGAATTGGATTTCTCACTTTAGAACTCAAGTTGCCATTGATGGCATCAAGCTTTCTTTCTTGAAGAAGAAGATCAAGAAGAAGAAAGAATATGATAAGTTTCTTATTTAAAAATGAAACTAATATGAATACTTATCATATACTAACCATGGCCAAGTGTAGAGATTAAACTAAGGTTAGTTGGAATGGTTAGGGTTAAGGATGAGATAAGAATGGTGGACTTTGTCAAAGCTTCAAGAAGCTTCAACATAGAAACAAAATAAGCCACCATTCTTAATAATATCCAAAATGAATAAATAAATAAATAACTAAGTAAATAATCAAAACCCTAACCATTCATATAACCATGGTTTAATCTTTACGCAAACCCAAGTGAGCAAGTATCATCAAACATGATACAAACAAGTGCACAAAAAATATATCACATATACAATGTGCATCAAGTGAGAAAATCCTTTTAAAATGAACCAATACTAGTTAATGCAAAGCAATATATCAAATATATAATTATACATTAAATCATTAAATCAACACTTGATTCAATGATCCGGTCATGTCGCACATAACCGACTAGTATACAATGTATCGATTTATCGAATCAATGATTCGATAACTAGGTTATATCGAATATAACCAATCGATATATTCATCGCGAGAAAGGAATACGGTATCACATACACGCATTATTCTCGGTCCTGCACATATCTCATATGCGCTCCCATTTCGTTTCGCTTGAGCCAGGAAACCTCTGTGTAGGACTCTAAAGACTCGTCAATACGCCGGTAGCAGATGATGATCATATCAAGCACCCACAAGCCGCAAGCGGTCTGCTAAACGTAACGGCCATCCGGGTATTGAGCGATCAGAAGATCGACGAGCTAGCCCGCTCACACTCCTGTGAATCCAACCAGTAACACTTACCGTACAGTCCGGTCTGTTCGTCTGATATGTCGCATATCAAGTCTAGGGGTGGTAAACGTCAGACCCCAATAACCGATAAGTCGTGCCGATGTGAGGCTCATAACGGGTCGAGAAACTACTGGTAACACTTACCAGCAAATCTCTGATCAGCCCTGGCCAGGGACTTCCCTGTTACGGCCAATCGAGCATAGCGCAACATCAACCCCCAATACCGGGAAAGACGAAACCCCTCCTATCGCTCATTGCCTCCATGTGACTCGGGACTGTACCCAAAGACCACCGTTTTGCACGCCCTCATGGACGTGGTAAGGTGGAGATCAAAGCACAGTGGGAATCACACAAGACTCTATGACGATCTCGGGTCTACAGACTAACCTGTACAAGTGTCACCTGAGAACTGCCATCTGACGTGAGGTATAATACCATCTGGGAGTTCTCGGCGAGTCCGTCCAGTGTACCCAGTCTCCACTGAGCACCCGTATACCATCTCTGATGTCAAACACCAATGGATATGGGATCATCCATCGCCCATCTCATGGGTCGAGAAGCGTATACGCTAGTCTACACTGGTATATCGATGCCCTGTCTCGATACACCCACGACTAGGGACCTTGAAGGATGTACTTTTGGACTACCATGTCCCCACTAGTATGATCTACATCATAGTCCAGGTAGTCAAGTACACATCCTAAGGGCTTTATCAACATGTAACTATAAGACAGTTTAAAGAGACAAGTGTACATGTTAAGATAAAGAGTAACCAGATAGCATACTATCATATCGAGCAAGAAAGTCATCTCTATATATGTCCAAGCATCCAATATAATATACATCATCTGTACAATACTGGGCTCTAGGGCATACATATAACTAACATATATGGCAGCCCCCCTCTCTCTCTTCTTATCATATCATCACAAATCTATCAAATAATGTGACCTTTTTCACAAAAAAGAGATCATGAGTCACTATATATGTCCATGTCATATTTAATGCATCTCATGATGAATTTCTAGCTCATAATTTCCATATGCAAACATTAATCCAAATGTTTGCAACAATAAAAAGATACGGCAACATCTAAAGTAAACTCGTGACGGATCATAAGGATACCCCTCACCTGTATATACATACCTTCACCCGCATTCCGATTGAATGCGAACGCGATGAGACTAAAATAATCCAACAAATCTAATACTAGAATCCGGCTTAAACCAAAGCCCACTAGTATGATCCGCCCGATCATGATCCGTGCACTACTGCACGTATATGATCGGACCCTGCCATATATCATACGGCCTCTACATCGTTTCGCCCGAAACTTGAGAAACTGTCTGTGGGGGACTCTAAAGACTCGTCAATAGTTTGGCAGTGGATTTAACCACTAGCACGTCAGAGGTATTAGCCGTGCGTAACGGGCTACCAGGTATTGACCAAAAGGGAGGTCGATGAGCGAACTCATCCTGACACCCTACTGAGCCTGTCAGTGACAATATTCGAACAGTCCGGTCCGTTCGTCTATGAGCATCACATGTCGGACCTAGGGGGTTGGTAAAAGTCAGACCCCCAAAAGCGGTACAAGTCGTGTCAGAGTGTAGCCCAGAACACCCTGAGATACTACTGGAATACCTACCAGTAAATCTCCTGTGCCTTGGCCAAGGACTTCGTGTAATGGCTCTCCTAGACACAGCGTGATCTCACCCCAAATACCGGGAGAGACGAAACCCCTGCCGATACGCTCACTGCCTCCATATGGCTCGGGACTATACCCAACTAAAACCTGTTTGCACGACTCCTTTGAGCCGTGGTAGGGTAGTAATCAAAGTGCAGTGGGAACTCACACGAGACAAATGACGATCTCAGGTCGATGAACTAACCTGTACACATGTCACCGGGGAACTGCTATCTAACGCTAGGTATAATACCAACTAGCATGTTCCCGGCGAGTCCTGTCCGGTGTACTCATAACCCAATGAGCACCTGTATACATCTTAGGTGAACCAACTTACACCAATGGCTTGTGAGACCGGCCACCGCCCCTCATCGGGGTCTCAACTGTATACACTAGTCTACTAATGGAGTATCGATGCCCAGTCTCGAAACTCCCATGACTAGGGACCACTTTAAGGATGTGCTTATAGACTACTCAACTCTCACGGATATGATCTCCATCATACTGCTGGTAGTCAAGCAAGAATCCTAAGGGCTCTATCAATGTGTAATCGCGACCTGTAAGGTCATCTAAAGCAGTACACGATGATAAAGACAAACCATGGTAGCATACTATTCTCTATCAACGTGTAATAGTGAACCACAATGTCACCTAAAACATGTACATGATGATAAAGACAAACCAGATAGTATACATTCATCTTGAGTAAGACCGTCCTACCGGCATAAGTCCCCCCTCAATCATTGCAATCACGTGCCTGTGATCCAATAATTGACTCTGAGGGCACTATATCCAACAAGTTTCTAAAAGTTTTTGTTCCGCATTTGGCCACAGAATGATGGTCGGGGCGCTGGCATAACCCAACAGACATCACCGGGTAGAAACCGAATGTATGACGATCTCCTAGGTCATACAATAATGTACTCATAATATACACTGAAACATCTAGTAGTGGCAAGGGTAATCATTTAAACATAAGTGCAATACCAAGTACTTGTGTCCATGTCACAAGGTAGCAACATGTCATATGTATGATGTATGAATACATCATGAATGAATAAGTAATCAGGAAATCAGGATATATCCATATGAGAAAGCTGTATTCTTATCTTAATAAAATTTTAGTATAAAAACTGGAGTATCATCAATGAAATCGACAGAAATCCGTGTCAAACGACACAAAATCCTCAAATCTCGGGCTCCGTCAGTCCGGATCGGCTCATATCATCAAATCTCTTGACTACGGTCAGTATCCTCCGGATATCCGTTGCGCCAAATATCACCGGTAGGTAGCCTGCCCCTGCCAGGCTCATCGTGTACAACTCGAGCTTCTTGCCCTGAGTTACCATACCGGGTCCACCATGTATCCGAGACGGTTCATCCTGCTCCTCGAATCGGGTCTCGAAAACCAACTCAATCAGGAAAACTCATGGTGGATGCCATATACATCATATCATGAGAAAACCGTAACTTGCATTTTTAAAATGATAATAAGTTTATAAAATTCTTGCGGTTTTCCCCCAAATACAGAAATCTCAAGGAAAATCCGAAATCTCAAAATTATAAGCTAATATACAGTGAATATCGGCATAAAGCCCCACAATATTTCATAACAGAATGAATATATAAATGCATGGGTTATCTAAATAAGGAATGCAATATCTAAACTAGCATATGAGAGCAAGCATACTAATGATATGTTGGAATTATCAGCTAGCAGGTTATACCAATGAAGTAACGTTTTCTAAAGTGTACGTGACATGGCAATCACCTATGATGATGTGTGTGAGCCAGCAAGCAAGTATACGTGGAACATACGTATCATCGGTAATGGTGCTGGTGTCCTAACAGACGGGATTCATAATAGCTAAAGAAAACACATGTAATAAATATACAATGCAATGAGAATGACATAAAAATAACAGAAAAGTGAATAGTAAAAGTAGCATCATAAAATATATGTATCAGTGTACGAGTCATACGGTTTTATTGTTTTGAAATAGCACGAATCGTGGTTTTTAGAAATGTAGGGGCTACAGGGTTTTTTGAGAAAAGATATGCCCTTTGAAAAATCTGTAGTATCTCTCGGGCTGTCTTTGAAAATACTCACGATTCGTTAGTTTTGAAAATAGGTATGTCTCGAGCCTAGTCTAGCATCTACCTAAACAACTAAGAGACTAAACTAAGAACCTAGTCAGAAGGGTAAGAAAATTTACCTAAATTCGGAGTCGATATACCTAGTAGTCGGCGATCCAGCCTCATAGCGTCACGTACTGTATAATACATAGCACGGCATCCTCGAGTCAAGAGTGCGGATCAATCATCATATATATACCTCGCACGGTAAAATCCATCGTACGACATCCCCAAAATCGGGGGTACGGGTCAAATATCATGTATACATCATCATTCATATGGTATCATCATCGTACAATATCATGATCAGGGATACTGTTCTAAAGTCTCATACATTCTAATATCATCAAACACATATTATCGTATGTATGAATACACATCGCCCAACGATCCGTTATAATATCATATCGTATATCATATCACGACTCAATCACATATCAACAACTCAAGGCATCATGCCCGATCATATCGACTCATATCCATTTAACATCTTATATCCTCATCTTATACGTATATGTGTGTGTGTGTGTGTGTATGTATATATATATATATATATATATATATATATATATATATATCAACGCATCCATATATATATATATGCATATATACATATACACCCACATCATATCTCGTGTGTGCGTGTGTGTGTGACAACCTATACACTGCGGGTCCGCGACTAGAAACTAAATAAGAGCAATCTTCTTCCAAGTACACTTCATCTCACTTAAGGTCTCCTAGAAAACCCTATTGCTAAGTATCCGCACTATCCATATACATACCATACACATCCTAATCTACGAATTTGCAGGGGTGCTATACGCCATCCGCCCGACTTCCCCCGTAGATATACATCTACTCACCTTGATCCTCGCTTGCCGAAGTCAATGACCCCACACTCTCCCTTGTCGTACGATGTCCACGCGGGGTACCTACAGTTTTCAATACATTATATCGTAGACATGAATCGAACACGAAAACTAAAACGGCACACGAAACACACATAGGTTAGAACCTATGGTCTACGCATGCAAAAATAGCGAAATAACCCTCGTCGTCGACGTACAAACGTCCAACGACCAAATCCACATTCAAATACCGAAAACCAAGTTTTTGAAATCGGAAAACATAGTTAAAACAAACACTAAATGCTTCCATATTTTTGATCAGGTAAATTGGGGCTAAACAAACAGTACTGGGGGCTATTCTACATGGTAAGTGAGTGTCACGACCCGAAAAGTACGGAGCGTGACTGGCACTTAAATTATGAAACGTCTCAAAACGTACGTAATCTAATTAAGACAAAGCACAGAAATAAAAACCAATAAAAGAAATAGAGTGAAGGAAAACCAAATTATAGAAAGCGATATTTAACCAATTAAGTAACATCAAGCTTTTAAAAGCAACATAACATTTTCCGGAAAATTTCGGCAGAGTCTCCTTTGTAAATACTGGCCCCTAATGGGTACAAAACAAGAATATATACACATAATTAGATAAGGCATCCCTAAGCGGAAGCTAGCTCTTCGCCAATGGAGGAATCACAATCACACGCAATATATATCATCACCGTGCAGAATAACATATAAGGGCACAAAAGTAAGAAAGCATCACATCGGCTCAAGTGAGCTCGACCCCAGAGAAACGACATATATATACAATCTCGCGGTCTCATCTCTAAGTCGCAAATATAACGGTACAAGTAGAAGATACGGTAGATAGAGTACACTAGATACAATAATAATACAAGCTGAAGAAAAAATATCCTCGCAGCCCACCTCCGAGCGATGCCACGAGTCCAAGCAAAAGGAGCAAAATAAGGTAGTGCGCTCGCTGCTACTGTGCTGGCGGATCGGACCTGCAAAATACTGTGGCACGACGGGGGTGAGTTGCCAACTCGTGAGTAATAAGTAACATCTAAAAAGGCTATCGCAAGCATGCACGCGAATGCGTCACAACCTACATATTGTAAGTCCATGCTACCTCTCCCGGTACTTTCGGGCATGCGGAATTTGGTGAAAAACAATTTTTCTAGAGGCGGTAACATGGACTCAAAACCGGATCTTTGTTAAACATCTAACTAACAACCTAACTAGGAGTTGTTAACTACTCGGTTAGGGGGTTATACCTTTCTTTCTTGAACTCCTTCGTCTTCAAGCCTCGATGGTTGTCCGGATCGGCTTCACCCCGTCGTCTCCTTGCGCCGAAGATCGATCCACCTGAAAGCTTCTACCTTTGGCTTCTTCTTCGAACTTTGAAGAAACTAGTTCACTCGGTTTGCTAAACCTTGTGAACTAGAGTGAGTAGAGGAGAGTGTGTTGGGATTTTCTATATGGTTCTTGGCTCTCAACACATGAGACAAGTGAACTATAGACTAAAGAGAGGGAGAGCAAGAGGAAGAAGATGAGAGCTCAAGAACACAAGAGAGAGAAAGGAAATGAAAGAATGAGAAAGACTTTTCTCTCTTGGCTCTCATAATCCAAAGCCATCATAACAAATCATAGCAATCAAGTATTATGTGATGGTTTAAGCTATAATAGCCATATCATTTCATGCACTCATTTTGCACAAGAGATCAAGCAAGCAAAAGTCTTTGCCATGAAATGATAGCCATTGTCATCATGATGGTCAACTAGTCCAACCTAGTCAACATGTCAACAAAGTCAACAAGTCAACAAAGTCAACCCCTCAACAACCATGTCACTATAATACTTAATTAATATTATTGTTAATTACATATCATATTCTCATTAGGGTTGAGCAAAAAGTCAATAGTCAACAGTCAACGGTCAACAACCCTAATGAGAATCCTCTGCCTCTGTCTCTCCGTAAACTGTGCATACACACCCGCATCCGCATTCCGAGGAACACGAATACATACTGGATAAAACCAATCCCAAAATGTACTCTAGGATCTGGCTTAAACCAAAGCCCGCTAGTGTTAACTGTCCGGACACTGTACGTGCACAAGTGCACGGATGTGACCGGACCCTGTCGCAAAACCATGCGACCTCTACTCTTTTACCTGAAGGCGAATAGCTTTCTGTGTGGGACTCTAAAGACTCGACACTACGCTGGCAGTGGGTTTAACCACAGACTGCAAGCGGCACTAGCTGTGCGTAACGGTCCCCAGGTAGATGCCGACAAGAAGACTGACGAGGTGAAACCCATCTGAACTCCTACTGAGCCTGAATGTGACAGCCTCCGTACAGTCCGGTCTGTTCGTCTGATACATCGCATGGCGGGCCTAAGGGGCGGTAAACGTCAGTCCCCTAATAGCGGTACAAGTCGTGTCGGAGTGAAGCCCAAAACACCCTGAGATAACACTGGAAGCCTACCAGTATATCTCGCTTGCCCTGACCAGGGACTACTCGTGTAATGGCTCTCCTAGACACAGCGCGATGTCAACCCCCAATACCGGGAGAGACGAATCCTGTCTAACCGTCACTGCCTCCAAGTGCTTCAGGACTGCACCCAACTACTACCTGTTTGCACGACTCCTTTGAGCCGTGGTAGGGTAGTAATCAAAGTACAGTGGGAACACACTCGAGGCGAAGTGACAGTGTCAAGTCAGCGGAATAAGCTGTACTCATGTCACCTGGGAATTGATGACTGACGATAGGTATAATACCAACCAGTCAGTTCCCGACGAGTCCTGTCCAGTGTACTCGTAACCCAACGAGCACCCGCATACTATCTCCAGTACGACGTACTGATGGCTGTGGGACAGACCATCTCCCACTCTGGGATGAGAAGCGCATGCGCTAGTCTACTCCGAAGTATCGATGCCCTGTCTCGATAGTCCTGCGACTAGGGACCTGCATAAGGATGTGCTTATAGATTACCCAGCCCCCACTAGTGTGACTGCCATCACAACACTGGTAATCAAGCAAAGATCCTAAGGGCTCCACTAATGTGCATAGGTGATATACTAAAATAAACACATGTACACATTGAAGTAGAAACAAACCAAGTAGCATACTACTATTTTGAGCAAGATTGTATATACAAGGTGAATATCCCAAGATTCCATTAAGTAATATACAAACTAGTATGATACAGTAATGGCCTCTAGGGCATATACACTAACGCATATATCAATGTGATGCGATGCACTAATATGTATGCAACATGAATGAAAAATCAACACGAGAACTGAACATGTTTAGTATTAGAAAATCTGTATTCTTATCTTAGTAAGACTTCTGTAATTTAACTGTAGTATCATCAATGAAATCCCTAGAAATCCATGTCAAACATCGACACAAAATATGAATATCTCAAAGTCTCGACATCTCAAGTCTCAATACCTCGATGTCTCAATATATAAATAGCTCAAAAATCTCGGGCTCCGGCAATCCGGACTGGCCCATATCATCTAATCTCGGGACTACGTCGGTATCCTCCGGATATCCACCGCGTCACAATATAACCGGTCGGTAGTGCTCCCCTGCCGGGCTCAACTCCATCATCTGCGACCATCTTGCCCCGGGGTACCGCACCGGATCCACTATGCACCCACAGACAGTTCTTCCTCCTCGAATCGGGTGTATGATACCGCTCAAGAACCGAGAAATCTCATGGTGGATGACCCATACATCATATCAAGAAGAAAACCGCAACTTACATTTTTAAAATGGTAATACGTTCTTAAATACTAGCGGTTTCTCCAAATCCATAAATCACATAATTACTGAAATCCTCGAGAAGAATCACAATACATGAACATGTAGAAATTGATGAATGTCTGTAATATCAACAATATGAAATGTGATTTATGAGTAGAAAACCATGTATGAATGAAATAAAATAAGGTATGTATATACGACTAGCAATCCTTCATATCAATCTTGGTTAAATGAAAAATACAACTACCAGTTTGAGTATCATTTATGATGCAAATGTCTTTGATACTCATCTAGCTAGTTCTAAAGTGTTCGTGGGAAAGCAATTACCAAGGCGTCTGTGTCCACATGAATAGTGCCCGTGCAGCATTGTAACGTTTTAGAAATCGTTATGAGAATATTTCTGTTTTAGGGTTAAATTGTCGGTATTTTCCGTTTTAACCCGACTGTGTTCAAACGACCATATAGATTTACCAGCACCTAGTTTAGCTAAAATAAAGCTAGTGCGCAAGCTTTGGGGATATATGGGACGTTTTGGTTCAATTAGAATTTTTCCCAATTTTAATATTATTTTAATGCGGTATTCACATTTTGGGGAAATTTCTTTTAAGTGAACTTTTCATCAATTAAGTTTGAGTTAATTCAACCCTCACATAGTATCTAGATATTTGTATGGGTTTTAGAATTAAAGTTAAAGAAAAAGAAAAGAAATGAATGAGGTGCATGCATGTGTGTATGAATGCATTTATGTGCATTTATCATGAGAAATAGCTAGGAAATTCCTCACAAAACCCCACCCTTATCACTTGGCCGAGATCCCTTCCTCCCCCTTTCTGCTCTTGATCATTCCCTTCCATTTTTGCATCAATCCAAACTCAAAATTCTCCAAAATTCCAAAATATATCACAAAATACTTCAAGTCTTGAGTTTTAGCATCTTGGATCACTTGGAGCTAGGAAAGCTTGGATCTTGTAAGCAAGGTTGATAGGTATAATCCCTACACAGATAAATAGGAGTTTTTATCTTATGCAGCTGGTGCACTTGGATTAGTTTAGTAGTGTCGCAACGCACGTTAGCCACTAGACGGAGACTTATGAGTTAGTTTAGTGTCGGTGCGTCGTTTAAAGTGTAGTTTTACGTTATATTAGTCGATTCTGAGATATTTGCACTATTTGTGTATTTGTGAATTTATAGCGTCGCAAGCGGGGACTTCGGACGCTGTGAAAAAGGGAAGCAGGTGGTCGGATTTTCATAGCTGGAGACCATTGGTGAGTAGATTTAACATCTACGGGGAAATCGCCCGTATGGCGTTATGCGTCGGGGCGGATATGATATGATAGCTGCATGTTATTGAATATTAGTTAATTTCATATGAATGTAATTGCATAGCTGTTAGTTATATGTATGCCCTAGAGGCCATTACTGTACATACGATGTATATTGTAATGGATGCTTGGACATATATAGGGAGGACTTTCTTGCTCGACATGATAGTATGCTATCTGGTTGTACTTTATCTTAACATGTACTCTGATTGTCTCTATGTTACATGTTGATAAAGCCTTTAGGATATGTACTCGACTACTGGGACTATGATGAGATCATACTAGTGGGGCCACAGTAGTCGACGAGTACATCCTATAACTGTTCCTAGTCGAGGGTGTATCGAGACAGGGCATCGATACACCGGAGTAGACTAGCGTATACGCATCTTGACCCATATGATGAGCGATGGATGATCCCATATCCATCGGTGTTTGACATCAAGGATGGTGTACAGGTGCTCAGTAGAGACTGGGTACACTGGAAGGACTCGCCGAGAACTCCCAGATGGTATTATACCACACGTCAGATGGCAGTTCTCCGGTGACACTGGTACAGAGTAGTCTGTTGACCTGAGATCGTCATAGAGTCTTGTGTGATTCCCACTGTGCTTTGATTTCCATCATACCACGTCCAAGAGGGTGTGCAAAAAGGTGGCTTTTGGGTACAGTCCCGAATCACATGGAGGCAATGAGCGATAGGAGGGAATTCGTCTCTCCCGGTATAGGGAGTTGATGTTGCGCTGTGTTCGATTGGCTATAACTGGAAATCTCTGGCCAGGGTTGCTGAGATTTACTGGTAAGTGTTATCAGTAGTTTCTCGAACTGTTATAGACCTCATATCGATATGACTTATCAAGCTACTGGGGTTTGACGTATACCACTCCTAGGCGAGATATGCGACATATCAGACGGCGAGACCGGACTGTACGGGAGTGTTACTGATTGGATTCGCAGAAGAATGTATAGGCTTGCTTGTTGATCTTCTGATCGCTCAATACCTGGGTGGCTGTTACGTTTAGCTAACCGCTTGCAGCTTGTGGGTGTTTGATATGATCATCATCTACTGCCGGCGTATTGACGATTCTTTAGAGTCCTATACAGAGGTTTCTTGACTCGGGAAAAATGGAGTAGGGGCACATATGTGATATGTGCAAGACCGAGGATAATGCGATATGATATACCGTATTATATTCTCGTGATATTTGATATCAGCCGGGTCATCGGATCAAGTGTTGATTCGATGAATCGGTAAATGATATATTAGTCGGTTATATGCTATATAGCCGGATTGTCGGATCAAGTGTTGATTCGATAATTTAATGTATAATAATATATGTGATATATTAAATTACATTAACTAATATAAGCTCACTAAAAGATTCTTTTTCTCACACGGGTAATACATTGATATATATGCGATATATGTTAATTGTATTATTTTATTTTGTTACAATAAATATTATATGTGTGATATATAATATTGTAACATGATATGGTTATTAATGCAACATGTTTAGTGGAGATTAAACGAGGTTAGGGTTTGATTTGGGTTAATCTTTTCTAGAACCTTCTAGAAGGTTTTATTTTGTTTTGTGCAAAAATAATTGTGTTGATATTTTAAGTGACTCATCTTTAACTCAACCTAAATCCTAGCCCTAGTTAAATCTCTACAAAGGTTTAGTTAACCATGGTTGCATAAATGATTATGACAATATTTCATTATTCATCACAAATGGTTATTCATCTTCTTCTTCCTTCTTTCTTCATGGAAAAGCTTTCTAGGTTTTTCCTAAGTAATGAAAATGAGTGAGAATATGAAAACAAATGAGAGCAAAAATCCTACTTCATCATCCTCATCTATCCTTGCCATTTAGATGAGGGTGTTCACTTCATTTAGTGAGTGAGAGCTTGTGTTAATGAAACTTCAAGGTAGATCATCTTTGTTATGGAAGATCGGAAGCAAGCTTGCATCTTTCTCTTCGTGGAGCCTCTCGAGAGTCCGAAACATGATGATCGCAGCGAAGGGACCTCAACACGGAGCTTATGAAGTGAAGGACCGGATCTACAAAGGTTGTAATCCCTCTCACTTAGTGTTAAAGTGTTTAACATGCTTGTTTTCGTCTAATCTCTAGTTTAAAGATCTTGGTTAGGGTTGTTCGTGTAGGGTTCCTAGGCACACTAATGGGGTCTCACAAGGCATCAACCATGACAATTTCAAATTTTACAAGTGCCGAGAAACCCTAATACGGATCGTTAACTAGAATTTTAGGCGACAAAAGCAACTAGTTAACAACTTAACTAAGTGAACGGAAATACAACCTTTGTAGATCCGGTCCTCCACCTCCACAGCTCCGTGATGAAGTCCTCTCCGCTGTCCAAATCAAATTCATGACTCTAGCATCGGCTTCATCGGAGAAATGGGCGGGCTAGGTCGTCGACTTCGATGCCGAAGATGATCTACGTCGAGGCATCACAAGATCAAGCTCCCACTTCACCAAGTCATGAAACTTGTGAAGAAAACACCCTATACTACTTGGCAAGAGGTAGAGGATAAAGAAATAGGAAGTGGGTTCACTTTAGAATTGGATTTCTCACTCTTTTTCACTAGTTGCCATTGATGGAGGCAAGCTTCTTCATCTTGAAGATGAAGAAGAAGAAGAAGATAATCTTATGATAAGTTATTTTCCAAATAGAAAATAAAAGAATACTTATCATAAACCAACCATGGTCAAGTGTAGAGACTAAACTAAGGTTAGGTGAATGGTTAGGTTAGGTATGAAGACAAAAATGGTCACTTGGTCAATGCTTCATGAAGCTTCAACAAGCTTCATCTTTTAAAGCAACCATTTTTCTCTTTACTTGCCTTAAAAGGAAATAAACTAAATAAATATTTAAGAAAGGATAACAAAACCCTAACCATTCACTTAAACATGGTTTAACGTCTTACACAAACCCAAGTAAGCATGTATCATCAAACATGATACAATCAAGTGCACAAAAGTATATCACATATACAACTTGTGCAATGCAAGTGAGAAAATCCATTTAAAGTGAACCAATACAAGTTAATGCAAAGTAATATATCAAATATATAATTATGCATTAAATCATTAAATCAACACTTGATTTAACGATCCGGTCATATCGCATATAACCGACTAATATCCAATGTATCGACTTATCGAATCAATCCTTGATTCGATAACTAGGTTATATCGCATACAACCATTCGATACATTCATCGCGAGAATGAAATACGGTATCACATACACGCATTATTCTTGGTCCCGCACATATCTCATATGCGCTCCTATTTCGTTTCGCTTGAGCCAGGAAACCTCTGTGTAGGACTCTAAAGACTCGTCAATACGCCGGCAGCAGGTGATGATAATATCAAACACCCACAAGCCGCAAGCGGTCTGCTAAACGTAACGGCCACCCGGGTATTGAGCGATCAGAAGATCGACGAGCAAGCCCGCTCATACTCCTGTGAATCCAACCAGTAACACTTACCGTACAGTCCGGTCTGTTCGTCTGATATGTCGCATATCTCGCCTAGGGGTGGTAAACGTCAGACCCCAATAGCTCGATAAGTCATGCCGACGTGAGGTCCATAACATGTGTGAAACTACTGATAACACTTACCAGTAGATCACCGCAACCCTGGCCAGGGATTTCCTGTTATGGCCAGTCGAGCATAGCGCAATATCAACCCCCAATACCGGGAGAGACGAATCCCCTCCTATCGCTCATTGCCTCCATGTGATTCGGGACTGTACCCAAAAGCCACCGTTTTGCACGCCCTCTTGGACGTGGTAAGGTGGAAATCAAAGCACAGTGGGAATCACACAAGACTCTATGACGATCTCGGGTCTACAGACTAACCTGTACCAGTGTCACCAGAGAACTGCCATCTGACGTAAGGTATAATACCATCTGGGAGTTCTCGGCGAGTCCGTCCAGTGTACCCAGTCTCCACTGAGCACCCGTATATCATCTCTGATGTCAAACACCAATGGATATGGGATCATCCATCGCCCATCTGTATGGGTCGAGATGGTATACGCTAGTCTATACTGGTATATCGATGCCCCATCTCGATACACCCACGACTAGGGACCTTGAAGGATGTACTTATGGACTACCATGTCCCCACTAGTATGATCCGCATCATAGTCCAGGTAGTCAAGTACACATCCTAAGGGCTTTACCAACATGTAACAGAGAGACAATCAGTGTACACGTTAAGGTAAAGAGTAACCAGATAGCATACTATCATGTCGAGCGAGAAAGTCCTCCCTATATATGTCCAAGCATCCACTACAATATACATCCTATGTATAGTAATGGCCTCTAGGGCATACATATAACTAACAATCTCCCACTTGCACTAGGGCCATCTGTAGCAGTGGTTGTAGTATCTCATACTCAACCATCCCATAAAAGTCTCTCTCTAGGAATAGGCCTTCGTGAGTGGATCCGCCGTGTTGTCCTCTGAGTCTACTCTCCTAACCTCGATCCCCTGGAGATCAACCATCTCCATGATGAGGTAATACTGCCTTAGAATATGTCTGGATCACTGATGGGACGGACGTTCCTTGGCATAAGCCACAACTCCAATGTCACACAATGGGAGGAATTAAGTTCATCTCATGAACTAATATACACCCAGACAGCCTCTTTGGTAGCATCTTAAGTAGCGACATATTCAGCCTTTAATCGTCTAGTTTGCCACGGTATCTAGCTTGGAACTCTTCCAACATACCGTCCCTTTACCAAGGGTAAAGACAATGCCTGTGACTGACATTCAGTCATCCTTATCACTCTGGAACCCTTCCAGTGATTCTCCCCAGGATCGGTTGATACCATCTCACTACAACTAGTGAGAATCCTAACATCCAATTAGATCTATCGCATAGATCCAAAATCCAGGATTTAGGAGGTATCACTTTGATCCTATTATGGAGAATTCTTGTGATAACCGGAGATTGACCGAGCGTAGCATAGGAAACTCCTTCCCTATCAAGAGTATGTCATCCACGTACTCTACGAGGATCACTACCATACTCCCTACTACCTTCTTGTATATACAAGGTTCATCTACCATTTTGATGATGTCAAACTATTTGACTTCCACATCAAAACAGATGTTCCAACTCCGCGATGCCTGCTTTACCAAATAAAACATCGTGCACACGTTTCCGCTGCTCCCACTGTCTACGAAGCCCTCTGGCTGTGTACTTATAGACGCTCTCTTCCAAATCATTATTTAGAAAAGCAGTCAAGACACCCAACCACCAGATATCGTAGTCATGGTATGCAGCCGTGGCAAGTAGGATCTGGATGGACTTAAGCATAGGCACTGGAAAAGGTTTCATCATTATCCACGCCTGGTTGATGACGAAAACCTTTAACATGTCTAGCTTTGAAAGTCTCAACCTTTCCAAGTACACAAAGTAATCTTCTCAAGATATACTTGCTCCTGATGGGGATTTAACCCTTCAGATATAGCAACCAAAGTCCATACTTTGTTGGTGTATATAGATTCCATCTCAGATCGCTAAGCATCCAGCCATTCTTATAGAGTCTCACTCCTGATGGCCAGCTCGAAACTAGTCGGGTCATCATCTCATGATGCAATCCTCGCTTCCACTGTCATAGAGAAACCGAAGTATCTCTAAGATGGGTGAGGAACCCTACTAGATCGGCGGAGAGGTTGAGGTTCGTTGGTTACTATTGAATCCTTTGGTTCTACCAAGTCATCTGCTGTAATTTGTATAGCTGGAACCTTTCCAGTTGTACATAACAGACCTTGCCTCGAGCTTGTCCGGATTTTGCTTTTAAACATAGCCCGGACAACCCCAAATCTTAACTAACTTAAGATATGGGCTCTTCCCTTTCCATATCACATATGAAGCGGTAGGCATAGATTTGATTCGAATTCAATTCAATAGGTATGCAGCTTCTCAAGTGCATAACTCCCAAAAAGGAAATAGGAAACTCAGTAGTACTCATCATAGAGCACACCATATCATATAGGGTGCATCTGCTCCGCCCCGATACACCGACGTACTGTGGTGTATACGGAGGAGTAATGCTGAGAGAGAAACTCATTCTCCTTTAGAATAATCCAGGATTTTCGTGCTCAAGTATTCTCCTCCTCGATCACATCAAAGGATATAATACTTATACCCGTATTTTGGTTCTCTACTTCTAACTTATATTCTGTGAATATCTCAAAAGGTTCGGACTTGTGTTTCAACAGGAACATATGTCTGAATCTTGAGAGATTATCAGAGAATGTAACGAAGTACAAAGAACCGTTCTTGGCATGTATAGACAGGGGATCTTACATACATCATCATGTATCAATCCCAAGAGTCGACTAACTCTTTCTCTGTTTCCAATAAGCAGAGCTATGGTCATCTAATCTTTGTGACATGACTGGCAAGTTCCATAAGATGTAAATTCAAACTGATTTAAATATGCATCTACATGTAACTTCAGCTAGTCGGGTCGCATTGATATGACCTAGTCTACAATGCCTCAAGAAGGATCCGTTCATTTCTGAACTCTTGCTCTTGTGTGTGTTCCGTATACTAAGAACTGTAGTTTGATTTAGAACGTCAATGCTTTTAGATAACGTGCCTGAACCGATCAACTTTTGATATAGGAAATGTTCAAAACATTATCCATCAATACAGAATTTTATCATTTCTTTACTAATAAAGAGACTGATATGATTTTGTATATCAGGTTCGGTATCTAATAGCATTTGTTCAAAATCAATGTATTGGTAATACAGGGTGACAGTGACCAACAGACTTGGCTGCAACACTTGCCCCGTTTTCTGTCTCATGAAACTTATCACCCGTTCTCAGTTTTTCTACCTTTTTGTAGCCCTATCTAACAGATTACATAGCTGGGATCCTGATCCGGTATCATATACCAAGGATGCGGAGGATACTGAGAAATAGTTCTGTATAATGAACACACCCGAAGATGATGCATCAGCATGCACTCTCTTCGTTTGGGCGGCACGGGAATTCTGGTATTCCCCAATTTCCTGCTCTGTCTTATAACAATTATAAGTTGGAGCGGGACCAACGATCCCCAGCGCAGTATAACAAGCAGGTTCGGTCAATATCCGTATTATTATCTTGATTAAGGCATGATATGGTCGCTACCTGGAGAGAGAGAGAAGAAAACACTCAGCGTGCGCTCTTGCAAGATCAGATTGGTGTTATTTTATCTAATCAGGATGGCTCCCACTGCTTTTTATCAAATCTTCCTTCAAACCCTAAAAGGAAAGACCAGCCGGGATTAATTACACACTACAAGTTCGCCAATCTTTCAGCCAGGCCAGTGTCAGTACTTTGAGGGAGGTCCCCCGTGCTTTCGCACGAACCTAATTAATGTAAACCTCATTTTCCCAGAGGCTTAACCTCGTTGACACCTTTCTAGACACCTACTTAATCGGCTAATTGTAATGTGTAAAAGTCTCTCAGGAGTAACTCTTACTCGCAGCGGGTATCGGGATCCAACTATCTCATAGAAGGTATGCAATCTCATTGCAAATTTCAACACTTGAAATTCCCGATAATATTTTGCCCCTAGCGTCCTATGACCTTGACGCAGGCCAACAAACCATAATGCGCTAGTCAAGTTTAACCCGTCATTTCCTGATTGAATTAAACCCACCCGCACGACCCTTGACGCAGGCCAACAAAGTCGCACGACTACCCTAATCCAATCTGCATCATATGCATAAACAGATAAATAATAGTTAGCTACCGCACACTACGCCTTGACGCAGGCCAACAAACGTAGCATGAATACTAACTACTACTTATCTGAAATGACGGAGGGCTACGACAGGTTTTTCTGAAAACCTATTGCGTAATGAACTTGATATCGTTGTAGAATCAAATGATTTTAAAATGGAGTGTTTTTTAGGCTTTTCTAGTTTTGCTAAAGGGGTCACTCCCGGTGAAGGGATCGTCGGCCCTTTCCTCGTCGAATGAGGTACGGGATATATCATATATATCACTGTGCAAAGCAGAAACTATAGAAGCTATCAAAAGACAAACCGAGTGTGTAGCATCTGCCAGTTATTGCTAAAGGAGTCACTCCCGGTGAAGGGATCTCGGTCCTTTCCTCATCGAATAAGGTGCAGGATATATCACATATACCGCGGTGCAAAGCAAGAACTGTAGCTACCTGTTTTATTTTGAAATTCGATTCTACAACATCTTAGGTTTCTTTTATTTTCATTAATCACATTAATGAAATCCCATCATTTATATACCTAAACATCACAGATAAATACGACGTACACTTATGCCATCCGCATTCGCCTCGATGTCCCCTCGTGCACCGTTAGGTTAGGTAACTAACGGCAGAGCGGGACAGGGCTAGCGCGGGTGTAAAACATAAGTAACGTCTATATAATATATCATATATACTATATACTGTATTTATCACAGAACATCACATGATCACATCACAGATATCGCAGCAGAAGAATCATATGAAATATTGGATATACTAGGACGTCCGTGTTTTCAATACGAGCCAGTATAAAACACGGATTCCACTGTCGTGATGAATAGCCAATCCCACACCCCTAGACCCCTACGAGAGCGTCAAGCAACCCTACCAATTCTAGGGTTAGGAGACCCGGACTCGACTCCTCGAGATGGTCTCCCACTGGACCCTAGAACCCGGTTACTTGTGCTCCCCTCCTTGGGTCTATCCTAGTGCGGAAAAGTAAATAATATACAAAGGGTGGCATCTTCCGCAACCTGGAACTGCCACAATAAAAGAATATTACATACAAGTTTTTACATGAATGAAAATGAAAAACACTCATCTCATATAAAAAACCCCGGCTATTCAAACACGACGATCCAATATAACATATCCAGCAACACATTACATCACATGTCATCAACGTAAGTAAATATGCGCATCCCAATTGTCGTTGACATATAGCAACGAAACCGGCGATATCACATATTACACTTACGGTCACAGAAAAGAAAGTGTAAAACTACAACAGTTGGAATCCGCAACCTCTTTAGACATCACATGCCTAATCAAATGAATTCCTTAGACATCGCATGTCTAACAATTATAAACCCCGCATTTTAGTCTCATTATCGAAAACTCTTTTCAATATCAAGTCGGGCAATTCAACAAGATTCCCGACATCCTGATCGAATGCTCGTCGCAAACTTTTGTAGGCAGCTGCACCCCCGACGCCATCGACGAAGTGCACCAAGGCGGAACACCGCTGCCGCGAGCACCCGGACGGATGCTTTCGGCGACGGGGTTCTCCTACAGTCACTTGGTCGGGGCTATGGAGCGAGGCTGTCTATTAAGTTTACCCAGCGAGTATCCGTGTACGCTACGTGATTGCGACGGACTTTTGATCACATCAAAATTCCGTGGCAACCGATCAAGTGAGACTAAACTGCTATGTTTATAACATTCATTCTGTTATCTCATAACTTATTGTGAATTCCAATTATTATATCCCATTCCGGATAAATAGAAAATGTTAAACTTTCCGATCGAACATGCAAAGACCCAAGTTTTCCCAAAACAGCTCATCACATGAAACTAGTTTAAAAACATTCACTTCGTGCCTCAGTACCAACGGTCCAGCCGTAGAAGGGTCAACCCAATGCCTCACATGTGGCACGCCGTACTGCCCCAAACCCTGAGGTTCAAAGGGCAGTTCAAGACGGTCACATAATCGAGTTAAGGTTTGTTGTCTTCTAGAGAGACCATCGCGTTACTTGCACTACTTAGAACGACATTAAACTTTGGAAAAATCCAACAATTGGAAATTTCCCGGCAGGGGAAAAAGTGGGTATTTATATCCGGTCGAACTTTTTTAACATATTCTAAAATTATCGGGAAAAGCACACAGACAAAATTAGACAATCCGATCGAAATACCGAGTCCCTAATACAACCCAGAAAACTCAACTCTTGAGTAAATTTTAAAAAATCCCATAAAACTCATCATTTAAATAAAGAAGTTACTGTGCAAAAATGGTTGACTGAAGAGACTAAATGGGCGCGGAACCGCCGCAATAGGCGGCTAATGCCGCGGTTCCGCCGTGCTTTAGACAGATCATTAGGTAATTTTTGCACCGTAATTCTTAGAATTTCCTGCTGAATTTTTTAAGCATTTTTAATTTGGAAAAAACCACTTTTTCAGAAAAAGTCCAGAGAGGGTTTCGGGGTTCGATCGGGTTTCTAACATCGTCTACGCATCGCCTAAGGCTCTAGCTAGTCTCTGATACCACTGTAGAGTTCCTAGGCACACTAATGAGGTCTCACAAGGCATCAACCATGCCAATTTCAAATTTTACAAGTGCCGAGAAACCCTAATACGGATCGTTAACTAGAATTTTAGGCGACAAAAGCAACTAGTTAACAACTTAACTAAGTGAACGGAAATACAACCTTTGTAGATCCGGTCCTCCACCTCCACAGCTCCGTGATGAAGTCCTCTCCGCTGTCCAAATCGAATTCATGACTCTAGCATCGGCTTCATCGGAGAAATGGGCGGGCTAGGTCGTCGACTTCGATGCCGAAGATGATCTACGTCGAGGCATCACAAGATCAAGCTCCCACTTCACCAAGTAATGAAACTTGTGAAGAAAACACCCTATACTACTTGGCAAGAGGTAGAGGATGAAGAAATAGGAAGTGGGTTCACTTTAGAATTGGATTTCTCACTCTTTTTCACTAGTTGCCATTGATGGAGGCAAGCTTCTTCATCTTGAAGATGAAGAAGAAGAAGAAGATAATCTTATGATAAGTTATTTTCCAAATAGAAAATAAAAGAATACTTATCATAAACCAACCATGGTCAAGTGTAGAGACTAAACTAAGGTTAGGTGAATGGTTAGGTTAGGTATGAAGACAAAAATGGTCACTTGGTCAATGCTTCATGAAGCTTCAACAAGCTTCATGAAGCTTCAACAAGCTTCATCTTTTAAAGCAACCATTTTTCTCTTTACTTGCCTTAAAAGGAAATAAACTAAATAAATAGTTAAGAAAGGATAACAAAACCCTAACCATTCACTTAAACATGGTTTAAAGTCTTACACAAACTAAAGTAAGCATGTATCATCAAACATGATACAATCAAGTGCACAAAAGTATATCACATATACAACTTGTGCAATGCAAGTGAGAAAATCCATTTAAAGTAAACCAATACTAGTTAATGCAAAGTAATATATCAAATATATAATTATGCATTAAATCATTAAATCAACACTTGATTTAACGATCCGGTCATATCGCATATAACCGACTAATATCCAATGTATCGACTTATCGAATCAATCCTTGATTCGATAACTAGGTTATATCGCATACAACCATTCGATACATTTATCGCGAGAATGAAATACGGTATCACATACACGCATTATTCTCGGTCCCGCACATATCTCATATGCGCTCCTATTTCGTTTCGCTTGAGCCAGGAAACCTCTGTGTAGGGCTCTAAAGACTCGTCAATACGCCGGCAGCAGGTGATGATCATATCAAACACCCACAAGCCGCAAGCGGTCTGCTAAACGTAACGGCCACTCGGGTATTGAGCGATCAGAAGATCGACGAGCAAGCCCGCTCATGCTCCTGTGAATCCAACCAGTAACACTTACCGTACAGTCCGGTCTGTTCGTCTGATATGTCGCATATCTCGCCTAGGGGTGGTAAACGTCAGACCCCAATAGCTCGATAAGTCATGCCGACGTGAGGTCCATAACATGTGTGAAACTACTGATAACACTTACCAGTAGATCACCGCAACCCTGGCCAGGGATTTCCTGTTATGGCCAGTCGAGCATAGCGCAACATCAACCCCCAATACCGGGAGAGACGAATCCCCTCCTATCGCTCATTGCCTCCATGTGATTCGGGACTGTACCCAAAAGCCACCGTTTTGCACGCCCTCTTGGACGTGGTAAGGTGGAAATCAAAGCACAGTGGGAATCACACAAGACTCTATGACGATCTCGGGTCTACAGACTAACCTGTACCAATGTCACCAGAGAACTGCCATCTGACGTACGGTATAATACCATCTGGGAGTTCTCGGCGAGTCCGTCCAGTGTACCCAGTCTCCACTGAGCACCCGTATATCATCTCTGATGTCAAACACCAATGGATATGGGATCATCCATCGCCCATCTGTATAGGTCGAGAAGGTATACGCTAGTCTATACTGGTATATCGATGCCCCATCTCGATACACCCACGACTAGGGACCTTGAAGGATGTACTTGTGGACTACCATGTCCCCCACTAGTATGATCCGCATCATAGTCCAGGTAGTCAAGTACACATCCTAAGGTCTTTACCAACATGTAACAGATAGACAATCAGTGTACACGTTAAGGTAAAGAGTAACCAGATAGCATACTATCATGTCGAGCGAGAAAGTCCTCCCTATATATGTCCAAGCATCCACTACAATATACATCCTATGTATAGTAATGGCCTCTAGGGCATACATATAACTAACAGTTCGGCACGGCTAAATTTTAAATCGGACATGCTTGATGCCTTATAGAACCTTGTGCGTGTGCCTAGCATCCCTACAGTGGTATCAGAGCTAAGCTAGAGTTTTAGGCGAAGTCTAAGTGAAGTTTAAAATCCGAACGAACCCGGAAACCTCGATTTATACCCTTCCCTAGAATTTTTTCAAAAATGTTGATTTTTTCATATTAAAAATACTCAAAAAAATCAGCAGGGAATTCTATGGACACCTGTGAAAAACGACACCCTAAGTCCACTATAGCGCCGCGGAACCGCGGCCAAACTGGGGTATTAGCGGCGGTTCCGCGGCCATAATTGAGAATTAGGGTATAGTTTTCCAACAGTAACATCCGTATGTGTTACTACTGCTTCTGGGAATTTTTAATTTGTACTCAAGTGTTTAGTTTTCTGGGATGTATTGGGGACTCGTTGATTCGATTGGATAATTTAATTTCGTTTAAGTTTTTTCCGGATAATTTTAGAAACTGTTAAAATGTTCGGACGGATATCAATAACTCACTTTTTCCCCTCTTGGAAATTTTTTCAAAACTTGGATTTCTTCTCGAGTTTGAAACTTCCGAAAAATCATGCAAGTAACGCGGTAGACCCTCTAGAAGAACACAAACCTTAACTCGATTATGTGACCATCTGAACTGCCTCTGAACCTTAGGGTTTAGGGCAGTACGGCGTGCCACAGGTGAGGGTTTGGCTTGACCCTTCTACGGATAGACCATTGGTACTGTGGTATGTGATGGATGTTCTTAAACTAATTTCAAGTGTTGAGAACTATTTGGAAAAACTTGGTGTTTGATTATTCGATCGGAAAGTTTAAAATTGTCTATTTATCTGGAATGTGATACAATATTTGGAATCCACAAGTAGTTATGAGATAACTAATTTGAATGTTATAAATCTAGCAGTTCAGTCTCGATTGATCGGTTGCCACGGAATTTTGATGTGATCAAAAGTCCGTCGCAATCACGTAGCGTACGCGGATACTCGCCGGGTAAACTTAATAGACAGTCATGCCCCATATCCCCGACCAAGTGACTGTAGGAGAACCCTGTCGCCAAAAGCATCCGTTTGGGTGCTCGCGGCAGCGGTGTTCCGCCTTAGTGCACTTCGTCGACGGCATCCAGGGGTGCGGCCGTCTACTAAAGTTTGCGACGAGCATTCGATCAGGATGTCGGAAATCTTGTTGAATTGCCCGACTTGATATTGAAAAGAGTTTTCGATAAAGAGACTAAAATGCGGGGTTTATAATTGTTAGGCATGCGATGTCTAAGGAATTCATTTGGCTAGCCATGTGATGTCTAAGATGGTTGCGGATTCCAACTGTTGTAGTTTTACACTTTCTTTTCTGTGACCGTAAGTGCAGTATGTAGTTGTATCGCCGGTTTTCGTTGCTATACATCAACGACAATCGGTGTATGCATACTTACTTACGTTGATGATATGAGATATTATGTGTTGCTGTGATATGTTATATTGGATCGTCGCATTCTGAATAGCCGGGAGTTTTATGTGAGATGAGCGTTTTTATTTTCATTCATGTAAAATTCATTTGTATGTAATATTCTTTTATTGGGGCACTTCCGGGCTGAGGATGATGTCACCATTGTATATTATTTAATTTTCCGCATTAAATAGACTCAAGGCGGGGAGCACAAGTAACCGGGTTCTAGGGTACAGTGGGAGACCATCTCGAGGAGTCGAGACCGGGTCTCCTAACCCTAGAATTGGTAGTGATACTTGCCGCTCTCGTAGAGGTCTAAGGATGTGGGTTTGGCTACTCATCGCGACCGTGGAATCCGTGTTTTATACAGGCTCGTATTAAAAGCACGGACGTCCTAGTATATCCAATATTTCATATATGTTCTTCTGCTGCAATGTTCTGTGATGAGATCATATTACTGCCTGAGACGAATGTTTATATTATATATATGAGATATATGTTATATTGCAGATTTCGTTTCAAATGTGATGCTTGTGAAGCATAATAAAATGGGACTTCATTAATGAGACTAATGAAAATAAAAGAAACCTAAAGATGTTGTAGAAACTTGTTTAAAAACTGGTAGCTCTAGTTCTTGCTTTGCATAGCGGTGTTCCTTGTAGAACATCCAGCACCTTATTCGATAAGGAAAGAGACGAGATCCCTTCACCGGGAGTGAACTCTTTAGTGAAACTAGCAGATGCTACAAACTCGGTCTGTCTTTTGATTGCTTCTATAGTTTTTGCTTTGCACAGCGGTATTTGTGAAATATCCTGCATCTTATTCGATGAGGAAAGAGCCGACGATCCCTTCACCGGAAGTGACCTCTTTAGCAAAACTAGAAAAGTCCTCAAAAACATTCCATTCAAAATCACTCGATTCTACAACGATATCAAGTTCATTACGCAAAGGGTTTTCTTAAAAATCTGTCATAGCCCTCCGTCATTTCAGATAAGTACTACTTAGTATTCGTGCTGTGGTAGTTTGGCATGCGTCAAGGCATATTGTACGGTAGCTAACTAGTGCTTATCTGCTAGCATACGATGCAATTGGATTAGGGTATTCGTACGGCGTTTTTTGGCATGCGTCAAGGGTCGTGTGGGTGGGTTTAATTCAATCAAGAAATGTACGGGTTGAACTTGACTAGCGGACTATGGGTTGTTTGGCATGCGTCAAGGTCATAGCACGCTAGGGGTAAAATATTATTGGGAATTTCAAGTGTTGAAATTTGCAATAAGATTGCATACCTTCTATGAGATAGTTGGATCCCGATACCCGCTGCGAGTAAGAATTACTCCTGGGAGAGTTTTACACATTACAATTAGCCGATCAAGTAGGTGTCTAGAAAGGTGTCAACGGGGTTATGCCTCTGGGAAAACGAGGTTTACTTTAATTAAGTCCGTGCGAAAGCACGGGGAACCTCCCTCAAAGTACCGGCACTGGCCTGACTGAACGATTGGCGAACTTGTAGCGTGTAATTAATCCTGGCTAGACTTTCCTTTTAGGGTTTGAAGGAAGATTTGACTAAAACAGTGGGAGACATCCTGATTAGGTAAATTGATAACCAATCTAATTTTGTAAAAGCGCACGCTGGGTGTTTTCTTCTCTCTCTCTCCAGGTAGCGACCATGTCACGCCTTAATCAAGATTATAAAACGGATGTATTGACCGAACCCGCTTGTTATACTGAGCTGCGGAACGTTGGTCCCGCTCCAACTTATAATTGTTATAAGACAGGGCAGGAAATAGGGGATTACCAGAATTCCTGTGCCGCCTAAACGAAGAAAGTGCATGCTGATTGTCACGTCCCGAAAGTACGGAACCTGACCGACACTTAAACTACGAAATGTCTCGAAGCGTACATAATCTAAGTAAGCCGAAAATCCAGAAATCCAAACTAAGAAAAGTAGTAGAGTGAAGGAAAAACCATTTTCAAATCAAGTAGTTTGCAACATACGCCGAAATGTGCATTTTAAAATCACAAGTCTTTTCTAAAAATTTCGGCAGAGTTTCCTTTGTAAAAACTGACCCCAAACGGGTACAAAACCTGATAAAGCATATATAATGAAAAATGCATCCCCAAGCGGGAGCTAGCTCTTCGTCAATCGACGGTCACAACCACGCAAGCAATATAATATACAACGCCGAAATGCGAGGATCACAACAGAAAAGGAAACTCAAAATAGCATGAAATCCAAAGAAATACAACACGCGACTCTAAGGTCGAAAGAATAAACAACACTGGTCTCTATCTGAAATAAATACATGTTTGGTTGATGGTGTTGGATATAGTGCCCTCAGAGTCAATTATTGGATCACAGGCATGTGATTGCAATGATTGAGGGAGGACCTATACCGCTAGGACAGTCTTACTCAAGAGGTTTGTATACTATAAGGTTTGTCTTTATCATCGTGTACATGCTTTAGGTGACATTGTAGTTCACTATTACACGTTGATAGAGAATAGTATGCTACCATGGTTTGTCTTTATCAGTCGTGTACAGTTTTAGGTGACATGTTCACTATTACACGTTGATAGAGCCCTTAGGATCCTGCTTGATTACCAACAGTATGATGGCGATCATATACGTGAGAGTTGGGTAGTCTATAAGCACATCCTTAAAAGTGGTCCCTAGTCGTGGGAGTTTCGAGACAGGGCATCGATACTCCGGAGTAGACTAGTGTATACAGTCGAGACCCCGACGAGGGGCGGTGGCCGGTCTCACAAGCCACTAGTGTCAGTTGGTTCACCTAAGATGTACACAGGTTCTCATTGGGGTATGAGTACACCGGACAGGACTCGCCGGGAACATGCTAGTTGGGATTATACCAGACGTCAGATAGCAGTTCCCTGGTGACATGTGTACAGGTTAGTTCATCGACCTGAGATCGTCATTTGTCTCGTGTGAGTTCCCACTGTACTTTGATTACTACCTACCACGGCTCAAAGGAGTCGTGCAAACAGGTTTTAGTTGTTAGTTGTATGTATGCCCTAGAGGCCATTACTATACATAGGATGTTTATTGTAGTGGATGCTTGGACATATATAGGGAGGACTTTCTCGCTCGACATGATAGTATGCTATCTGGTTACTCTTTACCTTAACGTGTACACTGATTGTCTCTCTGTTACATGTTGGTAAAGCCCTTAGGATGTGTACTTGACTACCTGGACTATGATGCAGATCATACTAGTGGGGACAGATAGTCTATAAGTACATCCTTCAAAGTCCCTGGTCGTGGGTGTATCGAGACGGGGCATCGATATACCAGAGTAGACTAGCGTATACCTTCTCGACCCATACAGATGGGCGATGGATGATCCTATATCCATTGGTGTTTGACATCAGAGATGATATACGGGTGCTCAGTAGAGACTGGGTACACTGGACGGACTCGCCGAGAACTCCCAGATGGTATTATACCTTACGTCAGATGGCAGTTCTCTGGTGACACTGGTACAGAGTAGTCTGTTGACCCGAGATCGTCATAGAGTCTTGTGTGGTTCCCACTGTGCTTTGATTTCCATCTTACCACGTCCAAGAGGGCGTGCAAAACGGTGGTTTTTGGGTACAGTCCCGAATCACATGGAGGCAATGAGCGATAGGAGGGGATTCGTCTCTCCCGGTATAGGGAGTTGATGTTGCGCTGTGTTCGATTGGCTATAACCGGAAATCCCTGGCCAGGGTTGCTGAGATTTACTGGTAAGTGTTACCTGTAGTTTCTCGAACTGTTATAGACCTCATATCGACACGACTTATCAAGCTATTGGGGTCTGACGTTTACCACCCCTAGGCAAGATAAGCGACATATCAGATGATCAGACCGGACTGTACGGTAAGTGTTACTGGTTGGATTCACAGAAGTGTGAGCGGGCTTGCTCGTCGATCTTCTGATCGCTCAATACCCGGGTGGCCGTTACGTTTAGCAGACCGCTTGCGGCTTGTGGGTGTTTGATATGATCATCACCTGCTGCCGGCGTATTGACGAGTCTTTAGAGTCCTACACAGAGGTTTCCTGGCTCAAGCGAAACGAAATAGGAGCGCATATGAGATATGTGCGGGACCGAGAATAATGCGTGTATGTGATACCGTATTCCATTCTCGTGATGAATGTATCGATTGGTTATATTCGATATAACCTAGATATCGAATCAAGGATTGATTCGATAAGCCGATACATTGGATACTAGTCGGTTATGTGCGACATGACCGGATCATTGAATCAAGTGTTGATTTAATAATTTAATGTATAATTATATATTTGATATATTACTTTGCATTAACTAGTATTGGTTCACTTTATATGGGTTTTCTCACTTGGATTGCACAAGTTGTATATGTGATATACTTTTGTGCACTTGATTGTGTCATGTTTGATGATACATGTTAACTTGGATTTGTGTAAAGATTAAACCATGGTTGTGAGAGTGGTTAGGGTTTTGTTTATTCACTTATTATCTATTTATTCATTTATTCATTCATTTTGGCAAAAGAAAAGAAATGGTGGCTTGCTTTGTTTTACATTGAAGCTTCATGAAGCTTTGAAAAAGTCCACCATTTTTGTTTCATGCCTAACCTAACCATTCACTTAACCTTGGTTCATTCTCTACACTTAACCATGGTAACTATTATGATAAGAATGAATGGGATTATCTTTTCAAGTTAATCTTTTTATTCTATCATAATATTATCTTCTTCTTCTTCATCTTCTTCTTGAAGAAAAAGCTTGCCTCATCAATGGCAACTTGATGAAAAGAGTGAGAAATCCAATTCTAAAGTGAACCCACCCCCTATTTCTTCATCCTCTACCTCTTGCCAAGTAGTATAGGGTGTTTTCTTCACAAGTTTCATGACTTGGTGAAGTGGGAGCTTGATCTTGTGATGCCTCGACGTAGATCATCTTCGGCATCGAAGTCGACGACCTAGCCCGCCCATTTCTCCGATGAAGCCGACGCTAGAGCCCAGGATTTGATTTGGACAGCAAGGGGACTTCATCGCGGAGCTATGGAGGTGGAGCACCGGATCTACAAAGGTTGTATTTCCGTTCTTTTAGTTTAGTTGTAAACTAGTTTCTTTTGTCGCCTAAACTTCTAGCCAACGATCTAGTCTAGGGTTTCTCGGCACCGTAAAATTCGAAATTGGCATGGTTGATGCCATGTGAGACCTCTTGAGAGTGCCTAGGAACCCTATAGTGGTATCAGAGCCTAGCTAGAGCCTTAGGCGATGCGTAGACGAAGTTTGAAACCCGGACGAACCCGAAACCCTAAAATTTCATGCTCTCTGGACTTTTTTCAAAAACTGGGATTTTTCCAGATTAAAAATTCCTAAAAAATTCAGCAGGAAGATCTAAGAATTATGGTGCAAAACGAGCTCATGATGCGTCTAAACCGCCGCGGAAACGCGGCAGAAGCATGGCTTCTGCCGTGGTTCCGCCGCCTACTGTTCAAAATGCACAATAATTTTTGCACAGTAATTCCTCTTTTCTGGTGCTGAGTTTTATGGGAATTTTTAATATTTATTCAAGAGTTGAATTTTTTGGGATTGTTTTGGGGATTCGGTGTTTCGATCGGAGCATCAGATTTTGTCTATGTGGCTTTCCGGATAATTTTTGAATATGTTAAAATGTTCGACCGGATATAAATACCCAATTTTTCCCCTGTCGGGAAATTTCCAAGTGTTGGATTTTTCCGTGGTTTAAAGACGTTCTAAGTAGTGCAAGTAACTCGATGGTCCCTCTAGAAGACAACAAACCTTAACTCGATTATGTGACCGTCTTGAACTGCCCTTTGAACCTTCGGGTTTGGGGCAGTATGGCGTGCCACATGTGAGGCGTTGGCTTGACCCTTCTACGGCTGGACCGTTGGTACTGAGGCACGAACTGAATGTTTTTAGACTTGTTTCATGTGTTGAGCTGTATCGGGAAAACTTGGGTGTTCGATTGTTCGATCGGAAAGTTTGACATTTTCTATTTATCCGGAATGGGATACAATAATTGGAATTCACAAGTAGTTATGAGATAACTAAATGAATGTTATAAACATAGAAGTTTAGTCTCACTTGATCGGTTGCCACGGAATTTTGATGTGATCAAAAGTCCGTCGCAATCACGTAGCGTACGCGGATACTCGCCGGGTAAACTTAATAGACAGCCTTACCCCATAGCCCCGGCCAAGTGACTGTAGGAGAACCCCGTCGCCGAAAGCATCCGTTCGGGTGCTCGCGGCAGCGGTGTTCCGCCTTGGTGCACTTCGTCGACGGTATCGGGGGTGCGGCCGTCTACTGAAGTTTGCGACGAGCATTCGATCAGGATGTCGGGAATCTTGTTGAATTGCCCGACTTGATATTGAAAAGAGTTTTCGATAATGGGACTAAAATGCGGGGTTTATAATTGTTAGGCATGCGATGTCTAAGTAATTCATTTGGTCAGGCATGCGATGTCTGAGGTGGTTGCGGATTCCAACTGTTGTAATTTTACACTTTCTTTTCTGTGACCGTAAGTGTAATATGTGATATCGCCGGTTTCGTTGCTATATGTCAACGACAATTGGGATGGACATATTTACTTACGTTGATGACATGTGATGTTATGTGTTGCTGGATATGTTATATTGGATCGTCGTGTTTGAATAGCCGGGGTTTTTTTATGTGAGATGAGTGTTTTTCATTTTCATTCATGTAAAAACTTGTATGTAATATTCTTTTATTGGGGCACTTCCAGGTAGCGGAAGATGTCACCCTTTGTAAATTATTTACTTTTCCGCACTCGGATAGACCCAAGGAGGGGAGCACAAGTAACCGGGTTCTGGAGTCCAGTGGGAGACCAACTCGAGGAGTCGAGTCCGGGTCTCCTAACTCTAGAATTGGTAGGGTTGCTTGCCGCTCTCGTAGGGGTCTAGGGGTGTGGGTTTGGCTATTCATCACGACCGTGGAATCCATGTTTTATACTGGCTCGTATTGAAAACACGGACGTCCTAGAATATCCAATATTTCATATGATTCTTCTGTTGCGATATCTGTGATGTGATCATGTGATGTTCTGTGATAGATACAGTATATAGTATATTTGATATATTATATAGGCGTTACTTATGTTTTACACCCGCGCTAGCCCTGCCCCGCTTTGTCGTTAGTTACCTAACCTAACGGTGCACGAGGGGACATCGAGGCGAATGCGGATGGCATAAGTGTACGTCGTATTTATCTGTGATGTTTAGGTACTTAAATGATGGGACTTCATTAATGTGATTAATGAAAGAAAAGAAACCTAAGATGTTGTAGAATCGAATTTCAAAAATAAAACAGGTAGCTACAGTTCTTGCTTTGCACAGCGGTATATATGATATATCCTGCACCTTATTCGATGAGGAAAGGACCGAGATCCCTTCACCAGGAGTGACTCCTTTAGCAATAACTGGCAGATGCTACACACTCGGTTTGTATTTTGATTGCTTTTAAGAGTTTTTGCTTTGCACAGTGATATATATGATATATCCCGCACCTCATTCGACGAGGAAAGGACCGACGATCCCTTCACCGGGAGTGACTCCTTTAGCAAAACTAGAAAAGCCTCAAAAACACTCCATTTCAAAATTCATTCGATCCTACAACGATATCAAGTTCATTACGCAATAGGTTTTCAGAAAAACCTGTCGTAGCCCTCCGTCATTTCAGATAAATCCTGTTTAGTATTCGTGCTGCGTTTGTTGACCTTGTCAAGGCGCAGTGTGCGGTAGCTAACCAGTATTTATCTGCTTATGCATATGATGCAGATTGGGTTAGGGTAGTCGTGCGGCCTTGTTGACCTTGTCAAGGGTCGTGCGGGTGGGTTTGATTCAATCAAGAAATGACGGGTTGAACTTGACTTGCGGTCTATGATTTGTTGACCTTGTCAAGGTCATAGATCGTTCGGGGCAAAATATTATCGGGAATTTCAAGTGTTGAAATTTGCAATGAGATTGCATACCTTCTATGAGATAGTTGGATCCCGATACCCGCTGCGAGTAAGAGTTACTCCTGGGAGAGTTTTACACATTACAATTAGCCGATCAAGTAGGTGTCTAGAAAGGTGTCAACGGGGTTACGCCTCTGGGAAAACGAGGTTTACATTAATTAGGTTCGTGCGAAAGCACGGGGGACCTCCCTCAAAGTACCGACACTGGCCTGGCTGAAAGATTGGCGAACTTGTAGTGTGTAATTAATCCCGGCTAGTCTTTCCTTTTAGGGTTTGAAGGAAGATTTGATTAAAACAGTGGGAGCCATCCTGATTAGATAAAATAAAAACCAATTTATTCTTGCAAGAGCGCACGCTGAGTGTTTTCTTCTCTCTCTCTCTAGGTAGCGACCATATCACGCCTTAATCAAGATAATAAAACGGATATATTGACCGAACCCGCTTGTTATACTGAGCTGGGGAACGTTGGTCCCTCTCCAACTTATAATTATTATAAGACAGAGCAAGAAATAGAGGAATACCAGAATTCTTTTGCCGCCCAAACGAAGGAAGTGCATATGATGCATCTTCTTCGGGTGTGTTCATTACAAAGAACTGTTTCTCAGTATCCTCCGCATCCTGGGTATATGATACCGGATCAGGATCACAGATATGTAATCTGTTACATAGGGCTACAGCAAGGTAGAAAAACTGAAAACGGGTGATAAGTTTCATGAGGCAGAAAACGGGGCAAGTGTTGCAGCCAAGTCTGTTGGTCACTGTCACCATGTATTCCAAATACATTGATTCTGAACGAATGTTATTAGATACCGAACCTGATATACAAAATCATATCTATCTCTTTATTAGTAAAGAAATGATAAAATTTTGTATAGATGGATAATGTTTTGAACATTTCCTATATCAAAAGTTGATCGGTTCAGGCACGTTATCTAAAAGCATTGTAGTTCTAAATCAAACTACAGTTCTTTAGTATACGGAACACACACAAGAGGAAGAGTTCAGAAATGAACGAATCCTACTTGAGGCATTGTAGACTAGGTCATATCAATGTGACCCGACTAACTGAAGTTACATGTAGATGCATATTTAAATCAGTTTGAATTTACATCTTGTGAAACTTGCCAGTCATGTCACAGATGTAAGATGACCGTAGCTCTGTTTACTGGAAACAGAGAAAGAGTTAGTGAACTCTTGGGATGATACATGTTGATGTATGTAGGTCCCCTGTCTACATATGCCAGGACTGGTTCTTTGTACTTCGTTATATTCTCTGATGATCTTTCGAGATTCAGACCTATGTTCCTGTTGAAACACAAGTCCGAACCTTTTGAGATATTCATGGAATATAAGTTAGAAGTAAAGAACCAAATTGAGGGTATAAGTATTATGTCCTTTGATGCGATCAGGGAGGAGAATACTTGGGCATGGAATTCCTGGACCTTTCTAAAGGAGAATGAGATTTTCTCTCAGCATTACTCCTCCGTATACACCATAGCATGATGGTATATCGGGGCGGAGCAATCACACCCTATATAATAAGGTGTGCTCTATGATGAGTACTACTGAGTTACCTATTTCCTTTTTTGGAAGTTATGCACTTGAGAAGCTGCATACCTATTGAATTGGGTTCGAATCAAATCAGTGCCTACCACTTCATATATGATATGGAAAGGGAAGAGCCCATGTCTTAAGCTAGTTAAGATTTGGGGTTGTCCGGCCTATGTCTGAAAAGCAAAATCCGGACAAGCTCGAGGAAAGGTCTGTAATGTAGAACTGGAAAGGTTCCAGCTATACAAACTACAGCAGATGATTTGGTACAACCAAAGGATTCAGTAGATACCAACGAACCTCAGCCTCTCCGCCGATCTAGTAGGGTTCCTCACCCACCTGAGAGATTCTTCGGTTTCTCTATGACAGTGTGAGCGAGGATTGCATCATGAGATGATGACCCAATTAGTTTCGAGCTGGCCATCAGGAGTGGGACTCTGTAAGAATGGCTGGATGCTTAGCGATCTGAGATGGAATCTATGTACACCAACAAAGTATGGACTTTGGTTGCTATATCTGAAGGGTTAAATCCCCATCAGGAGCAAGTATATCTTGAGAAGATTACTTGGTGTAGATGGAAAAGTTGAGACTTTCAAAGCTAGACTTGTTAAAGATTTTCGTCATCGACCAGGCGTTGATAATGATGAAACCTTTTTCCAGTTGCTATGCTTAAGTCCATCCAGATCCTACTTGCCGCGGCTACATACCATGACTACGATATCTGGCGGTTGGGTGCCTTGACTGCTTTTCTGAATGATGTTTTGGAAGAGAGCGTCTATAAGTACATAGCCAGAGGGCCTCGTAGACAGTGGGAGCAGCGGAAACGTGTGCAAGATGTTTTATGTGATAAAACAGGCATCGCGGAGTTGGAACATCTGTTTTGATGTGTTGGTCAAAGAGTTTGACATCATCAAAATGGTAGATGAACCTTGTATAAACAAAAAGGTAGTAGGGAGTATAGTAACGATCCTCGTAGAGTACGTGGAAGACATGCTCTTGATAGGGAAGGAGTTTCCTATGCTACGCTCGGTCAATCTCCGCTTATCACAATAATTCTCTATAAAGGATCAAAATGATACCTCCTAAATCCTAGGTTTTGGACCTATGAGATAGATCTAATTGGATGTTAGGGTTCTCACTAGTTGTAGCGAGATGGTATCAAACGATCCTGGGGAGAATCACTGGAAGGGTTCCAGGGTGATAAGGACGACTGAATGTCAGTCACAGGCATTGTCTTTACCCTCAGTAAAGGGACGGTATGTTGGAAGAGTTCCAAGCATAGATACCGTGGCATACTAGACGATAAAGGCAGTATACATCGCTACTTAAGATGCTACCAAGGAGGATGTTTGGGTGTATATTGGTTCATGAGATGAACTACGTTCCAACCATTGTGAGACAATGGAGTTGTGGCTTAAGCCAAGGAACGCCGGTCCCATCAGTTATCCAGACATATTCTAAGGCAGTATCACCTGATCATGGAGATGGTTGATCTCCAGGGTGATCGAGGTTAGGAGAGTAGACTCAGAGGACAACACGGCGGATCCACTCACGAAGGCCTATTCCCAGAGAGAGATTTTTATGGGATGGTTGAGTATGAGATACTGAAACCACTGCTACAGATGGCCCTAGTGCAAGTGGGAGATTGTTAGTTGTATGTATGCCCTAGAGGCCATTACTATACATAGGATGTATATTGTAGTGGATGCTTGGACATATATAGGGAGGACTTTCTCGCTCGACATGATAGTATGCTATCTGGTTACTCTTTACCTTAACGTGTACACTGATTGTCTCTCTGTTACATGTTGGTAAAGCCCTTAGGATGTGTACTTGACTACCTGGACTATGATGCAGATCATACTAGTGGGGACAGATAGTCTATAAGTACATCCTTCAAACTCCCTAGTCGTGGGTGTATCGAGACGGGGCATCGATATACCAGAGTAGACTAGCGTATACCTTCTCGACCCATACAGATGGGCGATGGATTATCCCATATCCATTGGTGTTTGACATCAGAGATGATATACGGGTGCTTAGTAGAGACTGGCTACACTGGACGGACTCGCCGAGAACTCCCAGATGGTATTATACCTTATGTCAGATGGCAGTTCTCTGGTGACACTGGTACAGAGTAGTCTGTTGACCCGAGATCGTCATAGAGTCTTGTGTGGTTCCCACTGTGCTTTGATTTCCACCTTACCACGTCCAAGAGGGCGTGCAAAACGGTGGTTTTTGGGTACAGTCCCGAATCACATGGAGGCAATGAGCGATAGGAGGGGATTCGTCTCTCCCGGTATAGGGAGTTGATGTTGCGCTGTGTTCGATTGGCTATAACCGGAAATCCCTGTCCAGGGTTGCTGAGATTTACTGGTAAGTGTTACCTGTAGTTTCTCGAACTGTTATAGACCTCATATCGACACGACTTATCAAGCTATTGGGGTCTGACGTTTACCACCCCTAGGCAAGATATGCGACATATCAGATGATCAGACCGGACTGTACGGTAAGTGTTACTGGTTGGATTCACAGGAGTGTGAGCGGGCTTGCTCGTCGATCTTCTGATCGCTCAATACCCGGGTGGCCGTTACGTTTAGCAGACCGCTTGCGGCTTGTGGGTGTTTGATATGATCATCACCTGCTGCCGGCGTATTGACGAGTCTTTAGAGTCCTACACAGAGATTTCCTGGCTCAAGAGAAACGAATAGGAGCGCATATGAGATATGTGCGGGACCGAGAATAATGCATGTATGTGATACCGTATTCCATTCTCATTATGAATGTATCGATTGGTTATATTCGATATAACCTAGATATCGAATCAAGGATTGATTCGATAAGCCGATACATTGAATACTAGTCGGTTATGTACGACATGACCGGATCATTGAATCAAGTGTTGATTTAATAATTTAATGTATAATTATATATTTGATATATTACTTTGCATTAACTAGTATTGGTTCACTTTATATGGGTTTTCTCACTTGGATTGCACAAGTTGTATATGTGATATACTTTTGTGCACTTGATTGTGTCATGTTTGATGATACATGTTAACTTGGATTTGTGTAAAGATTAAACCATGGTTGTGAGAGTGGTTAGGGTTTTGTTTATTCACTTATTATCTATTTATTCATTTATTCATTCATTTTGGCAAAAGAAAAGAAATGGTGGCTTGCTTTGTTTTACATTGAAGCTTCATGAAGCTTTGAAAAAGTCCACCATTTTTGTTTCATGCCTAACCTAACCATTCACTTAACCTTGGTTCATTCTCTACACTTAACCATGGTAACTATTATGATAAGAATGAATGGGATTATCTTTTCAAGTTAATCTTTTTATTCTATCATAATATTATCTTCTTCTTCTTCATCTTCTTCTTGAAGAAAAAGCTTGCCTCATCAATGGCAACTTGATGAAAAGAGTGAGAAATCCAATTCTAAAGTGAACCCACCTCCTATTTCTTCATCCTTTACCTCTTGCCAAGTAGTATAGGGTGTTTTCTTCACAAGTTTCATGACTTGGTGAAGTGGGAGCTTGATCTTGTGATGCCTCGACGTAGATCATCTTCGGCATCGAAGTCGACGACCTAGCCCGCCCATTTCTCCGATGAAGCCGACGCTAGAGCCCGGGATTTGATTTGGACAGCAAGGGGACTTCATCGCGGAGCTATGGAGGTGGTGCACCGGATCTACAAAGGTTGTATTTCCGTTCTTTTAGTTTAGTTGTAAACTAGTTTCTTTTGTCGCCTAAACTTCTAGCCAACGATCTAGTCTAGGGTTTCTCGGCACCGTAAAATTCGAAATTGGCATGGTTGATGACATGTGAGACCTCTTGAGAGTGCCTAGGAACCATACATTAGTTGGGTACAGTCCCGACCCATATGGAGGCAGTGAGCGGATCTGCAGGGGGTTCGTCTCTCCCGGTATTGGGGGTGAGGTCGCGCTGTGTCTAGGAGAGCCATTACATGAAGTCCTTGGCCAAGGAAGGAGATTTACAGGTAGGTATTCCAATAGTATCTCAGGGTGTTCTGGACTACACTCCGACATGGCTTGTACCGTTTTTGGGGGTCTGACTTTTACCAACCCCCTAGGCCCGCCATGCGATGCTCAAGACGAACGGACCGGACTGTACGGATATTGTCACTGACAGGCTCAGTAGGGTGTCAGGATGAGTTCGCTCATCGACGTCCCTTGTGGTCAATACCTGGTGGCCCGTTACGTATGGCTAATACCTCTGACGTGCTGGTGGTTAAATCCACAGCCAAAGTATTGACGAGTCTTTAGAGTCCCCCACAGACAGTTTCTCAAGTTTCGGGCGAAACGCTGTAGAGGCCGTATGGATATATGGCAGGGTTCGATCATGTACGTGCGGTATTGCACGGATCACGATCGGACGGATAATACTAGCGGGCTTTGGTTTAAGCCGGATCCTAGTATTGTACAGTGTAGATTTTGTCTCATTGCATTTGTATTCGATAGGAATACAAATGCGGGTATGTATATACAGTCGCGGGGTTTTCCTGTAATTTATTACGGGATCGTATTTCTGAAGTTACCAGTTTGTTTTTCTGGTTTCGGCCAGTTTCCGTTGTTTCTTTCTTTGGCGGAAATTTGGTGGAGGGGGTTATTTGTAAATGTGCTTTTAATAATGGAGAAGACTTTTAGTGGCACATGGTTGCTTCATAATTGTGCATCATCACTTGACTTTTGTGATGAGATGGTTGATGAGGAGGAGACTTTGTATGATGAGGATTAGTATAGACTTTGTTGTGATGATGACTTCTAATCATCACCCTTTTTCTCTCTCTTGGATTATTGCTCACTCCCTCTCTCACTCTCCTTTGAGGGCCGGCCATTTTTTTGATAGGGGCTGTCCATTTTTTTGGTAGAGAATGAGTTCCATTTCCTTGCTACAAAAATTCCCTTGTTCATCTAAAAAGTTTACATATCCTTCTTCCATTCCAAATGGCAACTCAAAAACAACCCCATGAGACAAAACCATTCTACACTTAGCCTACAGCATTCTTGGACACGTCGGCTCGCCAACTTCGTGCCCGAATTGCTTCGGTCCAGAGGTGGGAGCCCGTAAAAGAACCCGGCAATGTGGTGCTCTTTCCGACGAGGAGATGAAGACCGAAGATTCCGCGAGGAGATCGGGATGGAGGACGAAGACCGACGGACACGGATCGCTCGGTATAGCTTTCTACCCTTTCTGTAGTATGCTAGCATTAGGTTAATGGCCCGATCCGGGTTTTATGTCCGCGATAGCGCCGGTTTCTAGTTTTTGAAAAGATTTGCTTTCCGCATTTTGGCCTCGTTCAGACGGCCGGGGCGTTGCCGTACACTTACACTGGTATCAGAGCCACGCCATTAACCTAGTCTAGCTTGCTCTAACGTGTTTACAAGTTCGATCGAACGGATTTTCCAAAAACCCTATTTTCAAGTCCAGGTTTCTGTCGAATTTTAGCTGTGCTCAAAAAATTATTTGGTACATTGCAAAAATACGTGCAGGGTTTTATAAGAATTCTGTGAAAATTTGATCGGCTGAAATTACTGTAGGGCGGTGAATCAGCGGCCAAAACCACGTATTGGCCGCGGATCCGCCGCTGTACTGTGGCCAAACTGCACCAAATTTCTACAGTGGGTTTCTGACATGGAAATAGAGTTTCTGGTATATTCTTTTTGGGCCCAGATTTATTTTGAGTGCTACAGTAGTGCTTGGGGCCCACTTCGGAAAATTTAGTCGATCGAAAATTTTAAACATGTTAGTTCACAGTATTTACATTATATCTGCGACTGTGAATGTCATTTGATCGGTAAATCCTGTCTAACTGCTATAGCCCTTTTAGACGGATTTGCGAACGTGACATTCACGTTGATGTTCTGTGTTGTGCTGTGATATTGCGGATTTGTTGTGGTGGATAGCCTGGATGCAATGATAGTACAGTTTGGTTGTATATGTACATTTGATATTGCGGGGCGAGCGTCCGACTTGTGGACTGCCGTCACTGCCTATTTGTATATTATTCTTTTAGGGCATGACCGGGCTGAGGTCGATGTACCCGTTGTATATTTTACTTTCTCTACTAGGATTACCCCACGGAGGGGTGCACGGGTAGCCGGGTTCTAGAGGGCAACGGGCCCGCATCTCATGGCGTTGAGATGGATGGGGATTTACTCTAAAATTGGCGGGCTATTCGCCGCACTCGTAGGGGGTATAGCATGACCCAAGGAGGGGTGCCCAAGTTACCGGATTCTGTGAAGTGCTGGGTGGTCCATTCACGTTGTTGAAGGGGGCTACCTCGCTTCAGGTTTTGGCAGGTAACTTGCCGCGCCCGTAGGGGTCTAGGATTTCATTGCACAGGCTATCCACACGACCAGGGGAACGTCGGGTTTCAGTAGCGGCTCTATGAGACCCGGGGATCCCAGATATCTGTATTGTTCTGTGATGCTGGTTACATTTCTGTGATGTTGCATTTTATCACTCCATGAGCGAATATTATATATTGATATATATACTAATAGATGTTGTATATGTTTTGCATCTGCGCTAGTCCAGTCCCCGCTCTGTCGTTAGTTAAGTAACTGTAATACCCCAGAGCAGTGCGGTCTTAAGACATCATGGTGATCTGCTCTGTCCTAGAGCAGTGCGGTCTTAAGACATCATGGTGATCTGCTCTGTCCACACTCAGTGCGATCTGTTGCGGACATCTTGGGGATCTGAGTGAGGGAGCCATTTCAGAACAATGGGATCGGGTCCTTAAAGCACATTTCGAAAGAGGACCGAACTGCATTATAAATATAATGATACCACCCTCAATTATAGAGGCGCCTTTTAAGTGAACCGGAACTACAGGAGCTTGAGAACTCCGTAGTTAAGCGTGCTCGGGCCAGGGAAGTCTTGGGATGGGTGACCTCCTGGGAAGTGGCCCCTGGTCGGGTCCGATTCGCTCTAAAGGGAAAAACCGTGCGGTTTCGGCCAGAGCGGACAATACCATCTGTACTGAGGCGTGGGGCGTTACATTTATGGTGGCCCATGCAGGTCCTCAATAGTAGGTCAGTGGTTCGAGGACGAACCATTGTTCTTAGATGGAGGGAATGTAATACCCCAGAGCAGTGCGGTCTGGTGATCTGCTCTTTCCACACTCAGTGCGGTCTGTTGCGGACATCTTGGTGATCTGAGTGAGGGAGCCATTTCAGAACAATGGGATCGGGTCCTTAAAGCACATTCCGAAAGAGGACCGAACTGAATTATAAATATAATGATACCATCCTCAATTATAGAGGCGCCTTTTAAGTGAACCGGAACTACAGGAGCTTGAGAACTCCGTAGTTAAGCGTGCTCGGGCCAGGGAAGTCTTGGGATGGGTGACCTCCTGGGAAGTGGCCCCTGGTCGGGTCCGATTCGCTCTTAAGGGAAAAACCGTGCGGTTTCGGCCAGAGCGGACAATACCATCTGTACTGAGGCGGGGGCGTTACAGTAACCTAACGGGTGATGACGGGACCCAGTGGCGAATGCGGATGGCATATACGTACATCATTATTTTTGTTCTTTATTGGTGTGATCAATTGATGGGACTGCATTGATTCGGATCAATGCAAGTTAAACAAACCTATTCTGATGCTGTTGGAACATTTTTCAAAAGGCTGTTATTGCAAGGACATGTTTGACCCGACGTTCCCCTGGTCGTGTCGATAGCCTGTGCAATGAAATCCTAGACCCCTACGGACGCGGCAAGTTACCCGCCAAAACCTGAAGCGAGGCAGTCCCCTTCAGCAACGTGAATGGACCACCCAGCACTTCACGGAATCCGGTAACTTGGGCACCCCTCCTGGGTCAACCTGTACCCCCTACGAGTGCGGCGAATAGCCCGCCAATTCTAGAGTAAAGCCCCCTCCGTCTCAACGCCATGAGATGAGGGCTCGTTGCCCTCTAGAACCCGACTATCCGTGCACCCCTCCACGGGGTAATCCTAGTACAGAAAGTAAAATATACAACGGGTACATCGACCTCGACCCGGTCGTGCCCCAAAAGAATAATACAAACAGGCAGTGATGGCAGTCCACATGTCGGACGCTCGCCCCGCAAAAACAAATGTACATATAAAACAAAAATGTACTAATATTGCATCCAGGCTATCCCCCACGACCGATCCGCAACAACACAGCACAATCACAGAACATCAACGTGAATGTCACGTTCGCAAATCCGTCTAACCGGGCTATAGCAGTTAGACAGGATTTACCGATCAAATGACATTCACGGTCGCAGATATAATGTAAATACTGTGAACTAGCGTGTTTAAAATTTCCGATCGAACAAATTTACTGAAGTGGCCCCCAAGCAGTACTGTAGCACTTACAGAAAATCTGAGCCCAATCAGAATATCCCAAAACCCCCATTTTCAACTCAGAAGCTATCTGCAAAAATTTGGTCAAATGATCAGTTAAAAGCGCGGCGGAACCGCGGCCCAAGCATGGGTTTGGCAGCGGTTCCGCGGTGGTATGGTGAGATCACTTGACCAATTTTTCACAGATTGCTTAGAATTCCCTGCACATCATTCTGAAACAACCTGAAAAATTTTTAGACTCCAAAAAAATTTTGACAGAAATTGTGCAACTTGAAATCGGGTTTTCGGGATCTTTGTTCGATCGAGTTATAAACATACTAGAGCAAGCTAGGCATGGTTAATGGCGTGGCTCTGATACCAATGTAAGTGCACGGCGGCGCCCCGGCCGTCGATCCGACGCCGGAAACGTGGAAACGAAAAACTTTGTGAAACTTGCAAACCGGCACCACCGCGCACTAAATACCCGGATCGGGCCATTAACCTAGCTACTAGCAAACTAGAAAAGAGTAGAGAAGTTATACCAAGCGATCCATGTCCTTCGATCTTCGTCTCCACTCCGATCTCCCGCGGAATCTCCGTCCATCACATCCTCGTCGGAAAGGCACCACGTAGCCGGGTTCGTATACGGGCTCCCACCTCTGGACCGAGGCAACTCGGGCGTGAAGTTGGCTAGCCGACGCGACCAAGATTTGCTATAGATGTAGTGTAGAAAAGCCTTATCTCATTTGGGATTTAGTTACCTTTGATGTGGAGGGAAGAATAACTTTGGAGAGATGAGTGATTGAAAGAATTTGAGTTAACCGCAATCAAGACGGTGTCGCTATGCAGCTAGCCGGTTGAGCACGGGTCGATCCACAGGGAGATGGTTGTATGTCCTTTCTTGTTTTAGACGAGTCAATAAAGAATTTGTGTATGTTTGTTCGAGACTATCCTATGTGTAATATTTGCAAGTATAAAGTTGTTAAGAAAAAGATACGAAATTGTAAGCTAAAGAAATCCGTACTCAAAACCTTTGAGCCGAGTCTTGACCAATTGAAGCTAGAGCAATCGGCAACAACGTGGATTAGGGGATTTAAGCGCGGTATTTGTGGAATACGGCTTATTTACCCTTGTCCTTCCGTTCTTGTCTCTTGCTTTCGCCTCCGGCCAAACCGAACGCAACCGGTCGCGGTTAGGAATCACCGTTACCTTGTTAGGGTAGGGTGCCTAACGGAGCGCTTGCGTATGGTTTGGGCGGAGTTCAATGAAAAATAACGGGAAAAGGAAATGAGAAAAGAAAATCTTAACTTACAATACCGTATTTCTTCTTAACAACAATAATTACAACCATTCACAAAATGAACAAAAGAGAGCAAAAGAAAAGAACAAAGAAAAGAAAAGATTACAAGTAATTAAGTGCATGAATTAAATTGCAAGAAAGTAAAGCAAGATAATAATAAGCAAGTAATAAAAAGCGATAAAAAGAACAAGAAACTAGAACTCAAGACAAGCATGTGATCAATAGCCAACCCTTAAACTTGCAAGCTCAATCAAGAGGTTGCAAGATCAAGGGAAGGGTAGAGAACGCATGTGAAATGAAGCGCTAATTCCATAAGAAAATACGACCCTTGAGATCAATAACTAACCCTTAACCATTCAAGCTCAATGAAGAGGTTGAATGATCAAGAGAAAGCAAGAATCTCAAGGGGAAGAAGAGACAAAAGAGAATGATACAAAAAGCCCTCATCTTCATTGATCTCCCACTCAAAAAGCTCTCACTACAATTTTCATGGAAAAAGAATGAAGAAGAAGAAGAAAAAGACTGAATCCTAAAAAGAAAGAAGAACAAAGAATGAACACAAAGTTGGACCCTTGGCTTAGCTCAAATCTGGAGTATTTATAGGCAGAGGGTTGAAGACCTAGGGCAAGAATCTGCCACAATATGAATTCCCCAAACTACCCCCAAAAAACGACACGACAAGGAGTCAGTAAGGCCGCGGATCCGCGGCCTATACCCCCTATTGGCCGCGGATCCGCCGCACTATAGAGGGTTCAGGGCATGGGCTTTTCTGTAGGTCCCTGGTCTGCTGTCCCCTGTTTTCTGGTACATATATTTTCTGATAATCTTTTCAGAATATCTTCAGAATTCTTAGTCCAAGATTGCTATCTTTTCTTCACTTTTGACTTCTATCTCTCTCGAGCTCCGCGCACCCATTGATTCTTGTGCTGCCCCCCTCGTGCTCTGTGCTTGTCCCAGACACGAATGACCACTGTCATATGTCTTGTCTCAGGAACAGGTACTCGGCACTGGACGAATATGGATGACCGGAACCCGGCTTTTATCTGCTGTCAACAGATGTTCTGCTTTTGGCGTAACTGTGGAGATTTTGTCATGATTTGCAATATTTGGACTGGAAACCTGTACTCTGTAAATATGCAACAAACACGGATTAAAAGCACCTACCTATAAACACACGAGCATAAGAATGGGTGGTATAAAATGCAATATTCTGGTATGAACAATGAGCAATGTAATTTTTAGCAAGCAAAAATGAGAACCACACCAAATAAAATTTCCTCTCATCTCTCCCCTCTTGCCCAAGTGGCCGGCCTCAATATCATCATGGTGGAGGGAATGATATATCTAGAATAAGCAAGAGGAGAATGTAAATTAAAGGAGAAAATAGTCACACCAAGGTCAAAACCATTTCTAATCTCATAAATGCAAAGGATTGATTCAAAAGGAATCTCATCATGAGAAATATATCATAATGCCACAAATACAAGAAACCCCTCCACAATAACTTATTTGCACAATTGCAAATAACCCTCTCCATAAGAAAGTCCGGCCGCGAAGGAACAAAAGAAAACTGGCCGGAACGGAATGCTAACTGGCAACTTCAGAAAACTGATCCCGTAATAAATTACAGGAAAACCCCGCTACTGCAAATACATGCCCGCATTTGTATTCCCACTGAACACAAATGCAAAGAGACAAAATCTACACTATCTTATACTAGGATCCGGCTTAAGCCAAAGCTGGCTAGTAAAATCCTTCTGATCACGATCCGTGCAATACCGCACGTATCTGATCGAACCCTGCCATACCTCCATACGGCTTCTACAGCGTTTCGCCCGAAACCTGAGTAACTGTGTGTGGTGGACTCTAAAGACTCATCAATACTATGGCTGTGGATTTAACCACTAGCACGTCAGAGGTATTAGCCATACGTGACGGGCCACCAGCTATTGACCAAAAGGGACGTCGATGAGCGAACTCATCCTGACACCCTACTGAGCCTGTCAGTGACAATATCCGTACAGTCCGGTCTGTTCGTCTATGAGCATCGCATGGCGGGTCTAGGGGGTTGGTAAAAGTCAGACCCCCAATAGCGGTACAAGTCGTGTCGGAGTGTAACCCAGAACACCCTGAGATACTACTGTAATACCTACCAGTAAATCTCCTTCCTTGGCCAAGGACTTTTCATGTACTGGCTCTCCTAGACACAGCGCGACCTCACCCCCAATACCGAAAGAGACGAACCCCTGCAGATCCGCTCACTGCCTCCATGTGGCTCGGGACTATACCCAACTAAAACCTATTTGCACGACTCCTTTGAGCCATGGTAGGGCAGTAATCAAAGCACAGTGGGAACTCACACGAGACATATGACGATCTAAGGTCGATGAACTAACCTGTACACATGTCACTAGGGAACTGCTATCTGACATCAGGTATAATCCCAACTAGCAGGTTCCCGGCGAGTCCTGTCCGGTGTACTCATAACCCAATGAGCACTTGTATACATCTTAGGTGAACCAACTGACACCAGTGGCTTGTGAGACCGGCCACCTCCCCTCGTCGGGTCTCGACTGTATACACTAGTCTACTCTGGAGAATCGATGCCCTGTCTCGAAACTCCCACGACTAGGGACCTTTTAAGGATGTGCTTATAGACTCCAGCTCTCACGTATATGATCGCCCTCATACTGCTGGTAGTCAAGCAAGAATCCTAGGGGCTCTATCAACGTGTAATAGCGACTCGTAAGGTCACCTAAAGCAGTACACGATGATAAAGATAAACCAGATAGCATACTATCAACCTGAGTAAGACTGTCCTACTGGGACAGGTCCTCCCTCAATCATTGCAATCACGTGCCTGTGATCCAATAATTGACTCTGAGGGCACTATCTCCAACACATAATTGGCAGATCACTTGCTTAGGCAATTGAGTCAATCATGAGATGTCAAGTACCACACCAGATATTGTTTTGCACGGGATGCAATAAGTTGATATTGATCCAATCCTGGAGGAACATTCAGAAGCAGTTTTAGAACATAAGTGGATGTTCTAGGGATATGATAACGACAGCCTCTTTCGGGGGACGGTTATCATTCCAGGCTTCCAAGGTGACCTGGATGACAGAGTGGCTGTCAGAATTATAGTTTTCCCTCTGAAGAGGGGCAGTATTTTGGATAGGTGGTCCAGGAGGATACTGAGGGAGGCATGGCGCCGGATACAAATTAAGTTCAGTTGACGATACTGTCTAAGAAGTTTGGATTTGAAGTTCATTTATGAACTAGGTCCCATCAGATATCCAGACATATTCTAAGACACGTATTGCTCATTTCGGGAGATGAGTTTCTTCGCGAACATGAGATAAAGAGAGACATAGAAAGAAACATTAGGGCGGATCCACTAGTTGAGGCAATTTCTCGAACGCAATAGTTTCGCAAACGAGCTTTGTGAGACTAACTAGTAGAGGAGTTGGGTGTTCGGTATCACACGGGCTGTGAGTATGCGACATCGCAATAATTAGCCTTGAGTGCAAGTGGGAGATTGTTGGATATACCCTCAGAGTCAATTATTGGATCACAGGCACGTGATTGCAATGATTGAGGGAGGACCTATGTAGGGTTCCCAGGCACTCTTGTGAAGGTTCAAAAGGCATCAAACATGCCCGGATTAAAAATTAGACGTGCCGAACAACCCAAAGCCGGGATCTTTGCTAGATTATTAGGGTTTAACATGCAATAAGATAACTTTTATCTAAGTGTGAGGGATTACAACCTTTGTAGTCCGCTCCTTCACTTCACAAGCTCCGAGTAGAAGTCCCTTTGCCGCGATCCACGATCTCCCGGACTCATGAGAGGCTCCACGACTCGAACGATCCATGCTAGCTCGAAGTATTCCAAATCTCCGATGATCTACCTTGAAGTTGCTTCGACTCAAGCTTTCTCACTCAAAAGAGTAGAACACACTAATCCCATGGGCTAGATGAGATGAGGATGAGAGAGTAGTAATTTTGCTTTCTTTTTAATATCATTTTCTCATTTTATTTCATCACTTAAGAAAATCTAGCAAGCTTTTCAAGAAGCAAGAAGATGAGAAAAATGGGAAAAAGAATAATGATAATCATAATCCTTTTGTGATGAATAGAAACCAAAGTATATGATTGAATTATTAACCATGGTCAAGGATGAGTGGCTAAAAATGAGTAGAGAATAAACTAGAGTTAGGGTTTGGTTAGGTTAGAAATGTGTCATCACAAAATATCCTAAGAATGACAAAAGAAAAAATCTTCTAGAAGGTGCATGAAACATCTAAACCAAATTAAACCCTAATCTCATTTAATCATCCTTAAACATGTTTAACAATTAATCATAACATGTCACAATAATATATATCACATATATATTATATATATTTGCAACAAAAGAAAATAATACAATTAACATATATCGCATATATATCAATGTATCATCCACTGAGAAAATGAAATAATAAAGCGAGCCAATATTTGATAATGTAATACAATATATCATATATATTATTATACATTAAATCATCGAATCAACACTTGAATCGATGATCCGGCTATATCGAATATTACCGACTAATATATCATGTACCGATTTATCGAATCAACACTTGATCCGATGTCCCGGTTCACTATCTAAATATCCTGAGAATATAATACGGTATCCCATATCACATTATTCTCGTTCCTGCGCATATCACATATGTGCCACTACTCTGTTTCGCCTGAGCCAAGAAACCTCTGTGTAGGACTCTAAAGAATCGTCAATACGCCGATAGCAGGTGATGATCATATCAAACACCCACAAGCTGCAAGCGGTCAGCTAAACGTAACAGCCACCCAGGTATTGAGCGATCAGAAGATCAACAAGCTAGCCTGTGCGTTCTCCTGTGAATCCAACCAGTAACACTCCCGTACAGTCCGGTCTGTTCGTCTGATATGTCGCATATCAAGTCTAGGGGTGGTACACGTCAGACCCCAGTAACCGATAAGTCGAGTCGATGTGTGGCTCATAACGGGTCGAGAAACTACTGGTAACACTTACCAGTAAATCTCCATATCAGCCCTGGCCAGGGACTTCCAGTTATAGCCAATCGAACACAGCACAACATCAACTCCCTATACCGGGAGAGACGAATCCCCTCCTATCGCTCATTGCCTCCATGCGATTCGGAACTGTACCTAAAAGCCACTGTTTTGCACGCCCTCTTGGACGTGGTAAGGTGGAAATCAAAGCACAGTGGGAATCACACAAGACTCTATGACGATCTCGGGTCTACAGACTACCCTGTACCAGTGTCACCGGAGAACTGCCATCTGACGTGTGGTATATCACCATCTGGGAGTTCTCGGCGAGTCCGTCCAGTGTACCCAGTCTCCACTGAGCACCCGCACACCATCTCTGATGTCTAACACCGATGGATATAGGATCATCCATCGCCCATCATATGGGTCAAGATGCGTATACGCTAGTCTACTCTGGTGTATCGATGCCCTGTCTCGATATACCCTCGACTAGGAACAGTTATAGGATGTACTCATCGACTACCGCGGCCCCACTAGTATGATCTCATCATAGTCCCAGTAGTCGAGTACAAGTCCTAAGGGCTTTATCAACATGTGAGAGTAAAACAGTAAACCAGTACAAGTCAACATGTTAAGATAAAGTGAAACCAAATAGCATACTATCATGACGAGCAAGAAAGTCATCTCTATATATAACCAAGCATCCATTATAATATACATCATATGTACAACAATGGCCTCTAGGGCATATACATAACTAACAATCTCCCACTTGCACTAAGGACAGCTGCTGTAGTATCTCATACCTAGCATCCCGAATAATCTCTCAAACTATATCTGGGGAATAGCCTTCGTGAATGGATCCGCAGTGTTGTCCTTCGTATCTACTCTCCTGACCTCGATCTCCCGGCGATCAACTATCTCCCTGATCAGGTGATACCGCCTCAGAATATGTCTGGATTTCTGATGGGACCTGGGTTCCTTGGCCAAAGCCACAGCTCCATTGTTATCGCAATACAGAGGTATTGGATGCTCAATGGATGGAACCACACCAAGTTCACTAATGAACTTCTTGATCCAGACAGCCTCTTTGGCAGCATCGTTGGCAGCGATGTATTCAGCCTCCATCGTCGAGTCTGCAACGGTATCCTGTTTGGAACTCTTCCAACATACCGCCCCTCCATTGAGAGTAAAGACAAATCCCGAATGCGACTTAGAGTCGTCCTTATCACTTTGGAAGCTGGAATCGGTAAAGGACTCCACCTGGAGTTCTCCGTTACCATACACCAAGAACATCTCCTTAGTCCTTCGCAAGTACTTGAGAATGTTCTTCACAGCTGTCCAGTGACTCTCTCCAGGGTCTGCTTGATACCGACTCACTACACTTAGCGAGTATGCCACATCGGGTCTGGTACATAGCATCGCATACATGATAGAGCCTACTGCCGAAGCATAGGGTATCACTTGCATGCGAGCTCTCTCCAAATCAGTCTTGGGAGACATCTCTTTGGAGAGAGTGAGTCCAGAGATCGTGGGCTGATTCCCACGCTTGGATTCTTCCATACTAAATCTCTTTAGTATGGTGTCAATGTACCTGGATTGGGATAATCCCAGTATCCGTTTAGATCTATCTCTATAGATCATGATTCCCAATATGCAGGAGGCATCACCTAGATCTTTCATTGAGAATCTCTGTGATAAGAAGAGCTTGACTGATTGCAGCATAGGAATATCATTTCCTATCAAGAGTATGTCATCCACGTATAATACGAGGAAGACAACCTTATCCTCTGCTACCTTCTTATAGATACAAGGTTCATCTATATTTTTGATGAAGTCAAACTCTTTGACTACAACATCAAAACAGATGTTCCAACTCCGCGATGCTTGCTTTAACCCATAAATGGATTTAAGCAGCTTGCACACCTTTCCGCTGCTCCCACTATCTATGAAGCCCTCCGGCTAAGTCATGTACACGCTCTCTTCTAAATCACCGTTTAGAAAGGCGGTCTTAACATCCATTTGCCAGATTTCGTAGTCATGGTATGCAGCAATGGCAAGTAAGATCCGGATGGACTTAAGCATAGCTACTGGAGAAAAGGTTTCGTCATAGTCCACACCTGGTCTTTGACGAAATCCCTTTGCTACAAGTCTAGCTTTGAAAGTCTCAACTTTTCCATCTACACCAAATTTCCTTTTAAAAATCCACTTGCTCCCAATGGGTTTTACCCCTTCAGGAGCATTTTCCAAAATCCATACTTTATTGGTGTACATGGATTCCATCTCAGATCGCATTGCATCCAGCCATTTCACAGAGTCACCACTCGTGATGGCCTGCTCGAAACTAGTGGGGTCATCATCATCCATGATGCAATCCTCGCTTCCACCATCAATGAGAAAACCGTAGTATCTCTCAGGTGGACGAGAAACCCTACTAGATCGGCGAAGAGGCTGGGGTTCGTCGGGTACTACTGAATCCTCTGGTTCCACTAAATCATCTGTTGTAGTTTGTTCTGCTGGAACCTCTTCCAGTTCTACCTCAATGCTACTGTTCTGTTTCATAAGAAAACCTTTTTCTAAGAAAGTGGCATGTCGAGAAACAAACACCTTTTGTTCCTCGGGGTGGTAGAAGATATACCCTTGTGAGTTCTTGGGATATCCTACAAACTTACATAAGACAGATCTTGCCTCGAGTTTTATCCGGATTTTGTCTTTTGACATAGGCCGGACAACCCCATATCTTAATGTAATTAAGATGTGGTCTCTTCCCTTTCCATATCTCATATGGAGTGGTAGGCACAGATTTGGTAGGAACTCTATTCAATAGGTCTATGGCTGTCTCAAGCGCATACCCCCAAAAAGAAATAGGTAACTCAGCTGTACTCATCATCGAGCGCACCATATCTAATAGGGTGCGATTCCTTCGCTCCGATACACCGTTGTGCTGTGGTGTATAAGGAGGAGTAAGCTGAGAGAGAATTCCATTCTCTTTTAGATAATCTAGGAACTCATTGCTTAAGTATTCACCTCCTCGATCAGATCGAAGAATCTTAATACTTTTGCCCGTTTGTTTCTCTACTTCGTGCTTATATTCTCTGAATTTCTCAAAAGCTTCAGACTTGTGTTTCAACAGGAACACATGTCCGTATCTAGAGAGATCGTCAGTGAATGTAATGAAGTAGGAAGAACCGTTCCTGGCATGCGTAGACATGGGACCGCATACATCGCTATGTACTAGTCCTAAGAGTTCGGTAACTCTTTCTCCGTGTCCACTAAACGGAGCTTTGGTCATTTTTCCTTTGAGACATGAATGGCAAGTATCATAAGATGATAATTCGAACGGATTCAAATAACCATCTTTATGTAACTTAGCCAGTCGTGTCGCATTGATATGACCAAGTCTACAATGCCACAAGTAGGATTCGTTCATATCTGAACCTTTCCTCTTGTGTGTGTTTTGTATATTCAGCACTGTATTCTGATTTAGAATGAATATGCCATTATGTAACGAGCCTGATGCAATCAACTTTTGATCTAGGAATATGTTCATAACATTATCCTTTACTACAAAATTATATCCCTCTTTACTCAATAAAGAAACTGATATAATGTTGCACATCATGTTCGGTATATAATAGCATTCATTTAGAATCAGTGTATTACGACTTGGTAATACAAGGTGATATTCGCCAACTGCTTTGGCTGCAACATTTGCACCGTTCCCTACTAGAACGGAATGATCATCTTTTCCCAGTTCTCTACCTTTACGTAGCCCATGCAACTGTTTGCATATGTGGGATCCTGATCCGGTATCTAATACCCAGGACGTAGGGTGAACTGAGAAACAGTTTTCAATAACTAACACACCCGAAGAAGATGCATCAACATGCATGTTCTTTTGGGTGGCGTGAGAATCCAGATATTCTCCTGTTTCCTGTTCAGTCTTATAACTCTTATAAGAAAGAACGGGTCCAACATTCCCTAGCTCAGTACAATAATTAGGTTTAGTCAATACATCCATATTATTATCTTGATTATGGCCTGAAATAGTCGCTACCTGGAGAGAGAGAGAAGAAAACACTTTAGCGTATGCTCTTGCAAGATTAGATTGGTTATTATCTTATCTAATCAGGATGTCTCCCACTGTTTTTATCAAATCTACCTTAAAACCCTAAAAGGTAAGATTAGCCGGGATTAATTACACCTTACAATTTCATCAATCTTTCAGCCAGATCAGTGTCGGTACTTTGAGGGAGGTTCCCCGTGCTCTCGCACGGACCTAATTAATGTAAACCTCGTTTTCCCAGAGGCGTAACCCCGTTAACACTTTTCTAGACACCTACTTGATCGGCTAATTGTCCTGTGTAAAACTCTCCCAGGAGTAACACTTACTCGCAGTGGGTATCGGGATCCAACTATCTCATAGGAGGTATGCAATCTCATTGCAAATTTCAACACTTGAAATTCCCGATAATACTTTTACCCCTAGTGTGCTATGACCTTGACGCATGCCAAACAACCCATAGTCCACTAGTCAAGTTCAACCCGTACATTTCGTGATTGAATTAAACCCACCCGTACGACCCTTGACGCATGCCAAACAACGCCGTACGAATACCCTAATCCAATCGCATCTCATGCTACAGATAAGTAATAATCAGCTACCGTACACTACGCCTTGACGCATGCCAAACTACCGTAGCACGAATACTAAAGATTACTTATCTGAAATGACGGAGGGCTACGCAGGTTTTTCTGAAAAGCCTTAGCGTAATGAACTTGATATCGTCGTAGAATCGAGTGAAGTTTTTCAAAAGGAGTGTTTTTGAGGCTTTTCTTAGTTTCGCTAAAGGGGTCACTCCCGGTGAAGGGATCGTCAGCCCTTTCCTCATCGAATAAGGTGCAGGATATATTATATATACCGCTGTGCAAAGCAAAACACTAAAAGCAAAAAGACAAACCGCGTTTTGTAGCATCTGCCAGTTTTGCTAAAGGAGTCACTCCTGGTGAAGGGATCTCGGTCCTTTCCTCATCGAATAAGGTGCAGGATATATCGTATATATCACTGTGCAAAGCAAAACTGTAGCTACCCCTTTTATAAAGTTTTGATTCTACAACATCTTTAGGTTTCTTTTCTTTTATTAATCTCATTAATAAAAATCCCATCAGCTTATGCTTCCTAAGCATCACAGAAGAAACGAAAGCAGTAGTATTTATATATCAGCATATATATATAGTATAAGCATTCGTCTCAGGCAGTAATATGATCTCATCACAGAACATTGCAGCAGAAGAACATATATGAAATATTGGATATACTAGGACGTCCGTGTTTTCAATACGAGCCTGTATAAAACACGGATTCCACGGTCGCGACGAATAGCCAAACCCACATCCCAAGACCCCTACGAGAGCGGCAAGTAACACTGCCAATTCTAGGGTTAGGCGACCCGGTCTCGACTCCTCGAGATGGCCTCCCACTGGACCCTAGAACCCGGTTACTTGTGCTCTCCTCCTTGGGTCTACCTAATGCGGAAAAGTAAATAATATACACTGGTGACAGCAACCGCAACCTGGAAGTGCCCCAAATAAAAGAATATTACATTACAAATGAATTTTACATGAATGAAAATAAAAACCCTCATCTCACATAAAACCCCCGGCTATTCAGAACGCGACGATCCAATATAACATATCACAGCAACACATAATATCACATATCATCAACGTAAGTAAATATGCGCATCCCAATTGTCGTTGAATCATATAGCAACGAAACCGGCGATATCACATATTACACTTACGGTCACAGAAAAGAAAGTGTAAAACTAAAATATTTGGAATCCACAATCACTTTAGACATCGTAAATCCGAAATATCACATACTCCGTATTTCATGCCTAACTCTATGAATTCCACATATTGTATCACATTCCAGATAAATAAACAGTATTAAACTTTTCGAACAGATAATCAAACACCCAAAATTTCCCAAACTGCTCAACACTTGAGCGGGGTTCAAATAATCCCAGAATATGTCACAGTACCGGTGATCCAGCCGTAGAAGGGTCAAGCCAACGCCTCACATGTGGCACGCCGTACTGCCCCAAACCCGAAGGTTCAAAAGGCAGTTCAAGACGGTCACATAATCGAGTTAAGGTTTGTGTCTTCTAGAGGGTCCACCGCTTAACTTGTACAATTTTTCCAAAAGATTTAAACCCAAATAAATTTCAACACTTGAAAATTTGCCGTACCGGGAAACAGTAAGTTAATGATATCCGTTCAAATAGTTTAACAGTTTCTAAATATCCGGAAAGAAATACGAACTTAAATATTCCGATCGAGTCTACTATTACAAAACAAACCCCAGAATTTTAAACACCTGGAACAGATTAAAAATACCCAGAATAGTCAGCAAGTACCTACGGTCAATACCATGAAGCCACGTGTCCCAATCCTACAGTTCCGCCGCTGAACCGCCGCGTTAACCATGTTAATGCCGCGGATCCGCGCTCTGTTGGTGGAATTGTGGGCACGTGTTTCATGGTAATTCTTAGAATTCCCTGCTGATTTTTTTACATATTTTTAATTCTGAAAAATCCCAAAATTTAAGAAATTTCCAGAGAGGGGTCAAGTTTCGTCGTTTCGGGTTCGATCGGAGTTTTAACTTCGTAAACACATCGCCTAATGCTCTAGCTAGGCTCTGATACCACTGTAGGGTTCCCAGGCACTCTTGTGAAGGTTCAAAAGGCATCAAACATGCCCGGATTAAAAATTAGACGTGCCGAACAACCCAAAGCCGGGATCTTTGCTAGATTATTAGGGTTTAACATGCAATAAGATAACTTTTATCTAAGTGTGAGGGATTACAACCTTTGTAGTCCGCACCTTCACTTCACAAGCTCCGAGTAGAAGTCCCTTTGCCGCGATCCACGATCTCCCGGACTCATGAGAGGCTCCACGACTCAAACGATCCATGCTAGCTCGAAGTATTCCAAATCTCCGATGATCTACCTTGAAGTTGCTTCGACTCGAGCTTTCTCACTCAAAAGAGTAGAACACACTAATCCCATGGGCTAGATGAGATGAGGATGAGAGAGTAGTAATTTTGCTTTCTTTTTAATATCATTTTCTCATTTTATTTCATCACTTAAGAAAATCTAGCAAGCTTTTCAAGAAGCAGGAAGATGAGAAGAATGGGAAAAAGAATAATGATAATCATAATTCCTTTGTGATGAATAGAAACCAAAGTATATGATTGAATTATTAACCATGGTCAAGGATGAGTGGCTAAAAATGAGTAGAGAATAAACTAGAGTTAGGGTTTGGTTAGGTTAGAAATGTGTCATCACAAAATATCCTAAGAATGACAAAAGAAAAAATCTTCTAGAAGGTGCATGAAACATCTAACCCAAATTAAACCCTAATCTCATTTAATCATCCTTAAACATGTTTAACAATTAATCATAACATGTCACAATAATATATATCACATATATATTATATATATTTGCAACAAAAGAAAATAATACAATTAACATATATCGCATATATATCAATGTATCATCCACTGAGAAAATGAAATAATAAAGCGAGCCAATATTAGATAATGTAATACAATATATCATATATATTATTATACATTAAATCATCGAATCAACACTTGAATCGATGATCCGGCTATATCGAATATTACCGACTAATATACCATGTACCGATTTATCGAATCAACACTTGATCCGATGTCCCGGTTCACTATCTAAATATCCAGAGAATATAATACGGTATCCCATATCACATTATTCTCGTTCCTGCGCATATCACATATGTGCCACTACTCTGTTTCGCCTGAGCCAAGAAACCTCTGTGTAGGACTCTAAAGAATCGTCAATACGCCGGTAGCAGGTGATGATCATATCAAACACCCACAAGCTGCAAGCGGTCAGCTAAACGTAACAGCCACCCAGGTATTGAGCGATCAGAAGATCAACAAGCTAGCCTGTGCGTTCTCCTGTGAATCCAACCAGTAACACTCCCGTACAGTCCGGTCTGTTCGTCTGATATGTCGCATATCAAGTCTAGGGGTGGTACACGTCAGACCTCAGTAACCGATAAGTCGTGTCGATGTGTGGCTCATAACGGGTCGAGAAACTACTGGTAACACTTACCAGTAAATCTCCATATCAGCCCTGGCCAGGGACTTCCAGTTATAGCCAATCGAACACAGCACAACATCAACTCCCTATACCGGGAGAGACGAATCCCCTCCTATCGCTCATTGCCTCCATGCGATTCGGGACTGTACCCAAAAGCCACCGTTTTGCACGCCCTCTTGGACGTGGTAAGGTGGAAATCAAAGCACAGTGGGAATCACACAAGACTCTATGACGATCTCGGGTCTACAGACTACCCTGTACCAGTGTCACCGGAGAACTGCCATCTGACGTGTGGTATATCACCATCTGGGAGTTCTCGGCGAGTCCGTCCAGTGTACCCAGTCTCCACTGAGCACCCGCACACCATCTCTGATGTCTAACACCGATGGATATGGGATCATCCATCGCCCATCATATGGGTCAAGATGCGTATACGCTAGTCTACTCTGGTGTATCGATGCCCTGTCTCAATATACCCTCGACTAGGAACAGTTATAGGATGTACTCATCGACTACCGCGGCCCCACTAGTATGATCTCATCATAGTCCCAGTAGTCGAGTACAAGTCCTAAGGGCTTTATCAACATGTGAGAGTAAAACAGTAAACCAGTACAAGTCAACATGTTAAGATAAAGTGAAACCAAATAGCAAACTATCATGACGAGCAAGAAAGTCATCTCTATATATAACCAAGCATCCATTATAATATACATCATATGTACAACAATGGCCTCTAGGGCATATACATAACTAACAACCTATACCGCTAGGACAGTCTTACTCGAGAGGTTTGTATACTATAAGGTTTGTCTTTATCATCGTGTACATGCTTTAGGTGACATTGTAGTTCACTATTACACGTTGATAGAGAATAGTTTGCTACCATGGTTTGTCTTTATCAGTCGTGTACAGCTTTAGGTGACATGTTCACTATTACACGTTGATAGAGCCCTTAGGATCCTGCTTGACTACCAACAGTATGATGGCGATCATATACGTGAGAGTTGGGTAGTCCATAAGCACATCCTTAAAAGTGGTCCCTAGTCGTGGGAGTTTTGAGACAGGGAATCATTACTCCGGAGTAGACTAGTGTATACAGTCGAGACCCCGACGAGGGGCGGTGGCCGGTCTCACAAGCCACTGGTGTCAGTTGGTTCACCTAAGATGTATACAGGTGCTCATTGGGGTATGAGTACACCGGACAGGACTCGCCAGGAACATGCTAGTTGGGATTATACCAGACGTCAGATAGCAGTTCCCTGGTGACATGTGTACAGGTTAGTTCATCGACCTGAGATCGTCATTTGTCTCGTGTGAGTTCCCACTGTACTTTGATTACTACCTACCACGGCTCAAAGGAGTCGTGCAAACAGGTTTTAGTTGGGTACAGTCCCGACCCACATGGAGGCAGTGAGCGGATCTGCAGGGGTTCGTCTCTCCCGGTATTGGGGGTGAGGTCGCGCTGTGTCTAGGAGAGCCATTACATGAAGTCCTTGGCCAAGGAAGGAGATTTATAGGTAGGTATTCCAGTAGTATCTCAGGGTATTCTAGACTACACTCCGACACGACTTGTACCGCTTTTGGGGGTCTGACTTTTACCAACCCCCTAGGCCCGCCATGCGATGCTCATAGACGAACGGACCGGACTGTACGGATATTGTCACTGACAGGCTCAGTAGGGTGTCAGGATGAGTTCGCTCATCGACGTCCCTTTTGGTCAATACCTGGTAGCCCGTTACATATGGCTAATACCTCTGACGTGCTAGTGGTTAAATCCACAGCCAAAGTATTGACGAGTCTTTAGAGTCCCCCACAGACAGTTTCTCAAGTTTCGGGCGAAACGCTGTAGAGGCCGTATGGATATATGGCAGGGTTCGATCATGTACATGAGGTATTGCACGGATCATGATCGGACGGATAATACTATCGGGCTTTGGTTTAAGCCAGATCCTAGTATTGTACAGTGTAGATTTTGTCTCATTGCATTTGTATTCGGTCAGAATACAAATGCGGGTATGTATATACAATCGCGGGGTTTTCCTGTAATTTATTACGGGATCGTTTTTCTGAAGTTGCCAATTTGTTTTTCCGGTTTCGGCTTTTTTCCTTTGTTTCTTTTTTTGGCTGAAATTTGGTGGAGGGGGTTATTTGTAAATGTGCTTTTAATAATGGAGAAGACTTTTAGTGGCACATGGTTGCTTCATAATTGTGCATCATCACTTGACTTTTGTGATGAGATGGTTGATGAGGAGAAGACTTTGTATGATGAGGATTAGTATGGACTTTGTTGTGATGATGACTTCTAATCATCACCCTTTTTCTCTCTCTTGGATTATTGCTCACTCCCTCTCTCACTCTCCTTTGAGGGCCGGCCATTTTTTTGATAGGGGCTGTCCATTTTTTTGGTAGAGAATGAGTCTCATTTCCTTGCTACAAAAATTCCCTTGTTCATCTAAAAAGTTTACATATCCTTCTTCCATTCCAAATGGCAACTCAAAAACAACCCCATGAGACAAAACCATTCTACACTTAGCCTACAGCATTCTTGGACATGTCGGCTCGCCAACTTCATACCCGAGTTGCCTCGGTCCAGAGGTGGGAGCCCGTAAAAGAACCCGGCGATGTGGTGCTCTTTCCGACGAGGAGATGAAGACCGGAGATTCCGCGAGGAGATCGGGATAGAGGCCGAAGGCCGAAGGCCGAAGACCGAAGGACACGGATCGCTCGGTATAGCTTTCTACCCTTTCTCTAGTATGCTAGCATTAGGTTAATGGCCCAATCCGGGTTTTATGTCCGCGGTAGCGCCGGTTTCTAGTTTTTAGAAAAGATTTGTTTTCCGCATTTTGGCCTCGTTCAGACGTCCGGGGCGCTGCCGTGCACTTACAGATGGAACTTCTAGATACAACTGAATAATAATATACAAAATATACTGATGGTCACGATACAAGTGAACCCACCTTCTAGCAAATCACCCAGAAATGGTAGTAGTTCCAGCAAAGCCGTAATGAAACCTGTACGGCAAACCTGCAAGAAACTGTGGCACAACGGGGGTGAGTTGCCAACTTGTGAGTAGAAAAACATCTACGAACAGAAATCGCATGAACAACGCAATCCTAGGTCATATGATCATAATATATCCTCAAATATATAACCTGCAGCCTATAACAATGGCTAGGGTATATCTCTAAACAACTGTAATACCAAGTGCTCGTATCAGTGCCTCAGATAGCAATGTACCATATGGATGGGGTATGAATGCATGAAAACAGAATACATGAAAACGAAGAAACTGCTTTCATAACTTAGTGAGATTCTTTGTACATTTAAAACGAGGTATCATAACGAAATCAGCATAAACAGTGTCTAGCATCGACACAAAACATAAATCTCAATATCTCAATATCTCAGGCCCCGGCTATCCGGACTGACCTGGATCATAAATCTCAGTACCTCAATATCTCAAAATCTCAATGTCTCAATCTCACTATCTAGGGCGTCGTCAGTCCAGACCGGCCCCTACCATCAATCTCAAGACCACGACGGTATCCTCCGGATATCCGACGCGTTGGGTAAAATCACCGGTAAGTAGTCTTCCCCTGCTAGGCTCATCATCTACTACTCGAGCTTCTTGCCCCGGGTACCTTACCGGGTCCACCATGTACCCGAAACGGTTCATCCAACTCCTCAAATCGGGTCTTGAAATCCATCAGCAAACTCATGGTGGACAACTCATACATCATGGGAAAACAACACTTTTCATTTTAAAAGAGAGAGAAAAGAAGTTTATAAATGTTTTTGCGGTTTTGCCCCAAATCCAGGAAATCTCATGAAAATACGAATCCAAATCATCAATAGAATGTAAACAGTGAATATAGGCATAAAGATCCATGAATGCGGCATAACAGTGAATAATAACATGCATGAAGTAGAAAGTAGTAACTACAATGTCTAAACTAGCATGTAAGGCAAGTACACTAATATCATGTCTAAACTATTAGCTAACAAACTATGTCAATGAAATGGTATTTTCTAAAGTGTATGTGACATGGAAATTACTGATGAAGATGTGTGTGAGCCGGCAAGTAAGTGTACGCGGTACATACGCATCATCGGTAATGGTGCTGGTGTCCTAACAGCATGATATCAATAATGGAATATGAAATCATAACATATGTATGCGATGCGGAGCGAACAGCAATAATGTGCGGGAGCTGAATACTAAACACAACGACAACTAATATAGTCTAATAACTACACTAAACTATAGGGCTGAGCTAACAGGCTAACTGAAGGTAAGGAAACCGCCTAACATCTGAGTCGATACATATATATATATATATATATATATATATATATATATATATTAGTCGGTGATCCCGCCTCGATAATATCACATTCGATACCATGTTTATAATCAGATATTCCCAAGTCAAGAGTGCGGATCAAATATCAATATATAGCTCGTACGTAAATCCATCGTACGGCATCCCAAATCTGGGTACGGGTCAATACACATTCATCACATTATTCATCTGGTATCCTCTTTATCAAAGATCATAATCCGGCATACTGATCTATGTCTAGTACAATACTAATATCATCAATAAAATCGTGATCTGACTACTGATCGACAGTCTCAAACAAACCGATATCATCAGCACATATCATCATAAAGGAGTATACATCGCCCAATGTGACCCATTATAGCTATCTTAACATATCTTATCTCATGTCTCGATCACAAGTTACGATTCTATGTATATCACCATTCACATGGTATCGTCGTCCAAGGATCCGCTATAACATCATAACGTATCTCAAACACGGATCCTGCCATATCACCGATCTCACGGTCTCAAATCAAATCTCATCGACTTACTTTAAATCCCAAGTACTATCCTCAAATCCTGTATATGATCACATAGTCCCATACCCATGTGAACACATAAATATATAATCCCATATAGGCACATATGAAAGAAGAATGTATGCAAGTATGGGTGGGTGTGGGTGTGTGTGGTGCAACCACTACTCTAGGGTTTCACAACACTAAACCGATCCAATCACACCTAGAATTCATCTTTATCATCAATAAACTCAAACAATATTTAATCAATATATGTGTGTATACGTATTCGTATACATCACCACGAACTGCGGGGGTGCTATACGTCATCCACCCGACTTCTCCCCGTAGATATAAATCTACTCACCTTGCTTCTCGTGTGCTGATGCCGATGTCGCCATTTTCATCTTCATCGCCTCCACATCACGTAGGGTACCTACAAGTATATCACAAATGCTAAAGCACATGAAAATCACATCGGAAACCAAAACGGCATACGCTACGCCCATAGGTAAAAACCTATAGCCTCGCATGCAAACACGACTAATAACCCTTTGCCGTTGACGTTCAAATGCCACCCGACAGAAACGAATCACCAAATACCAAAATCCATGCTAAAACAAGTCGTAAACCATGCGCCAACACATGAAAATTACCTTAGATTCTACCCTCTGTGGAATCAGTCAAACTTGCATATACCAAGGGTCAAGTTTACTGGAAATATGGCACAGAAACAAAAACGAGGGGGTTCCAACCTGCTCTGGCCGCAATTTGTGGCCAGAAGGCATAAATTGGCGGCCTGGGGAAGGAGATAGGGGCTAGGGTTTTGTGTGGTGGTTCCAGGGTGCCTGCACATCTCACTATCCAACCAAAATTATTTTAGGAGTCTCGGGGTGAAAGCAGATTTCAAAACACACTCACAGAATTACAGTTTTTCCCGATATCGATTCACTAAATCAGTATTCTGGGTTTTTATCTCTAGTTTAGTCCAATGTAACATCACACCAGGGGTTGCAGTCTTTAATTACACCTTAATTCATCTTTGATTTCAGATCAAACCCTAAACCTTAACTTGAATTTTCCAAAGTCCTCAAAACGACACAATATCGACATGAATCAAGTATTGATGCATAATGAAACGACATACTACTCTAAGGGTGTAGAAATTACCTCCTTTGGCAACTCAAGAATTTTCTTGAGTTTCTCAAAGTCATCAAGATCCTCTCTTTCTAGGTCCAATGTGTAGCTAGTGAGCTTGTGAACAAGTTTTGTGAAGAGGGAATGGGGTTTTGGGTTTGTTTCCATGGTGTTTTGGGGATTGAAGATGAGGGAGGGAAAGGGGGGAGCAAGAGCAGCAGCAGCTCATATGGGAGAGGGAGAGAGAAATGAGATGATGAAATGATGGGGGATGGTTCAAAAAAAAAAAGAAAGGTTGACCTACACCTTTCTCTCTCTTCATCATTCTTACCTTTTTCTTTTCTTTTCTTTTTCCTTTATCCTTCTCACACAATGGTCAACCCTAAGCAATCATACTAAAATGAAGAGAAGGCAAAGAAACAAATGAAACACAAGTGTAAAAATGATAAGTGCATGTTTTGCCCAAAAATGCTAAAAAAAACCGATTAGCGACTTTTAATCGCGATTAGCACTAAAATAGCATATAATTAACCATAAAAACTTAAAAATGGAAAAATTCCATAAAATACCCTATTTTAGAATTTTCCATAATTTTTCCAAATTTTTCCCCATTTATTGGTATTTAATTATACCGAAATATTAAAATATTCATTAAAAATTAATATTAAATTATAAATATTCCCAAAAATAATATTTTATTTTTTGAAATGTTACACTGATGCATCTTCTTCGGGTGTGTTCATTATACAGAACTGTTTCTCAATGTCCTTTATGTCCTAGGTATTTGATACCGGATCAGGATCCACATATGTAATTTGTTACATGGGCTACAGATAGGTAGAGAACTGAGAACGGGTGATAAATTTCATGAGATAGAAACGGTGCAAGTGTTGCAGCCAAGTCTGTTGGTAGTTATCACCCTGTATTAGCAAATACATTGATTCTGAACGAATGTTATTAGATACCGAACCTGATATACAACATCATATCAGTCTCTTTATTAGTAAAGAAGGATATAATTTTGTATTGTTGGATAATGTTTTGAACATTTCCTATATGAAGAGTTGATCGGTTCAGGCACGTTATCTAAAAGCATTGACGTTCTAAATCAAACCACGGTTCTTAGTATACAGAACACACACAAGAGGGAGAGTTCAGAAATGAACGGATCCTTCTTAAGGTATTGTAGACTAGGTCATATCAATGCAACCCGACTAGCTGAAGTTACATTAAGATGCATATTTAAATTTGTTTGAATTTACATCTTATGAAACTTGCCGGTCATGTCACAAAGATAAGATGACCACAGCTCTGTTTATTGGAAACAGAGAAAGAGTTAGTGAACTCTTGGGATTGATACATGCTGATGTATGAAGGTCCCCTGTCTACACATGCCAAGACCGGTTCTTTATACTTCATTACATTCTCTGATGATCTCTCAAGATTCAGACATATGTTCCTGTTGAAACAAAAGTCCGAAGCTTTTGAGATATTCACAGAATATAAGTTAGAAGTAGAGAACCAAAAACGGGTATAAGTATTATGTCCTTTGATGAGATCAGGGAGGAGAATACTTGAGCACGAAATTCCTGGACTATTCTAAAGGAGAATAAGATTCTCTCTCAGCGTTACTCTTCCGTATACACCATAGCATGATGGTATATCAGGGCGGAGCTATAGCACCCTATGTGATATGGTGTGCTCTATGATGAGTACTACTGAGTTTCATATTTCCTTTTGAGAGTTATGCACTTGAGAAGCTGCATACCTATTGAATAGGGTTCCAATCAAATCAGTTGCCTACCACTTCATATGTGATATGGAAAGGGAAGAGCCCATATCTTAAGTTTGTTAAGATTTGGGGTTGTCCGGCCTATATCTAAAAAGCAAAATCTGGACAAGCTCGAGGCAAAGTCAGATCTGCGAAAGTTTGTTGGATATCCCAAGCATTCACAAGGGAATATCTTCTACCTAAATGAGGAACAAAAGATATTTTGTTTCTCATCATGCCACCTTTGTGAAAGGGAATTTCTTGTGAAGAAATTAGTGGTCATGAGGTAGAACTGGAAGGAGTTCCAGCTATACAAACTACAGCAGATGATTTGGTAGAACCAAAGGATTCAATAGTTTCCAACGAACCTCAGCCTCTCCGTCGATCTAGTAGGGTTCCTCACCCACCTGAGAGATACTTCGGTTTCTCTATAACAGTGGGAGTGAGGATTGCATCATGAGATGATGACCCAACTAGTTTCGAGCTGGCCATCAGGAGTGAGACTCTGTAAGAATGGCCGGATGCTTAGTGATCTGAGATGGAATCCTTATACACCAACAAAGTATAGACTTTGGTTGCTTTATCTGAAGGGTTAAATCCCCATCAGGAGCAAGTATATCTTGAGAAGATTACTTGGTGTACATGGAAAAGTTGAGACTTTCAAAGCTATGCTTAAGTCCATCCAGATCCTACTTGCCACGGCTACATACCATGACTATGATATCTGGTGGTTGGGTGTCATGACTGCTTTTCTAAATGATGTTTTAGAAGAGAGCGTCTATAAGTACACAGCCAGAGGGCTTCGTAGACAGTGGGAGCAGTGGAAACGTGTGCAAGATATTTTATGTGATAAAGCAGGCATCGCTGAGTTGGAACATCTGTTTGGATGTGGTAGTCAAAGAGTTTGACTTCATCAAAATGGTAGATGAACCTTGTATTTACAAAAAGGTAGTAGGGAGTATGGTAGTAATCCTCGTAGAGTACGTGGATGACATACTCTTGATAGGGAAGGAGTTTCCTATGCTACGCTCAGTCAATCTCCGCTTATCATAAGGATTCTCCATATAGGATCAAAGTGATACCTCCTAAATCCTGGGTTTTGGATCTATGAGATAGATCTAATTGGATGTTAGGATACTCACTAGTTGTAGTGAGATGGTATCAATCGATCCTGGGGAGAATCACTGGAAAAGTTCTAGGGTGATAAGGACAACTGAATGTCAGTCGCAGGCATTGTCTTTACCCTCAGTGGAAGGACGGTATGTTGGAAGAGTTCCAAGCTAAATATCGTGACTTACTAGACGATTAAAGGCAAGATACATCGTTACCAAGGATGCTACCAAAGAGGCAGTCTGGATATATAAATTCATGAGATGAACTTCATTCCTACCATTGTGTGACAATGGAGTTGTGGCTTTGGCCTAGGAACGCCCGTCCCATCAGAAATCCAAATATAATTCTTAGGCAGTATCACTTGATCATGGAGATGGTTGATCTCCAGGGAGATCGAGGTTAGGAGAGTAGACACAGAGGACAACAGCGCGGATCCACTCACAAAGGCCTTTTCCCAGTAGAGACTTTTATGGGATAGTTGAGTATGAGATACTTCAACCACAGCTAATTGTTGGGTATGTGATACTACAATAGATGGCCCAAGTGCAAGTGGGAGATTGTTAGTTATATGTATGCCCTAGAGGCCATTACTGTACATACGATGTATATTGTAATGGATGCTTGGACATATATAGGGAGGACTTTCTTGCTCGACATGATAGTATGCTATCTGGTTGTACTTTATCTTAACATGTCTCTGATTGTCTCTATGTTACATGTTGATAAAGCCCTTAGGATATGTACTCGACTACTGGGACTATGATGAGATCATACTAGTGGGGCCACGGTAGTCGACGAGTACATTCTATAACTGTTCCTAGTCGAGGGTGTATCAAGACAGGGCATCGATACACCCGAGTAGGCTAGCGTATACGCATCTTGACCCATATGATGGGCGATGGATGATCCCATATCCATCGGTGTTTGACATCAAGGATGGTGTACGGGTGCTCAGTAGAGACTGGGTACACTGGACGGACTCGCTGAGAACTCCCAGATGGTATTATACCACACGTCAAATGGCAGTTCTCCGGTGACACTGGTACAGAGTAGTCTGTTGACCCGAGATCGTCATAGAGTCTTGTGTGATTCCCACTGTGCTTTGATTTCCATCATACCACGTCTAAGAGGGCGTGCAAAAAGGTGGCTTTTGGGTACAGTCCCGAATCACATGGAGGCAATGAGCGATAGGAGGGGATTCGTCTCTCCCGGTATAGGAAGTTGATGTTGCGCTGTGTTCGATTGGCTATAACTGAAAATCCCTGGCCAGGGTTGCTGAGATTTTCTGGTAAGTGTTATCAGTAATTTCTCGAACTGTTATAGACCTCATATCGACACGACTTATCAAGCTACTGGGATCTGACGTATACCACCCCTTGGCGAGATATGTGACATATCAGACGACGAGATCGGACTGTACATGAGTGTTACTGATTGGATTCGCAGGAGAATGTACAGGCTTGCTTGTTGATCTTCTGATCGCTCAATACCTGGGTGGCTGTTACGTTTAGCTGACTGCTTGCAGCTTGTGGGTGTTTGATATGATCATCACCTACTATCGGCGTATTGACGATTCTTTAGAGTCCTACACAGAGGTTTCTTGACTCAGGTAAAACGGAGTAGGGGCGCATATGTGATATGTGCAGAACCGAGGATAATGCGATATGAGATACCGTATTATATTCTCGTGATATTTGATATCAGCCGGGTCATCGGATCAAGTGTTGATTCGATGAATCGGTAAATGATATATTAGTCGGTTATATGCGATATAGCCGGATTGTCGGATCAAGTGTTGATTCGATAATTTAATGTATAATAATATATGTGATATATTAAATTACATTAATTAATATAAGCTCACTAAAAGATTCTTTTTCTCACTCGGGTAATACATTGATATATATGCGATATATGTTAATTGTATTATTTTATTTTGTTACAATAAATATTATATATGTGATATATAATATTGTAATATGATATGGTTATTAATGCAACATGTTTAGTGGAGATTAAACGAGATTAGGGTTTGTTTTGGGTTAATCTTTTCTAGAACCTTCTACAAGGTTTTATTTTGTTTTGTGCAAAGATATTTGTGTTGATTTTTTAAGTGACTCATCTTTAACTCAACCCAAACCCTAGCCCTAGATAAATCTCTACAAAGGTTTAGTTGACCATGGTTGCATAAATGATTATGACAACATTTCATTATTCATCACAAATGATTATTCATCTTCTTCTTCCTTCTTTCTTCATGGAAAAGCTTTCTAGGTTTTTCATAAGTGATGAAAATGAGTGAGAATATGAAAACAAATGAGAGCAAAAATCCTACTTCATCATCCTCGTCTATCCTTGCCATTTAGATGAGGGTGTTCACTTCATTTAGTGAGTGAGAGCGTGTGTTAATGAAACTTCAAGGTAGATCATCTTTGTTATCGAAGATCGGAAGCAAGCTTGCATCTTTCTCTTCATGGAGCCTCTCGAGAGTCCGGAACATGATGATCGCAGCGAAGGGACCTCAACACGGAGCTTATGAAGTGAAGGACCGGATCTACAAAGGTTGTAATCCCTCTCACTTAGTGTTAAAGTGTTTAACATGCTTGTTTTCGCCTAATCTCTAGTTTAAAGATCTTGGTTAGGGTTGTTCGGCACGGCTAAATATTAAATCGGGCATGGTTGATGCCTTATAGACCTTTGTGTGTATGCCTAGCATCCCTACAATAGCATTATCTGTTGTACCTTGACTTGTACCTTTAGATATAACACATTACTGACGGTTCATGTTGCACGAGCACTATTTGTATGCTACACCCACACCGTCAGTAATTTCCATGACACGCACAAACCACCTACATACGTAATACGGTAGTGGATAGGGATAGTTGAGGCAGTAGCCCTTATCCCATTGTGCATATGAGATATTGTTGACACCTACATACGTGATATTGTATTGGACATAGATAGTTAAGATAGTAACTCTTAATCCATTTCATGTATACCTTACTATAGCTACTTGTACATCATGCATACATATTGACATGTACACCCACATACTCGATTACAGTTACATGTACACCATGCACACATATTGACATGTATACCGCATATTTTGCTATAATTGTATATACCCTAAGTGGTATTGTTTTGATATGTGATATTGAGTTGTTGATCATTGCGCTTATGAAATGCATCATACCTACTTGCTTACATGTAGATACTTAAATCTTGCTACACTTACATGTACTCTTCGTATGATGCTGCACTTGTTTTTCGGAGGATTTTGGGAACCGCAAGATACATTTTTAAAGGAAGATTCATTTAAAAGAGCGGCTTTCCCTTGATATACTCATATTGTTGTTTATGATGCATATATCAGTTTTCATGGATTTACGCATTGAGATATGGATTTCATATGATTTATGGATTTGAGAACCGTGGGGGTATTTCAAGAAAACTATGTATTGTTTGAAAACCCGGTTTCTCTTGATATGATATTTCAGTGCGTCCACTATGTGATTTCTCGGTTCTGAGATTTGGCTTGTGATACCCGATTCGAGGAGCGGGAGGCACCGTCTGCGGGTACATGGTGGACCCGGTATGATACCCCGGGGCGAGTGGTGATTTCGTGGTGTAGACAATAAGCCTGGCAGAAGGACCACTACCTACCGGTGATTGTATTTGGACTCGGCGGTTATCATGGGGATACCGACCGGAGTGGTGTACGACATATCGTCAGGGCCAGTTGTGATGACAGCGCCTGAGTTATGAGGATTTACATGTCGATACTAAACATGGGTTTCATGATGTTTGAGTGTCGATGTTAGACACTCAGGTTTTTCCATGATTTTTACGTATCGTCGGTGGACATACGGGGCGGATATCCTCATACTTATATATATATATATATATATATATATATATATATACATACAGGTATATGTTTTCATGATATTTCGGGTGTCGATGATAGACACTCAGGTTCCATGAAACTTACACGTGAGGACCAATCTGAGGATGCGGTGCCTGAGGATTTGGGATTTGGTGTGTCAGTGAGGGACACTGGTGTTTTTCCATCTGATGATTTTGCATGAGATTTTATATTATATCATCCCACACTCAGGATTTTGTTGTTATGCATTGCTTCATGTAGTTGTAGTACCCTGATGATGTACATTTACATGATTGTTGCATATTCACTTATCATACTTATGCTATTGGATTACATGTGATCGATAAATCGCTATTCGTGCATACTTACGATTACAGTATGATGTTGATTACTATTCACGAGTTGGAAACTCACCCCCGTTGTGCCACAGTATTTTGTAGGACTTACTCTCAGAGTAGTCGCGGCAGGGCGTCTTATCATCTCTACTTTTGCGGATACCGCTACGTTGGGCTGTGAGGCCTTTGTTTTTAGGTGGGTTTGCGGTTATCTGCTTGTACATTGTATATATTTTTGCTGGATCTAGTATTCTCCATCTACCACTATTTGTATATGACTTAGAGACGACTTGTGAGGATTCGGTGTTGTATTATTTTGGTGACTTTGGGTGCCGTGCTCGTGGGAGCCGGTTTTGTTTTGGAAAGTTTACTTCTTATTGCAGTCTTTTCTTTGATATTTCTTCACTTCGGTGTCGTATACATGTTGTGGTGATTGTCTCCGCCGTTGGGCGTGATTTTCCTCCTATTTAGGATGCTTTATATTTTATTTATGTTGTACCCGTTTTTGGGGCTAGTTTTTACAAAGGAGGTGCTGCCGAAATTTTCAAGAATGATAACTAGAGTTAGAGATTTTACTTGTGATTTTCCAAATGTTAAAACTATGTTTTTCTCCGTTGATCCAGATTTGGGTGGTTTAGATTTCTGGGTTTCGGCTTACTTGAGTTGTGTACGCTTGTAGACGTTACGTAGTTTAAGTGCTGGTTACGGGCCAAATTTTGGGTCGTGACAAGCATAAACCAATAGTAATGGTGCAAGTGTCCTATGAAAGGATATCACATACATATATAAAAGATAATGCGATGCAATGAGAAGAATAACTAGGAACTACACGTATAATACAAGTATTATTAGAAATTCTAACTATCGGGCTCCTTGCGCCATCCAGACGATTCCCCCGTAGATGTGTACATCTACTCACCGGAATGCCTCAGCTAGCCTAGTCCAATCACCGCTTTTCCTTTCCGTGTCGCGTCCGATGTCTCCGCTGCTAGGTTACGGCAGCACCCCAGCCATCGAAACATGGCCAAATGCGGAACAAAATTTTTCTAAAACCGGCGCTACCGTTACCCGATTCCCGGATCGACCTTAAACCCTAAACTAGCAAACTAATATAGAAGTTAGAATGGTTATACCGAGTTGATCCGTGTCCTTCGGTCTTCATTCCAAGCTCCTAGCGGTTCCTTGACAAAGTTTGGTTGCCAGTCTTCCTCCATCTCCGATGATTCACCTGAGGGAAACGGCGCAAGCTCCAGCCTCGACGAACGAGGCAATCGATGCTCCATAGTTGCTAGCGATGGAGAGTCAAGGTGTAGTAGTGTGTCACTATAATTTTTCTCTCATCCATAAGCTCAAGTGAGCAACAATAGAAGATGAAGAAGAGGTTAGCAAAACCAACGGCATAAGCAAAATGGTTAAGTGTTTTTATGAGCATGAGAGAGTGAGAGAGAGCAAGTGTAATGTGTAATAATCATCAGCCAAATGAAATGAACCCCACTACTCATGAAGTGGCCGCCCCCCTCTCATGCCCACAAAAAAATATCTCCACCATTTAACAAATAAACAATGTGCAACCATACCCAAAACCCATACCTAGGTCATGTTCATGCCACCTCATACCCTCCACCTCATCATTAAACAAATGAATTTCCATAAATGGAAAATCAAATAATGAGGTAATAAAACTTCTAGAAGCTATCCCATATATAATACGGAATACTTCCCGGTACATGTATCGAAATAGATATACGCGTATTCGTACAAAAATACGAATAGCCATGAGAGAAAATGAATAGTGAACAATAATACTAGAATACATATATATAAATGCATATGTAAATTATTAAATCAAAACCTGATTTAATAATCTGGCTTAATCCTAATCCGCCAGTATTACTAACCGTCCGATTAAAGTCTGGGCCGCACATGCATATATTTAATCGGACACCTGTATGTATCAACATACGTGATCTACACCATATCGCCTGAACCGTGAAAACCCTCTGTGTTGGACTCTAAAGACTCGTCAATACCCTGGCAGTGGGTTTAACTACAAGCATGTCAGCGGCACTAGCTGTACGTAACAGCTACCCATGTATTGAGCGAAAGGGAGGTCGACGAGCAAACTCATCCTGAACACCTACTGAGCCTGACAGTGACAATATCCATATAGTCTGGTCTGTTCGTCTAAGAGTATCGCATATCGAGTCTAGGAGAGTGGATAAAGTCAGACCCCTAACAACACGATATTTAGTGTCGGTATGTAACCCATCACCACCTGAGAAACTATCGATCCTGAATCGGTAATTCTCGTTCACCATGGCCATGGATTTCTGGTGAGGGCCACCCATGCACAACGCGACATCAACCCCCAATACTGGGAGAGACGAATCCCCGACGATCCGATCACTACCTCCATGTGGCTCGGGACTGTACCCAACTAAAACCTGTTTGCACGACTCCTTTGAGCCGTGGTAGGATAGTAATCAAAGCACAGTGGGAACTCACATGAGACAAATGACGATCTCAGGTCGACAGACTAATCTGTACACATGTCACCTGGGAACTGCTATCTGACAATAGGTTTAATACCAACTAGCAGGTTCCCGGCGAGTCCGTTCAGTGTACTCATAACCCAATGAGCACCTGTATACTATCTTAGGTGAACAAACTAACGCAAATGGCTTGTGAGACCTGGCCACTGCCCCTCATCAGGGTCTCAATCAGTATACACTAGTCTACACTGGAGTATCGATGCCCGGTCTCGATACTCCTACGACTTGGGACATTTAAAGATGTGCTTATAGACCCCAGCTCCCACATATATGATCGCCATCATAATGCTGGCAGTCAAGCAAGAATCCTATGGGCTCTATCAACATGTACATGATGATAAAGACAAAGCAGATAGCATATTATCATCTCAAGTAAAACTGTTCTATCGGTATAGGTCCTCACTCAATCATCATAATCACAAGTCCGCGACTATGATAATTGCCTTGAGGGCACTATAGCCATCAATCTCCCACTTGCACTTAAGGCCAATTATTGCAATGTCGCATACTCACTGTAAGGTTCCCAGGCACACTAATGAGGTCTCACAAGGCATCAACCATGCCAATTTCAAATTTTTCCGGTGCCGAGAAACCCTAAACTAGATCGTTAACTAGAGTTTAAGGCGAAACATGCAAGTAGTAAACAACTTTACTCTAAAGTGAAAGAGACTACAACCTTTGTAGATCCGGTCCTCCACTTCCTTAGCTCCGTGATGATGTCCCTCCGCTGTACCCTTCGGATCCCGGACTCTCACGGTGGTTTCATCGAAGAAATGATCGAGCTAGGTCGTCGACTTCGATGCCGAAGATGATCTACGTCGAGGCAACTCAAGATCAAGCTCCAACTTTACCAAGTCATGAAACTTGTGAAGAAAACACCCTATACTACATGCAAAGTGGTAGAGGATGAAGAAATAGGAAGTGGGTTCACTTTAGAATTGGATTTCTCACTCTTTTTCTCATTTCACCATTGAAGCTAGCAAGCTTCTTTCTTCTGGAAGAAGAAGAAGAAGAAGAAAAAGATGATAATATGATAAGAATATGAATAATAGAAAATAAAATGATTCTTATCATATTATCAACCATGGTTAAGTGTAGAGAATAAACTAGGGTTAGGTGAATGGTTAGGTTTAGGAAAGAAACAAAATGGTCAAAGCATCATGAAGTTTCAAGTAAATCCAAAGAAAGCCACCATTTTATTTCATGCCAAATAAATAAATAAATGAATGAATAAATAATAACCCTAACCATTTACTTAACCATGATTTAAATCAAACATACACCCAAGTTTGCATCTATCATCAAACATGATACAATCTTGTGCACAAAAATATATCACATATACAATGTGCACAAACAAGTGAGAAAAACATCTTAAGTGAACCAATATTAGTTAATGTAAAGTGATATATCAAATATATAATTATACATTAAATCATTAAATCAACACTTGATTTAACGATCCGGTCATACAGCATATAACCGACTAATATCAATAGTAACAACTTATCGAATCAACACTTGATCCGATAACCCGACTATATCGCATATAACCGATCAATGTCACAAATCGCGAGAATCGAATACAGTATCACATACTAGTATTATTCTCGGTCCCGCACATATCTCATATGCGCTCCTATTTCGTTTTGCTTGAGCCAGGAAACCTCTGTGTAGGACTCTAAAGACTCGTCAATACGCCGGCAGCAGGTGATGATCATATCAAACACCCACAAGCCGCAAGCGGTCTGCTAAACGTAACGGCCACCCGGGTATTGAGCGATCAGAAGATCGACGAGCAAGCCCGCTCACACTCCTGTGAATCCAACCAGTAACACTTACCGTACAGTCCGGTCTGTTCGTCTGATATGTCGCATATCTCGCCTAGGGGTGGTAAACGTCAGACCCCAGTAGCTCGATAAGTCGTGTCGATATGAGGTCTATAACATTTCGAGAAAATACTGGTAACACTTACCAGTAAATCTCAGCAACCCTGGCCAGGGATTTCCAGTTATAGCCAATCGAACACAGCGCAACATCAACTCCCTATACTGGGAGAGACGAATCCCCTCCTATTGCTCATTGCCTCCATATGATTCGGGACTGTACCCAAAAGCCACCGTTTTGCATGCCCTCTTGGACGTGGTAAGGTGGAAATCAAAGCACAGTGGGAATCACACAAGACTCTATGACGATCTCGGGTCTACAGACTAACCTGTACCAGTGTCACCAGAGAACTGCCATCTGACGTAAGGTATAATACCATCTGGGAGTTCTCGGCGAGTCCGTCCAGTGTACCCAGTCTCTACTGAGCACCCGTATATCATCTCTGATGTCAAACACCAATAGATATGGGATCATCCATCGCTCATCTGTATGGGTCGAGAAGGTATACGCTAGTCTACTCTGGTTTATCGATGCCCCATCTCGATACACCCACGACTAGGGACCTTGAAGGATGTACTTATAGACTACCATGTCCCCACTAGTATGATCTGCATCATAGTCCAGGTAGTCAAGTACACATCCTAAGGGCTTTACCAACATGTAACAGATTGACAATCAGTATACACGTTAAGGCAAAGAGTAACCAGATAGCATACTATCATGTCGAGCAAGAAAGTCCTCCCTATATATGTCCATGCATCCACTACAATATACATCCTATGTATAGTAATGGCCTCTAGGGCATACATATAACTAACAATCTCCCACTTGCACTAGGGCTATCTGATAGCAGTGGTTTTAAGTATCTCATACTTAACCATCCCATAAAAGTCTCTCTCTAGGAAAAGGCCTTTCGTGAGTGGATCCGCCGTGTTGTCCTCTGAGTCTTCTCTCCTAACCTCGATCACCTGGAGATCAACCATCTCCACGATCAGGTGACACTGCCTTAGAATATGTCTGGATCACTGATGGGACGTGTGTTCCTTGGCATAAGCCACAACTCCATTGTCACACAATGGGAGGAACTAAGTTCATCTCATGAACAAATATACATCCAGACTGCCTCTTTGGTAGCATCTTAAGTAACGATGTATCCAGCCTTTATCGTCTAGTATGCCACGGTATCTAGCTTGGAACTCTTCCAACATACCGTCCCATTACTGAGGGTAAAGACAATGCCTGTGACTGACATTCAGTCGTCTTTATCACCCTGGAACCCTTCCAGTGATTCTCCCCAGGATCGATTGATACCATCTCACTACATCTAGTGAGTATTCTAACACCCAATAACATCTATCTCATAGCTGAAAACTCAGGATTTAGGAGGTATCACTTTGATCCTATATGGATAATCCTTGTGATAAGCAGAGATTGACCGAGCGTAGCATAGGAAACTCCTTCCCTATCAAGAGTATGTCATCCATGTACTCTACGAGGATCATTACCATACCCAACCGCCAGATATCGTAGTCATGGTATGTAGCTGTGGCAAGTAGGATCTGGATGGACTTAAGCATAGCTACTTAGAAAAGGTTTCATCATAATCCATACCTGGTCAATGATGCAAACTTTTAACAAGTCTAGCTTTGAAAATCTCAACTTTTCCATGTACACCAAGTAATCTTCTCAAGATATACTTGCTCCTGATGGGGATTTAACCCTTCAGATAAAGCAACCAAAGTCCATACTTTGTTGGTGTATAAGGATTCCATCTCAGATCGCTAAGCATCCAGCCATTCTTACAGAGTCTCACTCCTGATGGCCAGCTCGAAACTAGTTGGGTCATCATCTCATGATGCAATCCTCGCTCCTACTGTTATAGAGAAATCGAAGTAACTCTCAGGTAGGTGAGGAACCCTACTAGATCGGCTGAGAGGCTGAGGTTCGTTGGTTACTATTGAATCTTTCGGTTCTACAAAATCATCAGCTGCAGTTTGTATAGCTGGAACATTTCCAGTTCTACATAACAGACCTTGCCTCGAGCTTGTCCGGATTTTGCTTTTCAGACATAGGCTGGACAACCCCAAATCTTAACTAACTTAAGACATGGGCTCTTCCCTTTCCATATCACATATGAAGTGGTAGGCAACTGATTTGATTTGAACCCTATTCAATAGGTATGCAACTTCCTAAGTGCATAACCCCCAAAAAGGAAAAAGGTAACTCAGTAGTACTCATCATAGAGCACACCATATCAAATAGGGTGTATCTGCTCCGCCCCGATATACCATCGTGCTATGGTGTATACGGAGGAGTAATGCTGAGAGAGAATCTCATTCTCCTTTAGAATAAACCAGGAATTCCGTGCTCAAGTATTCTCCTCCTTGATCACATCAAAGGACATAATGCTTATACCCGTTTTTGGTTCTCTACTTCTATCTTATATTCTGTGAATATCTCAAAAGGTTCAGACTTGTGTTTCAACAGGAACATATGTCTGAATCTCGAGAGATCATCAGAGAATGTAATGAAGTATAAAGAACCAGTCTTGGCATGTGTAGACAGGGGAGCTTGCATACATCAACATGTATCAATCCCAAGAGTTCACTAACTCTTTCTCTGTTTCCAGTAAACAGAGCTATGGTCATCTTATCTTTGTGACATGACTGGAAAGTTTCACAAGATGTAAATTCAAACTAATTTAAATATGCATCTATGTGTAACTTAGCTAGTCGGGTTGCATTGATATGACCTAGTCTACAATACCTCAAGAAGGATCCGTTCATTTATGAACTCTTCCTCTTGTGTGTGTTCCGTATACTAAAGAACTGTAGTTTGATTTAGAACATCAATGCTTTTAGATAACGTGCCTGAACCGATCAACTTTTGATATAGTAAATGTTCAAAACATTATCCAACAATACAAAATTTTATCATTTCTTTACTAATAAAGAGACTGATATGATTTTGTATATCAGGTTCGGTATCTAATAACATTCGTTCAGAATCAATGTATTTGGTAATACAGGGTGACAGTGACCAACAGACTTGGCTGTAACACTTGCCCCGTTTTCTGCCTCATGAAACTTATCACCCGTTCTCAGTTCTCTACCTTTCTGTAGCCCTATATATCTGGGATCCTGATCCGGTATCAAATACCCAGGACGTAGAGGATATTGAGAAACAGTTCTGTGTAACGAACACACCCGAAGATGATGCATCATATGCACTTTCTTCGTTTAGGCGGCACGGGAAATCTGGTATTCCCTAATTTCCTGCTCTGTCTTATAACAATTATAAGTTGGAGCGGGACCAACGTTCCCCAGCTCAGTATAACAAGCGGGTTCGGTCAATACATCCGTATTATTATCTTGATTAAGGCGTGACATGGTCGCTACCCGGAGAGAGAGAGAGAAGAAAACACTCAGCGTATGCTGTTGTAAGATTAGATTAGTTATTATTTTATTTAATCAGGATGGCTCCCACTGTTTTTATCAAATCATCCTTCAAACCCTAAAAGGAAAGACCAGCCGGGATTAATTACACGCTACAAGTAAGCCAATGTTTCAGCCAGGCCAATGTCGGTACTTTGAGGGAGGTTCCCCGTGCTTTCGCACGGACCTAATTACAGTAAACCTCGTTTTCGCAGAGGCGTAACCCCGTTGACACCTTTCTAGACACCTACTTGATCGGCTAATTGTAATGTGTAAAACTCTCCCAGGAGTAACTCTTACTCGCAGCGGATATCGGGATCCAACTATCTCATAGAAGGTATGCAATCTCATTGCAAATTTCAACACTTGAAATTCCCGATAATTTTACCCCTAGCACCCTATAACCTTGACGGAGGTCAACAAACCATAGGCTACTAGTCAAGTTCAGCCCGTCATTTCTTGATTGAATCAAACCCATCCGCACGACCCTTGACGGAGGTCAACAAGGTCCCACGACTACCCTAATCCAATCTGCATCATATGCATAAGCAGATAAATACTAGTTAGCTACCGCACACTACGCCTTGACGGAGGTCAACAAACGTAGCACGAATACTAAGTAGGACTTATCTGAAATGACGGAGGGCTACAACAGGTTTTTCTGAAAACCTATTGCGTAATGAACTTGATATCGTTGTAGAATCAAATGATTTTATAATGGAGTGTTTTTTAGGCTTTTCTAGTTTTGCTAAAGGGGTCACTCCCGGTGAAGGGATCGTCGGCCCTTTCCTCGTCGAATGAGGTGCGGGATATATCATATATATCACTGTGCAAAGCAAAAACTATAGAAGCAATCAAAAGACAAACCGAGGGTTGTAGCATCTGCCAGTTATTGCTAAAGGGGTCACTCCCGGTGAAGGGATCTCGGCCCTTTCCTAATCGAATAAGGTGCAGGATGTTCTACAAGGAACACCGCGATGCAAAGCAGGAACTGTAGCTACCTGTTTTTGAAAATTCGATTCCACAACATCTTAGGTTTCTTTTTCTTTCATTAATCATATTAATGAAGTCCCATCATTTAAGTCACCTAAACATCACAGATAAATACGACGTACACTTATGCCATCCGCATTCGCCTCGATGTCTCCTTGTGCACCGTTAGGTTAGGTAACTAACGACAGAGCGGGGCAGGGCTAGCGCGGGTGTAAAACATAAGTAATGCATATATAATATATCATATATACTATATACTGTATCTATCACAGAACATCACATGATCACATTACAGATATCGCAGCAGAAGAAACATATATGAAATATTGGATATATTAGGACGTCCGTGTTTTCAATACGAGCCAGTATAAAACACGGATTCTACGGTCGCGATGAATAGACAAACCAACACCCCTAGACCCCTACGAGGGCGGCAAGCAACCCTTCCAATTCTAGAGTTAGGAGACCCGGACTCAACTCCTCGAGTTGGTCTCCCACTGGACTCCAGAACCCGGTTACTTGTGCCCTCCTCATTGGGTCTATCCTAGTGCGGAAAAGTAAATAATATACAAATGGTGACATCTTCCACAACCTGGAAGTGCCCCAATAAAAGAATATTACATACAAGTTCTTACATGAATGAAAATGAAAAACACTCATCTCACATAAAAAAACCCGGCTATTCAAACACGACGATCCAATATAACATATCCAGCAACACATAACATTACATGTCATCAACGTAAGTAAATGTGCGCATCCCAATTGTCGTTGACATATAGCAACGAAACCGGCGATATCACATATTACACTTACGGTCGCAGAAAAGAAAGTGTAAAACTACAACAGTTGGAATCCGCAACCTCCTTAGACATCGCATGCCTAAACCAATGAATTCCTTAGACATCACATGCCTAACGATTATAAACCCCACATTTTAGTCTCCATACCGAAAACACTTTTCAATATCAAGTCGGGCAATTCAACAAGATTCCCGACATCCTGATCGAATGCTCGTCGCAAACTTCAGTAGGCGGCCGCACCCCCGACGCCGTCGACGAAGTGCACCAAGGTGGAACACCGCTGCCGCCAGCACCCGAACGGATGCTTTCGGCGACGGGGTTCTCCTACAGTCACTTGGTCGGGGCTATGGGGTGTAGCAGTCTATTAAGCTTACCCGGTGAGTATCCGCGTACGCTACGTGATTTCGACGGACATTTGATCGCATCAAAATTCCATGGCAACCAATCAAGTGAGACTAAACTGCTATGTTTATAACATTCATATTAGTTATCTCATAACTATTTGTGAATTCCAATTATTGTAACACATTCCGGATAAGATAGAAAATGTTAAACTTTCCGATCGAACAATCGAACACCCAAGTTTTCTCGAAACAGCTCAACACATGAAATAGGTTTAAAGACATTCACTTCATGCCTCAGTACCAACGGTCCAGCCGTAGAAGGGTCAAGCCAACGCATCATATGTGGCACGCCGTACTGCCCCAAACCCTAAGGTTCAAAGGGCAGTTCAAGACGGTCACATAATCGAGTTAAGGTTTGTTGTCTTCTAGAGGGACCATCGCGTTACTTGCACTACTTAGAACGTCATTAAACTACGGAAAAGTCCAACAATTGGAAATTTCCCGCCAGGGAAAAAAATGGGTATTTATATCCAGTCGAACTTTTTAACATGCTTTAAAAATACCCGGAAAAAAACACAGACAAAATTAGACAGTCCGATCGAATCTCCGAACTCCCAATACAACCCAGAAAACTCAACTCTTGAGTTTAGATTATAAATTCCCAGGAAAACCAGCACTACAATAAAGGAATTACTGTGTAAAATTCAATGAAAGAGGAGACCGTACGGCCGCGGAACCGCGGCACATGCCAAGCTTGTGCCGCGGTTCCGCGGTGGTTTAATTGAATTAGGCCCTCGTTTTTCACAGTAATTCATATAAGACCCTGCTTATTTTTCTGCATATTTTTAATCATGAAAAATCCACAGTTTCAAAAATTGTACAGAGAGCAATTTTGCATTAGGGTTTCGGTTCGATCGAACTTCTAACTCCGTCTACGCATCGCCTAAGGCTCTAGCTAGGCTCTGATACCACTGTAGGGTTCCCAGGCACACTAATGAGGTCTCACAAGGTAGGGTGGTAATTGAACGAGCCAGCTCGGGTTCGATTAAGGTTCGGCTCGGTATCAGCTCGTTCAAATTCGGTTCATTTATTAACGAGCCGGACATGAGCCAGAAAGCCTGGCTCGTTTATTAAACGAGCCGGACTCGAGCTCAGCCAGGCTCGTTCGGTATTGACTCGGGTTCGGCTGGGTTACACAATTTGAAAAAAAACAGTAATATGTAATATATAGCAGATTCTATACAACTCTCAGAACACTTAATTCAATTAAATGACAGTATATAAAGTGTACTGAGATAAATATAAAACCCAGCACTTAGACCCATTCAATGCCCTAGATGTTAATGTTTTTTAATTTTTCCATATCTCAAAACCCTAAGTTTTAAGCATTATTGTTAATTATGTTTTTTTCTTGGAAGATACTATTAATATGAGTAAATGGGCTGAAAACGAGCCGAGCTCACAAACGAGCTCTAAACGAGCTCAGTTGAGCTCGGCTCGTGAACTCGGCTTGTTTAGTTAATGGGCCATAAATGAACCGAACACGAGCTGGGCATGTTTAATCGAGCCGGACTCGAGCCGAGCATCTCTAGCTCGATTAACTAAACGAGCCGGACTTGGGCCGACAAAAGAACCACGATCCGAACTCGAGCCGAGCTTGGCTGGCTCGAGTTCGGCTCGTTTACACCCCTATCACAAGGCATCAACCATGCCAATTTCAGATTTTTCCGGTGTCGAGAAACCCTAAACTAGATCGTTAACTAGAGTTTAAGGCGAAACATGCAAGTAGTAAACAACTTTACTCTAAAGTGAAAAAGACTATAACCTTTATAGATCCGGTCCTCCACTTCCTTAGCTCCGTGATGATGTCCCTCCGCTGTACCCTTCGGATCCCGGACTCTCGCGGTGGTTTCATCGAAGAAATGATCGAGCTAGGTCGTAGACTTCGATACCGAAGATGATCTACGTCGAGGCAACTCAAGATCAAGCTCCAACTTCACCAAGTCATGAAACTTGTGAAGAAAATACCCTATACTACATGGCAAGTGGTAAAGGATGAAGAAATAGGAAGTGGGTTCACTTTAGAATTGGATTTCTCACTCTTTTTCTCATTTCACCATTGAAGCTAGCAAGCTTCTTTCTTCTTGAAGAAGAAGAAGAAGAAGAAGATGATAATATGATAAGAATATGAATAATAGAAAATAAAATGATTCTTATCATATTAGCAACCATGGTTAAGTGTAGAGAATAAACTAGGGTTAGGTGAATGGTTAGGTTTAGGAAAGAAACAAAATGGTTAAAGCTTCATGAAGTTTCAAGTAAATCCAAAGAAAGCCACCATTTTATTTCATGCCAAAGAAATAAATAAATAAATGAATAAATAAATAATAACCCTAACCATTTACTTAACCAAGGTTTAAATCAAACATACACCCAAGTTTGCATGTATCATCAAACATGATAGAATGTTGTGCACAAAAATATATCACATATACAATGTGCACAAACAAGTGAGAAAAACATCTTAAGTGAACCAATATTAGTTAATGTAAAGTGATATATCAAATATATAATTATACATTAAATCATTAAATCAACACTTGATTTAACGATTCGGTCATACAGCATATAACCGACTAATATCAATAGTAACAACTTATCAAATCAACACTTGATCCGATAACCCGGCTATATCGCATATAACCGATCAATGTTACAAATCGCGAGAATCGAATACAGTATCACATACTAGTATTATTCTCGGTCCTGCACATATCTCATATGCGCTCCTATTTCTTTTTGCTTGAGCCAGGAAACCTCTGTGTAGGACTCTAAAGACTCGTCAATACGCCGGCAGCAGGTGATGATCATATCAAACACCCACAAGCCGCAAGCGGTCTGCTAAACGTAACAGCCACCCGGGTATTGAGCGATCAGAAGATCGACGAGCAAGCCCGCTCACACTCCTGTGAATCCAACCAGTAACACTTACCGTACAGTCCGGTCTGTTCGTCTGATATGTCGGATATCTCGCCTAGGGGTGGTAAACGTCAGACCCCAGTAGCTCGATAAGTCGTGTCGATATGAGGTCTATAACATTTCGAGAAACTACTGGTAACACTTACCAGTAAATCTCAGCAACCCTGGCCAGGGATTTCCGGTTATAGCCAATCGAACACAGCACAACATCAACTCTCTATACCGGGAGAGACGAATCCCCTCCTATCGCTCATTGCCTCCATGTGATTCGGGACTGTACCCAAAAGCCACCGTTTTGCACGCCCTTTTAGACGTGGTAAGGTGGAAATCAAAGCACAGTGGGAATCACACAAGACTCTATGACGATCTCGGGTCTACAGACTAACCTGCACCAGTGTCACCAGAGAACTGCCATCTGACGTAAGGTATAATACCATCTGAGAGTTCTCGGCGAGTCCGTCCAGTGTACCCAGTCTTTACTAAGCACCCGTATATCATCTCTGATGTCAAACACCAATGGATATGGGATCATCCATCGCCCATCTGTATGGGTCGAGAAGGTATACGCTAGTCTACTCCGGTATATCGATGCCCTGTCTCGATACACCCACGACTAGGGACCTTGAAGGATGTACTTATAGACTACCATGTCCCCACTAGTATGATCCGCATCATAGTCCAGGTAGTCAAGTACACATCCTAAGGGCTTTACCAACATGTAACAGAGAGACAATCGGTATACACGTTAAGGCAAAGAGTAACCAGATAGCATACTATCATGTCGAGCAAGAAAGTCCTCCCTATATATGTCCAAGCATCCACTACAATATACATCCTATGTATAGTAATGGCCTCTAGGGCATACATATAACTAACACTCACAACTCGTGTGATAACGAACACCCAACTTCTCTACTAATCAGTTTCGCAAAGCTTGTTTGCGAAAATGATTGCGTTCGAAAAACAGCCTCAGTGAGTGGATCTGCTCCAATATTTCTTTCTGTATCTCTCTATACCTCAACTTCGCGGAGAAAGCTATCTCCCGAAATAAGCAATACCTATCTTAGAATTTGTCTAGATATCTGATGGGACCTAGTTCACAAATGAACTCCAAATCCAGCAAACTTCTTAGATTATATCGTCCACTGAATTTAATCAGTATTCTGTGCCATACCATTCCTCAGTATCCACTTGGACCAGATGTCCAACATACTGTCCCTCAAAAGAGGGGAAAATATAACTCTGACAGTCACACTGTCATCTAGGTCACCTTGGAAGCCTGAAATGATAACCGTCTCCTGAAGGAGGCTGCCTTTACCATATCCTAAGAACATTCACTTATGTTCATAACTGCTTCCCAATGTTTCTCCAGGATTGGATTAATATATGTTTATTGCAGCTAGTGCAAAAACAACATCTGGTGTGGTACTTGATATTTCATGATTAACTCAATTGCCTAAGCAAGTGATATGCTAATCATGCAGATCCCTCTCCTCTTTAGTCTGTAAGACACCTTTAGAGAGGGTGACTCCATCACCTGCAGGTACACCACCATGGCAGGAGTCGTCCATTCTAAAATTCCTTTAGAATAGTGTCAAAATACCCAGAATGGGATACTTCCCAAATCTAGATCTAAAACCATAGATCTAGTATCCAGAAACCCTGATATTACATCCATATCCTGTGTGGAGAAACAACTTTGTGACAACCATAGTACAACCGATCGTAGTATAAGAATATCGCTTCCTATCAAGTGATGTCATCCCAAATACCTAGACATCACTCTCTACTACCTTCTTAGCAGATTCATCTCCTATTCTGATGAAGTCAAAGCCTATGACTGTCACATTAAAAATAAATGATCTATTTCTGCTATACCTGCTTTAGTCTATAAATAGACATAAGCTACTTGCCCACTATGCTTCCGCTGCTCCCACTGACTATAACCCTCTGGCAGAGTCATATATATACGTGCACTTCTAAATCTAGTTTAGAACGACGCTATACACATCCTCCTGCCGAGTCTTATAGTCTAGAACAGCAGCAATGACAAGTCTGGGTAAACAAGAACCTCCCTGTCACCGTCACTGAGAAGACTGAAGTACCTCTCGGATGCCTAAGGTTACCCACCAAAATCTGCGGAGTGGCTAATGGAATGCCGAAACCATTTGAATCCTCAGGTTCTATTAAATCTTCAGTAATCGTTTGTGGTTCTGGAATCACTTCCAGTTCTACTATAATCCCACTTTTGTTTTCTGAACAAATCCATTTTACTAAAACTGTGGCGAGTCAAGAACAATATAAATATTGATCTTCCTGATGGTAATAAGTTAACCCTCGTCAAACCTCGGGATAACCCACAAACAGCCATTACTGAAACGTGCTTTAAGTTTATCCAGATTCTGGTTTTAAGCATCAGCCGGACAACTCCCTATACCTTAACATCGTTAAGATATAAATTTATTCTATATATATCTAATATAGAAACAAAAGCACTAATTGTTAGTGTTTATGCCCTAGAGGCCATTACTGTATCATACCAGTTTGTATATTACTTAATGGAAGCTTGGGATATTCACAGTTGTATTGACAGTCTTGCTAAAAATGGTAGTATGCTACTTGGTTTGAGTCTACTTTAATATGTGCATATGTTTCTTTTAATGTATCGCTTATACATATTAGTAGAGCCCTTAGGATCTTTGCTTGATTACCAGTGTTGTGATGGCAGTCACACTAGTGGGGGCTGGATAGTCTATAAGCAACATTCTATACAGGTCCCTGGTCGTAGGATTATCGAGACAGGGCATCGATACTTCGGAGTAGACTGGTGCATACGCTTCTCATCCCAGTTGGGGAGATGGTCTGTCCCACAGCCATCAGTACGTCGTACTGGAGATAGTATGCAGGTGCTCGTTAGGTTACGGGTACACCGGACAGGACTCGCCGGGAACTGCAGGTTGGATTTATACCCACGTCAGATAGCAGTTCCCAGGTGACATGAGTACAGCTTACTCCGTCGACTTGATACTGCTACTTCACCTCGGGTGTGTTCCCACTGTACTTAGATTACTACCCTACCACGGCTCAAAGGAGTCGTGCAAACAGGTAGTAGTTGGGTGCAGTCCCGAAAGACTTGGAGGCAGTGGCGGTTAGACAGGATTCGTCTCTCCCGGTATTGGGGGTTGATATCGCGCTGTGTATGGAGAGCCATTACGCAAAGTCCCTGGCCAGGGCAAGCGAGATTTACTGGTGGCTTCTAGTAGTTTCTTAAGGTGTAATAGGCTTCACTCCGACACGACTTATACCGCTATTAGGGGTCTGACGTTTACCGCCCCTAGGCCCGATATGCGATAGTCCTAGACGAACAGACCGGACTGTACGGAGATTGTCACATCAGGCTCAGTTGGAGTTCGGATGGGTTTCCTCATCGTCCTTCTTATCGACATCTACCTGGGGACCGTTATGTACAGCTAGTACCGCTTGCGGCCTGTGGTTAAACCCACTGCCAGCATAGTGTCGAGTCTTTAGAGTCCCACACAGAGAGTTTCCCTGCACCGGGTAAAAGGTGTAGAGGCCGTATGGTTTTACGGCAGGGCCGCGATCACTTACGTACACTTGTGCACGTATTATGATCGGGCAGATAATACTAGCGGGTTTTGGTTTAAGCCAGATTCTAGTATTATACAGATGGATTTATTCAGTCAAAGATTATCCGTGTTTTTCGGAAATACGGATGGGGGGCAGTCTCGTAATTTATCGGGAAGCTTCTAGAAGAAGATGACTCATTTGTTTTTATTTCTTTATGGATTAAACACAAATGAGGCGGAGAGATGAGTTGTAAGTTTTCATTAAATGCATAATGACTCATGAGGTGATTCACCATTTAGAATTAAATGAAGCTTACAAGATATTTCTAGATATTTATCAAAGAGATATTTGTATGCTTGATATTATTCTTTCATGAGTGATTATTCATATCATTATCACAAAAGCTTTCTCTCTCCTCACTTCTTCATCTTCTTCCTCAAACCCTAATAGCTCTCATGAGTTGAGAATCCTAGGGTTTAAGTAACTAAGTAATCCATCTAATTACTCTACACCCTCTAAGACTTCTAGATTAGCGATCTAGAAGCCTTAGTTATCTCAGATTCGAGATAGGAGCCCGGACTATAGACTCTCGGGTGGATCGTCTTTGACTCGAGAAGGCGTTGAGGTGCCCTTGTTCTATAGAGCCTAGGATAGCGATGAACACCCGAAGGACAAGTAACGTGAGGTATAACTTCGAATCCGAGTAGTTAAACCTCTCGTAGTTTGCTAGTAATGGTTTAGACACGATCCGTATGCTCAAGTCCGTGTTACGAAGCTTTGATAATTGTTTTTCATATATTCCGCCTTCCCGCAAGCTCATGGGGTGCGTGACATGGACTTACAGTGGTATCAGAGCCTACTAAGCCTTTACTAGCTTGTTAGCAACTAATTAGAACTTCGATCGTCGGAAAAACGCAAAAACATAACCCCGGACCCCTCAACTTTCTGTCAATTTTAAACGTGTCGAAAAAATTATTTGATATGTATGAAAATTCATAGCAGGGAATTCTAAGAATACTGGAGAAATACGAGGAGTTAACTCGTTTAGACTGCCTCAGAAGCGCGGCGGATTGGTGCGATCCGCCGCGGATCCGCGGCCGAGTCAACTCAGAGTTGACTCGTATTTGCACAGTAACTCTTATTTTGTGGTGTTTTGTTTTCCTGTATATTCTATTTCTACCCAGGTTATTTCAGTGCTGGCTTGCATTTAAGGTAGAGATGGAAAAAGGTTGTCGATCGATATTCTAAGTTATTTGCTAATTGGGTTTTTATCTGTAATGATTAATGTGTTCGTAAACCTTCCCTAATTGCTAGTATGTCGGTTAGCAGGGGGTTGCACATTTCTGTAATGGTTTTTACTGGCTTGTGTATATTAACTTGATTAGATCGTTGTGATGATTAGCCGGGGTTTGAGATGAGATTTTATATTCATTCATTCGATGTAAATTGTAATATGATGTAATATTCTTTTGCGGGGCACATCCGGGCTGAGGTTGTAGCCACCGTTGTATTAGTTCTTTTACTGTTTTATGCTCCTAGGATAGACCCAAGATGGGGTGCACAAACTACCGGGTACTTTGAAGTGTTTAGTGGCCTACTCACGTTGCTGAGGGAGACCGCTTCACTTCGGGTACTTGGCGGGTAGTTTGCCGTACCCGTAGGGGTCTAGGGTGGGGTAATGGCTATTCATCACAACTGTGTAATCCGTCTTTCGTTGCAGGCTCAAAGGAAACGCGGATTGCTTGTATATCCAATAATGTTCATCTGTGATCTGGAATGCCTATTATTGCGTCTGACGAATGTACAATATCTATATATGATAGCTATTAGACGTTACTTAAGTTTTACACCCACGCTAGCCCAGCCCCCGCTCTGTCGTTAGTTACGTAACCTAACGGGTGAATGACGGGACCCAGTGGCGAATGCGGATGGCATAAGAGGACGTTGTATTTTCGTTGTTTTCTGCAATGATAGGTTAATTGATGGGACGCATTATATTAATGCAAAGAAAATAAACCAAAGTTGAATCGTTGGAACAAATTTAAAAGAAACCACTCGATTATTTTAAAAGAGCAGAATTTTTAAATTGCGGAGCTTTAACCACTCCTTTTAAAAAGCTATCAGGTTCCTTCGATTATATCAAGTTCACTACGTTCACGGTTTCGCCAAAACCAGTCATAGCCCTCTGTCATTTCTTATGGATGGTCAGTAGTATTCAAGCTATGTTTGTTGGCCTTCATCAAGGCATAGTGTTTGGTAGCTGCTGGTGTATTCATTTGTTGCATAGATAGATGAGTTGGTTTGGGACAGTCGTATTACCTTGTTGGCCTTCGTTAAGGGTATGTACGGGTGGGTTCAAATTAACAAGATAATGATGGGCAGAACTTGACGTGTGACTTATGATTTGTTGGCCTTCGTCAAGGTCATAAGAACATGGGGAAAAAATCCACATCGGGAGTTTCTAAAGAAACTGAAACTTGCTAGTGTTGCATACCATTTGGGGTTTGATGAATGTTGGTAGGATTCCTTCAGCATTATCACACGATGATATTTGGATCCCGATCCTACTGTGAGTATCCGCTACTCATCAGGAGATTCGTCACTTAACGATCAATGCTATAAACCAAGTAGGTGTCGAAAAAGGTGTCAGCGGGGCTACGCCCCTAGAGAAAAGAGGTTATTTAATTAAGGAACTTCGCAAAAGCATTGGAAAACCTCCCTCGAAGTACCGACACCGGCCTAGCTGAACGGTTGAGCAAGTATTGTACGGTGAGATCAGTCCTGGCTAATTCTTCTTTTATGGTTTGAGGAAGGATTCGAGAAACAGTGGGAGCCATCAAATTTAGATAAACTAAAAACCAATCTAAACTTGCAAGAGAATCATGTTAAATTGTTCCCTCTCTCTCTCTCTTTGCAGCGACCTTGTGACCATGACTAGGTTAAATCTAGATAACAAAATGACTGAATCTGACTTATATGATTGGCAAAGGTCTGTCCAGATGTCCATTGCCTATGACAAGCTGGACCACCCTATTACTACTCTATCCCCCACCGTCCCAGGTCCAGTTTCCACCGTTGCGGATATGGATATCCGTCAGACAAGGGAAAAGGATAATGCGAATGCCCAGTGCCTCGTATTGGCTTCAGTTGATGGTGTATACCAGAAGCAGCATGAGAAGATGGACTTAGTTTCCATCTTTCTCCATAACAAAGATTTATATGGAGAGCAATCTCATATCGCAAGATATGAGACCTCGAACGAATTATTTCAAGCGAGGTTGGTAGTCGGGTCATCTGTAGGGGACGACGTCCTTACGATGACTAGCTATATTGATGAGCTCAAGGACCTGGAGACCACGTTGGGAAACAGGTCATACGCTGTCTTATTTCCACAGTCCCTACCCTCTTCTTACACCCTGAAAGAAACCAGGAAGACACCTGCTCTGCTTAATGGGGGACCTTCTTCTTCTGCATCAAGGGCGAAAGCAAAGGGTGAAAAGAAGAAGACCTCCACAAAGCCGATATACGATATCAGTGAAGTAGAAGGAAAGGGAAGAGCAAAAGTTTTGGGACTTGGTGTAGCTAAGGAGGGATGTTCCTATTGTTATGGGATTGGGCATTGGCAGAAAGATTGCAGGGCTTTGGAAGCCAGTAGCCAGGATTCGAAGTATGTTGTGGCTTCGGCCTCGAGTGTGTATGTTATTGAGAACTGCTTGTCAATTAACTCTACTTCCTGGGTACTAGATACCGGATCAGGATCTCATATCTGTAATTCATTACATGCTTTGAGAAACCGTAGAGTTATCAGGGTAGGTGATTTGTCTCTCAGAGTTACCAACGGAATGAGCATGGACGTTGAATCCGTGGGAGAATATCGTCTAGGTTTGACAAGTGGGCAGATATTAATTTTACGTAACTGTTTGTATGTACCTAGTTTGACTTGTAATATCATATCAGTATCCTCACTTTCGAGAGAGGGATATGACTTTACATTCGTAAGCGATGTAGTTCATATCCACCTAAATCAAGTTCTGATTGGGTCCGGTACATTAGATGACGGTATATACGTATTGAATCAAGCTCAGGTTTTCAATGTCCAGAACATACTTAAAAGAAAGTCTCCAGAAATAAATCAGGCTTTCTTATGGCATTGTGGACTAGGTCACATCAATGAAACACGGTTGACGAAGTTACATAGAGAAGGATATTTGAATCCCTTCGAATATCAATCTTATGCTACTTGTGAATCTTGTCTCATGGGAAAGATGACAAAGACTCCGTTTACTGGACACGGAGTAAGAGCGAGCAAGCTCTTGGGACTCGTACACAGTGACGTGTGCGGTCCAAGTCTACACATGCGCGAGGTGGTTATTCCTACTTCATTAATTTTACGGATGATTTCTCTAGGTATGGACATATATTCTTAATGAAGCATAAATCTTAGGCTTTTGAGAAATTCCAGGAATACAAGAATGAAGTGGAAAACCAAATAGGAAAAAGTATCAAGACACTGAGATCTGATCAAGGTGGTGAATACTTAAGTGCTGAGTTCCTGGGTTACTTAATAGAGAATGGAACTCTCTCTCTCAGCTTACTCCTCCATACACACCACAACACAACGGTGTATCGGAAAGGAGGAATCGAACCCTATTGGATATGGTTCATTCCATGATGAGTAAGGCTAAATTACCACGATCTTTCTGGGGTTATGCACTAGAATCAGCTGCATATCTTTTGAACAAGGTTCCAACCAAGACTGTGCCTACCACACCATATCAAATGTGGAGTAGGAAGAAACCCTATCTTCAGTACCTGAAGAAATGGGGATGTCCAGCTTCTGTAAAAAAAGCAGCATCCGGACAAGCTCGAGGCACGCTCAATACAGTGTAAGTTTGTGGGATATCCAAAGAACTCCAAAGGGTATTATTTCTATTACGCAGAGGAACAAAAGGTTTTTGTTTCTCGTCATGCCCACTTCTTGGAAGCTGAATTTTTAGAAAATCAGAAGAGTGAGAGCGCAATAGAACTGGAAGAAATTCCAGAACCACAAGCTGTTACTGAAAGTATGGTAGAACCAGAAGTTTCAGAAGAAAGAAACATACCAGCGCCTATCCACAGAAGTTGAAGGCAGTCTCATCCGCCCGAGAGATACTACGGTTTTCTCATAGACGGAGATCGAGAAGATTGCATCATTGATAATGATGACCCTACTAGCTTCCAGCAAGCCATTCAGAGCGGCGACTCAGTAAAATGGCTGGATGCAATGCGGACCGAAATGGAGTCCATGTACACTAACAAAGTATGGACTTTGGACATTTCTCCAGATGGGGTAAAATCCGTAGGATGCAAGTGGATCTTCAGAAAGAAGATTGGTGTAGATGGACAGGTTGAAACCTATAAGGCTAGACTTGTTGCAAAGGGTTTTCGTCAAAGACCTGGTTTGGACTATGACGAAACCTTTTCTCTAGTGGCTATGCTCAAATACATTCAAGTCCTTCTTTCCATTGCTGCCTTCCATGATTATGAGATCTGGCAGATGGACGTAAAGACGGCTTTTCTAAATGGTAATTTGGAAGATTGCGTCTATATGGATCAGCCAGAGGGATTCATTCAGAGTGGGAGCAGCGGTAAAGTGTGCAAGTTGCTTAAGTCCATTTATAGACTAAAGCAGGCATCGCGGAGTTGGAACATCTGTTTTGATGATACTGTCAAAGAATTCGACTTTATCAGGAATCCAGATGAACCATGCATATACAGTAAGATTGTAGGGAGAGTTGTAGTATTCCTCGTCTTGTACGTGGATGACATTCTCCTAATAGGAAATGATATTCCTATGCTACAGTCAGTCAAAGGATTCTTGTCACAGAAGTTCTCCATAAAGGACCTGGGTGATGCCACCTACATTCTGGGGATCCAAATCTATCGTGATAGATCAAAGAGGATATTGGGACTTTCGCAGTCTAGGTACATAGACACCATATTGAAAAGATTCAGTATGGAAAATTCTAAGCGCGGTAACCTACCGGCTTGTCAAGGAATCAACCTCTCCAAAGAGATGTCTCCCAAGATTGATTTGGAAAGGGATCGCATGTCGATTATACCCTACGCTTCTGCGGTAGGCTCTATAATATATGCGATGTTATGAACCAGACCAGATGTAGCATATGCATTTGTTAGTGTATATGCCCTAGGGGCCATTATTGTATCATACTAGCATGTATATTACTTAATGGAAGCTTGGGATATTCACAGTTGTATTGACAGTCTTGCTAAATATAGTAGTATGCTACTTGGTTTGTGTCTACTTTAATATGTGCATATGTTTCTTGTAACGTATCACTTATACATATTAGTAGAGACCATAGGTTCTTTGCTTGATTACCAGCGTTGTGATGGCAGTCACACTAGTGGAGGATGGGTAGTCTATAAGCAACATCCTATACTTGTCCCTAGTCATAGGATTATCGAGACAGGGCATCGATACTCCAGAGTAGACTAGCGTGTATGCTTCTCATCCCAGTTGGGGAGATGGTCTGTCCCACAGCCATCAGTACATCGTACTGGAGATAGTATACAGGTGCTCGTTAGGTTACGGGAACACAGGACAAGACTCGCAGGGGAGCTGTTGGATGGTATTATACCCGTCGTCAGTTAACAGTTCCCAGGTGACATGAGTACAGCACAGTCCGCAGACTTGACATTGCTACTTCGCCTCGAGTGTGTCCCACTGTTTTTAGATTGCTACCCTACCACGGCTCAAAGGAGTCGTGCAAACAGGTAGCAATTGGGTGCAGTCCCGAGCACTTGGAGGCTGTGGCGGTTAGACAGGATTCGTCTCTCCCAGTATTGGGAGTTGATATCGCGCTGTGTCAGAGAACCATTACTCAAAGTCCCTGGCCAGGGCAAGCGAGATTTACTGGTAGGTTCCAGTAGTTTCTCAGGGTGTAATGGGCTATACTCCGACACGACTTATACCGCTATTAGGGGACTGACGCTTGCCGCCCCCTAGGCTCGATATGCGATAGTCTTAGATGAACAGACTGGAATGTATGAAGATTGTCACATCAGGCTCAGTAGGAGTTCGGATGGGTTTCCTCATCGGCCTTCTTATCAACATCTATCTGGGGACCGTTATGTACAGCTAGTGCCGCTTGCGGTCTATGGTTAAACCTACTGCCAGCATAGTATCGAGTCTTTAGAGTCCCACACAGAGAGTTTTCCTGCTCCAGGCGAAACGATATAGAGGTCGTATGGTTTTACGACAAGGGTTCGGACGCATACGTGTTTAAACGCACGTGCGACGTTCGGACAGTTTTTACTAGCCGGCTTTGGTTTAAGCCAGATTCTAGTATCGGGTTGTTGGATTTATACAATCTAAAGTTTTTCCGTGTTTTCACGGATTGGAGGGGCGTTCTCGTAATTTTCCGGGAAGCTTCTAGAAGCATGGTGACTTGAGGGTTAAGGTGGCATAAGCATTTATTGCTTAATGACTCGTTGTGATTCATCCATGGTATTAAATGATGCATTAATTAGTTAATGAGTCATATGATGAATCACACAAGGTGAATGAATCAACCATGATGATTAATCATTTATATTATTTATTTGATAAATTGTTATGGTTGTTATATTCTAATGAGTCCATTTTTCAATATCATTCTTATCATCACTTTCTCTCTCCTCAAGCTCTCTCATTCTTGAAACCCTAACCCTAACCTCTCATGTGTTGAGATCAAGGGTTAGCTAGACTAATACATCCATAACCTCACTCTATATCCCCTAGGTAGCTTAGATTAGCACTTTGAGCAACCTAGTTATCTCAAGTTAGAGATCAAGCTTGGCGTAGGAGCTCTCGGGTGGATCGTCTTTGACTCGAGGAGGCCGTTGAGGTGCCGATGTTCCAAAAAGCCTACGAGGAGTGGAGGACAGCGATGAAGACCTGAAGGACAAGTAACGTGAGGTATAACTTCAAATCCGAGTAGTTAAACCTCTCGTAGTTTGCTAGTAACGGTTTAGATACGATTCATGCGCTCAAGTCCGTGTTACAAAGCTTTGATAATCGTTTTTCATATATTCCGCCTCCCCGCAAGTTAATGGGGTGCGTGACATGGAATTTCAGTGGTATCAGAGCCAACTAAACCATTACTAGCTTGTTAGCAACTAATTAGAAATTCGATCGACGGAAAAACGCGAAAACAACACCCAGAACCCCCTATCAGTTTCTGTTAATTTTAAACGTGTCGAAAAAAATATTTGATATGCCTTAAATTTCACAGCAGGGAAATATAAGAATTCTGGGAAAATACGAGATTGCAACTCTGTTAGATGGCCGCGGATCCGCAGCAAGATAGTGCTTTTGGCCACGGATCCGCCGCCGAGTCAACTCCGAGTTGACTCGGATTTTCTCTGTAATTCATATATTTTGGTGTTTTGTTTTCTAGTATATTCTGTTTCTGCCCAGGTTACTTCTGTGCCGGCTTGCTTTTGGGGTAGACACGGAAAGAGGTTGTCGATCGATGTTCTAAATTATTTGCTAATCGGGTTTTTATCTGTAATGTTTAATGTGTTCGTAAACCTCCCCTAACTGCTAGTATGTCGGTTGGCAGGGGGTTGCACATTTCTGTAATGATTCTACTGTTTGTGAATATGGACTTGATTGGAATGTTGTGATGATTAGCCGGGGTTTGAGATGGGTTTAATATTCATTCATTCGATATAATTGTAATATGATGTAATATTCTTTTGCGGGGCACATCCAGGTTGCGGTTGTAACCACCGTTGTATTATTTCTTTTTACTATTTTTGCTCCTAGGATAGACCCAAGGTGGGGTGCACAAACTACCAGGTACTTTGAAGTGTTTAGTGGCCTACTCACGTTGTTGAGGAAGACCGCTTCACTTCGGGCACTTGGCGGGTAGTTTGCCGTACCCGTAGGGGTCTAGGGTGGGGTAATGGCTATTCATCACAACTGTGTAATCCGTCTTTTATTGCAGGCTCAAAGAAAATGCGAATTGCTAGTAAATCCAATAAAGTTCATCTGTGATCTGGAATGCTTATTATTGCGTCTGACGAATGTACAATATCTATATATGATAGCTATTAGACGTCACTTATGTTTTACACCCGCGCTAGCCCAGCCCCCGCTCTGTCGTTAGTTAAGTAACCTAAAGGGTGACTGCGGATGGCATAAGAGGATGTGGTATTTTTGTTGTTTTCTGCAATGATAGGATAAATGATGGGATGCATTATTATAATGCAAAGCAAATAAACCAAAATTAAATCGTTGGAACAAAATTTAAAAGAAACCACTCGGTTATTTTAAAAAGAGCAGAATTTTTAATTGCGGAGCTTTAACCACTCCTTTTAAAAAGCTATCAGGTTCCTTCGATTATATCAAGTTCATTACGTTCATGGTTTTGCCAAAACCATTCGTAGCCCTCCGTCATTTCTTATGAATGGTCAGTAGTATTCAAGCTATGTTTGTTGGCCTTCGTCAAGGCATAGTGTTTGGTAGCTGCTGGGGTATTCATTTGGTGCATAGATAGATGTGTTGGTTTGGGACAGTCGTATTACCTTGTTGGCCTTCGTCAAGGATATGTACGGGTGGGTTCAAATTAACAAGATAATGATGGGCAGAACTTGACATGTGACTTATGATTTGTTGGCCTTCGTCAAGGTCATAAGAGCATGGGGCAAAAATCCACATCGGGAGTTTCTAAAGAAACTGAAACTTGCTAGTGTTGCATACCATTTGGAGTTTGATGAATGTTGGTAGGATTCCTTCAACATTATCATACGATGATATTTGGATCCCGATCCTACTGTGAGTACATGCTACTTATCAGGAGATTCGTCACTTAACGATCAATGCTATAAACCATGTAGGTGCCTAGAAAGGTGTCAGCGGGGCTACGCCCCAGAGAAAAGTGGTTCTTTAATTAAAGAACATCGCGAAAGCGTTGGAAAACCTCCCTCGAAGTATCGACACTGGCCTGGCTGAACGGTTAAGTAAGTATTGTACGGTGAGAATAGTCCTGGCTAATTCTTCTTTTATGGTTTGAGAAAGGATTCGAGAAACAGTGGGAGCCATCCTGTTTAGATAAATTAAAAACCACTCTAAACTTGCAAGAGCATCATGCTAATAGAGTTTTCTTCTCTCTCTTAAATTGCAGCGACCTTGTGACCACGACTAGGTTACATCTAGATAACAAATTGACTGAATCTGACTTATATGACAGGCAAAGGTCTGTCAGATGTCCATTGCCTATGACAAGCTGGACTACCCTATTACTACTCAAGATCCCGCTGTCCCAGGTCCAGTTTCCACTGTTGTGGATATGAATATCCGTCAGACAAGGGAAAAGGATAAAGAGAAACCCAAGTGCCTCGTGTTAGCTTCAGTTGATGGTGTATACCAGAAGCAGTACGAGAAGATGGACTCAGTTTCCATCTTTCTCCATAACAAAGATTTATATGGAGAGCAATCTCATATCGCAAGATATGAGACCTCGAACGAATTAATTCAAGCGAGGTTGGATTTTGGGTCATCTGTAGGGGACAACGTCCTTACAATGACTAGCTATATTGATGAGCTCCAGGACCTGGAGACCACGTTAGGAAACGAGTCAGATACTGACTTGATTCTACAGTCTCTGCCTTCTACCCTGAAGGAAACCAGGGAAGTAGAAGGAAAGAGAAGGGCAAAAGTTTCGGGACTGAATGTAGTAAAAGAGGAATGTTCCTATTGTTATGGGATTGGGCATTGGCAGAAAGATTGCAGGGCTTTTGAAGCCAGTAGCCAGGATATGAAGCATGTTGTGGCTTCAGCCTCAAGTGTATTTGTAATTGAGAACTGTTTGTCAATTAACTCTACTTTCTAGGTACTAGATACCGGAGCAGGATCTCATATTTGTAATTCATTACATGCTTTGAGAAACCGTAGAGTTATGAAGGTAGGTGATTTGTCTCTCAGAGTTGCAAACGGAATGAGCGTGGACGCTGAATCCGTGGGAGAATATCGCCTAGGTTTAACAAGTGGGCAGATATTGATTCTACGTAACTGTCTGTATGTACCTAGTATGACTTGTAATATCATATCAGTATCCTCACTTTCGAGAGAGGGATATAATTTTACATTCGTAAGCGATGTAGTTCACATCCACCTAAATCAAGTTTTGATTGGGTCCGGTACATTAAATAACGGCATATACGTATTGAGTCAAGCTCAGGTTTTCAATGTCCAGAACACACTTAAAAGGAAGTCTCCGGAATTAAATCAGGCTTTCTTATGGCATTGTAGACTAGGTCACATCAATGAGAGAAGGTTGACTAAGTTACATAGAGAAGGATATTTGAATCCGTTCGAATATCAATCTTATGCTACTTTTGAATCTTGTCTCATAGGAAAGATGACCAAGACTCCGTTTACTGGACACGGAGTAAGAGCAAGCGAGCCCTTGGGACTCATACACAGTGATGTATGCGGTCTAATGTCTACACATGCGCGAGGTGGTTATTCCTACTTCATTACTTTTACGGATGATTTCTCTAGGTATGGACATGTCTTCTTAATGAAACATAAATCTGAGGCTTTTGAGAAATTCCAGGAATACAAGAATGAAGTGGAAAACCAAAAAGGCAAAAGTATCAAAACCCTGAGATCTGATCGAGGTGGTGAATACTTAAATGCCGAGTTTCTGGGTTACTTAAAAGAGAATGGAATTCTCTCTCAGCTTACTCCTCCATACACACCACAACATAATGGTGTATCGGAAAGGAGTAATTGAACCCTATTGGATATGGTTCATTACATGATGAGTAAGGCTGAGTTACCGCGATCTTTCTGGGGTTATGCGCTAGAATCAGCTGCATATCTTTTGAACAAGGTTCCGACCAAGACTATGCCTGCCACACCATATCAGATGTGGAGTGGGAAGAAACCCTATCTTCAGTACCTGAAGACATGGGGATGTCCAGCTTTTGTAAAAAGGCAGCATCCGGACAAGCTCGAGGCACGCTCAGTACAATGTAAGTTTGTGGGATATCCAAAGAACTCTAAAGGGTATTATTTCTATTACGCAGAGGAACAAAAGGTTTTTGTTTCTCTTCATGCCCACTTCTTAGAAGCTGAATTTTTAGAAAATCAGAAGAATGGGAGCGCAGTAGAACTGGAAGAAATTCCAGAACCACAAGATGTTACTGAAAGTATGGTAGAACCAGAGGTTTCAGAAGAAAGGGACATACCAGCGCCTATCCGCAGAAGTAGTAGGCCGTCTCATCCACCTGAAAGATACTGCGGTTTTCTCATAGACGGGGATCGATAAGATTGCGTCATTGATAATGATGACCCTACTAGCTTCCAGCAAGCCATTCAGAGCGGTGACTCAGTAAAATGGCTGGATGCAATGTGGACCAAAATGGAGTCCATGTACACTAACGAAGTATGGACTTTGGACTTTGCTCCAGATGGGGTAAAACCCATAGGATGCAAATGGATCTTCAGAAAGAAGATTAGTGTAGATGGACAGGTTGAAACCTATAAAGTTAGACTTGTTGCAAAGGGTTTCCATCAAAGACCTGGTTTGGACTATGACGAAACCTTTTCTCCAGTAGCTATGCTAAAATCCATTAAGGTCCTTCTTGCTATTGCTGCCTTCCACGATTATGAGATCTGGCAGATAGACGTAAAGACGGCTTTTCTAAATGGAAATTTGGAAGAGAGCGTCTATATGGATCAGCCAGTGGGAGCAGCGGTAAAGTATGCAAGTTGCTTAAGTCCATTTATGGACTAAAGCAGGCATCTCGGAGTTGGAACATCTGTTTTGATGATGCTGTCAAAGAATTTGTCTTTATCAAAAATCCAGATGAACCATGCATATACAGAAAGATTGTAAGGAGAGCTGTAGTATTCCTCGTCTTGTACGTGGATGACATTCTCCTAATAGGAAATGATATTCCTATGTTACAGTCAGTCAAAAGATTCTTGTCATAGAAGTTCTCCATGAAAGACCTGGGAGATGCCACCTACATTCTGGGGATCCAGATCTATCGTGATAGATCTAAAAGGATGTTGGGACTTTTGCAGTCCAGGTACATAGACACCATATTGAAAAGATTCAGTATGGAAGATTCTAAGCGCGGTAACCTACCGGCTTGTCACGGAATCACCTTCTCCAAAGAGATGTCTCCCAAGACTGATTTGGAAAGGGATCGCATGTCGATTAGACCCTACGCTTTGGAGGTAGGCTCTATAATGTATGCGATGTTATATACCAGACCAGATGTAGCATACGCATTGAGCGTTGTCAGCCGGTATCAGGAAAACCCAGGGGAGAATCACTGGATAGCAGAAAAGAACATTCTCAAGTACCTGAGGAGGACTAAGGAGATGTTCTTAGTATATGGCGGAAAAGACCTCCAGATGGAGGCCTTTGCCGACTCCTGCTTCCAGAGTGACAAAGATGACTCCAAGTCCATGTCGGGTTATGTCTTTACCCTCAATGGAGGGGCGGTCTGTTGGAAGAGTTCCAAACAGGAGACCGTTGCTGACTCAATGATGGAAGCGGAGTACATAGCTGCTTGCGATGCCGCAAAAGAAGCTTTCTGGATGAAGAAGTTCCTCACAGAACTTCAGGTGGTTCCTACCAGTGTTGATCCAATACCTCTGTATTGTGACAACAAAGGCGCTATAGCTTTAGCGAAGGAACCCAGGTCCCATCAGAAGTCCAGACACATCTTAAGGCGGTATCACCTGATCAGGGAGATCGTAGATTGCCGGGAGATCGAGGTGAAAAGAGTAGAGATGGAGAATAACATTGCTGATCCATTCATAAAGGTCATTCCTCAGACGCGGTTCGAGAGGCTATTCGAGATGATAGGTCTACGATATGCCAGCTCATGGCCCTAGTGCAAGTGGGAGAGTGTTAGTGTATATGCCCTAGGGGCCATTATTGTATCATACTAGCATGTATATTACTTAATGGAAGGTTGGGATATTCACAGTTGTATTGACAGACTTGCTAAATATAGTAGTATGCTACTTGGTTTGTGTCTACTTTAATATGTACATGTGTTTCTTGTAACGTATCACTTATACATATTAATAGAGCCCATAGGTTCTTTGCTTGATTACCAGCGTTGTGATGACAGTCACACTAGTGGGGCTGGGTAGTCTATAAGCAACATCCTATACTTGTCCCTAGTCGTAGGATTATCGAGACAGGGCATCGATACTCCAGAGTAGACTAGTGTGTACGCTTCTCATCCCAGTTGGGGAGATGGTCTGTCCCACAGCCATCAGTACGTCGTACTGGAGATAGTATACAGGTGCTCGTTAGGTTACGGGTACACCAGACAGGACTCGCAGGGGAACTGTTGGATGGTATTATACCCGTCGTCAGTTAACAGTTCCCAGATGACATGAGTACAGCATAGTCCGCAGACTTGACACTGCTACTTCGCCTCGAGTGTGTCCCACAGTTCTTAGATTGCTACCCTACCACGGCTCAAGGGAGTCGTGCAAACAGGTAGCAGTTGGGTGCAGTCCCGAGCACTTGGAGGCAGTGGCGGTTAGACAGGATTCGTCTCTCCCAGTATTGGGAGTTGATATCGCGCTGTGTCAGAGAGCCATTACGCAAAGTCCCTGGCCAGGGCAAGCGAGATATACTGGTAGGTTCCAGTAGTTTCCCAAGGTGTAATGGGCTACGCTCCGACACGACTTATACCGCTATTAGGGGACTGACGCTTGCCGCCCCCTAGGCTCGATATGCGATAGTCATAGACGAACAGACCGGACTGTACGAAGATTGTCACATCAGGCTCAGTAGGAGTTCGGATGGGTTTCCTCATCGGCCTTCTTATCAACATCTACCTGGGGACCGTTACGTACAGCTAGTGGTGCTTGCGGTCTGTGGTTAAACCCACTGCCAGGGTAGTGTCGAGTCTTTAGAGTCCCATACAGAGAGTTTCCCTGCTCCAGGCGAAACGATATAGAGGTCGTATGGTTTTACGATAAGGGTTCGGACGCATACGTATTTAAACGCACGTGCGACGTTCGGACAGTTTTTACTAGCCGGCTTTGGTTTAAGCCAGATTCTAGTATCGGGTTGTTGGATTTATACAATCTAAAGTTTTCTCGTGTTTTCACATATTGGAGGGGCGTTCTCGTAATTTTCCGGGAAGCTTCTAGAAGCATGGTGACTTGGGGGTTAAGGTGGCATAAGCATTTATTGCTTAATGACTCATTTGTGTGATTCATCCATGGTATTAAATGATGCATTAATTAGTTAATGAGTCATATGATGAATCACACAAGGTGAATGAATCAACCATGATGATTAATCATTTATATTATTTATTTGATAAATTGTTATGGTTGTTATATTCTAATGAGTTCATTTTTCAATATCATTCTTATCATCACCTTCTCTCTCCTCAAGCTCTCTCATTCTTGAAACCCTAACCCTAACCTCTCATGTGTTGAGATCAAGGGTTAGCTAGACTAATACATCCATAACCTCACTCAATATCCCCTAGGTAGCTTAGATTAGCACTTTGAGCAACCTACTTATCTCAAGTTAGAGATCAAGCTTGGCGTAAGAGCTCTCGAGTGGATCGTCTTTGACTCGAGGAGGCCATTGAGGTGCCGATGTTCCAAGGAGCCTACAAGGAGTGGAGGACAGCGATGAAGACCCGAAGGACAAGTAACGTGAGGTATAACTTCGAATCCGAGTAGTTAAACCTTTCGTAGTTTGCCAGTAACGGTTTAGATATGATTCATGCGCTCAAGTCCGTGTTACGAAGCTTTGATAATCGTTTTTCATATATTCCGCCTCCCCGCAAGTTAGTGGGGTGCGTGACATGGACTTTCAGCATTAATCATTGTAAGCCGGTATCAGGCAAACCCAAGGGAGAAGCACTGGATAGCAGTAAAGAACATTCTCAAGTACCTGAGGAGGACTAAGGAGATGTTCTTGGTGTATGGCGGAAAAGAACTCCAGATCGAGGCCTTTGCTGACTCTAGCTTCCAGAGTGACAAGGATGATTCCAAGTCCATGTCGGGTTATGTCTTTACCCTCAATGGAGGGGCGGTCTGTTGGAAGAGTTCCAAGAAGGACACCGTTGCTGACTCAACGATGGAAGCGGAGTACATAGCTGCTTGCGATGCCGCAAAAGAAGCTGTCTAAATGAAGAAGTTCCTAACAGAACTTCAGGTGGTTCCTACCAGTATTGATCCAATACCTCTGTATTGCGACAACAATGGCGCTATAGCTTTAGCGAAGGAACCCGGTCCCATCAGAAGTCCAGACACATCTTAAGGCGGTATCACCTGATCAGGGAGATCGTAGATCGCCGGGAGATTGAGGTAAAGAGAGTAGATACAGAGAATAACACTGCTGATCTATTCACAAAGGAAATTCCTCAGACGCAGTTCGAGAGGCTATTCAAGATGATAGGTCTGCGATATGCCAGTACATGGCCCTAGTGCAAGTGGGAGATTGTTAGTGTTTATGCCCTAGAGGCCATTACTGTATCATACTAGTTTGTATATTACTTAATGGAAGCTCGGGATATTCACAGTTGTATTGACAGACTTGCTAAAAATGGTAGTATGCTACTTAGTTTGAGTCTACTTTAATATGTGCATATGTTTCTTTTAACGTATCGCTTATACATATTAGTAGAGCCCTTAGGATCTTTACTTGATTACCAGCGTTGTGATGGCAGTCACACTAGTGGGGGCTGGGTAGTCTATAAGCAACATCCTATACAGGTCCCTGGTCGTAGGATTATCGAAACAGGGCATCGATACTCCGGAGTAGACTGGTGTATACGCTTCTCATCCCAGTTGGGGAGATGGTCTGTCGCACAGCCATCAGTACGTCGTACTGGAGATAGTATGCCGGTGCTCGTTAGGTTACGGGTACACCGGACAGGACTCGCCGAGAACTGCAGGTTGGATTTATACCAATCGTCAGATAGCAGTTCCCAGGTGACATGAGTACAGCTTACTCCGTCGACTTGATACTGCTACTTTGCCTCGGGTGTGTTCCCACTGTACTTAGATTACTACCCTACCACGGCTAAAAGTAGTCATGTAAACAGGTATTAGTTGGGTGCAGTCCTGAAACACTTGGAGGCAGTGGCGGTTAGACAGGATTCGTCTCTCCCGGTATTGGGGGTTGATATCGCGCTTTGTATGGAGAGCCATTACGCAAAGTCCCTGGCCAGGGCAAGCGAGATTTACTGGTGGCTTCCAGTAGTTTCTCAAGATGTAATGGGCTTCACTCCGACATGACTTATACCGCTATTAGGGGTCTAACGTTTATCGTCTCCTAGGCCCAATATGCAATAGTCCTAGACGAACAGACCGGACTGTACGGAGATTGTCACATCAGGCTCAGTTGGAGTTCGGATGGGTTTCCTCATCGTCCTTCTTATCGACATCTACCTGGGGACCGTTATGTTCTGCTAGTACCGCTTGCAGCCTATGGTTAAACCCACTGCCAGCGTAGTGTTGAGTCTTTAGAGTCCCACACAGAGAGTTTCCCTGCACCGGGCAAAAGTTGTAGAGGCCGTATGGTTTTACGGCAGGGCCGCGATCACTTACGTACACTTGTGCACGTATTATGATCGGGCAGATAATACTAGCGGGCTTTAGTTTAAGCCAGATTCTAGTATTATATAGATGGATTTATTCAGTCAAAGATTATCCGTGTTTTTCGGAAATACGGATGGGGGAGCAGTCTCGTAATTTGTCGGGAAGCTTCTGGAAGAAGATGACTCATTTTTTTTTATTTCTTTATGGATTAAACACAAATGAGGTGGAGAGATGAGTTGTAAGTTTTCATTAAATGCTTAATGACTCATGAGGTGATTCACCATTTAGAATTAAATGAAGCTTACAAGATATTTCTAGATATTTATCAAAGAGATATTTCTATGCTTGATATTATTCTTTCATGAGTGATTATTCATATCATTATCACAAAAGCTTTCTCTCTCCTCACTTCTTCATCTTCTTCCTCAAACCCTAATAGCTCTCATGAGTTGAGAATCCTAGGGTTTAAGTGACTAAGTAATCCATCTAATTACTCTACACCCTTTAGGACTTATAGATTAGCGATCTAGAAGCCGTAGTTATCTCAGATTCGAGATAGGAGCCCGGACTATAGACTCTCGGGTGGATCGTCTTTGACTCGAGGAGGCGTTGAGGTGCCGTTGTTCTATAGAGCCTACGAGGTGTGGAGGATAGCAATAAAGACCCGAAGGACAAGTAACGTGAGGTATAACTTTGAATCTGAGTAGTTAAACCTCTCACGGTTTGCTAGTAATGATTTAGACATGATCCGTGTGCTCAAGTCCGTGTTACGAAGCTTTGATAATTGTTTTTCATATATTCCGCCTCCCCGCAAGCTCGTAGGGTGCGTGACATGGACTTACACTAATTTAATTTGAACAAGATTCAAAATCATGCTGCTGTCTCTAGTGCATATCAACCAAATAGAAAAAGGCCAATCGGCATTACTCATCTAGGAGTGCATCCATATATGAGTAACCTGAAAGAGAAGCAAGTTTTCAAAAACCATTACTATCAACGGAATACCAAACACAAGTATCTACATCTTCGACTTCCTCGAAGAATCCTGATACTTCTAACAAATGGTTCTCTAATTTATTCTTATTCCTATAACTTCTGAATATCTGGACCTTGCATTTCAACGAAATACCTGTCCAGAACTGGAGAAGTCACAAGTAAACAGAATACAGTATGAGTACCAACCCCTTTGTCCTAATGGACGCTGGACAACAAACAATACTTTGTATAAGTCCCCTGAGTTCAATAACTCAAACCCTGTGTGTCGTAGGTTGAAAAACTGTACTATGGTTAAGAAGAATTACACCGCTGTTGAATGCACCTTACCTAATCAGAAACTGATATAGGTAAATGTCATAGACATAATATCAAAAAGTTATATCTCACTTTATAAAATAAACGTACAGATATATAAGTTTGAAATCGGTGCATGACAACGGATATTCAAAACCAAATATTTGTCGTCCGGCAAAAAACCAGATGATTTCGTCAAATATCACCAATTACAACGATTTCCGATATAATGAGGATCTAATCACCCAATTCCCAATATCTTACTCCCACTCATCATCCGTAATAGCATACAGATGTGAGAAACTGATCTGGTAAATACATACCTTGGAGTTAGATTCCAATTGGGAAAACTGTTTTCAATTAACATCGCACAGTGAAACTGAAACATGAAAATGTTTCAAAAGGGGTAACCGGTATTTCTAGTAACGCCTCTTCCACAAACCTTATTCATGACAGTAACCACATACTTACCTGCCCTCACTCCAGTCCCTTTATTATGTCTTTACTTATTACCTTCTGTACTATAACATTTCAAAAGAATAAAATATTATTTTTAGGAATTTTTATAATTTAACATTATTTTATTGAATATTTTAATATTTCGGTATAATTAAATACCGATAAATGGGGAAAATTTTGGAAAAATTATGGAAAAATTCTAAAATAGGGTATTTTATGGAATTATGCCATTTTTAAGTTTTTATGGTTAATTATATGCTAATTTAATGCTAATCGCGATTAAAAATCGCTAATCGGATTTTTAGCATTTTTGTGCAAAACATGCACATACCATTTTTACACTTGTGTTGCATTTGTTTCTTTGCCTTCTTTTCATTTTAGCATGGTTGCTTAGGGTTTACTTTTGTGTGAGAAGGAAATAAAAAGAAATGAGAAGAAGAAAAGGTCAAATGGGGAGACATAATGAGTGGTTAGGTGTACTTGGATAGAGAGGAGAGAGTGAGTATTAGTGAGAGAGAGGGGGGGCTGCTGCCCAAAATGAAATCCCCCACCATTTCCATCACCCTCTTCATCTTCCTCAACTCCTCCACCCTCCACTTAAACCCTAGATCTATCTCCAACCATTCCCCAAAACCCTATACCCCTTTCATAAAAAATGACCACCTCTTCACCCTCTACATGATGGACCGAGCAAAATGGGATTTGACAACGTTGGGAAGTTGGTGCTGCCTTGAGTGGACTAGATGAGGTAATATTTTCTTCCCTTTAGATTAGTTGTGTGTGATATCGTGTTTTAGTGTCGTTTTAAGATGTTGTTGACCTGCTGTAACCCCGAGCCCTCACTGGCAAAACAAACAATATCATAGTGTTGTACTGGTAGCCCTAAGTGACCACCTAAAACCCTACCCTTCCCACCGGTCATAGGCCAGCGACCAGTGGACCAATTCCGGCGACCTCGGTTGAACAGGAGAGATAGGGTTTGGATTTTGTAGGGTAGTTACCTGAAGGCATTTAGGGGTATTTGGTTCTACTTGATTTTTCTGTAATGACTATAGGTGAATTCTGGAGACTTTGGTAAGTGTTTGCTTGACCATGGTAACACGATTCATGACCTGAGCCATAAAGCTAAGCCGTTGCATGAACTCAGGAAATTGACCCATATCACTTTTGTGACTTTGAGTGTGCCTATGGGGTATCTGGAGCAACCCAGGGAATATCTGAGACAACCAAACAATGCTAGGGGCCTAGACATACTACTAGGAGACCAAGTTGACCTGATGAACCCAAACTGAGACCCTTGGGCCGGCGACATCGGAATTTTGGGTACAGGGGCCATCCACTTGGTGAGGTAAGGAGCCTAGGTTGGTTCAGTAGCTCACCTATACTATATACATTACCCTAGACTTGTTTGCTTGGCTTTATTTGACCTGAGTCAAAATCTGGAAATACTTGTGTAGGATTTTGAGTGGTGTTAGTGCAATTGAACCTTAGAGATGACCTTAAACCCTCTATGAGGTTAGAAACCCAGATCTTTTTGAAACAAACCGAGTTTACTGAAAACAGAAACTGTTAATGTCGGTTTTGTGAGGGTTTGGAGCGTGCAGGGAAATCTGGAGTGAACCGAGACTAAAACTTGAAAAGCAAACAATACCTGAGACATTTTTGGACCATTGTGAGACCCCCCCTGCAAGTTCGAGGCCAATCCACCATGCCAAAACCGAGGAGGCCAGTTTTCCCAGGGTTGTGCTCGGCCATTTGGTGATGGGAAGTGCCCAGATTGCTTCAGTGGGTCATATGTACCCTATATATCACCCTAGTGTTGTTTTAGAACTTTGTTTTCACTTTAAGCAAAATCTGGAACATGTTTTCAATGTTGCTGCCTTATGCTTTCCATTGTTTTTGAATTCAAGTTTTTGTATTTGATGATTCGTTTCTGTCGGGTGGCGTTTGAACGTCAACGGCAAAGGGTTATTGGTCGTGTTTGCATGCGAGACTATAGGTTTTTACCTATGAGAGTAGCATGTACCGTCTTGGTTTTCCGATGTGATTTTCATGATTCTTTTGCGATTGTGTTATCTTTGTAGGTACCCTACGTGATGTCGAGGTGTTGAAGATGAAGATGGCGGCATCGGCGTCGGCACACGAGAAGCAAGGTGAGTAGATTTGTAAGTCCACGGTAGCGCCCCGGCCGTCTAACAGACGCCAAATGCGGAACAAAAACTTTTACAACTGGCGCTATCGCGTACTATAACCCGGATCTGCCATTAAAGCTAAACTAACAAATTACAAAGTGGATAGGAAAGTTATACCGAATGATCCGAGTCCTTCGGTCTTCAACCATCATCCCACGCTTTGTTGCGGCTACTCCGATCTCTTGAATCTCCAGTCTTCTCGTCCAGGTGGCACCACGTCGACGGATCTTTAAACGGGCTCCCACCTCTGAACCGAGGCAACTCAGTCGTCAAGTTTGCTAAAAGAGACGACCAAGATGATGTAGAGAATGAGTAGAACACTTTGTCTCGTTACGTCCGAAGTCACGGACGAACGGTTAATGAAGTTGCCATTTGAATTGGGTAAATGAGAAATGAGCAATTCTAATTTTCATGAAGCAAATTCCTTAACCTTTTTTCCAAATGAAATCAATCCCTATCTCACTCATCAAGGGCCGGCCACTATATAGCAAGAGGGAGGTGAGGGTAGGAGCAAGGGGTGACACTAAGCAATGCTTATCATAACACAAAATATCCTAGCAAGAACAAAACCCATTAAAGCAAAATGGTGACTCATTTAAAACACCTCATCAACCATTAATGCAAACTAATGGGTCACAAACCTTGTCACCTCTTCTAGAAGCGTCCACTCATGACTCACTTCATGACTCACCCTCAAGAAGAAAAGATAAATCTGCATTTAACCGAATGTTAAATACGGACGATAGAAAACTGGAAACTGGCAACTTCCAAAAGTGATCCTGAAACGAATTTCAGGATAAACCCGTATCAGTATAAACATACCCGCATTTGTATTACGAATGAATACAAATGCAACTGAGACAAAGATATTATATCTATACAGTATAATACTCGGATCCGGTTTAAACAAAAGCCGACCAGTATTATCTGCCCGAAAAATGACACGTGCGAAAACGCACGTGCATTTTCCGAACCCTGCCATAAAACCATACGGCCTCTACAACGTTTCGCCTGAACTTGGGAAAGTGTCTATGGGGGACACTAATGACTCATCAACAAACTGGCACTGGGTATAACCACTAGCACGTCAGAGGTACTGGCTGTACGTAACGGTTGCCTATGTATTAATTGGAAGGGAAGCTGACGAGCGAACTCATCCATAAACCCTACTGAGCCTAACAGTGACAATATACATACAGTCCGGTCCGTTCGTCTATGAGTATCGCATATCGGCCTAGGGGCTGGTAACGTCAGACCCCCAATAGCAGTATAAGTCGTGTCAGAGAGTGGCCCAGAACACCCTGATATATTACTGGAGTACCTACCAGTAAATCTCCTGCCTCGGCCGAGGGCTTTGTGTAATGGCTCTCCTAAACACAGCGCGATCTCACCCCCAATACCGGGAGAGACGAATCCCCTGCCGATCCGCTCACTTGCCTCCATATGGCTCGGGACTGTACCCAAAAAAGACCTGTTTGCACGACTCCTTTGAGCCGTGGTAGGATAGAAATCAAAGCATAGTGGGAACTCACACGAGAAAAATGACGACCTCAGGTCGATGAACTAACCTGTACACATGAAACCAGGGAACTGCTATCTGACGATATGTATAATACCAACTAGCATGTTCCCGGCGAGTCCTGTCTGGTGTACTCATAACCCAATGAGCACCTGTATACATCTTAGGTGAACTAACTTACACCAATGGCTTGTGAGACCGGCCATCGCCCATCGTCGGGGTCTTGACTGTATACACTAGTCTATTCTGGAGTATCGATGCCCTGTCTCGAAACTCCTACGACTAGGGACACTTTAAGGATGCGCTTACAGACCCCAGCTCCCACGTATATGATCGCCATCATACTGCTGGTAGTCAAGAAAGAATCCTATGGGCTCTATCATCATGCAATAGTGAACTAAAGCATGTATACGATGATAAAGACAAACCAGATAGCATACTATCATCTCGAGCAAGACTGTCATATCGGTATAGGTCCTGCCTCAATCATTGCAATCACGTACCTGCGATCCAATAATTGACTTTGAGGGCACTATCTCCAACAATCTCCCACTAGCACTTAAGGCTAATTATTGCGATGTCGCATACTCACAGCCCGTGTGATACCGAACATCCAACTCCTCTACTAATCAGTTTCACAAAGCTAGTTTGAAAAACTCTTGTGTTCGAGAAATAGCCTCAGTGAGTGGATCCGCCCTGATGTTTCTTTCTATGTCTCTCTAATCTCAAGTTCACGGAGAAAACCATCTCCCGAATCGAGTAATACCTGTCATAGAATATGTCTGGATATCTGATGGGACCTAGTTCATAAATGAACTCCAAATCCAAACTTCTTAGACTGTATCGATAACTGAACCTAATCAGTATCCAGCACCATGCCTCCCTCAGTATCCTCTTGGACCACCTGTCCATAATACTGTCCCTCGTCAGAGGGAAAGCTATAACTCTGACAATCAGTCTGTCATCCATGTCACCTTTGAAGCCTGGAATAATAACCGTCTCCCGAAGGAGGCTGCCGTCATCAAATCCGTAGAACATGCACTTATGTTCTAAAACTGCTTCCTAATGTTTTTTCAGGATTGGATTAATATTAACTTATCGCATCTAGTGCAAAAAACAACATCTGATGTGGAACTTGACATCTCATGATTGACTCAATTGCCTAAGCAAGAGATCTGCCAATCATGCACATCCCTTTCTCCTTTAGTCTGTAAGACACCTTTAGAGAGGGTGACTCCATCACCTGCAGGTACACCACCATGCCAGGAGTCATCTATTCTAAAATACTATTAGAATACTGTCAAAGTACCCACATTGAGAAACTACGCAAATCTTGATCTAAAACCATAGATCTAGAAACCAGAATGTCTGATATTATATCCATATCCTTTATGGAGAAACAACTGTGTGACGACCAAAGTACAACCGATCGTAGTATAGGAATTTTACTTCCTACTCTGTGTATGTCATCCAAATACTAGGACATCACACCCTACTACCTTCTTAACAGATCCATCCCCTATTCTGATGAAATCAAAGCTATGACTGTCTCACCAAAATTAGATGATTTTTCTCCGCTATAACTGCTGAAGTCTATAAATAGACATAAGCTACTTACCCACTGTGCTTCCGCTGCTCCCACTGACTACGATAACCCTCTGGTAGAATAATATATACGTACACTTCTAAAGCTAGTTTAGAACGACGCTATACTTATTCTCCTGCCGGGTCTCATAGCCTGGAACAACAGTAGTGTCAAGTCTGGGTAAACAAGAACCTCCCTGTCACCATCCTTAAGGCTACCGGAGTACCTCTCGGGTGTCTGAGGTTACCCACCATATATGCGGAGTGGCTCATTGGAATGTCAAACCTGATTGAATATATAGGTTCAATAAATTTTCTGTAATCGTTTGCGGTTCTGGAATCACTTCCAGTTCTACCATACTCCCACTACTGTTTTCTGAAAAAATCCATTTTACTAAAACTGTGGCGAGTCAAAAACAATATCACTATTGATCTTCCAGATGGTAGAAATGTCAACCCTCGTCAAAGCCAGGGTCAACCCACAAACAGCCATTACAGAAACGTGCCTTGATTTATCCAGTGTCTGGTTTTAAGCATAAGCCGGACAACTCCCCGTATCTTAACATCGTTAAGATATGAACCATTCTATATACCATATAGAAATAGAGGCACTAATTTAATTGGAACCAGATTCAAATCATGCATCTGTCTCCAGTGCATATCAACTTAATGGAGATAGGTGTTAGTTATATGTATGCCCTAGAGGCCATTACTGTACATACAATGTATATTGTAATGGATGCTTGGACATATATAGGGAGGACTTTCTTGTTCGACATGATAGTATGCTATCTGGTTGTACTTTATCTTAACATGTACTCTGATTGTCTTTATGTTACATGTTGATAAAGCCCTTAGGATATATACTCGACTACTGGGACTATGATGAGATCATACTAGTGGGGCCACGGTAGTCGACGAGTACATCCTATAACTGTTCCTAGTCGAGGGTGCATCGAGACAGGGCATCAATGCACCAGAGTAGACTAGCGTATACGCATCTTGACCCATATGATGGGCAATGGATGATCCCATATCCATCGGTGTTTGACATCAAGGATGGTGTACGGGTGCTCAGTAGAGACTGGGTACACTGGACGGACTCGCCGAGAACTCCCAGATGGTATTATACATCACGTCAGATGGCAGTTCTCCGGTGACACTGGTACAGAGTAGTCTGTTGACCCGAGATCGTCATAGAGTCTTTTATGATTCCCACTGTGCTTTGATTTCCATCATACCACATCCAAGTGGGCGTGCAAAAAGGTGGCTTTTGGGTACAGTCCCGAATCACATGGAGGCAATGAGTGATAGGAGGGGATTCGTCTCTCCCGGTATAGGGAGTTGATGTTGTGCTGTGTTCGATTGGATATAACCAGAAATCCCTGGCCAGGGTTGCTCAGATTTACTGGTAAGTGTTATCAGTAGCTTCTCGAACTGTTATAGACCTCATATCGACACGACTCATGAGAATGTACAGGCTTGCTTGTTGATCTTCTGAGCGCTCAATACCTGGGTGGCTGTTACGTTTAGCTGACCGCTTGCAATTTGTGGGTGTTTAATATAATCATCACCTACTGCCGGAGTATTGAAGATTCTTTAGAGTCCTACACAGAGGTTTCTTGACTCAGGCAAAACGGAGTAGGAGCACATATGTGATATGTGCGGGACCGAGGATAACGCGGTATGTGATATCGTATTGGATTCTCGCGATATGAGATATCGGCCGGGTATATGTGATATAGCCGGGTCATCGTATTAGTCGGTTATATGCGATATAGCCGGATTGTCGGATCAAGTGTTGATTCGATAATTTAATGTATAATAATATATATGATATATTAAATTACATTAACTAATATTAGCTCACTAAAAGATTCTTTTTCTCACTCGGGTAATACATTGATATATATGCGATATATGTTAATTGTATTATTTTATATTGTTACGATAAATATTATATATGTGATATATAATATGGTAAAATGATATGATAACTAATGCAACATGTTTTGTGGAGTTTAAACATGATTAGGGTTTGGATTAGGGTTAAGACTTCTAGTTGATTCTAGAAGATTTTTCTTTTGTTTTGGAAAAGATATTTTCAAGTGACTCATTCTTAACCTAACCTAAACCCTAGCCTTAGTTAAATCTCTACAATGGTTTAGTCAACCATGGTTGCATTATTGATCATCTTTATCCTTTAATTATTCATCACAAAACCTTTCATGTTAATTGTTCATCTTCTTCCTTCTTTCTTTTCATGAAAAAGCTTTCTAGCTTTTTCTAAGTGATGAAAAATGAGTGAGAATATGAAAACAAATGAGAGCAAAAATCCTACTTCATCATCCTCATCTATCCTTGCCGTTTAGATGAGGGTGTTCATATCATTTCATGAGTTATAGCTTGTGTTAACGAAACTTCAAGGTAGATCATCTATGTTATCGAAGATCGGAAGCAAGACTGCATCTTTCTCTTCGTGAAGCCTCTCGAGAGTCCGGAACACGATGATCGCTGCGAAGGGACCACAACATGGAGCTTAAGAAGTGAAGGACCGGATCTACAAAGGTTGTAATCCCTCTCACTTAGTGTTAAAGAGTTTAACATACTTGTTTTCGCCTAAACCCTAGTTTAAAGATCCGGCTTTGGGTTGTTCGGCACGGCTAAATTTTTAATCGGGCATGGTTGATGCCTCGTAGACCCTTGTGGCAGTGCATAGCAACCCTACAGTGGTATCAGAGCCAAGTTAGAGTTTTAGGCGAAGACTAGACGATGTTTAAAGTCCGATCGATCTCCGACACACCCGAGTATACCCCTCTCTGGATATTTTTCAAAAATGTGGTTTTTTATGAATTAAAAATACTCATAAAAACAAGAAGGAAAAACTAAGAATTACTGTGAAGTACGGTCTACTAAGTAAATTATTTGACCGCGGAACCGCGGCCAAACCAAGGGTTTGGCGGCTGTTCCGCGGCCAAAATTGTGACTTAGTCCCTCATATTTCATATATTTATTCTTAGGTCCATTATTGTCATTTTTTTCTGGGAAGTTTTTAATTCCACTCAAGTTGTATTGGGGACTCGTTGATTCGATCAGATAATTTAACTTCGTTTAGTTTGTCCGGATAATTTTTAGAAACTGTTAAAAAGTTCGAACGGATATCAATAACTCACTTTTTCCCCCGTCGGAAAATTTTCAAAAGTTGGATTTTTTCTCGAGTTTGAAACTTTCGTAAACTCATGCAAGTAACGCGGTGGACCCTCTAGAAGACAACAAACCTTAACCTGATTATGTGACCATCTTGAACTGCCTATAAACCTTAGGGTTTGGGGCAGTACGGCGTGCCACATGTGAGGCGTTGGCTTGACCTTTCTACGGCTAGACCATTGGTACTGTGGCATGTGATGGATATTTTTAAACTGATTTCAAGTGTTGAGATATATTGGGGAAATCATGGGTGTTTGATTATTCGATCGGAAAGTTTAACACTGTCTTTTTATCTGGAATGTGATACAATATTTGGAATCCACAGGTAGTTATGAGATAACTAATTTGAATGTTATAAATCTAGCAGTTTTGTCTCAGATGATCGGTTGCCACGGAATTTCGATGTGATCAAAAGTCCGTCGCAATCACGTAGCGTACGCGGATACTCGCCGGGTAAATTTAATAGATAGCCACGCCCCATAACCCCGACCAAGTGACTGTAGGAGAACCCCATTGCCAAAAGCATCCGTTCGGGTGCTCGCGGCAGCGGTGTTCCGCCTTAGTGCACTTCGTCCACGGCATCCGGGGGTGCGGCCGTCTACTAAAGTTTGCGACGAGCATTCGATCAGGATGTCGGGAATCTTGTTGAATTGCCCGACTTGATATTGAAAATAGTTTTCGATAAAGAGAATAAAATGCGAGGTTTATAATTGTTAGGCATGCGATGTCTAAGGAATTCATTTGGTTAGGCATGTGATGTCTAAAGAGGTTGAGGATTCCAACTGTTGTAGTTTTACACTTTCTTCTCTGTGACTGTAAGCGTAGTATGTGGTGTATCACCGGCTTCATTGCTATACATCAACGACAATCGGGATACGCATACTTGCTTACGTTGATGATATGAGATATTATGTGTTGCTGTAATATATTATATTGGATCGTCGCGTTCTGAATAGCCGGGGGTTTTATGTGAGATGAGAGTTTTTCTTTTTCATTCATGTAAAATTCATTTGTATGTAATATTCTTTTATTGGGGCACTTCTAGGCTGAGGATGATGTCACCATTATATATTATTTACATTTCCGCATTAGGTAGACCCAAGGCGGGGAGCATAAGTAACCGGGTTCTGGGGTCCAGTGGGAGACCATCTCGAGGAGTCGAGACCGGGTCTCCTAACCCTAGAATTGGCAGTGTTGCTTGCCGCTCTCGTAGGGGTCTAGGGATGTGGGTTTGGCTATTCATCGCGACCGTGGAATCCATGTTTTATACAGGCTCGTATTAAAAACACGGACGTCCTAGTATATCCAATATTTCATATATGTTCTTCTGCTGCAATGTTCTGTGATGAGATCATATTACTGCCTGAAACGAATGTTTATATTATATATATGAGATATATGTTATATTGTAGATTTCGTTTCAATTGTGATACTTGCGAAGCATAATAAATAAGGACTTCATTAATGAGATTAATGAAATAAAAGAAACCTAAAGATGTTGTAGAAACTTGTTTAAAAACTGGTAGCTCTAGTTCTTGCTTTACATAGCGATGTTGCTTGTAGATCATCCAGCACCTTATTCGATAAGGAAAGAGTCGAGATCCCTTTACCGAGAGTGACCTCTTTAGTGAAACTAGCAGATGCTATAAACTCGGTTTGTCTTTTGATTATTTCTATAGTTTTTGCTTTGCATAGTGGTATATATGATATACCCTGCACCTTATTCGATGAGGAAAAGGCCGACGATCCCTTCACCGTGAGTGACCCCTTTAGCAAAACTAGAAAAGCCTCAAAAACATTCCATTTAAAAATCACTCGATTCTACAACGATATCAAGTTCATTACGCAAAGGGTTTTCTTAAAAACCTGTCGTAGCCCTCCGTCATTTCAGATAAGTACTACTTAGTATTCGTGCTGCGATAGTTTGGCCTTCGTCAAGACGTAGTGTACGGTAGCTAACTAGTGCTTATCTGCTAGCATACGATGCGATTGGATTAGGGTATTCGTACGGCGTTGTTTGGCCTCCGTCAAGGGTCGTGCGGGTAGGTTTAATTCAATCAGGAAATGACGGGTTGAACTTGACTAGCGGACTATGGGTAGTTTGGTCTCCGTCAAGGTCATTGGACGCTAGGGGCAAAATATTATCGGGAATTTCAAGTGTTGAAATTTGCAATGAGATTGCATACCTTCTATGAGATAGTTGGATCCCGATACCCGCTGCGAGTAAGAGTTACTCCTGGGAGAGTTTTACACATTACAATTAGCCGATCAAGTAGGTGTCTAAAAAGGTGTTAACGGGGTTACGCCCCTGGGAAAACGAGGTTTACTTTAATTAGGTCCGTGCGAAAGCACGGGGAACCTCCCTCAAAGTACCGGCACTGGCCTGGCTGAAAGATTGGCGAACTTGTAGGGTGTAATTAATCCCGGCTAGTCTTTCCTTTTAGGGTTTGAAGGAAGATTTGATTAAAACAGTGGGAGACATCCTGATTAGATATATTAGATAACCAATCTAATCTTGCAAGAGCATACGCTGAGTGTTTTCTTCTCTCTCTCTCCAGGTAGCGACCATATCACGCCTTAATCAAGATAAAAAAAACGGATGAATTGACCAAACCCGCTTGTTATACTGAGCTGGGGAACGTTGGTCCCGCTCCAACTTATAATTGTTATAAGAAAGAGCAGGAAATTGGGGAATACTAGATTTCCCGTGCCGCCCAAACAAAGAAAGTTCATGTTGATGCATCTTCTTCGGGTGTGTTCATTACAAAGAACTGTTTCTCAGTATCGTTTACGTCCTGGGTATGAGATACCGGATCAGGATCCCGCATATGTAATCTGTTACATGGGCTACAGAAAGGTAGAGAACTGAGAACGGGTGATAAGTTTCATGAGACAGAAAACGGTGCAAGTGTTGCAGCCAAGTCTGTTGGTCACTATCACCCTGTATTACCAGAATACATTGATTCTGAACAAATGTTATTAGATACCGAACCTGATATACAACATCATATCAGTTTCTTTATTAGTAAAGAAAGGATATAATTTTGTATTGTTGGATAATATTTTGAACATTTCCTATATCAAGAGTTGATCGGTTCAGACACGTTATCTAAAAGCATAGACGTTCTAAATCAAACTACAGTTCTTAGTATACAGAACACACACAAGAGGAAGAGTTTAGAAATGAACGAATCCTTCTTGAGGCATTGTAGAGTAGGTCATATCAACGCGACCCGACTAGCTGAAGTTACATAAAGATGCATATTTAAATTAGATTAAATTTACATCTTGTGAAACTTGCTGGTCATGTCACAAAGATAATATGACCATAGCTCTGTTTATTGGAAACAGGGAAAGAGTTAGTGAACTCTTGGGATTGATACATGCTGATGTATGAAGGTCCCCTGTCTACACATGCCAAGACCGGTTCCTTGTACTTCATTACATTCTCTGATGATCTCTCAAGATTCAGACATATGTTCCTGTTGAAACACAAGTCCGAAACTTTTGAGATATTCATAGAATATAAATTAGAAGTAGAGAACCAACAACGGGTATAAGTATTATGTCCTTTGATGAGATCAAGGAGGAGAATACTTAAGCACGGAATTCCTAGACTATTCTAAAGGAGAATGAGATTCTCTCTCGGCATTACTCCACCGTATACACCATAACACGTTGGTATATCGGGACGGAGCAATAGCACCCTATGTGATATAGTGTGCTCTATGATGAGTACTACAGAGTTTCCTATTTCCTTTTAGGAGTTATGCACTTGAGAAGCTGCATACCTATTGAATAGGGTTCCAATCAAATCAATTGCCTACCACTTCATATGTGATATGGAAAGGGAAGAGCCCATATCTTAAGTTGGTTAAGATTTGGTGTTGTCCAGCCTATGTCTAAAAGCAAAATCCGGACAAGCTCGAGGCAAGGTCTGTTATGTACAACTGGAATGGTTCCAGCTATACAAACTGCAGTTGATGATTTGGTAGAACCAAAGGATTCAATAGTTTCCAACGAACCTCAGCCTCTCCGCCGATCTAGTAGGGTTCCTCACCCACCTGAGAGATACTTTGATTTCTCTATGACAGTGGGAGCGAGGATTGCATCATGAGATGATGACCCAACTTGTTTCGAGCTGGCCATCAGGAGTGGGACTCTGTAAGAATGGCTGGATGCTTATCGATCTGAGATGGAATCCTTATACACCAACAAAGTATGGACTTTGGTTGCTCTATCTGAAGGGTTAAATCCCTATCAGGAGCAAGTATATCTTGAGAAGATTACTAGGTGTACATGGAAAAGTTGAGACTTTCAAAGCTATGCTTGAGTCCATCCAGATCCTACTTGCCACGGCTACATACCATGACTACGATATCTGGCGGTTGGGTGTCATGATGCTTTTCTAAATGATGTTTTAGAAAAGAGAGCGTCTATAAGTACACAGCCAGAGGGCTTCGTAGACAGTGGGAACAGCGGAAACGTGTGCAAGATGTTTTATGTGATAAAACAGGCATCGCAGAGTTGGAACATCTGTTTTGATGTGGTAGTCAAAGAGTTTGACTTCATCAAAATGGTAGATGAACCTTGTATATACAAAAAGGTAGTTGAGAGTATGGTGGTGATCCTCGTAGAGTACATAGATGACATACTCTTGATAGGGAAGGAGTTTCCTATGCTACGCTCGGTTAATCTCCGCTTATCACAAGGATTCTCCATATAGGATCAAAGTGATAGCTCCTAAATCCTGGGTTTTGGATCTATGAGATAGATCTGATTGGATATTAGGATTCTCACTAGTAGTAGTGAGATGGTATCAATCGATCTTGGGGAGAATCACTGGAAAGGTTCCACGGTGATAAGGACGACTGAATGTCAGTCGCAGGCATTGTCTTTACCCTCAGTGGAGGGACGGTATGTTAGAAGAGTTCCATGCTAGATACCGTGACTTACTAGACGATTAAAGGCAAGATACATCGTTACCAAGGATGCTACCAAAGAGGCAGTCTGGATATATAAGTTCATGAGATGAACTTCGTTCCTACCATTGTGTGACAATGGAGTTGTGGCTTATGCCAAGGAACTACCGTCCCATCAGAAATCCAGATATAATTCTTAGGCAGTATCACCTGATCATGGAGATGGTTGATCTCCAGGGAGATCGAGGTTAGGAGAGTAGACACAGAGGACAACAGCGTGGATCCACTCACAAAGGCCTTTTTCCCAATAGAGACTTTTATGGGATGGTTAAGTATGAGATACTTTAACCACAGCTAATTGTTGGGTATATGATACCACAACAGACGGCCCTAGTGCAAGTGGAAGATTGTTAGTTATATGTATGCCCTAGAGGCCATTACTGTACATACGATGTATATTGTAATGGATGCTTGGACATATATAGGGAGGACTTTCTTGCTTGACATGATAGTATGCTATCTGGTTGTACTTTATCTTAACATGTACTCTGATTGTCTCTATGTTACATGTTGATAAAGCCCTTAGGATATGTACTCGACTACTGAGACTATGATGAGATCATACTAGTGGGGCCACGGTAGTCAACGAGTACATCCTATAACTGTTTCTAGTCGAGGGTGTATCGAGACAGGGCATCGATGCACCAGAGTAGACTAGCGTATACGCATCTTGACCCATATGATGGGCGATGGATGATCCCATATCCATCGGTGTTTGACATCAAGAATGGTGTACGGGTGCTCAGTAGAGACTGGGTACACTGGACGGACTCGCCGAGAACTCCCAGATGGTATTATACATCACGTCAGATGGCAGTTCTCCGGTGACACTGGTACAGAGTAGTCTGTTGACCCGAGATCGTGTAGGGTTCCTAGGCATACTAATGAAGTCTCACAAGGCATCAAACATGGCTAATTCAAATTTTTCCTTGTGCCTACAAACATAATACGGATCGTTAACTAGAAAACAAGGCGATGCAATGCAAATAAAAGAATTTATCTAAGAGGAAAGGGGCTACAACCTTTGTAGATCCGGTCCACCACTTCCTAAGCTCCGCGATGATGTCCCTCCGCTGTCCAAATCGGATTCCGGACTCTAGCATCGGCTTCATCGAAGAAATGGGCGGGCTTGGTCGTCGGCTTCGATGCCGAAGATGATCTACGTCGAGGCATCACTAGATCAAGCTCCCACTTCACCAAGTCATGAAACTTGTGAAGAAAACACCCTATACTACTTGGCAAGAGGTAGAGGATGAAGAAATAGGAAGTGGGTTCACTTTAGAATTGGATTTCTCACTCATTTTGGCAAGTTGCCATTAATGGTTGCAAGCTTTTTCCTTTTGTTGAAGAAGAAGAAGATGAAGAAAAAGAATATGATAAGTTGTTAAAATATAAAATAAAATGATACTTATCATATCTTTAACCTTAGTTAGGTGTAGATAATTGACTAAGGTTAGTTTGAAGGGTTAGGGTTAAGCATGAAGACAAAATGGTCACTTAGTCAAAGTTTCATGAAGCTTCAACTACAAACAAATCAAGCCACCATTTTCTTTTCTTTTGCCAAAAAGAAATAAATAAATAAATCGATAAATAGATAAAAGAATAAGTAAATAAAATGAAACCCTAACCATTCATATAACCATGGTCAATTCTTTACACAAACCCAAGCTTGCATGTATCATCAAACATGATACAATCTTGTGCACAAAAGTATATCTCATATACAACTTGTGCATTTTAAGAGAGTAAATCCATTTAAAGTGAACCAATACTAGTTAATGCAAAGTAATATATCAAATATATAATTATACATTAAATCATTAAATCAACACTTGATTCAATGATCCGGTCATGTCGCATGTAACCGGCTAGTATCCAATGTATCGGCTTATCGAATCAATCCTTGATTCGATAACTAGGTTATATCGCATACAACCATTCGACACATTCATCGCGAGAATGAAATACGGTATCACATACACGCATTATTCTCGGTCCTGCACATATCTCATATGCGCTCCTATTTCGTTTCGCTTGAGCCAGGAAACCTCTGTGTAGGACTCTAAAGACTCGTCAATACGCCGGCAGCAGATGATGATCATATCAAACACCCACAAGCCGCAAGCGGTCTGCTAAACGTAACGGCCACCCGGGTATTGAGCGATCAGAAAATCGACGAGCAAGCCCGCTCACACTCCTGTGAATCCAACCAGTAACACTTACCATACAGTCCGGTCTGTTCGTCTGATATGTCGCATATCTCGCCTAGGAGTGGTAAATGTCAGACCCCAATAGCTCGATAAGTCATGCCGACGTGAGGTCCATAACTATCGTGAAACTACTGATAACTCTTACCAGTATATCACTGCAACCCTGGCCAGGGATTTCCTGTTATGGCCAGTCGTGCATAGCGCAACATCAACCCCCAATACCGGGAGAGACGAATCCCCTCCTATCGCTCATTGCCTCCATGTGAATCGGGACTGTACCCAAAAACCACCTGTTTGCACGACTCAGAAGAGCCATGGTAGGGTGGAAATCAAAGCACAGTGGGAGACACACAAGACTCTATGACGATCTCGGGTCAACAGACTAAGCTGTACCAGTGTCACCAGAGAACTGCCATCTGACGTGAGGTATAATACCATCTGGAAGTTCTCGGCGAGTCCGTTCAGTGTACCCAGTCTGCACTGAGCACCCGCATACCATCTCTGATGTCAAACACCAATGGATATGGGATCATCCATCTTCCATCACATGGGTCGAGAAGATATACGCTAGTCTACTCTGGAATATCGATGCCCCGTCTCGATATTCCCACAACTAGGAACAATGAAGGATGTACTCATTGACTACCCAGGCCCCACTAGTATGATCTACATCATAGTCCTGGAAGTTGAGTACACATCCTAAGGGCTTTATCAACATGTAACAGAGAGACAGAAAGTATACATGTTAAGATAAAGATCAACCAGATAGCGTACTATCATGTCGAGCAAGAAAGTCCTACCTATATATGTCCCAGCATCCACTACAATATACATCCAATGTACAGTAATGGCCTCTAGGGCATACATATAACTAACAATCTCCCACTTGCACTAGGGCCATCTGTAGCAGTAGTTGTAGTATCTAATACTCAACCATCCCCTGAAAGTCTCTCTTTGGAAAAAGGCCTTCGTGAGTGGATCCGCCGTGTTGTCCTCTGAGTCCACTCTCCTAACCTCGATCACCCTGGAGATTAACTATCTCCATGATCAGGTGATGCTGCGTCAGAATATGTCTGGGTCACTGATGGGACCAGGGTTCCTTGGCCAAAGCCGTAATTCCATTGTCATACAATGGTAGGAACCCAGTTCATCTTATGAACCAATATACACCCAAACTATCTCTTTGGTAGTATCTTTAATAGCGATGTTACCAGCCTTTATCTTCTAGTTTGCCACGGTATCTAGCTTGGAACTTTTCCAACATGCCGTCCCTTTACCGAGGGTAAAGACAATGCCTGCGACTGACATTCAGTCGTCCTTATCACTCTGGAACTTTTCCAGCGATTCTCCCCAGGATCGAGAAGGTATCACCTTTATCCTATTTGGAGAATCCATGTGATAATAGGAGATTGACCGATCGTAGTATAGGAAACTCTTTTCCTATCTAGAGTATGTTGTCTACGTACAATACGAAGATCACCACCATACTCCCTACTACCCTTTTTGTATATACAAGGTTCATCTACCATTTTAATGAAGTCAAACACTTTGACTATCACATCGAAACAGACGTTCCAACTCCGCGATGCCTGCTTCATTATCTAAAACAACTTGCGCACGTTTCCGCTGCTCCCACTGTTTATGAAGCCCTCTGGCTGTGTTCTTATAGACGTTCTCTTCTAAATCAATATTTAGAAAAGTAGTCATGGCACCCAACCACCAGATATCGTAGTCATGGTATGTGGCAATGGCAAGTAGGATCTAGATGGACTTAAGCATAGTCCCTAGAAAAGGTTTCATCATTATCCACACCTGGTTGATGACTAAAACCTTTAACAAGTCTTGCTTTGAAAGTCTCAACTTTTCCATCTACACCAAGTAATCTTCTCAAGATATACTTGCTCCTGATGGGGATTTAACCCTTCAGATACAGCAACCAAAGTCCATACTTTGTTGGTGTATATGGATTCCATCTCAGATCGCTAAGCATCCAGCCATTCTTACAGAGTCCCTACTCTTGATGGCCTGCTCGAATCTAGTTGGGTCATCATCTCATGATGCAATCCTTGCTCCCACTGTCATCGAGAAACCGAAGTATCTCTCAAGCAGGTGAGGAACCCTGCTAGATCGGCGGAGAGACTGAGGTTCGTCGGGAACTATTGAATCCTTTGGTTCTGTCAAATCAACAGCTGCAGTTTTGTATAGCTGGAACCTTTCCAGTTCTACAGAACTGATCTTGCCTCGATCTTGTCCGGATTTTTCTTTTGACATAGGCCGGACAATCCCAAATCTTAACTTACTTAAGAGATAGGCTCTTCCCATACCATATCTCATATGGAATAGTAGGCAGTGATCTGATTCGAACCTAATTCAATAGGTACGCAGCTTCTCAAGCGCATAACCCCAAAAGGAAATAGGTAACTCAGTAATACTCATCATATAGCACACCATATCTAATATTGTGCGATTGCTCCGTCCTGATACACCGTTGTGCTGTGGTGTATTCAGAGGAGTAATACGGAGAGAGAATCTCATTTTCTTTTAGAATAGTCCAGGAATGCCATGCACAAGTATTCTCCTCCCTGATCTTATCATAGGACATAATACTTATACCCGGTTGTTGGTTCTCTACTTCTAACTTATATTCTGTGAATATCTCAAAAGGTTCGGACTTGTGTTTCAACAGGAACATATGTTAGAATCTTGAGAGATCATCAGAGAACGTAATGAAGTATAAAGAACCAGTCCTGGCATGTGTAGACAGGAGACCTTACATACATCATAATGTATCAGTCCCAAGAGTTTACTAACTCTTTCTCTGTTTCCAACAAACAGAGCTATGGTCATCTTATCTTTGTGACATGAATGGCAAGTTTCACAAGGTGTAAATTCAAACTGATTTAAATATGCATCTAAAATGTAACTTCAGCCAGTCGGGTCGCATTGATATGACCTAGTCTACAATGCCTCAAGAATGATTCGTTCATTTCTGCACTCTTCCTCTTGTGTGTGTTCTGTATATGAGGAACTGTAGTTTGATTTAGAACGTCAATGCTTTTAGATAACGTGCCTGAACTGATCAACTTTTGATATAGGAAATGTTCAAAACATTATCCATCAATACAAAATTTTATCATTTCTTTACTAATAAAGAGACTGATATAATTTTGTATATCAGGTTCGGTATCTAATAGCATTTGTTCAGAATCAATGTATTGGTAATACAGGGTGACAGTGACCAACAGACTTGGCTGCAACACTTGCTCCGTTTTCTGTCTCATGAAACTTATTACCCGTTCTCAGTTTTTCTACCCTTTTGTAGCCCTATGTAACAGATTACATATCTGGGATCTTGATCTGGTATCAAATACCCAAGATGCAAAGGATACTGAGAAACAGTTCTTTATAATGAACATACCCGAAGGAGATGCATCTCATGCGCTTTCTTCGTTTGGGCGGCATAGGAATTCTGGTATTCCCCTATTTCCTGCTCTGTCTTATAACAATTATAAGTTGGAGCGGGACCAACGTTCCCCAGCTCAGTATAACAAGCGGGTTCGGTCAATACATCCTTTTTATTATCTTGATTAAGGCGTGATATGGTCGCTATCAGGAGAGAGAGAGAAGAAAACACTCTGCGTGCGCTCTTGCAAGATTAGATTGGTTGTGTATTTTATCTAATCAGGATGGCTCCCACTGTTTTTATCAAATCTTCCTTCAAACCCTAAAAGGAAAGACTAGCTGGGATTAATTACACTCTACAAGTTCGCCAATCTTTCAGCCAGGCCAGTGTCGGTACTTTGAGGGAGGTTCCCCGTGTTTTCGCACGGACCTAATTACAGTAAACCTCGTTTTCCCAGAGGCGTAACCCCATTGACACCTTTCTAGACACCTACTTGATCGGCTAATTGCAAAGTGCAAAACTCTCCCAGGAGTAACAATTACTCGCAGTGGGTATCGGGATCCAACTATCACATAGAAGGTATGCAATCTCATTGCAAATTTCAACACTTGAAACTCCCGATAATGGTTTTTACCCCTAGCACTTATGACCTTAACTATGGTCAACAAATCATAAGTACTAGTCAAGTTCTACCCGTCATTTCGTGATTAATTAGACCCACCCACATGACCCTTAACTAAGGTCAACAAAGTCACGCGACTGTCCTAACTAATCGCATCATATGCGGTGTAGGAAGACATCACTTAGCTACCGTACACTGTGCCTTGACTATGGTCAACAAACACAGCACGAATACTAAGTACTCTACTTCCTAAAATGACGGAGGGTTGCGAATGGTTTTTATGAAAACCTTTAACGCTTTGAACTTGATCTCGTTGCGGAATCAAATGTTTTTAAATGGAATGTTTTCGAGGCTTTTCTAGTTTTGCTAAAGGGGTCACTCCCGGTGAAGGGATCGTCGGCCCTTTCCTCGTCGAATGAGGTGCGGGATATATCATATATATCACTGTGCAAAGCGGAAACTATAGAAGCGATCAAAGACAAACTGAGGGTTGTAGCATCTGCCAGTTATTGCTAAAGGAGTCACTCCCGGTGAAGGGATCTCGGTCCTTTCCTCATCGAATAAGGTGCAGGATGTTCTATAATGAACACCGCGATGCAAAGCAAGAACTGTAGCTACCTGTTTTATTTTGAAATTCGATTCCACAACATCTTTTAGGTTTATTTTCTTTCATTAATCTCATTAATGAATATCCCATCATTTAAGTCCACCTAATCATCACAGATAAATATAACGTACGCTTATGCCATCAGCATTCGCCTCGATGTCCCGTCTGCACCGTTAGGTTAGGTAACTAACGGCAGAGCGAGGCAGGGCTAGCGCGGGTGTAAAACATAAGCAACGTCTATATAATATATCATATATACTATATAAAGTATCTGTCACAGAACATCACATGATCGCATCACAGATAAATCACAGCAGAAGAAACATATGAAATATTGGATATACTAGGACGTCCGTGTTTTCAATACGAGCCAGTATAAAACACGGATTCCACGGTCGTGATGAATAGCCAATCCCACACCCGTAGACCCCTACGAGAGCGGCAAGCAACCCTACCAATTCTAGGGTTAGGAGACCCGAACTCGACTCCTCGAGATGGTCTCCCACTGGACCCAAGAACCCGGCTACTTGTGCTCCCCTCCTTGGGTCTATCCTAATGCGGAAAATAAATAATATACAAAAGGTGACATCTCCCGCAACCTGAAAGTGCCCCAATAAAAGAATATTACATACAAGTTTTTACATGAATGAAAATGAAAAACACTCATCTCATATAAAAACCCCCGGCTATTCAAACACGACGATCCAATATAACATATCCAGCAACACATAACATCACATGTCATCAACGTAAGTGAATATGCGCATCCCAATTGTCATTGACATATAGCAACGAAACCGGCGACATCACATATTACACTTACGGTCACAGAAAAGAAAGTGTAAAACTACAACAGTTGGAATCCGCAACCACCTCAGACATCGCATGCCTGACCAAATGAATTCCTTAGACATCGCATGCCTAACAATTATAAACCCCGCATTTTAGTCTCATTATCGAAAACTCTTTTCAATATCAAGTCGGGCAATTCAACAGGATTCCCAACATTCTGATCGAATGCTCGTCGCAAATTTTAGTAGGCGGCCGCACTCCCAATGCCGTCGACGAAGTGCACCGAGGCGGAATACCGCTGCCGCGAGCACCCGAACGGATGCTTTCGGCGACGGGGTTCTCCTACAGTCACTTGGTCGGGGCTATGGGGCGAGGCTGTCTATTAAGTTTACCCGGCGAGTATCCGCGTACACTACGTGATTGCGACGGACTTTTGATCACATCAAAATCCCGTGGCAACTGATCAAATGAGACCAAACCGCTAGATTTATAACATTCATTCAGTTATCTCATAACTATTTGTGAATTCCAATTATTGTATCACATTCCGGATAAATAGAAAATGCTAAACTTTTCGATCGAACAATCGAACACCCAAGTTTTCCCGAAACAGATCAACACATGAAATAAGTTTAAAAATATTCACTTCGTACCTCAGTACCAACGGTCCAGCCGTAGAAGGGTCAAGCCAGCGCCTCACATGTGGCACGCCGTACTGCCCCAAACCCGAAGGTTCAAAGGGCAGTTCAAGACGGTCACATAATCGAGTTAAGGTTTGTTGTCTTCTAGAGGGTCCATCGCGTTACTTGCACTACTTAGAACGTCTTTAAACCCTGGAAAAGTCCAACAATTGGAAATTTCCCAACAGTGGAAAACATGGGTATTTATATCCGGTCGAACTTTTTAACATATTCTAAAATTATCCGGAAAAGCACACAGACAGAATTAGACAATCCGATCGATACACCGAGTCCCCAATACAACCCAGAAAATTCAACTCTTGAATAAATATTAAAAATTCCCAAGAAAACCACCATTGGAAACTAAGAATTACTGTGCAAAATTCATTAAACAAGGAGACATTACGGCCGCGGAACCGCCGCATAAGCCATGCTTATGCGGCGGAACCGCGGTGGTTTGATGGATACAGGAGCTCGAATTTCACAGTAACTCTTAGGTATTCCTGCTGATTTTTCTGCATATTTTTAATCTGGAAAAAACCACGATTTTCAAAATTGTCCAGAGAGCAAAATACGATTAGGGTTTTGGTTCAATCGGATTTCTAATTCCGTCTACGCATCGCCTAAGGCTCTAGCTAGGCTCTGATACCACTGTAGGGTTCCTATGCACACTAATGAAGTCTCACAAGGCATCAAACATGGCTAATTCAAATTTTTCCTTGTGCCTACAAACCCTAATACGGATCGTTAACTAGAAAACAAGGCGATGCAATGCAAATAAAAGAATTTATCTAAGAGGAAAGGGGCTAGAACCTTTGTAGATCCGGTCCACCACTTCCTAAGCTCCGCGATGATGTTCCTCCGCTGTCCAAATCGGATTCCGGACTCTAGCATCGGCTTCATCGAAGAAATGGGCGGGCTTGGTCGTCGGCTTCGATGCCGAAGATGATCTACGTCGAGGCATCACTAGATCAAGCTCCCACTTCACCAAGTCATGAAACTTGTGAAGAAAACACCCTATACTACTTGGCAAGAGGTAAAGGATGAAGAAATAGGAAGTGGGTTCACTTTAGAATTGGATTTCTCACTCATTTTGGCAAGTTGCCATTAATGGTTGCAAGCTTTTTCCTTTTGTTGAAGAAGAAGAAGATGAAGAAAAAGAATATGATAAGTTGTTAAAATATAAAATAAAATGATACTTATCATATCTTTAACCTTAGTTAGGTGTAGAGAATTGACTAAGGTTAGTTTGAAGGGTTAGGGTTAAGCATGAAGACAAAATGGTCACTTAGTCAAAATTTCATGAAGCTTCAACTACAAACAAATCAAGCCACCATTTTCTTTTCTTTTGCCAAAAAGAAATAAATAAATAAATCAATAAATAGATAAAAGAATAAGTAAATAAAATGAAACCCTAACCATTCATATAACCATGGTCAATTCTTTACACAAACCCAAGCTTGCATGTATCATCAAACATGATACAATCTTGTGCACAAAAGTATATCTCATATACAACTTGTGCATTTTAAGTGAGTAAATCCATTTAAAGTGAACCAATACTAGTTAATGCAAAGTAATATATCAAATATATAATTATACATTAAATCATTAAATCAACACTTGATTCAATGATCCGGTCATGTCGCATGTAACCGGCTAGTATCCAATGTATTGGCTTATCGAATCAATCCTTGATTCGATAACTAGGTTATATCGCATACAACCATTCGAAACATTCATCGCGAGAATGAAATACGGTATCACATACATGCATTATTCTCGGTCCCGCACATATCTCATATGCGCTCCTATTTCATTTCGCTTGAGCCAGGAAACCTCTGTGTAGGACTCTAAAGACTCGTCAATACGCCGGCAGCAGATGATGATCATATCAAACACCCACAAGCCGCAAGCGGTCTGCTAAACATAACGGCCATCCGGGTATTGAGCGATCAGAAGATCGACGAGCAAGCCCGCTCACACTCCTGTGAATCCAACCAATAACACTTACCATACAGTCCGGTCTGTTCGTCTGATATGTCGCATATCTCGCCTAGGGGTGGTAAACGTCAGACCCCAATAGCTCGATAAGTCATGCCGACATGAGGTCCATAACTATCGTGAAACTACTGATAACTCTTACCAGTATATCACTGCAACTTTGGCTATGGATTTCCTGTTATGGCCAGTCGTGCATAGCGCAACATCAACCCCCAATACCGGGAGAGACGAATCCCCTCCTATCGCTCATTGCCTCCATGTGAATCGGGACTGTACCCAAAAATCACCTGTTTGCACGACTCAGTAGAGCCATGGTAGGGTGGAAATCAAAGCACAGTAGGAGACACACAAGACTCTATGACGATCTCGGGTCAACAGACTAAGCTGTACCAGTGTCACCAGAGAACTGCCATCTGACGTGAGGTGTAATACCATCTGGGAGTTCTCGGCGAGTCCGTTCAGTGTACCCAGTCTGCACTGAGCACCCGCATACCATCTCTGATGTCAAACACCAATGGATATGGGATCATCCATCGCCCATCACATGGGTCGAGAAGATATACGCTAGTCTACTCTGGAATATCGATGCCCCGTCTCGATATTCCCACGACTAGGAACAATGAAGGATGTACTCATTGACTACCCAGGCCCCACTAGTATGATCTACATCATAGTCCTGAAAGTCGAGTACACATCCTAAGGGCTTTATCAACATGTAACAGAGAGACAGAAAGTATACATGTTAAGATAAAGATCAACCAGATAGCGTACTATCATGCCGAGCAAGAAAGTCCTACCTATATATGTCCCAGCATCCACTACAATATACATCCAATGTACAGTAATGGCCTCTAGGGCATACATATAACTAACATATCGTCATAGAGTCTTGTGTTATTCCCACTGTGCTTTGATTTCCATCATACCACGTCCAAGAGGGCATGCAAAAAGGTGGCTTTTGGGTACAGTCCCGAATCACATGGAGGCAATGAGCGATAGGAGGGGATTCGTCTCTCCCAGTATAGGGAGTTGATGTTGTGCTGTGTTCGATTGGCTATAACCGGAAATCCCTGGCCACGGTTGCTGAGATTTACTGGTAAGTGTTATCAGTAGTTTCTCAAACTGTTATAGACCTCATATCGACACGAATTATCAAGCTACTGGGGTCTGACGTTTACCACCCCTGGGCGAGATATGCGACATATCAGACGACGAGACCGGACTGTATGGGAGTGTTACTGATTGGATTCACAGGAGAATGTACAGGCTTGCTTGTTGATCTTCTGAGCGGTCAATACCTGGGTGGCTGTTACGTTTAGCTGACTGCTTGCAGCTTGTGGGTGTTTGATATGATCATCACCTACTGCCGGAGTATTGACGATTCTTTAGAGTCCTACACAGAGGTTTCTTGACTCAGGCAAAATGGAGTAGGAGGACATATGTGATATGTGCGGGACCGAGGATAACGCGGTATGTGATACCGTATTGGATTCTCGCGATATGAGATATCGGCAGGGTATATGTGATATAGCCGGGTCATCGTATTAGTCGGTTATATGCGATATAGCCAGATTGTCGGATCAAGTGTTGATTCGATAATTTAATGTATAATAATATATATGATATATTAAATTACATCAACTAATATTAGCTCACTAAAAGATTCTTTTTCTCACTCGGGTAATATATTGATATATATGCGATATATGTTAATTGTATTATTTTATATTGTTACGATAAATATTATATATGTGATATATAATATTGTAACATGATATGATAACTAATGCAACATGTTTTGTGGAGTTTAAACATGATTAGGGTTTAGATTAGGGTTAAGACTTCTAGTTGATTCTAGAAGATTTTTCTTTTGTTTTGGAAAAGATATTTTCAAGTGACTCATTCTTAACCTAACCCAAACCCTAGCCTTGGTTAATTCTCTACAATGGTTTAGTCAACCATGGTTGCATTCTTGATCATCTTTATCCTTTCATTATTCATCACAAAAGGTTTCATGTTAATTGTTCATCTTCTTCCTTCTTTCTTTTCATGAAAAAGCTTTCTAGCTTTTTCTAAGTGATGAAAAATGAGTGAGAATAAGAAAACAAATGAGAGCAAAAATCCTACTTCATCATCCTCATCTATCCTTGCCATTTAGATGAGGGTGTTCACATCATTTCATGAGTGATAGCTTGTGTTAACGAAACTTCAAGGTAGATCATCTATGTTATCGAAGATCGGAAGCAAGACTGCATCTTTCTCTTCGTGAAGCCTCTCGAGAGTCCGGAACACGATAATCACAGCGAAGGGACCTCAACACGGAGCTTAAGAAGTGAAAGACCGGATCTACAAAGGTTGTAATCCCTCTCACTTAGTGTTAAAGAGTTTAACATACTTGTTTTCGCCTAAACCCTAGTTTAAAGATCCGGCTTTGGGTTGTTCGGCACGGCTAAATTTTTAATCGGGTATGGTTGATGCCTCGTAGACCCTTGTGGCAGTGGATAGCAACCCTACAATAGGCTAATCAGCATTACTCAACTTAGGAATCCATCCAATTATGAGTAACCCGAAAGAGAAACAAGTTTCTCAAAATCATTACTTCCAACTGAATACCAATCACAAGAATCTACATCTTCGATTTCTTTGAAGAATCCCGATACTTGCGATACCTGGTTTTCTACTTTATTCTTATACCCACAACTTCTCAAACCTTAGACATTGTATTTCTACGAAACACTTGTCTAAAAACTTGAGAAGTCACAAATAAACAGAACATAGTACGAGGACTTACCCCTTTGTCCTGACGGACACTGGACAACATACAATACTCTGTATAAGTCCTCTGAGTTGAATAACTCAAAACCTGTGCGTCGTAGGTTGAAAACTGTACCCAGGCGATTTCCTCAAATATCACCAATTACAACGAATTCTGATATATTGAGGATGATCACCTAATTCCCAATAGCTTACTCCCACTCATCATCTGTAAAACCATACAGATATGAGAATGAAACCTGGTAAATACATACCCTGGAGTAAGTATCTAATCGGGAAATCAGTTTTCCTTTAACAATGCACTGAAACATGAAAATGTTTTGTAGGGGTATCCTGGTATTCCTAGTAATGCCCCTTCCATAATTCCATTCATGATTTTAACCGTATATTTTATTGCCATCTCTCCAAATCTCTTTATTTGTCTTTAGTCGTTACCTTCTGTACACCATCGTTAGGCTAAATGGTTTTCTTCCTTCCCTACCGTTCGGCACCAGCCTATGGTTTGGAAGAAGACTATCCAGTAAGCATAATAGGTGCACCCTCCTAAACCAAGGAGTACTCGCAACTTGAGAGAAGGTGATGATAAAAGACAACTGAATAATACCTTATTCTATTAAAAGTGAAATAGGAGTGGCGATGAAGTACGCGGTTTGGTTGTGAATGATAACAGTCGCAATTTACTTTGCCCTCTTTCTAATCCCTTTATTTTGTCTTTAGTTATTACCTTCTGCACGCCTTACTTAGGCTAATTGGTTTTCTTCATTCCCTACCTTTCGGTACCTGCCTATGGTTCGGAAGAAGACTATCCAATAAGTGTAATAGGTGTACTCTCCTAAACTAAGGAGCCCTCGCAACCTGAGAGAAGGTGATAATAAAAGACAACTGAATAAACCAATTCTATTTCTCCTGAACATGGATCCATCCTCGAAGAAGTCCCTTCGAGTTCGTATATAACCATACGATGGATCTATCCAATGGAAGTGGATGTCCGTAGTAATACGGGGTGTTCTGAGAAATACAAAGGGTAAAAGAAGGAGCGGCAATGACTTATGCAACTCGGACAATCCAAAAACCAGTATTTTAAGAAGGTTCGGTCAACTTGGTCACTGAGTGATAGTCTAGGGTCGGTCAAAGGTCGCTGCCAAAGAGAGAGAGAGAAAAGAAACACTCTGCGTGCACTCTAACCTAGATCAGAATGGTTATCAATTTATCTAATCAGGAAACCTCCCACTGTAATCTCAAATTCTCCTCCAAACCTGAAAGAGGAATTACTCGGGATCACCCGAAGAGTAAACCAACTCATCAATGAGAATCGGGATCCAACTATCATCGCATGATAATTTGATGGAAGCCACTCAAGTTATCACACTCCAGAAGGTATGCGCATGCCTGGCAAGTTTCCTGTATGTTTGAAACTCCCGATGTGATTTTTTTCCCATGCTCTTATGACCTTAGCGTTGGTCAAAATATCATAAGTCACATGTCAAGTTTTGCCCGTCATTGTCCAGGTCAATTTGAACCCACCCGCACATGCCCTTGACGTTGGCCAAAATGGCAGAACTACTGTCCCAAACCAACTCGTCTATCTATGTAACAGATGAATACCCCAGCAGCTACCAAACACTATGCCTTGGCGTTGGTCAATATACATAGCTTGAATACTACTGACTATCCAAAAGAAATAACGGAGGGCTACGGATGGTTTTTAGCGAAAAACCTTAAACGTAATGAACTTAATCTCGTTGAAGGAAACTGATAGCTTTTTATAAAAAAATATAGTGACGAAAACCTTTTGCTAAAGAGGTCACTCCCGGTGAAGGGATCTCGGCTCTTTCCCCGTGGAATGAGGTGCAGGATATTCCAACTGAATACCGTGATGCAAAGCAACTTGTAATCGACTATATTAAAGTTACTACCCTGACGTAAACTTCTGCCCAAGGGGTTTTTCCCGGTGAAGGGATATCAGCCCTTGCCTCGTCGAATGAGGTGCAGGATATTCCAACTGAATACCGCTATGCAAAACAAAAGGAAACATCTTTGTAATAACACCTTTTAAAATTTGTTCCAAAAACATCATAAAAAGGTTTGTTTTACTTTGCATTGATCAGAATCAACGCAGTCCCATCAATCAATCACACCAGAAAAGAATGAAAATAAAATGTACGTATATGCCATCCGCATTCATCACTGGGTCCCGTCATCACCCGTTAGGTTACTTAACTAACGACAGAGCGGGGGCTGGACTAGCACGGGTGTAAAACATATACAACATCTAATAGTATATATACCAATATACAATAATCGCTCCAGGCATGATAATATGCAACATTACAGAAAAGTAATAAGCATCACAGAACAATACAGATAATCTGGGATCCCCGGGTTTCACAGAGCCGCTGCTGAAACCTGACGTTCCCCTGGTCATGTGGATAGCCTGTGCAATGAAACCTAGACCCCTACGGGTGCGGCAAGTTACCCGCCAAAACCTGAAGCGAGGTAGTCCCCCACAGCATAGTGAATGGAACACCCGGCACTTCACGGAATCCGGTAAATTGAGCACCCCTCCTTGGGTCAACCTGTACCCCCTACGAGTGCGGCGAATAGTCTTCCAATTCTAGAGTGAGGTCCCTTTGCCTCTCAAAGCCATGAGATATGGACCCGTTGCCCTCCAGAACCTGGCTATCCGTGCACTCCTTCGCGGGGTAAACCTAGTACAGAAATAAAAATATGTACAACGGGTACATCGACCTCAACCCGGTCGTGCCCCAAAAGAATATTATACAACAGACAGTGACGGCAGTCCACATGTTGGACGCTCGCCCCACAATATCAAATGTACAAATAAATCCAAACAGCACTATCATTGCACCCTGCTATCAACCATGACATATCCGCAACAACACAGCACAACACAGAACATCAATGCGAATGTCACGTTCGCAAACCCGTCTAAAAGAACTATAGCAATTAGACGCGGTTTACTGATCAAATGACATTCCCGGTCGAAGATATAATGTAAATACTGCATACTAACAAGTTTAAAATTTCGATTGACAAAACTTCCCGAAGTGGGCCCCACGTACATCTGCTGTACAGTAATAAAATCTGGGCCCAAAAGATATATACCAAAAACCATAATTTCCCAAGTTGAAGCACCAGAAGAAAATTAGCCCATTGATTCACCAAGACGGCCGCGGTTCCGCGGTCAAAGCAAAGAGTTGACCACGGATCCGCGGTCGTACGGTCGAATCAGTGGGCCGTATTTCTGCTGAATTCATTAAAAAGCCTGCTCTATTTTCTGGTATGTTCAAAATGATTTTTAGACAACATTTAAAATCAACAGAAACTTTAAAATTTGGAAATTGCGATTTCAAAAATTTTGTTCGATCGATATTTTAAACGCGTTAGCACAAATTAGTAAAGCTTAATGGTGAGGCTCTGATACCACTGTAAGCCCACGGTAGCGCCCCAGCCGTCTAACAGACGCCAAATGCGGAACAAAAACTTTTACAACTGGCGTTATAGCGTACTATAACCCGGATCTGCCATTAAAGCTAAACTAACAAATTACAAAGTGGGTAGAAAAGTTATACCGAATGATCCGAGTCCTTCGGTCTTCAGCCATCATCCCACGCTTTGTTGCGGCTGCTCCGATCTCCTAAATCTCCAGTCTTCTCGTCCAGGTGGCACCACGTCGACGGATCTTTAAATGGGCTCCCGCCTCTGAACCGAGGCAACTCAGTCGTCAAGTTTGCTAAAAGAGACGACCAAGATAATGTAAAGAATGAGTAGAACACTTTGTCTCGTTACGTCCGAAGTCACGGACGAACGGTTAATGAAGTTGCCATTTGAATTGGGTAAATGAGAAATGAGCAATTCTAATTTTCATGAACCAAATTCCTTAACCTTTTTTCCAAATGAAATCAATCCCTCTCTCACTCATCAAGGGCCGGCCACTATATAGCAAGAGGGAGGTGAGGGTAGGAGCAAGGGGTGACACTAAGCAATGCTTATCATAACACAAAATATCCTAGCAAGAACAAAACCCATTAAAGCAAAATGGTGACTCATTTAAAACACCTCATCAACCATTAATGCAAACTAATGAGTCACAAACCTTGTCACCTCTTCTAGAAGCTTCCACTCATGACTCACCTCATAACTCACCCTCAAGAAGAAAAGATAAATCCACATTTAACCGAATGTTAAATACGGCCGATAGAAAACTGGAAACTGGCAACTTCCAAAAGTGATCCTGAAACGAATTTCAGGATAACCCCGTATCAGTATAAACATACCCGCATTTGTATTACGACTGAATACAAATGCAACTGAGACAAAGATATTATATCTACACAGTATAATACTCGGATCCGGCTTAAACCAAAGCCGACCAGTATTATCTGCCCGAAAAATGACACGTGCGAAAACGCACGTGCATTTTCCGAACCCTGCCATAAAACCATACGGCCTCTACAACGTTTCGCCCGAACTTGGGAAAGTGTCTGTGGGGGACTCTAATGACTCATCAACACACTGGCACTGGGTATAACCACTAGCACGTCAGAGGTACTGGCTGTACGTAACGGTTGCCTATGTATTGATTAGAAGGGAAGCTGACGAGTGAACTCATCCATAAACCCTACTGAGCCTAACAGTGACAATATACATACAGTCCGGTCCGTTCGTCTATGAGTATCGCATATCGTCCTAGGGGCTGGTAACGTTAGACCCCCAATAGCAATATAAGTCATGTCAGAGAGTGGCCCAGAACACCCTGAGATATTACTGGAGTACCTACCAGTAAATCTCCTGCCTCAGCCGAGGGCTTTGTGTAATGGCTTTCCTAGACACAGCGCGATCTCACCCCCAATACCGGGAGAGACGAATCCCCTGCCGATCCGCTCACTTGCCTCCATGTAGCTCGGGACTGTACCCAAAAAAGACCTGTTTGCACGACTCCTTTGAGCCATGGTAGGGTAGAAATCAAAGCACAGTGGGAACTCACACTAGACAAATGACGACCTCAGGTCGATGAACTAACATGTGCACATGTCACCAGGGAACTGCTATCTGACGATATGTATAATACCAACTAGCATGTTCCCGGTGAGTCCTGTCCGGTGTACTCATAACCCAATGAGCACCTGTATACATCTTAAGTGAACTAACTTACACCAATGGCTTGTGAGACCGGCCATCGCCCCTCGTCGGGGTCTTGACTGTATACACTAGTCTATTCTGGAGTATCGATGCCCTGTCTCAAAACTCCTACGACTAGGGACACTTTAAGGATGCGCTTACAGACCCCAGCTCCCACGTATATGATCGCCATCATACTGCTGGTAGTCAAGCAAGAATCCTATGGGCTCTATCATCATGCAATAGTGAACTAAAACATGTATACGATGATAAAGACAAACCAGATAGCATACTATCATCTCGAGCAAGACTGTCATATCGGTATAGGTCCTGCCTCAATCATTGCAATCACGTACCTGCGATCCAATAATTGACTTTGAGGGCACTATCTCCAACAAGATTTATATCTATGGGGAGAAGTCGGGTGGATGGCGTATAGCACCCCCGCAGTTCGTGGTGATGTATACGGATACGTATACACACATATAGATTTTATATGTTGATTGAGATTATTGATGATAAAGATGGATTTTGGTGTTCTTGGATTGGTTTAGTGTAGTTGCAAAACCCTAGAGTAGTGGTTGCACCCACACACACACGCACACACATACATGCATACATTCCTTCTTTCACATGTGCGTATATGGGAATAGATATTTATGTGTTCACATGGGTATGGGACTATGTGTTCATATACTGGATTTGAGGATAGTACTTGGGATTTGAGATGAGTCGATGAGATTTGATTTGAGGCCGTGAGATCGGTGATATGGCAGGGTTCGTATTTGAGATACGACATGATGTTTTAGCGGGTCCTTTGACAGAGTGTTTCATACACGTGCATGCATACCTAGGTGGTATCAGTATTGTAGTAGACATAGATCAGTACCCGAATTATGATCTTTGATAAAGAGGATACCAAATGAATAATATGATGAATGTGATATTGACCTGTACCCAGATTTGGGATGTCGTACGACGGATTTACGTACGAGCTATATATTGATGATAGATCCGCACTCTTGACTTGGGAATGTCTGATTATAGATATGGTATCGGATGTGATATTATTGAGGCGGGATCACCGACTAATATATATATATATATATATATATATATATATATATATATATATATGTATGTATGTATGTATGTATGTATCGACATGTTAGGCGGTTTCCTTACCTTTAGTTCAGCTTGTTAGCTCAGCCGTATAGTTTAGTGTAGTTGTTAGACTAGATTAGACTCCTACCTATTTCAAAACTAACAAATCGCGGGTATTTTAAAAGACAGGCCAAGGGGTTCTACGGATATTTCAAAGGACGTATCTTTTCTTAAAAAACACCGTAGCCCTTATTTTCAAAACACCGCGATTCGTGTTATTTCAAAAGGCGCTACTATATGATTTATATTAGATGCAGATTAGTTATCGTTGTGTCCAGTATTCAGCTCCCGCACATTATTGCTGTTTGCTCCGCATCGCATAGTTATATTGCGATTCATATACCATTATTGATATCATGCTGTTAGGACACCAACACCATTACCGATGATGCGTATGCTCCACGTACACTTACTTGCCGGCTCACACACATCATCATCGGTAATTGCCATGTCACGTACACTTTAGAGAATACGATTTCCTTGACATAGCTTGTTAGCTAATAGTTTTGACATGATATTAGTGTACTTGCCTTATATGCCAGTTTAGACATTGTAGTTATTACTTGCTACCTCATGCATATTGTTATTCACTGTTATGCCGCATTCATGGATTTTTATGCCTATATTCACTGTTTTACGGGCTATTGATGATTTGGATTCGGATTTTCATGAGATTTCCTGGATTTGGGGGAAAACCGCAAAAACATATATAACTTCTTCTCTCTCTCTTTTTAAAATGAAAAGTGCGGTTTTCCCATGATGTATGAGTCGTCCACCATGAGTTTTCATGATTGCTGATGGATTTCGAAACCCGATTCGAGGAGTTGGATGAACCGTCTCGGGTACATGGTAGACCTGGTAAGGAACCCCGGGGTGAGAAGGTCACAGATGATGGCGTTGAGCCTGGCAGGGGAAGACTACCTACCGGTGATTTTACCCGACGCGTCGGATATCCGGAGGATACCGTCGTGGTCTTAAGATTGATAGTAGGGGCCGGTCTGGACTGATGGTGCCCTAGATAGTGAGATTGATACTGAGATTTTGAGATATTGAGGTACTGAGATTTGATGATACAGGCCAGTCCGAATAGCCGGAACCTGAGATTTTGAGACATTGGGATTTATGTTTTGTGTCGATGCTAGACATTGTTTATGCTGATTTCATTATGATACTTCGTTTTAAAAATACAGAAATCTCACTAAATTATGAAAGCAGTTTCTTCATTTACATGTATTCTGTTTTCATGCATCATACCTCATCCATATGATATATTGCTACCTGAAGCACTGACACGAGCACATAGGATTATACTTGGGTTAGATATTTACCCTTACCACCTTTCAGGCTTCCGACTTGTCATATTTGAGGATTATATATATAGTGATCGTATGACCTAGGTTTGCGTTGTTCATGCGATTTCTGCTCGTAGATGTTTTCTACTCATGAGTTGGCAACTCACCCTTGTTGTGCCACACTTTCTTGCAGGTTTTGCCGTACAGGTTTCTTTACGGCTTTGCTGGCACACTGCTTCCTTTTCCGGGTGATTTGCTAGTAGGTGGGTTCACTTGCATCGTGACCATCATTATACTTTGTATAGTATTATTCTGTTGTATCTAGAAGCTCCATCAACCAAATATATATTTATTTCAGATAGAGACCAGTGATGTTTATTCTTTCGACCTTAGAGTCACGCGTTGTATTTCTATGGATTTCATGCTGTTTTGAATTTCCTTTTCTGTTGTGATCCTCGCCTTTCGGCATTGTATATTATATTGCTTGTGTGGTTGTGACCGTCGATTGACGAAGAGCTAGCTCCCGCTTGGGGATGCCTTTATTCATTATATATATGCTTTATCAGGTTTTGTACCCATTTGGGGTCAGTTTTTATAAAGGAAACTCTGCCGAAATTTTTAGAAAAGACTTGTGATTTTAAAAATGCATATTTCGGCGTATGTTGCAAACTACTTGATTTAAATTGGTTTTTCCTTCACTCTACTACTTTCTTGGTTTGGATTTCTGGGCTTTTGGCTTACTTAGATTACGTACGCCTCAAGACATTTTGTAGTTTAAGTGCCGGTCATGTTCCGTACTTTCGGGTCGTGACATGTACACCTTCTTTAGGCTAATTGGTTTTCTTCCTTCCCTACCCTTCGGCACCAGCCTAAGGTTTGGAAGAAGACTATCAAATAAGCGTAATAGGTGTACTCTACTAATCCTAGGAGCCCCTGCAACCTGAGAGAAGGTAAAGGGAAAAGACATCTGAATAATCCTAATCTATTTCTCCTGAACCGGAAACCATCCTCGGATCTGGAACGAATTCCTTCGAGTTCGTATGTAACTATACGATGGCATATCCAATAGAAGTGGATATCCATAGTGATACGGAGTGTTCCGAAGAAATCCAAAGTGGATGTGGGAGTGGCAGGGGTATACACAGTTTTGTCGTGAATGATAGCAGTCGCAATTGTCTTTGCCGTTATTCTAATCCCTTTATTTGTCTTTACTTATTACCTTCTGTACCCCACATTTAGGCTTAATTGGTTTTCTTCCTTCCCTATATTTTGGCACCTGCCTAAGGTTTGGAAGAAGACTATCCAATAATTTTAATAGGTGTACCCTCTCCTAATCCTAGGAGCCCACATAACCTGAGAGAAGGTAAAGAGAAAAGACAACCGAATAATCATATTCAATCTCTCCAGAACCAGAATCCATCCTCGAATCTAGAACAAGTTCCTTCGAGTTCGTATGTAACTATACGATGGATTTATCCAATGGAAGTGGATGTTCGTAGTAATACGGGGTGTTCTGGAGAAATGCAAAGGTGATATAGAAGTGGCAATGATATATGCGACACCGTGACATTCCAAAAGCCAAAATGTTTTTAAGAAGGTTCGGTTAATTTGGTTCATGAGTTTTAGTCAAGGGTCGGGTCATAGTCGCAACCAGAGAGAGAGAGAAAAGAAACACTCAGCGTGCACTCTAACCAAGATCAGAATGGTTAATTACTTTATCTAATCTAGATGGCTCCCACTATTTTATCGAATTCTCCTCCAAACCCAAAAGAAGAATTAGTCGGAATTACCCGAGGTGTAATCCTACGCATCAGTGGGAATCGGGATCCAACTATCATCGCATGATAACCTAATAGAAAACACTCAAGTCACCACATTCCAGAAGGTATGCGCAAGCCTGGCAAGTTTCCTGTATGTTTGAAACTCCTGATGTGTGTTTTTACCCCTAGAATCCAAGTGACCTTGACAAGGTCAACAAGTCAAAGGGTCCTACTCAAGTTCAACCAGTCATTATCCTAATTGCATTAGACCCACCAGCACAGACCCTTGACAAGGTCAACAAGGTCGAACGACTGTCCTAATCAATGCACATATCCATGCAACAGAAAAATATTACAGAGCTACCGCACACTACGCCTTGACAAGGTCAACAAACGCAGCACGAATACTAAGCAATACTAATCTAAAATGACGGAGGACTACGGCTGGTTTTTGGCGAAAAACCTTTAACCTAATGAACTTGATCTCATTGAAGGAATCCAAGTGGTTTTATAAATCTATAGTGGCGAAAACTTTTGCTAAAGAGGTCACTCCCGGTGAAGGGATCTCGACTTTTTCCTCGTCGAATGAGGTGCAGGATATTCCAAACTGAATACCATGATGCAAAGCAAAAATAATCGACTATAGTGAAGTTATTACGTTGACGCAAACTTTTACTCAAGGGGACACTCCCGATGAAGGGATCTCGGCCCTTGCCTCGTCGAATGAGGTGCTGGATATTCATAACCGAATACCACTGTACAAAGCAAAAGAGAATGTCTGTAATGTCAGTTTTAAAAAAAACTTGGTTCCAACAACATCATATATAGGTTTGTTTTATCCTTGCATTGATAAGAATCAATGCAGTCACATCAATTAATCACACCAGAAAAGAATGAAAAATAAAATGTACGTATATGCCATCCGTATTTACCACTGGATCCCGTCATCACCCGTTAGGTTACTTAACTAACGACAGAGCGGGGACTGGACTAGCGCGGGTGCAAAACATATACAACATCTACTAGTATATATATAAATATATATAATAATCGTCCCAGGCATGATATAAAGAAAGATCACAGAAACATCACAGAAGTAACACAGAATGGTGGATATGTTAGTTATATGTATGCCCTAGAGGCCATTATTGTACATACGATGTATATTGTAATGGATGCTTGGACATATATAGGGAGGACTTTCTTGCTCGACATGATAGTATGCTATCTGGTTGTACTTTATCTTAACATGTACTCTGATTGTCTCTATGTTACATGTTGATAAAACCCTTAGGATATGTACTCGACTACTGGGACTATGATGAGATCATACTAGTGGGGTCACGGTAGTCGACGAGTACATCCTATAACTGTTCCTAGTCGATGGTGTATCGAGACAAGGCATCGATACACCAGAGTAGACTAGCGTATACGCATCTTGACCCATATGATGGGCGATGGATGATCCCATATCCATCGGTGTTTGACATCAAGGATGGTGTACGGGTGCTCAGTGGAGACTGGGTACACTGGACGGACTCGCCGAGAACTCCCAGATGGTATTATACCTCACGTCAGATGGCAATTCTCCGGTGACACTGGTACAGAGTAGTCTGTTGACCCGAGATCGTCATAGAGTCTTTTGTGATTCCCACTGTGCTTTGATTTCCATCATACCATATCCAAGAGGGCGTGCAAAAAGGTGGCTTTTAGGTACAGTCCCGAATCACATGAATGAAATGAGCGATAGGAGGGGATTCGTCTCTCCCGGTATAGGGAGTTGATGTTGTGCTGTGTTCGATTGGCTATAACTAGAAATCCCTGGCCAGGATTGCTGAGATTTACTGGTAAGTGTTATCAGTAGTTCCTCGAACTATTATAGACCTCATATTGACACGACTTATCAAGCTACTGGGGTCTGACGTTTACCACCTCTAGGCGAGATATGCGACATATCAGACGGCGAGACCGGACTGTACGGGAGTGTTACTGATTGCATTCACAGGAGAATGTACAGGCTTTCTTGTTGATCTTCTGATCGCTCAATACCTGGGTGGCTGTAACGTTTAGCTGACCGCTTGCAGCTTGTGGGTGTTTGATATGATCATCACCTACTGTCGGCGTATTAACGATTCTTTAGAGTCCTACACAGAGGTTTCTTGGCTCAGGCAAAACGGAGTAGAGGCACATATGTGATATGTGCAGGACCGAGGATAATGCGATATGAGATACCGTATTCTATTCTCGCGATATTTGATATCAGCCGGGTCATCGGATCAAGTGTTGATTCGATGAATCGGTAAATGATATATTATTCGGTTATATGCGATATAGACGGATTGTCGGATCAAGTGTTGATTCGATGATTTAATGTATAATAATATATATGATATATTAAATTACATTAACTAATATTAGCTAACTAAAAGATTCTTTTTCTCGCTCGGGTAATACATTGATATATATGCGATATATGTTAATTGTATTATTTTATTTTGTTACAATAAATATTATATATGTGATATATAATATTGTAACATGATATGGTTATTAATGCAACATGATTAGTGGAGATTAAACATGATTAGGGTTTGATTTGGGTTAAGCTTTTCTAGAAGTTTCTATAAGGTTTTGTTTTGTTTTGTGTAAGATATTTTGTGAAGATATTTGCTTAACCAAACCCAAACCCTTGACCATGGTTGTTTCTCTACAAGGGTTAAGGATTCATTCTTAACTATGGTTGCATTTCTAACCTCACATATGAGTTATTCATTATTCATTACAAAAGGATTCTTTCTTCTTCTTCCTTCTTTTTTTCATGGAAAAGTTTTCTTGCTTTGATTTTGTGATGAAAGTGAGTGAGAATAAGAAAATAAATGAGAGAAAAAATCCTACTTCATCATCCTCATCTATCCTAGCCATTTAGATGAGGGTGTTCACTTTATTTAGTGAGTGAGAACCTGTGTTAATGAAACTTCAATGTAGATCGTCTTTGTTATCGAAGATCGGAAGCAAGCTTGCATCTTTCTCTTCGCGGAACCTCTCGAGAGTCCGGAACACGATGATCGCAGCGAAGGGACCTCAACACGAAGCTTAAGAAGTGAAGGACAGGATCTACAAAGGTTGTAATCCCTCTCACTTAGTGTTAAAGTGTTTAACATGCTTGTTTTCGCCTAATCTCTAGTTTAAAGATCCGGCTTTGGGTTGTTCGGCACGGCTAAATTTTAAATCGAGCATGGTTGATACCTTATAGACCCTTGTGTGTGTGCCTAGTAACCCTACAATGGTATCAGAGCCAAGCTAGAGTTTTAGGCGAAGTTTAAAGTCCGATCGAACCCCGAAACCCCATTTTACCCTAGTTTCTGGATATTTTTTAAAATTGTGATTTCTTATGTATTAAAAATGCTAAAAAAATCAGCAGGGTTTTTTAGGAATTACTGTGCAAAACGTGCCATTAATACGCTTAAAGCGCCGCGGAACCGCGGCCGTACCCTTGCTTGCGCGGCGGTTCCGTGGCGCAATAGTAAGATTATTGGATCCGCTTTCTACAGTAATAACCTTAGTTACTTCCTGATTCTTCTGGGAATTTTTAATTATACTCAAGAGTTGAGTATTTTGGGTTGTATTGGGGACTCGTTGATTCGATCGGATAATTTAACTTCGTTTAGTTTGTCCGGGTAATTTTTAGAACGTGTTAAAATGTTCGAACGGATATCAATAACTCACTTTTTACCCTGCCGGAAAATTTCCAAGCGTTGGATTTTTCCGTAGTTTAAGAATGTTCTAAGTCGTGCAAGTAACGCGGTGGACCCTCTAGAAGACAACAAACCTTAACTCGATTATGTGGACGTCTTGAACTGCCTCTAAACCTTAGGGTTTGGGGGCAGTACGGCGTGCCACATGTGAGGCGTTGGCTTAACCCTTCTACGGCTGGACCATTGGTACTGTAGCATGTGATGGATATTTTTAAACTAATTTCAAGTGTTGAGAACTATTTGGGAAAACTTGGGTGTTTGATTATTCGATCAGAAAATTTAACATTGTCTATTTATCTGGAATGTGATACAATACTTATGTTAGTGTATATGCCCTAGGGGCCATTATTGTATCATACTAGCTTGTATATTACTTAATGGAAGCTTGGGATATTCACAGTTATATAACAGTCTTGCTAAACATGGTAGTATGCTACTTGGTTTTATCTATCTTAATATGTGTGTTCGTATTGATAGAGCCCTTAGGATCTTGCTTGACTACCAGCGTTGTGATGGCAGTCACACTAGTGGGGGCTGGGTAGTCTACAAGCACATCCTTTTCCAGGTCCCTAATCATAGGATTATCGAGACAGGGCATCGATACTCCGGAGTAGACTAGTGTGTACGCTTCTCATCCCAGTTGGGGAGATGGTCTGTCCCACAGCCATCAGTATGTCGTACTGGAGATAGTATACAGGTGCTTATTGGGTTACGGGTACACCGGACAGGACTCGCAGGGAACTGTTGGTTGGTATTATACCCGTTGTCAGTTAACAGTTCCCAGGTGACATGAGTACAGCATAGTCCGCAGACTTGACACTGCTACTTTGCCTCGAGTGTGTCCCACTGTTCTTAGATTGCTACCCTACCACGGCTCAAAGGAGTCGTGCAAACAGGTAGCAGTTGGGTGCAGTCCCGAGCACTTGGAGGTAGTGGCGGTTAGACAGGATTCGTCTCTCCCGGTATTGGGAGTTGATATCGCGCTGTGTCAGAGAGCCATTATGCAAAGTCCCTGGCCAGGGCAACCGAGATTTACTGGTAGGTTCCAGTAGTTTCTCAAGGTGTAATGGGCTGCGCTCCGACACGACTTATACCGCTATTAGGGGACTGACGCTTGCCACCCCCTAGGCCCGAAATGCGATAGTCTTAGACGAACAGACCGGACTGTACGGAGATTGTCACATCATGCTCAGTAGGAGTTCGGATGGGTTTCCTCATCGGCCTTCTTATCGACATCTACCTGGGGACCGTTACGTACAGCTAGTGCCGCTTGCGGTCTGTGGTTAAACCCACTGCCAGCGTAGTAGTCAAGTCTTTAGAGTCCCACACAGAGAGTTTTCCTGCTCCAGGCGAAAATATATAGAGGTCGTATGGTTTTACGACAAGGGTTCGGACGCATACGTGTGTTTACGCACGTGCGATGTTCGGACAGTTTTACTAGCCGGCTTTGGTTTAAGCCAGATTCTAGTATCGGATTATTGGATTTATACAGTCTAAAGTTTTTCCGTGTTTTCACGGATAGGAGGGGCGTTTTCGTAATTTGGCAGGAAGCTTCTAGAAGAATGATGACTTGGGGGTGTAGGTGGCATAAGCATTAAATGATTTAGTGACTCATTTGTGTGATTCATCCATGTCATTAATGCATCATTAAATGGTTAATGACTCATGTAGTGAATCACTCATATGAATAAATGAAGCATGATGATTAATCATTTTATTTATTTATTTTGATAAATCATTATGCTTCATATATTCAAGAGAGATCATTATCTCATTCTCATTCTCTTGCTCACCTTCTCTCTCCTCAAGCTCTCTCTCTCTCTTCAAACTCTAATCCTCCCCTCTCATGTGTTGAGATCAAGGATTAGATAGACTAATTAATCCATTACCTCACTCTATATCACCTAGGTGCCTTTGATTAGCAACTAAAGAAACCTAGTTACCTCAAGATTAGAGGTGAAGCTTGGAATAGAAGCTCTCGGGTGGATCATCTATTACGTAGAGGAGGCCGAGGAGGAGGTGGATAACGAAAAGACGAAGGACTAGATTCACTAGGTATAATCACTTCTCATAGTAGTTTACAACTCATATGTATATGTTAGTTATAGTTTAGCAAAGATTCTTTGGTTAGTCGATGTTAACTCAAACAACAAGATTGTTTTTCATATTTCCGCCTCCTCGCAAGTCGTGGAGTGTTGTACATTAACTTACAGTTGTATCAGAGCCTCGCTAAACAATAATTAACTCATTAGAAAAGTCGTAAGAATTTCGAACTCAAAACGAACCGGAAAAACATCGAAATCACATAGTTTCTGTCGAATTTAAAATGAGGTCTAAAAATTTTTCAGGGGCCTCTAAAATTACAAGCAGGGAATTTTAAGGTTACTGGAGAAAAATGGGTTCATGAATCGGCCAAACAGCCGCGGAACCACGGCCGATCCCACCGATCCGCCGTGGATCCACGGCCGAGTTGAAGCCGATTCATCCCAGTTCTCCCCAGTAACTCTTCTGTGATGTTTTTGTCTTTTCTGGAATGTTTATTTTCTGCTCAAATCTCAGGTGCACAGAGAAGTTTTGGAGTAGAATCTAATGTGTTTGCTCGATCGAAATTATACGATGTTTGCTAATTAGATTATATCTGTGAACTATATAATGTGTTCATAAACCTCCCCTAACTGCTAGTATGTCGGTTGGTAGGGGGTTGCACATTTCTGTAATGATTTAACTGTTTGTGATTATGAACTTGATTGGATTGTTGTGATGATTAGCCGGGGTTTGAGATGAGTTATTATATTCATTCATTCGATGTAATTGTAATATGTTGTAATATTATTTTGCGGGGCACATCCAGGTTGCGGTTGTAGCCACCGTTGTATTATTTCATTTTACTGTTTTTGCTCCTAGGATAGACCCAAGGTGGGGTGCACAAACTACCGGGTACTTTGAAGTGTTTAGTGGCCTACTCACGTTGTTGAGGGAGACCGCTTCACTTCGGGTACTTGGCGGGTAGTTTGCCGTACCCGTAGAGGTCTAGGGTGGGGTAATGGCTATTCATCACAACTGTGTAATCCGTCTTTCATTGCAGGCTCAAAAGAAACGCGGATTGCTTGCATATCCAATAATGTTCATCTGCGATCTGGAATGCCTATTACTGCGTCTGACGAATGTATAATATCTATATATGATAGCTATTTAGACGTCACTTATGTTTTACACCCGCGCTAACCCAGCCCCCACTCTGTCGTTAGTTAAGTAACCTAACGAGTGATGAAGGGACCCAGTGGCAAATGCGGATGGTATAAGAGGACGTTGTATTTTCGTTGTTTTCTGCAATGATAGGTTAATGATGGGACGCATTATATTAATGCAAAGAAAATAAACCAAAGTTGAATCGTTGGAACAGTTTAAAAGAAACCACTCGGTTATTTTTAAAACAGAAGATATTTTTAATTGCGGAGCTTTAACGACTCCGTTTAAAAGCTATCAGGTTCCTTCGGTCATATCAAGTTCACTACGTTCACGGTTTCGCCAAAACCATTCATAGCCCTCCGTCATTTCATTTGGGTATTCGGTAGTATTCAAGCTATGTATTTTGACCAACGCCAAGGCATAGTGTTTGGTAGCTGCTGGGTATTCATTTGTTGCATAGATAGATGAGTTAGTTTGGGACAGTCGTATTATCATTTTGGCCAACGTCAAGGATATGTACGGATGGGTTCAAATTAACAAGATAATGATGGGTAGAACTTGACATGTGACTTATGACATTTTGACCAACGCCAAGGTCATAAGAGCATGGGGCAAAAATTTATATCGGGAATTTCTAAAGAAACTGAAATTTGCAAAGAGATGCATACCATTTGGAGTTTGATGAATGTTGGTAGGATTCCTTCAGTATTATCATACGATGATATTTGGATCCCGATCCTACTGTGAGTATATGCTACTCATCAAGAGATACGTCACTTAACGATCAATGCTATAAACCAAGTAGGTGCCGAGAAAGGTGTCAGTGGGGCTACGCCCCTAGAGAAAAGAGCTTATTTAATTAAGGAACTTCGCGAAAGCGTTGGAAAACTTCCCTCGAAGTATCGACACTGGCCTGGCTGAACGGTTAAGCAAGTATTGTACGGTGAGAATAGTCCTGGCTAGTTCTTCCTTTTTGGTTTGAGGAGGGATTCGAAAAACAGTGGGAGCCATCCAGTTTAGATAAATTAAAAACCACTCTAAACTTGCAAGAGCATCATGCTAAAGTGTTCTCTCTCTCTCCTAATTGCAGCGACCCTGAAAATGACTGGACTTAAGTTACTGACAGGGCCAAACTATAAAAATTGGCTGCAGAATGTCAAAATGGCTTTGACCTATGACAGATTGGGGTATGTCCTCACCACTAAGGCACCTGCAGTCCCAGGTCCCAAATCCAGTAATGCGGATAAGAAAATCCGCAAAATCTGGGAGTTAGATTGCACGAAGGCCAAGTGCATCGTGCTTGCCTCGATGAACAATGAACATCAGAGGAGGCACGAGGATATGGATCTTGATGCCATATTTCTCCATACAAAGGAACTTTATGGAGAGAAATCTCGTATAGCAAGATACGAGACCTCAAAGAACTTGTTTCGAGCGAGGTTGGCCGTCGGATCATCGGTAGGAGAACATCTCCTAAAGATGATAGGCTATATTGAAGAGCTCGCAGACCTTGGGACGACTTTGGATAATGAGCTCTATACAGACTTGATTCTCCAGTCCCTTCCTTCCACCTACGCCCAGTTTATTCTGAATTTCAACATTCAAAGAAAAGAAGTTGAACTTACAGAACTCCTTAACATGTTGTGGAGTGTAGAGGGCGCCTTATAGAAGGCAAGGAAAACACCCGCTATATTTGTTAGCGGTGCTTCTTCTTCCAGGTCCAAGGCTAGGGCCAAAGGAAAGAAGAAGAAGGCCTCCACCAAACTTAGAGGAGGTGTTAGTAAGGTGGGAGCGAAGGGAAAGAAAAAGATTGTGGTACCAGTAATGGCCCAGGATGAGTGCTTCCATTGTCATAGGAAAGGGCACTGGAAGAAAGATTGCAAGGCGTGGAACGCCAAGAACCAGGAACCGAAGCAGGCTGTGGCTTCGACTTCAGGTGTGTTTGTAATTGAGAATTGTCTGTCAATCAACTCTACTTGCTGGGTATTGGATACCGGATCAGGATCTCATATATGCAATTCATTGCAGGCACTGAGAAACCGTAGAGTGCTGAAGGATGGTGATATGACCCTAAAGGTTGCTAACGGAGCTAGCGTGGGAGCTGTGTCCGTAGGGGATTATCACCTGGGATTGACAAGTGGACACATTTTGGTTTTACATAACTATTTTGTGTACCTAGCTTAACGTGTAATATCATATCAGTTTCCTTGTTATCAAATAAAGGTTATAATTTCACGTTTGTAAGTGATGTTGTTAACATCCACCTTAATCATAGTTTGATTGGGTCCGGTACACTGGATAACGGTATATATGTCTTAAACCAACTACAGATTTTCAATGTCCAGAACACACTAAAAAGAAAGTCTCCAGATTTAAATAAAGATTTCTTATGGCATTGTAGACTAGGTCACATCAATGAGACAAGGTTAACTAAGTTACATAGAGAAGGATATTTAGACTCATTCGAATATCAATCTTATGACACTTGTCAATCATGTCTCAAAGGAATGATGACAAAGACTCCATTCACTGGACATGGAGTAAGAGCGAGCGAGCTCTCAGGACTCATACACAGTGATGTATGTGGTCCAATGTCTACGCATGCAAGAGGTGGTTTTTCCTATTTCATTACTTTTACGGATGATTACTCTAGGTACGGATTCATTTTTCTGATGAAACATAAATCCGAGGCTTTTGAGAAATTCCAAGAGTATAAGAATGAAGTAGAAAACCAAACCGGCAAAAGTATCAAGACACTGAGATCTGATCGAGGTGGTGAATATTTAAGTGCCGAGTTCCTAGGTTACCTAAAAGAGAAAGGAATTCTCTCTCAGCTTACTCCTCCATACACTCCACAGCATAACGGTGTATCGGAGAGACAGAATCGAACCCTATTAGATATGGTACGTTCCATGATGAGTAATACTGAGTTACCGCAATCTTTCTGGGGTTATGCGCTAGAATCAGCGGCATATCTTTTGAACATGATTCCTACCAAGACTGTGCCTACCACGCCATATCAGATGTGGAGTGGGAAGAAACCCTATCTTTAATATCTGAAGATATGGGGATGTCCAGCTTTTGTTAAAAAGCAGTATGTGGACAAGCTCGAGGCACGATCAGTACAGTGTAAGTTTGTGGGATATCCAAAGAACTCCAAGGGGTATCTATTCTATTACGCAGAGGAACAAAAGGTTTTTGTTTCTCGTGTTGGAGATAGTGCCCTCAAAGTAAATTATTGGATCGTAGGTACGTGATTGCAATGATTGAGGCAGGACCTATACCGATATGACAGTCTTGCTCGAGATGATAGTATACTATCTGGTTTGTCTTTATCATCATATACATGCTTTAGTTCACTATTGCATGATGATAGAGCCCATAGGATTCTGCTTGACAGCCAGCAGTATGATGGTGATCATATACGTGGGAGCGGGGGTCTATAAGCACATCCTTAAAGTGTCCCTAGTCGTAGGAGTTTAGAGACAGGGCATCAATACTCCAGAGTAGACTAGTGTATACAGTCGAAACCCCGACGAGGGACGATGGCCGGTCTCACAAGCCACTGGTGTCAGTTAGATCACCTAAGATGTATACAGGTGCTCATTAGGATATGAGTACACCGAACAGGACTCGCCGGGAACATGCTAGTTGGTATTATACATATCGTCAGATAGCAGTTCCCTGGTGACATGTGTACAGGTTAGTTTGTCGACCTGAGATCGTCATTTGTCTCGTGTGAGTTCCCACTGTGCTTAGATTACTACCCTACCACACTCAAAGGAGTTGTGCAAACAGGTTTTAGTTGGGTACAGTCCCGAGCTACATGGAGGCAGTGAGCGGATCATCGGGGATTCGTCTCTCCCGGTATTGGGGGTTGATGTCGCGCAGTGCACGGGTGGCCATCACTAGAAATCCTCGGCCGAGGTAGTGGAGAATTACTGATTCGGATCAGTAGTTTCTCAGATGGTGATGGGCTTCATGCCGACACGATTTATCGCGTTATTAGGGGTCTGACTTTATCCACCCCCCTAGACTCGATATGCGATACTCTTTAGACGAACGGACCAGACTGTATGTATATTGTCACTGTCAGGCTCAGTAGGGTTTATGGATGAGTTCGCTCGTCAGCTTCCCTTCCAATCAATACATAGGCAACCGTTACGTACAGCTTGTACCTCTCACGTGCTAGTGGTTATACCCAGAGTCAGTGTGTTGATGAGTCATTAGAGTCCCCCACAGACAGTTTCCTAAGTTCGGGCGAAACGTTGTAGAGGCCGTATGGATTTATGGCAGGATTCGGAAAATGCACGTGCGTTTTCGCATGTGTCATATTTCGGACAGATAATACTGGTCGGCTTTGGTTTAAGCCGGATCTGAGTATTATACTGTGTAGATATAATATCTTTGTCTCAGTTGCATTTGTATTCGGTCGTAATACAAATACGGGTATGTTTATATTAATACGGGGTTATCCTAAAATTCGTTTCAGGATCACTTTTGGAAGTTGCCAGTTTCCTATTTTCTATCACCCGTATTTAACATTCGGTTAAATACGGATTTATCTTTTCTGGAGATGAGTGTAGAAGTTTCTAGAAGGTGACTAGGATGGTGACTAGGATGGTGAGTCATTAGTGCATTGATTATTGCATTAAATGATTTGGTGACTAGTTAAGGTGATTCATTGTTTTCTTTAATTGTGTTCATACTAGGTGTTATGTGACTCATCTTCTTCATTGATCTTGTGATCACCTCCCCCTCTCCTACACTCACCTCCCTCCCCTCTATATAATGGCCGGCCACTTCTTAGGAATGGTTATGGTTGTTGTTTTGAGAAAAAATTATAGTTTATGTGTATGGAAATTTCAAAGCTCTTTTCATTCCATCACAATTTCAAATGGCAACTTCATTAACCGTTCGTTCATGGCTTTAGACGTAACGAGACAAAGTGTTCTACTCATTCTCTACATCATCTTGGTCGTCTCTTTTAGCAAACTTGACGACCGAGTTGCCTCGGTTCAGAGGCGGGAGCCCGTTTAAAGATCCGTCGACGTGGTGCCACCTGGACGAGAAGACTGGAGATTCAGGAGATCGGAACAACCGCAACAAAGCGTGGGATGATGGTTGAAGACCGAAGGACTCGGATCGTTCGGTATAACATTTCTACCCACTTTGTAGTTTGTTAGTTTAGTTTTAATGGAAGATCCGGGTTATAGTACGCGATAGCGCCAGTTGTAAAAAGATTTTGTTCCGCATTTGGCGTCTGTTAGACGGCCGGGGCGCTACCGTGGACTTACATCTCGTAATGCCCATTTTCTAGAATATCAGTTTTTAGAAAAGGAAATAAGTGGGAGCGAAATAGAACTGGAAGAATTCCAGAACCACAAACTACTAATGAAAGTTTGGTAGAACCAGTAGTTCAAGAAGAACAGGACATTCCCGCACCCCTCCGCAGGAGTAGTAGGCCGTCTCATCCGCCTGAAAGATACTACGGTTTTCTCATAGATGGGGATGGAGAGGATTGCATCATTGATGATGATGAACTTACTAGCTTCCAGCAGGCCATCCAGAGCGGCGACTCGGTACGATGGCTAGATGCAATGCGGACCGAAATGGAGTCCATGTACACCAACAAAGTATGGACTTTGGACTTTGCTCCAGATGGGGTAAAACCGATAGGATGCAAATGGATCTTCAAGAAAAAGATTGGTGTAGATGGACAGGTGGAAACCTATAAGGCTAGACTTGTTGCAAAGGGTTTTCGTCAAAGACCTGGTTTGGACTATGACGAAACTTTTTCTCCAGTGGCTATGCTCAAATCCATTCGGGTCCTTCTTGCTATTGCTGCCTTCCATGATTATGAAATCTGGCAGATGGACATAAAGACGGCTTTTCTAAATGGTAATTTAGAAGAGTGCGTCTATATGGATCAGCCAGAAGGTTTCAATCAGAGTGGGAGCAGCGGGAAAGTATGCAAGTTGCTTAAGTCCATTTATGGACTAAAGCAGGCATCGTGGAGTTGGAATATCTGTTTTGATGAAACGGTCAAAGAATATGACTTTATCAAAAATCCAGATGAACCATGTATATATAGTAAAATTGTAGCACGAACTTTCGTATTCCTCGTCTTGTACGTGGATGACATTCTATTGATAGGAAATGACATCCCTATGCTACAATCTGTCAAAGGATTCTTGTCACACAGGTTCTCCATAAAAGACCTGGGTGATGCCTCTTACATTCTGGGGATCCGAATCTATCGTGATAGATCCAAGAGGATGTTGGGACTTTTGCAGTCCAGGTATATCAACACTATACTGAAAATATTCAGTATGGAAGATTCTAAGCGCGGTAATCTACCGGCTTGTCACGGAATCACCCTCTCCAAAGAGATGTCTCCCAAGACTGATTTGGAAAGGGAACGCGTGTCTATTATACCCTACGCTTCTGCGGTAGGCTCTATAATGTATGCGATGTTGTGCACCAGACTAGATGTAGCTTACGCAGTGAGCGTGGTTAGCCGGTATCAGTCAGACCCAGGAGAGAAGCACTGGATAGCAGTGAAGAACATTCTCAAGTACCTGAGAAGGACTAAGGAGATGTTCTTGGTTTATGGAGGAAAAGACCTCAAGATGGAGGCCTTTGCTGATTCCGGCTTCCAGAGTGATAAGGACAATTCCAAGTCCATGTCAGGTTATGTCTTTACCCTCAATGGAGGGGCGGTGTGCTAGAAGAGTTCCAAGCAGGACACCGTTGCTGACTCGACGATGGAAGCGGAGTTATTGCTGCTTGCGATGCCGCAAAAGAAGCGGTCTGGATGAAGAAGTTCATAACAAAACTTCATGTGGTTCCTACCATTGTTAATCCAATACCTCTGTATTGCGACAACAACGGAGCTATAGCTTTAGCGAAGGAACCAAGGTCCCATCAGAAGTCCAGACACATCTTAAGGCGGTATCACCTGATCAGGGAGATCATAGATCGCCGGAAGATCGTGGTCCGGAGAGTTGCTACTGAAGAGAACATTGCTGATCCATTCACAAAGGCCCTACCTCAGATTCAGTTCGAGAGGCTACTCGAGATCATCGGTCTGCGATATGCCAGTACATGGCCCTAGTGCAAGTGGGAGATTGTTAGTGTATATGCCCTATGGGCCATTATTGTATCATACTAGCTTGTATATTACTTAATGGAAGCTTGGGATATTCACAGTTATATAACAGTCTTGCTAAACATGGTAGTATGTTACTTGGTTTTATCTATCTTAATATGTGTGTTCGTATTGATAGAGCCCTTAGGATCTTGCTTGACTCCCAACATTGTGATGGCAGTCACTCTAGTGGGGGCTGGGTAGTCTACAAGCACATCCTTTTCCAGGTCCCTAGTCGTAGGATTATCGAGACAGGGCATCGATACTCCGGAGTAGACTAGTGTATACGCTTCTCATCCCAGTTGGGGAGATGGTCTGTCCCACAGCCATTAGTACATCGTACTGGAGATAGTATACAGGTGCTCGTTGGGTTACGGGTACACCGGACAAGACTCGCAAGGAACTGTTGGTTGGTATTATACCCGTCGTCAGTTAACAGTTCCCAGGTGACATGAGTACAGCATAGTCCGCAGACTTTACACTGCTACGTCGCCTCGAATGTGTCCCACTGTTCTTAGGTTGCTACCCTACCACGGCTCAAAGGAGTCGTGCAAACAGGTAGCAGTTGGGTGCAGTCCCGAGCATTTGGAGGCAGTGGCGGTTAGACAGGATTCGTCTCTCCCGGTATTGCGAGTTGATATCGCATTGTATCAAAGAGCCATTACGCAAAATCCCTGGCCAGGGCAACCAAGATTTACTAGTAGGTTCCAGTAGTTTCTCAAGGTGTAATGGGCTGCGCTCTGACACGACTTATACCGCTATTAGGGGACTGACGTGTAAGTCCACGTTGCCCACCCCGGTGCTTGCGGGGAGGCAGAAACGTTACGAAAAATCGGATTTTTACAACACCAGGCAACATGGACTAGCTAAAGGAGGGATCTTTGCTAAACAGAAACTAACTAACAAGCTAAAAGAGTTAGCTACTCGGAAAAGGGGTTATACCTAGGTCTTCAAGTCCTTCTCTTCTTGCTCCTTGGAGTGAAAGAACGGGTTCTCCTTGTCGCCTTCTCTTGCCGAAGAAAGATCCACCCGAGGGCCTCTACCTTTGGCTCCAACCTCAAACTAGAAGTAACTAAGGTGCTTGGTGTGCTAAACCTAGAACCTTAGAAAGAGTAGAGAGTATTTTTGAAAGGATTATCTCAAGCTCAAATGGTTCTCAACTCATGAGAGGGGAGAGCTAGAGAGAGAGGAAGAGGATGAGAGAGAATGAGAATGATAAAGTGAGAAGAATAATGCCAACCTTCTCACATATATGTGAATTATGATAAATAAATAATTAGCTAAAGATAATTGTGATGGTTAATCAAGAAATGACCATTATCATTTCACATTAAATGCTTTTGCAAGGATCAAAGAGCATCTTTCATATGAAATGATGATGGTCAACTTGTCAACCTAGGTCAACAAGTCAAGCATAGTCAAATGGTCAACAACCCTGACCATACACAATTATAATTAACTAATATTAATAAATCATATTTCACACATAAACATTAGGGTTAAGAAAATGACAACAGTCATTAACCCTAATGAAAATCCTCTGCCTCTGTCTCAGTCAACTGTGCATACACACTGTATCCGTGTTCCGAGGAACACAAATACAATGAGATAAAACCAATCCCAAAACATATACTAGGATCTGGCTTAAACCAAAGCCCGCTAGTATAAGCTGTCCGGACACCAAACGTGCACAAGTGCGCGGATGTGAACGAACCCCGTCGCAAAACCATGCGACCTCTACTCGTTTTGCCTAAAGACGAATAACCCTCTGTATGGGACTCTAAAGACTCGACATTACGCTGCCAGTGGGTTTAACCACAGACTGCAAGCGGCACTAGCTGTACGTAACGGTCCCCAGGTAGATGCCGATAAGAAGACTGACGAGGTAAACCCATCTGAACTCCTACTGAGCCTAAATGTGACAGTCTCCGTACAGTCCAGTCTGTTCGTCTAAGAACATCGCATGGCGGGCCTAGGGGGCGGTAAACGTCAGTCGCCTAATAGTGGTACAAGTCGTGTCGGAGTGTAGCCCAGAACACCTGTGATAACACTGGAAACCTACCAGTCTATCTCGCTTGCCCTGGCCAGGGACTTTGTGTAATGGCTCTCCTAGACACAGCGCGATATCAACCCCCAATACCGGGAGAGACGAATACTGTCTAACCGTCACTGCCTCCAAGCGCTTCGGGACTGCACCCAAAAACTACCTGTTTGCATGACTCCTTTGAGCCATGGTAGAGTAGTAATCAAAGTACAGTGGGAACACACTCGAGGCGAAGTGACAGTGTCAAGTCAACGGACTAAGCTATACTCATGTCACCTGGGAACTGATAACTGACGATAGGTATAATACCAACCAACAGTTCCCGACGAGTCCTGTCCAGTGTACCCGTAACCTAACGAGCACCCGCATACTATCTCAAGTACGACGTACTGACGGCTGTGGGACAGACCGTCTCCCAAGCTGGGACGAGAAGCGCATACGCTAGTCTACTCCGGAGTATCGATGCCCTGTCTCGATAGTCCTACGACTAGGGACCTACATAAGGATGTGCTTGTGGATTACCCAGCCCCCACGAGTGTGACTGCCATCACAACGCTGGTAATCAAGCAAAGATCCTAAGGGCTCCACTAATGTGTAAAGGCGATATGCTAAAAGAAACACATGCACACATTAAAGCAGAAACAAACCAAGTAGCATACTACTATATCGAGCAAGATTGTCAATACAAGGTGAATATCCCAAGCTTCCATCAAGTAATATACAAACTAGTATGATACAGTAATGGCCTCTAGGGCATATACACTAACATGACGCTTGCCGCCCCCGTAGGCCCGATATGCGATAGTCTTAGACTAACAGACCAGACTGTACGTAGATTGTCACATCAGGCTCAGTAGGAGTTCGGATAGGTTTCCTCATCGGCCTTCTTATCGACATCTACCTGGGGACCGTTACGTACAGCTAGTGCCACTTGCGGTCTGTGGTTAAACCCACTGCCAGCGTAGTAGTCGAGTCTTTAGAGTCCCACACAGAGAGTTTCCCTGCTCCAGGCGAAACGATATAGAGGTCGTATGGTTTTACGACAAGGGTTCGGACGCATACGTGTGTTTACGCACGTGCGATGTTCGGACAGATTTTACTAGCAAGCTTTGGTTTAAGCCAGATTCTAGTATCGGATTATTGGATTTATACTGTCTAAAGTTTTTCCGTGTTTTCACGGATAGGAGAGGCGTTCTCGTAATTTGGCGGGAAGCTTCTAGAAGGATGATGACTTGAGGGTGTAGGTGGCATAACCATTAAATGATTTAGTGACTCATTTGTGTGATTCATCCATGTCATTAATGCATCATTAAATGGTTAATAACTCATGTAGTGAATCACTCATATGAATAAATGAAGCATGATGATTAATCATTTTATTTATTTATTTTGATAAATCATTATGCTTCATATATTCAAGAGAGATCATTATCTCATTCTCATTCTCTTGCTCACCTTCTCTCTCCTCAAGCTCTCTCTCTCTTCAAACCCTAATCCTCCCCTCTCATGTGTTGAGATCAAGGATTAGATAGACTAATTAATCCATTACCTCACTCTATATCACCTATGTGCCTTTGATTAGCAACTAAAGAAACCTAGTTACCTCAAGATTAGAGATGAAGCTTGGAATAAGAGCTCTCGGGTGGATCATCTATTACATAGAGGAGGCCGAGGAAGAGGTGGATAACGAAAAGACGAAGGACTAGATTCACTAGGTATAATCACTTCTCATAGTAGTTAACAACTCATATGTATATGTTATTTATAGTTTAGCAAAGATTCTTTGGTTAGTCGATGTTAACTCAAAGAACAAGATTGTTTTTCATATTTCCGCCTCCCCGCAAGTCGTGGGGTGTTGTACATCGACTTACAACTTGGAATCCACAAGTAGTTATGAGATAACTAATTTGAATGTTATAAATCTAGCAGTTCAGTCTCAGATGATCGGTTGCCACGGGATTTTGATGCGATCAAAAGTCCGTCGCAATCACATAGCGTACGTGGATACTCGCCGGGTAAACTTAATAGACAGCCATGCCCCATAGCCCCGACCAAGTGACTGTAAGAGAACCCCGTCGCCAAAAGCATCCGTTCGGGTGCTCGCGGCAGCGGTGTTCCGCCTTAGTGCACTTCGTCGACGGCATCCGGGGGTGCGGCCGTCTACTAAAGTTTGCGATGAGCATTCGATCAGTAATGTCGGGAATCTTGTTGAATTTCCCGACTTAATATTGAAAAGAGTTTTCGATAATTGAGACTAAAATGCGGGGTTTATAATTGTTAGGCATGCGATGTCTAAGGAATTCATTTGGTTAGGCATGCGATGTCTAAGGAGGTTGCGGATTCCAACTGTTGTAGTTTTACACTTTCTTTTCTGTGACCGTAAGCGTAGTATGTAGTGTATCGCCGGCTTCGTTGCTATACATCAACGACAATCAGGATACGCATACTTGCTTACATTGATGATATGAGATATTATGTGTTGCTGTGATATGTTATATTGGATCGTCGCATTTTGAATAGCCGGGGGTTTTATGTGAGATGAAAGTTTTTCTTTTTCATTCATATAAAATTCATTTGTATGTAATATTCTTTTATTGGGGCACTTCCGAGTTGAGGATGATGTCACCATTGTATATTATTTACTTTTCCGCATTAGGTAGACCCAAGGCGGGGAGCACAAGTAACCGGGTTCTAGGGTCTAGTGGGAGACCATCTCGAGGAGTCGAGACCGGGTCTCCTAACCCTGGAATTGGCAGTTGTGGGTTTGGCTATTCATCGCGACCGTGGAATCCGTGTTTTATACAGGCTCGTATTAAAACACAGACGTCCTAGTATATCCAATATTTCATATATGTTCTTCTGCTGCAATGTTCTGTGATGAGATCATATTACTGCCTGAGACGAATGTTTATATTATATATATGAGATATATGTTATATTGCAGATTTCGTTTCAAATGTGATGCTTGTGAAGCATAATAAAATGGGACTTCATTAATAAGATTAATGAAATAAAAGAAACCTAAAGATATTGTAGAAACTTGTTTAAAAACTGGTAGCTCTAGTTCTTGCTTTGCATAGCGGTGTTCCTTATAGAATATCCAGCACCTTATTCGATAAGGAAAGAGCCGAGATCCCTTCACCGGGAGTGACCTCTATAGTGAAACTAGCAGATGCTACAAACTCGGTTTGTCTTTTGATTGCTTCTATAGTTCTTGCTTTGCATAGTGGTATATATGATATATACTGCACCTTATTCGATGAGGAAAGAGCCGACGATCCCTTCACCGGGAGTGACCTCTTTAGCAAAACTAGAAAAGGCCTCAAAAACATTCCATTTAAAATCACTCGATTCTACAACGATATCAAGTTCATTACGCAAAGGGTTTTCTTAAAAACCTGTCATAGCCCTCCGTCATTTCAGATAAGTACTAGTTAGTATTCGTGCTACGCTTGTTGACTATGTTAAGGCGTAGTGTGCGGTAGCTTATTAGTGCTTATCTGTATAAGCATATGATGCGATTGGATTAGGGTAGTCATGAGACTTTGTTGACTATGTTAAGGGTCGTGCGGGTGGGTTTAATTCAATCGGGAAATGATGGGTTGAACTTGACTAGCACTTATGATTTGTTGACTATGTTAAGGTCATATAGCTGCTAGGGGTAAAATATTATTGGGAATTTCAAGTGTTGAAATTTGCAATGAGATTGCATACCTTCTATGAGATAGTTGGATCTCGATACCCGCTGCGAGTAAGAGTTGCTCCTGGGAGAGTTTTACATATTACAATTAGCCGATCAAGTAGGTGTCTAGAAAGGTGTTAACGAGGTTACACCCCTGGGAAAACGAGGTTTACTTTAATTAGGTCCATTCGAAAGCACGGGGAACCTCCCTCAAAGTACCGGCACTGGCCTGGCTGAAAGATTGGCGAACTTGTAGGGTGTAATTAATCTCGGCTTGTCACGCCCCGCTTCCTAGAGTACGCTAAAATGGGCACGTGACATAGCCAACCATGCTACCTGTGGGTAGGAAGTATCCATCCACGGTCACATTACGGTTGTAGAGATATCAAGAACAAAATAAAACTATCTAAAACATGTCCATAATCCAAGATAACATGAGTCAAGAATAAATAAATGCGGAAGCGAAAGATCCAATACAAAATAACTGGAATGTATGTCCCATAATGCGGGCTCACATCAGGAATAACATGCAGTAAAGAAAAGCTAACTACTGCTAACACTCACAACTCAGCCTGTCGGCTGAAGTACTCCTGCTCGGGCTGCGACAGCGGTACAGAATCTGGGCCATGCAAAATCCAGACATCAGCGTGTCAAGTCATCAAGTAATAACACAATAAACAGGCAATGCGAATATAAACATGAATAAAGCAAGGGTAACAATAATATGAATCAGAGCAGTGCAGGGTAGTGTGCAATGGGTAAACTGGACTGTTCTATCAGGTTTTCTATTCTAAAGTCTTTGAAACCAAATTGATGAATCATCGATGTAACTCAATAGTATCCCGTACATACCCGGGACCACGGCCTCAATATTCTCGAGCTGAAACCGAGACATGCCGCTAGGCACCAAACAGGAATGTGTACACTCAGTAGTATCCCATACATACCCGGGACCACGGCCTCAATATTCTCGGGCTGAAACCGAGACATACCGCTAGGCACCAAACAGGAATGTGTACACTCAGTAGTATCCCGTACATACCCGGGACCACGGCCTCAATATTCTCGGCTGAGACCGAGACATGCCGCTAGGCACCAAACAGGAATGTGAACTGTTGAGTTACAAGTCAGGTTTCACCTTTGATTTCCCCATACCCCCAAGTTATATGTATAAGTCAAGTCAGGTATCCCGAAATCAAGAAAACTAATGCCAACACAGGATCACGTAAACAGGTTTGTCTGGATAGACAACAGAAACGGTCCATGAGGACTACATGTCAGGTTTGTTGGCATTAGACACAAGATCAGGTAACGGGTCAGGTCATGGTACATCATGTCAAGTCAAGCAGTATACGGTACCATATCGGGTCAATCAATATGTAGGTAGCAAGATAGGTCAAGAAGCAAGCGATATCATAGGTGTACTCACAATCAGTTATATAATCAAGCATGGGTATCAACAACATGATATAAGCAATGAATTAAGCAATAGGCAGATTCATTCAATTAGCAATACAGTTATCAATTGTGTCACAGAGATGATTTCAACATTATGAGAATGCAGTAAGACAATTATAGCCGTTTAATCATGTTACCAAGTTAAGACTTCATGGGTGCAATGATATTTACATATATAGGTTCCAAGTTTGAAAGATAAAATGTTATATAACAATATTGAACACGAAAAATAGAAATGATCGTACCAAAGTTAAATTAATAGGTTAGGGTGTCATTAATATGTATGTAAATATTGTTTAGCATGTAGCAAGGGGTACTTGCCTCGACGGGTCGCGAATCGGGAAAACGGAACGTAAAACGTCGGCAGGGAAAACTCGCGACGGGCGCACGGTTCACGGAATGAACCCAAACGACGAACAGTGGAACCACATGGGTCGGGGTACCTCGCTGGAACGTCGGGACACGTCGCCGGCACGGCCGGATTTCGGAGAGATCCAAAACAGCGAATCGATCAAGATTGCAACAAGAAAAGAAAAGAAAATAAAGAAGAAAGGGAAGGAGGATGGAGAAGGGAAGGCTTACAATGGTCTGTGGGACGGGTGTTGACGGTCGACCACGTCGACGGAGCTCCGGCGGTGGCCTACGACGACAGTGAAAGAAGTTTCCAGATCAAGAACCAAATCAGCGAAGGAAAAGAATAAAGGGGAAGGTGAGGGGATGAGAAGCTCACCGAGGGGGTGCACGAGGGCCAGGGGCACGGAGACGGGTCGTCGGCAGCGACCTCCGGCGGTGCAACTGTGTGCAGGGGGCGCACGCGGGCCTGGTCGGGGGGTATGCAGGCGCTCGGGAGAACGATGAAGGAGGATGTGGATGAGACGAGGTTGAGGAGGCGAGGATGCTGGTGATGGTGGTGTCGGCGTTGGGGCTGCGGCGGCGAGGGGCACGGTGGCTAGGGTTCGCTGGGGTTGGGTTTACGTGAGGGAAAAAGAAATGGAGGGGAAAGAGATTTAAATATGAGAGAGAGGGGGGGATATATGGAAGAGAGAGAAAGAGAGAGAGAGAAGAGAGAGGAGAGAGATAGAGAGAGACGGTGAGGGGGAGAGAGGATACGGGGGGAGAGAGAGAGTAAGGAGGTGGGGCCCACGGAAAATGAAGGTTTGATTGGCTGGGAGAATGATTTGGTTAGGAAAAATATTTAAAGAAAAGATTTAAAAGATTTTAGGGAACAGTAAATTTTATATAGTTAACTTAAAATATACGATGTTTTAAATATATTAAAATAGGATTTTGGAACAAAGTGAAACATTTCCAAACTGCACCCGGGTCGGGTCCAAAAATTTGAAATTGAAATAAGAAAATTTTAGGAGGGATCCAAAATTTAAAATGAAGTGTTTTACAATCAAAAAGCATACCCCCAAAACGGATACACGTACGTGCACGTAGCCGTCCAAACATGCCCGTTTCACTGAACGGGACGAGACCACGATGCACGGACGCTACAACAGGGCTAGGGGTGTCAAGCAGGCCATGAAAATTATTTTTAATTTTATTTTAGATGCCATAAATTGTTATATGCAGAATTGAATTGACGGGGTAAAATTGACAATAAGTAACAATCAAGCAAGATAAATGAAATAAGTGCCACACTACGTTCAAACGGTAACTGAAATTAGTAGCATTGGGCTCGGGTGTTACATTATACCCAACTACAAAAAGAATTTCGTCCTCGAAATTCCAAGAATGCAAAGATAAACAAATAAGTATAAGAAAAAATGAGGAAACTTCTGCCGGATTTCATCTTCTCGTTCCCAAGTGGACTCTCCATGCGAGCGATTACCCCAAGAAACAAGCACAAGAGGGATCACCTTGTTCTTAAGAACCTTTTCCCTTCGATCCACGATTTCAATCGGTCGCTCCTCAAAAGTCAAGTCTTCTCGTACTGTTAGCTTCGAATGATCCAATACGTGTGTTTCATCTCGAACATACCTACGGAGTTGAGATACGTGAAACACATCGTGCACATTCGCCAAGGATTGCAGTAACGCCAAACGATATGCTACCACACCAACACGCTCCAAGATCTCAAAGGGTCCAACGAATCGAGGACTAAGCTTTCCTCGACTTCCAAAACGAATCACCCCTTTAGTCGGTGATATCTTCAGGAATACCAAATCACCCACGGCGAACTCTAGAGGTCGTCTTGACGTGTCTGCCCAACTCTTCTGTCGGTCTTGAGCTGCCTTCATATGATTTCTGATAGTGTTAATCTTCTCAACTGTCTGCACAACCAAATCTGGTCCCAATAATCTTTGTTCACCGACGTCGTCCCAACAAACAGGTGAACGGCATTTACGACCATACAAAGCTTCAAATGGAGCCATCTGGATAGTTGCCTGAAAACTGTTGTTGTAAGAAAACTCCACCAAATGCAGATGATCCTCCTAAGAACCCTTGAAATCCAACATGCATGCTCTCAACATGTCTTCAAGAGTTTGGATTGTTCTCTCCGACTGACCATCGGTTTGAGGATGATAAGCTGTGCTAAACTTCAATCGAGTCCCCAAACTTTCCTGTAAACTCCTCCAGAAGTGTGATAAGAACCGAGTGTCCCGATCGGACACGATGCTCACCGGTACTCCATGCAATCTTACAATCTCTTGCATGTACCGCTCTGCCAAAGTCTCTGTTGATTGACCAACCCGGAAAGGAATGAAGTGAGCTGCCTTGGTCAAACGATCAACAATCACCCATACGGCATTGTTGCCTTTTGGACTTCACGGTAAAGCCGTCACGAAATCCATGGCTATATGTTCCCACTTCCACTGAGGAATCGGAAGTGGTTGCAATAAACCAGCAACCCTTTGATGTTCAGCCTTAACTTGCTGACACACCAAGCACTTCGCCACAAAGCGAGCAATCTTCCGTTTCATGCCTTCCCACCAGAAATGCTGTCGAATATCTCGGTACATCTTTGTGCCTCCTGGATGTACAGAATAAGCTGAACTGTGTGCCTCCTTCATAAGCTCTTCATGAATATCTCCCTTTGGCACACATAAACGGCTACCATACCTCAACGAACCATCTTCGTGGATCAATAAATCTGTTCGTAGTCCGGCTTCAACCTGTTCTCGAAACTTTTGCAGTCTAGGGTCCTGCGATTGTGCTGCTTTAATATTCTCGATCAACGATGACTGTATTTGCAGCTGCATCAACTGTCCCGTAGAATGCGGTAACACAACCTCCAAGTCAAATCTTCGAAAATCTTCAACAAGCTCCTTCTGCGTAGTTAACACCTGGATTGCTGGTGACCGACTAAGCGCATCCGGCACGACATTAACCTTTCCCGGATGGTATTTAAGATCAAGATCGTAGTCAGCCATCAGCTCCAACCATCTACGCTGCCTCATATTAAGCTCTTTCTGTGTGAACACGTACTTCAAGCTCTTATGATCAGTAAAAACTTCGACCCTTTCGCCCAAAAGGTAGTGTCTCCAAATCTTCAAAGCGAAAATCACAGCCGCAAGTTCCAAGTCATGAGTTGGGTAATTCTTCTCATGGGTCTTCAACTGTCTCGACGCGTACGCTACAACCTTCCCATGCTGCATCAAAATACATCCCAATCCTTTCCCAGATGCGTCGCTGTGAATCACCAATCCTCCGGAATTGTCTGGCACGATCAGAATAGGGGCGGTTATTAATTTCTGCTTCAACATCTCGAAAGCTAACGCACACTTATCCGTCCATACAAAAGGTACCTCCTTACGCGTAAGCTTGGTTAACGGCTCCGCCAGACGAGCAAAGTTCTCCACAAATCTTCTGTAATACCCGGCGAGTCTAAGAAAACTTCTTATCTCCGCAACATTCTTTGGAATCGGCCAATCTCGAACTGCTGCAATCTTTTATGGATCGACGGTAATTCTATTGCCAGACACAACATGCCCCAAAAACTTTACTTCATCCAGCCAAAACTCGCACTTACTCATCTTCGCATATAACTTCTCTTGTCTCAGCGTTTGTAGTGCGATCTTCAAATGCTCAGTATGCTCTTCAAAACTCTTCGAGTAAACCAGAATATTGTCAATGAAAACCACGATAAACTGGTCCAAGAACGGTGAAAAGATTCGGTTCATCAAGTCCATGAATACTGCCGGCGCATTCGTTACTCCGAAAGGCATCACTAAGTATTCGTAATGTCCATACCGAGTTCGGAACGCTGTCTTGCAAATATCTTCTGCATTCACTTGGACCTGATGATATCCGGATCGCAAATCCAACTTCGAGAATATCCTCGCGCCACTAAGCTGCTCGAAAAGTTCGCCAATGCGAGGGATCGGGTACTTGTTCTTAATAGTCACCCGGTTTAATTCTCGATAGTCGATGCACATCCTTCTTGTGCCATCCTTCTTCTTTACTAGAAGAACTGGAGCTCCCCAAGACGAGTTACTGCTTCGAATCCAACCCTTCTCAAGCAAATCAGCAACCCGTTTCTTGACTTCTTCCAACTCTACTGGTGCCATTGGATAATACGCTTTGGATACTGGCGCTGCACCAGGAATAAGATCAATTGCGAACTCCACGTCTCGCTTCGGCGGTAATCCCGATATATCTTCAAACACGTCCATAAAATCATGAACAACGGCCGGCTCTTCACTTATATCAACTTCCATTGCTGCAAGAATATTGTTTGTCGACCTAGCCCTAAACTCGACTGGCCCGACAGAACTGCTTCCTCCAGTGAATCTAAACTCGGGATGTCCGGGAATCTGGAAAATCACCTTCCTTGCCCTACAATCAATGTGAGCGTGGAAAGTGCCAAGAAAATCCATTCCCAAGACAACTTCGTAGCTGCCCGTATCAATCACCAAGAACTCTGCAAAAAGCTCCCGTCCGCACACAACAACTGTACAATCTTTACATTACCTACTAGCTATGATTTTCCCATTCCCAGTGTGTATGTCCCAGAAACTAGACAGGGTCGTGCAGTCAATCGAGTGTGTAGTTATAAACTTGGATGACATAAAACAATGGGATGCACCAAAATCAAATAACGCTAATGCGGGAAAACCATGAACGAGTAGAGTACCTGAAACAACTTCTCCTGACGCCTTAGCTTCTTCAGCTGTCAAGGTAAAAGCTCGAGCCTGATTAGATCCTTGAGTCGGCTGTTTCTGTCCCTGGAACGGTCTCTACGGAGGCTTCTGAATATCATCTCTCGTACGAAGCTTTGATGGTCAAGCACTAACGGCGTGATCAGCCGCTCCACAAACCAAACAAAGTCCCAGCCTCCTTCGACAATCCTTTTGCATGTGGCCAGGTAAATTGCAGTAGTTACAAGTCATGCTCTTTCTTCGATCGATGACAACAGGCTTCTTCATGGGTGCTACACCACGACGGTCCACCGGAATACCTCTGCGACCATGAGCTCGGTTTGGTACAAATGCTGGCTTCCTTACCGCAACTGCTGTCTGCTGCAAACTCCCCTTCATCCCAGATAAACTCTGCTGCTCTCGGGCTGCCGCAAGTACTTGTGAGAAAGTGGTCAAACCCAGGGAGACAATCTGCCGCTGGATGTCCACGTCCAAGCTACGCATGAACCTCCGTGCCCTGTCTGCATCGTTGGCAACTAAAGGTCCAGCGAATCTGCTGAGTCTTGTCCATTCTGCTGCATGCACATCTACGGGTGCTCCATTCTGCTTTAGCCCGATGAATTTCTCTTCCATTTCCTCCCGTGCAGTCCGCGGGAAGAACTTCTCCAGGAAACTCCTTAAAAAATCCTCCCACTTGATCGGCTTGAGCAAGCGGTTCTCCTCCACAAGCCACCATTCTCGGGCGTAGTCCACTAACTGAATGCGTACTACATCAACTCTTTTCTCATCTGGAATCTGTGCCACAATAAGCAAATTCTCTGTGTCAACTAGCCACTGCTCCGCTGGCAACGGCTCCTCCAAACCAGTAAATGTAGACGGACCCAAACGCCTGAAATCTGCTACGGTCCCTCCTCGGTCAACTGGTTTAGCTCCAACATTGTTCACAGACTGCTGAATGATCTGCAAACCTTCCTGAAATGATTCTGTTAGGTCCACGTTACCTCTCCCGGTACTTTCGGGGTTGAGAAAACGGTAAAACAAAAAATTTTCTGGACTTGGTAACATGGACCGTAAAAACCGGATCTTTACTAAACAATACACTAGCATCCTAACTAGAGATTTATCTACTCGGTTAGGGGTTATACCTCAACTTGAAATCCTTCTCTTCTTGTTGTTCTTCTCCTTGCTTGCTCCGAGGCTTGATCCGGACTTTGGTCACCTCCACGGCCTCCTTGAGTCGAAGACGATCCACCCGAGAGATGTACACCGAGCTCCACCTCGAGCCGAGGTAACTAGGGTAAAGAGATTGCTAATCTAGAAGCCCTAGGTTGTGTAGAAGTGATAAAGGGATGGTTTTGTCTTTGTGGGATCTTTATCTCTCAACACATGCGATCAAAAGATGAATCAAGAGGAGGAAGAAGAAGGAGGAGCTAGCAACCATGGTTCATTTCTTTTTCTTCTCACTTGAAAAGGCAAGAGAGAGAATGAGAAAGAAAATTATGAACTAAAGAAATTAACCATGGTTCCAATAATGCACTAAAACCACCATTACAAATCCTATCAAGATAAAGTTGATGGCTACATTGAAATGACCATTATCATAATCCAAAAGAAAAAGAAAAGAAGAGTGTGGATCCCTCTTGAAAGTCAATGGTCAACACGGTCAACCGGTCAACAAAGTCAAGAGAGGTCAACGGGGTCAAATGGTCAATGCAATTAGCCATCATAAAATTATCACTAAAAGGATTAGCAAATGATGTCCGCGGCTCATAATGGTTTTGACCAAACGAACTGTCAAAACCCTAATGAGCCTGCCACTTAACGGTTTTGGCCGAACCAACTACCAAAACCCTGATGAGGCACCTCCTCCTTCATCGCTCCGGAAAACTGTGCATACACACCTGCATCCGCATTCCGTAGAATGCGGATGCATAGAAGACAACAAATCCATCCGTGCATTACTAGGATCCGGCTTAAACCAAAGCCCACTAGTACTGCCTGCCCGAACACCACACGCACACAAGTGTACGTAAGTGATCGCAGCCCTGCCGTAAAACCATACGGCCTCTACACGTTTCGCTCAGTGCAGGGAAACTCTCTGTGTGGGACTCTAAAGACTCGACACTACGCTGGCAGTGGGTTTAACCACAGACCGCAAGCGGCACTAGCTGTACGTAACGGTCCCCAGGTAGATGACGATAAGAAGGCCGATGAGGTGAACCCATCCGAACTCCTACTGAGCCTGTATGTGACAATCTCCATACAGTCCGGTCTGTTCGTCTGATACATCGCATGGCGGGCCTAGGGGAGCAGTAAACGTCAGTCCCCTAATAGCGGTACCAGTCGTGTCGGAGTGAAGCCCATTACACCCTGAGATAACACTGGAAACCTACCAGTATATCTCGCTTTCCCTGGCCAGGGACTACTCGTGTAATGGCTCTCCTAGACACAGCGCGATGTCAACCCCCAATACCGGGAGAGACGAATCCTGTCTAACCGTCACTGCCTCCAAGTGCTTCGGGATTGAACCCAACTACTACCTGTTTGCACGACTCAGTAGAGCCGTGGTAGGGTAGTAATCAAATAACAGTGGGAACACACTCGAGGCGAAGTGACAGTGTCAAGTCAGCGGACTAAGCTGTACTCATGTCACCTGGGAACTGATAACTGACGATAGGTATAATACCAACCATCAGTTCCCGACGAGTCCTGTCCAGTGTACTCGCAACCTAACGAGCACCCGCATACTATCTCAAGTACGACGTACTGACGGCTGTGGGACAGACCGTCTCCCGTGCTGGGATAAGAAGCGCATACGCTAGTCTACTCCGGAGTATCGATGCCCTGTCTCGATAATCCCACGACTAGGGATGTGTATAAGGATGTGCTTGTGGATTACCCAGCCCCCACGAGTGTGATCGCCATCACAACGCCGGTAATCAAGCAAAGATCCTAAGAGCTCTACTAATGCGTATAGGTGATATAATAAAGAAACACACATGTACACATTAAAGCAGAGACAAACCAAGTAGCATACTACTATATTGAGCAAGATTGTCTATACAAATGTGAATATCCCAAGCTTCCATCAAGTAATATACATACTAGTATGATACAGTAATGGCCTCTAGGGTATATACACTAACAATCTCCCACTTGCACTAAGGCCATGTACTGGCGTATCGAAGACCTATCATCTCGATCAGCCACTCGAACTGAGTCTGGGGTAAGGCCTTCGTGAATGGATCTGCCGTGTTGTCTTTTGTGTCCACTCTCCGCACCTCGATCTCCTGGCGATCAATGATCTCCCTGATCAGGTGATACCGCCTTAAGATGTGCCTGGATTTCTGATGGGACCTTGGTTCCTTCGCTAAAACTATAGCCCCATTGTTATCGCAATACAAAGGTATTGGGTCAACAATGGACGGAACCACCTGAAGTTCACTAATGAACTTCTTCATCCAGACCGCCTCTTTTGTGGCATCGCTTGCAGCAATGTATTCAGCCTCCATCGTCGAGTCTGCGACGGTATCCTGTTTGGAACTCCTCCAACACACCGCCCCTCTGTTGAGGGTAAACACAAAACCCGAGACAGACTTGCTGTCATCTTTGTCACTCTGGAAGCTTGAATCGGTAAAGGACTCGACCCTAAGGTCTCCATTACCGTAAACCAGGAACATCTCCTTAGTCCTTCTCAGGTACTTGAGAATGTTCTTCACTGCTGTCCAGTGGTCCTCACCTGGGTCTGACTGATACTGGCTTACCGCGCTCAGCGCGTAAGCTACATCTGGTCTTGTACATAGCATCGCATACATTATAGATCCTACCGCCGAAGCGTAGGGTATAGTGCTCATGCGAACCCTCTCCTCGTCAGTCTTAAGAGACATCTTCTTGGAGAGGGTAATTCCGTGCAATGCGGGTATGTTACTGCGCTTGGAACCCTCCATACTAAATCTCTTTAGTATGGTCTCTATGTACCTAGACTGCGAAAGTCCCAGTAGTCTCTTGGATCTATCTCTATAGATCTTGATCCCCAGAATGTACGAGGCATCACCCAGGTCTTTCATGGAGAACCTTTGTGACAAAAATAGCTTGACCGATTGTAGCATAGGAATATCATTTCCTATCAAAAGAATGTCGTCTACGTACAAGACTAGGAATACGACAGTTCGTCCTACAATCTTCTTATAAACACAGGATTCATCTTCGTTCTTGATGAAATCAAATTCCTTGATTGTCTCATCAAAATAGATGTTCCAGCTCCGCGATACCTGCTTTAATCCATAAATGGATTTAAGCAACTTGCACACCTTTCCGCTGCTCCCACTGTCTACGAAACCTTCTGGCTGATCCATGTAAACGCACTCTTCCAAACAACCGTTTAGGAAAGCCGTTTTAACATCCATCTGCCAGATTTCATAGTCATGGAAGGCAGCAATGGCAAGTAGGATCCGAATGGATTTGAGCATAGCCACCGGAGAAAAAGTTTCGTCATAGTCCAAACCAGGTCTTTGACGAAAACCTTTTGCAACGAGTCTAGCCTTATAGGTTTCCACCTGCCCGTCTACACCAAGTTTCCTTTTGTAGATCCATTTGCATCCAACGGGTTTTACCCCACGTGGAGCAATATCCAAGGTCCACACTTTATTGGCGTACATAGACTCCATTTCGGATTGCATTGCTTCCTGCCACTTATCAGAGTCCCTACTGATAATGGCCTGCCTGAAACTGGTAGGGTCATCTTCTTCCAAGATGCAATCCTCTCAATCCCCGTCAATGAGAAAACCGTAGTATCTCTCGGGCGGACGAGAAATCCTACCAGATCTGCGGAGTGGCTGAGGTTCGTCTGGGGTTATTGAATCCTGAGGTTCTGTCAAATTTTCCGTTTCAGTTTGTGGTCGCTGAATTTCTTCCAATTCTACCGTGCTCCCACTAATTTCTTTTGCAAGAAACTCCGATTCTAAGAAAACGGCATGCTGAGCAACAAACACCTTCTGTTCCTCGGTGTGGTAGAATAGATATCCATAACCATTCTTCGGATATCCCACAAACTTACATAAAACTGGCCGTGCCTCTAGTTTATCCGGTTTATGCGTTTTAACATAAGCCGGACAACCCCATATCTTAAATCTTTTAAGATATGGCCTTTTTCCATTTCATATCTCGAATGGAGTCTTAGGCACTGATTTAGACGGAACATCATTCAATAGATATGCTGCTGTCAATAGCGCATGTCCCCAAAATGAAAGAGGCAACTCGGCATTACTCATCATGGAGTGAACCATATCCAGAAGGGTACGATTCCTCCTCTCCGATACACCGTTGTGCTGTGGTGTATAAGGAGGAGTAAGCTGAGAGAGAATACCCTTCTCTTTTAAGTAATCTAGGAATTCCGTGCTTAAGTACTCCCCTCCTCTATCAGACCGGAGGATTTTGATACTTTTGCCAGTCTGGTTCTCTACTTCGTTTCTGAATTCCTTGAATTTCTCAAAAGCTTCAGATTTGTGTTTCATCAGATACACATATCCGAATCTAGAGAGATCGTCAGTGAATGTGATGAAGTATGAGAACCCACCCCTTGCATGTATAGACATCGGACCACATACATCACTATGTACGAGTCCCAAGAGCTCTGCTGCTCTTTCTCCATGTCCGGTGAACGGAGATTTGGTCATCTTCCCTTTGAGACAAGACTGACAAGTTTCATAAGATGAAAACTCGAACGCATCCAAGAGTCCATCTTTATGCAACTTACTCAGTCTTTTCTCTCCGATATGACCAAGTCTACAATGCCACAAGTAGGATTCATTCGTATCTGAATTCTTCCTCTTGCGTGTGTTTTGTACATTGAGAACTGTATTCTGATTTAGAACGTAGATACCATTACACAGTGTACCTTCTGCAACCAGTACCTTATGAAGGTAAATGTTCATGATATTTCTATCAAGAACAAAGTTATATCCATCTTTATCGAGTAAAGAAACCGATATGATGTTGCAAACCATGGAAGGTACATAGTAGCAATCGTTCAAAATCATAGTCTTGCCATTTGGCAATACTATGTGATATTCACCGACGGCTGCCGCATTAACTTGTGCTCCGTTCGCTACTCTGAGCGACATATCACCCGGTGCAACTTTCCTACTTTTTCTCAGTCCCTGCAATAAATTACAGATATGAGATCCTGATCCGGTATCAAGTACCCAGGAGGTAGGGCTGACCGTAAAACAGTTCTCAATTACAAGAACACCTGAAGTAGATGCAAAACCATGCTTCTTCTTCAACTGGGTATCCTGGGAATCCATACAATCCCCTTTCCCTTGCTCATACTTATGACTGTTGTCACAAGTTAGAGCTGAACCAACGTTCCCCAGCCCCGAATAAGAATTCGGATCGGTCAAGCGATACATTTTATTATCTTGATTAGGGCATGAAATGGTGGCTACCTGGAGAGAGAGAAAAGAAAACACTCAGCGTGCGCTCTTGCAAGTTTAGATTGGTTTTTAATTTATCTAAACAGGATGGCTCCCACTGTCTCTCGAATCCCTCCTCAAACCATAAAGGAAGAATTAGTCGGGATCAATCTCACCGTACAATACTTGCTTAACCGTTCAGCCAGGCCAGTGTCGGTACTTCGAGGGAGGTTTTCCAACGCTTTCGCGAAGTTCCTTAATTAAGTAACCTCTTTTCCCTGTGGGCGTAGCCCCGCTAACACCTTTCTAGACACCTACTTGGTTTATAGCATTGATCGTTAAGCGAGAAAGTTCCTGAGGAGTAGCATATACTCACAGTAGGATCGGGATCCAAATATCATCGCGTGACAAAACTGAAGGAATCCTACCAGAATCATCACACTCCAAATGGTATGCAACACTAGCAAGTTTCAGTACTTTTGAAACTCCCGATGTGGTTTTTGCCCCTAACGGTTCATGACCTTGACTAGGTCAACAAGCCACAAACTGTTAGTCAAGTTCTACCCGTCATAATCCTGACTGCATTAGACCCATCCGTACGTGCCCTTGACTAGGTCAACAAGGCCGCACGACTGTCCTAACCAGTCACATTTGCAATCCACAGAAAAATATCATTCAGCTACCGTTCACTACGCCTTGACTAGGTCAACAAACGCAGCATGAATACTAAATAATATTAATCCGAAACGACGGAGGGCCACGGCTGGGTTTTTGGCGAAAAACCCGTTAACGTAATGAACTTGATATCGTTGAAGGAACGTGATTGCCTTTTTTGAAAATATAGTGGCAAAAACTTTTGCTAAAAAGGTCACTCCCTGTGAAGGGATCTCGGCTATTTCCTCGTCGAATGAGGTGCAGGATATTCCAAACTGAATACCTCGATGCAAAGCAAGAATAATCGACTATAGCGAAGTTATTACCCTGACGCAAACTTTTGTCCAAGGGGTCACTCCCGATGAAGGGATCTCGGCCCTTGCCTCGTCGACTGAGGTGCTGGGCATTCATAACCGAACACCTCGATGCAAAACAAAAATGAACGTCCGTGCAATAACAGCTTTTTGAAAAATTGTTCCAACAACGTCTTTTAGGTTTATTTTCTTGCATTAATTCTTTTAATGCATCCCATCAATTAAATCCTACCATTGCAGAAAACAACCAAAATATGACGTACGCTTATGCCATTCGCATTCGCCACGGGGCCCCGTCATCACCCGTTAGGTTACTTAACTAACGACAGAGCGGGGGCTGGGCTAGCGCGGCTGAAAAACATAAGCAACGCCTAAATAGTTATTATATATAGATATATAGCAATGATAGCCAATCCAGATCACAGATGAACACTTTGGATATACTAGGAACCCGCGATTCGTTCTAGCCTGCAACGAAAAACGGATTACACGGTCGCGATGAATAGCCAATACCCCACCCAAGACCCCTACAGGTGCGGCAAACTACCCGCCAAGTACCCGAAGTGAAGCAACCTCCCTCAACGCCGTGAGTAGGCCACTCGGCACTTCGAGATACCCGGTAGTTTGTGCACCCCCTCCATGGGTCTATCCTAGGAGCAAAAACAGTAAAAAGAATTATACAATGACGGCTACAACCCCGACCCGGTTGTGCAGCCATACAAATAATATTACATCAATTTACAAATTTATTACATGAATGAAAGAAAACGAAACTCTCATCTCACATCCAACCCGGCTATTCATCCGCGACAATCCAACGAGTTCATATACACATACCATCAACAACACAGATCACAGATATGTATAACCCCCACTAATCGACGTATAGCGATTAGTAGATGTTCAATACACATATAACATTACAGATATAACCATTAGCCAAAGTCTACAGAACATCGACCAAAAATACGGATTTTTGAGCCCCAAAAACAAATTTTGCTTTCTGGAAAATCTGGGCAGAAAAGTCATATATCAAAAATCCCAAAATACCCATATAAGAATACTGCAAAAAAGAAAATCGCCAACCGAGTTAACTCGACCGCGGTTCCGCGGCATAAGCAAGCTTATGCCGTGGAACCGCGGCGCTTTAACCGAGTTAGGTGACCATTTTTCTTCAGTATTCTATAAAAAGCCTGAGCCGATTTTTAGTGTATGATTTATTGATTTTGGAACAGATCTGAAAATCGACAGAAACTGAATTTTTCGGGGTGATTTTGCGGTTTTTCGTCCGGTCGATATTCTAAATACTTTGCTAACATGCTAGGGTGTGTTTAGTTAGGCTCTGATACCACTGTTAGGTCCACGTTACCTCTCCCGGTACTTTCGGAGTTGCGGAAACGGTAAAACAAAAAAATTTCTGGACTTGGTAACATGGACCGTAAAAGCCGGATCTTTACTAAACAATACACTAGTATCCTAACTAGAGATTTATCTACTCGGTTAGGGGTTATACCTCAACTTGAAATCCTTCTCTTCTTGTTGTTCTTTTCCTTGCTTGCTCCGAGTCTTGATCCGGACTTTGGTCACCTCCACGGCCTCCTTGAGTCGAAGACGATCCACCCGAGAGATGTACACCGAGCTCCACCTCGAGCCGAGGTAACTAGGGCAAAGAGATTGCTAATCTAGAAGCCCTAGGTTGTGTAGAAGTGATAAAGGGATGGTTTTGTCTTTATGGGATCTTTATCTCTCAACACATGAGATCAAAAGATGAATCAAGAGGAGGAAGAAGGAGGAGGAGCTAGCAACCATGATTCATTTCTTTTTCTTCTCACTTGAAAAGGCAAGAAAGAGAATGAGAAAGAAAATTATGAACTAAAGAAATTAACCATGGTTCCAATAATGCACTAAAACCATCATTACAAATCCTATCAAGATAAAGTTGATGGCTACATTGAAATGACCATTATCATAATCCAAAAGACAAAGAAAATGAAAAGAAGAGTATAGATCCCTCTTGAAAGTCAATGGTCAACACGGTCAACCGGTCAACAAAGTCAAGAGAGGTCAACGGGGTCAAATGGTCAATGCAATTATCCATCATAAAATTATCACTAAAAGGATTAGCAAATGATGTCCGCGGCTCATAATGGTTTTGACCAAACGAACTGTCAAAACCCTAATGAGCCTGCCATATAACGGTTTTGGCCGAACCAACTGCCAAAACCCTGATGAGGCACCTCTTCCTTCATCGCTCCGGAAAACTGTGCATACACACCTGCATCCGCATTCCGTAGAATGCGGATGCATAGAAAACAAAACAAATCCATCCGTGCAATACTAGGATCCGGCTTAAGCCAAAGCCCACTAGTACTGCCTGCCCGACCACCACACGCACACAAGTGTACGTAAGTGATCGCAGCCCTGCCATAAAACCATACGGCCTCTACACGTTTCGCTCAGTGCAGGGAAACTCTCTGTGTGGGACTCTAAAGACTCGACACTACGCTGGCAATAGCTTTAACCACAGACCGCAAGCTGCACTAGCTGTACGTAACGGTCCCCAGGTAGATGTCGATAAGAAGGCCGATGAGGTGAACCCATCCGAACTCCTACTGAGCCTGTATGTGACAATCTCCGTACAGTCCGGTCTGTTCGTCTGATACATCGCATGGCGGGCCTAGGGTGGCAGTAAACGTCAGTCCCGTAATAGCGGTACAAGTCGTGTCGGAGTGAAGCCCATTACACCCTGAGATAACACTGGAAACCTACCAGTATATCTCGCTTGCCCTGGCCAGGGACTACTCGTGTAATGGCTCTCCTAGACACAGCGCGATGTCAACCCCCAATACCGGGAGAGACAAATCCTGTCTAACCGTCACTGCCTCCAAGTGCTTCGGGACTGCACCCAACTACTACCTGTTTGCACGACTCAGTAGAGCCGTGGTAGGGTAGTAATCAAAGAACAGTGGGAACACACTCGAGGCGAAGTGACAGTGTCAAGTCAGCGGACTAAGCTGTACTCATGTCACCTGGGAACTGATAACTGACGATAGGTATAATACCAACCATCAGTTCCCGACGAGTCCTGTCCAGTGTACTCGTAACCTAACGAGCACCCGCATACTATCTCAAGTATGACGTACTGACGGCTGTGGGACAGACCATCTCCCGTGCTGGGATGAGAAGCGCATACGCTAGTCTACTCCGGAGTATCGATGCCCTGTCTCGATAATCCCACGACTAGGGACGTGTATAAGTATGTGCTTGTGGATTACCCAGCCCCCACGAGTGTGATTGCCATCACAACGCCGGTAATCAAGCAAAGATCCTAAGGGCTCTACTAATGCGTATAGGTGATATAATAAAGAAACACACATGTACACATTAAAGCAGAGACAAACCAAGTAGCATACTACTATATTGAGCAAGATTATCTATACAACTGTGAATATCCCAAGCTTCCATCAAGTAATATACATACTAGTATGATACAGTAATGGCCTCTAGGGTATATACACTAACAGATTCCGCTTGCTGCTGGATCAGCTCGGTCTGTTTCTTTTGATTCTCCAGCATTCCTCTTATCACTCCAAGCATGGCGGCTTCGTCCACACACCTCTGGTACGTCTTCAAATTCTTACCGGCCATATTCCTGAAATCAAAACACCCAACATTAGCATGATGATAGATTCTGAATATAGATCAAGGCTAGAACTCCAAGATACTTAAATAGAGTGCCGCATTATAACTATGCCGCGGTATCATAGCCACAATTACATAACTCCACCCAAGTCGCCTAAGTCCTAGAGATAACAAGGAATCAGGTTTCGAGTCGACATGCAAAAGAAGTTTGCACATCGTAAAGGATATACTCAGGAAGAATGTGATTCAAGAATGGTAAAATGGCAAGGTGGCAGGACATGTTTTCTAAACACGGGTATTCTGATTCGTGTATTGGGTACAATACCCAACTACAAAAGAATCAACCCGACTAACCTATGGCTCTGATACCAAAAGAACCATGTCACGCCCCGCTTTCCGGAGTACGCTAAAATGGGCACGTGACATAGCCAACCATGCTACCTGTGGGTAGGAAGTATCCATCCATAGTCACATTACGGTTGTAGAGATATCAAGAACAAAATAAAACTATCTAAAACATGTCCATAATCCAAGATAACATGAGTCAAGAATAAATAAATGCGGAAGCGAAAGATCCAATACAAAATAACTGGAATGTATGTCCCATAATGCGGGCTCACATTAGGAATAACATGCGGTAAAGAAAAGCTAACTACTGCTAACACTCACAGCTCAGCCTGTCGGCTGAAGTACTCCTGCTTGGGCTGCGACAGCGGTACAGAATCTGGGCCATGCAAAACCCAGACGTCAGCGCGTCAAGTCATCAAGTAATAACACAATAAACAGGCAATGCGAATATAAACATGAATAAAGCAAGGGTAACAATAATATGAATCAGCGCAGTGCAGGGTAGTCTTTCCTTTTAGGGTTTGAAGGAAGATTTGACTAAAACAGTGAGAGACATCCTGATTAAATAAATTGATAACCAATCTAATCTTGTAAAAGCGCACGCTGAGTGTTTTGCTTCTCTCTCTCTCTCCTGGTTACGACTATGTCACGCCTTAATCAAGATAATAATATGGATATATTGACCGAACCCACTTGTTATACTGCGTTTAGGAACGTTGGTCCTGCTCTAACTTATAATTGTTATAAGACAGAGTAGGAAATAGGGGATTACCAGAATTCCCGTGCCGCCCAAATGAAGAAAGTACATGTTGATGCACCTTCTTCGGGTGTGCTCATTACAGAGAACTATTTCTCAATGTCCTTTACGTCCTGGGTATGAGATACCGGATCAGGATCCCGCATATGTAATCTGTTACATGGGCTACAGATAGGTAGAGAATTGAGAACGGGTGATAAGTTTCATGAGATAGAAACGGTGCAAGTGTTGCAACCAAGTCTGTTGGTCACTATCACCCTGTATTACCAGAATACATTGAATCTGAACGAATGTTATTAGATACCGAACCTGATATACAATATCATATCAATCTCTTTATTAGTAAAGAAGAATATAATTTTGTATTGTTGGATAATGTTTTGAACATTTTCTATATCAAGAGTTGATCGGTTCAGGCACGTTATCTAAAAGCATAGACGTTCTAAATCAAACCACAGTTCTTAATGTACAAAACACACACAAGAAGAAGAGTTCAGAAATGAACGAATCCTTCTTGAGGTATTGTAGACTAGGTCATATCAATGCGACCCGACCGGCTGAAGTTACATATAAATGCATATTTAAATTAGTTTGAATTTACATCTTGTGAAACTTGCCGGTCATGTCACAGAGATAAGATGACCACGGCTCCGTTTATTGGAAACAGAGAAAGGGTTAGTAAACTCTTGGGATTGATACATGCTGATGTATGAAGGTCCCCTGTCTACACATGCCAAGACCGGTTCTTTGTACTTCATTACATCCACTGATTATCTCTCAAGATTCGGACATATGTTCCTGTTGAAACACAAGTCTGGAACTTTTGAGAAATTCAATGAATATAAGTTAGAAGTAGAGAACCAAAAACGGGTATAAGTATTATATCCTTTGATGAGATCAAGGAGGAGAATACTTGAGCACGGAAATCCTGGACTATTCTAAAGGAGAATGAGATTCTCTCTCAGCATTACTCCTCCGTATACACCATATCACGATGGTATATCGGGGCGGAGCAATAGCACCCTATGTGATATGGTGTGCTATATGATGAGTACTGCTGAGTTACTATTTCCTTTTGGGAGTTATGCACTTGAGAAGCTGCATACCTATTGAATAGGGTTCAAATCAAATCAGTTGCCTACCACTTCATATGTGATATGTGTAGGGTTCCTAGGCACACTAATGAGGTGTCACAAGGCATCAACCATGCCAAATTCAAATTTTCCAAGTGCCGAGAAACCCTATTGCTAGATCGTTAACTAGAGATTAGGCAAAACTACAAGCAAGTTAACAACTTAACTACTAAGTGAATGGAAATACAACCTTTGTAGATCCGGTCCTCCACCTCCATAGCTCCGGACGTCCCTCCGCTGCGATCATCGGATCCCGGACTCTGTCGATGGTTTCGTCGAAGAAATGATCGGGCTGGGTCGTCGACTTCGATGTGGAAGATGATCTACGTCGAGGCAACTCAAGATCAAGCTCCAACTTCACCAAGTCATGAAATTTGTGAAGAAAACACCCTATACTACTTGACAAGTGGTAGAGGATGAAGAAATAGGAAGTGGGTTCACTTTGGATTTGGATTTCTCACTTGGAATCATCACTTGACATTTTTCAAGAGAGCTTTTCTTTTTCTTCACTTGAAGAAGAAGATGAAGTAGAAGAAAAGAATAAGAATTCTTTTTAAAAGGAAAATGAAGTGATATCTATCATTTAGCAACCATGGGTGAGTTAACAAGTGTAGAGACTAAACTAGGGTTAGGTATAATGGTTAGGTTTAGGATGAAGACAAAGTGGTAGACTTTCAAAGATGCTTTGAAGCTTCAAGAAACTTCAAGCAAAGAAAGAAAAAGAAAGCCACCATTTCATCTTTTCCAAAATGAATAAATAAATAATTCAAACCCTAACCATTAACCTAATCATAGTTTAAAGCAAACATACACCCAAGTTTTCATGTATCATCAAACATGATACAAACAAGTGCACAAAACTATATCATATATACAATGTGCACATCAAGTGAGAAAATCCATCATAAGTGAACAAATACTAGTTAATGTAAAGCGATATATCAAATATATAATTATACATTAAATCATTAAATCAACACTTGATTTAACGATCCGGTCATATCGCATATGACCGACTAATATCCAATGTATCAATTTATCGAATCAATCCTCGATTCGATAACTAGGTTATATCGCATACAACCAATCGATACATTCATCGCGAGAATAGAAAACGGCATCACATACACGCATTATTCTCGGTCCCGCACATATCTCATATGCGCTCCTATTTCGTTTCGCTTGAGCCAGGAAACCTCTGTGTAGGACTCTAAAGACTCGTCAATACGCCGGCAGCGGGTGATGATCATATCAAGCACCCACAAGCCGCAAGCAATCTGCTAAACGTAACGGCCATCCGGGTATTGAGCGATCAGAAGATCAACGAGCAAGCCCGCTCACACTCCTGTGAATCCAACCAGTAACACTTACCGTACAGTCCGGTCTGATCGTCTGATATGTCGCATATCTCGCCTAGGGGTGGTAAACGTCAGACCCCAGTAGCTCGATAAGTCATGTCGATGTGAGGTCTATAACAGTTCGAGAAACTACTGGTAACACTTACCAGTAAATCTCAGCAACCCTGGCCAGGGATTTCCGGTTATAGCCAATCGAACACAGCGCAACACCAACTCCCTATACCGGGAGAGACGAATCCCCTCCTATCGCTCATTACCTCCATGTGATTCAGGACTTTACCCAAAAACCACCGTTTTGCACGCCCTCTTGGACGTGGTAAGGTGGAAATCAAAGCACAGTGGGAATCACACAAGACTCTATGACAATCTCGGGTCTACACACTAACCTGTACCAGTGTCACCAGAGAACTGCCATCTGACGTAAGGTATAATACCATCTGGGAGTTCTCGGCGAGTCCGTCCAGTGTACCCAGTCCCCACTGAGCACCCGTATATCATCTCTGATGTCAAACACCAATGGATATGGAATCATCCATCGCCCATCTGTATGGGTCGAGAAGGTATACGCTAGTCTACTCTGGTATATCGATGCCCCGTCTCGATACACCCACGACTAGGGACCTTGAAGGATGTACTTATGGACTACCATGTCCCCACTAGTATGATCCGCATCATAGTCCAGGTAGTCAAGTACACATCCTAAGGGCTTTACCAACATGTAACAGAGAGACAATCAGTATACATGTTAAGGTAAAGAGTAACCAGATAGCATACTATCATGTCGAGCAAGAAAGTCCTCCCTATATATGTCCCAGCATCCACTACAATATACATCCTATGTACAGTAATGGCCTCTAGGGCATACATATAACTAACAATCTCCCACTTGCACTAGGGCCATCTGTAGCAGTGGTTGCAGTATCTCATACTCTACCATCCCATAAAAGTCTCTCTCTGGGTAAATGCCTTTGTGAGTGGATCCGCCGTGTTGTCCTCTGAGTCTACTCTCCTAACCTCGATCTCCTTGGAGATCAACCATCTCCATGATCAGGTGATACTGCCTTAGAATATGTCTGGATCACTGATGGGACGGACGTTCATTGGCATAAGCCACAACTCCATTGTTACACAATGGGAGGAACTAAGTTCATCTCATGAACAAATATGCATCCAGACTGCCTCTTTGGTAGCATCTTAAGTAGCGATGTATCCAGCCTTTATCATCTAGTATGCCACGGTATCTAGCTTGGAACTCTTCCAACATACCGTCCCTTTACTGAGGGTAAATACAATGCCTGTGACTGAATTTCAGTCGTCCTTATCACTTTGGAACCTTTCCTGTGATTCTCCCCAGGATCAATTGATACCATCTCACTAAAACTAGTGAGAATCCTAGCATCCAATTACATCTATCTCATAGATCAAAACTCAGGATTTAGGAGGTATCAATTTGATCCTTTATGGAGAATCCTTATGATAAGGGGAGATTGACCGAGCGTAGCATAGGAAACTCCTTCCCTATCAAGAGTGTGTCATCCACGTACTCTACGAGGATCGTCACCATACTCCCTACTACCTTTTTGTTTATACAAGGTTCATCTACCATTTTGATGATGTCAAACTCTTTGACTAACACATCAAAACAGACGTTCCAACTCCGCGATGCCTGCTTTATCACATAAAACATCTTGCTCGCGTTTCTGATGCTCCCACTGTCTACGAGGCCCTCTGGCTGTGTACTTATAGACGCACTCTTCTAAAACATTATTTAGAAAAGCAGTCATGGCACCCAACCACCAGATATCGCAGTCATGGTATATAGCCGTGGCAAGTAGGATCTGGACGGACTTAAGCATAGCTCCTTAGAAAAGGTTTCATCATAATCCATACCTGATCAATGATGCAAACCTTTAACAAGTCTAGTTTTGAAAGTCTCAACTTTTCCATGCACACCAAGTAATCTTCTCAAGATATACTTGCTCCTGATGGGGATTTAACCCTTCAGATTAAGCAACCAAAGTCCATACTCTGTTGGTGTATAAGGATTCCATCTCAGATCGCTAAGCATCCAGCCATTCTTAAAGAGTCCCACTCTTGATGGCCAGCTCGAAACTAGTTGGGTCATCATCTCATGACGCAATCCTCGCTCCCACTGTCATAGAGAAACAGAAGTATCTCTCAGGTGGGTGAGGAACCCTACTAGATCGGTGGAGAGACTGAGGTTCGTTGGTAACTATTGAATGCTTTGGTTCTTCCAAATCATCAGCTGCAATTTGTATAGCTGGAACATTTTCAGTTCTACATAACAGATCTTGCCTCGAGCTTGTCCGGATTTTGCTTTTTAGACATAGGCTGGACAACCCCAAATCTTAACAAACTTAAGAGATAGGCTCTTCCCATACCATATCTTATATGGAGTGGTAGGCACTGATTTGATTGGAACCTTATTCAATAGGTATGCAGCTTCTCAAGTGCATAACTCCCAAAAGGAAATAGGAAACTCAGTAGTACTCATCATAGAGCGCACCATATCTAATAGGGTGTGATTGCTCCGTCCCGATATACCATCGTGCTATGGTGTATACGGAGGAGTAATGCTGAGAGAGAATCTCATTCTCCTTTAGAATAAACCAGGAATTCCGTGCTCAAGTATTCTCCTCCTTGATCATATCAAAGGACATAATACTTATACTCGTTTTGGTTCTCTACTTCTAACTTATATTCTGTGAATATCTCAAAAGGTTCGGACTTGTGTTTCAACAGGAACATATGTCTGAATCTTGAGAGATTATCAGAGAATGTAATGAAATACAAAGAACCGGTCTTAGCATGTGTAGACAGGGGACCTACATACATCAACATGTATCATCCCAAGAGTTCACTAACTCTTTCTCTGTTTCCAATAAACAGAGATATGGTCATCTAATCTTTGTGACATGACTGGAAAGTTTCACAAGATGTAAATTCAAATTAATTTAAATATGCATCTAAATGTAACTTCAGCCAGTCGGGTCGCATTGATATGACCTAGTCTACAATGCCTCAAGAAGGATTCGTTCATTTCTGAACTCTTCCTCTTGTGTGTATTCTGTATACTAAGAAACTGTAGTTTGATTTAGAACGTTAATGCTTTTAGATAACGTGCCTGAACCGATCAACTTTTGAAATAGGAAACATTCAAAACATTATCCAACAATACAAAATTATATCCTTTCTTTACTAATAAAGAGACTGATATGATTTTGTATATCAGGTTCGGTATCTAATAGCATTTGTTCAGAATCAATGTATTGGTAATACAGGATGACAGTGACCAACAGACTTGGCTGCAACACTTGCCCCGTTTTCTGTCTCATGAAACTTATCACCCGTTCTCAGTTCTTTACCTATCTGTAGCCCATGTAACAAATTACATATGCGGGATCCTGATCCGGTATCATATACCCAGGACATAAAGAATACTGAGAAACAGTTCTGTATAATGAACACACCCGAAGATGATGCATCAGCATGCACTCTCTTCGTTTGGGCGGCACGGGAATTCTGGTATTCCCCTATTTCTTGCTCTGTCTTATAACAATTATAAGTTGGAGCGGGACCAACATTCCCCAGCACAGTATAACAAGCGGGTTCGGTCAATACATCCGTATTATTATCTTGATTAAGGCGTGATATGGTCGCTACCTGGAAAGAGAGAGAAGAAAACACTCAGCGTGCGCTCTTGCAAGATCAGATTGGTTATTATTTTATCTAATCAGGATGGCTCCCACTGTTTTTATCAAATCTTCCTTCAAACCCTAAAAGGAAAAACTAGCCGGGATTAATTACACGCTACAAGTTCGCCAATCTTTCAGCCAGGCCAGTGTCGGTACTTTGAGGGAGGTCCCCCGTGCTTTCGCACGAACCTAATTAATGTAAACCTCATTTTCCCAGAGGCGTAACCCCGTTGACACCTTTCTAGAGACCTACTTGATCGGCTAATTGTAATGTGTAAAACTCTCCCAGGAGTAACTCTTACTCGCAGCGGGTATCGGGATCCAACTATCTCATAGAAGGTATGCAATCTCATTGCAAATTTCAACACTTGAAATTCCCGATAATATTTTACCCCTAGCGTCCTATGACCTTGACGGAGGCCAAACAACCCATAGTCCGCTGGTCAAGTTCAACCCGTCATTTCCTGATTGAATTAAACCCACCCGCACGACCTTTGACGGAGGCCAAACAACGCCATACGAATACCCTAATCCAATCGCATCATATGCTAGCAGATAAGCACTAGTTAGCTACCGTACACTACGCCTTGACGGAGGCCAAACAACCGCAGCACGAATACTAACTAGTACTTATCTAAAATGACGGAGGGCTACGACAGGTTTTTCTGAAAACCTATTGCGTAATGAACTTGATATCGTTGTAGAATCAAATGATTTTAAAATGGAGTGTTTTTTAGGCTTTTCTAGTTTTGCTAAATAGGTCACTCCCGGTGAAGGGATCGTCGGCCCTTTCCTCGTCGAATGAGGTGCGGGATATATCAAATATATCACTGTGCAAAGCAGAAACTATAGAAGCAATCAAAAGAAAAACCGAGTGTGTAGCATCTGCCAGTTATTGCTAAAGGGGTCACCCCCGGTGAAGGGATCTCGGCCCTTTCCTTATCGAATAAGGTGCAGGATGTTCTACAAGGAACACCGCGATGCAAAGCAAGAACTGTAGCTACCTGTTTTTATTTTTGAAATTCGATTCCACAACATCTTAGGTTTCTTTTCTTTCATTAATCACATTAATGAAGTCCCATCATTTAAATCACCTAAATATCACAGATAAATACGACGTACACTTATGCCATCCGCATTCGCCTCGATGCCCCCTCGTGCACCGTTAGGTTAGGTAACTAACGACAGAGCGGGGCAGGGCTAGCGTGAGTGTAAAACATAAGTAACGTCTATATAATATATCATATATACTATATATAGTATCTATCATAGCATATCAAATGATCACATTACAGATATCGCGGCAGAAGAAACATATGAAACATTGGATATACTAGGACGTCCGTGTTTTCAATACGAGCCAGTATAAAACACGGATTCAACGGTCGCGATGAATAGCCAAACCCACACCCCAAGACCCCTACGAGAGCGGCAAGCAACCCTACCAATTCTAGAGTTAGGAAACCCGGACTCGACTCCTCGAGTTGGTCTCCCACTGGACTCTAGAACCCGGTTACTTGTGCTCCCCTCCTTGGGTCTATCCTAGTGCGGAAAAGTAAATAATATACAATGGGTGACATCTTCCGCAACCTGGAAGTGCCCCAATAAAAGAATATTACATACATATTTTTACATGAATGAAAATGAAAAACACTCATCTCACATAAAAAAAAACCCGGCTATTCAAACACGACGATCCAATATAACATATCCAGCAACACATAACATCACATGTCATCAACGTAAGTAAATATGCCCATCCCAATTATCGTTGACATATAGCAACGAAACCGGAGATATCACATATTACACTTACGGTCACAGAAAAGAAAGTGTAAAACTACAACAGTTGGAATCCACAACCTTTTAGACATCGCATGCCTAACCATCTGAATTCCTTAGACATCACATGCCTAACAATTATAAACCCCGCATTTTAGTCTCATTATCGAAAACACTTTTCAATATCAAGTCGGGCAATTCAACAAGATTCCCGACATCCTGATCGAATGGTCGTCGCAAACTTTAGTAGGCGGCTGCACCCCTGACGCCGTCGACGAAGTGCACCAAGGCGGAACACCGCTGTCGCGAGCACCCGAATGGATGCTTTCGGCGACGGGGTTCTCCTGCAGTCACTTGGTCGGGGCTATGGGGTGAGGCTGTCTATTAAGTTTACCCGGCGAGTATCCGCGTACGCTACGTGATTGCGACGGACTTTTGATCACATCAAAATTCCGTGGCAACTGATCAAGTGAGACTAAACTGCTATGTTTATAACATTCATATTAGTTATCTCATAACTTCTTGTGGATTCCAAATATTGTATCAAATTCCGGATAAATAGAAAATGTTAAACTTTCCGATCGAACAATCAAACGCCCAAGTTTTCCCGAAACAGCTCAACACATGAAACAAGTTTAAAAACATTCACTTCATGCCTCAGTACCATCGGTCCAGCCGTAGAAGGGTCAAGCCAACGCCTCACATGTGGCACGCCATACTGCCCCAAACCCTAAGGTTCAAAGGGCAGTTCAAGACGGTCATATAATCGAGTTAAGGTTTGTTGTCTTCTAGAGGGACCATCGCGTTACTTGCACTACGGAAAAATCCAACAATTGGAAATTTCCCGACATGGGAAAAAGTGGGTATTTACATCCGGTCGAACTTTTTAACATATTCAAAAATTATCCGGAAAAACACATAGACAAAGTTTGACAATCCGATCGAATCTTCGAACTCCCAATACAACCCAGAATACTCAACTCTTGAGTAGAAGTTAAAAATTCCCAGAAAATACAGCACTAACAGATAGGAATTACTGTGCAATTTTCAAAAGCCGATGTAACTACTTGGCCGCGGAACCGCCGCACGAGCAGTGCTTGTGCCGCGGTTCCGCCGCGCTTTAGTCGAATCATGAGCACGTGTTGCACAGTAATCCCTAAAAAACCCTGCTGATTTTTCTGCATATTTTTAATTCGCAAAAATCCCAGTTTTGAAAAATTGTACAGAGAAGGGTTTCGGATTAGGGTTTCAGGTTCGATCGGACTTCTAACATCGTCTACTCATCGTCGGCTCTAGCTAGGCTCTGATACCACTGTAGGATTCCTAGGCACACTAATGAGGTCTCACAAGGCATCAACCATGCCAAATTCAAATTTTCCGAGTGCCGAGAAAACCTAATGCTAGATCGTTAACTAGAGATTAGGCGAAACTACAAGCAAGTTAACAACTTAACTACTAAGTGAATGGAAATACAACCTTTGTAGATCTGGTCCTTCACCTCCATAGCTCCGTGATGACGTCCCTCCGCTGCGATCATCGGATCCCGGACTCTGTCGATGGTTTCGTCGAAGAAATGATCGGGCTGGGTCGTCGACTTCGATGTCGAAGATGATCTACGTCGAGGCAACTCAAGATCAAGCTCCAACTTCACCAAGTCATGAAATTTGTGAATAAAACACCCTATACTACTTGGCAAGTGGTAGAGGATGAAGAAATAGGAAGTGGGTTCACTTTGGATTTGGATTTCTCACTTGGAATCATCACTTCAGATTTTTCAAGAGAGCTTTTCTTTTTCTTCACTTGAAGAAGAAGATGAAGAAGAAGAAAAGAATAAGAATTCTTTTTAAAAAGAAAATTAAGTGATATCTATCATTTAGCAACCATGGGTGAGTTAACAAGTGTAGAGACTAAACTAGGGTTAGGTATAATGGTTAGGTTTAGGATGAAGACAAAGTGGTAGACTTTCAAAGATGCTTTGAAGCTTCAAGAAGCTTCAAGCAAAGAAAGAAAAAGAAAGCCACCATTTCATCTTTTCCAAAATGAATAAATAAATAAATAAATAATTCAAACCCTAACCATTAACCTAATAATAGTTTAAAGCAAACATACACCCAAGTTTGCATGTATCATCAAACATGATACAAACAAGTGCACAAAACTATATCATATATACAATGTGCACATCAAGTGAGAAAATCCATCATAAGTGAACAAATACTAGTTAATGGAAAGCGATATATCAAATATATAATTATACATTAAATCATTAAATCAACACTTGATTTAACGATCCGGTCATATCGCATATGACCGACTAATATCCAATGTATCGATTTATCGAATCAATCCTCGATTCGATAACTAGGTTATATCGCATACAACAAATCGATACATTCATCGCGAGAATAGAATACGGCATCACATACACACATTATTCTCGGTCCCGCACATATCTCATATGCGCTTCTATTTCGTTTCGCTTGAGCCAGGAAACCTCTGTGTAGGACTCTAAAGACTCGTCAATACGCCGGCAGCGGGTGATGATCATATCAAGCACCCACAAGCCGCAAGCGGTCTGCTAAACGTAACGGCCACCCGGGTATTGAGCGATCAGAAGATCAACGAGCAGGCCCGCTCACACTCCTGTGAATCCAACCAGTAACACTTACCGTACAGTCCGGTCTGATCGTCTGATATGTCGCATATCTCGCCTAGGGGTGGTAAACGTCAGACCCCAGTACCTCGATAAGTCGTGTCAATATGAGGTCTATAACAGTTCGAGAAACTACTGGTAACACTTACCAGTAAATCTCAGCAACCTTGGCCAGGGATTTCCGGTTATAACCAATCGAACACAGCGCAACATCAACTCCCTATACCGGGAGAGACGAATCCCCTCCTATCGCTCATTGCCTCCATGTGATTCGGGACTGTACCCAAAAACCACCGTTTTGCACGCCCTCTTGGACGTGGTAAGGTGGAAATCAAAGCATAGTGGGAATCACACAAGACTCTATGACGATCTCGGGTCTACAGACTAACCTGTACCAGTGTCACCAGAGAACTGCCATCTGACGTAAGGTATAATACTATCTGGGAGTTCTCGGCGAGTACGTCCAGTGTACCCATTCCCCACTGAGCACCCGTATATCATCTCTGATGTCAAATACCAATGGATATGGAATCATCCATCGCCCATCTGTATGGGTCGAGAAGGTATACGCTAGTCTACTCTGGTATATCGATGCCCCGTCTCGATACACCCACGACTAGGGACCTTGAAGGATGTACTTATGGACTACCATGTCCCCACTAGTATGATCCGCATCATAGTCCAGGTAGTCAAGTACACATCCTAAGGTCTTTACCAACATGTAACAGAGAGACAATCAGTATACACGTTAAGGTAAAGAGTAACCAGATAGCATACTATCATGTCGAGCAAGAAAGTCCTCCCCATATATGTCCCAGCATCCACTACAATATACATCCTATGTACAGTAATGGCCTCTAGGGCATACATATAACTAACAATATGGAATGGGAAGAGCCCATATCTTAAGTAAGTTAAGATTTGGGGTTGTCCGGCCTATGTCTAAAAAGCAAAATCCGGACAAGCTCGAGGCAAAGTTAGATCTGTGGAAGTTTGTTGAATATCCCAAGCATTCGCAAGGGTATATCTTCTACCTAACCGAGGAACAAAAGATATTTTGTTTCTCAACATGCCACATTTGTGAAAGGGAATTTCTTGTGAAGAAATTAGTGGTCATGAGGTAGAACTGGAAGGAGATCCAGCTAAACTACAGTAGATGATTTGGTAGAACCAAAGGATTCAATAGATTCTAACGAACCTCAGCCTCTCCGCCGATCTAGTAGGGTTCCTCAACCACCTGAGAGATACTTCGGTTTCTCTATGACAGTGGGAGCGAGGATTGCATCATGAGATGATGACCCAACTAGTTTCGAGCTGGCCATTAGGAGTGGGACTCTGTAAGAATGGCTGGATGCTTAGTAATCTGAGATGGAATCCTTATACACCAACAAAGTATGAACTTTGGTTGCTTTATCTGAAGGGTTAAATCCCCATCAGGAGCAAGTATATCTTGAGAAGATTACTTGGTGTACATGGAAAAGTTGAGACTTTCAAAGCTATGCTTAAGTCCATCCAGATCCTACTTGCCACTGCTACATACCATGACTGCGATATCTGGTGGTTGGGTGTCATGACTGCTTTTCTAAATGATGTTTTAGAAGAGAGTGTCTATAAGTACACAGTCAGAGGGCTTCGTAGACAGTGGGAGCAGCGGAAACGTGTGCAAGATGCTTTATAGGATAAAGCAGGCATCGCGGAGTTGGAACATCTGTTTTGATGTGGTAGTCAAAGAGTTTGACTTCATCAAAATGGTAGATGAACCTTGTATATACAAAAGGGCAATAGAGAGTATGGTGATAATCCTCGTAAAGTACGTGGATAACATACTCTTGATAGGGAAGGAGTTTCCTATGCTACGCTCGGTCAATCTCCGCTTATCACAAAGATTCTCCATATAAGATCGAAGTTGATACCTCCTAAATCCTGGGTTTTGATCTATGAGATAGATCCATTTAGATGTTAGGAATCTCACTAGTTGTAGTGAGATGGTATCAATCGATCCTGGGGAGAATCACTGGAAAGGTTTCAGGGTGATAAGGACGACTGAATGTCAGTCGCAGGTATTGTCTTTACCCTCAATTGAGGGACGGTATGTTGGAAGAGTTCCAAGCTAAATACCGTGACTTACTAGACGATTAAAGGCAAGATACATCGTTACCAAGGATGCTACTAAAGAGGCAGTCTGGATATATATAAGTTCATGAGATGAACTTCGTTCCTACCATTGTGTGACAATGGAGTTGTGGCTTGTGCCTAGGAACCCCCGTCCCATCTGAAATCCAGATATAATTCTTATACAGTATCACCTGATCATGAAGATGGTTGATCTCCAGGGAGATCGAGGTTAGAAGAGTAGACACAGAGGATAACAGCGCGGATCCACTCACAAAGGCCTATTTCCCAGTAGAGATATTTATGGGATAGTTGAGTATGAGATACTTCAACCACAGCTGATTGTTGGGTATGTGATACCACAACAGATGGCCCTAGTGCAAGTGGGAGATTGTTAGTTATATGTATGCCCTAGAGGCCATTACTGTACATACGATGTATATTGTAATGGATGCTTGGACATATATAGGGAGGACTTTCTTGCTCGACATGATACTATGCTATCTGGTTGTACTTTATCTTAACATGTACTCTGATTATCTCTATGTTACATGTTGATAAAGCCCTTAGGATATGTACTCGACAACTGGGACTATGATGAGATCATACTAGTGGGGCCACGGTAATCGACGAGTACATCATATAACTGTTCCTAGTCGAGGGTGTATCGAGACTGGGCATCGATACACCAGAGTAGACTAGCGTATACGCATCTTGACCCATATGATGGGCGATGGATGATCCCATATCCATCGGTGTTTGACATCAAGGATGGTGTACGTGTCACGACCCGAAGGTACGGAACGTGACCGGCACTTAAATTACGAAGCGTCTAGAGGCGCAACGTAATCTAAGTAAGCCGAAGCCCAGAAATCTAAACCATATAAAAGAAGAAGTAAAGGAAAACATGTAGAAAAACAGGTTTAAAAGCAACATCCAATTTTCTCAAAAATTTCGGCAGAGTCTCCTTTGTAAAAACTGGCCCCAAACGGGTACAAACAAGAATAATATATATACAGCAATAAAAAGGCATCCCCAAGCGGGAGCTAGCTCTACGCCAACAGGCGGAAACAACCACACCAAGCACAATAATATACAACGCCAAAGGGAGAGGCTCAAAACTCAAAAGAAAACAAATCCACCAGATACCATAATAATACAAGCGTGACTCTAAGGTCGAAATAAATAACTGGTCCTTTAAACTTATCAAGTAATACAAGTTTGGTTGATGGAGCTTACTAGATACCAATGAAATAAATAAAGTACAACGGCGGTCCTGATACAAATGAACCAACCTACCGTGCAAATCACCCTAAATGAAAAGATGTGCCAGCAAGCTGCCAAGGAAACCTGTACATCGAACCTGTAATAAAATTTGGCACAACGAGAGTGAGTTGCCAACTCATGAGTAGAAGACATCTGCGAAAAGAAATCGAATGCACGACGCTGTCCTAGGTCATAATAATATACTAATATATCACTAGTCATCTAGTAGTGCAGGGTAATAAACTACGCGTAAGTGCAAATGCTCCGTGCTCATGTCAGTGCCTCAAATAGTAATATGTCGTGTGAATGAGTATGCATGCACCATGAATGTAAAACAATCAACCCTGAAATCTGGATATATCTGTATAAAAAGTCTTTAACTTTCACCAAAGTAAAATTTGTATAGAAGTCTGAAACATCATCGATGAAATCCATGGAAATCCGTGTTAAGAATCGACACAAAACATGTAAATCTCAAGTCTCAATACCCCATAGTATCAATATCTCGGGATCCGTCAGTCCGGATCGGCCCATATCATCAAATCTCACGACAACGGTCGGTATCCACCGGATATCCGCCGCGCCAAACATCACCGGTAGGTAGTCTTCCCCTGCCAGGCTCATCGTCTACAACTCGATCTTCTTGTCCCGGGGTACCATACCGGGCCCAACATGTACCCGAGACGGTTCATCCACTCCTCGAATCGAGTCACGAAATCCAACAGAAAACATGAAATCTCATGGTGGACGACACATACATCACGAGAAAACCGCAACTTATATTTTAAAAAGAGAGGGAGAAAGATAGAGAAGTTTTTATATATATTCTTGCGGTTTTCCCCAAAATCCAGAAATCTCATAGAAATCCAAAATCCCAAAATCATGAGTAAGTAAATGGTAAGTGTCGGCATAAGCCCCATAATACTGCATGATAACATGAAAATGTGAATGCATGAAATGTCTAAGTAATAAATGCAATGTCTAGACTAACACCTGAAAGTAATCACAATACTATATTGATCTAGCCTTTAGCTGATTCTATCATAAAAGATAATATGTTCTAAAGTGTACGTGACATGGCAATTACCGATGATGTGTGTGTGAGCCGGCAAATAAGTGTACGTGGGACATGCGCATCATCGGTAATGGTGCTAGTGTCCTAACATGCAGAGTTTCATACTGACTAAAGAAACATATGTATGAACATACAACTTGATGATTTCAATCTGAATGTAAAGGTAAAATGTGTACTAAACACTCATTTGGAATATAAATATCTAACTACAACTATATGACTCGAGCCTCAACTAGTATCTATCTAACCCCCTAAGGAACTAAACTAAAGGAACTAGTCGATAGGAAAATAAGAATCCACCTAAGGTCTGAGTCCATATCTGTAATAGTCGGCGATCCAGCCTCAATAGCGTCATGTACGTAGTATGGCTTCCTCGAATCAAGAGCGCGGATCAATCATCACATCTATGCCTCGTACGGTAAAATCCATCGTACGGCATCCCAATATCGGGGTACGGGTCAAGTATCACCTACGTACATCATCATTCGTATAATATCATCATCAAATAATGTCATGATCAAAGGTACTATACTGTAATCGCATACATCCCAATATCATCAATCATATATCATTGTCTGCGAACATATACGTCGTCAATTGTTCCTCGGAAATATCATATCATATATATCATATCGTAATCAGGTCACACATATATCATATCGTATTCAAGTCACGCATATATCATATCATAACCAAGTCACACATATATCATATCGTAATCAAGTCACAGGTTATGGTCCGGGTTCTATTCTAGAATCTCGTATATCTCAATGTCATCATCACCTATTATCGTTTATGTATACATATCCATTCTCTCATTTTCCAACGATCCTCTAAGATCATAATATGACTGTATAGCCAAGAGATCACGGCATCAAGCCCAGTTATATCGTCTCATCCCCATGTATCATATAACATCCTTATATCACATATACATGTTGTGTATATATACACCTACACACATTCCTACTTATATATACACAGACACATATACACCAAGCCAAGTTTCTTTGTGTGCGTGTGTGTGTCTACCTAAAACCTACGAATTTCCTCCAAGACATTCCTCCTCTGGTAAAGTCTATCTAAATTAGTCTAGTCCAACCTAAGGTCTTTAATAGGGTCCTACTCGCCAAGAATCTAAGGTCACGTCCAACTTCCTAATGACAATAAGCAATATCCCTATTCTACGTTTGCGGGGGTGCTAAACGCCATCCACCCGACTTTCCTCGTAGATATACATCTACTCACTTGGTCCTTGTCTGCCGAAGACGATGTCGCCCTCCTCTTCTTCCTCGTCCGAAGTCCACGCGAGGGGTACCTATACGCAAACATATATAATATCGTAAACTGAATCACAGACAAAACCAAAACGACGTACGAAACGCGCATAGGTTAAAACCTATGACCCGCTCATGCAAAAGAACCAAATATCGCTCGATATCGGCGTACAAATGCCGATTGATCGAGATAAAACACCAACAAACAACTCGTAGTTTTAAAACTCATTACTTATAATATAAAACACGATTTAATTCATCGAAACCCTAAAATCGATCAAATCGTCCAATTCCGCAAAACCTTGAAAATGTCAATTTACCGTTTTACTTCAAAACTTGATGTTTAAAAGAAACTAATGGTCATAATATTCATTAAATAACATAACTATATTATAGAAACCATTACCATATTTTTCTCACACCATTTTATCTTAATTTAAAATTTCTAGTTTGCAAATTAGCCAAAATTAACACTTGTTAAGCAAAAATTCACAATTCCACTACTAAACTTGATTTTGCATATATTAAAGTGTTAAACCACTCCATTAAACCTTAATAATGAGCTAAAGCCCTAATTAGATTTTTAATACTACATTTTAAATTAATTTCTAAAACCTAGTTTAAAGAAATAGCATATTTATCACATTATATTAACTAACAATTTGAAACTAATTATTAGATTAGGTCTTTCATTCATTTAACATGTTAATATTCTCATTAAAATCATAATATAATGATAAAAACCTTAATTAGAATTTTAACACACCAATATATATAATTTATAAAAATCTAGTTAGCAAAATTGCTTAATTTAAACAATTTTGAATGCACAAATTATAATAAATCAACCATGCTAGATTTTTCCCTTATAAAAATTTTAAGCTACTTAATATAACCCCACTTAATTAATAAAACCCCTAACTTGATTTTAGAAACCCTATCTTGAATTTTAAACTTGCAAATAGAATTAATTAAGAAAATCTAAATATGCTAAATAAAAGCATTTAACAACAATTAATCATAAGAATAAAAATTATACCTTCAAAGCATGAGATCCAAACATGAAAATATGCTTCCAAAATAATGGTTTCCAACTCCAAATTCCATGCTAAATAGGTCAAAGGAAAATGGTAGAGGTTGAATGTTGATTTCTGAGGTTTATTTTTGGATTTTTTGATGATTTTTAATGTAAAAATGATGGGGGGGGGGGGAATTTTGGGGCTGCCCATGGAGGTGAGGCCGGCCATGAGGTGAGGAAAAGAGAGGAAGAAGTAATGAAGAATAGTGTAGAACATTCTCCAAAAAAATACACCTTTTATGTCTTTTCATAATTTCTTTATTTTATTAATTTTCTTAATTCAATTCATCATAGAAAACTCTAGAATTTTAAAAACAATTCAAGAAGAGATTAGCATGCTAAAAACCTAATTCTAATATGTCATGGTTCACTTTTGAAAAATAAACCCATTGCAAATTGTAATTTACACTAATTTAATGTATATTTAAAAGCTTATGTTAATATTTAAAATAATTAATTTAGGAAAAATATTTCATTAAACTAAAAATTTATAAGTGACTAAATAAACACCATTTACTAGTAATTACATGATTAAAATAGGTCTTTTTAAATTTATAATGAAAAATAATTTTGGTTAAATTTTACGAAAAATACGTTTTATTTTACCGACAATCAGAAAATTCACTTAAAGGGTTTTATTTATCTAATTTTTTTAATAATTATTTTTAAAACGTTACAGTACGGGTGCTCAGTGGAGACCGGGTACACTGGACGGACTCGCCGAGAACTCCCAGATGGTATTATACCTACGTCAGATGGTAGTTCTCCGGTGACACTGGTACAGAGTAGTCTATTGACCCGAGATCGTCATAGAGTCTTGTGTGATTCCCACTGTGCTTTGATTTCCATCATACCACGTCCAAGAAGGCATGCAAAAAGGTGGCTTTTGGGTACAGTCCCGAATCACATGGAGGCAACGAGCGATAGGAGGCGATTCTTCTCTCCCGGTATAGGGAGTTGATGTTATGCTGTGTTCAATTGGATATAACTGGAAATCCCTGGCCAGGGTTGCTGAGATTTACTGGTAAGTGTTATCAGTAGTTTCTCAAACTGCTATAGACCTCATGTCGATACGACTTATCAAGCTACTGGGGTCTGACGTTTACCACCCCTAGGCGAGATATGCGACATATCAGACGACAAGACCGGACTGTACGAGAGTGTTACTGATTGGATTCGTAGGAGAATGTACAGGCTTGCTTGTTGATCTTCTGATGGCTCAATACCTGGGTGGCTATTACGTTTAGCTGACTGCTTGCAGCTTGTGGGTGTTTGATATGATCATCACCTACTGCCGGCATATTGACGATTCGTTAGAGTCTTACACAGAGGTTTCTTGGCTCAGGCAAAACGGAGTAGGGGCACATATGTGATATGTGCAGGACCGAGGATAATGTGATATGAGATACCATATTCTATTCTGGCGATATTTGATATCAGCCGGGTCATCGGATTAAGTGTTGATTCGATGAATCGGTAAATGATATATTAGTCGGTTATATGCGATATAGCCGGATTGTCGGATCAAGTGTTGATTCGATGATTTAATGTATAATAATATATATGATATATTAAATTACATTAACTAATATTAGCTAACTAAAAGATTATTTTTCTCGCTCGGGTAATACATTGATATATATGCAATATATGTTAATTGTATTATTTTATTTTGTTACAATAAATATTATATATATGATATATAATATTGTAACATGATATGGTTATTAATGCAACATGATTAGTGAAGATTAAATATGGTTAGGGTTTGATTTGGGTTAAGCTTTTCTAGAAGTTTCTAGAAGGTTCTGTTTTGTTTTGTGTAAGATATTTTGTGAAAATATTTGCTTAACCAAACCCAAACCCTTGACCATGGTTGTTTCTCTACAAGGGTTAAGGATTCATTCTTAACTATAGTTGCATTTCTAACCTCACATATGAGTTATTCATTATTCATCACAAAAGGATTCTTTCTTCTTCTTCCTTCTTTTTTTCATGGAAAAGTTTTCTTGCTTTGATTTTGTGATGAAAGTGAGTGAGAATAAGAAAATAAATGAGAGCAAAAATCCTACTTCATCATCCTCATCTATCCTTTCCATTTAGATGAGGGTGTTCACTTCATTTAGTGAGTGAGAACTTGTGTTAATGAAACTTCAAGGTAGATCATCTTTGTTATCGAAGATCGGAAGCAAGCTTGCATCTTTCTCTTCGCGGAGCCTCTCGAGAGTCCGGAACACGATGATCGCAGTGAAGGGACCTCAACACGGATCTTAAGAAGTGAAGGACCGGATCTACAAAGGTTGTAATCCCTCTCACTTAGTGTTAAAGTGTTTAACATGCTTGTTTTCGCCTAATCTCTAGTTTAAAGATCCGGCTTTGGGTTGTTTGGCACGGCTAAATTTTAAATCGGGAATGGTTGATGCCTTATAGACCCTTGTGTGTGTGCCTAGTAACCCTACAGGATAATCATGGAGCCCCGGGTTTCACTTGAGCCGTAAATGAGACCCGACGTTCCCTGTCGTGTGGATAGCCTGTGCAATGAAACCTAGACCCCTACGAGCGCGGAAAGCTGCCCGCCAAAACCAGAAGCGAGGCAACCCCTTTCAACAACGTGAATGGGCCACCCAACATTTCACGGAATCTGGTAACTTGGGCACCCCTCCGTGAGTCAACCTATACCCCCTACGAGTGCGGCAAATAGCCCGCCTATTCTAGAGTAAGGTCCCCTCAGTCTCGATGCCATGAGATGCGGACTCATTGCCCTCTAGAACCCGGCTATTCGTGCACTCCACTGCGGGGTAATCCTAGTACAGAAAAGAAAATAATATACAATGGTAACATCGACCTCAACCCGGTCGTGCCCCAAAAGAATAATATACAAACTGGCAGTGATGGCAGTCCACATGTCGGACGCTTGCCCCGCAATATCAAATGTACAAATGAAATTAAAATGCACTAACATTTCACCATAGCTACCCACCATGATGATCCAACCAACATCACAGCACAACACAGAACATCAACGTGAATATCACGTTCGCAAACCCGTCAAAAAGACATATAGCAATTATACGAGTTGTACCGATCAAGTGATATTCATGATCGCGGATAATAATGTATGTACTGATAAAAACATTTAAACAGTGTTAAAATATCGACATTGAAACGCCCCGAATTTCCCCTGAACAACAGATAACAAAAAATCCAAAATGGGCAAAATAAACAATACCAGTGCACCAATTTTCCAGAGTCCAAACCACACCCCAAAAACGAAGCCCAAATTCCCTAATAGGGCCGACGAGCTCGGATTTTGCCCCAATGTGCTCGGCCAAATTTGGTTGGATTGGGTTCGTATTTGGGGTATGGTCTTCTGGTCATGTAAGAAGTTTTCTGCACTTGTTTGCAAAAATTTTTCAACACTTTGAAAATCGACAGAGAACAGAAACTGCAGTGCATCGTTTCGGGACTGTTTTGATTTCGACACTTTAACATTGTCTAAATAAGCTAGTAGAGGGTTTAAAGGGTTGGAGAGAGAGAAGTTTTTATATATATTCTTGCGGTTTTCCCCAAAATCCAGAAATCTCATAGAAATCCAAAATCCCAAAATCATGAGTAAGTAAATGGTAAGTGTCGGCATAAGCCCCATTGTTAGTTATATGTATGCCCTAGAGGCCATTACTGTACATTGGATGTATATTGTAGTGGATGCTGGGACATATATAGGTAGGACTTTCTTGCTCGACATGATAGTATGCTATCTGGTTGCTCTTTATCTTAACATGTATACTCTCTGTCTCTCTGATTACATGTTGATAAAGCCCTTAGGATGTGTACTCGACTTCCAGGACTATGATGAAGATCATACTAGTGGGGCCTGGGTAGTCAATGAGTACATTCTTCATTGTTCCTAGTCGTGGGAATATCGAGACGGGGCATCGATATTCCAGAGTAGACTAGCGTATATCTTCTCGACCCATGTGATGGGCGATGGATGATCCCATATCCATTGGTGTTTGACATCAGAGATGGTATGCGGGTGCTCAGTGGAGACTGGGTACACTGAACGGACTCGCCGAGAACTCCCAGATGGTATTATACCTCACGTCAGATGGCAGTTCTCTGGTGACACTGGTACAGCTTAGTCTGTTGACCCGAGATCGTCATAGAGTCTTGTGTGTCTCCCACTGTGCTTTGATTTCCACCCTACCACGGCTCTACTAAGTCGTGCAAACAGATGGTTTTTGGGTACAGTCCCGATTCACATGGAGGCAATGAGCGATAGGAGGGGATTCGTCTCTCCCGGTATTGGGGGTTGATGTTGCGCTATGCTCGACTGGCCATAACAGGAAATCCCTAGCCAGGGTTGCAGTGACCTACTGGTAAGTGTTATCAGTAGTTTCACACATGTCATGGACTTCACGTCGGCATGACTTATCGAGCTACTGGGGTCTGACGTTTACCACCCCTAGGCGAGATATGCGACATATCAGACGAACAGACCGGACTGTACGGTAAGTGTTACTGGTTGGATTCACAGGAGTGTGAGCGGGCTTGCTCGTCGTTCTTCTGATCGCTCAATACCTAGGTGGCCGTTACGTTTAGCAGACCGCTTGCGGCTTGTGGGTGTTTGATATGATCATCATCTGCTGCCGGCGTATTGACGAGTCTTTAGAGTCCTACACAGAGGTTTCCTGGCTCAAGCGGAACGAAATAGGAGCGCATATGAGATATGTGCGGGACCGAGAATAATGCGTGTATGTGATACCGTATTTCATTCTCACGATGAATGTGTCGAATGGTTGTATGCGATATAACCTAGTTATCGAATCAAGGATTGATTCGATAAGCCGATACATTGGATACTAGCCGGTTACATGCAACATGACCGGATCATTGAATCAAGTGTTGATTTAATGATTTAATGTATAATTATATATTTGATATATTACTTTGCATTAACTAGTATTGGTTCACTTTAAATGGATTTACTCACTTAAAATGCACAAGTTGTATATGAGATATACTTTTGTGCACAAGATTGTATCATGTTTGATGATACATGCAAGCTTGGGTTTGTGTAAAGAATTGACCATGGTTATATGAATGGTTAGGGTTGCATTTTATTTACTTATTCTTTTATCTATTTATTGATTTATTTATTTATTTCTTTTTGGCAAAAGAAAAGAAAATGGTGGATTGATTTGTTTGTAGTTGAAGCTTCATGAAACTTTGACTAAGTGACCATTTTGTCTTCATGCTTAACCCTAACCCTTCAAACTAACCTTAGTCAATTCTCTACACCTAACTAAGGTTAAAGATATGATAAGTATCATTTTATTTTATATTTTAACAACTTATCATATTCTTTTTCTTCATCTTCTTCTTCTTCAACAAAAGGAAAAAGCTTGCAACCATTAATGGCAACTTGCCAAAATGAGTGAGAAATCCAATTCTAAAGTGAACCCACTTTCTATTTCTTCATCCTCTACCTCTTGCCAAGTAGTATAGGGTGTTTTCTTCACAAGTTTCATGACTTGGTGAAGTGGGAGCTTGATCTAGTGATGCCTCGACGTAGATCATCTTCGGCATCGAAGCCGACGACCAAGCCCGCCCATTTCTTCGATGAAGCCGATGCTAGAGTCCGGAATCCGATTTGGACAGCGGAGGGACATCATCGCGGAGCTTAGGAAGTGGTGGACCGGATCTACAAAGGTTGTAGCCCCTTTCCTCTTAGATAAATTCTTTTATTTGCATTGCATCGCCTTGTTTTCTAGTTAACGATCCGTATTAGGGTTTGTAGGCACAAGGAAAAATTTGAATTAGCCATGTTTGATGCCTTGTGAGACTTCATTAGTGTGCCTAGGAACCCTACAGTAGTATCAGAGCCTAGCTAGAGCCTTAGGCGATGCGTAGACGGAGTTAGAAATCCGATCGAACCGAAACCCCATTGCAAAATCGCTCTCTGTACATTTTTCAAAACTGTTGAATTTTGTGAATTAAAAATATGCAGAAAAATAAACAGGAAAAACTAAGAATTACTGTGAAGTTTGGGCTCCTAATTCCATAATTAGACCGCGGAACCGCGGCCAAACCAGGGGTTTGGCGGCGCTTCCGCGGCCCAAATTTGGACTTAGTCCCTCAAATTTCATATATTTATTCTTAGGTCTTTTATTGGCAGTTTTTTATGTGATTTTTTTAATTCCACTCAAGTGTTGAGTTTTCTAGGGTTTTATTGGGGATTCGTTAATTTGATCGGATAATTTAACTTTGTTTATGTTTTTCCGGATATTTTAGAAACTGTTAAAAAGTTCGACTGGATATAAATACCCACTTTTTCCCCTACCGGGAAATTTCCAAGTGTTGGATTTTTCCGTAGTTTAATAACGTTCTAAGTAGTGCAAGTAAAGCGATGGTCCCTCTAGAAGACAACAAACCTTAACTCGATTATGTGACCGTCTTGAACTGCCCTTTGAACCTTAGGGTTTGGGGCGGTACGGCGTGCCACATGTGAGGCGTTGGCTTGACCCTTCTACGGCTGGACCGTTGGTACTGAGGCATGAACTGGATGTTTTTAAACTTATTTCATGTGTTGATCTGTTTCGGAAAACTTGGGTGTTTGAATGTTCGATCGAAAAGTTTAACATTTTCTATTTATCTGGAATGGGATACAATAATTGGAATTCACAAGTAGTTATGAGATAACTGAATGAATGTTATAAATCAAGCACTTTAGTCTCACATGATCGGTTGCCACGGAATTTTGATGTGATCAAAAGTCCGTCGCAATCACGTAGTATACGCGGATACTCGCCGGGTAAACTTAATAGACAGCCTCACTCCATTTCCCCAACCAAGTGACTGTAGGAGAACCCCATCGCCGAAGGCATCCGTTCGGATGCTCACGGCAGCGATGTTCCTCCTTGGTGCACTTCGTCGACGGCGTCGAGGGTGCGGCCGCCTACTAAAGTTTGCGACGAGCATTCGATCAGGATATCGGGAATCTTGTTGAATTGCCCGACTTGATATTGAAAAGTGTTTTCAATGATAAGACTAAAATGCGGGGTTTATAATTGTTAGGCATGCGATGTCTAAAGAATTCATTTGGCTAGGCATGCGATGTCTAAAGAGTTTGCGGATTCCAACTGTTGTAGTTTTACACTTTCTTTTCGGTGACCGTAAGTGTAATATGTGATATCGCCGGTTTCGTTGCTATATGTCAACGACAATTGGGATGCGCATATTTACTTACGTTGATGACATGTGATGTTATGTGTTGCTGGATATGTTATATTGGATCGTCGTGTTTAAATAGCCGGGGGGTTTTATGTGAGATGAGTGTTTTTCATTTTCATTCATGTAAAAACTTGTATGTAATATTCTTTTGTTGGGGCACTTCCAGGTTGCGGAAGATGTCACCGTTGATGTATATTATTTTCTTTTCTGCACTAGGAAAGACCCAAGGAGGAGGGCACAAGTAACCGGGTTCTAGGGTCCAATGGAAGACCAACTCGAGGAGTCGAGTCCGGGTCTCCTAACTCTAGAATTGGTCGGGTTACTTGCCGCTCTCGTAGGGGTCTAGGGGTGTGGGATTGGCTATTCATCACGACCGTGGAATCCGTGTTTTATACTGGCTCTTATTGAAAACACGGACGTTCTAGTATATCCAATATTTCATATGTATCTTCTGCTGTGATTTATCTGTGATGTGATCATGTGATGTTCTGTGACAGATATAGTATATATGATATATTATATAAACGTTGCTTATGTTTTACACCCGCGCTAGCCCTGCCCCGCTCTGCCGTTAGTTACCTAACCTAACGGTGCAGACGGGACATCGAGGCGAATGCGGATGGCATAAGCGTACGTTATATTTATCTGTGATGATCAGGTGGACTTAAATGATGGGACATTCATTAATGAGATTAATGAAAGAAAATAAACCTAATTGATGTTGTGGAATCGAATTTCAAAAATAAAACAGGTAGCTACAGTTCTTGCTTTGCATTGCGGTGTTCATTATAGAACATCCTGCACCTTATTCGATGAGGAAAGGACCGAGATCCCTTTACCGGGAGTGACTCCTTTAGCAATAACTGGCAGATGCTACAACCCTCGGTTTGTCTTTTTATCGCTTCTATAGTTTCCGCTTTGCACAGTGATATATATGATATATCCCGCACCTCATTCGACGAGGAAAGGGCCGACGATCCCTTCACCGGGAGTGACCCCTTTAACAAAACTAGAAAAGCCTCAAAAACATTCCATTTAAAAACCATTTGATTCCGCAACGAGATCAAGTTCAAAGCGTTAAAGGTTTTCTTAAAAACCATTCGCAACCCTCCGTCATTTTAGGAAGTAGAGTACTTAGTATTCGTGCTGTGTTTGTTGACCTTAGTTAAGGCACAGTGTACGGTAGCTAAGTGATGTCTTCCTACACCACATATGATGCGATTAGTTAGGACAGTCGCGTGACTTTGTTGACCTTAGTTAAGGGTCATGTGGGTGGGTCTAATTAATCACGAAATGACGGGTAGAACTTGACTAGTACTTATGATTTGTTGACCATAGTTAAGGTCATAAGTGCTAGGGGTAAAAATCTTTATCAGGAGTTTCAAGTGTTGAAATTTGCAATGAGATTGCATACCTTCTATGTGATAGTTGGATCCCGATACCCACTGCGAGTAATTGTTACTCCTGGAAGAGTTTTGCACTTTGCAATTAGCCGATCAAGTAGGTGTCTAGAAAGGTGTCAACGGGGTTACGCCTCTGGGAAAACGAGGTTTACTGTAATTAGGTCTGTGCGAAAGCACGGGAAACCTCCCTCAAAGTACCGACACTGGCCTGGCTGAAAGATTGACGAACTTGTAGAGTGTAATTAATCCCGGCTAGTCTTTCCTTTGAAGGTTTGAAGGAAGATTTGATAAAAACAGTGGGAGCCATCCTGATTAGATAAAATAATAACCAATCTAATCTTGACAGAGCGCACGCAGAGTATTTTCTTCTCTCTCTCTCCAGGTAGCAACCATATCACGCCTTAATCAAGATAATAATACGGATTATTGACCGAACCCGCTTGTTATACTGAACTGGCGAACGTTGGTCCCGCTCCATCTTATAATAGTTATAAGACCGAGCAGGAAATTGGGGAATACCAGAATTCCTTTGCCGCCCAAACGAAGAAAGTGCATATGATGCATCTCCTTCGGGTGTGTTCATTACAAAGAACTATTTTCTCAGTATCCTCTGCATCCTGGGTATTTGATACAGGATCAGGATTCCAGATATGTAATCTGTTACATAGGGCTACAAAAGGGTAGAAAAACTGAGAACGGGTGATAAGTTTCATGAGACAAAAAACGGGGCAAGTGTTGCAGCCAAGTCTGTTGGTCACTGTCACCCTGTATTAGCAATACATTGATTCTGAACAAATGCTATTAGATACCGAACCTGATATACAAAATCATATCAGTTTCTTTATGAGTAAAGAAATGATAAAATTTTGTATTGTTGGATAATGTTTTGAACATTTCCTATATCAAAAGTTGATTGGTTCAGGCACGTTATCTAAAAGCATTGACGTTCTAAATCAAACTACAGTTCTTAGTATATAGAACACACATAAGAGGAAGAGTTCAGAAATGAACGAATTCTTCTTAAGGTATTGTAGACTAGGTCATATCTATGTGACCCGACTGGCTGGAGTTACATAAAGATGCATATTTAAATTAGTTTGAATTTACATCTTGTGAAACTCGCCAGTCATGTCACAAAGATAATATGACCATAGCTCTGTTTACTGGAAACAGAGAAGGAGTTAGTGAACTCTTGGGATTGATACATGATGATGTATGTAAGGTCTCCTGTCTACACATGCCAGGACCGGTTCTTTATACTTCATTACGTTCTCTGATGATCTCTCAAAATTCTGACATATGTTCCTGTTGAAACACAAGTCCGAACCTTTTGAGATATTCACAGAATATAAGTTAGAAGTAGAGAACCAATAACCGGGTATAAGTATTATGTCCTATGATAAGATCAGGGAGGAGAATACTGGTGCATGGAATTCCTGGACTATTCTAAAGGAGAATGAGATTCTCTCTCAGCATTACTCTTCCGTATACACCATAACACGATGGTATATCGGGGCGGAGCAATCACACCCTATATGATATGGTGCGCTCTATGATGAGTACTACTGAGTCTCCTATTTCCTTTTAAGGAGTTATGCACTTATGAAGTTGCATACCTATTGAATAGGGTTCGAACCAAATCAGTGCCTACCACTCCATATGAGATATGGTGTGGGAAGAGCCTATCTCTTAAGTAAGTTAAGATTTAGGATTGTTCGGCCTATGTCTAAAGCAAAATCCGGACAAGATAAAGGCAAGGACAGTTCTGTACAACTGGAAAGGTTCCAGCTGTACAAAACTGCTAATGATTTGACAGAACCAAAGGATTCAATAGTTTCCGACGAACCTCAGCCTCTCCGCCGATCTAGCAGGGTTCCTCACCTGCTTGAGAGATACTTCGGTTTCTCGATGACAGTGGGAGCAAGGATTGCATCATGAGATGATGACCCAACTAGATTCGAGCAGGCCATCAAGAGTAGGGACTCTGTAAGAATGGCTGGATGCTTAGCGATCTGAGATGGAATCCATATACACCAACAAAGTATGGACTTTGGTGGCGATATCTGAAAGGTTAAATCCCCATCAGGAGCAAGTATATCTTGAGAAGATTACTTGGTATAGATGGAAAAGTTGAGACTTTCAAAGCTAGACTTGTTAAAGGTTTTAGTCATCAACCAGGTGTGGATAATGATGAAACCTTTTCTAAGGACTATGCTTAAGTCCATCTAGAACCTACTTGCCATTGCTACATACCATGACTGCGATATCTGGTGGTTGAGTGCCATGACTACTTTTCTAAATATTGATTTAGAAGAGAGAGTCTATAAGAACACAGCCAGAGGGCTTCGTAAACAGTGGGAGCAGCGGAAATGTGTGCAAGTTGCTTTATATAATGAAGCAGGCATCGCGGAGTTGGAACATCTATTTTGATGAGTTAGTCAAACAGTTTGACATCATCAAAATGGTAGATGAACCAAGTAAATACAAAGAGGGTAGTAGGGAGTATGGTGGTGATCTTCGTATTGTACGTAGACAACATACTCTAGATAGGAAAAGAGTTTCCTATACTACGATCGGTCAATCTCCTATTATCACATGGATTCTCCAAATAGGATAAAGGTGATACCTTCTCGATCCTGGGGAGAATCGCTGGAAAAGTTCCAGAGTGATAAGGACGACTGAATGTCAGTCGCAGGCATTGTCTTTACCCTCAGTAAAGGGACGGTATGTTGGAAGAGTTCCAAGCTAGATACCGTGGCAAACTAGACGATAAAGGCTGGTAACATTGCTATTTAACATACTACCAAAGAGGCAGTTTGGGTGTATATTGGTTCATAAGATGAACTAGGTTCCTACCATTGTATGACAATGGAACTATGGCTTTGGCCAAGGAACCCTGGTCCCATCAGTGATCCAGACATATTCTGAGGCAGCATCACCTGATCATGGAGATAGTTGATCTCCAGGGTGATCGAGGTTAGGAGAGTAGACTCGGAGGACAACACGGCGGATCCACTCACGAAGGCCTTTTCCTAAAGAGAGACTTTTAGGGGATGGTTGAGTATTAGATACTACAACTACTGCTATAGATGACCCTAGTGCAAGTGGGAGATTGTTAGTTATATGTATGCGCTAGAGGCCATTACTGTACATTGGATGTATATTGTAGTGGATGCTGGGACATATATAGGTAGGACTTTCTTGCTCGACATGATAGTATGCTATCTGGTTGCTCTTTATCTTAACATGTATACTCTCTGTCTCTCTGATTACATGTTGATAAAGCCCTTAGGATGTGTACTCGACTTCCAGGACTATGATGAAGATCATACTAGTAGGGCCTGGGTAGTCAATGAGTACATCCTTCATTGTTCCTAGTCGTGGGAATATCGAGACGGGGCATCGATATTCCAGAGTAGACTAGCGTATATCTTCTCGACCCATGTGATGGGCGATGGATGATCCCATATCCATTGGTGTTTGACATCAGAGATGGTATGCGGGTGCTCAGTGGAGACTGGGTACACTGAACGGACTCGCCGAGAACTCCCAGATGGTATTATACCTCACGTCAGATGGCAGTTCTCTGGTGACACTGGTACAGCTTAGTCTGTTGACCCGAGATCGTCATAGAGTCTTGTGTGTCTCCCACTATGCTTTGATTTCCACCCTACCACGGCTCTACTGAGTCGTGCAAACAGGTGGTTTTTGGGTACAGTCCCGATTCACATGGAGGCAATGAGCGATAGGAGGGGATTCGTCTCTCCCGGTATTGGGGGTTGATGTTGCGCTATGCTCGACTGGCCATAACAGGAAATCCCTAGCCAGGGTTGCAGTGACCTACTGGTAAGTGTTATCAGTAGTTTCACACATGTCATGGACTTCACGTCGGCATGACTTATCAAGCTACTGGGGTCTGACGTTTACCACCCCTAGGCGAGATATGCGACATATCAGACGAACAGACCGGACTGTACGGTAAGTGTTACTGGTTGGATTCACAGGAGTGTGAGCGGGCTTGCTCGTCGTTCTTCTGATCGCTCAATACCCGGGTGGCCGTTACGTTTAGCAGACCGCTTGCGGCTTGTGGGTGTTTGATATGATCATCATCTGCTGCCGGCGTATTGACGAGTCTTTAGAGTCCTACACAGAGGTTTCCTGGCTCAAGCGGAACGAAATAGGAGCGCATATGAGATATGTGCGGGACCGAGAATAATGCGTGTATGTGATACCGTATTTCATTCTCGCGATGAATGTGTCGAATGGTTGTATGCGATATAACCTAGTTATCGAATCAAGGATTGATTCGATAAGCCGATACATTGGATACTAGCCGGTTACATGCAACATGACCGGATCATTGAATCAAGTGTTGATTTAATGATTTAATGTATAATTATATATTTGATATATTACTTTGCATTAACTAGTATTGGTTCACTTTAAATGGATTTACTCACTTAAAATGCACAAGTTGTATATGAGATATACTTTTGTGCACAAGATTGTATCATGTTTGATGATACATGCAAGCTTGGGTTTGTGTAAAGAATTGACCATGGTTATATGAATGGTTAGGGTTGCATTTTATTTACTTATTCTTTTATCTATTTATTGATTGATTTATTTATTTCTTTTTGGCAAAAGAAAAGAAAATGGTGGATTGATTTGTTTGTAGTTGAAGCTTCATGAAACTTTGACTAAGTGACCATTTTGTCTTCATGCTTAACCCTAACCCTTCAAACTAACCTTAGTCAATTCTCTACACCTAACTAAGGTTAAAGATATGATAAGTATCATTTTATTTTATATTTTAACAACTTATCATATTCTTTTTCTTCATCTTCTTCTTCTTCAACAAAAGGAAAAAGCTTGCAACCATTAATGGCAACTTGCCAAAATGAGTGAGAAATCCAATTCTAAAGTGAACCCACTTTCTATTTCTTCATCCTCTACCTCTTGCCAAGTAGTATAGGGTGTTTTCTTCACAAGTTTCATGACTTGGTGAAGTGGGAGCTTGATCTAGTGATGCCTCGACGTAGATCATCTTCGGCATCGAAGCCGACGACCAAGCCCGCCCATTTCTTCGATGAAGCCGATGCTAGAGTCCGGAATCCGATTTGGACAGCGGAGGGACATCATCGCGGAGCTTAGGAAGTGGTGGACCGGATCTACAAAGGTTGTAGCCCCTTTCCTCTTAGATAAATTCTTTTATTTGCATTGCATCGCCTTGTTTTCTAGTTAACGATCCGTATTAGGGTTTGTAGGCACAAGGAAAAATTTGAATTAGCCATGTTTGATGCCTTGTGAGACTTCATTAGTGTGCCTAGGAACCCTACACCCATAATACTGCATGATAACATGAAAATGTGAATGCATGAAATGTCTAAGTAATAAATGCAATGTCTAGACTAACACCTGAGAGTAATCACAATACTATATTGATCTAGCCTTTAGCTGATTCTATCATAAAAGATAATATGTTCTAAAGTGTACGTGACATGGCAATTACCGATGATGTGTATGTGAGCCGGCAAATAAATGTACGTGGGACATGCGCATCATCGGTAATGGTGCTGGTGTCCTAACATGCAGAGTTTCATACTGACTAAAGAAACATATGTATGAACATGCAACTTGATGATTTCAATCTGAATGTAAAGGTAAAATGTGTACTAAACACTCATTTGGAATATAAATATCTAACTACAACTATATGACTCGAGCCTCAACTAGTATCTATCTAACCCCCTAAGGAACTAAACTAAAGGAACTAGTCGATAGGAAAATAAGAATCCACCTAAGGTCTGAGTCCATATCTGTAATAGTCGGCGATCCAGCCTCAATAGCGTCACGTACGTAGTATGGATTCCTCGAATCAAGAGCGCGGATCAATCATCACATCTATGCCTCGTACGGTAAAATCCATCGTACAGCATCCCAATATCGGGGTACGGGTCAAGTATCACCTACGTACATCATCATTCGTATAATATCATCATCAAATAATGTCATGATCAAAGGTACTATACTGTAATCGCATACATCCCAATATCATCAATCATATATCATTGTCTGCGAACATATACGTCGTCAATTGTTCCTCGGAAATATCATATCATATATATCATATCGTAATCAGGTCACACATTTATCATATCTTAATCAAGTCACGCATATATCATATCATAACCAAGTCACACATATATCATATCGTAATCAAGTCACAGGTTACGGTCCGGGTTCTATTCTAGAGTCTCGTATATCTCAATGTCATCATCACCTATTATCGTTTATGTATACATATCCATTCTCTCATTTTCCAACGATCCTCTAAGATCATAATATGACTGTATAGCCAAGAGATCACGGCATCAAGCCCAGTTATATCGTCTCATCCCCATGTATCATATAACATCCTTATATCACATATACATGTTGTGTATATATACACCTACACACATTCCTACTTATATATACACAGACACATATACACCAAGCCAAGTTTCTTTGTGTGCGTGTGTGTGTCTACCTGAAACCTACGAATTTCCTCCAAGACATTCCTCCTCTGGTAAAGTCTATCTAAATCAGTCTAGTCCAACCTAAGGTCTTTAATAGGGTCCTACTCGCCAAGAATCTAAGGTCACGTCCGACTTCCTAATGACAATAAGCAATATCCCTATTCTACGTTTGCGGGGGTGCTAAACGCCATCCACCCGACTTTCCTCGTAGATATACATCTACTCACTTGGTCCTTGTCTGCCGAAGACGATGTCGCCCTCCTCTTCTTCCTCGTCCGAAGTCCATGCGAGGGGTACCTATACGCAAACATATATAATATCGAAAACTGAATCACAGACAAAACCAAAACGACGCACGAAACGCGCATATGTTAAAACCTATGACCCGCTCATGCAAAAGAACCAAATATCGCTCGATATCGGCGTACAAACGCCGATTGATCGAGATAAAACACCAACAAACAACTCGTAGTTTTAAAACTCATTACTTATAATATAAAACACGATTTAATTCATCGAAACCCTAAAATCGATCAAATCGTCCAATTCCGCAAAACCTTAAAAATGTCAATTTGCCGTTTTACTTCAAAACTTGATGTTTAAAAGAAACTAATGGTCATAATATTCATTAAATAACATAACTAGATTATAGAAACCATTACCATATTTTTCTCACACCATTTTATCTTAATTTAAAATTTCTGGTTTGCAAATTAGCCAAAATTAACATTTGTTAAGCAAAAATTCACAATTCCACTACTAAACTTGATTTTGCATATATTAAAGTGTTAAACCACTCCATGAAACCTTAAGAATGAGCTAAAGCCCTAATTAGATTTTTAATACTACATTTTAAATTAATTTCTAAAACCTAGTTTAAAGAAATAGCATATTTATCACATTATATTAACTAACAATTTGAAACTAATTATTAGATTAGGTCTTTCATTCATTTAACATATTAATATTCTCATTAAAACCATAATATAATGATAAAAACCTTAATTAGAATTTTAACACACCAATATATATAATTTATAAAAATCTAGTTAGCAAAATTGCTTAATTTAAACAATTTTGAATGCACAAATTATAATAAATCAACCATGCTAGATTTTTCCCTTATAAAAATTTTAAGCTACTTAATATAACCCCACTTAATTAATAAAAACCCTAACTTGATTTTAGAAACCCTATCTTGAATTTTAAACTTGCAAATAGAATTAATTAAGAAAATCTAAATATGCTAAATAAAAGTATTTAACAACAATTAATCATAAGAATAAAAATTATACCTTCAAAGCATGAGATCCAAACATGAAAATATGCTTCCAAAATAATGGTTTCCAACTCCAAATTCCATGCTAAATAGGTCAAAGGAAAATGGTAGAGGTTGAATGTTGATTTTTGTGGTTTATTTTTGGATTTTTTTGATGATTTTTAATGTAAAAATGATGTGGGGGAAATTTTGGGGCTGCCCATAGAGGTGAGGCCGGCCATGAGGTGAGGAAAAGAGAGGAAGAAGTAATGAAGAATAGTGTAAAACATTCTCCAAAAAAATACACCTTTTATGTCTTTTCATAATTTCTTTATTTTATTAATTTTCTTAATTCAATTCATCATAGAAAACTCTAGAATTTTAAAAACAATTCAAGAAGAGATTAGCATGCTAAAAACCTAAGTCTAATATGTCATGGTTTACTTTTGAAAAATAAACCCATTGCAAATTGTAATTTACACTAATTTAATGTATATTTAAAAGCTTATGTTAATATTTAAAATAATTAATTTAGGAAAAATATTTCATTAAACTAAAAATTTATAAGTGACTAAATAAACACCATTTACTAGTAATTACATGATTAAAATAGGTCTTTTTAAATTTATAATGAAAAATAATTATGGTTAAATTTTACGAAAAATACGTTTTATTTTACCGACAATCAAAAAATTCACTTAAAGGGTTTTATTTATCTAATTTTTTTTAATAATTATTTTTAAAACGTTACAGTACGGGTGCTCTGTGGAGACCGGGTACACTGGACGGACTCGCCGAGAACTCCCAGATGGTATTATACCTACGTCAGATGGTAGTTCTCCGGTGACACTGGTACAGAGTAGTCTGTTGACCCGAGATCGTCATAGAGTCTTGTGTGATTCCCACTGTGCTTTGATTTCCATCATACCACGTCCAAGAAGATGTGCAAAAAGGTGGCTTTTGGGTACAGTCCCGAATCACATGGAGGCAATGAGCGATAGGAGGGGATTCGTCTCTCCCGGTATAGGGAGTTGATGTTGTGCTGTGTTCGATTGGCTATAACTGGAAATCTCTGGCCAGGGTTGCTGAGATTTACTGGTAAGTGTTATCCGTAGTTTCTCGAACTGCTATAGACCTCATGTCGACACGACTTATCAAGTTACTGGGGTCTAACGTTTACCACCCGTAGGCGAGATATGCGACATATCAGACGACGAGACCGGACTGTACGGGAGTGTTACTGATTGGATTCGCAGGAGAATGTACAGGGTTGCTTGTTGATCTTCTGATCGCTCAATACCTGGATGGCTGTTACGTTTAGCTGACTGCTTGCAGCTTGTGGGTATTTGATATGATCATCACCTACTGCCGGCGTATTGACGATTCTTTAGAGTCTTACATAGAGGTTTCTTGGCTCAGGCAAAACGGAGTAGGGGCACATATGTGATATGTGCAGGACCGAGGATAATGTGATATGATATACCGTATTCGATTCTGGCGATATATGATATCAGCCGGGTCATCGGATCAAGTGTTGATTCGATGAATCGGTAAATGATATATTAGTCGGTTATATGCGATATAGCCGGATTGTCGGATCAAGTGTTGATTCGATGATTTAATGTATAATAATATATATGATATATTAAATTACATTAACTAATATTAGCTAACTAAAAGATTCTTTTTCTCGCTCGGGTAATACATTGATATATATGCAATATATGTTAATTGTATTATTTTATTTTGTTACAATAAATATTATATATGTGATATATAATATTGTAACATGATATGGTTATTAATGCAACATGATTAGTGGAGATTAAATATGGTTAGGGTTTGATTTGGGTTAAGCTTTTCTAGAAGGTTCTAGAAGGTTCTGTTTTGTTTTGTGTAAGATATTTTGTGAAAATATTTGCTTAACCAAACCCAAACCCTTGACCATGGTTGTTTCTCTACAAGGGTTAAGGATTCATTCTTAACTATGGTTGCATTTCTAACCTCACATATGAGTTATTCATTATTCATCACAAAAGGATTCTTTCTTCTTCTTCCTTCTTTTTTTCATGGAAAAGTTTTCTTGCTTTGATTTTGTGATGAAAGTGAGTGAGAATAAGAAAATAAATGAAAGCAAAAATCCTACTTCATCATCCTCATCTATCCTTACCATTTAGATGAGGGTGTTCACTTCATTTAGTGAGTGAGAACTTATGTTAATGAAACTTCAAGTTAGATCATCTTTGTTATCGAAGATCGGAAGCAAGCTTGCATCTTTCTCTTCGCGAAGCCTCTCGAGAGTCCGGAACACGATGATCGCAGCGAAGGGACCTCAACACGGATCTTAAGAAGTGAAGGACCGGATCTAGAAAGGTTGTAATCCCTCTCACTTAGTGTTAAAGTGTTTAACATGCTTGTTTTCGCCTAATCTCTAGTTTAAAGATCCGGCTTTGGGTTGTTTGGCACGGCTAAATTTTAAATCGGGAATGGTTGATGCCTTATAGACCCTTGTGTGTGTGCCTAGTAACCCTACAGGATAATCGTGGAGCCCCGGGTTTCACTTGAGCCGTAAATGAGACCCGACGTTCCCTGTCGTGTGGATAGCCTGTGCAATGAAACCTAGACCCCTACGAGCGCGGCAAGCTACCCGCCAAAACCAGAAGCGAGGCAACCCCTTTCAACAACGTGAATGGGCCACCCAACACATCACGGAATCTGGTAACTTGGGCACCCCTCCGTGGGTCAACCTATACCCCCTACGAGTGCGGCGAATAGCCCGCCTATTCTAGAGTAAGGTCCCCTCAGTCTCAACGCCATGAGATGTGGACTCGTTGCCCTCTAGAACCCGGCTATTCGTGCACTCCACTGCGGGGTAATCCTAGTACAGAAAAGAAAATAATATACAATGGTAACATCGACCTCAACCCGGTCGTGCCCCAAAAGAATAATATACAAACTGGCAGTGATGGCAGTCCACATATCGGACGCTTGCCCCGCAATATCAAATGTACAAATGAAATTAAAATGCACTAACATTTCACCATAGCTACCCACCACGATGATCCAACCAACATCACAGCACAACACAGAACATCAACATGAATGTCACGTTCGCAAACCCGTCTAAAAGACATATAGCAATTATACGAGTTGTACCGATCAAGTGATATTCATGATCGCAGATAATAATGTATGTACTGATAAAAACATTTAAACAATGTTAAAATATCGACTTTGAAACGCCCCGAATTTCCCCTGAACAACAGATAACAAAAAATCCAAAATGGGCAAAATAAACAATACCAGTGCACCAATTTTCCAGAGTCCAAACCACACCCAAAAAACGAAGCCCAAATTCCCTAATAGGGCCGACGAGCTCGGATTTTGCCCCAATGTGCTCGGCCAAATTTGGTTGGATTGGGTTCGTATTTTGGGTATAGTCTTCTGGTCATGTAAGAAGTTTTCTGCACCTGTTTGCAAAATTTTTTGAACACTTTGAAAATCGACAGAGAACAGAAACTGCAGTGCATCGTTTCGGGACTGTTTTGATTTCGACACTTTAACATTGTCTAAATAAGCTAGTAGAGGGTTTAAAGGGTGGCTCTGATACCATGCTGGGTTACGGTAGCGCCCCGGCCATCGAAACGTGGCAAAATGCGGAACAAAAATTTTCTAAAACTGGCGCTACCGATTCCCGGATCGACCTTAAACCCTAAACTAGCAAACTAATATGGAAGTTAGAATGGTTATACCGAGTTGATCTGTGTCCTTCGGTCTTCATTCCAAGCTCCAAGCGGTTTCTTGACGAAGTTTGGTTACCGGTCTTCCTCGATCTCCGATGATTCACCTGAGGGAAACGGCGCAAGCTCCAGCCTCGACGAACGAGGCAACCGATACTCCATAGTTGCTAGCGATGGAGAGTCGAGGTGTAGTAGTGTGTCACTATAATTTTTCTCTCATCCATAAGCTCAAGTGAGCAACAATAGAAGATGAAGAAGAGGTGAGCAAAACCAATGGCATGAGCAAAATGGTTAAGTGTTTTTATGAGCATGAGAGAGTGAGAGAGAGCAAATGTAATGTGGAATATTCATCAGCCAAATGAAATGAACCCCACTACTCATGAAGTGGCCGTCCCCCCCTCTCTTATGCCCACAAAAAAATATCTCCACCATTTAACAAATAAACAATGTGCAACCATACCCAAAACCCATACCTAGGTCATATTCATGCCACCTCACACCCTCCACCTCATCATTAAACAAATGAATTTCCATAAATGGAAAATCAAATAATGAGGTGGCAAAACTTCTAGAAGCTATCCCGTATATAATACGGAATACTTTCCGGTACATGTATCAAAATACATATACGCGTATTCGTACAAAAATACGAATAGCCATGAGAGAAAATGAATAGTGAACAATAATACTAGAATACATATATATAAATATATATGTAAATTATTAAATCAAAACCTGATTTAATAATCTGGCTTAATCCTAAGCCACCAGTATTATCAACCGTCCGATTAAAGTCTGGGCCGCACATGCACATATTTAATCGGACACCTCTATGTATCAACATACGTGATCTACACCATATCGCCTGAACCGTGAAAACCCTCTGTGTGGGACTCTAAAGACTCGTCAATACGCTGGCAGTGGGTTTAACTACAAGCATGTCAGCGGCACTAGCTGTACATAACGGCTACCCAGTTATTGAGCGAAAGGGAGGCCGACGAGCAAACTCATCCTGAACCCCTACTGAGCCTGACAGTGACAATATCCGTACAGTCCGGTCTGTTCGTCTAAGAGTATCGCATATCGAGTCTAGGGGGTGGATAAAGTCAGACCCCTAACAACACGATATTTAGTGTCAGCATGTAACCCATCACCACCTGAGAAACTATCGATCCTGGATCGGTAATTCTCGTTTACCATGGCCATGGATTTCTGGTGATGGCCACCCATGCACAACGCTATATCAACCCCCAATACCGGGAGAGACGAATCCCCGACGATCCGATCACTGCCTCCATGTGGTTCGGGACTGTACCCAACTAAAACCTGTTTGCACGACTCCTTTGAGCCGTGGTAGGGCAGTAATCAAAGCACAGTGGGAACTCACACGAGACAAATGACGATCTCAGGTCGACAGACTAACCTGAACACATGTCACCTGGGAACTGCTATCTGACAATAGGTATAATACCAACTAGCAGGTTTCCGGCGAATCCGTCCAGTGTACTCATAACCCAATAATCACCTGTATACTATCTTAGGTGAACAAACTAACACCAATGGCTTGTGAGACCTGGCCACCGCCCCTCGTCGGGGTCTCGATCAGTATACACTAGTCTACACTGGAGTATCGATACCCGGTCTCGATACTCCTACGACTAGGGACATTTAAGGTGTTAGTGTATATGCCCTAGGGGCCATTATTGTATCATACTAGTTTGTATATTACTTAATGGAAGCTTGGGATATTCACAGTTATATAACAGTCTTGCTAAACATGGTAGTATGCTACTTGGTTTTATCTATCTTAATATGTGAGTATTCGTATTGATAGAGCCCTTAGGATCTTGCTTGACTACCAGCGTTGTGATGGCAGTCGCACTAGTGGGGGCTGGGTAGTCTACAAGCACATCCTTTTCCAGGTCCCTAGTCGTAGGATTATCGAGACAGGGCATCGATACTCCGGAGTAGACTAGTGTGTACGCTTCTCATCCCAGTTTGGGAGATGGTCTGTCCCACAGCCATCAGTACGTCGTACTGGAGATAGTATACAGGTGCTCGTTAGGTTACGGGTACACCGGACAGGACTCGCAGGGAACTGTTGGTTGGTATTATACCCGTCGTCAGTTAACAGTTCCCAGGTGACATGAGTACAGCATAGTCCGCAGACTTGACACTGCTACTTCGCCTCGAGTGTGTCCCACTGTTCTTAGATTGCTACCCTACCATGGCTCAAAGGAGTCGTGCAAATAGGTAGCAGTTGGGTATAGTCCCGAGCACTTGGACGCAGTGGCGGTTAGACAGGATTCGTTTCTCCCGGTATTGGGAGTTGATATCGCGCTGTGTCAGAGAGCCATTACGCAAAGTCCCTGGCCAGGGCAAGCGAGATTTACTGGTAGGTTCCAGTAGTTTCTCAAGGTGTAATGGGCTTCACTCCGACACAACTTATACCGCTATTAGGGGACTGACGCTTGCCGCCCCCTAGGCCCGATATGCGATAGTCCTAGACGAACAGACCGGACTGTACGGAGATTGTCATATCAGGCTCAGTAGGAATTCGGATGGGTTTCCTCATCGGCCTTCTTATCGACATCTACCTGGGGACCGTTACGTATAGCTAGTGCCGCTTGCGGTCTATGGTTAAACCCACTGCCATCGTAGTAGTCGAGTCTTTAGAGTCCCACACAGAGAATTTCCCTGCTCCAGGCGAAACGATATAGAGGTCGTATGGTTTTACGACAAGGGTTCGGACGCATACGTATGTTTACACACGTACGACATTCGGACAGTTTTACTAGCCGGCTTTGGTTTAAGCCATATTCTAGTATCGGATTATTGGATTTATACAGTCTAAAGTTTTTCCGTGTTTTCACGGACAGGAGGGACGTTCTCGTAATTTCGCGAGAAGCTTCTAGAAGGATGGTGACTTGGGGGTTTAGGTGGCATTTGCATTTATTGATTTAGTGACTCATTTGTGTGATTCATCCATGGAGTTAATGCATCATTTATTGATCTAATGACTCATGAGATGAATCACTCATTTGAATCAATGACGCATGGTTGTTAAATGATTTATATTATTTATTTCATAAAACATTATGCTTCATATATTCAAATGAGTTCATTATCTCTTCTCATCCTCATGCTCACCTTCTCTCTCCTCAAGCTCTCTCTCTTCAAACCCTAATCCTACCACTCATGTGTTGAGATCAAGGATTAGATAGACTTATTAATCCATAACCATTCTCTATATCATCTAGGTACCTTTGATTAGCAACTAAAGAAACCTAGTTACCTCAAGTTTAGAGGTGAAGCTTGGAGTAAAGCTCTCGGGTGGATCATCTACTACATAGAGAAGGCCGAAGAGGAGGTGGAGAACGAAAAGACGAAGGACACGGTTCATTAGGTATAATCACTTCTCATAGTAGTTAACAACTTCTATGTTTTTGTTAGTTATCGTTTAGCAATGATTCTTGCGGTTAGTCGATGTTAGTATATAGAACAAGATCGTTTTTCATATTTCCGCCTCCCCGCAACTCGTGGGGTGTTGTACATCGACTTACAGTGGTATCAGAGCCTCGCTAAACAATAATTAACCTATTAGCAAAGTCGTATGAATTTCGAACGCAAAACGAACCGGAAGAAACATCGATATCACTAAGTTTCTGTCGAATTTAAAACGAGGCCTAAAAATTTTTCAGGGACCTCTAAAATAACAAGCAGGGAATTATAAGGTTACTGGAGAAAAATGGGTCCATGAATCGTCCAAACAGCCGCGGAACCGCGGCCGATCCCACCGATCCGCCGCGGATCCGCGGCCGAGTTGAAGCCGATTCAGCCCAGTTTGCTCCAGTAACTCTTCTGTGATGTTTTTGTATTTTCTGGAATGTTTATTTTCTGCTCAAGTCTCAGGTGCACAGAGAAGTTTTGGAGTAGAATCTAAAGTGTTTGATCGATCGAAATTATACGATGTTTGCTAATTAGATTATATATGTGAACTGTATAATGTGTTCGTAAACCTCTCCTAACTGCTAGTATGTCGGTTGGCAGGGGGTTGCACATTTCTGTAATGAATTTTACTGTTTGTGGTTATGAACTGTATTGGATTGTTGTGATGATTAGCCGGGGTTTGTCATGGGTTGTTATATTCATTCATTCAATGTAATTGTAATATGTTGTAATATTATTTTGCGGGGCACATCCAGGTTGCGGTTGTAGCCACCGTTGTATTATTTCATTTTACTATTTTTGCTCCTAGGATAGACCTAAGGTGGGATGCACAAACTACCAGGTACTTTGAAGTGTTTAGTGGCCTACTCACGTTGTTGAGGGAGACCGCTTCACTTCGGGTACTTGGCGGGTAGTTTGCCGTATCCGTAGGGGTCTAGGGTGGGGTAATGGCTATTCATCACAACTGTGTAATCCATCTTTCGTTGCAGGCTCAAAAGAAACGCGGATTGCTTGCATATCCAATAATGTTCATCTGTGATCTGGAATGCCAATTATTGCGTCTGACGAATGTACAATATCTATATATGATAGCTATTTAGACGTCACTTATGTTTTACACCCGCGCTAGCCCAGCCCCCGCTCTGCCGTTAGTTAAGTAACCTAACGGGTGATGACGGGACCCAGTGGCGAATGCGGATGGCATAAGAGCACGTTGTATTTTTGTTGTTTTCTGCAATGATAGGTTAATGATGGGACGCATTATTATTAATGCAAAGAAAATAAACCAAAGTTTAATCGTTGGAACAATTTAAAAGAAACCACTCGGTTATTCTTAAAACAGAAGATATTTTTAATTGCGGAGCTTTAACCACTCCTTTTAAAAGCTATCAGGTTCCTTCGGTTATATCAAGTTCACTACGTTCACGATTTCGCCAAAACCATTCGTAGCCCTCTGTCATTTCATTTGAGTATTCGGTAGTATTCAAGCTATGTATTTTGACCTAACGCCAAGGTATAGTGTTTGGTAGCTGCTGGGTATTCATTTATTGCATAGATAGATGAGTTAGTTTGGGACAGTCGTATTATCATTTTGGCCGAAGGTCAAGGATATATACGGATGGGTTCAAATTAACAAGATAATGATGGGTAGAACTTGACATGTGACTTATAGCATTTTGACCTAACGCCAAGGTCATAAGAGCATGGGGCAAAAATTTATATCGGGAATTTCTAAAGAAACTGAAATTTGCAAAGAAATACATACCATTTGGAGTTTGATGAATGTTGGTAGGATTCCTTCAACATTATCATACGATGATATTTGGATCCCGATCCTACTGTGAGTATATGCTACTCATCAGGAGATTCGTCACTTAACGATCAATACTATAAACCAAGTAGGTGTCGAGAAAGGTGTCAGCGGGGCTACGCCCTCAGAGAAAAGAGGTTATTTAATTAAGGAACTTCACGAAAGCGTTGGAAAACCTCCCTCGAAGTTTCGACACTGGCCTGGCTGAACGGTTAAGCAAGTATTGTACGGTGAGAATAGTTCTGGCTAGTTCTTCCTTTTTGGTTTGAGGAGAGATTCGAAAAACAGTAGGAGCCATCCAGTTTTGATAAATTAAAAACCACTCTAAACTTGCAAGAAGATCATGCTAAAGTGTTTCTTCTCTCTCTCCTACTTACAGCGACCCTGAAAATGACTGGACTTAAGTTACTTTTAGAAAAAAATATACTGACAGGGCCAAACTATAAAGATTGGCTGCGGAATGTCAAAATGGTTTTGACCTATGACAAGTTGGGATATGTCCTCACCACTAAGGCACCTGAAGTCCCCAGTCCCAAATCCAGTAATGCGGATAAGGAAATCCGCAAAACCTGGGAGTTAGATTGCGCGAAGGCATAGTGCATCATGCTTGCCTCGATGAACAATGAACATCAGAGGAGGCACGAGGATATGGATCTTGAATCCATATTTCTCCATACAAAAGATCTGTATGGAGAGAAATCTCGTATAGCAAGATATGAGACCTCAAAGAAGCTGTTTCAGGCGAGGTTGGCTGTCGGATCATCGGTAGGAGAACATGTCCTAAAGATGATTGGCTATATTGAAGAGCTCGCAGACCTTAGGACGACTTTGGATAATGAGCTCTATACAAACCGTATTCTCCAGTCCCTCCCTTCCACCTACGCCCAGTTTATTCTGAACTTCAACATTCAAAGAAAAAAAGTTGAACTTTCAGAACTCCTTGACATGTTGAGGAGTGCAGAAGGCACCTTGCAGAAGGCAAGGGAAACACACGCTATGTTTATTCACGGTGCTTCTTCTTCCGGGTCCAAGGCTAAGGCCAAAGGAAGGAAGAATAAGGCCACCACCAAACCTAGAGGAGGTGTTAGTAAGGTGGGAGTGAAGGGAAAGAAAAAGATCACAGTGCCAGTAGTGGCCCAGGATGAATGCTTCCATTGTCATAGGAAAGGGCACTGGAAGAAAGATTGCAAAGCATGGAACGCCAAGAACCAGGAACCGAAGCAAGCTGTCGCTTCGACTTCAGGTGTGTTTGTAATTGAGAATTGTCTGTCAATCAACTCTACTTCCTGGGTATTGGATACCAGATCAGGATCTCATATATGCAATTCATTGCAGGCACTGAGAAACCGTAGGGTGCTGAAGGAAGGTGATATGACCCTAAAGGTTGCTAACGGAGATAGCGTGGGAGCTGTGTCCGTCGGGGATTATCACCTGGGATTGACAAGTGGATACATTTCGGTTTTACATAACTGTTTTTGTGTACCTAGCTTAACGTGTAATATCATATCAGTTTCCTTGTTATCAAATAAAGGTTATGATTTCACGTTTGTAAGTGATGTTGTTAACATCCACCTTAATCATAGTTTGATTGGGTCCGGTACACTGGATAACGGTATATATGTCTTAAACCAACTACAGATTTTCAATGTCCAGAACACACTAAAAAGAAAGTCTCCAGATTTAAATAAGGCTTTCTTATGGCATTGTAGACTGGGTCACATCAATGAGACAAGGTTAACTAAGTTACATAGAGAAGGATATTTGGATCCGTTCGAATATCAATCTTATGACACTTATCAATCATGTCTCAAAGGAAAGATGACAAAGACTCCATTCACTGGACATGGAGTAAGAGCGAGCGAGCTCTTAGGACTCATACACAGCGATGTATGTGGTCCAATATCTACACATGCAAGAGGTGGTTTTTCCTATTTCATTACTTTTACGGATGATTACTCTAGGTACGGATTCATTTATCTGATGAAACATAAATCCGAGGCTTTTGAGAAATTCCAGGAGTATAAGAATGAAGTAGAAAACCAAACCGGCAAAAGTATCAAGACACTAAGATCTGATCGAGGTGGTGAATACTTAAGTGTCGAGTTCCTAGGTTAGCTAAAAGAGAAAGGAATTCTCTCTCAGCTTACTCCTCCATACACTCCATAGCATAACGGTATATCGGAGAGACGGAATCGAACCCTATTGGATATAGTACGTTCCATGATGAATAATGCTGAGTTACCGCGATCTTTCTGGGGTTATGCGCTAGAATCAGCGGCATATATTTTGAACATGGTTCCTACCAAGACTGTGCCTACCACTCCATATCAGATGTGGAGTGGGAAGAAACCCCATCTTCAGTACATGAAGATATGGGGATGTCCAGCTTTTGTTAAAAAGCAGCATGTGGACAAGCTCGAGGCACGATCAGTACTATGTAAGTTTGTAGGATATCCAAAAAACTCAGGGGGGATATATTCTATTACGCACAGGAACAAAAGGTTTTGTTTCTCGTAATGCCCATTTTCTAGAACATCGGTTTTTAGAAAAGGAAATAAGTGGGAGCGAAATAGAACTGGAAGAAATTCCAGAACCACAAACTACTACTGAAAGTTTGGTAGAACCAGTAGTTCAAGAAGAACAGGACATTACCGCACCCCTCCGCAGAAGTAGTAAGCCGTCTCATCCGCCTAAGAGATACTACGGTTTTCTCATAGATGGGGATAGAGAGGATTGTGTCATTGATGATGATGAACCTACTAGCTTCCAGCAGGCCATCCAGAGTGGCGACTCGTTATGATGGCTAGATGCAATGCGGACGGAAATAGAGTCCATGTACACCAACAAAGTATGGACTTTGGACATTGCTCCAGATGGGGTAAAACCCATAGGATGCAAATGGATCTTCAAGAAAAAGATTGGTGTAGATGTACAGGTGGAAACCTATAAGGATAGACTTGTTGCAAAGGGTTTTCGTCAAAGACCTGGTTTAGACTATGATGAAACCTTTTCTCCAGTGGCTATGCTCAAATCCATTCGGGTCCTTCTTGCTATTGCTGCCTTCCATGATTATGAAATCTGGCAGATGGACGTAAATATGGCTTTTCTGAATGGTAATTTAGAAGAGTGCGTCTATATGGATCAGCCAGAAGGTTTCAATCAGAGTGGGAGCAGCGGGAAAGTATGCAAGTTGCTTAAGTCCATTTATGGACTAAAGCAGGCATCGTGGAGTTGGAACATCTGTTTTGATGAAACGGTCAAAGAATATGACTTTATCAAAAATCCAGATGAACCATGTATATATAGTAAAGTTGTAGCACGAACTGTCGTATTCCTCGTCTTGTACGTGGATGACATTCTATTGATAGGAAATGACATTCCTATGCTACAATCTGTCAAAGAATTCTTGTCACACAGGTTCTCCATGAAAGACCTGGGTGATGCCTCTTACATTCTGGGGATCCGGATCTATCGTGATAGATCCAAAAGGATGTTGGGACTTTCGCAGTCCAGGTATATCAACACTATACTGAAAAGATTCAGTATGGAAGATTCTAAGCGCGGTAATCTACCCGCTTGTCACGGAATCACCCTATCCAAAGAGATGTCTCCCAAGACTGATTTGGAAAGGGAACGCATGTCCATTATACCCTACGCTTCTGCGGTAGGCTCTATAATGTATGCGATGTTGTGCACCAGACCAGATGTAGCTTACGCACTCAGCGTGGTAAGCCGGTATCAGTCAGACCCAGGGGAGAAGCACTGGATAGCAGTAAAGAACATTCTCAAGTACCTGAGAAGGACTAAGGAGATGTTCTTGGTTTACGGCGGAAAAGACCTCAAGATGGAGGCCTTTGCTGATTCTGGCTTCCAGAGTGATAAGGATGATTCCAAGTCCATGTCCGGTTATGTCTTTACCCCCAATGGAGGGGCAGTGTGCTGGAAGAGTTCCAAGCAGGACACCACTGCTGACTTGACTATGGAAGCGGAGTATATTGCTGCTTGCGATGCCGCAAAAGAAGCGGTCTGGATGAAGAAGTTCCTAACAGAACTTCAAGTGGTTCCTACCATAGTTGATCCAATACCTCTGTATTGCGACAACAACGGAGCTATAGCTTTAGAGAAGGAACCAAGGTCCCATCAGAAGTCCAGACACATCTTAAGGCGGTATCACCTGATCAGGGAGATCATAGATCGCCGGGAGATCGAGGTCCGGAGAGTTTCTACTGAAGAGAACATTGCTGATCCATTCACAAAGGCCCTACCTCAGATTCAGTTCGAGAGGCTACTCGAGATCATCGGTCTTCGATATGCCAGTACATGGCCCTAGTGCAAGTAGGAGATTGTTAGTGTATATGAACTAGGGGCCATTATTGTATCATACTAGTTTGTATATTACTTAATAGAAGCTTGGGATATTCACAGTTATATAACAGTCTTGCTAAACATGGTAGTATGCTACTTGGTTTTATCTATCTTAATATGTGAGTATTCGTATTGATAGAGCCCTTAGGATCTTGCTTGACTACCAGCGTTGTGATGGCAGTCACACTAGTGGGGGCTGGGTAGTCTACAAGCACATCCTTTTCCAGGTTCCTAGTCATAGGATTATCGAGACAGGGCATCGATACTCCGGAGTAGACTAGTGTGTACGCTTCTCATCCCAGTTGGGGAGATGGTCTGTCCCACAGCCATCAGTACGTCGTACTGGAGATAGTATACAGGTGCTCGTTAGGTTACGGGTACACCGGACAAGACTCGCAGGGAACTGTTGGTTGGTATTATACCCGTCGTCAGTTAACAGTTCCCAGGTGACATGAGTACAGCATAGTCCGCAGACTTGACACTGCTACTTCGCCTCAAGTGTGTCCCACTGTTCTTAGATTGCTACCCTACCACGGCTCAAAGGAGTCGTGCAAACAGGTAGCAGTTGGGTGCAGTCCCGAGCACTTGGAGGCAGTGGCGGTTAGACAGGATTCGTCTCTCCCGGTATTGGGAGTTGATATCGCGCTGTGTCAGAGAGCCATTACGCAAAGTCCCTGGCCAGGGCAAGCGAGATTTATAGGTAGGTTCCAGTAGTTTCTCAAGGTGTAATGGGCTTCACTCTGACACGACTTATACCGCTATTAGGGGGCTGACGCTTGCCGCCCCCTAGGCCCGATATGCGATAGTCCTAGATGAACAGACCGGACTGTACGGGGATTGTCACATCAGGCTCAGTAGGAGTTCGGATGGGTTTCCTCATCAGCCTTCTTATCGACATCTACCTGGGGACCGTTACGTACAGCTAGTGCCGCTTGCGGTCTGTGGTTAAACCCACTGCCAGCGTAGTAGTCGAGTCTTTAGAGTCCCACACAGAGAGTTTCCCTGCTCCAGGCGAAACGATATAGAGGTCGTATGGTTTTACAACAAGGGTTCGGACGCATACGTGTGTTTACGCACGTACGACATTCGGACAGTTTTTACTAGCCGGCTTTGGTTTATGCCAGATTCTAGTATCGAATTATTGGATTTATACAGTCTAAAGTTTTTCCATGTTTTCACGGACAGGATGGGCATTCTCGTAATTTCGCGAGAAGCTTCTAGAAGGATGGTGACTTGGGGGTTTAGGTGGCATTTGCATTTATTGATTTAGTGACTCATTTGTGTGATTCATCCATGGAATTAATGCATCATTTATTGATCTAATGACTCATGAGATGAATCACTCATTTGAATCAATGAAGTATGGTTGTTAAATGATTTACATTATTTATTTCATAAAACATTATGCTTCATATATTCAAATGAGTTCATTATCTCTTCTCATTCTCATGCTCACCTTCTTTCTCCTCAAGCTCTCTCTCTCTCTTCAAACCCTAATCCTACCACTCATGTGTTGAGATCAAGGATTAGATAGACTTATTAATCCATAACCATTCTCTATATCATCTAGGTACCTTTGATTAGCAACTAAAGAAACCTATTTACCTCAAGTTTAGAGGTGAAGCTTGGAGTAAAGCTCTCGGGTGGATCATCTACTACATAGAGAAGGCCGAAGAGGAGGTGGAGAACGAAAAGACGAAGGACACGGTTCATTAGGTATAATCACTTCTCATAGTAGTTAACAACTTCTATGTTTTTGTTAGTTATCGTTTAGCAATGATTCTTGCGGTTAGTCGATGTTAGTACATAGAATAAGATCGTTTTTCATATTTCCGCCTCCCCGCAACTCGTGGGGTGTTGTACATCGACTTACATAAGGATGTGCTTATAGGCCCCAGCTCCCACATATATGATCGCCATCATAATGCTGGCAGTCAAGCAAGAATCCTATGGGCTCTATAAACATGTACATGATGATAAAGACAAACCAGATAGCATACTATCATCTTAAGTAAGACTGTTCTATCGGTATAGGTCCTCACCCAATTATCATAATCACAAGTCCACGACTATGATAATTGCCTTGAGGGCACTATAGCCAACATCCGCGACCGACCCTAGAATCACAGAATGCAACACATATAAGGCTAATATTCTGCAAAACGCGATATCAAGACTATACGCGAAACTAGCGCCACAAACTAACGCGTGTGCACTCAAAATACCAGAACGTGTATGCTAAACTTAGAAACTACCCCGATTGGTTGTGATCCACAGCAAACACCAAACCCAGACTCGGAGCGTACGTGTCGCACAAGTCACACTACTATAATTATAGGTAATTGGTCCCAAATTTTATCTTGAGCAAAAACCAAGAAAACAAGCAACACCAAACACTATAAAACATTTACAGACACCTGCATGCAAAGAACCAACTCCCAATTCTACCAGGGGACCGGCGAGCTCGGACATCCGGGAAGTCTCGCCGGGTCGAGGGGGGTGAAACAGGTTCGTATTACTACATAACACTCTAATCACAAGGTATAGTATTCTGTATAAGTTTGTTCACCCAGAAAATAACCACACCAATAGCAGATACACCGTATCCTAAAACTTGATTTAAAACCGTATTTAAAATGCTAATTTGCGACATTAAGGTGTTTCAGTGTAAACTTGTGAAAAGACTTAGACTATTTAACACTAACAACTCTTAATTAACCTACACAAGGCATAAAAACCCTATCTTATCATAATCTCCTCTTAAAACACATAATTAGCACTAATTACCACTTAACACTACATTAAGCTTAAAAACTAAAAGTTAAGCAAATTAAGTATTGGATTTAGGCTTATACCTCAAGATGGTCTAAGAAGATGATCCAAGCAAGCTAATACCATGGAAACTTGCCAAGAACCATACTTGATTGCAAAAAGGGAAAGTAGTGATGATTTTTGGCTAGAATTATGTGGATTTTCTTTGAAATGGAGGCTTGGATTTAGGAGAAGAAGAAGAAGAAGAAGAAGAAAATGAAGGGGAGAGGCTGCTGGGCTTGGAGCCGAGAGCAAGGAGGGAGGAGAGAGAGAGGGTGGGTGAGTGTGTCCAAGGTCAAGCCCCTCCATGCTTTATTAATGAACCATGCCACCCCTTTTTCATTTATTTTCTTTTTTTTTCTTTTCTTATGTTTTGTTTTAACAAGAATTTTAGAACCATAAAAGAATTAAAATGAAAGGCATGTTACAATATTAGTGTTGATTTGTCATAGTTGCTAAAACACATATTAACCTAGGGTACTACTAGATTAGTGCATGTTTAATTAGAAATCTAGTTTAGTAAATAATAAATAAGCAAAATAGATAGTTAAGTGAACAATAATTTAAATGTTAATTAATAAAACACAATTATATATGTAATTACATAATTTCACAATTTAAAATAGATTTATTCCCGTCGACGTGGAAAATAATTATTAACGAGGTTTTTACGAAAAACACGTATTATCGCTATTTAATATATAATTAACCTATACGAATTTTCAAAGCATTACAATCTTCCCCCTTAAAGAAATTCGGTCCCCGAATTTAAAAATCTTGCTACACGTACCTTCGAAGAGATGGGAATGTTTCTTCCTCATCTCGTCCTCGGTCTCCTAGGTAACCTCTTCGCTGCTCGGGCCACGCCAAAGAACCTTTACAGACGGTATAACCTTTGACCTCAATTTCTTCACCTGCCAATCCAGAATGACCACCGGCTGCTCGGTGAAAGAAAGATCGCGCTCCAGCTGGATCGTCTTGTGCTGAAACGCATGAGAAGGGTCATGAAGGTACTTGCGGAGCATCGATACATGGAATACAGGGTGAACATCTGGGAAACAGGGCGGAAAAGCTAACCGATAAGCAACTGCGCCAACATGCTCGAGGATCTCGAAGGGGCCCACATATCTGGGACTAAGCTTCCCTTTCCTCCCAAATCTCATCACGCCCTTCATCGGAGAGACCCTCAAAAAAACATGATCGTCTACAGTAAACTCAAGTCTGCGCCAATGTCGGTCCGCATAAGATTTCTGCCTGCTCTGGGCCGCTCAGATCCTATCACGAATCAACTGAATCTTTTCGGTCGTCTCTTGCACAATCTGCAGCCCCAAATACTACTCTCACCGAGCTCTGTCCAACATACGGGCGATCGACATCTCCTCCCATACAATGCCTCGAAGGGTGCCATCTGAATCGTTTCCTGGAAGCTGTTATTGTAGGAGAACTCTATCAAGGGAAAATGATGATCCCAGCTGCCACCGAAATCTAAAACGCACGCTCGGAGCATGTCCTCAAGAGTCTGAATAGTCCGCTCTGACTAACAGTCGGTCTGCGGATGAAAAGCTGTGCTGAAACTCAATCGGGTGCCCAAAGCCTCCTGAAGTTTCTGCCATAGTCGGCTAGTGAACTGGGTGCCTCGGTCAGACACAATACAAGTCGGGACGCCATGCAGTTGCACAATCTCATCAATGTATATATAGGCATACTGAGCAAATCCAAAAGTGGTCTTCACTGGCAGAAAGTGAGCCACTTTCGGCAATCGATCCACGATCACCCAAATAGAGTCATACCCTCGACTGGTCCTGGGTAGACCCACAATGAAGTCCATAGAAATCTGTTCCCATTTCCACTCCGGAATGGGCAAAGGCTGCAACTCTCTACCTGGCCTCTGGTGCTCGGCCTTGACTTGCTAACAAGTCGGGCATCTCGAAACAAAGTCCATAACATCTCTGTTCATCCCTTACCACCAGTAAACATCTCTCAAATCATGATATATCTTGGTAGAACCCGGATGAACACTGTATACCGATTGATGTGCCTCTTCAAGGATCTCACGCCTCAGTCCCTCAGAATGTGGTACGCACAGTCGAGTCCCAAATCGTAGTATCCCCCGATCATCGATCACGAACTCGGAATCTCTGTCCTGTCTAATCTGCTCCATAATCCCTGAAAAACGGTCATCACTGGACTGTGACTCATGAATACGGTCAAGTAACTGTGGACGTGCACGGATATGCGCAAGCTGTCCTCCGGTCGGAGTAAACTCGAACTGCACTCGGCTGTCGCATAGAATCTGCCAATCCGCCGACGACTGCCTCTGAACTGCGCTCAAACATGACAAACTACCTCCGGGCCTCCGACCCAACGCATCTGCCACTACATTCGCTTTTCCCGAATGATAAAGAATCTCGCAATCATAGTCTTTCACTAGCTCCATCCAACGGCGCTGTCTCAGATTCAGGTCTCGCTGCTGAAAGATATACTTCAAGCTCTTGTGGTCCGTGAATATCTGGCACGTCTCACTGTATAGGTAATATCTCCAGATCTTGAGTGCAAAAACCACCGCCGCCATCTCTAAATCGTGAGTAGGATAGTTCTGCTTGTGTTTCATCAGCTTCCAAGAAGCATAAGCGATGACCCTACCATGCTGCATCAACACACAGCTTAGCCCCACTCGAGAAGCATCACAATAAACTATAAAACTGCCCGATCCCGAAGGCAATGATAACACTGGTGCCGTAATCAAACGAGTCTTCAACTGCTAAAAGTTATGCTCGCATGCCTCGGTCCAAACAAAAGGAACTCCTTTCCGGGTCAACCCGGTCAACGGTGCAGCGATACAGGAGAAATCCTGAACAAAACGTCAATAGTAGCCGGCCAGGCCTAGAAAGCTGCGGATCTCTATAACTGATGCCGGTCTGGGCCAATGCTAAACGGCCTCGATCTTCTTCGGGTCCACACGCATACCATCTCTCGTAACCATGTGACCCAAAAAATCAACACTGTCAAGACAGAATGCGCACTTGGAGAATTTCATGAACAGCTGGTGCTCTCTCAAAGTCTGCAATGTGATCCGCAAGTGCTGCTCATGCTCCCCTCAGCTACGGGAATACACTAAGATTTCATCAATGAATACGATAATGAACTGATCAAGATACGGCCTGAAAATGTGGTTCATCAAGTCCATAAACGCTGCAGGGGCATTGGTGAGTCCGAACGACATCACCAAGAACTCGTAGTGCCCGTAACGTGTGCGAAAGGCGGTCTTCGGAATATCGTCCTGTCGAACCCGCAACTGATGGTAACCTGATCGCAAGTCAATCTTCGAGAAGTATCCCGCACCCTGGAGCTGGTCAAACAAATCATCAATACGAGTTAAGGGATATCTATTCCGCACAGTAACCCGGTTCAGCTGGCGATAATCAATACACAAATGCAAACTGCCGTCCATCTTCTTGACGAACAGAACAGGAGCACCCCAAGAAGACACACTCGATCGAATAAGCCCTTTATCCAGCAAATCCTGCAACTGGTCCTTCAGCTCTCTAAGCTCTGCCGGGGCCATCCGATAAGGCGGTATGGAAATAGGCCCCATGCCGGGGATCAAGTCCATGCAGAACACAATATCGCACTCTGGCAGTAAACCAGGCAGCTCGTCAGGAAAGACATCAGGAAACTCTCTCACAATCGGGACCTGGTCCAACGGGACCTCTGCAGCTCTAGTATCACAAACATATGCTAAGAATCCCTGACAGCCTTTCCTCAAGAGCTGACCCGCGCGAAGAGAAGAAATCAAGCTGGGAAGGGTGACGCTACGATCTCCCTGAATAACAAGAACTGGCTCACCCGGAAAACTAAATCTGACTGCCTTCTCATGGCAGTCCACGGATGCATATTCCATGCCTAGAAGAATATCAAAGTCTAACATATCGAGGAGAATCAAATCAACCGAAGAATCCCTCTCCCCGATACGAACAAAACACAATCGAAACACAAATCAAGCGACAAACGACTCACCTACTGGAGTACTAACAATAAGCGGCCGATCTAACGAAGATGACTCTCGGCCCACCATCGGTGCAAAGTGTGTAGATACATACGAATGTATGGAACCCGGGTCGAATAGTACCCGTGCGTCGAAAGAACATACTGGCAAGGTACCTGTTACAACGGCATTGGATGCCTGCACATCCTGCGGAGTCAAAGTGAACACTCGGGCCTGTCCCCCACTAATAGCTGCCTCGGCCTCTGCCTCGGCCTCTGCCTCCTCATCCTCTCTAAACAGGACTGCCACGCCCACAGCCTCTGGGAGTGTCTGCCTGGCGTAGAGTACCACCAGGGGTAGGAAGTTGTAACGTTTTAGAAATTGTTTTGCGAATTTTTCCGTTTTAGGGCAAAATTGTCGGTTTTTCCCGTTTTAACCCGATTTCGATCAAACGTCCGTATAAACTTGCCGGCATCTAGTTTAGCTAAAATAAAGCTTGTGCGCGAACTTTGGGAGTATTTGGGAGGTTTTGGTTCAGATAGAATTTTTCCCAAATAAAATATTATTTTAAGCGGTATTTTGTGCACGTAAATCGGAAAAATTTTCTCTTGTGAATAAATTTATTTTTTTGTCACTAAAATTATTTTAGAAGCTTCTTTTCAAATATCTAGATTTTTCTTTGTGCAAAAGGATTTGGATTAAAAAAGAAAAGAAAAGAATGAAAGGTGGCAAAATTGCTTTAATTAGCATTTATTACTCTCTTTCCTATCTATTTCTTCACAAAATAATCACAAAAATACCCCCAACCTCCCCATGGCCGACCCTTATCTCCAATTTCTGTCCAAAATATTTTCCAAGCTCATTTCTTCATAATTTCTTCAAAATTCTTCAAGAAAAATTCCAAAATAAATCCACACAAATCCTAAATAAAACTAAAACCATCTTTTCCTTCACTAATCCTTCTTGGTTCTTCAACAAGCATGGGTTTTGATGCTAAGATGATGGATTAAGCTTCATTTTGGTGTTCTTGGGGAGGTATAATTCTTACCTTAATCCTTTTATACTTGCTTTAATCTTAAATCTAGCTAATTTAGTTAGCTAATTATGTGTTTAGTTTAGTTTTTAAATTATGATTAATTCATTTATATTTGGTTTAAGAAATTCATGTTAGGGTTAAATTTTGTTAAGTGTTTAGTGTTCATTTGAAGTGTTAATTTGTGTTTTGGAGATGATTAATCTAGTAGGAAATGTTAATTTTTGCTAATGAACACTTTGTTTAATTATGCAATTAGCTTACTAGGTTTTTCCTAAAACATAATTAGCGAGTGTTAAAATTATAGGAATGGTTTAGATAGCTTAGTTAAGCTATTTTAAGGTGTTTGTAATCGCTAGATATGCATTAGCTTGAAACTAGTGCGAAATATTGCGATAGGTTGCTTACTAGATTTCGTGGTTTTTCCGACGTGCGTTCGATTGGTCGTTGCGAGGTTATATCTATTGTATTCCTCGTAATTCTTGTGTTGTGTTGCGCGATCGGGTTCCAGACTTGATGTTTTGTAGTTTAGCGACCCCAATTAGGGTTTTTGGCCGGTATCGTGCTCGATAGATGCGCTAAGCGCGCAGTGTAATTTTCCGGGCGTTTTCTTCACGTTTCGTTGTCTTTTCGTCATTGTAGGATTTTTTCTTATGTGTTGTGTTTGTGAAATTTTAGGTTCGCAAGCGGGGACTTCGGACGCTACGACAAGGGGAAAACAGGTGGTAGGCTTCACCTAGCTTGGAGCGTTGGTGAGTAGATTTAACATCTACAGGGGAATCGCCCACATGGCGTTATGCGTCAAGGCTAGAGATTTTATTACTTGTCGCATATTCTACGTTATTGTTAGAATTGCGCCTTTACCCTATTACTTAGATGTAGCTGTGCCTGGACTAGTAGTAGTAGGACACTGCACATATTATTGACGATTCATATTGCACGAGCACCGATTGTATGCTACACACACCGTCAATAATTGCCATGTCACACACAAACCACTTATAGATGTTATATTGCTTGGTTAGGGACATTGTGACATTGATTCATACTGCTTATCATATATGGCATTTAGCATACCTGTATTCCTATAGAGTATTGTACCATTAGTGATAGGTACATACACACTCCCTGACATAGCTACAGTTATACCTTGCACATACTATTCTTATACCCAGGGGGTATACTATATCATTGCTTATAGGTAGACACATTATCTTGCTATACCTTATTGATTTCACATACATCTGGTTTTAGCTACATGTTTACCTTCACTTGATGTTATTTAGAAGTGGATAAATAGAAACCGCATGATATTTGTATTAACTTGATGCAGTTAATTAGCGGTTTTTCCTTTATATTCTTGCATTTCAGATATGGCGCACATATTATATTCATGGATTTTCGCATTGTTATATGGATTTTTCATGATATTTTCTGGATTTGGGAACAGCGGGAGTTCATGAAATTATGCATTATTTGAAAAACCCGGTTTCCTTGATATGATATTTTAGCAGCCACCATGAGATTTGTCGTTTACGATGTGTATACCCTACGCGAGGAAAGGAGGGATCCGTGTACGGGTACATGGTGGGGCCCGGAGGTACCCCGGGGCAAGAATCTCAGTGAGGAGATGAGTTAGTGGGGGAACCATACTTTCTGGTGACAAGACCAATGACTCAGCGGCTATCATGTGGATACCGACGGGAGTCATGTACTTATGGATACGTCGAGAGGCGAGGGTCAGAGCTAGGCACTCGAGCTTTCGGGATAGCGTATGATACGTACCTATCAGGGGGCCAGTCATGGAGACAGCACCTGATGGATCAGCATTTCTGTGTCGATGCTTGGTACATTGGTTTCATGATATTTCTAATTACTCCTTTGTATATATAACAGGGGATTGAGCCGCTGTTATATATACCCTTACACCAATATTAGGGGAATGGTACGCTAATATATGTGTATTGACCTCATCATAATTAATTATGTCATTATATTTAGGATGTTAGAATTTTGCTGGAGAATTGATTCGGGATATAAGAGATTCATTTGGGATTGGATACTGGATAGATATGTGAGATCCACTTGATATTGTACATTCGATATATGTGAGATATACTTGATATTGTACATACGAGATATATGAGATCCACTTGATGCTGTACATTCGATTTATGTGAGATCTACTTGCTGGTGTACATTCGAGATATGTGAGATATACTTGATATTGTACATTCAAGATATGTGAGATATACTTGATATTGTACATACGAAATATGTGAGATCTACTTGATGTTGTACATTCGGGATATACGAAATATACTGGATATTGTAAAATTGAGGAGATGTGGTATTTAGATGATATGAGAGCCAATTTGGGGGCTGATTTGAGGAATTGGGATTTGATTTGTCTTGATGGATTGTGATCTTACCACGATATCAGGATTCCGTGGAAATGATATATTTCACTCCATACCTCCCTTTTATCTGTTAGTGCACTGCTTCATGTATTAGTAGTACCTGTTAGTGTACCTTTCATGATTATTGCACATTTACATTCTCATATCCATATCGCATGATTATTGCATACTTTTGTCATATCATTATTGCTTTATATATATTAGTTGTACCTGCTAGTGTACTTTCCATTATTCTGCATTCATATGACATGTTATTACTGGTAATTGCATATCTTAGATTTGCGCAGTACATGCATACTTGCGATTACCTGCATATGTTATTTACTATTCACGAGTTGGCAACTCACCCCCGTTGTGCCACAGTGGTTGCAGGTGTTTTCTGGAGTAGTCAGAGGCAGGCTATTTCCATCCTTCGTATCATCTTTTGCTTCAGATACCGCATCGACTCACAGTGTACCGTTTGCTTAGGTGGGTTTTGGTGGTTATCTGTATTATGTATTGTATATTCGTTGTATCTTGTACTCTCCATCTACTAGTATGTTGTGACTTAGAGACTTGGTGAGGACGATATTGTATATTATTGTGGATTTGTTGCTTTTTATACAGTTTCCTTTCTTTTGTCTCTTATTTCTTCGCTACAGCGTCGTATATTTGTGGTGGTGTTTGTTTATTCCGCCTTTGGGCGTGTACTTGCTCCCATTTGGGAATGCTTTATTTTATCTTTATTTGTTGTACCCATTTTGGGGTTAGTTTTTACAAAGGGGGTGCTGCCAAAATTTTAAAGAAAGAAAGTAGACTCTTTTAAAGAATTTGGGTTGTGATTTCAAATGTTTCAAAAACTTTTATTATCGTTTCCGTATTTTCATGGTTTAGATTTCTGGGTTTTAGCTTTCTTTTACTGCGTTACGTCTGTAGGCGTTGCGTAGTATTAGGGCCGTCACGTGCCAATTTCGGGTCGTGACAAAGTTGGTATCAGAGCGCTAGGTTTTACCTTTCGGAGAGTAGGATGACCTTGGTATGATGGAGTAGGTAGCTTAAGCAGAGTAACGTAGTGTGTGTATGTCTGCAGCATGCTCACGATGCGGTACTTCGCCTAAAGTGACCTAAGTACAAATTGCTTGAAATTCCTTCCTTGATGATTCATATCCTTGTGATTCGATTTCCGTGTCCTTATCAAATCTCATCTCTATTTATAGCCTTGCCGCCGATGACTATGGGGACTCAGAATGATGCAGCGAGGGCCGAGGTTAGAGTTGGCTCGGGTGAGACGAGCACTGACCAGGATGGCACGCTAGTTGCACAGGTGCAGACGGATCATCCTTCGACAGAGCAGCTTGCTAGGCTTGTGGCAGAGATGCAGGACTTGCGCCAGACGATGAGATCATTAGTTGATGTCGTTCGAGCGCAGCGACAGGAGGTTGTCACCCCTGTTACTCAGTTGTTCCTTGGGATCAGCATGCAGCAGTCCGTCACCCAATTAGCACCAGTGGATGCAGCCCCAGTTGACGAGGCACATAATCCAGAGGCTCTGAGAGTTCCAGGACAGTGGAGGACTCGTACCAGTGTACCAGTCCAGAGACAGAGGCTTAGTCGTCGAGACAGATTTCGTGACCGTCATGGGAGTAGCAGAGGCTTAGGACGTGGACAGTCGTTCAGCTCTCATCCCCAGAAGGGTCAGCAGCGTTACATTCGATGCTATCGATGTGGGAGCCTTCATCACCTCATCAGGGGTTGTTCCTTAGCGCCGCGTCAGGGTCGTATTCAGAGAGGCCGTGGACGTGGAAGGTTCGCTCAGAGGGGTCAGTCTAGCAGAGGAGAAGTACAGTCAACTGCGGATAGGGGGCAGACACAGGAGTTTGCTTCTACTCATCGAGACGCACGGGCATTCAATGCAGAGTTTTCAGGTATCCTTAATTCACATGTTCTTTTGTTGAACTTGTTGGTTTTTTCACACTTTGTGCCGTGATTGGGACGAGAATCGTGTTAGCTAGATCAGCCATTTGTTGTGTTAACTTCTGTCAGCGATTCTTTTGTTGCGCGACACGTATTTCAGTCGTATGCCAATCGGTGAGGAAATTCTTCCGTCATTGGATCCTTCTAGAGATGTTAGATTTGACGTTCTCCTGGGCATGGATTGGTTAGCTACGTGTTAGGCATCTGTGGACTACCGTGAGGAAACAGTCAGAAATTGTTTTCCCGGCGAGTCAGTTCTTGTTGTGCAGGTGGATAGTTGTACCGCCTCTCACAGCTTGAATTTAGCCTTTTTCACTATTCAGCTTTTGGAGGAGATGTCGAGGATTCTTAGCGTTCATTCGAGATACCGGAGCCACAGTTGGTTTGTTGGACTGGGTACTTATCGTGCGAGAGTTTTCCGACGTTGTTCTAGATGAGCCGGTGAAGCTTAGGGAGCTTAAGGATCAGCTGCAGAGTTGTTGTTGGGAGGTTTGTGCGACTGAGTGTTTCGCCTTGAGGAGCTCCTATTTCTGTTCGTCAAGGAGAAGGACGGCAGTTGAGCTTGTGTATTGATAGATCGTCAATTGAACCGGCTTACGGTGCGGATAGGTATCATTTACCTCGCATTGACGATTTCTTCGATCGGCTCCTAAGTGCGAGACTTTTTCTAAGTTGTTGGGATCAGGTCATCATTGTTGCGGGTTCGGAGTGATGGCATTCCGATGGCTGCCTTGTGCATGCTACGGCTTTGTGTGTTTTGGTGGTATCTTTGGACTCGCCAATGCCCTAGCAGCATTCGTAGACATGATACACCAGATTTCTTCAGGCCATTCCTCGACCAGTTTTTGTTGTGATATTGACGACATTTTGGTCTATTCTAATGTGTCTTGAGGAACAGGAGCAGCACTTGAAGGTTTGTTTTGCAGACATTGGGAGAGCCCCAGCTGTTTGCTAGATTCTCGGAGTGTTCCTTTAGGCTTGTTTGTGTTGACTCCTAGGTCTTGTAGTTACGGGAGACGGTTTCGTATGGTTCCGAGGGAGATCAAGACCGTACAGCTTTGGCCCAGACTTGTGTATGGACAGAGGTCCGTTGATTTTGGGCTTAGCAGGTTTTTACCGCCGTTTCGTGCAGGATTACTAGTGTATTGCTGCACCGTGGACTGGAATGACCGGAATGGAGGTTTCTTTTCTTTGGACTGAGGCATGTGTGCGGAGTTTTCTGCAGTTGGAGATTCGGTTAGCAACTGCATCAGTTCTTTGCTTTTGGTTCGGGCGACTTTGTGGTTTAACTGTAATGTTTCACGAAAGTGGCTCGATTGTGTGCGGATGTGACACTGCCGGCGACGCTCGTTTGTTAGAGATACTTGAGCATACTCGGCTGGGTAATGATTCAGAGTCTTTGATTCTGACAAGGGTGTGCTAAGTTAGGAATGCGTTTGTGTACCTGATATTATCGGGTAGAGACGTGAAATCCTAGAGCCGGCACATTTGTCAATTCTCTGTATTCATTCAAGTTCCACCAACATTGATTTGACTTGTGAGATAGTTACGGGTGGGCAGGAATGTAAAGAGAAATTTTAGGTTTCGTTTCAAGGTGTTTGTCTTGTTGTGTGTTTTGGGTTGAGCATCTAAGACCGGCTGGAGAGTTGCAACCTTTAACCGTTCCGAAGTGGGAATGGGTGCAGATTTCCACGAATTTCGTTATGGGTATACCCAGGTTTAGTCAGGGTGTGACTCTATTCGGATGCTTGTTGTCCGGTTTTACTCGGTTTGCTCAGTTGTTCTTTGTTAAGTTGTGCGTTGCACGGAGTTCCTTCGAGGGTCGTATCCAATGAAGGCACCCTGTTCGCTTGCCGTCTTGGGCAGAAGCTTCAGGAAGCCCTGGGTACTGGTTAAGCTTTAGCTCCATCTTTCCATCCACAGGATGATGGGTTTGTGAGAGCGGGCTATACCGACTCTGGAGGATATGTTTGTACGTTCGTGTTGTTGTTGTCGGCAGTTGGGGATCGTCACTCGCCATTGTTAGGATTCTCCTTCGATAGTTGTTATCTGGAGACATTCCAATTGGCAACCTTTAAGTTTAGGGGTTAGGTCGTGTCGATCACCAATCTGTTTTCTGACTCTGCGTTGTTGGATTTTTGGACCCCATCTAGTCTAGAGACTTCGGAGATGATCCAGTTGTTCAGGTCAGGATAATGACAGTCATGTGCGGACAGAGATCTTATGCCGACCAGGGTGGTCGCAGGCCTGAGTTCGTAGTTGGAGATCATGTATTCCTATGGATTTTCCGATAAATGACGTATGGAGTTTTGGGAATCTTATCCCAGGATTGTAGGTCCTTTTGAGATCCTTTAAGCGAGTTAGTTCGTTGCCTTTAATTTGGCACTTCCGCCCAGATAATTGAGTTTTCACCCCGCATTCTTTGTGTTGATACTTTGCAATTACCTTCATGACTTTTTTTCACATGATTCAGCATTAGACCATTTGCTTTGACGCGATCTTTTCGCTCACGGCAGCCATTGGTGTTAATGGCCAGGTAGGTGGAGAAACTTCGGTCAAGGGTCTTGCTATCTGTGGAGAGTTTTCTTGGACATAGCCGTATAGTGAGATGATCACTCGGGAGGCTGCGAGCGAGAATTGGGAGTTTTTTACTCTTCTTTTTGAAGGAACGCTTAGTGAAAATTTTAAATTCGGGGACGAATTTTTATAAGGGGGGAAATTGTAACGTTTTAGAAATCGTTTTGTGAATTTTTCCGTTTTAGGGCAAAATTGTCGGTTTTTCCCGTTTTAACCCGATTTCGATCAAACGTCCGTATAAACTTGCCGGCATCTAGTTTAGCTAAAATAAAGCTTGTGCGCGAACTTTGGGAGTATTTGGGAGGTTTTGGTTCAGATAGAATTTTTCCCAAATAAAATATTATTTTAAGCGGTATTTTGTGCACGTAAATCGGAAAAATTTTCTCTTGTGAATAAATTTATTTTTTTGTAACTAAAATTATTTTAGAAGCTTCTTTTCAAATATCTAGAATTTTCTTTGTGCAAAAGGATTTGGATTAAAAAAGAAAAGAAAAGAGTGAAAGGTGGCAAAATTGCTTTAATTAGCATTTATTACTCTCTTTCCTATCTATTTCTTCACAAAATAATCACAAAAATACCCCCAACCTCCCCATGGCCGACCCTTATCTCCAATTTCTGTCCAAAATATTTTCCAAGCTCATTTCTTCATAATTTCTTCAAAATTCTTCAAGAAAAATTCCAAAATAAATCCACACAAATCCTAAATAAAACTAAAACCATCTTTTCCTTCACTAATCCTTCTTGGTTCTTCAACAAGCATGGGTTTTGATGCTAAGATGATGGATTAAGCTTCATTTTGGTGTTCTTGGGGAGGTATAATTCTTACCTTAATCTTTTTATACTTGCTTTAATCTTAAATCTAGCTAATTTAGTTAGCTAATTATGTGTTTAGTTTAGTTTTTAAATTATGATTAATTCATTTATATTTGGTTTAAGAAATTCATGTTAGGGTTAAATTTTGTTAAGTGTTTAGTGTTCATTTGAAGTGTTAATTTGTGTTTTGGAGATGATTAATCTAGTAGGAAATGTTAATTTTTGCTAATGATCACTTTGTTTAATTATGCAATTAGCTTACTAGGTTTTTCCTAAAACATAATTAGCGAGTGTTAAAATTATAGGAATGGTTTAGATAGCTTAGTTAAGCTATTTTAAGGTGTTTGTAATCGCTAGATATGCATTAGCTTGAAACTAGTGCGAAATATTGCGATAGGTTGCTTACTAGATTTCGTGGTTTTTCCGACGTGCGTTCGATTGGTCGTTGCGAGGTTATATCTATTGTATTCCTCGTAATTCTTGTGTTGTGTTGCGCGATCGGGTTCCAGACTTGATGTTTTGTAGTTTAGCGACCCCAATTAGGGTTTTTGGCCGATATCGTGCTCGATAGATGCGCTAAGCGCGCAGTGTAATTTTCCGGGCGTTTTCTTCACGTTTCGTTGTCTTTTCGTCATTGTAGGATTTTTTCTTATGTGTTGTGTTTGTGAAATTTTAGGTTCGCAAGCGGGGACTTCGGACGCTACGACAAGGGGAAAACAGGTGGTAGGCTTCACCTAGCTTGGAGCGTTGGTGAGTAGATTTAACATCTACAGGGGAATCGCCCACATGGCGTTATGCGTCAAGGCTAGAGATTTTATTACTTGTCGCATATTCTACGTTATTGTTAGAATTGCGCCTTTACCCTATTACTTAGATGTAGCTGTGCCTGGACTAGTAGTAGTAGGACACTGCACATATTATTGACGATTCATATTGCACGAGCACCGATTGTATGCTACACACACCGTCAATAATTGCCATGTCACACACAAACCACTTATAGATGTTATATTGCTTGGTTAGGGACATTGTGACATTGATTCATACTGCTTATCATATATGGCATTTAGCATACCTGTATTCCTATAGAGTATTGTACCATTAGTGATAGGTACATACACACTCCCTGACATAGCTACAGTTATACCTTGCACATACTATTCTTATACCCAGGGGGTATACTATATCATTGCTTATAGGTAGACACATTATCTTGCTATACCTTATTGATTTCACATACATCTGGTTTTAGCTACATGTTTACCTTCACTTGATGTTATTTAGAAGTGGATAAATAGAAACCGCATGATATTTGTATTAACTTGATGCAGTTAATTAGCGGTTTTTCCTTTATATTCTTGCATTTCAGATATGGCGCACATATTATATTCATGGATTTTCGCATTGTTATATGGATTTTTCATGATATTTTCTGGATTTGGGAACAGCGGGAGTTCATGAAATTATGCATTATTTGAAAAACCCGGTTTCCTTGATATGATATTTTAGCAGCCACCATGAGATTTGTCGTTTACGATGTGTATACCCTACGCGAGGAAAGGAGGGATCCGTGTACGGGTACATGGTGGGGCCCGGAGGTACCCCGGGGCAAGAATCTCAGTGAGGAGATGAGTTAGTGGGGGAACCATACTTTCCGGTGATAGGACCAATGACTCAGCGGCTATCATGTGGATACCGACGGGAGTCATGTACTTATGGATACGTCGAGAGGCGAGGGTCAGAGCTAGGCACTCGAGCTTTCGGGATAGCGTATGATACGTACCTATCAGGGGGCCAGTCATGGAGACAGCACCTGATGGATCAGCATTTCTGTGTCGATGCTTGGTACATTGGTTTCATGATATTTCTAATTACTCCTTTGTATATATAACAGGGGATTGAGCCGCTGTTATATATACCCTTACACCAATATTAGGGGAATGGTACGCTAATATATGTGTATTGACCTCATCATAATTAATTATGTCATTATATTTAGGATGTTAGAATTTTGCTGGAGAATTGATTCGGGATATAAGAGATTCATTTGGGATTGGATACTGGATAGATATGTGAGATCCACTTGATATTGTACATTCGATATATGTGAGATATACTTGATATTGTACATACGAGATATATGAGATCCACTTGATGCTGTACATTCGATTTATGTGAGATCTACTTGCTGGTGTACATTCGAGATATGTGAGATATACTTGATATTGTACATTCAAGATATGTGAGATATACTTGATATTGTACATACGAAATATATGAGATCTACTTGATGTTGTACATTCGGGATATACGAAATATACTGGATATTGTAAAATTGAGGAGATGTGGTATTTAGATGATATGAGAGCCAATTTGGGGGCTGATTTGAGGAATTGGGATTTGATTTGTCTTGATGGATTGTGATCTTACCACGATGTCAGGATTCCGTGGAAATGATATATTTCACTCCATACCTCCCTTTTATCTGTTAGTGCACTGCTTCATGTATTAGTAGTACCTGTTAGTGTACCTTTCATGATTATTGCACATTTACATTCTCATATCCATATCGCATGATTATTGCATACTTTTGTCATATCATTATTGCTTTATATATATTGGTTGTACCTGCTAGTGTACTTTCCATTATTCTGCATTCATATGACATGTTATTACTGGTAATTGCATATCTTAGATTTGCGCAGTACATGCATACTTGCGATTACCTGCATATGTTATTTACTATTCACGAGTTGGCAACTCACCCCCGTTGTGCCACAGTGGTTGCAGGTGTTTTCTGGAGTAGTCAGAGGCAGGCTATTTCCATCCTTCGTATCATCTTTTGCTTCAGATACCGCATCGACTCACAGTGTACCGTTTGCTTAGGTGGGTTTTGGTGGTTATCTGTATTATGTATTGTATATTCGTTGTATCTTGTACTCTCCATCTACTAGTATGTTGTGACTTAGAGACTTGGTGAGGACGATATTGTATATTATTGTGGATTTGTTGCTTTTTATACAGTTTCCTTTCTTTTGTCTCTTATTTCTTCGCTACAGCGTCGTATATTTGTGGTGGTGTTTGTTTATTCCGCCTTTGGGCGTATACTTGCTCCCATTTGGGAATGCTTTATTTTATCTTTATTTGTTGTACCCATTTTGGGGTTAGTTTTTACAAAGGGGGTGCTGCCAAAATTTTAAAGAAAGAAAGTAGACTCTTTTAAAGAATTTGGGTTGTGATTTCAAATGTTTCAAAAACTTTTATTATCGTTTCCGTATTTTCATGGTTTAGATTTCTGGGTTTTAGCTTTCTTTTACTGCGTTACGTCTGTAGGCGTTGCGTAGTATTAGGGCCGTCACGTGCCAATTTCGGGTCGTGACAAAGTTGGTATCAGAGCGCTAGGTTTTACCTTTCGGAGAGTAGGATGACCTTGGTATGATGGAGTAGGTAGCTTAAGCAGAGTAACGTAGTGTGTGTATGTCTGCAGCATGCTCACGATGCGGTACTTCGCCTAAAGTGACCTAAGTACAAATTGCTTGAAATTCCTTCCTTGATGATTCATATCCTTGTGATTCGATTTCCGTGTCCTTATCAAATCTCATCTCTATTTATAGCCTTGCCGCCGATGACTATGGGGACTCAGAATGATGCAGCGAGGGCCGAGGTTAGAGTTGGCTCGGGTGAGACGAGCACTGACCAGGATGGCACGCTAGTTGCACAGGTGCGGACGGATCATCCTTCGACAGAGCAGCTTGCTAGGCTTGTGGCAGAGATGCAGGACTTGCGCCAGACGATGAGATCATTAGTTGATGTCGTTCGAGCGCAGCGACAGGAGGTTGTCACCCCTGTTACTCAGTTGTTCCTTGGGATCAGCATGCAGCAGTCCGTCACCCACTTAGCACCAGTGGATGCAGCCCCAGTTGACGAGGCACATAATCCAGAGGCTCTGAGAGTTCCAGGACAGTGGAGGACTCGTACCAGTGTACCAGTCCAGAGACAGAGGCTTAGTCATCGAGACAGATTTCTTGACCGTCATGGGAGTAGCAGAGGCTTAGGACGTGGACAGTCGTTCAGCTCTCATCCCCAGAAGGGTCAGCAGCGTTACATTGGATGCTATCGATGTGGGAGCCTTCATCACCTCATCAGGGGTTGTTCCTTAGCGCCGCGTCAGGGTCGTATTCAGAGAGGCCGTGGACGTGGAAGGTTCGCTCAGAGGGGTCAGTCTAGCAGAGGAGAAGTATAGTCAACTGCGGATAGGGGGCAGACACAGGAGTTTGCTTCTACTCATCGAGACGCACGGGCATTCAATGCAGAGTTTTCAGGTATCCTTAATTCACATGTTCTTTTGTTGAACTTGTTGGTTTTTTCACACTTTGTGCCGTGATTGGGACGAGAATCGTGTTATCTAGATCAGCCGTTTGTTGTGTTAACTTCTGTCAGCGATTCTTTTGTTGCGCGACACGTATTTCAGTCGTATGCCAATCGGTGAGGAAATTCTTCCGTCATTGGATCCTTCTAGAGATGTTAGATTTGACGTTCTCCTGGGCATGGATTGGTTAGCTACGTGTTAGGCATCTGTGGACTACCGTGAGGAAACAGTCAGAAATTGTTTTCCCGGCGAGTCAGTTCTTGTTGTGCAGGTGGATAGTTGTACCGCCTCTCACAGCTTGAATTCAGCCTTTTTCACTATTCAGCTTTTGGAGGAGATGTCGAGGATTCTTAGCGTTCATTCGAGATACCGGAGCCACAGTTGGTTTGTTGGACTGGGTACTTATCGTGCGAGAGTTTTCCGACGTTGTTCTAGATGAGCCGGTAAAGCTTAGGGAGCTTAAGGATCAGCTGCAGAGTTGTTGTTGGGAGGTTTGTGCGACTGAGTGTTTCGCCTTGAGGAGCTCCTATTTCTGTTCGTCAAGGAGAAGGACGGCAGTTGAGCTTGTGTATTGATAGATCGTCAATTGAACCGGCTTACGGTGCGGATAGGTATCATTTACCTCGCATTGACGATTTCTTCGATCGGCTCCTAAGTGCGAGACTTTTTCTAAGTTGTTGGGATCAGGTCATCATTGTTGCGGGTTCGGAGTGATGGCATTCCGATGGCTGCCTTGTGCATGCTACGGCTTTGTGTGTTTTGGTGGTATCTTTGGACTCGCCAATGCCCTAGCAGCATTCGTAGACATGATACACCAGATTTCTTCAGGCCATTCCTCGACCAGTTTTTGTTGTGATATTGACGACATTTTGGTCTATTCTAATGTGTCTTGAGGAACAGGAGCAGCACTTGAAGGTTTGTTTTGCAGACATTGGGAGAGCCCCAGCTGTTTGCTAGATTCTCGGAGTGTTCCTTTAGGCTTGTTTGTGTTGACTCCTAGGTCTTGTAGTTACGGGAGACGGTTTCGTATGGTTCCGAGGGAGATCAAGACCGTACAGCTTTGGCCCAGACTTGTGTATGGACAGAGGTCCGTTGATTTTGGGCTTAGCAGGTTTTTACCGCCGTTTCGTGCAGGATTACTAGTGTATTGCTGCACCGTGGACTGGAATGACCGGAATGGAGGTTTCTTTTCTTTGGACTGAGGCATGTGTGCGGAGTTTTCTGCAGTTGGAGATTCGGTTAGCAACTGCATCAGTTCTTTGCTTTTGGTTCGGGCGACTTTGTGGTTTAACTGTAATGTTTCACGAAAGTGGCTCGATTGTGTGCGGATGTGACACTGCCGGCGACGCTCGTTTGTTAGAGATACTTGAGCATACTCGGCTGGGTAATGATTCAGAGTCTTTGATTCTGACAAGGGTGTGCTAAGTTAGGAATGCGTTTGTGTACCTGATATTATCGGGTAGAGACGTGAAATCCTAGAGCCGGCACATTTGTCAATTCTCTGTATTCATTCAAGTTCCACCAACATTGATTTGACTTGTGAGATAGTTACGGGTGGGCAGGAATGTAAAAAGAAATTTTAGGTTTCGTTTCAAGGTGTTTGTCTTGTTGTGTGTTTTGGGTTGAGCATCTAAGACCGGCTGGAGAGTTGCAACCTTTAACCGTTCCGAAGTGGGAATGGGTGCAGATTTCCACGAATTTCGTTATGGGTATACCCAGGTTTTGTCAGGGTGTGACTCTATTCGGATGCTTGTTGTCCGGTTTTACTCGGTTTGCTCAGTTGTTCTTTGTTAAGTTGTGCGTTGCACGGAGTTCCTTCGAGGGTCGTATCCAATGAAGGCACCCTGTTCGCTTGCCGTCTTGGGCAGAAGCTTCAGGAAGCCCTGGGTACTGGTTAAGCTTTAGCTCCATCTTTCCATCCACAGGATGATGGGTTTGTGAGAGCGGGCTATACCGACTCTGGAGGATATGTTTGTACGTTCGTGTTGTTGTTGTCGGCAGTTGGGGATCGTCACTCGCCATTGTTAGGATTCTCCTTCGATAGTTGTTATCTGGAGACATTCCAATTGGCAACCTTTAAGTTTAGGGGTTAGGTCGTGTCGATCACCAATCTGTTTTCTGACTCTGCATTGTTGGATTTTTGGACCCCATCTAGTCTAGAGACTTCGGAGATGATCCAGTTGTTCAGGTCAGGATAATGACAGTCATGTGTGGACAGAGATCTTATGCCGACCAGGGTGGTCGCAGGCCTGAGTTCGTAGTGGGAGATCATGTATTCCTATGGATTTTCCGATAAATGACGTATGGAGTTTTGGGAATCTTATCCCAGGATTGTAGGTCCTTTTGAGATCCTTTAAGCGAGTTAGTTCGTTGCCTTTAATTTGGCACTTCCGCCCAGATAATTGAGTTTTCACCCCGCATTCTTTGTGTTGATACTTTGCAATTACCTTCATGACTTTTTTTCATATGATTCAGCATTAGACCATTTGCTTTGACGCGATCTTTTCGCTCACGGCAGCCATTGGTGTTAATGGCCAGGCAGGTGGAGAAACTTCGGTCAAGGGTCTTGCTATCTGTGGAGAGTTTTCTTGGACGTAGCCGTATAGTGAGATGATCACTCGGGAGGCTGCGAGCGAGAATTGGGAGTTTTTTACTCTTCTTTTTGAAGGTACGCTTAGTGAAAATTTTAAATTCGGGGACGAATTTTTATAAGGGGGGAAATTGTAACGTTTTAGAAATCATTTTGCGAATTTTTCCGTTTTAGGGCAAAATTGTCGGTTTTTCCCGTTTTAACCCGATTTCGATCAAACGTCCGTATAAACTTGCCGGCATCTAGTTTAGCTAAAATAAAGCTTGTGCGCGAACTTTGGGAGTATTTGGGAGATTTTGGTTCAGATAGAATTTTTCCCAAATAAAATATTATTTTAAGCGGTATTTTGTGCACGTAAATCGGAAAAATTTTCTCTTGTGAATAAATTTATTTTTTTGTCACTAAAATTATTTTAGAAGCTTCTTTTCAAATATCTAGAATTTTCTTTGTGCAAAAGGATTTGGATTAAAAAAGAAAAGAAAAGAGTGAAAGGTGGCAAAATTGCTTTAATTCGCATTTATTACTCTCTTTCCTATCTATTTCTTCACAAAATAATCACAAAAATACCCCCAACCTCCCCATGGCCGACCCTTATCTCCAATTTCTGTCCAAAATATTTTCCAAGCTCATTTCTTCATAATTTCTTCAAAATTCTTCAAGAAAAATTCCAAAATAAATCCACACAAATCCTAAATAAAACTAAAACCATCTTTTCCTTCACTAATCCTTCTTGGTTCTTCAACAAGCATGGGTTTTGATGCTAAGATGATGGATTAAGCTTCATTTTGGTGTTCTTGGGGAGGTATAATTCTTACCTTAATCCTTTTATACTTGCTTTAATCTTAAATCTAGCTAATTTAGTTAGCTAATTATGTGTTTAGTTTAGTTTTTAAATTATGATTAATTCATTTATATTTGGTTTAAGAAATTCATGTTAGGGTTAAATTTTGTTAAATGTTTAGTGTTCATTTGAAGTGTTAATTTGTGTTTTGGAGATGATTAATCTAGTAGGAAATGTTAATTTTTGCTAATGAACACTTTGTTTAATTATGCAATTAGCTTACTAGGTTTTTTCTAAAACATAATTAGCGAGTGTTAAAATTATAGGAATGGTTTAGATAGCTTAGTTAAGCTATTTTAAGGTGTTTGTAATCGCTAGATATGCATTAGCTTGAAACTAGTGCAAAATATCGCGATAGGTTGCTTACTAGATTTCGTGGTTTTTCCGACGTTCGTTCGATTGGTCGTTGCGAGGTTATATCTATTGTATTCCTCGTAATTCTTAGGGTGCGATCGGGACGATCGGGGTCCAGACTTGGTGTTTTGTAGTTTAGCGACCCCAATTAGGGTTTTTGGCCGGTATCGTGCTCGATAGATGCGCTAAGCGCGCAGTGTAATTTTCTGGGCGTTTTCTTCGCGTTTCGTTGTCTTTTCGTCTTTGTAGGATTTTTTTCTTATGTGTTGTGTTTGTGAAATTTTAGGTTCGCAAGCGGGGACTTCGGACGCTACGACAAGGGGAAAACAGGTGGTAGGCTTGACCTAACTTGGAGCGTTGGTGAGTAGATTTAACATCTACAGGGGAATCGCCCACATGGCGTTATGCGTCAGGGCTAGAGATTTTATTACTTGTCGCATATTCTACGTTATTGTTAGAATTGCGCCTTTACCCTATTACTTAGATGTAGTTGTGCCTGGACTAGTAGTAGTAGGACACTGCACAGATTATTGACGATTCATATTGCACGAGCACTGATTGTATGCTACACACACCGTCAATAATTGACATGTCACACACAAACCACTTATAGATGTTATATTGCTTGGTTAGGGACATTGTGACATTGATTCATACTGCTTATCATATATGGAATTTAGCATACCTGTATTCCTATAGAGTATTGTACCATTAGTGATAGGTACATACACACTCCCTGACATAGCTACAGTTATACCTTGCACATACTATTCTTATACCCAGGGGGTATACTATATCATTGCTTATAGGTAGACACATTATCTTGCTATACCTTATTGATTTCACATACATCTGGTTTTAGCTACATGTTTACCTTCACTTGATGTTATTTAGAAGTGGATAAATAGAAACCGCATGATATTTGTATTAACTTGATGCAGTTAATTAGCGGTTTTTCCTTTATATTCTTGCATTTCAGATATGGCGCACATATTATATTCATGGATTTTCGCATTGTTATATGGATTTTTCATGATATTTTCTGGATTTGGGAACAGCGGGAGTTCATGAAATTATGTATTATTTGAAAAACCCGGTTTCCTTGATATGATATTTTAGCAGCCACCATGAGATTTGTCGTTTACGATGTGTATACCCTACGCGAGGAAAGGAGGGATCCGTGTACGGGTACATGGTGGGGCCCGGAGGTACCCCGGGGCAAGAATCTCAGTGAGGAGATGAGTTAGTGGGGGAACCATACTTTCCGGTGACAGGACCAATGACTCAGCGGCTATCATGTGGATACCGACGGGAGTCATGTACTTATGGATACGTCGAGAGGCGAGGGTCAGAGCTTGGCACTCGAGCTTTCGGGATAGCGTATGATACGTACCTATCAGGGGGCCAGTCATGGAGACAGCACCTGATGGATCAGCATTTCTGTGTCGATGCTTGGCACATTGGTTTCATGATATTTCTAATTACTCCTTTGTATATATAACAGGGGATTGAGCCGCTGTTATATATACCCTTACACCAATATTAGGGGAATGGTACGCTAATATATGTGTATTGACCTCATCATAATTAATTATGTCATTATATTTAGGATGTTAGAATTTTGCTGGAGAATTGATTCGGGATATAAGAGATTCATTTGGGATTGGATACTGGATAGATATGTGAGATCCACTTGATGTTGTACATTCGATATATGTGAGATATACTTGATATTGTACATACGAGATATGTGAGATCCACTTGATGTTGTACATTCAATTTATGTGAGATCTACTTGCTGCTGTACATTCGAGATATGTGAGATATACTTGATATTGTACATTCGAGATATGTGAGATATACTTGATATTGTACCTACGAGATATGTGAGATCTACTTGATGTTGTACATTTGGGATATACGAAATATACTTGATATTGTGAAATTGAGGAGATGTGGTATTTAGATGATATGAGAGCCAATTTGGGGGCTGATTTGAGGAATTGGGATTTGATTTGTCTTGATGGATTGTGATCCTACCACGATGTCAGGATTCCGTGGAAATGACATATTTCACTCCATACCTCCCTTTTATCTATTAGTGCACTGCTTCATGTATTAGTAGTACCTGTTAGTGTACCTTTTATGATTATTGCACATTTACTTTCTCATATCCCTATCGCATGATTATTGCATACTGTTATCATATCATTATTGCTTTATATATATTGGTTGTACCTGCTAGTGTACTTTCCATTATTCTGCATTCATATGACATGTTATTACTGGTAATTGCATATCTTAGATTCGCGCAGTACGTGCATACTTGCGATTACCTGCATATGTTATTTACTATTCACGAGTTGGCAACTCACCTCCGTTGTGCCACAGTGGTTGCAGGTGTTTTCCGGAGTAGTCAGAAGCAGGCTATTTCCATCTTTCGTATCATCTTTTGCTTCAGATACAGCATCGACTCACAGTGTGCCGTTTGCTTAGGTGGGTTTTGGTGGTTATCTGTATTTTTTATTGTATATTCGTTGTATCTTGTACTCTCCATCTACTAGTATGTTGTGACTTAGAGACTTGGTGAGGACGATATTGTATATTATTATGGATTTATTGCTTTTTATACAGTTTCCTTTCTTTTGTCTCTTATTTCTTCGCTACGGCGTCGTATATTTGTGGTGGTGTTTGTTTATTCTGCCTTTGGGCGTGTACTTGCTCCCGTTTGGGAATGCTTTATTTTATCTTTATTTGTTGTACCCATTTTGGGGTTAGTTTTTACAAAGGGGGTGCTGCCAAAATTTTAAAGAAAGAAAGTGGACTCTTTTAAAGAATTTGGGTTGTGATTTCAAATGTTTCAAAAACTTTTATTATCGTTTACGTATTTTCATGGTTTAGATTTCTGGGTTTTAGCTTTCTTTTACTGCGTTACGTCTGTAGGCGTTGTGTAGTATTAGGGCCGTCACGTGCCAATTTCGGGTCATGACAGAAGTAGAGCTCTCTGAGCAGGGGGTGAGGGTGGAAAGGTCACATAGGGAACTGTCGTCTCACCCTGGCGCCTCGCGGTAAAATTTTTGAAAAGGTGACCTGGACTCCCGCACCAATAACATCCTGGCGATGGCCGCTGACCTGGTGAATAGGAGCTGAACAACTGGCCTCGTATCATGCCTCGACCACCACCGCTGTAACCTTTCCAAATAATAAATTATTATTTTTGGGAATTTTTATAATCTAATACTATTTTATTGAATATTTTAATATTCTAGCATAATTAAATGCAAATAAATGGAGAAAAATTATGGAAAATTATGGAAAATTCTAAAATGGGGTATTTATTGGAATTATGACATTTTTAAATGTTTGTGATCAATTATATGCTAAATTAGCGCTAATCGCGATTAAAAATCGCTAATCGTATTTTTATCAATTTTGTGCAAAACATGTGCATATCTTTATGTACACTTGTGTTACATTTTCTTGCCATGGTTTTACTTTGGGGTTACTATTCTAGTGAGAAGGTTTTGGAGGAATAAGAAAAGAAAAAGCTAAAGTATGATGATTAGGAGAGAGGTAGGTATGGGGTTTACTTTTTGACTTGTAGAACCATTCCCCATCATTTTCCCCTTCTCATTCTCTCTCCTCTCCTTCCCTTGCTGCTGCTCCCTCTTCTTCCTCTCCCCCTCTTCACAAAAACCCTAGATCCACCATGAAAACAAAGCCAAAACCCCAATCCCATTTCACTAAACTTGTTCACAAGCCCGAGAGCTACACAATGGACTAAGAAAAAGTGGATCTTGAGGACCTTGAGCAACTCAAGAATTTTCTTGAGTTGCCAAAGGAGGTAAATTCTGCACCTTTAGTTTAGTATTTTGATTTCTTGTGTATCCTTACTAGTATCATGTCGATATGATGTCGTTTTGAGGACTTTTGAGAATTCTAGTTAGGGTTTAGGGTTTGATCTGGAATCAAGGTGAAATTGAGGCTTGTTGTGACCTTAGAACCCCTTGTGTGATGTTAAATTGGACCCAAACCTGAGATTTGAAACCCGGAATACGGATTTAGAAAACCGATATCGGAGATATTGTGAAATCTGTGAAGGTTTTAGGAATCTGCTATCACCCCGAGACCCCTAAAATCAAATTGAGCTGACAGTGAGTCGTGCAGGCACCTAGGAAGCTACCACCAAGACCCGAGCCCCTAACTCAAATCCCCGGCAGCAGATTTAATCATTCTGGCCGCAATTTGCGGCCAGAGTAGAAGGGAATGGGTTCATTTTTGTTCTAGGGCTCATTTTGCACTAAATTAGACCCCTGCTATATGCAGTTTTGGCTAATTGTCACCTGGGGAAAATCTGGGAGCATTTTAGTGTGTTTTAGGTGATGTTTTCCGTATTTTAAAATGCACTTTCTTGATATTTGGATTTCTATTTGGTTGTCGGGTGTTCGTACATCGACAACAGGGATTGTTTGATTGATTTGCATGTTTAGGCCATAGGTTCCAACCTATGGGCACACTGTGCACTGTTTTGGTTTTCTGCATCGATTTTAATACGTATTGCGATGGTTTATTATTATAGGTACCCTCGCAAGGATTCCGACGCGAAGGAGCGCGGCGTCATCGATTTCGGCGAGCGAAAACCAGGTGAGTAGATTTATATCTACGGGGAGAAGTCGGGTGGATGGCGTATAGCACCCCCGCAGTCCGTGGTGATGTATACGAATACGTATACACACATAGTGATTATGTATTGTTTGATGTTATCGATGATATAGATGGATTTAGGGTGTGATCGGATTAGTTAGTGTTGCGAGACCCTACAGTAGAGGTTACCCCATGTTTACACACACATACCATACTTGCATACATTCTTCTTTCATATGTGCTTTTATCGGGTTATATTGTTATGTGTTCACATGGGTATGGGACTATGTGCTCACATACTGGATTTGAGGATAGTATTTGGGATTTGAGATGAGTCGATAAGATTTGATTGAGACCGCGAGAATGGTGATATGGCAGGATTCGTACTTGAGGTACGTCCTGGTGTTATAGCGGATCTTGGGATGACGATACGGGTAAATAGTGTTATTAATTAAATGGTCGACATGTGATCGTGATATGAAATATGGTATGCTTGGATATTGATCCTAGGCCGTATTGGGCGATGTATTCCCCTTGATGATGATATGTGCTGATGATATCAGTTTGTACGAGACTGTCGATCAGTAGCCAGATCATGACTATATTAATGATATTAGTATTGTACTAGACATAGGTCAGTACCCTAGACCATGATCTTTGATAAAGAGGATACCGGATGAATAGTGTGATGAATATGATATTGACCCGTACCCAGATTTGGGGATGCCGTACGACGGATTTACGTACGAACTATATTTTGATGATTGATCCGCGCTCTTGACTTGGGATGTCTGATTATAGATATGGTATCGGATATGATATTATTGAGGCGGGATCACCGACTAATATATATACAGGTATGTATATATATCGACTCAGATGTTAGACGGTTTCCTTACCTGTAGTCCAGCTTGTTAGCTTAGCCCTTTAGTTTAGTTTAGTGGTTAGATTAGATTCGACTCCTACCTATTTCAAAAGCTTACGAATCGTGGGTATTTTAAAAGACAGGTCAAGGGATTCTACGGATATTTCAAAAGACGTATCTTTTCCTAAAAACACCGTAGCCCTTATTTTCAAAACACCGCGATTCGTGTTATTTCAAAAGGCACTATTGTAGGACTTATATTAGGATAATGCAGTTTAGTTATCATTGTGTCTAGTATTCCGCTCATTATTACTGTTCGCTCCGCATCGCATACTTATATTATAATTTCTTATTGCATTGTTGATATCATACTGTTAGGACACCAGCACCATTACCGATGATGCGTATGTACCACGTACACTTGCTTGCCGGCTCACACACATCTTCATCGGTAATTGCCATGTCACGCACACCTTAGAAATTATTATCGCCTAATGTAGCTTGTTAACTAGTAGTTTTAACATGATGATTAGTTACTTGCCTTATATGCTAGTTTAGACATTGTAGTTGTTACTTATCACTTCATGCATACTGTTATTCATTATATGCCGCATTCATGGATGCTCATGCTTATATTCATGGTTTTACATGCTATTGATGATTCGGATTTCCATGATATTTTCTGGATTTGGAGGAAAACCGCAAAAATATATATAAACTGTTTTCACTCTTTTTAAATAAAAAATGCGGTTTTCCCATGATGTATGAGTCGTCCACCATGAGTTTGCTGATGGATTTCGAGACCCGATTCGAGGAGATGGATGAACCGTTTCGGGTACATGGTGGGCCCGGTAAGGTACCCCGGGGCAAGAAGGTCGTGTTGGTGACGTTGAGCCTGGCAGGGGAGCACTACCTACCGGTGATATTACCCGACGCGTCGGATATCCGGAGGATACCGTCATGGTCTTGAGATGGATGGTAGGGGCCGGTCTGGACTGACGGCGCCCTAAATATTGAGATTGAGACATTGAGATTTCGAGATATTGAGGTATTGAGATTTGATGATACAGGCCAGTCCGGATAGCCGGAGCCTGAGATTTTGAGACATTGAGATTTATGTTTTGTGTCAATGCTAGACACTGTTGATGCTGATTTCTTTATGATACCTCATTTTTAAAAATACAAAGGAAGTCTCACTAAATTATGAAAACGGTTCCTTCATTTACATGTAATCTGTTTTCATGCATTCATACCTAATTCATATGATATATTGCTACCTGAGGCACTGACACGGACACATGAGATTACACTCGGGTTAGATATTTACCCTAGTCATTGTTATAGACTGCTGGTTATATTTGAGGATTTTATATTGATCGTATGACCTAGGATTGCGTCAAACATGCGATTTCTATTCGTAGATCTTTTTCTACTCACGAGTTGGCAACTCACCCCCGTTGTGCCCCAGTTTCTTGCAGGTTTGCCGTACAGGTTCCATTACGGCTTTGCGGGCACTGTTCCTTTCGGGTGACTTGCTAGTAGGTGGGTTTATTGTATCGTACCCATCATTATACTTTGTATATTATTATTCAGTTGTATCTAGAAGTTCCATCAACCAAACTTGTATTTATCTCAGATATAGACCTGTGATGTTTATTCTTTCGACCTTAGAGTCGCGTGTTGTATTTCTATGGATTTCTTGCTGTTTTGAGTTTCCTTTTGAGTTTTGATTGTGACCGTCGATTGACGAAGAGCTAGCTCCCGCTTGGGGATGCCTTTTTATTGATTTCGTATACTATTCTTATTGTATCCCGTTTGGGAGCCAGTATTTACAAGGGAGACTCTGCCGAAATTTTTAGGAAATACTTGTTGTTTTTTTAAAAACCGCATAATTCGGCTTATGCTATTAAAACTACTTGATTTTAAATTGGTTTTCCTTCACTCTACTACTTTTCTTGGTTTGGATTTCTGGGTTTTTGGCTTACTTAGATTACGTACGCCTCGAGACGTTTCGTAGTTTAAGTGTCGGTCATGTTCCGTACTTTCGAGACATGACAACCACGGCCTAGAAAGAATCCACCACAACCTTTGCCTGCCATGCCTCTGCCAAACTGTACTGGAGCTGGTATATCTGTACGAATCCTCTTCGGCACCGAAACGACCGAAGTCTCCGAAATGCGCTCCTCCAAAAGTGTCACGACCGGAAGATACGAAACATAACCGGCACTTAAATTACGCAGCATCTAGAGGCGCAACGTAATCTAAGTAAGTCGAAGCCCAGAAATCTAAACCATATAAAAGAAGATGTAAAGGAAAACATATAGGAAAACAAGTTTAAAAGCAAGATCAAATTTTCTCAAAAATTTCGGCAGAGTCTCCTTTGTAAAAACTGGCCCCGAATGGGTACAAACAAGTATAATATATACAAACAATAAAATGTCATCCCCAAGCAGGAGATAGCTCTACGCCAACAGGCGGAAACAACCACACCATGCACAATAATATACAACGCCAAAGGGCGAGGCTCAAAACTCAAAAGAAAACAAATCATCCAGATACTATAATAATACAAGCGCGACTCTAAGGTCGAAATAAACAACTGGTCCTCTAAACTATCAAGTAATACAAGTCTGGTTGATGGAGCTTACTGGATACAAATGAAATAATAAGGTACAACGGCGGTTCTGATGCAAGTGAACCAACCTACCAAGTAAATCACCCAGAATGAAATGGTGTGCCGGCAAGCTGCCAAGGAAACCTGTACATCGAAACCTGTAGAAAAATTTGACACAACGGGGGTGAGTTACCAACTCGTGAGTAGAAGACATCTGCGAAAAGAAATCGAATGCATGACGCTGTCCTAGGTCATAATAATATACTAATATATCACTAGTCATCTAGTAAAGGCAGGGTAATAAACTACGCGTAAGTGCAAATGCTCCGTGCTCGTGTCAGTGCCTCAAATAGTAATATGTCATGTGAATGAGTATGCATGCACCATGAATGTAAAACAATCAATCCTGAAATCTGGATATATCTGTATAAGAAATCTTTAACTTTCATCATAGTGAAATTTATAGAAATCTGAAATATTATCGATGAAATCCATGGAAATCCATGTCAAGCATCGACACAAAACATGTAAATCTCTTGTCTCAATACCTTATAGTCTTAATATCTCGGGCTCCGTCAGTCCGGATTGGCCCATATCATCAAATCTCACGACAACGGTCGGTATCCTCCGGATATCCGCCGCGCCAGACATCACCGGTAGGTAGTCTTCCCCTGTCAGGCTCATCGTCTACAACTCGATCTTCTTGCCCCGGGGTACCATACCGGGCCCACCATGTACCCAAGACGGTTCATCCACTCCTCGAATCGGGTCTCGAAATCCAACAGAAAACATGAAATCTCATGGTGGACGACACATACATCATGAGAAAACCGCAACTTATATTTTAAAAAGAGAGGAGGAGAGAGAGAAGTTTTTATAATATTCTTGCGGTTTTCCCCAAAATCCAGAAATCTCATAGAAATCCAAAATCCCAAAATCATGAGTAAGTAAATAATAAGTATCGGCATAAGCCCCAAAATACTGCATGATAACATGAAAATGTGAATGCATGAAATGTCTAAGTAATAAATGCAATGTCTAGACTAATACTTGAGAGTAATCACAATATTATATTGATCTAGCCTTTAGCTGATTCTATCAATAAAAGATAATATGTTCTAAAGTGTACGTGACATAGCAATTACCAATGATGATGTGTGTGAGCCGGCAAGTAAGTGTACATGGAACATGCGCATCATCGGTAATGGTGCTGGTGTCCTAACAAGAAGTGTTTCATAATGACTAAAGAAACAAATGCATGAACATGCAACATGATAATTACGATCTGAATGTAAAGATGGATGTGTATTAACCACCCATTTGTAATATACATGTCTAACTACAACTATATAACTCGAGCCTAAACTAGTATCTATCTAACCTCCTAAGGAACTAAACTAAAGAAACTAGTCGATAAGAAATAAGAATCCACCTAAGGTCTGAGTCCATATCTCTAATAGTCGGCGATCCAGCCTCAATAGCGTCACGTACGTAGTACGACTTCCTCGAATCAAGAGTGCGGATCAATCATCACATATATGCCTCGTACGGTAAAATCCATCGTACGGCATCCCAATATCGGGGTACGGTCAAGTATCACCCACGTATATCATCATTCATATAATATCATCATCAAATAATGTCATGATCAAACGTACTGTACTGTAATCGCATACATCCCAATATTATCAATCATATATCATTGTCTGCGTACATATACATCGTCAATTGTTCCTCAGAAATATCATGTCATATATATCATATCGTAATCAGGTCACACATATATCATATCGTAATCAAGTCACACATGTATCATATCGTAATCAAGTCACACATATATCATATCATAACCAAGTCACACATATATCATATTGTAACCAAGTCACACATATATCATATCGTAATCAAGTCACGGGTTACAGTCCGGGTTCTATTCTAGAGTCTCGTATATCTCAATGTCATCATCACCTATTATCGTTTATGTATACATATCATTTTTCTCATTTTCCAACGATCCGCTAATATCATAATACGACTGTATAGCCAAGAGATCACGGCATCAAGCCCAGTTATATCGTCTTATCCCCATGTATCATATAACATCCTTATCTCGCATATACATGTTGTGTATATATATATATATACCTACACACATTCCTATATATATATACACATACACATATACACTAAATCAAGTTTCTGTGTGTGCGTGTGTGTGTGTCTACCAGAAACCTACGAATCCCCTCCAAGACATTCATCCTCTGGTAAAGTTCTTCTAAATCCGTCTATTCCAACCTAAAGTCTTTAATAGGGTCCTACTCGCCAAGAATCTAAGGTCACGTCCGACTTCCTAATGACAATAAGTAATATTCCTATTCTACGTTTGCGGGGGTGCTAAACGCCATCCATCCGACTTCCCCCGTAGATATACATCTACCCACCTGGTCCTTGTCTGCCGAAGACGATGTCGCCCTCCTCTTCTTCCTCGTCCGAAGTCCACGTGAGGGGTACCTATACGCAAACATATATAATATCGTAATCTGAATCACGGACAAAATCAAAACGACGCACGAAACGCGCATAGGTTAAAACCTATGACCCGCTCATGCAAAAGAACCAAATATCGCTCGATATCGGCGTACAAACACCGACTGATCGAGATAAAACACCAACAAACAACTCGTAGTTTCAAAACTTATTATTTATAATATGAAACATGATTTAAATCATCAAAACCCTAAAATCGATCAAATCGTCCAATTCCGCAAAACCTTGAAAATGTCAATTTACCGTTTTACTTCAAAACTTGTTGTTTAAATGAAGCTAATGGTCATAATATTCATTAAATAACATAACTAGATTATAGAAACCATTACCATATTTTTATCACACTAATTTGTATTAAAAAATAAATTTCTAGTTTGCAATTTTTATCAATTTCATCACCTGCAAGCAAAATTTCACAATTTCACAATTAAACTTGATTTTGCATAAATTAACTTATTAAACTACAATTCATGATGTTAATAATGTAATGAAACCATAATTAGATTTTAAATCTCAATTATTTAATAAATATCTAAAACCTAGTTAGCACAAAAATAACATATTTGTCACAATTTCCATTATCAATTTGAAACTAGTAACCAAACTAGGTTTTTCATTTCTCTAACATGTTAATATTCTCATTAAAACCACAATCTAGTGATAAAAATATTAATTAGAATTTTATCTCTTCAATAAATATAATTTATAAAAATCTAGTTTGCAAAATTGATGAATTTAAATAATTTTGAATGAACAAATTACAATACATCAACCATACAAGATTTTCCATTTATAAAAATGTTAAACTACATATTATAACCCCGCTCAATTAATAGAAACCCAAATTTCATTTTGAAACCCTCTCTTGAATTTTTCATCTAGCAATAGTACCAAATTAAAAATTAATTAAACACTTAATTAAGTTAAATTAAGTAATTTACAAACATTCAAACCAAGGGCTTAGGATTATACCTCACATATGAGATACAAACATGAAAATTTTCCTCCCAAAAGAATAGTTTCCAACTCCAAGATCCATGTAAAAATTAGCAAAGAATAATGGGTAGGAATTTAATTAGGAATTTGTGGGTTTTTATTTAAATTTTTGATGAAATTTGGAGGATTTTTGTAACAAAATCAAGTGGAGAAATGGGGGGGCTGCCATGGTGAGGGCCGGCCATGTTAGGGAGTGAGGGAGAGAAAGAGAAGTGTGTGGTATGATGTAGAAACTTCTCCAATTAATTACTTCTTATTAGTCTTTTCATTAATTAATAAAGTTTATTTATTTTCCTAACTCAATTTAACCTAGAAAGGTCTAGAACCATGGAAAATTTTGGAAATGAATTTTTCATAATTCACACTTGATTCCAATATGTAATGGTTCACTTTTGCTAATTTAACCCATTCAAATTTGTAATTTACACTAATTTAATGTATAAATAAAGCTCATGTTAATATTTAAAATAATTAATTTAGGAAAAATATTTAATTAAACTAAAAATTTATAAGTGACTAAATAAACACCATATACTAGTAATTACATAATTAAAATAAGTCTTTTTAAATTTATAATGAAAAATAATTATGGTTAAGTTTTACGAAAAATACGTTTTATTTTACCGAAAATCATAAAATTCACTTAAAGGATTTTATTTATTTATTTATTTTTAAAACGTTACAATCTTTCCCCTTTTAAGAAATTCAGTCCCTGAATTTAAATTAAAACTACCCCCAATTACTAAAACATTCAGCCAAAATACTCAAATCGTCGGGGCTCCGAAATCATCAATACATAACTAAAATCAACTCCGTCAAGCATAACGCAATCATCGGAGTTATGGTGAAAATAAAATATCAAAACCCAATACGAAAACCAACATAATATACATCAAAATTATAACTTATATATAGTACGCATCGTAGTAAAATCGTCCAAACATCATAATAAAGAAGCATGCAAAAACCCTTTTTAAATTCGCCGTGCGATGCACGTGTCACGGCATAAGTAGCGGACGTTTATTTTTTTAAAAAAATATCTATACATATATATCTTTTATTTAACATACACGTCCCGCCTGGTTACTAAATGAAATAGTAATGATTATAAAAAAATATACTACTCATAATGAAATCAATTTCAATCACATCATAAAAATATCATGTGCGTCCGGTGCGCACTGAAATCGAAACCAAATACAGATGCCACGAATACGCACAGAAACAAAACTGAGTGCAACGGGTGTGCACCAAAAACATCTGTCAAGTGCAACGGGCAGGCACGACACTAATATCAGGTGCATCTAATCTGCACAAAACCCCGATTTAGTGTATCTGGTGTGCACAAAATCGCATCAAGTGCGCCAAGTGTGCGCAAGAATCTCAATCAAGTGCACATGGTGTATGAAAAACATACACCGAATATCAAAATCGAAATCACGGTACGAAAAATGCATGAAAACTATGTCGAAGCATACGTCAAAATCATCTGCAACCCATATGCACGAAATCAAATCAATATCTCAAAATATATAAAACCAAGTCGAGTGCACTGCGTATGTACAAAACAACATCAATACAACCGATATATGAAACACGAATAAAGTGTAATGAATGTACACATACGAAATACCAATTGTAGAACAAAATCCTCAAAATACCAAAATCCAAACAACGGAAATTTGAAATTCAAATCACCAAATCACAATCGTAAACACTATCATCAATGTACGCCTTTTCTAATGTCGATTGATTCGGACTCGTCTCCTCATTGCTGTGCTGACTGCGCTGCAAACGGCTATGCTCATATCAAGAGCCTCTCGCGTAATCTATCCCTTCACCTGATATCCGGACTACGTTAAACTTTTCGATCGATTTATCAAAATACCATAATTCCCCGAGAGCTCAACACTCAAGTACAGTTTAAAAATATCCAGTACATACCCCAGCATCTGCGGACCAGCCGTAGAAGGGCAAACCCAAGCCTCACTAATGGCACCATGGAACTGCCGTAAACCCTAAGGTTCAAAGGCGTTCTCGTGGTCATTATGTCGAGTTAGGGTTTTATTCTTCTAGAGGGTCTATAGAAATACCTGCATATTCTTCCGAATACCTTAAACTTGGGAAAATGGGTTTCTGACAATCATTCGAACCCTTTAACTTCGCCTGGACGGCATGTGAATACCCTTCGTCCGCACGCTAAACAATGCTTCAATCCTCAAGAATATACGATACCCTAATGGTCATCACATACGAACCGCAGCTCCCTCTGCCCGTGCGACCGTGGTAACAGAAACCACCATCCGATATCGACGAAGATAGATCAAAGGAACGAATAGAATACGGTGCAAAGAAATGTATATCCTAAGGCTTCTTAAGCAGAGTAGCGTATCGTAAGTATGCCGCGGATCATACCCACGGTACGTCGCACTATCTAAGTCACCTACTCCATCAACCAAGGGTCACCCTAGACTTATACAAGATTAAACCTAGCGCTCTGATACCAACATTGTCACAACCCGAAGGTATGGAACGTGACCGGCACTTAAATTACAAAGCGTCTAAAGGCGCAACGTAATCTAAGTAAGCCGAAGCCCAAAAATCTAAACCATATAAAAGAAAATGTAAAGGAAAACATATAGGAAAATAAGTTTAAAAGCAAGATCAAATTTTCTCAAAAATTTCGGCAGAGTCTCCTTTGTAAAAACTGGCCCCAAACGGGTACAAACAAGTATAATGTATACAAATAATAAGATGGCATCGCCAAGCAGGGGCTAGCTCTACGCCAACAGGAGGAAACAACCACACCATGCACAATAATATACAACGCCAAAGGGCGAGGCTCAAAACTCAAAAGAAAACAAATCCACCAGATACTATAATAATACAAGTGTGATTCTAAGGTCGAAATAAACAACTGGTCCTCTAAACTATCAAGTAATACAAGTCTGGTTGATGGAGCTTACTAGATACAAATGAAATAATAAGGTACAACGACGGTTCTGATGCAAGTGAACCAACCTACCAAGCAAATCACCCAGAATGAAATGGTATGCCGGCAAGCTGCCAAGGAAATCTGTACATCGAAACCTGTAGAAAATTTGACACAACGGGGGTGAGTTGCCAACTCGTGAGTAGAAGACATCTGCGAAAAGAAATCGAATGCACGACGCTGTCCTAGGTCATAATAATATACTAATATATCACTAGTCATCTAGTAAAGGCAGGGTAATAAACTACGCGTAAGTGCAAATGCTCCGTGCTCGTATCAGTGCCTCAAATAGTAATATGTCATGTGAATGAGTATGCATGCACCATGAATGTAAAACAATCAATCCTGAAATCTGGATATATCTGTATAAGAAATCTTTAACTTTCATCATAGTAAATTTATAGAAATTTGAAATATCATCGATGAAATCCATGGAAATCCGTGTCAAACATAGACACAAAACATGTAAATCTCTTGTCTCAATACCTCATAGTCTTAATATCTCGGGCTCCGTCAGTCCGGATTGGCCCATATCATCAAATCTCACGACAACGGTCGGTATCCTCCGGATATCCGCCGCACCAGACATCACCGATAAGTAGTCTTCCCCTGCCAAGCTCATCGTCTACAACTCGATCTTCTTGTCCCGGGGTACCATACCGGGCCCACCATGTACCCGAGACGGTTCATCCACTCCTCGAATCGGGTCTCGAAATCCAACAGAAAACATGAAATCTCATGGTGGACGACACATACATCATGAGAAAACCGCAACTTATATTTTAAAAAGAGAGGAGGAGAGAGAGAAGTTTTTATATATATTCTTGTGGTTTTCTCCAAAATCCAGAAATCTCATAGAAATCCAAAATCCCAAAATCATGAGTAAGTAAATAATAAGTATCGGCATAAGCCCCAAAATACTACATGATAACATGAAAATGTGAAAGCATGAAATGTCTAAGTAATAAATGCAATGTCTAGACTAACACCTGAGAGTAATCACAATATTATATTGATCTAGCCTTTAGCTGATTCTATCAATAAAAGATAATATGTTCTAAATTGTACGTGACATAGCAATTGCCGATGATGATGTGTATGAGCCGGCAAGTAAGTGTACGTGGAACATGCGCATCATTGGAAATGGTGCTGGTGTCCTAACAGGCAGAGTTTCATACTGACTAAAGAAACATATGCATGAACATGCAACATGATGATTACGATCTGAATGTAAAGATGGATGTGTATTAACCACTCATGTGTAATATACATGTCTAACTACAACTATATAACTCGAGCCTAAACTAGTATCTATCTAACCCCCTAAGGAACTAAACTAAAGAAACTAGTCGATAAGAAATAAGAATCCACCTAAGGTCTGAGTCCATATCTCTAATAGTCGGCGATCCAGCCTCAATAGCGTCACGTACGTAGTACGACTTCCTCGAATCAAGAGTGCGGATCAATCATCATATATATGTCTCGTACGGTAAAATCCATCGTACGGCATCCCAATATCGGGGTACGGTCAAGTATCACCTACGTACATCATCATTCATTTAATATCATCATCAAATAATGTCATGATCAAACGTACTGTACTGTAATCGCATACATCCCAATATCATCAATCATATATCATTGTCTGCGTACATATACATCGTCAATTGTTCCTCAGAAATATCATGTCATATATATCATATCTTAATCAGGTCACACATATATCATATCGTAATCAAGTCACACATATATCATATCGTAATCAAGTCACACATATATCATATCGTAACCAAGTCACACATATATCATATCGTAACCAAGTCACACATATATCATATCGTAATCAAGTCATGGGTTACAGTCCGGGTTCTATTCTAGAGTCTCGTATATCTCAATGTCATCATCATCTATTATCGTTTATGTATACATATCATTTTTCTCATTTTCCAACGATCCGCTAACATCATAATACGACTGTATAGCCAAGAGATCACGGCATCAAGCCCAGTTATATCGTCTCATCCCCATGTATCATATAACATCCTTATCTCGCATATACATGTAGTGTATATATATATACCTACACGCATTCCTATATATATATACACATACACATATACACCAAGTCAAGTTTCTGTGTGTGCGTGTGTGTGTGTCTACCTGAAACCTACGAATCCCCTCCAAGACATTCATCCTCTGGTAAAGTTCTTCTAAATCCGTCTATTCCAACCTAAAGTCTTTAATAGGGTCCTACTCGCCAAGAATCTAAGGTCACGTCCGACTTCCTAATGACAATAAGTAATATTCCTATTCTACGTTTGCGGGGGTGCTAAACGCCATCCACCCGACTTCCCCCGTAGATATACATCTACCCACCTGGTCCTTGTCTGCCGAAGACGATGTCGCCCTCCTCTTCTTCCTCGTCCGAAGTCCACGTGAGGGGTACCTAGACGCAAACATATATAATATCGTAAACCGAATCACGGACAAAATCAAAATGACGCACGAAACGCGCATAGGTTAAAACCTATGACCCGCTCATGCAAAAGAACCAAATATCGCTCGATATCGGCGTACAAATACCGACTGATCGAGATAAAACACCAACAAACAACTCGTAGTTTCAAAACTTATTATTTATAATATGAAACATGATTTAAATCATCGAAACCCTAAAATCGATCAAATCGTCCAATTCCGCAAAACCTTGAAAATGTCAATTTACCGTTTTACTTCAAAACTTGTTGTTTAAATGAAACTAATGGTCATAATATTCATTAAATAACATAACTAGATTATAGAAACCATTACCATATTTTTATCACACTAATTTGTATTAAAAAATAAATTTCTAGTTTGCAATTTTTATCAATTTCAACAACTTGCAAGCAAAATTTCACAATTTCACAACTAAACTTGATTTTGCATAAATTAACTTATTAAACTACAATTCATGATGTTAATAATGTAATGAAACCATAATTAGATTTTAAATCTCAATTATTTAAGAAATATCTAAAACCTAGTTAGCACAAAAATAACATATTTGTCACAATTTCCATTATCAATTTGAAACTAGTAACCAAACTAGGTTTTTCATTCCTATAACATGTTAATATTCTCATTAAAATCACAATCTAGTGATAAAAACATTAATTAGAATTTTATCTCTTCAATAAATATAATTTATAAAAATCTAGTTTGCAAAATTGATGAATTTAAACAATTTTGAATGAACAAATTACAATGCATCAACCATACAAGATTTTCCATTTATAAAAATGTTAAACTACATATTATAACCCCGCTCAATTAATAGAAACCCAAACTTCATTTTGAAACCCTCTCTTGAATTTTTCATCTAGCAATAGAACCAAATTAAAAATTAATTAAACACTTAATTAAGTTAAATTAAGTAATTTACAAACATTCAAGCCAAGGGCTTAGGATTATACCTCACATATGAGATCCAAACATGAAATTTTGCCTCCCAAAAGAATGGTTTCCACCTCCAAGATCCATGTAAAAATTAGCAAAGAATAATGGGTAGGAATTTAATTAGGAATTTGTGGGTTTTTAATTGAATTTTTGATGAAATTTGGAGGATTTTTGTAACAAAATCAAGTGGAGAAATGGGGGGGCTGCCATGGTGAGGGCCGGCCATGTTAGGGAGTGAGGGAGAGAAAGAGAAGTGTGTGGTATGATGTAGAAACTTCTCCAATTAATTACTTCTTATTAGTCTTTTCATTAATTAATAAAATTTATTTATTTTCCTAACTCAATTTAACCTAGAAAGGTCTAGAACCATGGAAAATTTTGGAAATGAATTTTGCATAATTCACACTTGATTCCAATATGTAATGGTTCACTTTTGCTAATTTAACCCATTCAAATTTGTAATTTACACTAATTTAATATATAAATAAAGCTCATGTTAATATTTAAAATAATTAATTTAGGAAAAATATTTAATTAAACTTAAAATTTATAAGTGACTAAATAAACACCAGTTACTAGTAATTACATAATTAAAATAAGTCTTTTTAAATTTATAATGAAAAATAATTATGGTTAAGTTTTACGAAAAATACGTTTTATTTTACCGAAAATCATAAAATTCTCTTAAAGGATTTTATTTATTTATTTATTTTTAAAACGTTACAAAAAGTAAGGCTGCATCCACCACGGATGCATAAGTGTCGAAGTGCTGGGTGCCAATAGCAAGAAATAACTGCATGTCTAGCCCCCGTACGAACCTCTTTATGCGTTTCTCTTCCGTGTCCACCAGGTAAGGAGCATAACAGGACAACTGAGTAAACTGGATATCATACGCGGACACTGTCATCCCTTGAGTCTTGCGCAAAACCTCAAAACTACGGGCTCGAGTATCCCAGACACTCTCCGGAAGGAAACGAGAAAGAAATACCGCTGTGAACTCATCCCAAGTCATACGAGGTAGACCTGTAGCTCGACCTCTCTCGACTGACTCGCACCACGTCTGAGCAAGACCCTCCAGACGAAAACTCGCAAGCTCCACCCATCTATCGTCAGAACATCTCAGCGAACAGTAAATCCTAGCTATCCTGTCGAGGAAGGTCTGCGGATCCTCCGCTGCATCTGTGCCGGTAAAGACTAGAAGCCTCAGCCTCATAAACTCATGTAACGATACGGGAATGGTCTCAGTGGTAGTAGGAACAACTGTCTGGGCAGCAGGTACAATCGTGGTCTGTGCAGTGGAAGGAACATTCTTAGATCTCTGTGCCCGACTGGCCTCGACTAAAGATCCCAGCATCTGACGTAACTCCTGCATACCTGACTCTAGCCTAGCAATGCGGCCTGGGGAAGGCGGATCAATCTGTCCCTGAGGGATAGGCATACCGTCCAGCTCGGTCCTCGTCTCAGACGAGCCCGCTCGAATCTCATCTCTGGCGGCAACCCTCTGAGCCCTCGTGGCCTTCGGCGGCATAATGGCTGGTACAAGAAATAAGATTAATAAGAATAGTGAATTGAATCAAAGGATATAAGGAATCGAAGAAGGAATTACAAGCAATTATATCCTAAGGTCACTTAGGCGGAGTACCGTATCGTAAGTATGCCGCGGAACATACACACGCTATGTCACTCGGCTTAAGTCACCTACTCCATCTACCAAAGGTCATCCTACACTCAGAATGGTAAAACATAACGCTCTGATACCAAGTTTGTCACGACCCGAAAAATACGGAGCGTGACTGGCACTTAAATTACGAAACGTCTCAAGGCGTACGTAATCTAAGTAAGCCAAAGCCCAGAAATCAAAACCAATAAAAGAAATAGAGTGAAGGAAAACCAAATTATAGAAAGCGATATTTAACCAATTAAGTAACATCAAGCTTTTAAAAGCAACATCACATTTTCCCGAAAATTTCGGCAGAGTCTCCTTTGTAAATACTGGCCCCAAACGGGTACAAAACAAGAATATATATACATAATGAGATAAGGCATCCCCAAGCGGGAGCTAGCTCTTCGCCAATGGCGGAATCACAATCACACGTAATATATATCATCACCGTGTAGAATAACATATACGGGCACAAAAGTAAGAAAGTATCACATTGGCTCAAGTGAGCTCGACCCTAGAGAAACAACATATATATACAATCTCACGGTCTCATCTCTAAGTCGCAAATACAACAGTACAAGTGGTAGATATGGTAGATAGAGTACACTAGATATAATAATAATACAAGATGGAGACAAAATATCCTCGCAACCCACCGACGAGCGATGACGCGAGTCCAAGCAAAAGGAGCAAAATAAGGTAGCGCGCCCGCTGCTACTGTGCTGGCGAGTCGGACCTGCAAAATACTGTGGCACAACGGGGGTGAGTTGCCAACTCGTAAGTAATAAGTAATATCTAAAAAGGCTATCGCAAGCATGCACACGAATGTGTCACAACCTACATATATCAATGTGATGCGATGCACTAATATGTATGCAACATGAATGCAAAATCAACACAAGAACTGAACATGTTTAGTACGAGAAAATCTGTATTCTTATCTTAGTAAGACTTCTGTAATTTAACTGTAGTATCATCAATGAAATCCATAGAAATCCGTGTCAAATATCGACACCAAATATGAATATCTCAAAGTCTCAATACCTTGATGTCTCAATATATAAATACCTCAAATATCTCGGGCTCCGGCAATCCGGACTGGCCCATATCATCTAATCTCGAGACTACGTCGGTATCCTCCGGATATCCGCCGTGTCACAATATAACCGGTCGGTAGTGCTCCCCTGCCGGGCTCAACGCCATCATCTGCGACCATCTTGTCCCGGGGTATCGCACTGGGTCCACCATGCACCCACAGACGGTTCCTCCTCCTCCTCGAATCGGGTGTATGATACCGGTCAAGAACCGAGAAATCTCATGGTGGACGAGCCATACATCATATCACGAGAAAATCGCAACTTACATTTTTAAAATGGTAATACGTTCTTAAATACTTATGGTTTCTCCAAATCTATAAATCTCATAAATACTGAAATTCTCGAGAAGAATCACAATACATGAACATGTAGAAATTGATGAATGTCTGTGATATCAACAATATGAAATGCGATTTATGAGTAGAAAACCATGTATGAATGAAAATGAAATAAGGTATGTATATACGACTAGCAATCCTTCATATCAATCTTGGTTAAATGAAAAATACAACTACCAGTTGTAACAGCCCTAAACTTTCTGTACAATTTTTTTTCAAAAATACAGAAAGGGGTATTTTTGCCTGAGCACAAGATATAAGTTTGATTTGCTTTTTAATAGCAAGAAGGAGCTTGTAGCTCATTAGTAAGACCTTGCACATCTGAACCAAAGCACCAGAGTTCAAATCTCATTAGCCACATTATTTTTAATATTGTTTTATTTTAGATTTTTAGAAGTCCAAGGGTCTACACGTGCATAACTCGTAAAAAACCCCACGTCACACTAAAATCAAACTACCCCACTATACAGACCAAGTGACGGCGGACCTTTAGCAGCGAGCCCCGGCCCGACTCGGCCGAATCGGGACGGCGACTCGGCCGAATCGGCCTCCGCCGCCTGCCGAACTCGGCCGGATCCGAGTTCGACCAACATGAAAGTTCTGCCTCTTGGTATCCCCATCACCCCTGTATGGTTTAAATTCACTGCACAGTAACAGAGCCCCTTTAAAATCCTATTTACTCCATTTTTAATATATTTTTAATACAATTTTCAATACAACCTTTCACCTACCCTAACCCTAGCTTTACCATAAAAATACCACCCGTAGACACACACCCCTCACTCACAATTCTATCCAAACTCTCAAGAAATTCCTCTAGATATTTGTGTACAAGTGGAGTTAGCGAAGGGCAAAACTCCGGCGATCTTCCGACGACGACTCTAGGAGCTTCCTGCGACGAAACGATGCACCGGCAAATCTTACATCTTCCTCTCCCTCTTCTCTTGATTTTAAACCCATAATTCCCACCTCCCTCTTCTCTAATCTTTTCTAAAAACTCATATTTCTAAAACCCGACGGAATCGGAGTTAATCCGACTTCCGATTTGGTTCTTTGTAAAAACTCTACTGTTTCTTAAATACAAATATACTAAACCCTTACATGTTGACTATTAAATATTAACAAAATATCATGAACAAGTTTCAAAGCAAAATATTTCATATTGCAATTTTTATAGTACTTTTTCAGTAAAATACCATATAGTTCAGTTTTGACATTAAACATCATTAATCTTGCTATACCTTTAAGTAGATCACAAGATAATGACCTACCTCCTTACAACACTCATATGCAATATAGCACAGTACCTTTTGGGAAATATAGATTCGGGAAAATACCGTTTTACACAAAACTACCTTAAACATATAAAAACCATTTTCACAAGATTACGTATTTTTATACAAATCTTTGCAAAGCGCCGCTACAACCCATTTGGGGAACCCGTTCGGGATGGTGCGGATTATCGCACATCCTCGGGCTTAGTAGTGCGAGATGCAGACCTCCGCCAGGAGCATAAGGTCTCGAGAGATTTAAAATACAAATATCTTAAGAAAATGAGATTTCTAGAAAATAATAAATTAAAATTATTTTTTATAAATATATAAATATATATATGTATCATCAAAATACCTATTTTTGTTACAATATAAATATTCCAACTTTTCTAAAACAAAAGAATCACTTTACATGATAATACCATGAAATTCCATACAAGTTCAATATTACAATTAAATACCCTATACTATGAAATTAGGTTATTTTCACTAGAAATATCACAAATATAAAATCTACATCTATGACAACTCTAAAGACGATAATTAAATACTTGGGGTATATTTTGAAAATATACAAAAGTATTTTTACATATAACCCCCTCAAGTTCTATAAATTATCCTGAGGACCCTAGTAAATATAGGTTTAAGCGGGACCAATCTCTTGAGCCTCAGGGAGCCGGAGAAGTGGGTGCTTGCCTATTTAAAGTAGACAACTTAACAAACGGTATTATCAACACGGTAATCGTCTTTGAAAAAGACAAATCCGGCCGCCCATATGCAGCGGTTACCGATAACATCAAAACCTAATTCAGGACTTCGATTTCTTTTCTAATTGTTCTGACTCAGACTGAGTCTCATTATAAATAATCTGACTTGAATATGATTCAAGTACAATCTACAATCTACAATTCAATATGAATCCATGAATACATATATTCAATCTATTCAATCTGCATTGACTGAACCGAACCATGGATATACTTCCATTTACATGATTCTCCAGTTACATCCATTTACTGATATCATGGTTTCGGCAAGTCATCCATCTATAAAGACAATACAATTTACAATACAACACAAACAATACAAATAAAACATCACGGGGTTTAAGGGGTAGATTAGTACGGAAGGTGTTAGAAGTGGCACGACACTGCAAGATTTAAGACACCTAACCTGAATACAATCGCCGTTGTTCCGGGAATTTTAACGGAGCCTTGTACTTCCATTTGCCTCTAGTCTCTGGCATATAGAGACTCCTCTCGTATACACTGACATCCTTCTGTACCAAGCTACAAACAACAGCGTTAACTCTAAATACAACTTTAAAAGCTATTTTCTCTCTCTGTCTATTCTATTTCTCCCTTATCTTTGGGACTTGCCGAGCGATTTGTTCGCTGACGACATTCTCTTTCTTCTTCTTTGAATGTCATCAGGTGTTTCAGACGTTCCAGAGATCGAGCCTAGCACTGAAGACTTGGACCAGCTTATTGAAGATCCCGAGCTGTAGTTACACTTGTACACATTTCATTTCTGTACTTTCCATTTCTGTTATGCCATTGTTTAGGCATTGCTTTCATTCAGATGTATTTACTTTTCCATGCATTGTACAAAACAATGTTAATAAATAAAGTTGTTGTTCAATTATATCTTTTGTCTCTTGTGCATTTTCTCTTATATTGCTTAGATACGCTTAGCGTGTTTACTTCAAAGTAAATACGTAGCGGCCTCGTCGCGTCCTCTGCCCGTATAATGGGAAGCGGGGCTAACAGGTTTTGTTGGCGGCCCATGCAGGTCAGAGCTGTATGGAACCCTACCATGCAGTTCTGTTCTGTGTGAACAACCTAAGCAATATAACACAAGAACCAGCAACTAAAAACATTCTTTACAATTCATATACTTTGAATCTGTCCTAACCCAAAATTCACTTACCTCTTTTACAATCTTACCAAAACCTTCGCATTCTTTCGTTGTTTCACATATTTTCATACACCATCAGTACTTCAGTCACCAAACTTTCCTTGAATCTATTACAATTTCCTTTTATAAATTTCGAGGACGAAATTTTTATAAGAAGGGTAGAATGTAACAATCATAAACTTTCTGTACAATTTTTTTTCAAAAATACAGAAAGGGGTATTTTTGCCTGAGCACAAGATATAAATTTGTTTTGGCTTTTAATAGCAAGAAGGAGCTTGTAGCTCATTGGTAAGACCTTGCACTATTGAACCAAAGCACCAGAGTTCAAATCTCATTAGCCACATTATTTTTAATATTGTTTTATTTTAGATTTTTAGAAGTCCAAGGGTCTACATGTGAATAACTCGTAAAAACCCCACGTCACACTAAAAACAAACTACCCCACTGTGCAGACCAAGCGACGGCGGACCTTCGGCAGCGAGCCCTGGCCCGACTCGGCCGAATCGGGATGGCGACTCGGCCGAATCGGCCGCCGCCGCCGGCCGAACTCGGCCGGATCCGAGTTTGACCAACATGAAAGTTCTGCCTCTTGGTATCCCCATCACCCCTGGTTTAAATTCGCTGCACAGTAACAGAGCTCCTTTAAAACCCTATTTACTCCATTTTTAATACATTTTTAATACAATTTTCAATACAACCTTTCACCTACCCCAACCCTAGCTTTACCCTATAAATACCACCCCTAGACACACACCCCTCACTCACAATTTTGTCCAAACTCTCAAGAAATTTCTTTAGAAATTTGTGTACAAGTGGAGTTAGCGAAGGGAAAACCCCGGCGATTTTCCGACGACGACTCTGGGAGCTTCCGGCGGCGAAACGATGCACCGGCAAATCCTACGTCTTCCTCTCCCTCTTCTCTTGATTTTAAACCCATAAGTCCCACCTCCCTCTTCTCTATTATTTTCTAAAAACTCATATTTCTAAAACCCGATGGAATCGGAGTTAATCCGACTTCCGATTCGGTTCTTCCTAAAAACTCCACCTTTTCTTAAATACAAACATACCAAACCCTTACATGTTGACTATTAAAAATTAACAAAATATCATGAACAAGTTTCAAAGCAAAATATTTCATATTGCAATTTTTATAGTACTTTTTCAGTAAAATACCATATAGTTCAGTTTTGACATTAAACATCATTAATCTTGCTATACTTTTAAGTAGATTACGAGGTAATGACCTACCTCATCACAACACTCATATGCAACATATCACAGTACCTCTTAGGAAATATAGATTCGGGAAAATACCATTTTACACAAAACTACCTTAAACATATAAAACCCATTTTCACAAGATTACGTATTTTTATACAAATCTTTGCAAAGCGCCGCTACAACCCATTTGGAGAACCCATTCGGGATGGTACAGATTATTGCACATCCTCGGGCTTATTAGTGCAAGATGCAGACCTCCGCAAGGAGCATTCGGTCTCGAGAGATTTAAAATACAAATATCTTAAGAAAATGAGATTTCTAGAAAATAATAAATTAAAATTATTTTTTATAAATATATAAATATATATGTATCATCAAAATACCTATTTTTGTTACAATATAAATATTCCAACTTTTCTAAAACAAAAGAATCACTTTACATGATAATACCATGAAATTCCATACAAGTTCAATATTACAATTAAATACCCTATACTATGAAATTAGGTTATTTTCACTAGAAATATCACAAATATAAAATCTACATCTATGACAACTCTAAAGACGATAATTAAATACTTGGGGTGTATTTTGAAAATTATACAAAAGTATTTTTACATATAACCCCCTCAAGTTCTATAATTACCCTAAGGACCCTAATAAATATAGGTTTAAGCGGGACCAATCTCTTGAGCCTCAGGGAGACGGAGAAGTGGGTGCTTGCCTATTTAAGGTAGACAACTTAACAAACGGTGTTATCAACACGGTAATCATCTTTGAAAAAGATACAAATCCTGCCGCTCATGTGCAGCGGTTACCGATAACATCAAAACCTAATTCAGGACTTCAATTTCTTTTCTAATTGTTCTAACTCAGACTGAGTCTCATTATAAATAATCTGACTTGAATATGATTCGAGTACAATCTACAATCTACAATTCAATATGAATCCATGAATACATATATTCAATCTATTCAATCTGCATTGACTGAACCGAACCATGGATATACTTCCATTTACATGATTCTCCAGTTACATCCATTTACTGATATCATGGTTTCGGCAAGTCATCCATCTATACAAGACAATACAATTTACAATACAACACAAACAATACAAACAAGACATCACGGGGTTTAAGGGGTAGATTGGTACGGAAGGTGTTAGAAGTGGCACGAGACTGCAAGATTTAAAACACCTAACCTGAATACAATCGCCGTTGCTCCGGGCATTCTAACGGAGCCTTGTACTTCCATTTGCCTCTAGTCTCTGGCATATAGAGACTCCTCTCGTATACACTGGCATTCTTCTGTATCAAGCTACAAACAACAGCGTTAACTCTAAATACAATTTTAAAAGCTATTTTCTATCTCTGTCTATTCTATTTCTCACTTATCTTTGAGACTTGCCGAGCGATTTGTTCGCTGACGACATTCTCTTTCTTATTCTTTGAATGTCGTCAGGTGTTTCGGACCTTCCAGAGATCGAGCCTAGCATGGAAGACTTGGACCAGCTTATTGAAGATCCCGAGCTGTAGTTACACTTGTACACATTTCATTTCTGTACTTTCCATTTCTGTTATGCCATTGTTTAGGCATTGCTTTCATTCAAATGTATTTATTTTTCCATGCATTGTACAAAAGAATGTTAATAAATAAAGTTGTTGTTCAATTATATCTTTTGTCTCTTGTGCATTTTCTCTTATATTGCTTAGATACACTTAGCGTGTTTACTTCAGAATAAATACATAGCGGCCTCGTCGCATCCTCTGCCCGTATACTGGGAAGCGGGGCGTGACACCAGTTTGGGTATCATGTATGATGCAAATGTCTTTGGTACTCATCTAGCAAGTTCTAAAGTGTTCGTGGCATAGCAATTACCAAGGCGTGTGTGCCCACATAAATAGTGCCCGTGCAGTATAAACTAATGGTAATGGTGCAAGTGTCCTATGAAAGGATATCGCATACATATATAAAAGATAATGCGATGCAATGAGAAGAATAACTAGGAACTACGCGTATAATGCAAGTATTATTAGAAATTCTAACTATCGGGCGCCTTGCGCCATCCAGACGATTCCCCCGTAGATGTGTATATCTACTCACCGGAATGCCTCAGCTAGCCTGGTCCAATCACCGCTTTTACTTTCCGTGTCGCATCCGATGTCTCCGCGACCGACCCTAGAATCACAGAATGCAACACACATAAGGCTAATATTCTGCAAAACGGGACGTGACAGGTTTTGTTGGTGGCCCAAGCAGGTGAGAGCTGTATGGAACCCTACCATGCAGTTCAGTTCTGCGTGGACAACCTAAGCAATATAACACAAGAACCAGCAACTGAAAACATTCTTTACAATTCATATTCTTTGAATCTTATCATTCCATATATTTTGAATCTGTCCTAGCCCAAAATTCCCTCACCTCTTTTACAATCTTACCAAAACCTTCGCATTCTTTCGTTCTTTCACATATTTTTCATACACTACCAATAGTTCTATCACCAAACTTTCCTTAAATCTGTTACACTTCCTTTTAAAAATTTCGAGAACGAAATTTTTATAAGGAGGGTAGAATGTAATAACCCCAAACTTTCTGTACAATCTTCTCAAAAATACAGAAAGGGGTCATTTTGCCTGAGCACAAGTTATAACTTTGATTTGCTTTTTAACAGCAAGAATGAGCTTGTAGCTCATTGGTAAGACCTTGTACTGTTGAACCAAAGCACCAGAGTTCAAATCCAATCAGCCACATTAAATTTTAATTAGTTTTCTTTAAAATTTTTAGAATCCCAAGAGTCTACACGTGCATAACTCGTAAAAACCAAAAGTCACATATAAAACAAACGAGTCCAGGAGGTATACAAAGCGACGGGGGACACATAGCAACGATACCCGGCCAGACTCAGCCGGCGACACGCCTGACTCGGCCGCCGCCGCCGGCCGACTCAGCCCAAATTCGATTCTTCCCTTCTTGAAATCTGTGCCTCTTTGCCTCCCCATAACCTCTACACTGTTTAAATTTCCTGCGTTATTACAGAGGATTAAAAAACCTAATTAAACTCTTTTTAATACAATTTTTAATACACCTTTCATCTACCCTAAACCCTAACTTTTCCTATAAATACCACACCTAAACTCACCCCTCCTCACTTCCAAATCTCTGTCCAAACTCTCAAGAAAATTCCATAGATTTTGTGTGTGCAAGTGGAGTTAGCAAAGGGCGAAACTCCGACGAACTTCCGACGACGATTCGAGGAGATTCCGGCGAGGAAACGACGCACCGGCGCCTCACACTTCTTCCTTTTCCTTCCCTCTATCCTATAAACCCGTAAGTCCCTTCTCCCCATTCTTTTTACTATTCTAAAAACTTAGAATTCTAAAACCCGATGGAAGTGGAGTTAATCCGACTTCCGATTCGGTTTTTCCTTAAAAATCATATTTTTCTTAAACACAATAATACCAAACTCTCACATCATGATCATTAAATATTAACAAAACATATTGACAAGTTCATATCAAAAGAATTTATATTTCAATTTTTATAGCACTTTTACAGGAAAAAAACCATATAATTTAGTTTCGACATAAAACATTATTAGCCCTTGCTATACCTTTAGATAGTTCAAGAGGTAATGACCTACCTCCTCACAACACACATATGTAACATAGCACGATGATATTTGGGAACATAGTTTTGGGAAAATACGATTTTACACAAAACTACTTTCAACTTATAAAACCTTTTTCTACAAGATGCGTATTTTTAACAAATCTTTGCAATGCGCCGCTACAACCCATTTCGGGAAACCCGTTCGGGATGATGCGGATTATTGCACATCCTCAGCCTTAGTAGTTCGAGATGCAGACCTCCTCAAGGAGCATACGGTCTCGAAAGATTTAAAAATACAATTTTCTTTAAGAAAATGAGATTTCTAGAAAAATAATAAATTAAAATTATTTTATATAAATATATATATATATATATGTATCATCAAAATATCTAATTTTTGATATAATATAAATATTCTAACTTTTCTAAATCAAAAGAATCACTTTACATGAAAATACCATGCAATTCCATACAAGTTCAATACTTTACAATTAAATACCATATATTATGAAAATAGGTTTTTTCATTAGAAATGTGACAATGATAAAATATACGTCAATAAAAACTTTAACGACGATAATAAAATACTTGAGGTGTATTTTGAAAATTATACAAAATTATTTTTGCATAAAACCCTCTCAACTTATACTAAATTACAATAAGTACCCTAGTAAACATAGGTTTAAGCGGGACCGGTCTCTTGAGCCTCAGGGAGCCGGAGATATGGGTGCTTGCCTATTTAAGGTAGACAACTTAATAAACGGTGGTATCAACATGGTAATCGTATTTGAAAAAGACACAAATCCTGCCGTCCATATGCAGCGATTACCGATAACATCAAAACTTAATTCAGGATTTCAATTTCCTTTCTAATTTTCTGACTCAGACCGAGTCTCGATATAATCAATCTGACTTGAATGAAATTCAAGTATATATATAACAATTCAACATGAATCCATGAATCTATATATTCAATCTGTTCAATCTATCAATCTATACAACTTGACTGAACCGAACCATAGATATACATCCATCTATATGATTCTCCAGTTACATCCATTTACTGATATCATGGTTTCGGCAAGTTATCCATCTATACAATCTATAATACAAGACAATATAAACAATACAATCAAGACATCGCGGGGTTTAAGGGGTAGATTGGTACGGAAGGTGTTAAAGGTGGCACGAGGTGGTCACTTAAGACATAATTACATCCATGCCGTTGCTCCGTGGTATTATCGACGGAGTCTTGTACTCTTGATTCCGTCTACCTTAGTCTCTGGTCTATTGAGACTCCTCTCGTATACACTGGCCTCTTCTGCACAAAGCTACAAACAACAGCGTTAACACTAATACAACATTATAATAATATAATACAACTTTAAAAGCTACACTCTCTCTCTGTCTATTCTACTCCTCCCTCATCTTTAGGACTTACTGAGCGATTTGTTCGCTGACGACATTCTCTTTCTTCTTCTTTAGAATGTCGTCAGGTGATTCGGACATTCTGGAGACAGAGCCCAGCAGCGAGGACTTGGATCAGATAGCCTTCGACCCAGAGCTGTAGCCACTTGTACTTATTCCATTTTCATTTCTGTTATGCCACTGTTTAGGCATTGCTTTCATTCCATGTATTTACTTTTCAGATGTATTGTAAAAAGAATGTTAATAAATAAAGTTGTTGTTCAATTATATCTTTTGTCTCTGTCTCTTTTGCACTTTACTTATATTGCTTAGATACGATTAGCGTGTTTACTTCTGAGTAAATACGTAGCGGCATGTCGCGTCCCCTTCACCGTACACCGGGAAGCAGGGCGTGACAGGTTTTGTCGGTGGCCCATGCAGGTGAGAGCTGTATGGAACCCTACCATGCAGTTCAGTTCTGCGTGGACAACCTAAGCATTATAACACAAGAACCAGCAACTGAAAACATTCTTTACAATTCATATTCCTTGAATCGTATCATTCCATATATTTTGAATCTGTCCTAACCCAAAATTCCCTCACCTCTTTTACAATCTTACCAAAACGTTCGCATTCTTTTGTTCTTTCACATATTTTTCTGTAACATTTCAGAAAATATAAAATATTATTTTTGGAATTTAATATTAAAATAATATATTTCGCGAAAACTACCCGATTTGTGAAATTGGGTCGTAAAATGGTATAAATATATACCGATAATTGTGAAATAATTGGGGATTAAAATGATTTATCCATTTAATAATATATTTATTGGATTTGGCATTTTTATAATTAATTATATGCAGTTTGAATAAAAATCGATTAGTGCACTACTAATCGCGATTAGGCCAAATCCGTATTTCTACAGTTTTCCATGGCTAGTGCATCATGTCATGTTGCGTTTTGGTTACATGTTGTTTTCTTGTGTTGTTTTTGGGGTATTATGTGGTTTGATTTTAAAAAGAAAAGAAAAAAAGAGAAAAGGGTAAAAGAGAGGATGATTAGAGAGAGAGAGAGTGAGAGTGCGAAATGAGTTGAAAAAGAGTGAGAATAAGAAGGAGAGAGAGGGCAGCTATCATCCTTCCCCATTTGTTTTTCCTTCATCTTCCTCAACTCATCTCCCTCCACCTCCATCCACAAATATCATCTCCAAATCTTCATCAAAACCCTACACCCTCTTCATTGAAAAATGATCCCTACCTCATCCTCAACACATTGGACCAAGAAAAGTTAGATTTTGAAGACTTTGTGAAGCTAGGGTTTTTCTTGAGTTGCCTAAATATGGTATATCTTCTTCCATTTAGTTAGTTTGAGTTTTCTTGTATTCTAGTTTAGTTTAGAATGTGATTTGTTAGGGGTATGTGATGTTTGGAAAATTCAAGAGAAGGGTTTGGATGTTTGTGTGGATTTGGTGATGTTTAGGGGCTGTTACAAGACTTGGGTGGTGTTTTTATGACCTAGAATAGAAAATAGAACACAAACACGAACTTAGAACTTTCCGACATCGGTAAATTTGACAGTTTGTGAGTGTATCTGGGAATCTGGAGTAACCCGAGAATACCATAAATTAAGTTCCCATGACAGTGAGATGTGCAGGCAACCATGAAGCAACACCTGAAATCCTAGCCCCTATTGAGCTTTTCTGGCCGCAAATTTAAGAGATTTGGCCGCAAATTGCGGCCAAGTCGTGGTGGTTTCGTGTGATTTTTGGACCATAGCTTCCTTATCTTATATCTAGAGCAACCCAATATGCAAAATGTTCTAGTTTTACCTAGGGTGAAATCTGGGAGTGATTTTCATAGGTTGCTGTTTTCATGTTTTGCGATTCTAAAACTTGGGTTTTGGTATTTGATATTGTATTTGGTCGTTGGATGTTTGTACGTCAACGACGAGGGATAATTGGTTGTTTTTGCATGCGTAGGCTATAGGTTCTAACCTATGAGTGCACCGTGTGCCGTATTGGTTTTCCGGACTTGATTTTAATAGCATTGCGACTATGTATTTATTGTAGGTACCTTCGCGTGGATTCCGAGGCGACGGAGCATGGCATCATCGACTTCGGCAAGCAAGGATCAAGATGAGTAGATTTATATCTACGGGGGAAGTCGGGTGGATGGCGTATACCATCCCCACAAATTTTGATGGAAACCAATATATAGGATATGGTTAAGGAAACCTATATTAGGAAATTAGGGATATGGTTAAAAGGATAGTTAGAAGTGATATGATATGATTAATACGTGATGACGAGATTTGAGATATCGATATGATGGAATAAGATGATACGAGCGGATATGATTGATGTAAGATTTATAGTGGCATGTGATGAGAACGCTCTATATATATTTATGAGAATGATGAGTGATATGCCGTACGAGACTTGAGATCCATACCTTCATTGTCGTATAGGTCGATAGATCCCTATTTTTGTTAAATGTCACCGTACGAAGAATTACCGTACGCGATGTGAGTTACCGGATGGATGATCCGTGCTCGTGATTTGAGGATGATGTTCGATGGTATTGCCGTATCGGATACTATAAGACTGGATAGCCGACGTAAATGTGTCATCCGAACCATACATATTTCCAAACTGAAGAATCGTATGCATCTCTTAAATAGATACCTTGAGGGATGTTACGGATTTCCAAATGATGTCTTTTCCTTAAAAACACCGTAGCCCCTACTTTCAAAACTACGATTCGCATCTTTTAAAAACTGATCGTATGGCTTGCGTGTAGATGTTAGATTAGATACGTTTGCTTATAGCATTGCGCCCACGATTTACTTTATGCTACGTTCATGTCATTCTCATTGATTACATATACATGTGCTAGTACACTTACACCATTATCGATGATGCGTATGTTACACTTACACAGATTGCCGGCTCACACACTTTCATCATCGATAATTGTTATGTCACTTACATAGTAAAATTTCAACATCATGCTATGATATACTTGCTATGCTCACATCATTTTGATATGTCACATGATATACTGATATTGTCATATCACTGTTCCATGTTGCATGATATACGGATATGCTCGCATTCCTGTTATATGTTTGCATATATCATGCTTTACGATTATATGCACTGAGATGCTGTTTTCATGAGATTTTTGGATTTGAGAACCGTGGTTATTTCAAAAGAAAGTATGTATTGTTTTAAAACTCAGTTTCTCTTGATATGATATTTCGAGACGTCCACCACGAGTTTTCTCGGTTCTGAGATTTGTTTTCGAGACCGGATTCGAGGAGTGGAAGAACCGTCTGCGGGTACATGGTGGACCCGGTATGGTACCCCGGGGAAAGAGAGAGATTTTGTGGGGATGATGTTGGATATAGTGCCCTCAAAGTCAATTATTGGATCGCAGGCACGTGATTGCAATGATTGAGGAGGACTTATACCGGTAGGACAGTCTAACTCGAGATGATAGTATGCTATCTGGTTTATCTTTATCATCGTGTACTGCTTTAGGTGACATTACAGATCACTATTGCACGATGATAGAGCCCCTAGGATTCTTGCTTAACTACCAACAATATGATGGCGATCATATACGTGAGAGTTGGGTAGTCTATAAGCACATCCTTAAAAGTGGTCCCTAGTCGTGGGAGTTTCGAGACAGGGCATTAATACTCCGGAGTAGACTAGTGTATACAGTCGAGACCCCAACGAGGGGCGGTGGCCGGTCTCACAAGACATTGGTGTCAGTTGGTTCACCTAAGATGTATACAGGTGCTCATTGGGTTATGAGTGCACCGGACAGGACTCACCGGGAACCTACTAGTTGGTATTATACCTAGCGTCAGATAGCAGTTCCCTGGTGACATGTGTACAGGTCAGTTCATTGACCTGAGATTGTCATTTGTCGCGTGTGAGTTCCCACTGTGCTTTGATTATTACCCTACCACGGCTCAAAGGAGTTGTGCAAATAGGTTTTAGTTGGGTACAGTCCCGAGCCACATGGAAGCAGTGAGCGGATCGGCAGGGGATTCGTCTCTCCCGGTATTGGGGGTGAGATCGCGCTGTGTCTAGGAGAGCCATTACACAAAGCCCTCGGCCGAGGCAGGAGATTTACTGGTAGGTACTCCAGTAGTATCTCAGGGTGTTCTGGGCTACACTCTGACACGACTTATACCGCTATTGGGGTCTGCCGTTACCAGCCCCCTAGGCCCGATATGCAATGCTCATAAACGAACAGACCGGACTGTACGGATATTGTCACTGATAGGCTCAGTTAGGGTTCCAGGATGAGTTCGCTCATCGGCTTCCCTTTTGCTCAATACATGGGGCAACCGTTACGTACAGCTTGTACCACTGATGTGCTTGTGGTTAAATCCACGGCCAGCGTATTGACGAGTCTTTAGAGTCCACCACAGATAGTTTTCTAAGTTCAGACGAAATGTTGTAGAGGTCGTATGGTTTTATGGCAGGGTTCGAACATGCACGTGCACTTGTGCACGTGTCATGTTTCGGACAGATAATACTAGTGAGCTTTAGTTTAAGCCGGATCCAAGTATTATATTGAGTCGGAATATTGTTAATCTCATTGTATTCGTATTCGGTCGGAATAGGAATGCAGGTATGTAAATACAGGTGAGGGGTATTCTTGTAATTCGTTACAAGATTACTTTAAAAGATGCATTTCATTTTGGTTAAACATTTTAGTTTAAATGTTTAAGTATTTTTCGAAAGTGTGACTCATGGTTATGACTCATTGATTCTATCATGTTCACTAATGACTCATTATGTATTGAGTCATGAAAAGTTAATGAGTTTTGTTTTTGGTTTGATATTTTAGGGTTGAGTTGGAGATATTTTGCGAGGATATTTTCTTTGTTTTTCCAACACTAAAACCCAATATATATCATCACAAAATTAGTGGGCCGCCAAGGGAGTTTTTAGAGCTTGGTTTTTTGCTCACTTGATTTATCTTGAGCTCACACTCTTCAACCTTCTTGCATCTTCTTCAACCTCCACCCTATCCCTCTCATGTGATGAGAACTCTAGGGTGTTTTAGACAAAGTATTCACACTCATTCTCTACTTCATCTTGGAATGTCGGTTAGCAAACTTCATGTCCGAGTTGCCTCGGTATAAAGGTAGGAGCCTGTATAAAGATTCGTTGATGTGGTGCCATCTCGACGAGGAGACCGGAGATCGAGCGAGATCGGAGATGCCGCGAGGAGCGTTGGATGATAGCTAAAGACCGAAGGACACGGATCGATCGGTATAGCATTTCTAGCCTCTTTGTAGTTAACTAGTTTAGTGTTAATTGCACGATCCGGGTTAAAGTCTATGCTAGCGCCAGTTTATAAAAGTTTTTGTTCCGCGTTTGGCCTCGGATTGACGGCCGGGACCTACCGTAGACTTACATGGTATCAGAGACACGCCATTAACCTTTACTAGTTAGTTTAGACAATGTTAAAGTATCAAAACCAAAACAAACCCGATACACTGCACATACAATTCCAGTTTCTGTCAATTTACAAAGTGTCTTCTAAACTTATTTAAACAAGTGCAGAAGACTACTGACATAACCACAAGCCTATACCCCAAAAACGACCCCAGGACCTCGGATTTTGGCCGAGCCCTTTGGGGCAAAATCCGAGCTCGCCGGCCCTTTAGGGGATTCAGGGCGTGGTTTTTGGGGTGTGGTCTGGTCTCTGGAAAGTTGGTTTAGTGATATTGTTTGTTTAGCCCAGTTTGGATAAAGTTTTATCAGGTTGTTTAGGGCTATTCGGGGGTTATTTCGAAGTCGATATTTCTAACATCGTTTAAAGTTTTGCAGTGCTTACATTATATCTCCGACCATGAATGTCATTTGAGGAGTAAATCTTGTCTAATTGCTATAGTCCTTTTAAACGGGTTTGCGAACGTGACATTCGCGTTGATGTTCTGTGTTGTGCTGTGATGATGCGGATTTGTCGTGGTGGATAGCTTGCATGCAATGGTGGTGCAGTTTGGATTTAATTGTACATTTGATATCACAGGGCGAGCGTCCAACATGTGGACTGCCGTCGCTGCTTGTTTGTATATTATTCTTTTAGGGCACGACTGGGTTGAGGTCGATTTACCCGTTGTACATATTATCATTTCTGTACTAGGATTACCCCGCGACGGAGTGCACGAATAGCCGGGTTCTGGAGGGCAACGGGTTCGCATCTCATAGCTTTGAGAGGGAGGGGACCTCACTCTAGAATTGGCAGGCTATTCACCGCACTCGTAGGGGGTACAGGTTGACCCAAGGAGGGGTGCTCAATTTACCGGATTTCGTGAAGTGCCGGGTGGTCCATTCACTTTGCTGAAGGGGGTTGCCTCGCTTCAGGTTTTGGCAGGTAACTTGCCGCACCCGTAGGAATCTAGGTTTTCATTGCACAGGCTATCCACACGACCAGGGGAACGTCGGGTTTTCAGTTGCAGCTCTATGAAACCCGGGGCTCCCAGATTATCTGTATTATTCTGTGATGCTTATTACTTTTCTGTGATGTTGCATTTATCACGTCTGGAGCGATTATTATATATTAGTATATATACTAGCAGATGTTGTATATGTTTTGCACCCGCGCTAGTCCAGTCCCCGCTATGTCGTTATTTAAGTAACGTAACGGGTGATGACGGGACCCAGTGACGAATGCGGATGGCATATACATACATTTTATTTTTGTTCTTTTCTGGTGTGATTAAATGATGGGACTGCATTGATTCTGATCAATGCAAAGAAAACAAACCTGTTTGATGTTGTTGGAACAGTTTTCAAAAAGCTGTTATTACAAGGACGTTTTCTTTTGTTTTGCACAGTGGTATTCAGTTGGAATATCCTGCACCTCATTCCACGAGGCAAAGGACGAGATCCCTTCACCGGGAGTGACCCCTTGGGCAGAGCTTTGCGTCAGGGTAATAACTTCACTATAGTCAATTACTTTTTGCTTTGCATTGCTGTCACGACCCGAAAAGTACGGAACATGACCGGCACTTAAATTACGAAACGTCTCGAGGCGTACGTAATCTAAGTAAGCCAAAACCCAGAAATCCAAACCAAGTAAAGCAGTAAAGTGAAGGAAAACCAATTTAAAAGCAAGAAGTTTAACAACAAAAGCCGAAATATGCATTTTTAAAATCACAAGTCTTTTCTGAAAATTTCGGCAGAGTTTCCTTTGTAAATACTGGTCCCGAACGGGGTACAACACTGATAAAGCATATATAATGAATAAAAGAATTCTCAAGCAGGAGCTAGCTCTTCGTCAATTGACGGACAAAACCACACAATACAATATAATATACAACGCCGAAAGGCGAGGTCCAACTCAGGATAAACATCCAACATCATCAAGAAAAACCAGATGAAACCATAATAATACAGCGCACGACTCTAAGGTCGAAATAATATACACTGATCTTCTATGTCTATCAAATAATACAAGTCTGGTTGATGGAGTTTTACTAGATACAACTGAAATAACAAATATACAATGGTGGTCCTGATGCAAAAGAACCCACCTACCAAAGCAATTATCCGGAAGGAACAGTGTGCTAGCAAAACCGTAACGAAACCTGTGCGGCAAAACCTGCAAGAAACTGTGGCACAACGGGGGTGAGTTGCCAACTCGTGAGTAGAAAACATCTACGAGTAGAAATCACATGTATAACGCAAACCTTGGTCATACGATCAGTAATATCCTCAAATAATAACAATATGGCCTGAAGCATAAATAATGGTAAGGGTAAATATCTATCCATATAGTGAAATACCAAGAACTCGTGTCATGCCTCAAGTAACAACATGCCACTAATATGATGTACAAATGTCAGGTAGCAATATATCACTAAAATGATATGCAGATGCATATAATGAGAACAAAGTATATCATGAATCAAAGAACTGTTTTTCTTTATTTAATGAGATTTCTGTATGTATATAAATCGAGATATCATCAATGAAATCAACATAAAATCCGTGTCAAGCATCGACACAAAACATAAATCTCAATATCTCAGGCTCCGGCTATCCGGACTGGCCTGTATCATCAAATCTCAATATCTCAGTGTCTCAAGTCTCAATATCTCAATACCTCGGGCTCCGTCAGTCCGGATCGGCCCATATCATCAATCATATGACCACGAACGGTATCCTCCGGATATCCGCCGCGCCAAGTAAAATCACCGGTAGGCAGTCTGCCCCTGCCAGGCTCATCATCTACACCTCGATCTTCTTGCCCCGGGATACCTTACAGGGCCCACCATGTACCCGCAGACGGTTCATCCAACTCCTCGAATTGGGTCTCGAAATCCATCTCATAACCGAGAAAACATCATGGTGGACGACTCAAACATCACGAGAAAACCGCACTTTTCATTTTAAAAGAGAGAGAGAAAGAGAAGTTTATATATATATTCTTGTGGTTTTCTCCCAAAATCCAGGAAATCTCATGAAAAAACTAAATCCAATCATCAATAGCAAGTAAACAGTAAATATCGGCATAAAACTCATGATACTGCATAACAGTGAGTAATAATATGCATGCAGTAGCAAGTAATAACTGCAATGTCTAAACTAGCATGAGTACGCTAATACCATGTCGAACTATCAGTTAACAAGCTATGTCCATGAGTAATATTCTCTAAAGTGTTCGTGACATGGCAATTACCGATGATGATGTGTGTGAGCCAGCAAGCAGGTGTACGTGGAACATACGCATCATCGGTAATGGTGCTGGTGTCCTGACAGCACGGTTTTATGATAATTACATATAACATATGCACAAGCATGCAATGCGATGAAACCTCATGAATATACAGAAAGCGGTATGATAACAGCAACACTGAAGAAATAATCCTACCCAATGTGCGAGTCATACAATTTGGTATTTAAAAATACTCACAATCCTCCACTTTTGAAAACAAGTATGACTCGAGTCCGGTCAAAAGGGTAAGGGAATCCGTCTAAGTCTGAGTCAATCTATATATATATCTAGTAGTCGGTGATCTCGCCTCAATAGTATCACGTACGATACAATATATATATGACATCCTCGAGTCAAGAGTACGGATCTATCCTCATATCTATCTCTCGTACGGTAAATATATCGTACGGCATCCCAAATCTGGGTACGGGTCAAATATAACATTTATCTCATTACTCATCTGATATCCTTATCACCACATATCGTGAACAGGGGTACTGATCTAAGTCTAGTACAATACTAATATCATCAACATAATTATGATCTGGCTACCGATCTACAGCCTCATACAATTCGATGTCATCAACACTTATCATCATATAGGAGTATATATCGCCCAAGCGATCCATTATAAATATCTTAACATATCTTATCTCATATCTCGATCGCATGTCAACTATCATAAATATATCATCAATATGGTATCGTCGTCCAACGACCCGTTATAACATCATGACATATCTCGGTCGCGCACTAAATATCCCACGGCATCATGCCCGATCGGATCGACTCATTCCCAAGTATCATATAACATTCTCGTCATCCAAGCATATGAATATACCAATATAAATATGTCCCCAATACGCACAAGGATATCAATGTATGCGAGTATGTGTATGTGCATGTATGCAATCCTTACTCTAAGGTTTTGGGACTAAGAAATCGACTAGAGTCCTTCTTTCAATTCTCGCTAACCCTAAACTCTAATCTCCTAAAACTTTCTTGCTAAGGTTCATATCACACCCTAACACATAAAAATATATATATAATATCCCATCATTTCTCACAACTTTGCAGGGGTGCTATACGCCATCCACCCGACTTCTCCCCGTAGATATAAATCTACTCACCTGATCTTCGCTTGCCGATGCCGACGTCGCCACGTGCTTGCTCGTCGTCTCTAATTCTTCACGAGGGTACCTACATATAATGAACAATCGCAATTGCTATTAACATCAAGTCCAGAAACCAAAACGGCACACGGATTTCCTATGGGTCAAAACCTATAGCCCATGCGTGCAAAAACGACTAAACAACCCTTGTTGTTGATGTACAAACATGCAACAACCCAATACGAACCGAAATCTCAAGAATTAACAATTCAAAATACGGAAAATATAGCCAAAATCACACTAGAATGCTCCAAGATTTTGACTCAGGTCAAATAAAGCTAAGCAAACAAGTCTAGGGTGCTGTATAGGGAGTTTGTGACCTACTGAAGCAACCTGGGCACCTAACACACTGGGGTGGCCGGCCACATAGGGAGGAATTCCGGCCAGGCCGATTTTGCTGAGGAGGTAGGGTCTCATTTTGGCAGGGTGGTCTCATATTGGTTCAATTTGGCCTCTAGAGTTGTTTGTTTGTCTCAGAAATTCCCCGGGTCATCCTAGATTTCCCTGCACACTCATTTTCCTCACAAACCGACATGAAAGTTCTATAATTCCGTATTTTGGGTTTCAGTTGGGCTTGGTCTGGATTTCTATCATTATAGGGGGTCCAAGGTCCTCAATAAGGCTCAAGTTCACAAACACAACTCAAATAAAACCCTAACCCTCTCTAGAATTTTCCAAAGTCCACTAAACTTCGCCAAATTGATTTTAAACTTGAATAGATGCATAATCAAATGAAATACTACACTAATTGTGAAGGGATTACCTCATTTGACACTCATGAATCCTCTACAGCACCAAAAAGCAAACTTTCTTGGTCTAAAGTGTAGCTTAAGGGCTTGTGCACATTTTTTGTGAAGAGGAGATGGGGTTTTAGTGTTGTTTTGATGTAGTTTTGGGGTTTTGAAGTTAAGGTGGAGGAGGGTGCTGCCATGGGAGTGAGGGAGGAGAGGAAAAGATGAAGAAAATGAATGATGAATGGAAACAAATGAGAGCCATACTTGGTTGACCCCTCACCCTCTCTCTCTCATGCCCATCCCTCTTGCAATCATTGTATCTTTTTTCCTTTTCTTTTCTTCTCTTTTCTTTTTTTTAAAAGCCATGCATGATAAACATAAGGAAGAGCCATGATACAAAAATGTAATAAGTGTGAAAAATGTGACATGTGCATGTCATGTACACAAAACACGCTTAATGCGCGATTAGCGATATTTAATCGCGATTAGCGTTAAAAGTGCATATAATAAATCATAAAATTTCATAATTTGCTTAAATCCAATAAAACACCCTCATTTTAGTAATTTCTATAATTTTCCCAATTTTTCCTAATTTATCGGTATTTAATTATTCCGTCATATTAAAATATTCAATATTTTATTATTTAATTATAAAATTCCTAAAAATAATATTTTATTTTTCTGAAATGTTGCAATTGCGGTATTCAGTTGGAATATCTTGCACCTCATTCCACGAGGAAAGAGCCGAGATCCCTTCACCGGGAGTGACCTCTTTAGCAAAGGTTTTCGCCACTATATTTTTGTAAAAAGCTATCAGGTTCCTTCAACGATATCAAGTTCGTTACGTTAAAGGTTTTTCGCCAAAAACCAGTCGTAGCCCTCCGTCATTTCAGTTGGATATTCAGTAGTATTCAAGCTATGTATTTTGACCAACGCCAAGGCATAGTGTTTGGTAGCTGCTGGATATTCATCTGTTGCATAGATAGATGCGTTGGTTTGGGACAGTCGTACTGCCATTTTGGCCAACGTCAAGGGTATGTACGAGTGGGTTCAAATTAATTAGGAAAATAATGGGTAGAACTTGACATGTGACTTATGATATTTTGGCCAACGTCAAGGTCATAAGAATATGGGGCAAAAATCCATATCGGGAGTTTCTAAAGAAACTGAAACTTGCCAGGCATGCGCATATCTTCTGGAGTGTGATAACGTGAGTGGATTCCTTCACGTTATCATGCGATGATAGTTGAATCCCGATTCCCACTGATGAGTTGGTTTACTCTTCGGGTCATCCCGACTAATTCTTCTTTCAGGCTTGGAGGAGAATTTGACAATACAGTGGGAGGTTTCCTGATTAGATAAAGTGATAACCATTATGATCTAGCTTAGAGTGCACGCAGAGTGTTTCTTTTCTCTCTCTCTCTCTTTGGCAACGACCATGGCCCGACCCTAGACTATAACTCGATGACCAAGTTAACCGAACCTTCTTAAAACATACTGGCTTTTAGGTTGTCTGAGTTGCATACATCATTACCACTCCTTCTTTTACCCTTTGCATTTTCCAGAACACCTTGTATTACTACGAACATCCACTTCCATTGGATAAATCCATCGTATGGTTATATACGAACTCGAAGGGACTTCTTCGAGGATGGATTCAAGTTCTGGAGAAATTGAATAGGACTATTTAGTTGTCTTTTAGCATCACCTTCTCTCAGGTTGCGAGGGCTCCTTGGTTTAGGAGAGTACACCTATTACGCTTATTGGATAGTCTTCTTCCAAACCATAGGCAGGTGCCGAAAGGTAGGGAAAGGAGAAAACCAATTAGCCTAAGTAGGGTGTACAGAAGGTAATAAGTAAAGACAAAATGAAGGGATTAAAAAGAGGGCAAAGTAAATTGCGACTGCTATTATTCACGACCAAACCGCGTAGTTCATCGCCACTCCTACTTCACCTTTGCTTTTCTCCGGTTCAGGAGAAATAGAATAAGGTTTTATTCAGTTGTCTTTTATCATCACCTTCTCTCAGGTTGCGAGTACTCCTAGGATTAGGAGGGTACACCTATTATGCTTACTGGATAGTTTTCTTCCAAACCATAGGCTGGTGCCGAACGGTAGGAAAGGAAGAAAACCATTTAGCCTAACGATGGTGTGCAGAAGGTAACGACTAAAGACATATATAGAGATTTGGAGAGATGGCAACGAAATATATGGTTGTAGTCATGAATCTGGATAATGCAAGAGGCATTACTAGGAATACCCGGATACCCCTTCGAAACATTTTCATGTTTCAGTTTCACTATGCATTGTTAATAGAAAACTGTTTTCCCGATTAGATACTTACTCTAGGTTATGCATTTACCAGGTATGATTCTCACATCTGTATGGTTTTACAGATGATGAGTAGGAGTAAGTTATTGGGAATTAGGTGATCATCCTCATTATATCGGAATTCGTTGTAATTGGTGATATTTGAGGAAATCGCATGGGTTTTTGCCAGACGGCAAGTTTTGGTTTTGAATATCTGTTGTTGTGCACCAATTTCAAACTGATATATCTGTACGTTTATTTTCATAAAGTGAGATATAACTTTTTGAAATTATGTCGGTGACATTTACCTTTATCAGTTGATGGTTAGGTAAGGAGCATTCAACAGCGGTATAGTTCTTAACTATTGTACAGTTTTCAACCTACGACGTACAGTGTTAGAGTTATTCAACTCAGCGGACTTATACAAAATATTGTATGTTGTCCAGTGTCACTCAGGACAAAGGGGTTGGTCCTTGTACTATATTCTGTTTACTTGTGGTTTCTCTAGTTTTTAGACAAGTGTTTTGTAGAAATACAAGGTCCAAGTTTGAGAAGTTATAGGTACAAGAATAAAGTAAAGAACCAGGTGTCGCAAGTATCAGGATTCTTCAAGGTGATCGAAGATGTATATACTTGTGTTGGGTATTCAGTCGATAGTAATGGTTTTGAGAAACTTGTTTCTCGTTCAGGTTACTCATAATTGGATGCACTCCTAAGTTGAGTAATGTTGATCGGCCTATTTCCATTAAAGTTGACATGCGCTGGAGACAGCTGCATGGTTTGAATCTGGTTCCAATTAAATAAGTGCCAAAGTTTCTATATTGAATATAGAATGGTTCATATCTTAACGATGTTAAGGTACGGGGAGTTTTCCGGCTTATGCTTAAAACCAGACTCTGGATAACTCTAGGAGTGTTTCTGTAATGGCAGTTTATGGGTTGACCCAGGCTATGGCGAGGGTTGACTTTATACCATCTGGAAGATCAATAGTGATATTGTTCTTGACTCGTCACAGTTTTAGTAAAATGGACTTTTTCAGAAAACAGTAGTAGGAGTATGGTAGAACTGGAAGTGATTCTAGAACCACAAACGATTACTGAAAATTTAATAAGAACCTAAAGATTCAATCAGGTTTGACATTCCATGAGCCACTCCGCAGATATGGTGGGTAACCTCAGTCACCCGAGAGGTATTCCGGTAGCCTCAAGGACGGTGACAGGGAGGTTCTTGTTTACCCAGACTTGCCATTGCTGTTGTTCCAGACTATGAGACCCGGCAGGAGGATGAGTATAGCGTCGTTCTAAACTAGCTTTAGAAGTGCACGTGTGTATGACTCTGCCAGAGGGTTGTTGTGGTCAGTGGGAGCAGCGGAAGTATAGTGGACAAGTAGCTTATGTCTGTTTATAGACTAAAGCAGATATAGCGGAGAAAGATCATCTATTTTTTAATATGACAGTCATGGGTTTGACTTCATCAGAATAGGGGATGGATCTGTTAAGAAGGCAGTAGGGTGTGATGTCCTGGTATTTGGATGACATACACAAAGTAGGAAGTAAAATTCCTATACTACGATCAGTTATACTGTGGTTGTCACATAGTTGTTTCTCCACACAGGATATGGATATTATATCTGACATTCTGGTTACTAGATCTATGGTTTTAGATCTGGATTTGGGTAGTTTCCCAATCTGGGTACTTAGACAGTATTCTAAAAGGTATTTTAGAATGGACGACTCCTGGCATGGTGGTGTACCTGCAGATGATGGAGTCACCCTCTCTAAAGGTGTCTTACAGACTAAAGGGGAGAGGGATGCGCATGATTGGCATATCACATGCTTAGGCAATTGAGTCAATCATGAGATGTCAAATACCACACCAGATATTGTTTTTGCACTAGATGCAATCAGTTAAGATATTAATCCAATCCTGGAGAAACGTTAGGAAGCAGTTTTAGAACATAAGCAAATGTTCTAGGGATTTGATAACGGCAGCCTCCTTTGGGAAACGGTTATCATTCCAGGCTTCTAAGGTGACATGGATGACAGAATGACTGTCAGAGTTATAGTTTTCCTTCGATGAGGGACAGTAGTTTGGACAAGTGGTCTAAGCGGATACTGAGGGAGGTGTGGCGCAGGATACTGATTAGGTTCAGTTGACGATATAGTCTAAGAAGTTTGGATTTGGAGTTCATTTATGAACTAGGTCCCATCAGATATCCAGACATATTCTAAGACAGGTATTACTCAATTCGGGAGATGGCTTTCTCCGCGAACTTGAGATTAAGAGAAACATAGAAAGAAACATCAGGGCGGATCCACTCACTGAGGCTATTTCTTGAACACAATAATTTTACAAACGAGCTTTGTGACACTGATTAGTAGAGGAGTTGGGTGTTCGGTATCACACGGGCTGTGAGTATGCGACATCGCAATAATTAGCCTTAAGTGCAAGTGGGAGATTGTTGGATATAGTGCCCTCAAAGTCAATTATTGGATCGCAGGCACGTGATTGCAATGATTGAGGAGGACCTATACCGGTAGGACAGTCTTACTCGAGATAATAGTATGCTATCTGGTTTATCTTTATCATCGTGTACTGTTTTAGCTGACATTACAGATCACTATTGCACGTTGATGGAGCCCCTAGGATTCTTGCTTGACTACCAACAGTATGATGGCTATCATATACGTGAGAGTTAGGTAGTCTATAAGCACATCCTTAAAAGTGGTCCCTAGTCGTGAGAGTTTCGAGACAGAGCATTGATACTCCGGAGTAGACTAGTGTATACAGTCGAAACCCCGACGAGGGGCGGTGGCCGGTCTCACAAGCCATTGGTGTCAGTTGGTTCACCTAAGATGTATACAGGTGCTCATTGGGTTATGAGTGCACCGGACAGGACTCGCCGGGAACCAGCTAGTTGGTATTATACATAGCGTCAGATAGCAGTTCCCTGGTGACATGTGTACAGGTTAGTTCATTGACCTGAGATTGTCATTTGTCGCGTATGAGTTCCCACTGTGCTTTGATTATTACCCTACCACGGCTCAAAGGAGTCGTGCAAATAGGTTTTAGTTGGGTACAGTCCCGAGCCACATGGAAGCAGTGAGCGGATCGGCAGGGGATTCGTCTCTCCCGGTATTGGGGGTGAGATCGCGCTGTGTCTAGGAGAGCCATTACACAAAGCCCTCGGCCGAGGCAGGAGATTTACTGGTAGGTACTCCAGTAGTATCTCAGGGTGTTCTGGGCTACACTCTGACACGACTTATACCGCTATTGGGGTCTGACGTTACCAGCCCCTAGGCCCGATATGCGATGCTTATAGACGAACGGACTGGACTGTACGGATATTGTCACTGATAGGCTCAGTTAGGGTTCCAGGATGAGTTCGCTCATCGGCTTCCCTTTTGCTCAATACATGGGGCAGCCGTTACGTACAGCTTGTACCACTGATGTGCTTGTGGTTAAATCCACGGCCAGCGTATTGACGAGTCTTTAGAGTCCACCACAGATAGTTTTCTAAGTTCGGGCGAAATGTTGTAGAGGCCGTATGGTTTTATGGCAGGGTTCGAACATGCACGTGCACTTGTGCACGTGTCATATTTCGGACAGATAATACTGGTGAGCTTTGGTTTAAATCAGATCCAAGTATTATATTGAGTCGGAATATTGTTAGTCTCATTGTATTCGTATTCGGTCGGAATATGGATGCAGGTATGTAAATACAGGTGAGGGGTATTCTTGTAATTCGTTACAAGATTACCTTAGAAGATGCATTTCTTTTTGGTTAAACATTTTAGTTTAAATTTTTGAGTACTTTTAGAAAGTGTGACTCATGGTTATGACTCATTGATTCTAGCATGTTCACTAATGGCTCATGGTAATGAGTCATGTATTGAGTCATGAAAAGTTAATGAGTTTTGTTTTGGGTTTGATATTTTAGGGTTGAGTTGGAGATATTTTGCTAAGATATTTTCTTTGTTTTTCCAACACTAAAACCTAATATATATCATCACAAAATTAATGGGCAGCCAAGGGAGTTTTTAGAGCTTGGTTTTTTGCTCACTTGATTTATCTTGAGCTCACACTCTTCATCCTTCTTGCATCTTCTTCAACCTCCACCCTATCCCTCTCATGTGATGAGAACCCTAGGGTGTTTGAGACAAAGTATTCACACTCATTCTCTATTTTCATTTTGGACATGTCGGTTAGCAAACTTCATGTCCGAGTTGCCTCGGTATAGAGGCGGGAGCCCGTATAAAGATTCGTTGACGTGGTGCCATCTCGACGAGGAGACCAGAGATCGAGAGAGATCGGAGATGCCGCGAGGAGCGTGGGATGATGGCTAAAGACCGAAAGACACGGATCGATCGGTATAGCCTTTCTAGCCTCTTTGTAGTTAACTAGTTTAGTGTTAATTGTAAGTCCACGTTGCCCACCCCGGTGCTTGCGGGGAGGCGGAAACGTTATGAAAAATCTGATTTTTACAACACTATGCAACATGGACTATGTAAAGGAGGGATCTTTGCTAAACAAAAACTAACAACAATGCTAAAGAGAGTTAGCTACTCGGAAAGTGGGTTATACCTAGGTCTTCAAGTCCTTCTCTTCTTGCTCCTTAGAGAGGAAGAATGGGTTCTCCTTGTCGCCTTCTTTTGCCGAAGAAAGATCCACCCGAGGGCCTCAACCTTTGACTCCAACCTCAAACTAGAAGTGACTAAGGTGCTTGGTGTGCTAGACCTAGGACCTTAGAAAGAGTAGAGAGTGTTTTTGAAGGGATTATCTCAAGCTCAAATGGTTCTCAACTCATGAGAGGAAAGAGCTAGAGAGAGAGGAAGAGGAGGAGAGAGAATGGAAATAAACAAGTGAGAAGAATATCTCAACCTTCTCACATATATGTGAATTATGGAAATTAGATAATTAGCTAAAGATAATTGTCATGGTTAATCAAGAAATGACCATTATCATTTCATATTAAATGCTTTTGCAAGGATCAGAGAGCATCTTTCATATGGAATGATGATGGTCAACTTGTCAACCTAGGTCAATAAGTCAAGTATAGTCAAATGGTCAACAACCCTAACCATGCACAATTATAATTAACTAATTATTAATAAATCATAAGTCACACAAAAACATTAGGGTTAAGAAAATGACAATGGTCATCAACCCTAATCAAAGTCCTCTGCCTCTGTCTCAGTCAACTGTGCATACACACCCGTATCCGTGTTCCGAGGAACATGAATACAATGAGATAAAACCAATCCCAAATCATATACTAGGATCCGGCTTAAACCAAAGCCCGCTAGTATAATCTGTCCGGACACCAAACGTGCACAAGTGCGCGGATGTGAACGAACCCTGTCGCAAAACCATTCGACCTCTACTCATTTTGCCTAAAGGCGAATAACCCTCTGTGTGGGACTCTGAAGACTCGACACTACGCTGGCAGTGGGTTTAACCACAGACCGCAAGCGGCACTAGCTGTACGTAACGGTCCCCAGGTAGATGCCGATAAGAAGACTGACGAGGTAACCCATCTGAACTCCTACCGAGCCTGTATGTGACAGTCTCCGTACAGTCTGGTCTGTTCGTCTAAGAACATCGCATGGCGGGCCTAGGGGGCGGTAAACGTCAGTCCCCTACTAGCGGTACAAGTCGTGCCGGAGTATAGCCCAGAACACCTGAGATAACACTGGAAACCTACCAGTCTATCTCGTTTGCCCTGGCCAGGGACTTTGTGTAATGGCTCTCCTAGACACAGCGCGATATCAACCCCCAATACCGGGAGAGACGAATCCTGTCTAACCGTCACTGCCTCCAAGTGCTTCGGGACTGCACCCAAAAACTACCTGTTTGCACGACTCCTTTGAGCCGTGGTAGGGTAGTAATCAAAGTACAGTAGGAACACACTCGAGGCGAAGTGACAGTGTCAAGTCAACGGACTAAGCTGTACTCATGTCACCTGGGAACTGATAACTGACGATAGGTATAATCCAACCAACAGTTCCCGACGAGTCCTGTCCAGTGTACTCGTAACCTAACGAGCACCCGCATACTATCTCAAGTACGACGTACTGACGGCTGTGGGACAGACCGTCTCCCAAGCTGGGATAAGAAGCGCATACGCTAGTCTACTCCGGAGTATCGATGCCCTGTCTCGATAGTCCTGCGACTAGGGACCTGCATAAGGATGTGCTTATGGATTACCCAGCCCCCACGAGTATGACTGCCATCACAACGCTGGTAATCAAGCAAAAATCCTAAGGGCTCCACTAATGTGTAAAGGCGATATGCTAAAAGAAACACATGCACACATTAAAGCAGAAACAAACCAAGTAGTATACTACCATTTTGAGCAAGAATGTCAATACAAGGTGAATATCCCAAGCTTCCATCAAGTAATATACAATCCAGTATGATACAGTAATGGCCTCTAGGGCATATACACTAACAATCACCCACTTGCACTAAGGCCATATACTAGCGTATCGAAGACCTATCATCTCGATCAGCCGCTCGAACTGAATCTGGGGTAAGGCCTTGGTGAATGGATCGGCAGTGTTATCTACCGTAGCAACTCTCCGAACCTCGATCTCTTGGCGACCCACGATCTCCCTGATCAGGTGATACCGCCTCAAGATGTGCCTGGACTTCTGATGGGACCTGGGTTCCTTCACTAAAGCTATAGCTCCGTTGTTGTCACAATACAGCGGTATTGGATCAACAATGGTAGGAACCACCTGAAGCTCCGTGAGGAACTTCTTCATCCAGACAGCTTCCTTTGCGGCATCTGCAGCAGCGATATATTCCGCTTCCATCGTCGAGTCAGCAACGGTTTCCTGTTTGGAACTCTTCCAACACACCGCCCCTCCATAGAGGGTAAAGACATAACCCGACATGGACTTGGAATCATCCTTGTCACTCTGGAAGCTGGAGTCAGCAAAGGCCTCGATCTGGAGGTCTTTTCCGCCATACACCAAGAACATCTCCTTAGTCCTTCTCAGGTACTTGAGAATGTTCTTTACCGCTATCCAGTGTTTCTCCCTAGGGTTTGACTGATACTGGCTTACCACACTCAGTGCATAAGCTACATCTGGTCTGGTACACAACATCGCATACATTATAGAGCCTACTGCAGAAGCGTAGGGTATAATAGACATGCGATCCCTTTCCAAATCAGTCTTGGGAGACATCTCTTTGGAGAGGGTGATCCCGTGACAAGCCGGTAGATTACCGCGCTTGGAATCTTCCATACTGAATCTTTTCAGTATGGTGTCGATGTACCTGGACTGTGAAAGTCCTAATATCCTCTTGGATCTGTCACGATAGATCCGGATCCCCAGAATGTATGAGGCATCACCCAGGTCTTTCATGGAGAACCTGTGTGACAAGAACCCTTTGACAGATTGTAGCATAGGAATGTCATTTCCTATCAAGAGAATGTCATCCACGTATAAAATGAGGAATACTACAGTTCTCGCTACAAATCTACTATAGATGCATGGTTCATCTGGATTTTTGATAAAGCCAAATTCTTTGACCGTCTCATCAAAACAGATGTTCCAACTCCGCGATGCCTGCTTTAGTCCATAGATGGACTTAAGCAACTTGCACAACTTTCCGCTGCTCCCACTCTGAATGAAACCCTCTGGCTGGTCCATATAGACACACTCCTCTAAATTTCCATTTAGAAAAGCGGTCTTTACATCCATTTGCCAAATCTCATAATCGTGGAAGGCAGCAATGGCAAGAAGGATCCGAATGGATTTCAGCATAGCCACTGGAGAAAAGGTTTCGTCATAGTCCAAGCTAGGTCTTTGACGGAAACCCTTTGCAACAAGTCTAGCTTTATAGGTCTCAACCTGTCCATCTACACCAATCTTCCTTTTGAAGATCCACTTGCATCTTATGGGTTTTACCCCATCTGGAGCAATGTCCAACATCCATACTTTGTTGGTGTACATGGACTCCATTTCGGTCCGCATTGCATATAGCCATTTTACCGAGTCAACGCTCTGAATGGCCTGCTGGAAGCTAGTAGGCTCATCACTATCAATGATGCAATCCTCTCTATCCCCGTCTATGAGGAAACCGTAGTATCTCTCGAGCGGATGAGACTGCCTACTACTTCTGTGGGGTCCTGATCTTTCGAACCCTCTGGTTCTACTGATCTTTCAGTAATAGCTCGTGGTTCTGGAATTTCTTCCAGTTCTACTGCGCTCCCACTTATCTGATTTTCCAAAAACTCAGTTTCCAAGAAGTGGGCATGGCGAGAAACAAAAACCTTTTGTTCCTCTTCGCAATAGAAAAAATATCCCTTAAAGTTCTTTGGATATCCCACAAACTTGCACTGTACTGAGCGTGCCTCGAGCTTGTCCGCATGCTGCTTTTTGACAAAAGCTGGACATCCTCATGTCTTAATGTGATTAAGATAGGGTATCTTCCCACACCACATCTGATATGGTGTAGTAGGCACAGTCTTAGTCGGAACTCGGTTCAAAAGGTATGCAGCTGATTCTAGCGCATATCCCCAGAATGATCGCAGGAACTCAGCGTTACTCATCATGGACCGTACCATATCCAATAGGGTTCGGTTCCGTCTCTCCGATACATCGTTATGTTGCGGAGTGTATGGAGGAGTAAGCTGAGAGAGAATTCCATTCTCTTTTAAGTAGTCCAGGAACTCGGCACTCAAGTATTCACCACCTCGATCAGATCTCAGTGTCTTGATACTTTTGCCTGTTTGTTTTTCTACTTCATTCTTATATTCCTGGAATTTTCCAAAGGCTTCGGATTTATGTTTCATTAAGAAGACATAACCGTACCTTGAAAAGTCATCCGTAAAAGTAATGAAGTAGGAATAACCGCTTCGTGCATGCGTAGATATTGGACCGCACACGTCGCTGTGTACGAGTCCCAAGAGCTCGCTCGCTCTTACTCCATGTCCAGTGAACGGAGTCTTTGTCATCTTTCCTTTGAGACAGGATTGACAAGTTGCATATGATTGATATTCGAACGGATCCAAATATCCTTCTGTATGTAACTTCGTTAACCTTCTCTCATTGATGTGACCCAGTCTACAATGCCATAAGAAAGTCTGATTTGTTTCCGGAGACTTTCTTTTGTGTGTATTCTGGACATTGAAAATCTGTGGTTGGTTTAATACGTATATACCATTGCTTAATGTACCTGACTCAATCAGAACTTGATTAAGGTGAATGTTTACAACATTACTTACAAACGCAAATTCATAACCTTCTTTAGAAATCAAAGATACATAAATGATATTACAGGTTGCATTGGGTACAAAAAAGCAATTACGTAAAACCAAAACATGTCCATCTGACATTCCCAGGTGATAGTCCCCCACGGCCTCAGCATCCATGCTAGCTCCGTTTGCAACTTTGAGGGTCATGTCACCTGCTTTCAAAAACCTACGCTTTCTCAACGCCTGCAAAGAATTACAGATATGAGATCCTGATCCGGTATCCAATACCCAGGACGTAGAGTTTATTGATAGACAGTTTTCAATAACATACACACCTGAAGCTGAAGCCGCAACCTGCTTCAGATCCTGTGTTCTGGCTTTCCAAGCCCTGCAATCTTTCTTCCAGTGTCCACTCTTGTGACAGTAAAAGCATTCTTCCTTATCCACAAGCTTCCCCGCTACCTTTATTGCTTTTGCCTTTCCCTTCGTATCCACTTTATTAACACCGTCCCTTGGTTTGGCGGGGGTTTTCTTCTTCTTTTCTTTGGCTTTCGTCCTGGACCTAGAAGAGGAAGATCCTCCTACAAACAAAGTGGATGTTTCCCTACCTTTCTGTAGGATGCCCTCTGCACTCCTCAGCATGTTGAGGAGTTCTGAAAGTTCAACTTCCTTTTCCTGTAAGTTGAAGTTCAGGATGAACTGGGCGTAAGTGGAAGGAAGGGACTGAAGAATCAAGTTCGTATAGAGCTCATTCTCCAACGTGGTCCCAAGGTCCGCGAGCTCCTCTATGTAGCCAATCATCTTAAGCACGTGTTCCGCTACCGATGATCCGACGGCCAATCTTGAAGAAAACAACTTCTTCGACACTTCGTATCTGGCGATACGAGATTGCTCTCCATACAGTTCTTTTGTATGGAGAAATATGGATTCGAGGTCCATATTCTCGTGCCTCCTCTAATGTTCATTGTCCATAGAGGCAAGCACGAGGCACTTGGCCTTCGCGCAATCGATCTCTCAAGTCTTACGGAATTCCTTATCCGCGACGCTGGAGGTGGGACCTGGGACAGGCGGAGCTTTGGTGGTAAGAAGATACCCCAACTTGTCATAAGTGATTGCCATTTTGACATTCTTGAGCTAATCTTTGTAGTTTGGCCCTGTCAGTATGTTTTTATCTAGAAATAACTTAAGTCCAGTCATGATAAATGGTTGCTGCAATTAGGAGAGAGAGAAGAAACACTTTAGCATGATGCTCTTGCAAGTTTAGAGTGGTTTTTAATTTGTCTGAACAGGATGGCTCCTACTGTCTCTCGAATTCCTCCTCAAACCATAAAGGAAGAACTAGTCGGGATCAATCTCACCGTACAATACTTGCTTAACCGTTCAGCCAGGCCAGTGTCGGTACTTCGAGGGAGGTTTTCTAACGCTTTCGTGAAGTTCCTTAATTAAGTAACCTCTTTTCCCTGTGGGCGTAGCCCCGCTAACACCTTTCTAGACACCTACTTGGTTTATAGCATTAATCGTTAAGTGAGAAAGTTCCGGAGGAGTAGCATATACTCACAATAGGATCGGGATCCAAATATCATCGCGTGACAAAACTGAAGGAATCCTACCAGAATCATCACACTCCAAATGGTATGCAGCGCTAGCAAGTTTCAGTTCTTTTGAAACTCCCGATGTGGATTTTTGCCCCATGCTCTTATGACCTTGACTTTGGCCAACAAATCATAAGTCACATGTCAAGTTCTACCCGTCATTCTCCAGGTTAATTTGAGCCCACCCGCACATACCCTTGACTTTGGCCAACAAGGTAGAACGACTGCCCCAAACCAACACATCTATGTATGCTGCACATGAATACCCAATAGCTATCAATCACCATGCCTTGACTTTGGCCAACAAACATATCTTGAATACTTATTGACCATTCATATGAAACGATGGAGGGCTACAAATGGTTTTGGCGAAATCGTGAACATAGTGAACTTGATATAATCGAAGGAATGAGATAGCTTTCAAAAGGAGTGGTTCAAGCTTTGCATTTAAAATTTGGTTTTGAAAAGAACCGAGTGGTTTTGAAAGTGTTCCAACGACTGTTACTTGGTTTATTTTTTTCTTGCATTAATTCCAATGCGTCCCATCATTTAATCCTACCATTGCAGAAAACAACGAAAATATGACGTATGCTTATGCCATCCGCATTCGCCACGGGGTCCCGTCATCACCCGTTAGGTTACTTAACTAACGGCAGAGCGGGGGCTGGACTGGCGCGGATGCAAAACATAAGCAACGCCTAAATATATATCATATAGATATATATATAAACATTCGTCACATGCAATGATAGCCATTCCAGATCACAGATGAATACATTGGATATACTAGGAATCCGCAATTCGTACGAGCCTGTAACGAAGAACGGATTACACGGTCGCGATGAATAGCCAAACCCCACCCTAGACCCCTACGGGTGCGGAAAACTACCCGCCAAGTATCCGAAGTGAAGCAACCTCCCTCAACAACGTGAGTAGGTCACTCGGCACTTCGAGGTACCTGGTAGTTTTTGCACCCCACCTTGGGTCTATCCTAGGAGCAAAAACAGTAAAAAGAAATTATACAATGACGGCTACAACCCCGACCCGGTTGTGCGGCCATACAAATAATATTACATCAATTTACATATTACAAGAATTGAAAGAATAAGAAAACTCTCATCTCACAACCCCCCGGCTATTCATCCGCGACAATCCAACGAATTCATATACACAAACCATCAACATTACAGATCACAGATATGTATAACCCCCACTAATCGACGTATAGCGATTAGCGGACGTTCAATACATACATCACATCACAGATATAACCCATTAGCCAAAGTGTAAAGAAATTCGATCAAAATACGAATTTGTGACCACCCCAAAAACTAACTTGTTCTCTGGAAAATCTGGGTGGAAACAAACTATATTAAAAATCCCAAAACTTCAACAGAAGAACACTGCACCAAACTCGGTCCACGGCCGAGTCAACTCAGCCGCGGATCCGCGGCAAGAAGCATGTTCTTGCCGCGGAACCGCGGCGCTTTGACCGGTTCACTGGATCGTTTTTGGTGTGTTTCTTAACAAAACCCTGAGCCGATTTTTGAAGTATGATTTATTATTTTTAAAGCAGAAATAAAAATCGACAGAAACTTAGGGTTTTGAAAAATAGTTTTGCGATTTTTTCCGATCGAAGTTCTAGATACTTTGCTAACTAGTTAGTTTGTGTTTAGCTAGGCTCTGATACCACTGTAAGTCCACGTTGCCCACCCCGGTGCTTGCGGGGAGGCGGAAACGTTATGAAAAATCTGATTTTTACAACACTGGGCAACATGGACTATGTAAAGGAGGGATCTTTGCTAAACAAAAATTAACAACAAAGCTAAAGAGAGTTAGCTACTCGGAAAGTGGGTTATACCTAGGTCTTCAAGTCCTTCTCTTCTTGCTCCTTGGAGTGGAAGAATGGGTTCTTCTTATCGCCTTCTTTTGCCGAAGAAAGATCCACCCGAGGGCCTCAACCTTTGGCTCCAACCTCAAACTAGAAGTGACAAAGGTGCTTGGTGTGCTAGACCTAGGACCTTAGAAAGAGTAGAGAGTGTTTTTGAAGGGATTATCTCAAGCTCAAATGGTTCTCAACTCATGAGAGGAAAGAGCTAGAGAGAGAGGAAGAGGAGGAGAGAGAATGGAAATGAACAAGTGAGAAGAATATCTCAACCTTCTCACATCTATGTGAATTATGGAAATTAGATAATTAGCTAAAGATAATTGTCATGGTTAATCAAGAAATGACAATTATCATTTCACATTAAATGCTTTTGCAAGGATCAAAGAGCATCTTTCATATGGAATGATGATGGTCAACTTGTCAACCTAGGTCAACAAGTCAAGTATAGTCAAATGGTCAACAACCCTAACCATGCACAATTATAATTAACTAATTATTAATAAATCATAATTTACACAAAAATATTAGGGTTAAGAAAATGACAATGGTCATCAACCCTAATCAAAGTCCTCTGCCTCTGTCTCAGTCAACTGTGCATACACACCCGTATCCGTGTTCCGAGGAACACGAATACAATGAGATAAAACCAATCCCAAATCATATACTAGGATCCGGCTTAAACCAAAGCCCGCTAGTATAATCTGTCCGGACACCAAACGTGCACAAGTGCGTGGATGTGAACGAACCCTGTCGCAAAACCATGCGACCCCTACTCATTTTGCCTAAAGGCAAATAACCCTCTGTGTAGGACTCTAAAGACTCGACACTACGCTGGCAGTGGGTTTAACCACAGACCGCAAGCGGCACTAGCTGTACGTAACGGTCCCCAGGTAGATGCCGATAAGAAGACTGACGGGGTAAACCCATTTGAACTCCTACTGAGCCTGTATGTGACAGTCTCCGTACAGTCCGGTCTGTTCGTCTAAGAACATCTCATGGCGGGCCTAGGGGGCGGTAAACGTCAGTCCCCTACTAGCGGTACAAGTCATGCCGGAGTGTAGCCCAGAACACCTGAGATAACACTGGAAACCTACCAATCTATCTCGCTTACCCTGGCCAGGGACTTTGTGTAATGGCTCTCCTAGACACAGCGTGATATCAACCCCCAATACCGGGAGAGACGAATCCTGTCTAACCGTCACTGCCTCCAAGTGCTTCGGGACTGCACCCAAAAACTACATGTTTGCACGACTCCTTTGAGCCGTGGTAGGGTAGTAATCAAAGTACAGTAGGAACACACTCGAGGCGAAGTGACAGTGTCAAGTCAACGGACTAAGCTGTACTCATGTCACTTGGGAACTGATAACTGACGATAGGTATAATACCAACCAACAGTTCCCGACGAGTCATGTCCAGTGTACTCGTAACCTAACGAGCACCCGCATACTATCTCAAGTACGATGTACTGACGGCTTTGGGACAGACCGTCTCCCAAGCTGGGATAAGAAGCGCATACGCTAGTCTACTCCAGAGTATCGATGCCCTGTCTCGATAGTCCTGCGACTAGGGACCTACATAAGGATGTGCTTATGGATTACCCAGCCCCCACGAGTGTGACTGCCATCACAACGCTGGTAATCAAGCAAAAATCCTAAGGGCTCCACTAATGTGTAAAGACGATATGCTAAAAGAAACACATGCACACATTAAAGCAGAAACAAACTAAGTAGCATACTACCATTTTAAGCAAGAATGTCAATACAAGGTGAATATCCCAAGCTTCCATCAAGTAATATACAATCCAGTATGATACAGTAATGGCCTCTAGGGCATATACACTAACATTAATTGCACGATCTGGGTTAAAGTCTATGCTAGCGCCAGTTTATAAAAGTTTTTGTTCCACGTTTGGCCCCGGATTGACGGCCGGGGTGCTACCGTAGACTTACTGATGACGATGAGCCTGGCAGAGGGACTACTACCTACTGGTGATAGTATTTAGACCTGGCGGTTATCCGGAGGATACCAACAGGAGTCATGAGATGGATATGAGGGCCGACCACAGTATGCGATGCCTGAGGGCCGATCTGAGGATGCGGCGCCTGAGATATGAGGATTTACGTGTCGATGCTGGACACGGGTTTCATGATGTTTCGAGTGTCGATGTTGGACACTCAGGTTCCTTGATTTTGATGTGCTATTGATGGACACACGTCGATTTATATCTTCATATTTTCATGCATATGCTTTCATGATATTTACATGCATGATGTTGCTGTGTCATTGATGGACACGTGGATGTTATCCACATGAAGATAGGCGTTGATTATATTGTTGGCACATATATGTAGACACGGTCACCCTAGATACCATAGTATTACCTTTATGATATAGTTGATCTAGGAATCGTTGTTTATTTCGATTTCTACCTGATGATGTTTTCTACTCATGAGTTGGCAACTCACCCCCGTTATGCCACAGTTCTTGCAGGTTGACCGCATGGATCAGTAGCAGCATCGCTGGCACACGGCTTGCATTCGGGTGACTTGCTTTGGTAGGTGGTACATGTGGGATCGTACCACTCTTGTATTATTATTCCTATTGTATCTAATCAACTCCATCAATCAGAAACTAGTATTTGTATATGTAGTAAGACTTAGACAGACTTGTAGTTGCGAGACTTGAGCGATGGGTTATTTATTCGCTTATTGGGTTGATGTCTTGCTTTATTCATTATCCTTTGTGTTGATCTTCGCCGTTGGGCGTCGTATACATGTTTTATGACTTGCGTGGTTGTGATTCCGCCGTTTGACGAAGAGCTAGCTCCCGCTTGGGGATGACTTTTATATTATTATGTATTTATGGTTTTGGATCAAAATATACAAAGGAGGTGCTACCCAAATTTTTAAAAGACGAAACATGTTTTTCAACTAGTAAATCCACTTACATTTTTTCATGTTCCTTCATCTATGCATTTAAGAAAACATTTGATTTCATCATACCTTTATTTCAAAACTTCACCTCTTTTATTTTCTTTAAAAGGTTTAGATTTCTGGGCTTCGGCTTACTTAAGTTACGTCACGCCTTTAGACGTTGCGAGATTTAAGTGCCGGTCACGAGAAAATTTTCGGGTCGTGATATTTTCATACATTATCAATAGTTCTATCACCAAACTTTCCTTGAATCTGTTACACTTCCTTTTACAAATTTCAAGGACGAAATTTTTATAATGAGGGTAGAATGTAACAACCCCAAACTTTCTGTACAATCTTCTCAAAAATATAGAAAGGGATACTTTTTCCTAAGCACACGTTATAAGTTTGATTTGCTTTTTAACAGCAAGAAGGATCTTGTAGCTCATTGGTAAGATCTTACACTGCTAAACGAAAGCACCAGAGTTCAAATCCCATTAGCTACATTAATTTTTAATTAGTTTTCTTTTAAATTTTTAGAAGCCCAAGAGTCTACACGTGCATAACTCGTAAAAACCAAAACAAACGAGTCTATGAGGTATACCAAGCGACGGGGGACACATGGCAACGAGACCCGGCCTGACTCGGCCGGCGGCGCGCCTGACTCGGCCGCCGCCGCAGGCCGACTCAGCCCAAATCCGATTCTTCCCTTCTTGAAATATGTGCCTCTTTGCCTCCCCATAACTCCTACACTGTTTAAATTTCTTGCATTATTACAGAGGATTAAAAAACGTAATTAAAGTCTTTTTAATGCATATTTTTAATACAATTTTTAATACACCTTTCATCTACCCTAAATCCTAACTTTTCCTATAAATACCACACCTAAACTCACCTCTCCTCGCTTCCAAATCTCTGTCCAAACTCTCAAGAAAATTCCATAGACTTTGTGTGTGCAAGTGGAGTTAGCAAAGGGCGAAGTTCCGGCGGACTTCCGACGATGATTCGAGGAGATTTCGGCGACGAAACGACGCACCAGAGCCTCACACTTCTTCCTTTTCCTTCCCTCTATCGTACAAACCTATAATTCCCTTCTCCCCCTTTTTTTTACTATTCTAAAAACTTAGAATTCTAAAACCCGACGGAAGTGGTGTTAATCCGACTTCCGATTTGGTTTTTCCTTAAAAATCATATTTTTCTTAAACATAATAATACCAAACTCTCACATCATGATCATTAAACACTAACAAAACATATTGACAATTTCATATCAAAAGAATTAATATTTCAATTTTTATAGCACTATTACAGAAAAATACCATATACTTTAGTTTCGACATAAAACATTATTAGCCCTTACTATACCTTTAGATAGTTCACGAGGTAATGACCTATCTCCTCACAACACACATATGTAACATAGCACGATGATATTTAGGAATATAGTTTTGGAAAAATACGATTTTACACAAAACTGCCTTCAACTTATAAAATAATTTTCTACAAGACGTGTATTTTTAACAAATCTTTGCAATACGCCGCTACAACCCATTTCAGGGAACTCGTTCAGGATGGTGAGGATTATCGCACATCCTCGGGCTTAGTAGTGCGAGATGCAGACATCCGCAAGGAGCATACGGTCTCGAATGGTTTTAAAATACAATTTTCTTTAAGAAAATGAGATTTCTATAAATATAATAAATTAAAATTATTTTATATAAATATATATATATATATATGTATCATCAAAATATCTAATTTTTGATATAATATAAATATTCTAACTTTTCTAAATCAAAAGAATCACTTTACATGAAAATACCATGCAATTCCATACAAGTTCAATACTTTACAATTAAATACCATATATTATGAAAATAAGTTTTTTATCATTAGAAATGTCACAATGATAAAATATACATCAATGAAAACTTTAAAGACGATAATAAAATACTTGAGGTGTATTTTGAAAATTATACAAAATTATTTTTACATAAAACCCCCTCAAATTATACTAAATTACAATAAGAATCCTAGTAAACATAGGTTTAAGCGGAACCAGTCTCTTGAGCCTCAGGGAACCGAAGATATGAGTGCTTACCTATTTAAGGTAGACAACTTAATAAACGGTGTTATCAACACGGTAATCGTCTTTGAAAAAGACACAAATCCTGCCATCCATGTGCAGCGGTTACCAATAACATCAAAACTTAATTCAGGATTTCAATTTCCTTTCTAATTGTCTGACTCAGACTGAGTCTCGATATAATCAATCTGACTTGAATGAGATTCAAGTATATATATAACAATTCAACATGAATCCATGAATCTATATATTCAATCTGTTCAATCTATCAATCTATACAGCTTGACTAAACCGAACCATGGATATACATCCATCTACATGATTCTCCAGTTACATCCATTTACTGATATCATGGTTTCGGCAAGTCATCCATATATACAATCTATAATACAAGACAATACAATTTACAATACAATACAAACAATACAATACAAATAATACAATCAAGACATAGCGGGCTTTAAGGGGTAGATTGGTACGGAAGGTGTTAAAGGTGGTACGAGGTGGTCACTTAAGACGTAATTACATCCATGTCGTTGTTCCGTGGTATTATCGACGGAGCCTTGTACTCTTGATTCCGTCCACCTTAGTCTCTGGTCTACTGAGACTCCTCTCATATACACTGGCCTCTTCTGTACCAAGCTACAAACAACAGCGTTAACACTAAATACAACATTATAATAATATAATACAACTTTAAAAGCCACACACTCTCTCTCTCTGTCTATTCTATTGCTCCCACATCTTTGGGACTTACCGAGCGATTTGTTCGCTGACGACATTCTATTTCTTCTTGGAATGTCGTCAGGTGATTCGGACCTTCTGGAGACATAGCCTAGCAGCGAGGACTTGGATCAGATAGCCTTCGACCCAGAGCTGTTGTTGGAGATAGTGCCCTCAGAGTCAATTATTAGGTCACAGGTACGTGATTGTAATGATTGAGGGAGGACCTATCCCGGTAGGACAGTCTTACTCGAGATGATAGTATGCTATCTGGTTTACCTTTATCATCGTGTACTGTTTTAGGTGACCTGACACGTCGCTATTACACGTTGATAGAGCCCCTAGGATTCTTGCTTGACCACCAGCAGTATGAGGGCGATCATATAAGTGGGAGCTGGGGGTCTATAAGCATATCCTTAAAAGGTCCCTAGTCGTGAGAGTTTCGAGACAGGGCATCGATTCTCCATAGTAGACTAGTGTATACAGTCGAGACCCCGACGAGGGGCGGTGGCCGGTCTCACAAGCCACTGGTGTCAGTTGGATCACCTAAGATGTATACAGGTGCTCATTGGGTTATGAGTACACCGGACAGGACTCGCCGGGAACATGCTAGTTGGTCATATACCAGACGTCAGATGGCAGTTCCCTGGTGACATGTGTGCAGGTTAGTTCATCGACCTGGGGATCATCATTTGTCTCGTGTGAGTTCCCACTGTACTTTGATTACTACCCTACCACGGCTCAAAGGAGTCGTGCAAACAGGTTTTAGTTGGGTACAGTCCCGAGCCACATGGAGGCAGTGAGCGTATCTTCAGGGGTTCGTCTCTCCCGGTATTGGGGGTGAGGTCGTGCTGTGTCTAGGAGAGCCATTACACAAAGTCCTTGGCCAAGGCAAGGAGATTTACTGATAGGTATTCCAGTAGTATCTCAGGGTGTTCTGGGCTACACTCCGACACGACTTGTACCGCTTTTGGGGGTCTGACTTTTACCAACCCCCTAGGCCCGCCATGCGATACTCATAGACGAACGGACCGGACTGCACGGATATTGTCACTGACAGGCTCAGTAGGGTTGTCAGGCTGAGTTCACTCACGGACGTCCCTTTTAGTCAATACCTGGTAGCCCGTTATGTATTGGCTTATACCTCTAACGTGCTAGTGGTTAAATCCACAACCAAGGTGTTGATGAGTCTTTAGAGTCCCCCACATTTCAGTTACTCAGCTTTCGGGCGAAAGGTTGTAGAGGCCGTATGGAGATATGGCAAGGTCCGATCAGATACGTGCGGTATTGCACGGATCAGGATCGGACAGTCTGTACTATAGGCCGTATGGTTATATGGCAGGGTTCGATCAGATACGTGCGGTATTGCACGGATCAGGATCGAACAGATATTACTAGCCGGTTTTGGTATAAGCCGGATCCTAGTATAGTACAGTGTAGATTTTGTCTCATTGCATTTGTATTTCGGTCGAAATACAGATGCGGGTGTGTATGCACAGTATCGGGGTTTTCCTGTAATTTATTACGGGACCAGTTTTCTGGAGTTGTCAGTTTGCTTTCCGTTTCGGCCAATTTCCTTTGTATCGTTCATTGGCCGAAGATTGGTGGAGGAGGGTTTATTTGCATTGTTGCAAATAAGCAATTGTGGAAGGGGGTCTTTGCATTTTATCATGTCATGATAATAGCACCCTCTCTTGACTTTCTTTGCTCATGATGGCTTGACCTTTTTGGAGCCATCATGCATGTTGATGATGGTTGAGTTGAGTGTTGGTTTTGCCTTGTCATCATTGGTTCTCATGATTTCCTTTTGCATGATAGCCTTCTCTCTCTCTCCCTTGTATTATTGAGATGGTCTTTCATTTTCATTGGCCTCTCCCTCTCATTCTCTCCATTCCTCTTGAGATGGCCGGCCATGTATAGGAGGGGGCTGTCCAAATATTTTGGTGAGGGTATATGGTTCATTTCATGCTCCAAAAATGTCCCCAAGTTCCTCCACATAGTTCTTGTTTCATCCCTCCACCAAAAGGCAATTCCGGTAACCCCAAAATGAGATAAATAGTTCACTACATATTCTACAGCGAACCTTGGGCACGTCGAGTAGCCGGCTTCGTGCCCGAGTTGCCTCGGCATTGAGGTGGGAGCCCGTAAACAAAGTAGGCGATGTGGTGCACTTCCGGCGACGAGGAGGAGACGGGACTTTTCCGCAGGAGATCGGGACCATGACGAGAAGACCGGAGGACTTGGATCGTCGGTATATCTCTAACCCATCTTCTAGTTAGCTTAGACTTGTTAATGGTTACGATCCGGGTGTTTAGTGCGCGGTGGTGCCGGTTTGCTAAGTCCGCAAAATTAAAGTTTATCACCGTTTCCGCACTTGGCCGTCGGATCGACGGCCGGGGCGCCGCCGTGCACTTACAGTGGTATCAGAGCCTCGCCATTAACTTAGTCTAGCTTTGTGTAATGTGTTTTTTAGTTCCGATCGATCGAAATGTCCAAAAACCCGTATTTGCCCACATCAGTTTTCTGTTGGAAATTTTTGGTGTCGAAAAATTTTTCAGGTTGTAAAATATTGATGTACTGGAAAATCTAAGAGCTCTGTAAAAATTCGACGAAGTAACTCCACAGTGGGAGCGCGGAACCGCCGCGAAAACCACCTTCCCGCCGCCCTTCCGCCGCGCACTGTGGAGATCACTTCACCAATTTTTTACAGAGGCCTTCTGGGCTTAAAATATGGGTTTTGGAATATTAAAATTGGGCCCAGGTTTTCTGTGAGTGCTACAGTTTTGATTGGGGGCCCACTTGTTAATTTTTGATCGATCGGATATTTTAAACACATTTTTCACAGTATTTACATTATATCTGCGACCGTGAATGTTACTTGATCGGTAAATCCGGTCTAACTGCTATAGCCCGGTTAGACGGATTTGCGAACGTGACTTTCACGTTGATGTTTTGTTTTTGCTGTGATGTTGCGGATCGGTCGTGGGGGATAGCCTGGATGCAATGCTAGTACAGTTCTGTTGTATTATGTACATTTGATATTGCGGGGCGAGCGTCCGACATGTGGACTGCCGTCACTGCCTGATTGTATTATTATTTTGGGGCACGACCTGGTTGCGGTCGATGTACCCGTTGTATGTATATTTTACTTTCTGTACTAGGATTGCCCCGCGGAGGGGTGCACGGATAGCCGGGTTCTGGAGGGCAACAAGCCCGCATCTCATGGCATTGAGACGGAGGGGGCTTCACTCTAGGATTGGCGGGCTATTCGCCGCACTCGTAGGGGGTACAGGTTGACCCAGGAGGGGTGCCCAAGTTACCGGATTCCGTGAAGTGCTGGGTGGTCCATTCACGGCGCTGAAGGGGGCTGCCTCGCTTCAGGTTTTGGCGGGTGACTTGCCGCGCCCGTAGGGGTCTAGGATTACATTGCACAGGCTATCCACACGACCAGGGGAACGTCGGGTTTCAGTAGTGGCTCTGTGAAACCCGGGGATCCCAGATATCTGTATTGTTTCTGTGATGCTGTTCATTCTCTGTGATGTTGCATTTTATTCACGCCTTGAGCGAATATAATATATTGGTATATATTAGTAGATGTTGTATATGTTTTACATCCGCGCTAGTCCAGTCCCCGCTCTGTCGTTAGTAAGCTAACCTAACGGGTAATGACGGGACCCAGTGGCGAATGCGGATGGCATATACGTACATCAGTATATTTTCGTTCTTTTTGGTGTGATCAATTGATGGGACTGCATTGATTCGGATCAATGCAAGTTTAAAAACAAACCTAATCTGATGTTGTTGGAACACTTTTCAAAAAGCTGTTATTGCAAGGACGTTCACTTTTGTTTTGCATCGTGATATTCAGTTGGAATATCCTGCTCCTCAGTCGACGAGGCAAGGGCCGAGATCCCTTCACCGGGAGTGACCCCTTGGACAAAAAGTTTGCGTCAGGGCATTAACTTCACTATAGCCGATTACTTTTGCTTTGCATCATGGTATTCAGTTAGAATATCCTGCACCCCATTCTACGGGGAAAGAGCCGAGATCCCTTCACCGGGAGTGACCTCTTTAGCAACGGTTTTCGTCACTATATTTTCAAAAAGCTATCAGTTCCTTCAACGATATCAAGTTCTTTACGTTAAAGGTTTTCGCCAGAAACCATTCGTAGCCCTCCGTCGTTTCATATGGGTAGGCAATAGTATTCAAGCTGTGTTTGTTGGCCAAAGTCAAGGCACAGTGTTTGGTAGCTGTTGGTTATTCATATGCAACATAGATAGATGCGTTGGTTTGGGACAGTCGTATAGCCTTGTTGGCCAAAGTCAAGGGCTTGTGCGGGTGGATTCAAATCAACCTGGAGAATGACGGGTAGAACTTGACATGTGACTTATGATTTGTTGGCCAAAGTCAAGGTCATAAGAGCATGGGGTAGAAATCTCATCGGGAGTTTCAAAAGTACTGAAACTTGCCAGATATGCGCATACCTTCTGGAGTGTGATAGCGTGAGCGGATTCCGTCACGTTATCATGCAATGATAGTTGGATCCCGATTCCCACTGATGAGTTAGTTTACTCCTCGGGTAACCCCGACTAATTCTTCTTTCAGGTTTGGAGGAGAATTTGAGGTACAGTGGGAGGATTCCAGATTAGATAAATTGGTGACCATTCTGATCTAGGTTAGAGTGCACGCTGAGTGTTTCTTTTCTCTCTCTCTTTGGCAGCGACCATTGACCCGACCCTAAGACTTTGACTCAGTGACCAAGTTGACCGAACCTTCTTAAACACCGGCTTTTGGATTGTCAGAGTTGCAAACCTCATTGCCACTCCTACTTTTACCCTTTTCTCCAGGACACCCCGTTTTACTACGAACGTCCACTTCCATTGGACAAAACCATCGTATGGTTAGATACGAACTCGAAAGAATTTATTCGAGGATGGTTTCCGGTTCTGGAGAAAACGGATAGGATTATTCAGTTGTCTTTTCCTTTTACCCTCTCTCAGGTTACGAGTACTCCTTGGTTTAGGGGTAGTACACCTATTACGCAAATTGGATTGTCTTCTTCCAAACCTTAGGCTGGTGCCGACCGGTAGGGAATGAAGAAAACCAATTAGCATAACGATGGTGTGCAGAAGGTATTAAGTTCAGACAAAGAAAGGGATTAGTAAGAGGGCAAAGTAAATTGCAACAGATATTCACGACCAAACCAAATATTTCGTTACCACTCCCACATCACCTTTGTATTTCTCCAGGACACTCCGTATCACTACGAAGATCCACAGTTTATTTGGATACTCCATCGTATGGTTATATACGAACTCGAATGGAACTGGTTCCAGTTCGGGGATGGATTCTGGTTCAGGAGAAATAGGAATAAGGTTTATTCGGTTGTCTTTTATCTTCACCCTCTCTCATTGCGAGTGTTTCTAGGATTGGGACAGTACACCCATTATGCTTATTGGATAGTCTTCTTCCAAACCATAGGCTGGTGCCGAACGGTAAGGAAGGAAGAAAACCATTTGGCCTAAAAGGGTGTGCAGAAGGTAAAGACTAAAGACATATGAAGGGATTTGGAGAGGTGGCAAAGAATTATACGGTTACAGTCATGAATCTGGAAGAGGCATTACTAGGAATACCAGAATACCCCATCGGAACATTTCAATGTTTCAGTTTCACTGTGTAATGTTAAAGGAAAACTGATTTCCCGATTAGATACTTACTCCAGGGTATGTATTTACCAGGTACGATTCTCACATCTGTATGGTTTTACAGATGATGAGTGGGAGTAAGTTATTGGGAATTGGGTGATTATCCTCATTATATCGGGATTCGTTGTAATCGGTGATATTTGAGGAAATCACCTGGGCTGTTTGCCGGTCGGCAAATATTTGGTTTTGAATATCCGCTGTTATGCACCAATTTCAAATTGATATATCTCTACGTCTATTTTCATAGAGTGAGATATACCTTTCTGAAATTATGTCTACGACATTTACCTATATCAGTGGATGGTTAGGTAAGGAGCATTAAACAGCGGTGTAATTCTTCTTAACCATAAGTACAGTTTTCAACCTACGACACACAGTGAATGAGTAATCAGACTCAAGGGACTTATACAGAGTATTGTATGTTGTCCAGGGTCCATCAGGAAAGAGGGGTTGGTCCTCGTACTATATTCGGTTTACTTATGACTTCTCTAGTTTTTAGACAGGTGTTTCGCGGAAACACAGAGTCCGAATTTTGAGAAATTATAGGTATTTGAATAGAGTAGAGAACCAGATGTAGCAAGTATCGGGATTCTTCAAAGAGATCGAGGATGTAGATACTTGTGTACGGTATTCAGTTGATAGTAATGTTTTAAAGAGATCTTGATTCTCTTTCAGGTTACTCATAATTGGAAGTATTCCTAAGTTGAGTAACGCTGATCGGCCTCCTTCCATTTAGTTGACATGCGCTGGGGACAGCTGCATGATTTGAATCTGGTTCAATTAAATCAGTGCCTCTGTTTCTATATTGGATATAGAACAGTTCATATCTTAACGATGTTAAGGTACGGGGAGTTGTCCGGTTTATGATTAAAACCAGATACTGGACAACTCAAGGCACGTTTCTGTAATGGCTGTTTGTGGGTTGACCCAGGCTATGACGAGGGTTGACTTTCTACCATCTGGATGAACAATAGCGATATTGTTCTTGACTCGCCACAGTTTTATTAAAAATGGATTTTTTTTTCAGAAAACAGTAGTGGGAGTATGGTAGAACTGGAAGTGATTCCAGAACCACAAACGATTACTGAAGATTTGATAAGGAACCTAAAGATTCAATCTGGATTGACATTCCATTGGCCACTCCGCAGATAAGGTGGGTAACTTCAGGCCCCCGAGAGGTACTACGGTGGCCTCAAGGACAGTGACAAGGAAGTTCTTGTTTACCCACAATTACCATTGCTGTTGTTCCAGGTTACGAGACCCGGCAGGAGGATGAGTATAGCGTCGTTCTGAATTCGCTTCAGAAGTGTACGTGTATATGACTCTGCCAGAGGGTTGTCGTAGTCAGTTGGAGCAGCGGAAGCATTGGTGGACAGGTAGCTTATGTCTATTTATAGACTAAAGCAGATATAGCGGAGATAGATCATCTGTTTCTGACGTGACAGTCATGGGATTGACTTCATCAGAATAGGGGATGGATCTGTTGAGAAGGTAGTAGGGTATGATATCCTGGTATTTGGATGATATACACAGAGTAGGAAAGGAAACTCCTACACTACGATCGGTTATACTTTGGTCGTCACACAGTGGTTTCTCCACATGGACTTGGACATTATATCAGACATACTGGTTACTAGATCTATGGTCTTAGATCTAGATTTGGGTGGTTTCCCAATCAGGGTACTTGACAGCATTCTAAGAGTATTTAGGATGGACGACTCCTGGCACGGTAGTGTACCTGCAGGTAATGGAGTCTCCCTCTCCAAAGGTGTCTTACAGACTAAAGGGGAGAGGGATGTGCATGATTGGCAGATCACTTGCTCAGGCAATTGAGTCAATCATGAGATGTCAAGTACCACACCAGATGTTGTTCTTGCACTAAATGCAATAAGTTGACATTAATCCAATCCTGGAGAAGCAGTCGGAAGCAGTTTTAGAACATAAGTGGATGTTCTAGGGAGATGATAACGACAGCCTCATTCAGGAAACAGTTATCATTCCAGGCTTCCAAGGTGACATGGACGACAAGGAGGTTGTCAGAGTTATAGTTTTCCTTCTGATGAGGGGCAGTATTTTGGACAGGTGGTCCAAGGCAATACTGAGGGAGGCATGGCGCGCAGGATACTGATTAAGTTCAGTTGACGATACAGTCTAAGAAGTTTGGATTTGGAGTTCATTTATGAACTAGGTCCCATCAGACATCCAGACATATTCTGAGACAGGTATTGCTCTTTTCGGGAGATGGCTTTCTCCGCGAACTTGAGATATAGAGAGACATAGAAAGAAACGACAAAGCGGATCCACTCACTGAGGCTATTCTTCGAACGCAATAGTTCCGCAAACGAGCTTTGTGAGACTGACTAGTAGAGGAGTTGGATGTTCGGTATCACACGGGCTGTGAGTATGCGACATCGCTGTTGCGCCACGGCAGCGCCCCGGCCGTCTTACTCGAGGCCAAATTGCGGAATCAAAATTTTTCCTTGCTCGGAAACCGGCGCTACCGCGGACAAAGAAAACCCGGATCGTTTACCATTAACCTACGCTAGCTAACTAGAGATGGGGTGAGAAGTATACCGAGTAATCCGAGTCCTTCGGTCTTCTCGTCATCGTCCCGATCTCCCGCGGAAAGTGTAGTCTCCATATCGTCGCCTCCTCGCCGGAAAGGGCACCACATCGCCTTCGTCTTTTACGGGCTCCCGCCTCAATACCGAGGCAACTCGAGCATGAAGCCGGCAACTCGACATGCCCAAGAATTGCTGTAGAATATAGTATAGATGATATGTCTTATTTGGGGTTATGTTGTTGCCATTGAGGAGGTGAAGGAAGAATGAAACTTTGAGAGAAATGATGCTATCAATTTTAGCAAGCAAAAATGAGATGATCAAAAAGCAACACTCTCATTTTTTCTCTCATCCAAAAGAGTGGCCGGCCAAAAAGGAGATGAGAATGAATGGTGGGGAAAAAGAAATCAACCATACTAAAAACTATGAAGGAGAGTGAGTGTAGGATCAAATGAAGAGGTGACCACATCCAAGGTCAACAAAACAACAACCATGCTTTTCCTCCATACCCTTTCCCATCACATAAAAGCAAGCATGGAGCAAAGAAAAAGAAGCCATCATAATCAATCTTTATGCAAAGAAACCCCTCCACAAAGTGTTATTTGCAAAACTGCAAATAACCCCCTCCATCGGAAAAGTCCGGCCGGGAAAGAACAAAGGAAAACCGGCCGGAACGGAATGCAAACTGGCAACTCCAGAAAACTGGTCCCGTAATAAATTACAGGAAAAACCCCGACACTGTGCATACACACCTGCATCTGTATTCCGACCGGATACAAATGCAATGAGACAAAATCTACACTGTACTAGACTAGGACCGGCTTAAGCCAAAGCCGGCTAGTAAAATCCGTTCGATCCTGATCCGTGCAATACCGCACGTATCTGATCGAACCCTGCCATATAACTATACGGCAACTAGTACAAAACTGTCCGATCCTGATCCGTGCAGTACCGCACGTATCTGATCGGACCCTGCCATATCTCCATACGGCCTCTACAGCGTTTCGCCCGAAAGCTGAGTAACTGTAAGTGTGGTGGACTCTAAAGACTCGTCAATACTATGGCTGTGGATTTAACCACTGGCACGTCAGAGGTATAAGCCAATACGTGACGAGCCACCAGCTATTGACCAAAAGGGACGTCGATGAGGAAGCTCACCCCGACACCCAACTGAGCCTGTCAGTGACAATATCCGTACAGTCCGGTCCGTTCATCTATGAGTATCGCATGGCGGGCCTAGGGGGTTGGTAAAAGTCAGACCCCCAAAAGCGGTACAAGTCGTGTCGGAGCGTAGCCCAGAACGCCCTGAGATACTACTGGAATACCTACCAGTAAATCTCCTGCCTCGGCCGAGGGCTTTGCGTAATGGCTCTCCTAGACACAGCGCGACCTCACCCCCAATACCGGGAGAGACGAACCCCTGAAGATCCGCTCACTGCCTCCATGTGGCTCGGGACTGTACCCAACTAAAACCTGTTTGCACGACTCCTTTGAGCCGTGGTAGGGTAGTAATCAAAGTACAGTGGGAACTCACACGAGACAAATGACGATCTCAGGTCGATGAACTAACCTGTACACATGTCACCTGGGAACTGCTATCTGACATCTGGTATAAGACCAACTAGCAGGTTCCCGGCGAGTCCTGTCCGGTGTACTCATAACCCAATGAGCACCTGTATACATCTTAGGTGAACCAACAGACACCAGTGGCTTGTGAGACCGGCCACCGCCCCTCGTCGGGGTCTCGACTGTATACACTAGTCTACTAATGGAGTATCGATGCCCAGTCTCGAAACCCCCACGACTAGGGACCATTTAAGGATGTGCTTATAGACCTCAGCTCCCACGTATATGATCGCCATCATACTGCTGGTCGTCAAGCAAGAATCCTAGGGGCTCTATCAACGTGTAATAGCGACATGTCAAGTCACCTAAAGCAGTACACGATGATAAAGATAAACCAGATAGCATACTATCATCTCGAGTAAGACTGTCCTACCGGGATAGGTCCTCCCTCAATCATTGCAATCACGTGCCTGTGATCCAATAATTGACTCTGAGGGCACTAACTCCAACAATCTCCCACTTGCACTCAAGGCTAATTATTGCGATGTCGCATACTCACAGCCCGTGTGATACCGAACACCCAACTCCTCTACTAGTCAGTCTCACAAAACCCGTTTGCAAAACTATTGCGTTCGAGGAATAGCCTCAGTGAGTGGATCCGCTACGAAGTTTCTTTCTATGTCTCTCTATATCTCAAGTTCGCGGAGAAAGCCATCTCCCGAAATGAGCAATACCTGTCTTAGAATGTCTGGATGTCTGATGGGACCTAGTTCATAAATGAACACCAAATCCAAACTTCTTAGACTGTATCATCAACTGAACTTAATCAGTCTCCTGCGCCATGCCACCCTCAGTATTGCCTTGGACCATCTGTCCAAAATACTGTCCCTCGTCAGAGGGAGAACTAAAACTCTGACAACCTCCTTGTCGTCCATGTCACCTTGGAAGCCTGGAGTGATAACCGTCTCCTAAAGGAGGCAGCCGTTATCATATCCCTAGAACATTCACTTATGTTCTAAAACTGCTTCCGACTGTTCCTCCAGGATTGGATCAATATCATCTTATTGCATCTAGTGCAAGAACAACATCTGGTGTGGTACTTGACATCTCATGATTGACTCAATTGCCTAAGCAAGTGATCTGTCAATCATGCGTATCCCTCTCCCCTTTAGTCTATAAGACACCTTTAGAGAGGGTGACTCCATTACCTGCAGGTACACTACCATGCCAGGAGTCGTCCATTCTAAATACTCTTAGAATGCTGTCAAGGTACCCTGATTGGGAAACCACCCAAATCTAGATCTAAAACCATAGGTCTAGTAACCAGTATGTCTGATATAATATCCAAGTCCCATGTGGAGAAAACACTGTGTGACGACCAAAGTATAACCGATCTTAGTATAGGAATATCACTTCCTACTACCTTCTCAACAGATCCATCCCCTATTCTGATGACGTCAAACCCATGACTGTCACATCAGAAACAGATGATCTAACTCCGCTATATCTGCTTTAGTCTATAAATAGATATAAGCATGAAGTCCACCAATGCTTCCGCTGCTCCCACTGACTACGACAACCCTCTGCCAGAGTCATATAGACGTGCACTTCTAAAGCTAGTTTAGAACGACGCTATACTCATCCTCCTGCCGGGTCTCGCAGCCTGGAACAACAACAATGGCAAGTGTGGGTAAACAAGAACTTCCCTGTCACCGTCCTTGAGGCTACCGGAGTACCTCTCGGGTGCCTGAAGTTACCCACCTTATCTGCGGAGTGGCCAATGGAATGTCAAATCAGATTGAATCTTTAGGTTCCTTATTAAATCTTCAGTAATCGTTTGCGGTTCTGGAATCACTTCCAGTTCTACCATACTCCCACTGCTGTTTTTGAAAAAATCCATTTTTAATAAAACTGTGGCGAGTCTAGAACAATATTTCTATTGATCTGCCAGATGGTAGAAAGTCAACCCTCGTCATAGCCTGGGTCAACCCACAAACAGCCATTACAGAAACGTGCCTTGAGTTATCCGGAGTCTGGTTTTAAGCATAAGCCGGACAACTCCCCGTACCTTAACATCGTTAAGATATGAACTGTTCTATATCCAATATAGAACCAGAGGCACTGATTTAATTTAACCAGATTCAAATCATGCATCTATCTCCAGTGCATGTCAACTAAATGGAAGGAGGTCGATCAGCGTTACTCAACTTAGGAATGCTTCCAATTATGAGTAACCTGAAAGAGAAGCAATCTGTCTTCATCATTACTATCAACTGAACACCATACACAAGTATCTACATCTTCGATCACTTTGAAGAATCCCGATACTTGCTACACCTGGTTCTCTACTCTATTCAAATACCTATAACTCCTCAAAACTTAGACCCTGTGTTTCTACGAAACACATGTCTAAGAACTTGAGAAGTTAAAAGTAAACAGAATATAGTATGAGGACCAACCCCTCTGTCCTTATGGACACTGGACAACATACAATACTCTGTATAAGTCCGCTGAGTCTAACAACTCTTTCACTGTGCGTCGCAGGTTGAAAACTGTACTTATGGTTAAGAAGAATTACACCGCTGTTTAATGCTCCTTACCTAACCATCCACTGATATAGGTAAATGTCATCGACATAATATCAAAAGGTATATCTCACTCTATGAAAATAGACGTACAGATATATCGATTTGAAATTGGTGCACAACAGCGGATATTCAAAACCAAATATTTGCCGACCGGCAAACAACCCAGGTGACTTCCTCAAATATCACCGATTACAACGAATCCCGATATAATGAGGATGATCACCCAATTCCCAATAACTTACTCCCACTCATCATCTGTAAAACCATACAGATGTGAGAATTATTCCTGGCAAATACATACCCTGGAGTAAGTGTCTAATCGGGAAATCAGTTTTCTTTTAACAGTACACAGTTGAAACTGAAACATTGTAATGTTTCGATGGGGTATCCTGGTATTCCTAGTAATGCCTCTACCATTATCCAGATTCACAACTATAACCGTATAATTCTTTGCCACCTCTCCAAATCCCTTTATTTGTCTTTAGTCATTACCTTCTGTACACCCCTTTAAGCCAAATGGTTTTCTTCCTTCCCTACCGTTCGGCACCAGCCTATGGTTTGGAAGAAGACTATCCAAAAAGCATAAAGGGTGTACTGTCCTAATCCTAGGAACACTCGCAATGCGAGAGAAGGTGAAGATAAAAGACACCTGAATGTACTTTATTCCTATTTCTCCTGAACTAGAATCCATCCCCGAACTGGAACTAGTTCCTTTCGAGTTCGTATATAACCATACGATGGAGTATCCAATAAAATGGGATCTTCGTAGTGATACGGAGTGTCCTGGAGAAATACAAAGGTGATTTAGGATTGGCGAAGAAATACTTGGTTTGGTCGTGAATAGCAGTCGCAACTTACTTTGCCCTCTTACTAATCCCTTGCTTTGTCTAAACTTAATACCTTCTGTACACCATCGTTATGCTAATTGGTTTTCTTCATTCCCCACCGTTCGGCACCAGCCTAAGGTTTGGAAGAAGACTATCCAATTTGCGTAATAGGTGTACTACTCCTAAACCAAGGAGTACTCGCAACCTGAGAGAAGGTGAAAAGAAAAGACAACTGAATAATCCTATCCGTTTTCTCCAGAACCAGAAACCATCCTCGAAGTCCTTCGAGTTCGTATATAACCATACGATGGTTTTGTCCAATGGAAGTGGACGTTCGTAGTAATACGGGGTGTCCTGGAGAAAAGGGTAAAAGTAGGAGTGGCAATGAGGTCTGCAACTCTGACAATCCAAAAGGCCATTGTTAAGAAGGTTCGGTCAACTTGGTCACTGAGTCATAGTCCAGGGTCGGGTCAATGGTCGCTGCCAGAGAGAGAGAAAAGAAACACTCAGCGTGCACTCTAACCTAGATCAGAATGGTTATCACTTTGTCTAATCAGGAAACCTCCCACTGTACCTCAAAATCTCCTCCAAACCTGAAAGAAGAATTAGTCGGGATCACCCGAGGAGTAAACCAACTCATCAGTGGGAATCGGGATCCAACTATCATCGCATGATAACTTGACGGAATCCACTCAAGTCACCACACTCCAGAAGGTATGCGCATGCCTGGCAAGTTTCAGTTCTTTTGAAACTCCCGATGTGATTTTTACCCCTAGGACTCAAGTGACCTTGACGGAGTCAACAAATCAAAGAGTCCTAGTCAAGTTCAACCCGTCATTATCTGGATTGCATTAAACCCACCCGTACGTGCCCTTGACGGAGTCAACAAGGCCGCACGACTGTCCTAACCAATCCCTTTTATGCAACAAACAAGCACTACTTAGCTACCGTACACTACGCCTTGACGGAGTCAACAAACACAGCACGAATACTAAATAATACTCATAAGAAATGACGGAGGGCTACGAATGGTTTTTGGCGAAAAACCTTTAACGTAAAGAACTTGATATCGTTGAAGGAACTGCATAGCCTTTTATAAAATATAGTGACGAAAGCTTTTACTAAAGAGGTCACTCCCGGTGAAGGGATCTCGGCTCTTTCCCCGTAGAATGAGGTGCAGGATATTCCAACTGAATACCACGATGCAAAGCAAAAGTAATCGGCTATAGTGAAGTTAATGCCCTGACGCAAACTTTTGTCCAAGGGGTCACTCCCGGTGAGGGGATCTCGGCCCTTGCCTCGTCGACTGAGGAGCAGGATATTCCAAATGAATACCACGATGCAAAACAAAAGTGAACGTACTTGCAATAACAGCTTTTTGAAAAATGTTCCAACAACATCAGATTAGGTTTGTTTATCTTGCATTGATCCGAATCAATGCAGTCCCATCAATTGATCACACCACAAAGAACGAAAATATACTGACGTACGTATATGCCATCCGCATTCGCCACTGGGTCCCGTCATCACCCGTTAGGTTAGCTAACTAACGGCAGAGCGGGGACTGGACTAGCGCGGATGTAAAACATATACAACATCTACTAATATATATACCAATATATAGTATTTCGCTCAAGGCGTGAATAAAATGCAACATCACAGAAATGTACAGCATCACAGAACAATACAGATATCTGGAAGCCCCGGGTTTCACAGAGCCGCTGCTGAAACCCGACGTTCCCCTGGTCGTGTGGATAGCCTGTGCAATGAAATCCTAGACCCCTACGGGCGCGGCAAGTCACCCGCCAAAACCTGAAGCGAGGCAGCCCCCTTCAGTACCGTGAATGGACCACCCAGCACTTCACGGAATCCGGTAACTTGGGCACCCCTCCTGGGTCAACCTGTACCCCCTACGAGTGCGGCGAATAGCCCGCCAATCCTGGACTGAAGCCCCCTCCGTCTCAATGCCCTGAGATGCGGGCCCGTTGCCCTCCAGAACCCGGCTATCCGTGCACCCCACCGCGGGGTAACCCTAGTACAGAAAGTAAAATATACATACACCGGGTACATCGACCGCAACCAGGTCGTGCCCCAAAAGAATAATACAAACAGGCAGTGACGGCAGTCCACATGTCGGACGCTCGCCCCGCAATATCAAATGTACATAATACAACAAAACTGTACTAGCATTGCATCCAGGCTATCCCCCACGACCGATCCGCAACATCACAGCATAAACATAGAACATCAACGTGAAAATCACGTTCGCAAATCCGTCTAACCGGGCTATAGCAGTTAGACCGGATTTACCGATCAAGTGACATTCACGGTCGCAGATATAATGTAAATACTGTGAAATAATGTGTTTAAAAATATCCGATCGATCAAATTATAACAAGTGGGCCCCCAAGAAAACTGTAGCACACACAGAGAAACTGGGCCCAAATTTAATATCCCAAAAGCACTAATTCCCTGTAAGAACATCACTGGAAAAATCTGGTCCAGAGAACAAACAGAACCGCGGCGGAAGAGCGGCACCAAGGCGGTTTAAGCCGCGCTTCCGCGGCGGATCTACAGTAACACATGCCCAAATTTTTCCAGATGTCTTATAACTTCTTGTACATCATTCTGCAATCACCTGAAAAATTTTTAGACTCCAAAAAATTTCGACAGAAACTGATGTGCTAGAAAAATACGGTTTTTGGAATTTCGGTCGATCGGATAAGTAAAACACATTAGAAAAAGCTAGAAAAGGTTAATGGCGTGGCTCTGATACCATGTTGCGCCACGGCAGCGCCCCGGCCGTCTTACTCGAGGCCAAATTGCGGAATCAAAATTTTTCCTTGCTCGGAAACCGGCGCTACCGCGGACAAAGAAAACCCGGATCGTTTACCATTAACCTACGCTAGCTAACTAGAGATGGGGTGAGAAGTATACCGAGTAATCCGAGTCCTTCGGTCTTCTCGTCATCGTCCCGATCTCCCGCGGAAAGTGTAGTCTCCATATCGTCGCCTCCTCGCCGGAAAGGGCACCACATCGCCTTCGTCTTTTACGGGCTCCCGCCTCAATACCGAGGCAACTCGAGCATGAAGCCGGCAACTCGACATGCCCAAGAATTGCTGTAGAATATAGTATAGATGATATGTCTTATTTGGGGTTATGTTGTTGCCATTGAGGAGGTGAAGGAAGAATGAAACTTTGAGAGAAATGATGCTATCAATTTTAGCAAGCAAAAATGAGATGATCAAAAAGCAACACTCTCATTTTTTCTCTCATCCAAAAGAGTGGCCGGCCAAAAAGGAGATGAGAATGAATGGTGGGGAAAAAGAAATCAACCATACTAAAAACTATGAAGGAGAGTGAGTGTAGGATCAAATGAAGAGGTGACCACATCCAAGGTCAACAAAACAACAACCATGCTTTTCCTCCATACCCTTTCCCATCACATAAAAGCAAGCATGGAGCAAAGAAAAAGAAGCCATCATAATCAATCTTTATGCAAAGAAACCCCTCCACAAAGTGTTATTTGCAAAACTGCAAATAACCCCCTCCATCGGAAAAGTCCGGCCGGGAAAGAACAAAGGAAAACCGGCCGGAACGGAATGCAAACTGGCAACTCCAGAAAACTGGTCCCGTAATAAATTACAGGAAAAACCCCGACACTGTGCATACACACCTGCATCTGTATTCCGACCGGATACAAATGCAATGAGACAAAATCTACACTGTACTAGACTAGGACCGGCTTAAGCCAAAGCCGGCTAGTAAAATCCGTTCGATCCTGATCCGTGCAATACCGCACGTATCTGATCGAACCCTGCCATATAACTATACGGCAACTAGTACAAAACTGTCCGATCCTGATCCGTGCAGCACCGCACGTATCTGATCGGACCCTGCCATATCTCCATACGGCCTCTACAGCGTTTCGCCCGAAAGCTGAGTAACTGTAAGTGTGGTGGACTCTAAAGACTCGTCAATACTATGGCTGTGGATTTAACCACTGGCACGTCAGAGGTATAAGCCAATACGTGACGAGCCACCAGCTATTGACCAAAAGGGACGTCGATGAGGAAGCTCACCCCGACACCCAACTGAGCCTGTCAGTGACAATATCCGTACAGTCCGGTCCGTTCGTCTATGAGTATCGCATGGCGGGCCTAGGGGGTTGGTAAAAGTCAGACCCCCAAAAGCGGTACAAGTCGTGTCGGAGCGTAGCCCAGAACGCCCTGAGATACTACTGGAATACCTACCAGTAAATCTCCTGCCTCGGCCGAGGGCTTTGCGTAATGGCTCTCCTAGACACAGCGCGACCTCACCCCCAATACCGGGAGAGACGAACCCCTGAAGATCCGCTCACTGCCTCCATGTGGCTCGGGACTGTACCCAACTAAAACCTGTTTGCACGACTCCTTTGAGCCGTGGTAGGGTAGTAATCAAAGTACAGTGGGAACTCACACGAGACAAATGACGATCTCAGGTCGATGAACTAACCTGTACACATGTCACCTGGGAACTGCTATCTGACATCTGGTATAAGACCAACTAGCAGGTTCCCGGCGAGTCCTGTCCGGTGTACTCATAACCCAATGAGCACCTGTATACATCTTAGGTGAACCAACAGACACCAGTGGCTTGTGAGACCGGCCACCGCCCCTCGTCGGGGTCTCGACTGTATACACTAGTCTACTAATGGAGTATCGATGCCCAGTCTCGAAACCCCCACGACTAGGGACCATTTAAGGATGTGCTTATAGACCTCAGCTCCCACGTATATGATCGCCATCATACTGCTGGTCGTCAAGCAAGAATCCTAGGGGCTCTATCAACGTGTAATAGCGACATGTCAAGTCACCTAAAGCAGTACACGATGATAAAGATAAACCAGATAGCATACTATCATCTCGAGTAAGACTGTCCTACCGGGATAGGTCCTCCCTCAATCATTGCAATCACGTGCCTGTGATCCAATAATTGACTCTGAGGGCACTAACTCCAACAATCGCAATAATTAGCCTTGAGTGCAAGTGGGAGATTGTTGGAGATAGTGCCCTCAGAGTCAATTATTAGGTCACAGGTACGTGATTGTAATGATTGAGGGAGGACCTATCCCGGTAGGACAGTCTTACTCGAGATGATAGTATGCTATCTGGTTTACCTTTATCATCGTGTACTGTTTTAGGTGACCTGACACGTCGCTATTACACGTTGATAGAGCCCCTAGGATTCTTGCTTGACCACCAGCAGTATGAGGGCGATCATATAAGTGGGAGCTGGGGGTCTATAAGCATATCCTTAAAAGGTCCCTAGTCGTGAGAGTTTCGAGACAGGGCATCGATTCTCCATAGTAGACTAGTGTATACAGTCGAGACCCCGACGAGGGGCGGTGGCCGGTCTCACAAGCCACTGGTGTCAGTTGGATCACCTAAGATGTATACAGGTGCTCATTGGGTTATGAGTACACCGGACAGGACTCGCCGGGAACATGCTAGTTGGTCATATACCAGACGTCAGATGGCAGTTCCCTGGTGACATGTGTGCAGGTTAGTTCATCGACCTGGGGATCGTCATTTGTCTCGTGTGAGTTCCCACTGTACTTTGATTACTACCCTACCACGGCTCAAAGGAGTCGTGCAAACAGGTTTTAGTTGGGTACAGTCCCGAGCCACATGGAGGCAGTGAGCGTATCTTCAGGGGTTCGTCTCTCCCGGTATTGGGGGTGAGGTCGTGCTGTGTCTAGGAGAGCCATTACACAAAGTCCTTGGCCAAGGCAAGGAGATTTACTGGTAGGTATTCCAGTAGTATCTCAGGGTGTTCTGGGCTACACTCCGACACGACTTGTACCGCTTTTGGGGGTCTGACTTTTACCAACCCCCTAGGCCCGCCATGCGATACTCATAGACGAACGGACCGGACTGCACGGATATTGTCACTGACAGGCTCAGTAGGGTTGTCAGGCTGAGTTCACTCACGGACGTCCCTTTTAGTCAATACCTGGTAGCCCGTTATGTATTGGCTTATACCTCTAACGTGCTAGTGGTTAAATCCACAACCAAGGTGTTGATGAGTCTTTAGAGTCCCCCACATTTCAGTTACTCAGCTTTCGGGCGAAAGGTTGTAGAGGCCGTATGGAGATATGGCAAGGTCCGATCAGATACGTGCGGTATTGCACGGATCAGGATCGGACAGTCTGTACTATAGGCCGTATGGTTATATGGCAGGGTTCGATCAGATACGTGCGGTATTGCACGGATCAGGATCGAACAGATATTACTAGCCGGTTTTGGTATAAGCCGGATCCTAGTATAGTACAGTGTAGATTTTGTCTCATTGCATTTGTATTTCGGTCGAAATACAGATGCGGGTGTGTATGCACAGTATCGGGGTTTTCCTGTAATTTATTACGGGACCAGTTTTCTGGAGTTGCCAGTTTGCTTTCCGTTTCGGCCAATTTCCTTTGTATCGTTCATTGGCCGAAGATTGGTGGAGGAGGGTTTATTTGCATTGTTGCAAATAAGCAATTGTGGAAGGGGGTCTTTGCATTTTATCATGTCATGATAATAGCACCCTCTCTTGACTTTCTTTGCTCATGATGGCTTGACCTTTTTGGAGCCATCATGCATGTTGATGATGGTTGAGTTGAGTGTTGGTTTTGCCTTGTCATCATTGGTTCTCATGATTTCCTTTTGCATGATAGCCTTCTCTCTCTCTCCCTTGTATTATTGAGATGGTCTTTCATTTTCATTGGCCTCTCCCTCTCATTCTCTCCATTCCTCTTGAGATGGCCGGCCATGTATAGGAGGGGGCTGTCCAAATATTTTGGTGAGGGTATATGGTTCATTTCATGCTCCAAAAATGTCCCCAAGTTCCTCCACATAGTTCTTGTTTCATCCCTCCACCAAAAGGCAATTCCGGTAACCCCAAAATGAGATAAATAGTTCACTACATATTCTACAGCGAACCTTGGGCACGTCGAGTAGCCGGCTTCGTGCCCGAGTTGCCTCGGCATTGAGGTGGGAGCCCGTAAACAAAGTAGGCGATGTGGTGCACTTCCGGCGACGAGGAGGAGACGGGACTTTTCCGCAGGAGATCGGGACCATGACGAGAAGACCGGAGGACTTGGATCGTCGGTATATCTCTAACCCATCTTCTAGTTAGCTTAGACTTGTTAATGGTTACGATCCGGGTGTTTAGTGCGCGGTGGTGCCGGTTTGCTAAGTCCGCAAAATTAAAGTTTATCACCGTTTCCGCACTTGGCCGTCGGATCGACGGCCGGGGCGCCGCCGTGCACTTACAGCTGTAGCCACTTGTACTTATTCCATTTTCATTTCTGTTATTCCACTGTTTAGGCATTACTTTCATTCCATATATTTACTTTTCAAATGTATTATAAAAAGAATGTTAATAAATAAAGTTGATGTTCAATTATATCTTTTGTCTCTGTCACTTGTGCATTTTACTTATATTGCTTAGAAATGCTTAGCGTGTTTATTTCTGAGTAAATACGTAGCGGCCATTCGCGTCCCCTTCGCCGTACACCGGGAAGCGGGGCGTGACAATATCGATTTCATGGGTCCGTTCCTAAATTCATTTAGGAATTTGTACATTCTAATATTCCTCGATTACATATCAAAACAGGTCGAAGCTGTTCCTAGAAAGACTAACGACAACAAATTTGTTAAATTCCTAAAAGAAAACATTTTTCAAGGTTTAGCATGCCCCGAACCATTATAAACGATAATGGAACAAATTTTTGTAATCGATCATTCAAGGCTCTAATGAAAAAATACTCCATCACACATAAGTTATCAACTCTCTATCATACACAAATGAGTAGACAAGTCAAAGTGTCATTAAGCAAATATTGGAGAAAATAGTAAGTACAAATAGAAAAGATTGTTCTATTAAGTTAGTGGGTGCCTTATGGACCTACCGTACAGCTTATAAGACCAATTTAGGCATGTCTTCTTATAGATTAATCTTTGGTCGGGCGTGTCACTTGCTAGTCGAATTAGAACGCCGGACCATGTGGGCTATCAAACAGCTAAATTTAGACTTAAACAAGGCCGGTTTGAATAGAAAACTACAATTAAATGAATTGGACAAAATAAGGAATGGGTCCTATGAAAATGCCAAAATTTATAAGGAGAAAACCAAAGTTTTCCATGATAAATTCATACTGCGCAAAACATTTAATGCTGCGCAAAACGTGCTCCTTTATAACTTTAGACTGCACTTATTTTTGGGCAAACTTAAATCGAGATGGACTGAGCCATACATTGTTAAAACGGTGTACCTTTATGGAGTTGTAGAAATTAAGGACTCTAAGAATGGTCAAACCTTCAAGATTAATGGTTAGCGATTGAAACCATTTTTAGAGTTTACTGAGAATAAGGAAGAGGAACTATAATCCTTCATGAACCAAATTACACTTAATTGAATCAAGCAAATTTTGTACAAATGTAAATTGATTTTTATTTTTCTTTAGAGATTTTAGCATTAATTCCATCCAATTACTATAAAAAAAATTTAAAAATGGCAGAAGTTATTTTGAGTCTAACAGTAGGTACAACGTTGCTTTTCATCTTGTGGGATATGCGACGTGACATGGAGGAAACTGTCATACTCAGGTTTGGGGGAGTTACTTTCAGTTTTATTTTTTTATATTTTCTTTTGCTTTCATTTGATTAAAAGATTTATAATGAATTCACCACCACCTGCACCACATCCACGTCTTCCACCACCACCACAAAAATGTCAAGAGTGCTTCATGTGCAATATAGAACCACACATGGTCTTGCTCGTATGTAGTAATGAGTGTTTTTATCGATTTTATGGCAAGATGATGAACACCATGATGCTACGCACCATCCTTAAACCTAGGATGTAGGTTAGTTATTAATATATGTGTGTGTGTATTAGGTTAGTTTTAACTTTAGTTTAGGATTTCTTTATTTTAGTTTTTAGAGTTAATTTTATTAAATAAAAAATAAAATAAAACAAAATAAAGAGAGAGAGAGAGAGAGAGAGATCAGGAAAAGAAAAGATAAAGGAAAATTTTTCTCAAGATTAAGTTTGTTTGTTTGGAAATAAGTAATCTTGAGTCTAATTTGAAGTGAAGTTAATATGAAGAGAAAGTATTAAAATTTTTAATAGATATAAAGTCTGAAAAATAACTCATCTTAAACTTGATCGCGTTTAATACACACCATACTAATACACACACGTTTTTGGTCATAAGATGAATAGGATAACCTGAAATATCTCCGTAGATTTCCTATGATATATATATAATAATAATAATATAAAAACTTTTTCTTTACTAAGTAGCTGGGAATTCGTGTCTCAGGAAGCATTAGATGCTCACGCTAAAAAGTGATTGAAAAGAAAAAAAATAATATAAACAATAATAAAAAAATATATATTTTTTCCCCAATAATAAGTCTTTCTTTTATACACCGAGTAACTGGTTATTTGTGTCTCAAGAAGCATGAATAGTCACGTTGAAAAGTGCATAAAAATACCGAGTAAACTGGTTATTGGTGTCTCAAGAAGCATGAATAATCACGTTGAAAAGTCCATAAAGACATGTAAAAATAAAATAAAATTATATATATATATATATATATAATTTTAGCTAGAGAAGTAAGCAGAGATATGATAGCTTGAATAGAATTTTTATGACTACTGCACGAGCACGAAGGTATGTAGAAACTAAAATCAGTAAAAGGTGGAGTGAAAAATAGGACTAAGTATTCAATTAAAAATGATAGAAATCCCAGACTAGAGACTAAATTTTAAGATGAAAACTCAAGAAAGTTTAGGACTTTACGAACTTTCGAGATACTTTTGGAGTTTATCCTAATCTTTATTTTCTTGTTTCTTTTATTCTCTGTATGAATTTTGCTGGTGTAATTCGCTGAAAACTCTCAGGAGACAACACTCCTCCTATTAAGGCCATCTAAAGGTTTAACGGCTTGTTGCACGTGCTAAGTACAATCGCGATGCCTGCGAAAATGGGCTAGGATTTATCTAGTTTTTCTTTTCTTTTTAGGATTTTTCAGTTCTTAGTTTTTTAAGGTACAAAGAATTCCTGCAAGAAACAGAGAAGATTAATATCAAGGTTGAGAGAGAAACAAGCAGAGAGTACTTACAAAAAAGAGAGCTTAAGATGCCTTAAAATGGCCGTGTTTCAGTGGTCTTGATAGGGTATTTGCTCACGTTTTAGAGGTCGAATCGTGGCTTCTTGGTCCAAATTTTTGCAGAGAGCTCCTTCGTTCCTTGCTGCTTCTTTGAAAATCTGAAATCTAAAAAAACTAAAGATAACTGTTAATCCGAAGAACAAATAAAAATAAAACTGTTTTCCCCGGCAACGGCGTCAAAAACTTGATTGATAAAATTTTAATTACCGCAAGCACACGGTGTACAGTTGTAGCACTATAACATTTCAGAAAAATAATAAATATTATTTTGGAAATTAAATAATAATATTTTGGGTTATATAGATATGATAACCAATATGAATTTGATTTTTCCTAGATTGGTATAATTATATATCTCTATTTTGGAAAGTAAGTGGAATTTAAAATGAATTATTAATTATGTGAGCATTTATGTATTTAGGCTTTTTATAAATTAGTATATAATTATATCCATACAAGTTTAATATTAAAATTAATTTGTGTTTTACTAGTTACTAAACTAAATCAAGTTTTATTTGTATAACCATATTTAAGATGACATGGCATGTTAATTATATTTTAACCTTTTGATTTAAGTTAATGGTTGTTTTATTTGTTTTATTTTTGAAAAATGAGAGAGAAGGAGACATGGGGGCATGGGTGTAAGTAAGAGAAGGAAACATGAGAGGTATGGACAAGAGAGAAAGAATGAGAAGAGATGCTACTACATGTCTCATATCTTTCCTTCACCCTCATTTCTTCATATCATTTTCTCTTCTTCTTCTCTTTCTCCACCTCCTCCACCTCCAACTCCAAACCACCATTAGGGTTTGCCTAACCTATACCTAACCTATAGGGTTTACCACTGTAGTAATTAGAACATTATATATATGAGAAACGTATACCTAACCTATAGGGTTTGCTAGAACACTAGATGCGTGCATTCATATATTTAGTAGATAGGATCTATTCCCTAAGTATTAGGCTATATATATTTATACCTATGGGTATTCAGGTATATATATATATATATATATATATATATATATGATTATGGTTTTGTGCTATATGCAACTAGATGTCCGTACTTTATATAACATGATATGAGTTGGCGTACGTGACTATAGATCCGTACTATTTTCGTTGGATGATATCATACGAAGGGGATTACGTACATGATATAATGAGGATAGACTGTCGAATACTGCCGATATTCACTTGACTCGGGGAGTCTTGCTAATCCTAAATCGGGAATTTATGAGATGTTTAGAGCCATAACTATTTTAAAAATTAACGAATCGTTACGTACTTTTAAATGATAATGTCAAGGGTGCGCTACGAGTTTTCAAATGATATCTATTTCAAAAACATCGTAGTCCCTTATTTCCAAAACAACATTTCGTGCTATTTTAAACTATAACTGTATGGCTCATACGTAGTTAGATATTTTAAACGTTTGCTCACGTTATGATTTCCTTATTTCTGTATACGCTCGCACTTCGATTATTTATGATATATACTACGTTTATACCTTAGCTCTACTTAAATTCATTTGTTAAGACACTCGCACTATTACCGATGATTTCATGTTGCACGTACACATACTCGTATGTTCATACACATATCATCGGTAATTGTCATGCCACATACACATATAGAAATTATCACGTACCCTTAAAACTTACCATGATATTTGCATCACAACATATTCCTGCTACTACTTTAGATTATTGCTCATTTATATCAGCATGCATTATATTATTGTCCTGTACTTTTATATGTTGTCTCCATTATTGCCATTTTCTTTATTTATATAATGCTTATTTCATGAGATTTCCATTTTTTATGAGATTTGAAAAACCGCAGATATAATTTTATAAAACTTGTGAATGTTTTAAAATACAGTTTTCTCTTGATATAATGATTTGGCGTTCACCATGAGTTTTCTGTATTTGATGATATGAGTATTATCTGAATCGAGACAGGGGGAAGAACCGATTGCGGATACATGGTGGACCCGGTACTGTTAGTTGTATGTATGCCCTAGAGGCCAGTATTGTACAGATGATGTATATTATATTGGATGCTTGGACATATATAGAGATGACTTTCTTGCTCGATATGATAGTATGCTATCTGGTTGCTCTTTATCTTAACATGTACACTAGTCTCTTTAAACTGTCTTATAGTTACATGTTGATAAAGCCCTTAGGATGTGTACTTGACTACCTGGACTATGATGCAGATCATACTAGTGGGGACATGGTAGTCTATAAGTACATCCTTCAAGGTCCCTAGTCGTGGGTGTATCGAGACAGGGCATCGATATACCAGTGTAGACTAGCGTATACGCTTCTCGACCCATGAGATGGGCGATGGATGATCCCATATCCATTGGTGTTTGACATCAGAGATGGTATACGGGTGCTCAGTGGAGACTGGGTACACTGGACGGACTCGCCGAGAACTCCCAGATGGTATTATACCTCACGTCAGATGGCAGTTCTCAGGTGACACTTGTACAGGTTAGTCTGTAGACCCGAGATCGTCATAGAGTCTTGTGTGATTCCCACTGTGCTTTGATCTCCACCTTACCACGTCCGTGAGGGCGTGCAAAACGGTGGTCTTTGGGTGCAGTCCCGAGTCACATGGAGGCAATGAGCGATAGGAGGGGTTTCGTCTCTCCCGGTATTGGGGGTTGATGTTGCGCAGTGCTCGATTGGCCGTAACAGGGAAGTCCCTGGCCAGGGCTGATCAGAGATTTGCTGGTAAGTGTTACCAGTAGTTTCTCGACCCGTTATGAGCCTCACATCGGCAAGACTTATCGGTTATTGGGGTCTGACGTTTACCACCCCTAGACTTGATATGCGACATATCAGACGAACAGACCGGACTGTACGGTAAGTGTTACTGGTTGGATTCACAGGAGTGTGAGCGGGCTAGCTCGTCGATCTTCTGATCGCTCAATACCCGGATGGCCGTTACGTTTAGCAGACCGCTTACGGCTTGTGGGTGCTTGATATGATCATCATCTGCTACCGGCGTATTGACGAGTCTTTAGAGTCCTACACAGAGGTTTCCTGGCTCAAGCGAAACGAAATAGGAGCGCATATGAGATATGTGCGGGACCGAGAATAATGCGTGTATGTGATACCGTATTTCATTCTCGCGATTAATGTTTTGATTGGTTGTATGCGATATAACCTAGTTATCGAATCGAAGATCGATTCGATAAGTCGATACATTGGATACTAGTCGGTTATGTGCGACATGACCGGATCATTGAATCAAGTGTTGATTTAATGATTTAATGTATAATTATATATTTGATATATTACTTTGCATTAACTAGTATTGGTTCACTTTAAATGGATTTTCTCACTTGATGTGCAAGAAGTATATGTGATATACTTTTGTGCACATATTTGTATCATGTTTGATGATACTTGATCCTTTGGTTAAGTGTAAAGGATTAAACCATGGTTAAGAGATGATTAGGGTTTTGCTTTTTCATTTATTTATTTATTTATTTATTCATTTTGGATATTATTAAGAATGGTGGCTTATTTTGTTTCTATGTTGAAGCTTCTTGAAGCTTTGACAAAGTCCACCATTCTTATCTCATCCTTAACCCTAACCATTCCAACTAACCTTAGTTTAATCTCTACACTTGACCATGGTTAGTACATGATAAGTATTCATATTAGTTTCATTTTTAAAAATAAGAAACTTATCATATTCTTTCTTCTTCATCATCTTCTTCTTCAAGAAAGCTTGATGCCATCAATGGCAACTTGAGTTCTAAAGTGAGAAATCCAATTCTAAAGTGAACCCACCTCCTATTTCTTCACCCTTTACCTCTTGCCAAGTTGTTTTAAGTGTTTTCTTCACAAGTTTCACAAATTTGTGAAGTCGGAGCTTGAACTTGTGATGCCTCGACGTAGATCATCTTCGGCACGAAGCCGACGACCTAGTCCGCCCATTTCTCCGATCAAGCCGACGATTGAGTCCGGGATTCGAGATGGACAGCGAGAGGACGCCTACGTGGAGCCAAGGAAGTGGATATCCGGATCTACAAAGGTTGTAGCTTCTTATCTTTAGTTAAGTTGTTAACTAGATTCGTATATCGCCTAAACTTCTAGTCAACGATCCGTATTAGGGTTTCTCGGCACCCATAAAATTTGAAATTGGCATGGTTGATGCCTTGTGAGACCTCTATAGTGTGCCTAGGAACCCTACAGTGGTATCAGAGCCTAGCTAGAGCCTTAGGCGATACTTAGACGATGTTTGAAACCCGATCGAACCCGAAACCCTAACTTTTTCATGCTCTCTGGACTTTTTCTAAAATCTTGGATTTTTCCATATTAAAAATGCTTAAAAAATTCAGCAGGGAATTCTAAGAATTACGGTGCAAATTTTTTCACATGAACAGTACATAGTGCGGCGGAACCGCGGCATAAGCATGCCTTATGCGGCGGTTCCGCGGCCTGATGATGACGTCAGCCCTCCTCGTTTGCACAGTAACTCCTATTTAATTATGCTGAGTTTTCTGGGAATTTTTAAATTGACTCAAGAGTTGAGTATTCTGGGGTTGCATTGGGAATCATAGATTCGATCGGATTGTTAAACTTCGTCTATGTGTTTTTCCGGATAACTTTAGAATATGTTAAAAAGTCCGACCGGATATAAATACCCAACTTTTCCCCTGCCGGAAAATATCCAAGTGTTGGATTTTTGTGTGGTTTAAGGACGTTCTGAGTAGTGCAAGTAACGCGATGGTCCCTCTAGAAGACAACAAACCTTAACTCGATTATGTGACCGTCTTGAACTGCCCTTTGAACCTTCGGGTTTAGGGCAGTACGGCGTGCCACATGTGAGGCGTTGGCTTGACCCTTCTACGGCTGGACCGTTGGTACTGAGGCATGAAGTGAATGTCTTTTAACCTATTTCATGTGTTAGACGGTTTCGGGAAAACTTGGGTGTTCGAATGTTCGATCGGAAAGTTTAATATTTTCTATTTATCCGGAATGGGATACAATAATTGGAATTCACAAACAGTTATAAGATAACTGAATGAATGTTATAAATCTAGCGGTTTAGTTTCATTTGATATTGAAAAGTGTTTTCGATAATGAGACTAAAATGCGGGGTTTATAACTGTTAGGCATGTGATGTCTAAGTATTTCATTTGGTTAGGCATGTGATGTCTAAAGAGATTGCGGATTCCAACTGTTGTAGTTTTACACTTTCTTTTCTGTGACCGTAAGTGTAATATGTGATATCGCCGGTTTCGTTGCTATATGTCAACGACAATTGGGATGCGCATATTTACTTACGTTGATGACATGTGATGTTATGTGTTGCTAGATATGTTATATTGGATTGTCGTGTTTGAATAGCCGGGGGTTTTTATGTGAGATGAGTGTTTTTCATTTTCATTCATGTAAAAACTGTAGGGTTCCTAGGCACCCTAACGAGGTTATACAAGGCATCGAACATGCCATTTTCATAAATACGGGGTGCCGAGAGACCCGACTACGGATCGTTTGCTAGAAAACTAGGCGAATATGAAATCTAGTTAACACTTAACTAATGGAATACGGAAATACAACCTTTGTAGATCCGGTGCTCCACCTCCATAGCTCCGCAACGATGTCTCCTCGCTGTCCAAATGAGTTCCCAGGCTCTCGCGTCGGCTTCGTCGGAGAATGGGCAAGCTAGGTCGTCGATGTCCATGCCGAAGATGATCTACGTCGAGGCATCGCTAAATCAAGCTCCGACTTCACCAAGTCAAGAAACTTGTGAAGTAAACACACTCTACTACTTGGCAAGAGGTAGAGGATGAAGAAATAGGAAGTGGGTAGACTTTAGAATTGGATTTCACACTCATTTTCATCAATCACCATTGATGAAGTGAACTTTCTTCATGTGAAGAAGATGAAGAAGAAGAAGAAATAATTATGATAAGTTATTTAAAAAAGAAAAGAATAATCCATTCTTATCATAACATTAACCATGGTCAAGTGTAGAGAGTTAATCATGGTTGAATGGAATGGTTAGGGTTAAGCATGAGACAAAATGGTCACTTGGTCAAAGTCTTCATGAAGCTTCATGAAAACAACAAAAGAAGCCACCATTCTTTTCTCATTTTCTTTTATTCATTTATCAAAAATAAATGGATAACTAAATAAGATAAATGAATAACAAATAATAAACCCTAACCATTTCATTACCAAGGTTTAATACTTTACACTTAACCAAAAGCATGTATCATCAAACATGATACAAGCAAGTGCACAAAATCATATCACATATATAATGTGCACATCCGAGTGAAAAAATCCATCTTAAGTAAACCGATACTAGTTGATGCAAAGTAATATATCAAATATATACATTAAATCAACACTTGATTTAATGATCCGGTCATATCGCATATAACCGACTAGTATCCAATGAATCGGCTTATCGAATCAACCCTCGATTCGATAACTAGGTTATATCGCATATAACCATTCGACACATTCATCGCGAGAATGAAATACGGTATCACATACACGCATTATTCTCGGTCCCGCACACATCTCATATGCGCTCCTATTTCGTTTCGCTTGAGCCAGGAAACCTCTGTGTAGAACTCTAAAGACTCGTCAATACGCCGGCAGCGGATGATGATCATATCAAACATCCACAAGCCGCAAGCGGTCTGCTAAACGTAACGGCCACCCGGGTATTGAGCGATCAGAAGATCGACGAGCAAGCCCGCTCACACTCCAGTGAATCCAACCAGTAACACTACCGTACAGTCCGGTCTGATCGTCTGATATGTCGCATATCTTGCCTAGGGGTGGTAAACGTCAGACCCCAATAGCTCGATAAGTCGTGTCGATATGAGGCTCGTAACGGGTCGAGAAACTACTGGTAACACTTACCAGCAATTCTCTGAGCAGCCCTGGCCAGGGACTTCCTGTTATAGCCAATCGAACACAGCGCAACATCAACCCCCTATAACGGGAGAGACGAATCCCCTCCTATCGCTCATTGCCTCCATGTGACTCGGGACTGTACCCAAAAACCACCGTTTTGCACGCCCTCTTGGACGTGGTAAGATGGAAATCAAAGCACAGTGGGAACCACACAAGACTCTATGACGATCTCGGGTCAACAGACTACTCTGTACCAGTGTCACCAGAGAACTGCCATCTGACGTGAGGTATAATACCATCTGGGAGTTCTCGGCGAGTCCGTCCAGTGTACTCAGTCTTCACTGAGCACCCGTATATCATCTCTGATGTCAAACACCGATGGATATGGGATCATCCATCGCCCATCTGTATGGGTCGAGAAGGTACACGCTAGTCTACTCTGGTATATCGATGCCCCGTCTCGATACACCCTCGACTAGGGACTTTGAAGGATGTACTTATGGACTACCATGTCCCCACTAATATCGTCCTCATCATAGTCCAGGTAGTCAAGCACACATCCTAAGGGCTTTACCAACATGTAACAGAGAGACAATCAATGTACATGTTAAGGTAAAGAGCAACCAGATAGCATACTATCATGTCGAGCAAGAAAGTCCTCCCTATATATGTCCCAGCATCCACTACAATATACATCCAATGTACAGTAATGGCCTCTAGGGCATACATATAACTAACAATCTCCCACTTGCACTAGGGCCATATGTAGCAGTGGTTGTAGTATCTCATACTGAACCATCCCATAAAAGTCTCTCTCTGGAAATAGGCCTTCGTGAGTGGATCCGCCGTGTTGTCCTCTGAGTCTGCTCTCCTAACCTCGATCACCCTGGAGATCAACCATCTCCATGATCAGGCGATACTGCCTTAGAATATGTCTGGATCACTGATGGGACAAGCGTTCCTTGGCATAAGCCACAACTCCATTGTCACACAATGGGAGGAACATAGTTCATCTCATGAACCAATATACACCCAAACAGCCTCTTTGGTAGCATCTTTAGCAGCGATGTATCCTGCCTTTATCGTCTAGTACGCCACGGTATCTAGCTTGGAACTCTTCCAACATACCGTCCCTTTACTGAGGGTAAAGACAATGCCTGCGACTGACATTCAGTCGTCTTTATCACCCTGGAACCCTTCCAGTGATTCTCCCCAGGATCGATTAATACCATCTCACTACAGCTAGTGAGTAGCCTAACATCCATTTAGATCTATCTCATAGATCCAAAATCCAGGATTTAGTAGGTATCACTTTGATCCTATGTGGAGAATCCATGTGATAAGCGGAAATTGATCGAGCGTAGCATAGGAAACTCCTTCCCTATCAAGAGTATGTCATCCACGTACTCTACGAGGATCACCACCATACTCCCTACTACCTTTTTGTTCATACAAGGTTCATCTACCATTATGATGATATCAAACTGTTTGACTAACACATCAAAACAGACGTTCCAACTCCGCGATGCCTGCTTTATCATATAAAGCATCTTACACACGTTTCCGCTGCTCCCACTGTCTACGAAGCCCTCTGGCTGTGTACTTATAGACGCACTATTCTAAAACATCATTTAGAAAAGCAGTCATGGCACCCAACCGCCAGATATCGTAGTCATGGTATGTAGCCGTGGCAAGTAGGATCTGGATGGACTTAAGCATAGGTACTGGAAAAGGTTTTATCATTATCCACGCCTGGTCAATAATTAAAACCTTTATCAAGTCTAGCTTTGAAAGTCTCAACTTTTCCATTTACACCAAGTAATCTTCTCAAGATATACTTGCTCCTGATGGGGATTTAACCCTTCAGATATAGAAACTAAAGTCCATACTTTGTTGGTGTATAAGGATTCCATCTCAGATCACTAAGCATCCAGCCATTCTTACAGAGTCTTACTCCTGATGGCCAGCTCGAAACTAGTTGGGTCATCATCTCATGATGCAGTCCTCGCTCCCACTGTCATAGAGAAACCGAAGTATCTCTCAGGTGGGTGAGGAACCCTACTAGATTGGCGAAGAGGCTGAGGTTCGTTGGTTACTACTGAATCCTTCGGTTCTACCAAATCATCAGCTGCTGTTTGTATAGCTGGAACATTTCCAGTTCTACATAACAGATCTTGCCTCGAGCTTGTCCGGATTTTGCTTTTAGACATAGGCCGGGCAACCCCAAATCTTAACTAACTTAAGATATGGGCTCTTCCCTTTCCATATCACATATGAAGTGGTAGGCAACTGATTTGATTCGAACCCTATTCAATAGGTATGCAGCTTCTCAAGCGCATATCTCCCAAAAAGGAAATAGGTAACTCAGTAGTACTCATCATAGAGCACACCTTATCACATAGGGTGTAATTGCTCCACCCCGATATACCATCGTGCTATGGTGTATTCAGAGGAGTAATGCTGAGAGAGAATCTCATTCTCCTTTAGAATAATCCAGGATTTCCGTGCTCAAGTATTCTCCTCCCTGATCTCATCATAGGACATAATACTTATACCCATATTTGGTTCTCTACTTCTAACTTATATTCCGTGAATATCTCAAAAGGTTCGGACTTGTGTTTCAACAAGAACATAGATCTGAATCTCGAGAGATTATCAGAGAATGTAATGAAGTACAAAGAACCGGTCTTGGCATGTGTAGACAGGGGACCTACATACATCAACATGTATCATCCCAAGAGTTCACTAACTCTTTCTCTGTTTCCAATAAACAGAGCTAGTGTCATTATATCTTTGTGACATGACTGGCAAGTTTCACAAGATGTAGATTCAAACTGATTTAAATATGCATCTACATGTAACTTCAGCTAGTCGGGTCACATTGATCTGACCTAGTCTACAATACCTCAAGAAGGATCCGTTCATTTCTGAACTAGTCCTCTTGTGTGTGTTCTGTATACTAAGAACTGTAGTTTGATTTAGAACATTAATGCTTTTAGATAACGTGCCTGATACGATCAACTTTTGATATAGGAAATGTTCAAAATATTATCCAACAATACGAAATTTTATCGTTTCTTTACTTAATAAAGAGACAGATATGATTTTGTATATCAGGTTCGGTATCTAATAACATTCGTTCAGAATCAATGTATTACAATACAGGGTGACAGTGACCAACAGACTTGGCTGCAACTCTTGCCCCGTTTTCTGCCTCATGAAACTTATCACCCGTTCTCAGTTCTCTACCTTTCGTAGCCCTATGTAACAGATTACATATCTGGGATCCTGATCTGGTATCACATACCCAGGACGTAAAGGATACTGAGAAACAGTTTTCTGTAATGAACACACCCGAAGATGATGCATCATCATGCACTCTCTTCGTTTGGGCGGCACGGGAAATCTGGTATTCCCCAATTTCCTGCTCTGTCGTATAACAATTATAAGTTGGAGCGGGACCAACGTTCCCCAGCTCAGTATAACAAGCGGGTTCGGTCAAAAATCCGTATTATTATCTTGATTAAGGCGTGATATGGTCGCTACCAGGAGAGAGAGAGAAGAAAACACTCAGCGTGCGCTCTTGCAAGAATAGATTGGTTATTATTTTATCTAATCAGGATGGCTCCCACTGCTTTTTATCAAATCTTCCTTCAAACCCTAAAAGGAAAGACTAGCCGGGATTAATTACACACTACAAGTTCGCCAATCTTTCAGCCAGGCCAGTGTCGGTACTTTGAGGGGGTTCCCCCTTGCTTTCGCACGAACCTAATTAATGTAAACCTCGTTTTCCCAGAGGCGTAACCTCGTTAACACCTTTCTAGACACCTACTTGATCGGCTAATTGTAATGTATAAAACTCTCCCAGGAGTAACTCTTACTCGCAGCGGGTATCGGGATCCAACTATCTCATAGAAGGTATGCAATCTCATTGCAAATCTCAACTCTTGAAATTCCCGATAATATTATGCCCCTAGCTCGCTATGACCTTGACGGAGGCCAAACAACCCATAGTCCGTTAGTCAAGTTCAACCCGTCATTTCCTGATTGAATTAAACCCACCCGCACGACCCTTGACGGAGGCCAAACAACGCCGTACGAATACCCTAATCCAATCGCATCATATGCTAGCAGATAAGCACTAGTTAGCTACCGTACACTACGCCTTGACGGAGGCCAAACAACCGCAGCACGAATACTAACTAGTACGTATCTGAAATGACGGAGGGCTACGACAGGTTTTTCTGAAAACCTATTGCGTAATGAACTTGATATCGTTGTAGAATCAAATGATTTTGAAATGGAGTGTTTTTGAAGCTTTTCTAGTTTTGCTAAAGGAGTCACTCCCGGTGAAGGGATCGTCGGTCCTTTCCTCGTCGAATGAGGTGCAGGATATATCATATATATCACTGTGCAAAGCAAAAACTCTTAAAAGCAATCAAAAGACAAACCGAGTGTGTAGCATCTGCCAGTTATTGCTAAAGGAGTCACTCCCGGTGAAGGGATCTCGGTCCTTTCCTCATCGAATAAGGTGCAGGATATATCGTATATACCGCTGTGCAAAGCAAGAACTGTAGCTACTTGTTTTATTTTGAAATTCGATTCTACAACATCTTAGGTTTCTTTTATTTCATTAATCACATTAATGAAGTCCCATCATTTAAGTACCTAAACATCACAGATAAATACGACGTACACTTATGCCATCCGCATTCGTCTCGATGTCCCCTCGTGCACCGTTAGGTTAGGTAACTAACGACAGAGCGGGGCAGGGCTAGCGCGGGTGTAAAACATAAGTAACGCCTATATAATATATCATATATACTATATACTGTATCTATCACAGAACATCACATGATCACATCACAGATATCGCAGCAGAAGAATCATATGAAATATTGGATATACTAGGACGTCCGTGTTTTCAATACGAGCCAGTATAAAACACGGATTCCACGGTCGTGATGAATAGCCAAACCCACATCCCTAGACCCCTACGAGAGCGGCAAGCAACCCTACCAATTCTGGAGTTAGGAGACCAGGACTCGACTCCTCGAGTTGGTCTCCCACTGGACTCCAGAACCCGGTTACTTGTGCTCCCCTCCTTGGGTCTATCCTAGTGCGGAAAAGTAAATAATATACAAACGGTGAAAACTTCTGCAACCTGGAAGCGCCCCAATAAAAGAATATTACATACAAGTTTTTACATGAATGAAAACGAAAAAACACTCATCTCACATAAAAACCCCCGGCTATTCAAACACGACGATCCAATATAACATATCCAGCAACACATAACACCACATGTCATCAACGTAAGTAAATATGCGCATCCCAATTCTCGTTGACATATAGCAACGAAACCGGCGATATCACATATTACACTTACGGTCACAGAAAAGAAAGTGTAAAACTACAACAGTTGGAATCCGCAACTACCTCAGACATCGCATGCCTGACCAAATGAATTACTTAGACATCGCATGCCTAACAATTATAAACCCCGCATTTTAGTCTCATTATCGAAAACACTTTTCAATATCAAGTCGGGCAATTCAACAAGATTCCCGAAAAACTGATCGAATACTCGTCGCAAACTTCAGTAGGCGGCAGCACCCCTGATACCGTCGACGAAGTGCACCAAGGCGGAACACCGCTACCGGAGCACCCGAACGGATGCTTTCGACGACGGGGTTCTCCTACAGTCACTTGGTCGGGGCTATGGGGTGAGGCTGTCTATTAAGTTTACCCGGCGAGTATCCGCGTACGCTACGTGATTGCGACGGACTTTTGATCACATCAAAATTCCGTGGCAACCGATCATTCGAGACTAAATTGCTACGTTTATAACATTCATTTAGTTATCTCATAACTATTTGTGAATTCCAATTATTGTATCCCATTCCAGATAATTAGAAAATGTTAAACTTTCCGATTGAACATTCGAACACCCAAGTTTTCCCGATACAGATCAACACATGAAACAAGTCTAACAACATTCCGTTCGTGCCTCAGTACCAACGATCCAGCCGTAGAAGGGTCAAGCCAACGCCTCACATGTGGCACGCCGTACTGCCCCAAACCCTAAAGTTCAAAGGGCAGTTCAAGACGGTCACATAATCGAGTTAAGGTTTGTTGTCTTCTAGAGGGTCCATCGCGTTACTTGCACTACTTAGAACGTCGTTAAACTACGGAAAAATCCAACACTTGGAAATTTCCCGACAGGGGAAAAATTGGGTATTTATATCCGGTCGAACTTTTTAACATATTCTAAAATTTATCCGGAAAGCCACATAGACAAAATCTGATATCCCGATCGAAACACCGAATCCCCAAAACAACTGCAGAAAATTCAACTCTTGAATAAATATTAAAAATTCCCAGAAAAATCACCACTGGAAACTAAGAATTACTGTGCCAAATGATTTAAATAATGTTGCCGTACGGCCGCGGATCCGCCGCATGAGCCTTGCTCATGCCGCGGAACCGCGCTGGAAAAGTTGACTTGGGCCCACGAAATTTACAGTAATTCCTAGAAAACCCTGCTTGATTTTCTGCATATTTTTAATTTGGAAAAATCCCAGTTTTTGAAAAAAGGACAGAGAGCAAGTTTGATTCGGGGTTTCGGGTTCGTTCGGACTTCAAATTCCGTCTAGACTTCGCCTAAGGCTCTAGCTAGGCTCTGATACCACTGTAGGGTTCCTAGGCATCCTAATGAGGTCTCACAAGGCATCAACCATGCCAATTTCAAAAAATCTAGGTGCCGAGAAACCCGACTACGGATCGTTGGCTAGAAATCTAGGCGAAACAATAAACTAGTTAACACTTAACTAATGGAATACGGAAATATAACCTTTGTAGATCCGGTGCTCCACCTCCATAGCTCCGCAACGATGTCTCCTCGCTGTCCAAATGATTTCCCGGGCTCTCGCGTCGGCTTCGTCGGAGAATGGGCAAGCTAGGTCGTCGATGTCCATGCCGAAGATGATCTACGTCGAGGCATCGCTAAATCAAGCTCCGACTTCACCAAGTCAAGAAACTTGTGAAGTAAACACACTCTACTACTTGGCAAGAGGTAGAGGATGAAGAAATAGGAAGTGGGTAGACTTTAGAATTGGATTTCACACTCATTTTCATCAATCACCATTGATGAAGTGAACTTTCTTCATGTGAAGAAGATGAAGAAGAAGAAGAAAGAATTATGATAAGTTATTTAAAAAAGAAAAGAATAATCCATTCTTATCATAACATTAACCATGGTCAAGTGTAGAGAGTTAATCATGGTTGAATGGAATGGTTAGGGTTAAGCATGAGACAAAATGGTCACTTGGTCAAAGTCTTCATGAAGCTTCATGAAAACAACAAAAGAAGCCACCATTCTTTTCTCATTTTCTTTTATTCATTTATCAAAAATAAATGGATAACTAAATAAGATAAATGAATAACAAATAATAAACCCTAACCATTTCATTAACCAAGGTTTAATACTTTACACTTAACCAAAAGCATGTATCATCAAACATGATACAAGCAAGTGCACAAAATCATATCACATATATAATGTGCACATCCGAGTGAAAAAATCCATCTTAAGTAAACCGATACTAGTTGATGCAAAGTAATATATCAAATATATACATTAAATCAACACTTGATTTAATGATCCGGTCATATCGCATATAACCGACTAGTATCCAATGTATCGGCTTATCGAATCAACCCTCGATTCGATAACTAGGTTATATCGCATATAACCATTCGACACATTCATCGCGAGAATGAAATACGGTATCACATACACGCATTATTCTCGGTCCCGCACACATCTCATATGCGCTCCTATTTCGTTTCGCTTGAGCCAGGAAACCTCTGTGTAGGACTCTAAAGACTCGTCAATACGCCGGCAGCGGATGATGATCATATCAAACATCCACAAGCCGCAAGCGGTCTGCTAAACGTAACGGCCACCCGGGTATTGAGCGATCAGAAGATCGACGAGCAAGCCCGCTCACACTCCAGTGAATCCAACCAGTAACACTACCGTACAGTCCGGTCTGATCGTCTGATATGTCGCATATCTTGCCTAGGGGTGGTAAACGTCAGACCCCAATAGCTCGATAAGTCGTGTCGATATGAGGCTCGTAACGGGTCGAGAAACTACTGGTAACACTTACCAGCAATTCTCTGAGCAGCCCTGGCCAGGGACTTCCTGTTATAGCCAATCGAACACAGCGCAACATCAACCCCCTATACCGGGAGAGACGAATCCCCTCCTATCGCTCATTGCCTCCATGTGACTCGGGACTGTACCCAAAAACCACCGTTTTGCACGCCCTCTTGGACGTGGTAAGATGGAAATCAAAGCACAGTGGAAACCACACAAGACTCTATGACGATCTCGGGTCAACAGACTACTCTGTACCAGTGTCACCAGAGAACTGCCATCTGACGTGAGGTATAATACCATCTGGGAGTTCTCGGCGAGTCCGTCCAGTGTACCCAGTCTTCACTGAGCACCCGTATATCATCTCTGATGTCAAACACCGATGGATATGGGATCATCCATCGCCCATCTGTATGGGTCGAGAAGGTACACGCTAGTCTACTCTGGTATATCGATGCCCCGTCTCGATACACCCTCGACTAGGGACTTTGAAGGATGTACTTATGGACTACCATGTCCCCACTAGTATCATCCTCATCATAGTCCAGGTAGTCAAGCACACATCCTAAGGGCTTTACCAACATGTAACAGAGAGACAATCAATGTACATGTTAAGGTAAAGAGCAACCAGATAGCATACTATCATGTCGAGCAAGAAAGTCCTCCCTATATATGTCCCAGCATCCACTACAATATACATCCAATGTACAGTAATGGCCTCTAGGGCATACATATAACTAACAAAAACTTGTTTGTAATATTCTTTTTTTGGGGCACTTCCAGGTTGCGGAAGTTGTCACCCTTTGTATATTATTTTCTTTTCTGCACTAGGATAGACCCAAGGAGGGGAGCACAAGTAACCGGGTTCTAGGGTCCAGAGGGAGACCATCTCGAGGAGTCGAGTACGGGTCTCCTAACCCTAGAATTGGTAGGGTTGCTTGCAGCTCTCGTAGGGGTCTAGGGGTGTGGGATTGGCTATTCATCACGACCGTGGAATCCGTGTTTTGTACTGGCTCGTATTGAAAACACGGGCGTCCTAGTATATCCAATATTTCATATGTTTCTTCTGCTGCGATATCTGTGATGTGATCATGTGATGTTCTGTGATAGATACAGTATATAGTATATATATATGATATATTATATAGACGTTACTTATGTTTTGCACCCGCACTAGCCCTGCTCTGCTATGTCGTTAGTTACCTAACCTAACGGTGCATGAGGGGACATCCAGGCGAATGCGGATGGCATAAGTGTACGTCGTATTTATCTGTGATGCTTAGGTAAATTAAATGATGGGACTTCATTAATGTGATTAATGAAATAAAAGAAACCAAATGATGTTGTAGAATCAAATTTTAAATAAAACAGGTAGCTACAGTTCTTGCTTTGCATAGCGGTATATATTATATACCCTGCACCTTATTCGATGAGGAAAGGACCGAGATCCCTTCACCGGGAGTGACTCCTTTAGCGATAACTGGCAGATGCTACACACTCGGTTTGCTTTTGATTGCTTCTATAGTTTTCTGCTTTGCACAGTGATATATATGATATATCCCGCACCACATTCGACGAGGAAAGGGCCGACGATCCCTTCACCGGGAGTGACCCCTTTAGCAAAACTAGAAAAGCCTCAAAATCATTCCATTTCAAAACTTCATTTGATTCTACAACGATATCAAGTTCATTACGCAATAGGTTTTCAGAAAAACCTGTCGTAGCCCTCCGTCATTTCAGATAAAGACTATTTAGTATTCGTGCTGCGTTTGTTGACCTCTGTCAAGGCGTAGTGTACGGTAGCTAACTAGTATTTATCTGCTTATGCATATGATGCAGATTGGATTAGGGTATTCATACGACCTTGTTGACCTCTGTCAAGGGTTGTGCGAGTGGGTTTGATTCAATCAAGAAATGACGGGTTGAACTTGACTAGTGCACTATGGTTTGTTGACCTCTGTCAAGGTCATGGCACACTAGGGGCAAAATATTATCGGGAATTTCAAGTGTTGAAATTTGCAATGAGATTGCATACCTTCTATGAGATAGTTGGATCCCGATACCCGCTGCGAGTAAGAGTTACTCCTGGGAGAGTTTTACACATTATAATTAGCCGATCAAGTAGGTGTCTAGAAAGGTGTCAACGGGGTTACGCCTCTGGGAAAACGAAGTTTACATTAATTAGGTTCGTGCGAAAGCATGGGGGACCTCCCTCAAAGTACCGACACTGGCCTGGCTGAAAAATTGGCGAACTTGTAGTGTGTAATTAATCCCGGCTAGTCTTTCCTTTTAGGGTTTGAAGGAAGATTTGATAAAAACAGTGGGAGCCATCCTGATTAGATAAGATAATAACCAATCTGATCTTGCACGAACATACGCTAAAGTGTTTTCTTCTCTCTCTCTCCAGGTTGCGACCATTTCATGCCCTAATAAAGATAATAATATGGATGTATTGACTGAACCCGCATATTATACTGTGCAGGGGAACGTTGGACCCGTTCTTTCTTATAAGAGTTATAAGAATGAACAGGAAATAGGAGAATATCTGGATACTCACGCCGCCCAAAAGAACATGCATGTTGATGCATCTTCTTCAGGTGTGTTAGTTATTGAGAACTGTTTCTCAATTCACCCTACGTCCTGGGTATTGGATACCGGATCAGGATCCCATATATGTAAAATGTTACATGGGCTACGTAAAGGTAGAGAACTGGGAAAAGGTGATCATTCCGTTCAAGTAGGGAACGGTGCAAGTATTGCAGCCAAAGCTGTTGGCGAATATCACCTTGTATTGCCAAGTCGTAATACACTGATTCTAAATGAGTGCTATTATATATCGAACATGATGTGCAACATTATATCAGTTTCTTTATTAAGTAAAGAAGGATATAATTTTGTAGTAAAGGATAATGTTATGAACATATTCCAAGATCAAAAGCTGATTGCATCAGGCTCGTTACATAATGGCATATTCATTCTAAATCAGAATACAGTCCTCAATATACAAAACACACACAAGAGGAAAAGTTCAGAAATGAACGAATCCTACTTGTGGCACTGTAGACTTGGTCACATCAATACGACACGACTGGCTAAGTTACATAAGGATGGTTATTTGAATTCTTTTGAATTATCATCTTATGATACTTGCCATTCATGTCTCAAAGGAAAAATGACCAAAGCTCCGTTTAGTGGACACGGAGAAAGAGTTAATGAACTCTTAGGACTGATACATAGTGATGTATGCGGTCCCATGTCTACGCATGCCAGGAACGGTTCTTCCTACTTCATTACATTCACTGACGATCTCTCTAGATTCGGACATGTGTTCCTGATGAAACACAAGTCTGAAGCTTTTGAGAAATTCAGAGAATATAAGCACGAAGTAGAAAAACAAACAGGCAAAAGTATTAAGATCCTTCGATCTGATCGAGGAGGAGAATACTTAAGCAATGAGTTCCTAGATTATCTAAAAGAGAATGGGATTCTCTCTCAGCTTACTCCTCCTTATACACCACAGCACAACGGTGTATCGGAGCGGAGGAATCGCACCCTATTAGATATGGTGCGCTCTATGATGAGTACAGCTGAGTTACCTATTTCCTTCTGGGGGTATGCGCTTGAGACAGCAGCATACCTATTGAATCAAGTTCCAACTAAATCTGTACCTACCACACCATATGAGATATGGAGTGGGAAGAGACCATGTCTTAAACGAGTTAAGATATGGGGTTGTCTGGCCTATGTCAAAAGGCAAAATCCAGACAAACTCGAGGCACGGTCAGTTCTATGTAAGTTTGTGGGATATCCTAAACATTCAAATGGATATTTTTTCTACCACAGTGAACAACAAAAAGTGTTTATTGCTCAACATGCCACCTTTTTAGAAAAGGAATTTCTTGCAAAAGAGATTAGTGGCTCTGAGGTAGAACTGGAAGAAGTTCCAGAAACACAAACTATAACTGAAGATTTAGTGGAAGCAGAAGATTCGGTAGTACCCGACGAACCCCAGCCTCTCCGCCGATCTAGTAGGGTTTCTCGTCCACCTGAGAGATACTACGGTTTTCTCATTGATGGTGGTAGTGAGGATTGCATCATAGAGGATGATGACCCAACTAGCTTCGAGCAAGCCATCACGAGTGGGGACTCAGTGAAATGGCTGGATGCTATGCGGTCCGAGATGGAATCCATGTACACCAACAAAGTATGGACTTTGGAAGTTGCTCCTGAAGGGGTAAAACCTATTGGGAGCAAGTGGATCTTCAAGAAAAAACTTGGTGTAGATAGGAAAGTGGAGACTTTCAAAGCTAGACTTGTAGCAAAAGGTTTTCGTCAAAGACCAGGTGTGGACTATGACTAAACCTTTTCTCCAGTGGCTATGCTTAAATCCATCCGAATCATGCTTGCCATCGCTGCGTATCATGACTACGAAATCTGGCAAATGGATGTTAAGACCGCCTTTCTAAATGGTGATTTAGAAGAGTGCGTGTACATGACTCAGCCAGAGGGCTTCGTAGACAGTGGGAGCAGCGGGAAGGTGTGCAAGCTGCTTAAATCCATTTATGGATTAAAGCAAGCATCGCAGAGTTGGAACATCTGCTTTGACGTCGTTATCAAAGAGTTTGATTTCGTCAAAAACCCAGATGAACCTTGTATTTACAAGAAGGTAGCAGAGAGTAAGGTTGTCTTCCTCGTATTGTACGTGGACGACATACTCTTGATAGGAAATGATATTCCTATGCTGCAATCGGTCAAGCTCTTCTTATCACAAAGATTCTCAATGAAAGATCTTGGTGATGCCTCCTGCATATTGGGAATTAGGATCTATAGAGATAGATCCAAACGGATTTTGGGATTGTCCCAATCCAGGTACATTGACACCATACTAAAGAGGTTTAGTATGGAAGAATCCAAGCGTGGGAACTTGCCCACGATCTCTGGAGTCACTCTCTCCAAAGAGATGTCTCCCAAGACTGATTTGGAGAGAGCTCGCATGCAAGGGATACCCTATGCTTCGGCTGTAGGCTCTATCATGTATGCGATGCTATGTACCAGACCCGATGTAGCATACTCACTGAGTGTAGTGAGCAGGTATCAAGCTGATCCTGGAGAGAATCACTGGACAGCTATGAAGAGCATTCTCAAGTACTTGCGAAGGACTAAAGAGATGCTCTTGGTGTATGGTAACGGAGAACTCCAAGTGGAGTCCTTTACCGATTCGAGCTTCCAGAGTGATAAGGATGACTCTAAGTCGCAGTCGGGCTTTGTCTTTACCCTTTACGGAGGGGCGGTTAGCTGGAAGAGTTCCAAGCAGGAAACCGTGGCAGACTCGACGATGGAGGCTGAATACATCGCTGCCAACGATGCTGCCAAAGAGGCTGTCTGGATCAAGAAGTTCATTACTGAACTTGGAGTGGTTCCATCCATTGAGCATCCAATACCTTTGTATTACGATAACAATGGAGCGGTGGCTTTGGCCAAGGAACCCAGGTCCCATCAGCGATCCAGGCATATTCTGAGGCGGTATCACCTGATCCGGGAGATAGTTGATCGCCGGGAGATCGAGGTCAGGAGGGTTGACACGAAGAACAACACGGCGGATCCACTCACGAAGGCCATTCCCCAGATACAGTTTGAGAGACTCTTCGGGATGCTCGGTATGCGATACTACAGCAGCTGGCCCTAGTGCAAGTGGGAGATTGTTAGTTGTATGTATGCCCTAGAGGCCAGTATTGTACAGATGATGTATATTATATTGGATGCTTGGACATATATAGAGATGACTTTCTTGCTCGATATGATAGTATGCTATCTGGTTGCTCTTTATCTTAACATGTACACTAGTCTCTTTAAACTGTCTTATAGTTACATGTTGATAAAGCCCTTAGGATGTGTACTTGACTACCTGGACTATGATGCAGATCATACTAGTGGGGACATGGTAGTCTATAAGTACATCCTTCAAGGTCCCTAGTCGTGGGTGTATCGAGACAGGGCATCGATATACCAGTGTAGACTAGCGTATACGCTTCTCGACCCATGAGATGGGCGATGGATGATCCCATATCCATTGGTGTTTGACATCAGAGATGGTATACGGGTGCTCAGTGGAGACTGGGTACACTGGACGGACTCGCCGAGAACTCCCAGATGGTATTATACCTCACGTCAGATGGCAGTTCTCAGGTGACACTTGTACAGGTTAGTCTGTAGACCCGAGATCGTCATAGAGTCTTGTGTGATTCCCACTGTGCTTTGATCTCCACCTTACCACGTCCATGAGGGCGTGCAAAACGGTGGTCTTTGGGTGCATTCCCGAGTCATATGGAGGCAATGAGCGATAGGAGGGGTTTCGTCTCTCCCGGTATTGGGGGTTGATGTTGCGCAGTGCTCGATTGGCCGTAACAGGGAAGTCCCTGGCCAGGGCTGATCAGAGATTTGCTGGTAAGTGTTACCAGTAGTTTCTCGACCCGTTATGAGCCTCACATCGGCACGACTTATCGGTTATTGGGGTCTGACGTTTACCACCCCTAGACTTGATATGCGACATATCAGACGAACAGACCGGACTGTACGGTAAGTGTTACTGGTTGGATTCACAGGAGTGTGAGCGGGCTAGCTCGTCGATCTTCTGATCGCTCAATACCCGGATGGCCGTTACGTTTAGCAGACCGCTTGCGGCTTGTGGGTGCTTGATATGATCATCATCTGCTACCGGAGTATTGACGAGTCTTTAGAGTCCTACACAGAGGTTTCCTGGCTCAAGCGAAACGAAATAGGAGCGCATATGAGATATGTGCGGGACCGAGAATAATGCGTGTATGTGATACCGCATTTCATTCTCGCGATTAATGTTTCGATTGGTTGTATGCGATATAACCTAGTTATCGAATCGAAGATCGATTCGATAAGTCGATACATTGGATACTAGTCGGTTATGTGCGACATGACCGGATCATTGAATCAAGTGTTGATTTAATGATTTAATGTATAATTATATATTTGATATATTACTTTGCATTAACTAGTATTGGTTCACTTTAAATGGATTTTCTCACTTGATGTGCAAGAAGTATATGTGATATACTTTTGTGCACATATTTGTATCATGTTTGATGATACTTGATCCTTTGGTTAAGTGTAAAGGATTAAACCATGGTTAAGAGATGATTAGGGTTTTGCTTTTTCATTTATTTATTTATTCATTTTGGATATTATTAAGAATGGTGGCTTATTTTGTTTCTATGTTGAAGCTTCTTGAAGCTTTGACAAAGTCCACCATTCTTATCTCATCCTTAACCCTAATCATTTCAACTAACCTTAGTTTAATCTCTACACTTGACAATGGTTAGTACATGATAAGTATTCATATTAGTTTTATTTTTAAAAATAAGAAACTTATCATATTCTTTCTTCTTCATCATCTTCTTCTTCAAGAAAGCTTGATGCCATCAATGGCAACTTGAGTTCTAAAGTGAGAAATCCAATTCTAAAGTGAACCCACCTCCTATTTCTTCACCCACTACCTCTTGCCAAGTTGTTTTGGGTGTTTTCTTCACAAGTTTCACAAATTTGTGAAGTCGGAGCTTGAACTTGTGATGCCTCGACGTAGATCATCTTCGGCACGAAGCCGACGACCTAGTCCGCCCATTTCTCCGATCAAGCCGACGATTGAGTCCGGGATTCGAGATGGACAGCGAGAGGACGCCTACGTGGAGCCAAGGAAGTGGATATCCGGATCTACAAAGGTTGTAGCTTCTTATCTTTAGTTAAGTTGTTAACTAGATTCGTATATCGCCTAAACTTCTAGTCAACGATCCGTATTAGGGTTTCTCGGCACCCATAAAATTTGAAATTGGCATGGTTGATGCTTTGTGAGACCTCTATAGTGTGCCTAGGAACCCTACTGGTACGGTACCCAGGGACGAGAAGCCGTATAGAAAGGCGGGTGAGCCTAGCGAGGATGAGGCCGACCGGTGATAGTATGGAAACTCGGCGGATATCTGGAGGATACCGACCAGAGTGATATGATTCAGATGGATATGATGGCCAATCCGAGAGACAGCGTCTAACATATGAGGATTTCGAATGTCGATACTGGATATAGGATTTATGAAGATTTCGAGTGTCGATACTGGATACTCAGTTGGTTTTATGAGTATTTCGAGTGTCGTTGATGGACACTGCAACATTTCAGAAAAATAAAATATTATTTTTGGGAATTTTTATAATTAAATAATAAATATTATGAATATTTTAATGATGCGGTATAATTAAATACCGATAAATTGGGAAAAATTTGGAAAAATTATAGAAATTACTAAAATAAGGGTGTTTCATGTGAATTAGGAAAATTATAAAATTTTATTATTAATTATATTCCATTTTAATGCTAATCGCGATTTAATATCGTTGATCACGCATTAAGCTTGAATTGTGCACATGACATGCACCATGTCATAATACACTTTGTTACATTTTTATCATGGATTTACTTGATTTCTTCATTCTTGTTTTGGGTTTTAAAATGAGGGGAAAAGAAAATGATAAAGAAAGAAGTATGGGCAAGAGAGAGAGAGAGGTGAGGGGTCATTGACTATGGTCATTTGCTATGCTCTCTTCATTATTTCATCTTCATCTCTCCCTCCTTCACTCCCATGGTAGCCACTCCCTCCTCCCTCCTCTACCTTCTCACAAACTCCATGAAAAACAACTCAAAACCCCATCCCCATTTCATTAAAAACATGCACAAGCTCCTCACAAGAACTTTGGACCAAGAAAAATCCGATTTTGAGCACTTGGGGCAACTCAAGAAACTTCTTGAGTTGCCAAATGAGGTATTTTCTTTACCATTAGCATTGTATTTGTTTCACTTTAGCACCCATACAAGTTTAGAAGTGTTTTAATGCGGGTTAGTGAACTTTGAAAATTCCTAGTTAGGGTTTGAGGGATTTTGAGTGGTGATTGTGTAATTGAGGCTAGTAGAGACTATTCAACCCCAGTAGTGATGATATTTTGGACTTAACCATAGACTTGAACCCCAAACGCCAAACTTAGAAACCCCGATATCGGGAAATAGTGGAAATTGTGATGGGAATTGGACAACTGCTATAACCCGGGTGACATGAAAAATATTTAGCGAAGACAGAGAGTCATGCAGGCAACCTAGAAGCTAACCCCAAAACCCGAGACCATATACTCATGTTTAGACCGCCGTTTTTCTCATTTTGGCCGCAATTTACGGCCTTGGTACGTTGGAATCGTCCCGTGCTTGGTCCATGGTTTCATTTTAGTCAAATTAGACCTACCCCATATGCAGAATTGCCTAATTTCACCTGAAACAAAATCTGGAAGTGTTTTCTTGTGTTGCTGCTTTGGTTTTACGGCTATTTTTGTTTTGGATTTTAGTATTTGGGTTTTGACTCGATGGTGTGATGTTTGCACGTCAATCTCGAGAGTTGTTTGGCCATTCTTGCATATGTAAACCATAGGTTTTAACCTATGTGTAATACGCGTGCCGTTTTGGTTTTCGTGCACGATATCGGTTAACGATACTATGTGTGATATGTAGGTACCCTCGAGTGGACTTGGAGCAACAAGGATGGGCGTGGCGACATCGACTCCAGCAAGCGAAGACCAAGGTGAGTAGATTTATATCTACAGGGGAAGTCGGGTGGATGGCGTATAGCACCCCCGCAAATTCGTAAGAAATGATGTGATATGATATAGATATACATATATGTGCTATTAAGAGATATGAATACTTAGCAAGAAAAGCTTTAGAAGATCATGGGTTAGTCTTAGCGAGATTTGAGGAAAGTGATTTAGTTGGTTTCTTAGTCGCGAACCCCAGAGTAAGGTTGTTACACGTACACATACACGCACGGGATATGGTTTTGGGTGTATATGTTATATGTATATAGATAGATGTGGATGCGTAGGTTTATAAATATATACATATACGTATACACGGATGATGGGGATGGTATATGATATTATGATATGAGTCGTTGGGATTGGGCAAGATGCCGTGAGATCGGTGATGTGATTTGGTTCGTATTAGGAGATACAATATGATATTTTAGCAGATCTTTAGGCGATGTGTTTCAGACACATGCATATACATTTATTGATGGTATCAGTATGTACTAGACTTAGATTAGTACCCCAGTTCATGATTTATGATGATAAGGACACCAGATAAGTAATGAGATAAATATGATAATTGACCCGTACCCAGATTTGGGATGTCGTACGATAGATTTACCGTACGAGATATAATTATGATGATAAATCCGCATTCTTGACTCAAGGATGTCATATTATATATATTGTATCGTACGTGATACTATTAAGGCGAGATTACCGACTACTAGATATATATAGACCGGCTCAGATTTAGGTGGATTTCCTTACCCTTTTGACTGGGCTCGAGTCATACTTGTTTTCAAAAGTGGAGAATTGTGAGTATTTTAAATACCAAAACTGTATGACTCGTATATTGGATAAATATATTCTTCAGTGTTGCTGTTACTACATCACTTTCTGTATATTCATGATGTTTCATTGCATTGCATGCTTATACATGTGTTGTCTGTAATTATTATGAAACCCTGCTGTCAGGACACCAGCACCATTACCGATGATGCGTATGTTCCACGTACACCTGCTTGCCGGCTCACACACATCATCATCGGTAATTGCCATGTCACGTACACTTTAAAGAATACTATTTCATTGACATAGCTTGCTAGCGGATAGTTGCAATATGTTATACCTTTCATATGCTAGTTTAACTATTGCATTCATTGCATGATATCAGATGCTTGCATATATTCATTGGTCATGCAGTATTATGAAGATTTATGCTGATATGCACAGTTTATTGATATCATGATTTTGATGATTTCGGATCCTTCTTGAGATTTCTGGATTTGGAAACCGCATGTGAAAGTTTTATAAACTGATGATTTATTTTAAAGAGAAAGATGCGGTTTCTTTGATATGATGAGTATTGTCCACTATGATATTTTCTCGGTTCTGAGATGGTTTTCAAGACCCGATTCGAGGAGTTGGATGAACCGTCTGCGGGTACATGGTGGACTCGGTATGGTACTCCGGGGCAAGAAGATCGAGTTGTAGACGATGAGCCCGGCAGGGGATCACTACCTACCAGTGATGTCTGGCGCGGCGGATATCCGGAGGATACCGGCCGTGGTCATGTGATTTGACGATATGGGCCGATCCGGACAGACGGATCCCGAGATATTGAGATTTGAGATACAGAGATACTGATATAGGCCAGTCCGGATAGCCGGAGCCTGAGATATTGAGATACTGATATTTATGTTTTGTGTCGATACTTGACACTGATTTCTCTATTGATTTCATTAATGATACTCGATTTATATATATACAGAAATCTCATTAAATTACGGAAACAGTTTTCTCATTCATGATGTATTCGGTTTTCATTTGTAATTCATTCATACATCATATATCTGATATGTTGTTACCTGAGGCACTGACACGAGCACTTGGTATCACACTTATGTATAGATGCCCACCCATGCCATTATTAGATGCTTCAGACTATATTATTTTGAGGATATTACTGATCGTATGACCTAGGATTGAGTCATACATTCGATTTCTGCTCTGTGATGTTTTCTACTCACGAGTTGGCAACTCACCCCCGTTGTGCCACAGTTTCTTACAGGTTTTGCCGTACAGATTTAGTTGCGGCTTTGCTGGCACACAATTCCTTCCGGGTGATTGCTTTGGTAGGTGGGTTCACTCGCATCGTGACCACCCTTGTACATTTATTTATTCAGTTATATCTAGTAAACTCCATCAACCAGACTTGTATATTTGATAGAACTAGAAGACTAGTGTATATTCTTTCGACTTTAGAGTCGCGCGTTGTATTATTATGGTTTTCTTGTTGATGTTGGATTTTGCTCTGAGTTTTGATCCTCGCCCTTCGGCGTTATATATTATATTGCTTGCGTGGTTGTGACCGTCAATTGGCGAAGAGCTAGCTCCCGTTTGGGGATGCCTTTATTCATATTATACATGTTGTACCTTTTTGGGGCCAGTATTTACAAAGGAAACTCTGCCGAAATTTTTAGAAAAGACTTGAGGTTTTTAAAGATGCAATACTTCGGCTTATGTTGTTAAACTATTTGCTTTAAATTGGTTTTTCCTTCACTCTACTGCTTTATTGGTTTTGATTTCTGGGTTTTGGCTTACTTAGATTACGTACGCCTCGAGACGTTTCGTAATTTAAGTGCCAGTCACGCTCCGTACTTTTCGGGTCGTAACAGACACTCATTGGATAATATATATACATGTTATAGATGACATATTTCCACATATTGATTGGCCATGGGAGTCATGTGTGTTATGCGTGATCCGATATAACGCATTTATAAATACTGACACAGTATTTACACACACACACACACACGTTTACATTCATTGTCACATGGTATATAGTATTATACAGTATGATCTAAGTAGATCGTTATGCATTTGATTTCTACCTGATAATATCTTCTACTCACGAGTTGGCAACTCACCCCCATTGTGTTATAATTTCTTGCAGGACCGACCGCTCGGATCAGTAGCGGCTTGCTGGCACGCTTCTTTTTCGGGTGATTGCTATGATAGGTGGGTTGCATTCCAGATCGTAATCGCCATTTGTATATGTATATTCATTTGTGATCTAGTTAAAAACTCTATCGACCAAACTCGTATATTTTTTGGACTTAGAAACGAGACTTATATGTTATTATTTTATATGTTGAGTTGGTTATAGTTGTGTTGGTGATGTTTTTAGTATTCTCTTACCTTTTTCTTGTGTTGATCTTCGTCTTGGGTGTCATATATTATTGCGTGGTTATGTTTCCGTCGATTGGGCGATGAGATAGGTCCCAATTGGGGACGCTGATATTATATTTATTTGTATGTATCGGTTTATTCAAAATTTACAAAGGAGGCGCTGCCAAAATTTTAAATGATGAAAATGTTTTCAAAACTTAATCTAAAACCCACTTTTGCTTTTCAAATAAACTTTACTCACGCTTTAAAAAGGGAACTTGATTTCATTTATACTCTTTTTTTTCAAAACTTCGCCTCCACTATTTTCTTAAAAAGTTTTAGATTTCTGGTTTTTCGGCTTACTTGGGTTACGGTGAGATTCTATAGACTTCACATGATTCAAGTGTCAGTCACGTGCCGTTTCCGGGTCGTGACAAGCACTTATGCGTTTAACGGGTCGATCTATAGAGAAGACTATTAGTTAATTATTTGCTCAATCAGATTAAAAATAAAAGTCTAGTTTTTATACTTAAAAATTAAAAGATTATTTTTTACCGCTTAAAATTAAAATAGAAAATGAGATTAATTGAATTTAATGATAAAAGGGCATGCCTAAGATGTTGAATCCCCTAAACTAGTTATAAAGGAAATCAGCATAATTCATAATCTTAAAGTTCGTATTTTTACAACCTATAATCTAATTTGAAAGTATAGACTATATGGACTTTGATTCTATATAATCTATCAAGTAATCTAGTTCGTAAGTTTATAAAAACACGATTTTTAATATTCTAATACAAGTTAAACCGAAATACGATCTTACTAATCCTAAGTATAGGTTATGAGTATTGCTAAATAACCTATCAAAGAGATCTAAAAAAATCAATCTATATTCATTTTACATTTATCTTTTAAGTTCATCGTTTTAGAATAATAATTTATACGATTAACTTTTTTACTAGTTTAGGTTTATCCTACCCCAGGCATGTTAATATTTAGCTACTCATACTCAAATTAAAGACATAAGAATTGCAAAAATTAAAAGGAGAAAATATGATTAAAAATAAAAGCAAGTAAAAGAAATACGAGAAAGATTAAGTTGCAAAAATAAAAAGAATACCTTTATTGCTTAAATGCTGAATACAACTCGAGGACTTGACCTTCTACTCCACCATGCATTAAAGAAAAAGAATTACAAGTTTTTTTGGTGGATAAAAAATAAAGCTAAGGTAGAAGATGTTTTCTGTAATTCTATAGACCATCTATTTATAAAATTACAATAAAAAAACCCTAACCCTCAACAAATCGAAACCGCACAAACAATTTTGACGACGGATCTTGAAATTTGGCTGCTAAATCACTGTCCTCTGTTTGAGCTCAATCTTTTACTGCAATATCCTGGTTTGATTTGTATAGTTTTGATCACATAATATTTCGAACATATTGCCTTCTCTCTGCAGTTGTGTGGATTCTCAATTTGTTATCAGATAGGCTGATATGATTGTTGATCTTGATTTTATTTTAGTCTCTTGATTTTATTTTGCTGCATTTAAATCTGCAAAATATCTCAAAATAAATATTTAGTAGCATCTATTTTATTTAGGAAAATATTTAGACATTTAACTCATAATTATCCATTTATTATTATTTAACATACATATAAATGTATTTTTGACAGATAAGTCCATAAATGTTCTTAAATTATAATTAATGCCATTTATTAATTAACAAAAGATAGGGGAAAGCTAGTAAAAAATGTGCAATAAATGTGCTGATCAATACCAAATTGTCGAGCGGCCATATAGGGACGATAAGCCTCAACCTCATTAGTTTTCTCGTCGAGGGTCACACTAAGTAAGAGATCTCTCGGAACAAGAATACTCCTGTAAGAACCCCGGAGACCAAGGGGTAATTTTCGAGCATATCGGTGTAGAGGGAGAGGCCGTGCTCCTCGTCTCAGTAGAATTTGCGAAAATATTGAGAAAGGAGGAGCGGTTCGTGTTGAACGGCCTCCTTCTAGAGGGGCAATTCCGAGATTATGACCTTCGGTACATTATGGAACTCCAGGAAATATATCAGCAACCACAATTGAAGGACCCAAAGAGAACCGGGTTGGTTGTAGATTTAGTATAGGCCTCTCTTGGCTTAAAGGTTGAGACAGCGGTAGAGATTCGAAAGAAGAATCTGGTCAAAGGAGGCCGAAGTGATAGCTATAGGAAGGTATTGGGGGCTAGTTTTTTGGCGGTAGTCATGAAGATATTCCGACTCAGCCAGAACAACAAGAAGGCTATGTGCTCGTCTTTAGAGACATCGCCACTCAGCTGCTTATACTTGTTAATAAAATCCTCGAAAGAGCCCTTCGTTAGTGCTACTACCGAGGTTCGTTTTTTTATAGTATTGTTGAGGGAGTGGGTCGAAACGATTTCGGATATGACTTCGAAGAGTAGCTACATGTCGAGAAGAGTCGCTGTAGCTGGGCCGAAGCGAAAGTGAAAGCTGTTTGAAGTCGATGACCAGAAAAGAAGCGTTGCCGACAATATATCAACGTTCAGAGGAAGGGGTCCCAAAGAAAGGGCTAAGAGTGAGGAAATTCTGTGGTTTTCCTACTAAGCGTGGTGCTTTAGGTATATCCTTTAGTACCAACTGTCCCATCCCTTCAGGACGTTCTTGGGCCATATCTTTAGGAGCTTTTCAAGGCAAGGGCCGAAGGATTCTAGAGTTAAAGAGTCAGCCGAGATTGCACGACCGAAAAGCCCCATTTCATCTGGCAGCCTGGGGAAGAAGGTGGACCATAGAGCCGGCGGCGTTTCGATGGCATATTGGGGTCCCATAGACGCATAACCGGGAGCATCAAAGGTTTGAGGAGGGTCTTCCTAGTCGAAAGTAGAAAGGGGACAGACTGTCTCTATGCGAATGATGTCTGACCGCCGCAAAAATTTATGGCGATATAGGACTGGAACCATGGAGTTTTCGCAAAAGATTTCTTCTTTTGGAGGAAGCTCTTTAGTTGAGAAGTTCACGAGCGGGAGAGTGATCAGAGGAGGGATCAAACCTTTGGGAGCCATTGGAAATGGCTAAACAAGTCGGAGAAGACGACAGAGAAAGAAGTAGGAGCCTTAGGGAGAAAGTAAAGATTTGCAAAAGAACTGAGAAGAAAAGCTCTTCTCAGATTTGATCCAGGGTTTAAAGAGATCGGCGACCGGCTGATGAGTGACGTGTGTCCCAATAAAGTGGTGGAAACCGAATCTGACGATCGAAATTCCCTCCATAATTCAAACTTGTTTTATTCGGTACGAAAAATAAGGAGATACACTGGTTGACGTCAAAGATTTGATCGCAGAAGAGACAGCATGTCAATCGCATTAGATGTGGAGGCCGTTGAAATGATTCACGTATGCTCGGCCTTGAAGTGCTTCGGCAGAGAACATGTAAAAGGGCAGATGTTTACACAAAAAAGTGGCATTCGGTTAAGCGGACCGAATGAGGCAGAATAGGGAAAGATTAGTTCGGCCTAAATCATTTGGGGGCCAAATCGGTTACTTAAGAAATCTGGTCAATATAATTATGGAAGATACGAAGGATCAAAATAAGATTTCATGAGAGATTTGCAATCAATCAGAAGTCGGTGGTTACAAAACTTAAGCACTGAGCAAGAGTGTAATTAATGCTCAAATCAAAGAAAATCCAGGGTTAAACTATTTCCTAACAAACTGTAGTCTTATAAAAGCCAGAGTTGAAAACGAAGAAGGACCTCTCTCAATCAATCAATCAATTACCATTTTTCCTAGTTTTAGGGCTTCTCAGCCACCCTGCTTTAGTTTATGTAACCTAAATTCCGGCGGCTAACACCATCTCTATCGAGGCCCTGTTGAGACTTGAAACTGAAAGGTTTGCCTAGCACCCTATGTATAGTTTTGAAGCATCACATATCACAAAGTTTAAATTTTTATGGTGCTAAGTAAGTATACAAAGGAATCGATCCTAGAAAATTAGGGTTTCGAAACTTAAAGCCAATAAAACTAGGGTTTCGAGACTACAACCTTTGTAGCTCCGTTTCGCTGGACTCTTTGGTCTCTTGGGTGTTGGAAGAAGGTCCTCTTGAAGTCTTCTTGCGTCTACGACGATCCACCCGGAGTATCTCGTCCAAGCTCGCAACTTCGATTATCAAGATGAGAATCGAAGAGAACACTCTAAACAAGTTGGCTAAATTTGTATAGAATGATATTGTGGTTAAGATTCTCACTTCAAAAACCTTTCTTTATGTGTATTTTACTCACTAGAAGAAACTAGAGAGCAAATGGTGAAGGAGGAAGAAGATGGAGGCTTTCTTTTTAACAAGAGTAAAAATGATAACCTTTTAAAAGAAATGAAATATATCTATATATATTTTATTTCTTCTCACTACAAACCATGGTTAAATCTTTTTGTTGTTATTTGATTAGGGTTTAAAACATGTAAGGAAAGGTTAATCCAAGGTTAAGGGTAGGTGAGAATGGTTAGGTTAAAGAAGAATGTAGAAGCAAGTGAAGAATTATCCTTTCCTTTTTCTATTTTGTTTTAAACCTAAAATCAAATAATAATCCATAGATTTATCCATGGTGTGAGTCTTATATTGCCACCATTTCCATGTGTAATCAACCATGATAGATGGGTGTATGTATGTATGTATGTATGCACATCCATATGTGCATGAAACTAGAAAGAAAGAAACACATGCATGCATGCATACATCCATCATATTCAAGAAAGGCTTTAAGTGAGAAAACTAATGGTTAAATGATAAATCAACACTTGATTTATCAATCCGGCCATATCACATATGACCCTACCAAAAGCAAGCCGCCCGATCAATGTTCGGTATCCTATACGTGCATTTTAATCGGGTCCATGCGCATATCGCATACGCGCACCACAACGTTTCGCCTAGACTAGGTAACTCCTGTGTGGGACTCTAAGACTCGTCAATACGCCGGCAGAGGGTGATGATCATATCAAGCACCCCCAAGCCGCAAGCGGTCAGCTAAACGTAACGGCCACCCGGGTATTGAGCGATCAGAAGAAAACAAGCGAACCTGCTACAACTCCCGTCGAGCCAACCGGCAACACTACCGTACAGTCCGGTCTCTTCATCAGATATGCTGCATATCGAGCCTAGGGATGGTCACGTCGACCCCAATAACTCAATAAGTCGTGCCGGTGAATGGTCTATAACAGATCAAGAAACTACTGATAACACTTATCAGCAAATCTCAGCAGCCCTGGCCAGAGACTTACTGATATAACCAGTCGGGCACAGCACAGCATCAACTCCCAATACCGGGAGAGACGAAACCCTCCTATCGCTTATTGCCTTCGTGTGTCTCGGGACTGTACCCAACGGCCACCTGTTTGCACGACTCAGTAGAGCCGTGGTAGGGTAGCAATCAAAGTACAGTGGGAGAGCACACAAGACTCTATGACGATCTCGGGTCTACAGACTAACCTGTACCAGTGTCACCTGAGAACCACTATCCGACGATAGATATAATTCCATATAGGAGTTCTCGGTGAGTCCGTCCAGTGTACCCAGTCACTACTGAGCACCCGTATATGATCTTGATGTCAAACATCGATGAATGTGGGAACATTCATCGCCCATCGTATGGGTCTAGTATCATATATGCTAGTCTACTCTGGTATATCAATGCCCCGTCTCGATATACCTACGACTAGGGACTTTTCAGGATATGCTTATAGACTACAGATGTCCCACCAGTATGATCTCCATCATAATCAGAGTAGTCAAGCCGATATCCTCAGGGCTTTATCAGCATGTATGAATGAATAAAAGCATGATCAAATCAACATGTCAGATAAAGAAGAACCAGATAGCATACTATCATGTCGAGCAAGAATGCATACCGAATATATAAATACATGTATAGATACATCCGCTATCATATAATGGCCTCTAGGGCATACATATATCCAACAATCTCCCACTTGCACTAAGGCCAGTTATTGGCGTATCTCATACCCAACATCTCAAAAAGTCGCTCATGCTGCGGCTGAGGGAAGGCCTTGGTGAATGGATCTGCGGCGTTTTTCTTTGTGTCTACTCTCCTAATCTCGATCTCGCGGCGATCTACAATCTCCCGGATCAAATGAAAACGCCTCAGGATGTGTCTGGACCGCTGATGGGATTTGGGCTCCTTGGCTAACGCCATAGCCCTATTATTATCACAATACAAAGGTATTGGATCAATAATGGTTGGAACTACTCCTAGCTCCGAGACGAACTTCTTCATCCAGACGGCTTCCTTGGTAGCATCATTTGCAGCAATGTACTCAGCTTCCATCGTAGAGTCTGCAACGGTATCTTGTTTGGAACTCTTCCAATTCACCGCCCCTCCATTGAGGGTAAATACAAACCCAGAGATAGATTTGCTGTCATCCTTATCGCTCTGGAAGCTCGAATCGGTAAAGGCCTCCATTTGGAGATTTCCATTACCATACACCAAGAATAATTCTTTAGTCATTCGCAAGTACTTAAGAATGTTCTTCACAGCTGTCCAGTGATTCTCCCCTGGATTAGATTGATACATGCTTACAACACTAAGTGCATAAGCTATATCTGGGCATGTACATAACATCGCATACATTATAGATCCTACTGCCGAAGCATAGGGTATAACACTCATGCGAGCTCTCTCTTCATCGGTCTTTAGACAAGAGTCCTTGGAGAGAGCGACCCCATGGCAAGCGGGTAAAGCACCTCGCTTGGAGTCTTCCATACTAAACCTTTTTAGGATGGTGTCAATGTACCTGGTTTGGGACAATCCCAATAACCTTTGGATCTATCCCTATAGATCCTTATGCCCAGAATGTATGTGGCATCACCCAGGTCCTTCATGGAGAACCTCAGTGATAAGAAAGATTTGACCGACTGTAGCATAGGAATATCATTTCCTATCAGAAGAATGTCGTCCACGTACAATACGAGGAATGTGACAGCTCTCCCTACAGCCTTCTTATAAACACAAGGTTCATCTGGATTTTTGATGAAATCAAACTCTATGATGACATCATCGAAACAGATGTTCCAACTCCGTGATGCCTGCTTTAACCCATATATGGATTTAAGCAATTTACATGCTTTCCCGCTGCTCCCACTGTCAATGAAGCCCTCCGGCTGATCCATATAAACGCATTCTTCTAAATTTCCATTTAGAAATGCAGTTTTAACGTCCATCTGCCAGATTTCATAGTCGTAGTGAGCAGCAATAGCAAGTAGGATCCGAATAGATTTAAGCATGGCTACGGGAGAAAAAGTCTCGTCATAGTCCAAACCTGGTCTTTGACGAAAACCCTTCGCCACAAGTCTTGCCTTATAGGTCTCCACCTGCCCATCTGCACCAATCTTTCTTTTAAAGATCCATTTGCACCCCACAGGTTTTACCCCAGGGGGTACAACGTCCAAAGTCCATACTTTTTTGGTGTACATAGACTCCATTTCTGATCTCATGGCATCCAGCCACTTCACAGAGTCTTTACTCGTGATAGCTTGCTGAAAACTGGTAGGATCATCATCATCCATGATATAGTCTTCTCTGTCACCATCAATGAGGAAACCGTAATACCTCTCCGGTGGGCGAGAAGTCCTACCCGACCTATGGAGTGGCCGAGGTTCTTCAGTTTCTATTGTAACAGCCGGTTCAATCAAATCGTTATTTGTAGTTTGTGTCTCCAGAACCTCTTCTAGATCCACTACCTTGCCATCATCTTTATCTGTGAAAAACTCCTTTTCCTAGAATATGGAATACTGAGAAACAAACACTTTTTGTTCCTCTTTGTGGTAGAACAGATATCCATAAGAATTCTTTGGATATCCCACAAAGTTACACATGACTGATTGTGTCTCGAGTTTGTCCGGATTCTGCTTTTTAACATAGGCCGGGCAACCCCAAATCTTAATTCTCTTAAGAGATGGTCCCTTCCCATGCCATATCTCATATGACGTGGTAGACACGGTTTTGGTTGGAACCCTGTTTAGCAGAAACGCTGCAGTCTCCAATGCATGCCCCCAAAACGAGACTGGTAACTTAGCGTCACTCATCATGGACCGGACCATATCTAATAGGGTCCTATTCCGTCGTTCTGACACACCGTTGTGCTGTGGTGTGTAAGGAGGAGTGAGCTGAGAGAGAATCCCATTCTCTTTTAGGAAGTTTGCAAATTCTGTACTGAGATACTCACCACCTCGATCTGATCGAAGCATCTTGATACTCAAGCCGGTTTGTTTTTCTACTTCTTGTTTATATTCAATGAATTTCTCGAAAGCTTCGGACTTGTGCTTTAATAAAAATACATGACCGAATCTTGAGAAATCGTCAGTGAATGTAATGAAGTATGAAAAACCGTCTCTAGCCTGTGTAGACATTGGCCCACATACATCACTATGTATGAGGCCTAGGAGCTGAGTAGCTCTTTCTCCGTGTCCGGTAAATGGAGTTTTGGTCATTTTACCCTTGATACAAGACTGGCAAGTCGCATAAGATTTATATTCAAAAGAGTTTAAATATCCATCTTTGTGTAACTTGTTTAGTCTTGTTTCGTTAATATGACCAAGTCTACAGTGCCAAAGAAAAGTTTCATTTAATTCTGAAAGTTTTCTTTTATTAGTGTGTTGTATACTGAAAACTGTGTGTTGATTTAGGACATATATTCCGTTATTAAGCGTACCATACCCAACCAACATTTGATTCAGGTGAATGTTCATAACATTGTTCTGCAATACAAAATTATATCCTTCATTGTCCAACAAAGAAACGGATATTATATTACATAGCATACTTGGTACAAAATAACATGGATTCAAAACCAAAATACATCCAGATGGCAACCCCAAGTGATACTCTCCTACTGCGACTGTATGTACATTGGAACCATTTCCAACGCGGAGAGTATGGTCACCTGTCTTCAAAACCTTGCTATTTCTCAGCCCCTGCATAGAATTGCAAATGTGAGAACCTGAACCGGTATCCAATACCCAGGAAGCAGAGTTTATTGAAAAACAGTTTTCTGTCACAAACGCACCTGAAGCAGAAGCATCACCATGCTTCTTCTTGAGACTTAAGTACTCCGTGCAGTTGCGCTTCCAATGTCCTGTCTTGTGGCAATGAAAACATTCGCCCTTCCCCGAGTCTCCAGCCTTGGACTTTTCCTTTCCCTTCACCTTTTTAACTCCACCTTTAGGATTGGTGGGCTTCTTCTTTTTCTTTCCCTTGGCCTTAGCTTTCGGGCGAGAAGAAGAAGATTGTCCAACAGTCATAACGGGAGTTCTTGCTGACTTCATAGTACTCTCTGCACTCCTTAACATATTAAGGAGTTCGGAGAGTTCCTTCTCCATGCCATGCATGTTGAAGTTCACTATGAACTGAGCAAAGGTGGAGGGGAGGGACTGCAGAATAATATCTATATATTGTTCATTGTCCATCGTCCATCCAAGGTCCTCAAGCTCTTCTATAAGAGCTATCATCTTCAGAACATGGTCTCCTACTGGTGTGCCAGGGGCCATTCGCATCTGAAACAATTTCTTTGATGCTTCGTATCGTAATACGCGGGATTGCTCTCCATACAACTCCTTTGTATGGAGCAATATACCGTGAATGTCCATATCCTCGTGCTGCTTTTGATGTGTGTTATCCATCGATGCAAGCGCGAGGCATTTTGTCGTGGCACAGTCAGCGTCCCATGTCTTGCGGACTTCAATGTCCGCAACTGAGGATTTTGGACCTGGGACGGGCGGGGCTGAAGCCGTGAGGACATATGATACTTTATCATAAGTCAAGGCGATTTTCAGATTCCTCAGCCAGTCATTATAGTTGGTCCCATTCAGTTTGTTTTTATCTAGTAGAAGCTTGAGTCCAGTCATGGGTATCTGCTATTAAGAGAGAGAAAAGAATACACTCAGCGAAAGCTCTTGCATAGATCAGATTGGTTATTATCTTGTCTAATCGATGTTTCCCACTGCTTTTATCGAGTTTTTCTTTCAAACCTTAAAAAGAAAAACTAGCCAGGATTAATTATAGTCTACAACTTCGCTAACCGTTCAGCCAGGCCAGTGTCGGTACTTGAGGGAGGTTCCCCGTGCTTTCGCACGGACCTAATTAGAGTAAACCTCGTTTTCCCAGAGGCGGAGCCCCGTTAACACCTTTCTAGACACCTAATGAGTTAGCTAATTGTAAACTGTAAAACTCTCCTAGGAGCAACTATTGCCCACAGTGGGATCGGGATCCAACCATCACATGGAAGGTATGCAATCGCATTGCAAATTTCAACTACTGAAATTCCCGATGTGGTTTTTACCCCTAGCACTTATGACCTTAACTAAGGTCAACAAATCATAAGTACCAGTCAAGTTCTACCCGTCATTTCTTGATTAATTAGACCCACTCATATGACCCTTAACTATGGTCAACAAAGTCATAAGAATGTCCTAATTAATCTGCATCATACGTAATGTAGGAAGACATCACTTAGCTACTGTACACTACGCCTTAACTATAGTCAACAAACGTAGCACGAATACTAAGTACACTACTTCCTAAAATGACAGAGGGTTGCGGATGATTTTTAAGAAAATCTTTAACGCTTTGAACTTGACATCGTTGTAGAATCAAATGGTTTTCAAAAGGAGTGGCTTAAGCTCCGCAGTTTTGAAATATAGCTTTTTCATAAATAGCCGAGTGGTTTTCAAATCCGATTCTACAACATCTTTTTAGGTTTATTTTCTTTACATTAATCACATTAATGTAATCCCATCATTTAAGTCCTTAAGCCAATCACAGAAAAGAAACGAAAATAACACGTACGCTTATGCCATCCGCATTCGCCGCAATGTTCCGTTATGCACCGTTAGGTTACTTAACTAACGGCATACTGGGACGGGACTATCGCGGGTGTAAAACATAAGCAACGTCTACTATATATCATATATATAATATGTCATTCGTCTCAGATATCACAGAACACAGGCAACAGAAACATAGATATAAAGTGGGATATACTAGGACGTCCGTATTTAGTATTTAGCCAGAATAGAAAATACGGATTCCACAGTCGCGATGAATAGCCAAGCCCACACCCTGGACCCCTACGAGAGCGGCAAGTGACCCTACCAATTCTGGAGTTTAGGAGACCCGGTCTCGACTCCTCGAGATGGCCTCCCACTGAACCCCAGAACCCGGTCACCTGTGCTCCCCTCCTTGGGTCCATCCTAATGCGGAAAAGTAAATAATATACAACACTGGTGACACAACCTCAACCCGGAAGTGCCCCAAATAAAAGAATATTACATTATATTTGAATTTACATGAATGAAAATATAAAACTCTCATCTCACATAAAAATCCCCCGGCTATTCAATCGCGACAATCCTGCACATCATATCTCAGCAACACATAATATCTCATATCATCAACGTAAGTAAGTATGCATACCCCAATTGTCGTTGATGTATAGCAACGAAACCGGCGATATCGAACATACTACACTTACGGTCACAGAAAAGAAAGTGTAAAACTACAATATTTGGAATCCACATTATCTTTAGACATCATAAATGCGAAATATCACATATTTCGTATTTCATGCCTAAACTATATGAATTCCACATATTGTATCACATTCCAGATAAACAGACAGTATTAAAGTTTTCGAACGAACGATCAAGTACCCAAGATTCACTAAAGCTCAACACTTGAGCAGGGTTCAAAAATCCGGAGTGTGACACAGTAGTAGCGGTCCAGCCGTAGAAAGGTCAAGCCAACGCCTCACATGTGGCACGCCGTACTGCCCTAAACCCTAAGGTTCAAAGGGCAGTTCAAGACGGTCACATAATTGAGTTAAGGTTTGTTGTCTTCTAGAGGGACCACCACAAAAAGACTTGCACGTATCTCCAAAGTATTTAAACCCCGTGAATAGTTAGCAAATGATACTCGTTCAAACACTTCAATACTTTCTAATTTACCCGGAAAAACAACGAAATGAAAATTCCGATCGAATCTACGCGTCCAAAACCATCTCCAGTAAAAACAGTGCTATTTTCAGATTAAACATACCTAAAACACTGTACAAGCAGTTCTAAGAATTACAGTAGAAATTTCATGCAATGATACCTCTGTACGGCCGCGGAACCGCGGCCTAAGCCAGGAAATGCGGCGGTTCCGCGGCAGTTTACACTGTTCAGGTCATCGAATTTCACTGTTATTCTAAGAATTTCCTGCTGTATTTTTTAAGTATTTTTAATTCTGAAAAATGTCAGATTTCAAAAATTGTCCAGAGAAGGCTTCGAAATGTCGTATTTTTGTCCGATCGGGATTTTTACTTTGTAAAAGCGTCGCCTAATGTTCTAGGTCGGCTCTGATACCAATGAAAGGTTTGCCTAGCACCCTATGTATAGTTTTGAAGTATCACATGTCACAAAGTTTAAATTTTTATGGTGCTAAGCAAGCATACAAAGGAATCGATCCTAGAAAATTAGGGTTTCGAAACTTAAAGCCAATAAAACTAGGGTTTCGAGACTACAACCTTTGTAGCTCCCTTTCGCTGGACTCTTTGGTCTCTTGGGTGTTGGAAGAAGGTCCTCTTGAAGTCTTCTTGCATCCACGACGATCCACCCGGAGTACCTCGTCCAAGCTCGCAACTTCGATTATCAAGATGAGAATCGAAGAGAACACTCTAAACAAGTTGGCTAAACTTGTGTAGAATGATGTTGTGGTTAAGATTCTCACTTCAAAAACCTTTCTTTATGTGTATTTTACTCACTAGAAGAAACTAGAGAGCAAATGGTGAAGGAGGAAGAAGATGGAGGCTTTCTTTTTAACAAGAGTAAAAATGATAACCTTTTAAAAGAAATGAAATATATCTATATATATTTTATTTCTTCTCACTACAAACCATGGTTAAATCTTTTTGTTGTTATTTGATTAGGGTTTAAAACATGTAAGGAAAGGTTAATCCAAGGTTAAGGGTAGGTGAGAATGGTTAGGTTAAAGAAGAATGTAGAAGCAAGTGAAGAATTATCCTTTCCTTTTTCTATTTTGTTTTAAACCTAAAATCAAATAATAATCCATAGATTTATCCATGGTGTGAGTCTTATATTGCCACCATTTCCATGTGTAATCAACCATGATAGATGGGTGTATGTATGTATGTATGTATGTATGTATGTATGCACATCCATATGTGCATGAAACTAGAAAGAAAGAAACACATACATGCATGCATACATCCATCATATTCAAGAAAGGTTTTAAGTGAGAAAACTAATGGTTAAATGATAAATCAACACTTGATTTATCAATCTGGCCATATCATATATGTCCCTACCAAAAGCAAGCCGCTCGATCAATGTTCGGTATCCTATACGCGCATTTTAATCGGGTCCATGCGCATATCGCATACGCGCACCACAACGTTTCTCCTGGACTAGGTAACTCCTGTGTGGGACTCTAAGACTCGTCAATACGCTGGCTGAGGGTGATGATCATATCAAGCACCCCCAAGCCGCAAGCGGTCAGCTAAACGTAACGGCCACCCGGGTATTGAGTGATCAGAAGAAAACAAGCGAACCTGCTACAACTCCCGTCGAGCCAACCGGCAACACTACCGTACAGTCCGGTCTCTTCGTCAGATATGCTGCATATCGAGCCTAGGGATGGTCACGTCGACCCCAATAACTCAATAAGTCGTGCCGGTGAATGGTCTATAACAGATCAAGAAACTACTGATAACATTTATCAGCAAATCTCAGCAGCCCTGGCCAGGGACTTACTGATATAACCAGTCGGGCACAGCACAGTATCAACTCCCAATACCGGGAGAGACGAAACCCCTCTTATCGCTCATTGCCTTCGTGTGTCTCGGGACTGTACCCAACGGCCACCTGTTTGCACGACTCAGTAGAGCCGTGGTAGGGTAGCAATCAAAGTACAGTGGGAGAGCACACAAGACTCTATGACGATCTCGGGTCTACAGACTAACCTGTACCAGTGTCACCTGAGAACTGCTATCCGACGATAGATATAATTCCATATAGGAGTTCTCGATGAGTCCGTCCAGTGTACCCAGTCACCACTGAGCACCCGTATATGATCTTGATGGCAAACATCGATGAATGTGGGAACATTCATCGCCCATCGTATGGGTCTAGTATCATATATGCTAGTCTACTCTGGTATATCAATGCCCCGTCTCGATATACCTACGACTAGAGACTTTCCAGGATATGCTTATAGACTATAGATGTCCCACCAGTATGATCTCCATCATAATCAGAGTAGTCAAGCCGATATCCTCAGGGCTTTATCAGCATGTATGAATGAATAAAAGCATGATCAAATCAGCATGTCAGATAAAAAAGAACCAGATAGCATACTATCATGTCGAGCAAGAATGCACACTAAATATATATATACATGTATAGATACATCCACTATCATATAATGGCCTCTAGGGCATACATATATCCAACAGAGACGACCGGTCTCCCTCGATCAGGTATGCTTCCATGTTCTTTTAGATCTACAGAAATCAGAGCATGAAGATGAAGGAGCGTTCTTTGGCCTTCCTTTCGGCGCGTCAACACCAATATAGCGCCGATTGGAGTATGGCCGAGGGCTGGATTAGGGCTGTTGTCATGTCTTTGAGAAATTCAGATGTCTATCCCTACTGTGATCTCGGCCTTTGGCCGAATCAAGCTTGGCGGTCACAACACAGAGGATTTATACGTCCATTCCTTCCCTTGCGTTGTGATTCTGGGATTGGTCTCGGTCTAGACGAGATGATCAGCCCTCCGCTTGGTCTTCTAATAAACGACCGAGCGATTTAGACATCCATTCCTGCGCTCGGGTATTGAAAGCAGGTCGAGCAGTGTGGCCGATGTATTATGATTCGGCTTGATGCTCGTTGTGTAGGAGATTTAGATGTCCATCCCTGCTCTTGTACTTGGTCTTCAAAATGAGGTTATGATCCAAGGGTTTGAGAGTTTGTTTTTATCGCCAGACCATATGTAGCTGTAACCCAATTTTATCAATAATATGATGGCTGAATGACTATTATCTTTGCTGTGTCATTTATCAATTTCTGTCCATGCAACCCAGAGGTTTGTTTCTATTTATTTAAGAAAGAATGTTCTTCTCTTCCTCTAACGACGGCCCATTCGTCGAGGAAGACAGTGCGGTGCTAATTATTTTTTTCTCTAATGCAGATCTAATTTTAGAGCGAACAATATGATCTAAGCATCTAACAAACAACAATGCAACGTAAAATTAGAAAAACGCTAAACATAAATGTCTCCCACAAGTCACAATTATCCTTGCAGCAGATGATTTATTTTGATTTATAAAGCTGTAGTTTGCTTTTTAATTTGAATTATCCTTGCAGCAAATGGTACCACATAATTGTACGTAGCTAAGTTTCTTTCCCAATTGCGCGCTCTGTCTCTCAACCCCCAACCCCTCAGAAAAAAGTTTTACTGTACTTAGTTAATGCTACTCCATCTTCATTTTCTTCTTCTTCAAATCTCTATTTTGCACTCAATCCAATCCAATCTTGATACATGTTTACGCAATTTAAGTATACAATATTTATTTGCAATTTATAAAATCATCAGAAAAACCCGGATAGTTCCAATCTTGACACATGTTTACGCAATTTAAGTCTATAATATTTATTTGCAATTTATAAAATTATCAGAAAAACCCCAACAGTTCATGGTATTTCATTATCATTTTTTGCTCTGCTTCTAAGAGTTAACAGTACATGGAACGATTCATATACAAGTGAACTATAATTTTTATTTTTTTTGCTCTTCCTCTAATATATAGCGCGTCATGCATTAGATAGATATGCTCAATAATCCCAAACTAACTTTTCTTTCAACTTAAAATAATCACAACCACACTTCATTGGCTACGGCAAAAATGGTAAAAAGATAAAAACAAAGAATCCATTAATATTATGCCTTAAACCTAAAAAAAAATACAGTTATTTATTTATTATTTATTATATTCAATTTTGAATTTTCATTACGGCAAAAATAAAATGGAAATAAAAGATGAACCGTTTATGTTTTAGAGAGAAGAGAGAGAGAGGGTAGAGAGAGAAACTGTAAAAAGGGCTCCTTTTCTTCCGTTGGAGCCAAAGCCCCCCGTATTTTTATTCCCTCTCTCCCTCTCTCTCTTTTTCCCTTCTGTTTCTTGACGCCCCCCAAATTTCTCTCCTTGTAATTCCTTGGAGATCGGCGACAATGCTCAAAGGTAAATTCTCTCTCCCTCCTCTCTCTACATTATCAATTCGCCTCGTAATTTCTCTCCCTTTTTTTAAGGGCCATCTTCAATTTGGTTGTCTTTTGATTCTGTTGGGATTTCTTGGTGGTGTGATTGTGGAAAGGATGGAAGCATAAGTTTTGGGTATGCTTAAATTTGGTTTCTTTTTTCCTTGTAGATGCGAATTGATCAATTATTACATTTGGGGAATTGAATTGGGTGAGTTTATGTTAGTGACCTTGATGTGATTGATCCCATATAGCTTTGATTTTGATTTAATTTGGATGTTTCTGACTGATTGGGATATGGGTATTGAAATTTTGATTTGGGTTCTTGGGATGAAGTTGTAAAGGCACCAATTTGATGGCTGATGGAACAAGTTAGGGTGATCAATGAATTTTGCATCAGTGAATTTCTTTATTGCATGATAATATTGCTTCAATTAGGGTCTTTAGGAGGATACAATAAAAAGAAGAAGAAGTTGAGAGCAGTCGATTTTTCTTTGAACATGGATTCCTTTATGAAGGCTTAGAGAGAATTTATCACCTTTGCAAGTATAATCTCAAGTATGTTGAAAACTTGAAATGGTAGTGGTGCCTGCTTATACGAGAGTTTTTACACACAATTTGAATTAGTTTATGGAAGATCTGACTTTTTACCATCAGTCAATCGAAGTTGAGTTAACCGCCCAAATAGGGAGTGTAGGGCATCTAAATGAAGACAGAAGAACTATTAACAAATTTGCATACCCAACAAGGTTTATAATTAATATAGTGTTGGTTCCCTCCTCGAAGAGAGTTTTTTAAGCTGAGTCTGTTGCTTTGATGCTGATCTAGGAATGATTATGTCCATTGTGTAAACTATGTGTGGGTGTGTTTTTGATATCTTGGTTTCTAGATTGTTCTAGTTTTCTCTAGCACTTATTTTGGTATATTATTTGACAAAGTGAACATCAAGTAACAAAACAGGAATAGGATCTCTTATTTTTCATTATCCGTGGGTTGTTTTATATGGAATATCATGCAGGTTCCTTTGAAGGACCATGGGATTAATCTACTAGTAAATTCCTGTTTAGAATCCTGTGAGGATGAAGCCTTCAATAAATTAATGAGATTTCAACTATGATGAGATGGTACTTGTGTGGTAGTTATTTTCTTTGTTAACTACGTAATGTAATGATTGTGATTTATGTGGAATTGTATGAGGTTTGCGAATGTTGTAAGATGCTGATTGATGACCATATGAGGCGAGGCCATGATAGCCCGCACAAACTTTGTTTGGTCGTGGAATTAGGGATAGTTGTGGCAAGTTGGACTTTGGATGACTATCAAGGATTGCATTGATAATAATCACAGTAATAGTACTGAATTCTGATATGACTCTTGGATCTTTTACCTGATGTGAAATTACACTTACTCTGATGATTAAAGCCTTTCCCCTTGTGATGGTTGTATGCTACCTCTTTTATGTATTTACGTCAGAGATGCATCCGATACCAAGAAGTGAAAAAGTTTTATGCATGAATGACAGGTTTATGATCCCATTTAACTTGTAGATGCATTCATATAAATATTCAACTTTCTTGATGAAGAATAATAATTTTCATCCAACCAATCATTTATGTATCTTGGAATATCCCCTATTATCTGACTTATTACGTTTAACTTTTTTGGCCACACAAATCGATGCTGTTGCTATAGGAAAGTTTGCAGGGTTTTAGTTCACACACACACACACATTTATTATTTCTATATCTATGGCATATCCATATACTGGATTCTAGAGATATCCATATCGAGTTACTTGTAACATTTATCCATATCCCGATTCCATACCAGTGCAGCCAAGTATTACATATCCTGCTTAAGTGACTAGCTTGAATCAGTCGGAATAAGTTTAATCGATCAAAATAAATAATCTTTAGGATCTTTTCTTGAATCACTGTCTCTAGTTTTACTTTGATGCTTTCTATAAATGAATGAGTTGATTTAGAAGCAGTCTTAAATTTATTTACCTATAATTTCCCAACTTCTTTTTTAAGAAATAGAAGGTCAAGTATTTGCAAGAGTGATATCTAATATAAATGACAACTCCCAAACCTTTATCGGTAAACAACAACAACTGAGCCTTCCCAAACCTTTATCGGTGAAATCAAATAAACAAATTCCTTCATTTTTTCTTGCCACCTTCATTTTTTATGTTCTTTTGCCACTTAATGTTGCACCTGTGCTTGTGAACAGGTATTTATTACCATACATAGTGGAAGTTCTTTGAAATTGAATAAACGATAAAGTATATATGTGAAATTCTAGAGAAATAGGTCATCTTTATGATTTTTTAAATATTGCAGATTGATCCTTTAGTGAGTCTTGCCTAATATCAACATGTGATTTCTCCTTCGTAGTCATAATCTGTAGGAGTCTAGCCTGAAATTGACCTGTAATTTTATTAAAATATAGACAAAATCAGCATCCCGACAAATTTCTTTAAAACATGCCAGAGGATAGCCGGCATCTAGTTGTGGGGCTGGCACTTAGCGTCCTAGGAGTTCCGGACTTTTTTTGGTAAAAAGGTTTCCTAAAAAACTTATAAAAATGCGAGATCAATAACAATGGGTAGTTAAGTTTTCTTAGAAAAATGCACATGCAAGCTGCTTCTGTGGCCATATCTGCATCACTCCTTCTCGACTCTTGCTAATATCTATGGAAAATTTAAGGAGTCTTCCTTGGTTGCATGGATCCTTATCTGTAATAAATGTTTTTGTTGCCTTCCAAGTTCCAATGACCTTCTAGATTTATCCCCAGCCTCGTAGGCTAGTGATTTACTTACTTTGCAAATGATTATTGCGAAGGTCAGTACAGGGTTTTTGACTGCTTGTATGAGCATCCTTTTATGATGAATGTTATGTTCATTCTGTTTGTTGGCAAGATCCCTTTTTTTAGGATGTATAAAACAGCTCCAGATTGCTTAGGTGAGAGGTATTTGTAGTCTTCTTCATGCAAATTACTCTTTTGAAATCTCTCTGCTCTTTGTAAATTTGGGTTGAGTATTTGGTCTGCAACCGATGTTCAACAGACAATAGTTTGTTTACAGGCATAAATTATCTTCAGAGGATGATTCACTAATATTTTTTTGCAGTATAGGCAGCATCTGAAAATAGAGGAGATTGAAGTTCCTCAATTCAGCTTGTTTTAGTTTTGTCATCTTTCTCTGAGCCAGACTATTGTATACCCTGTTACTTCATCATAAGTTTGTTCACTTAAATCGATAAGAAGGCTAATACTTAGTAGAAACCATTACATAACTATGATTGTTTGATAAGTATCTGCCATGAGTTGACTATGATTTGGTGCTTTGCCTGTCTCTTGAAGTTTGAATGTGTCGATACGGTAATGGATGTTGATCATATACAATTTTTTCAACCTTCTCATCTTGATGGTTTGTTGAGGACTGATATATAGATATTCAATAAAGGTAAGATATTTCCTCACTTCCGGTCAAACGAAGCACACCTTGTGCATGGATACTTTCTTTAGAAAGCATGCATTCTTGGCTAAGTTGGATCTTTAATAGTTTCCTGTTTGGTTAAATTGGGTGAAGAGCTTACCACATGGTGTGACAGTGATATTATGATCTAAAATTGTTGATCGGTGTACAATGAGTCATTGAACCATAGCTATATGACGTGTAGGGCAGTGTATGTTTGTTAACTTTGGTTCAATGTGCTTTTTGTAAGACACTTTTAGATCAGTTTGCTAATTAAGGGCTGAGCAACAACAAGCGGTTATATTAAAGGTGAAAAGAACTGATAAGAGATAATTTATTGGCATAATAATTAATGAGTTCTACATATAAATATATAGAGAGTCATAGGCCACCTCTATCTCAACTGATCTAACAACTCAATATATTCATAACTAATATCTAACAACTCAATATATTCATAACTAATATCTAACAACTCATAACTAATATCCAAACTAATTATATTGAAAACACTCCCCCGCAAGCTGAAGCGTAGATGTCAATCATACCCAGTTTGGATAGAAAGCGAGCGAAAATCGGTCGAGGAAGAGCTTTGGTGAGAATATCTGCTAGTTGAGTCGAAAAGGAAATATGTTGGAGTGCAACCACCTTATTTGTTACCTTGTCACGAATGAAGTGGCAATCTATTTCGATATGCTTGGTCCGTTTATGAAAAACTGGATTTTCAGCAATGTGGATCGCGGCATTGTTATCACGGAAGAGAGTAGTCGGAAGAGAAGGAACTCCAAAATCTATTAAAAGAGAGGTAAGCCATACCAACTCAGCAACTGTATGCGCCATAGATCTATACTAGAAAAACGAGCCAGTACATTTTGTTTTTTACTCCTCGACGTAACCAAGTTTCCTTCCAAGAAGACACAATAACCATTTGTGGAACGACGATCATCAATGGATCCCGCAAAGTCAGCATCCGCAAAGACCGTAAGCGACAACATAGATGATGGTTTGTACAGGAGATCCTGTCCTGAAGAAACTTTGATATAACTGAGAATATGCTCAACTGTCTTAAAATGAGAGGTCAAAGGATTCTGCATATGCTGACTCACTGTGCTAACGGCAATGGCAATGTATGGCCGAGTGACAGTGAGGTAAATAAACTTCCCAACTAAACGTCGATATCGTTCTGGGTCAGGTAGTGAAGGATCTGAAGGAGAACTTAATTGAGATAGCTTGACTGAGAAATCCATAGGGGTGTTTGCTTGATTGCATCCTAGAAATCCCGTCTCAGATAGAACAATATGTGCATACATGTGCTGAGAAAGCTGCAATCTACCATAATTCCGTGATACTTCAATTCCAATAAAATACCTAAGTGGCCCAAGATCGTATGAAAGTGTGAAGTCAAATGTTCTTTCACCTTGGAGATGCCAGCAGAATCATCTCCAGTGATGATAATATGATCAACATACACCAACACAATTATCCTGTCCTGAGGACGATAATGTGTAAAAAGAGACGTGTCGGCGCAACTACGTTTGAAGTCAATCTGTTGTAAAATCATGCTAAATTTTTCAAATCAAACACGTGGTGACTGAAGCAGTCCATATAACGATTTGTTAGTTATATGTATGTCCTAGAGGCCATTACTGTACATACGTTGTATATTGTAGTGGATGCTTGGACATATATAGGGATGACTTTCTTGCTCGACATGATAGTATGCTATCTGGTTGCCCTTTATCTTAACATGTACTCTGATTGTCTCTATGTCACATGTTGATAAAGCCCTTAGGATGAGTACTTGACTACCAGGACTATGATGCAGATCATACTAGTGGGGACAGAGTAGTCGCCAAGTACATCCTTCAAATGTTCCTAGTCGTGGGAGTGCCGAGACAGGGCATCGATGCTCCAGAGTAGACTAGCGTATCCGTTTCTTGACCCATATGATGGGCGATGGATCATCCCATATCCATTGGTGTTTGACATCAGAGAAGGTATACGAGTGCTCAGTGGAGACTGGGTACACTGGACGGACTCGTCGAGAACTCCCAGATGGTATTATACCCCACGTCAGATGGCGGTTCTCTGGTGACACTGGTACAGGTTAGTCTGTAGACCCGAGATCGTCATAGAGTCTTGTGTGATTTCCACTGTGCTTTGATTTCCATCATACCACGTCCAAGAGGGCGTGCAAAAAGGTGGCTTTTGGGTACAGTCCCGAATCACATGGAGGCAATAAGCGATAGGAGGGGTTTCGTCTTTCCCGGTATAGAGAGTTGATGTTGCGCTGTGTTCGATTGACTATAACTGGAAATCCCTGGCCAGGGTTGCTGAGATTTACTGGTAAGTGTTATCAGTAGTTTCTTGAATTGTTATGGACCTCATATCTACATGACTTATCAAGCTACTGGGGTCTGACGTTTACCATCCCTAGGCGAGATATGCGACATTTCAGACGAAGAGACCGGACTGTATGGGAGCGTTACTGGTTGGATTCACGGGAGAATGTACAGGCTTGCTTGTTGATCTTCTGATTGCTCAATACCTGGGTGGCTGATACGTTTAGCTGACCGCTTGCAGCTTGTGGGTGTTTGATATGATCATCACCCACTGCCGGCGTATTGACGATTCTTTAGAGTCTTACACAGAGGTTTCCTGGCTCGGGAAAAACGGAGTAGGAGCACATATGTGATATGTGCGGGACCGAGAACAATACGTGTATGTGATACCGTACTAGATTCTCACGATATGTGATATCGGCCGGGTATATGTGATATAGCCGGGTCATCGGATCAAGTGTTGATTCGATGAACCGATACAGATTATATTAGTCGGTTATTTGTGAAATAGCCGGATTATCGGACCAAGGGTTGATTCGATAATTTAATGTATAATTATATATTTGATATATTATATTACATTAACTAATATTAGCTCACTTAAAGATTCTTTTTCTCACTCGGGTAATACATTGATATATATGCGATATATGTTAATTGTATTATTTTATTTTATTATAATAAATATTGTATATGTGATATATAATATTATAACATGTTATGGTTATAAATGCAACATGATTTTTGGAGTTTAAATATGGTTAGGGTTTGAATTAGGGTTAAACTTTCATGAAGCTTTCAAGAAACTTCTTGAAACTTTGACTTTGACCTTGATATTTTGTGATATTTTGCAAAGATATTTCTTTAACCCAACCCAACCCTTTAACCATAGTTAATTCTCTACATGGGTTAAGTCTTCATACTTAACCCATGGTTGTATTTCTAACCACACTTGATTCATTATTCATCACAAATGGTTTTGCTTCTTCTTCCTTGTTGATGAAAAGCTTTCTACCTTTTTCAAAAGTGATGAAAATGAGTGAGATAAAGAAAACAAATGAGAGCTAAATTCCTACTTCATCATCCTCATCTATTCTAGCCACTTAGATTAGGGTGTTTGCTTTGCTAATACTTGATTAGTGAAGCAAAAGCTTGGGCTTGAGTTTCTTCAAGGTAGATCATCTTTGTTATCGAAGATCGGAAGCAAGCTTGCATCTTTCTCTTCATTGAGCCTCTCTAGAGTCCGGGTACTCGATGTGTAGGGTTCCTAGGCACCCTAGTGAGGTCTCTCAAGGCATCGAACATGCCAATTTCAAATTTTACGGTGCCTACAAACCCTAAACTACGGATCGTCGGCTAGATGTCTAGGCGAAAAACTAACTAGTTAACACTTAACTAAAAGTTTAACGGAAATACAACCTTTGTAGATCCGGTGCTCCACCTCCATAGCTCCGCAACGAGGTCCTCTCCGCTGTCCAAATCAAATCCGGGCTCTAGAGTCGGCTTCGTCGGAGAAAAAGGGAGCTAGGTCGTCGATGTCCATGCCGAAGATGATCTACGTCGAGGCATCGCTAGATCAAGCTCACAACTTCACCAAGTCAAGAAACTTGTGAAGTAAACACACTCTACTACTTGGCAAGAGGTAGAGGATGAAGAAATAGGAAGTGGGTAGACTTTAGTTTTGGATTTCTCACTCTTTTCCAACAATCACCATTGATGGAGCTTGGTTTTCTTCACTTGAAGAATGAAGAAGATGAAGAAGAATATTATGATAAGTTAAAAGAATAAGAAAAGAAAATGAATTCTTATCATCAAATTAACCATGGTCAAGTGTAGAGACTAAACTAGGGTTAGTGGGAATGGTTAGGGTTAAGGATGAGATAAGAATGGTTGACTTGAACAAAGCTTCATGAAGCTTCAACTAAAGAACAAAATTAGCCACCATCCTTTTCTCTTTTCTTTTATTCATTTATCAAAAATAAAAAGGGTAATTAAACAAGATAAATGAATAACAAATAATAAACCCTAACCATTTCATTAACTAAGGTTTAATACTTTACACTTAACCAAAAAGGATGTATCATCAAACATGATACAAGCAAGTGCACAAAATCATATCACATATATAATGCGCACACCCGAGTGAGAAAATCCATCTAAAGTGAACCAATATTAGTTAATGCAAAGTAATATATCAAATATATAATTATACATTAAATCATTAAATCAACACTTGATTTAACGATCCGGTCATATCGCATATAACCGGCTAATATCCAATGTGTCGATTTATCGAATCAATCCTTGATTCGATAACTAGGTTATATCGCATACAACCATTCGACACATTCATCGCGAGAATAGAATACTGTATCACATACACGCATTATTCTCGGTCCCGCACATATCTCATATGCGCTCCTATTTCGTTTCGCTTGAGCCAGGAAACCTCTGTGTAGGACTCTAAAGACTCGTCAATACGCCGGCAGCAGGTGATGATCATATCAAACACCCACAAGCCGCAAGCGGTTTGCTAAACGTAACGGCCACTCGGGTATTGAGCGATCTGAAGATCGACGAGCAAGCCCGCTCACACTCCAGTGAATCCGACCAGTAACACTACCGTACAGTCCGGTCTGATCGTCTGATATGTCGCATATCTCGCCTAGGGGTGGTAAACGTCAGACCCCAATAGCTCGATAAGTCGTGTCGATATGAGGCTCATAACGGGTCGAGAAACTACTGGTAACACTTACCAGCAATTCTCAGAGCAGCCCTGGCCAGGGACTTCCTGTTATAGCCAATCGAACACAGTGCAACATCAACTCCCTATACCGGGAGAGACGAATCCCCTCCTATCGCTCATTGCCTCCATGTGACTCGGGACTGTACCCAAAAACCACCGTTTTGCACGCCCTCTTGGACGTGGTAAGATGGAAATCAAAGCACAGTGGGAACCACACAAGACTCTATGACGATCTCGGGTCAACAGACTACTCTGTACCAGTGTCACCAGAGAACTGCCATCTGACGTGAGGTATAATACCATCTGGGAGTTCTCGGCGAGTCCGTCCAGTGTACCCAGTCTCTACTGAGCACCCGTATATCATCTCCGATGTCAAACACCAATGGATATGGGATCATCCATCGCCCATCTGTATGGGTCGAGAAGGTACACGCTAGTCTACTCTGGTATATCGATGCCCCGTCTCGATACACCCACGACTAGGGACTTTGAAGGATGTACTTATGGACTACCATGTCCCCACTAGTATGATCCGCATCATAGTCCAGGTAGTCAAGTACAGATCCTAAGGGCTTTACCAACATGTAACAGAGAGACAATCAGTATACACGTTAAGGTAAAGTTCAACCAGATAGCATACTATCATGTCGAGCAAGAAAGTCCTCCTTATATATGTCCCAGCATCCACTACAATATACATCCTATGTACAGTAATGGCCTCTAGGGCATACATATAACTAACAATCTCCCACTTGCACTAGGGCCATCTGATAGCAGTGGTTGCAGTATCTCATACTGAACCATCCCATAAAAGTCTCTCTCTGGGAACAGGCCTTTGTGAGTGGATCCGCTGTGTTGTCCTCTGAGTCTACTCTCCAAACCTCGATCACCCTGGAGATCAACCATCTCCATGATCAAGTGATACTGCCTTAGAATAAGTCTGGATCACTGATGGGACCGGTGTTCCTCGGCATGAGCCACAACTCCATTGTCTCATAATGGTAGGAACGTAGTTCATCTCATGAACTAATATACACCCAAACATCCTCTTTGGTAGCATCTAAAGTAGCGATGTATCCTGCCTTTATCGTCTAGTATGTCACGGTATCTAGCTTGGAACTCTTCCAACATACCGTCCCTTTACTGAGGGTAAAGACAATGCCTGCGACTGACATTCAGTCGTCTTTATCATCCTGGAACCCTTCCAGTGATTCTCCCCAGGATCGGTTGATACCGTCTCACTACATCTAGTGAGAATTCTAATATCCATTTAGATCTATCTCATAGATCCAAAACCCAGGATTTAGAAGGTATCATTTTGATCCTATATGGAGAATCATAGTGATAAGCGGAGATTGATCGAGCGTAGCATAGGAAACTCCTTCCCTATCAAGAGTATGTCATCCACGTACTCTACGAGGATCATCACCATACTCCCTACTACCTTTTTGTATATACAAGGTTCATCTACCATTTTGATGATGTCAACTTCTTTGACTACTTCATCAAAACAGATGTTCTAACTCCGCGATGCCTGCTTTATCCTATAAAGCATCTTGCACACGTTTCCGCTGCTCCCACTGTCTACGAAGCCCTCTGGCTGTGTACTTATAGACGCACTCTTCTAAAACATCATTTAGAAAAGCAGTCATGACACCCAACCACCAGATATCGTAGTCATGGCATGTAGCCGTGACAAGTAGGATCTGGATAGACTTAAGCTTAGTCACTTGAAAAGGTTTCATCATGATCCACGCCTGGTCGATGACGAAAAGCTTTAACAAGTCTAGCTTTGAAAGTCTCAACTTTTCCATCTACACCAAGTAATCTTCTCAAGATATATTTGCTCCTGATGGGGATTTAACCCTTCAGATATTGCAACCAAAGTCCATACTTTGTTGGTGTACATGGATTCCATCTCAGATCGCTAAACATCCAGCCATTCTTACAGAGTCTTACTCTCGATGGCCAGCTCGAAGCTAGTTGGGTCATCATCTCATGATGCAATCCTCGCTCCCACTGTCATAGAGAAACCGAAGTGTCTCTCAGGTGGGTGAGGAACCCTACTAGATCGGCGGAGAGGCTGAGGTTCGTTGGTATCTATTGAATCCTTTGGTTCTGTCAAATCATCTTCTGTAGTTTGCATAGCTGGAACCTTTCCAGTTCTACATAACTAACCTTGCCTCGAGCTTGTCCGGATTTTGTTTTTAGACATAGGCCGGACAACCCCAAATCTTAACTAACTTAAGACATGGGCTCTTCCCTTTCCATATCACATAGGAAGTGGTAGGCATTGATTTGATTCGAACCCTATTCAATAGGTATGCAACTTCTCAAGTGCATAACACCAAAAAGGAAAAAGGTAACTCAGTATTACTCATCATAGAGCACACCATATGAAACAGGGTGTATCTGCTCCGCCCCGATATACCATCGTGCTATGGTGTATACGGAGGAGTAATGCCGAGAGAGAATCTCATTCTCCTTTAGAATAGTCCAGGAATTCCGTGCTCAAGTATTCTCCTCCTTGATCTCATTAAAGGACATAATACTTATACCCGTATTTTGGTTCTCTACTTCTAACTTATATTCTGTGAATATCTCAAAAGGTTCGGACTTGTGTTTCAACAGGAACATATGTCTGAATCTTGAGAGATTATCAGAGAATGTAACGAAGTACAAAGAACCAGTCCTGGCATGTGTAGACAGGAGACCTTACATACATCATCATGTATCAGTCCCAAGAGTTTACTAACTCTTTCTCTGTTTCCAGTAAACGGAGCTATGGTCATCTTATCTTTGTGACATGACTGGCGAGTTTCACAAGATGTAAGTTCAAACTAATTTAAATATGCATCTTTATGTAACTCTAGCTAGTCGGGTCGCATTGATATGACCTAGTCTACAATACCTCAAGAAGAATTCGTTCATTTCTGAACTCTTCCTCTTGTGTGTGTTCCATATTCTAAGAACTGTAGTTTGATTTAGAACATCAACGCTTTTAGATAACGTGCCTGAACCGATCAACTTTTGATATAGGAAATGTTCAAAACATTATCCAACAATACAAAATTATATCCTTTCTTTACTAATAAAGAGACTGATATGATTTTGTATATCAGGTTCGGTATCTAATAACATTCGTTCAGAATCAATGTATTGGTAATACATGGTGACAGTGACCAACAGACTTGGCTGCAACTCTTGCCCCGTTTTCTGCCTCATGAAACTTATCACCCGTTCTCAGTCCTCTACCTTTCTGTAGCCCTATGTAACAGATTACATATCTGGGATCCTGTTCTGGTATCACATACCCAGGACGTAAAGGATATTGAGAAACAGTTCTCTGTAATAAACACACCCGAAGATGATGCATCAGCATGCACTCTCTTCGTTTGGGCGGCACGGGAAATCCGGTAATCCCCAATTTCCTGCTCTGTCTTATAACAATTATAAGTTGGAGCGGGACCAACGTTCCCCAGCTCAGTATAACAAGCGGGTTCGGTCAATAATCCGTATTATTATCTTGATTAAGGCGTGATATGGTCGCTACCAGGAGAGAGAGAGAAGAAAACACTCAGCGTGCGCTCTTGCAAGAATAGATTGGTTATAATTTTATCTAATCAGGATGGCTCCCACTGCTTTTTATCAAATCTTCCTTCAAACCCTAAAAGGAAAGACTAGCCGGGATTAATTACACACTACAAGTTCGCCAATCTTTCAGCCAGGCCAGTGTCGGTACTTTGAGGGAGGTCCCCCGTGCTTTCGCACGAACCTAATTAATGTAAACCTCGTTTTCCCAGAGGCGTAACCTCGTTGACACCTTTCTAGACACCTACTTGATCGGCTAATTGTAATGTATAAAACTCTCCCAGGAGTAACTCTTACTCGCAGCGGGTAACGGGATCCAACTATCTCATAGAAGGTATGCAATCTCATTGCAAATCTCAACACTTGAAATTCCCGATAATATTTTGCCCCTAGCTCGCTATGACCTTGACGCATGCCAAACAACCCATAGTCTGCTAGTCAAGTTCAACCCGTACATTTCTTGATTGAATTAAACCCACCCGCACGACCCTTGACGCATGCCAAACAACGCCGTACGAATACCCTAATCCAATCGCATCATATGCTAGCAGATAAGCACTAGTTAGCTACCGTACACTACGCCTTGACGCATGCCAAACAACCGCAGCACGAATACTAACTAGTACTTATCTGAAATGACGGAGGGCTACGACAGGTTTTTCTGAAAACCTATTGCGTAATGAACTTGATATCGTTGTAGGATCGAATGAATTTAAAATGGAGTGCTTTTGAGGCTTTTCTAGTTTTGCTAAAGGAGTCACTCCCGGTGAAGGGATCGTCGGTCCTTTTCTCGTCGAATGAGGTGCGGGATATATCATATATATCACTGTGCAAAGCAAAAACTCTTAAAAGCAATCAAAAGACAAACCGAGTGTGTAGCATCTGCCAGTTATTGCTAAAGGAGTCACTCCCGGTGAAGGGATCTCGGTCCTTTCCTTATCGAATAAGGTGCAGGATATATCATATATACCGCTGTGCAAAGCAAGAACTGTAGCTACCTGTTTTATTTTGAAATTCGATTCTACAACATCTTAGGTTTCTTTTATTTCATTAATCACATTAATGAAGTCCCATCATTTAAGTACCTAAACATCACAGATAAATACGACGTACACTTATGCCATCCGCATTCGCCTCGATGTCCCCTCGTGCACCGTTAGGTTAGGTAACTAACGGCAGAGCAGGGCAGGGCTAGTGCGGGTGTAAAACATAAGTAACATCTATATAATATATCATATATACTATATATGTATTTATCACAGAACATCACATGATCACATCACAGATATCGCAGCAGAAGAATCATATGAAATATTGGATATACTAGGACGTCCGTGTTTTCAATACGAGCCAGTATAAAACACGGATTCCACGGTCGCGATGAATAGCCAAACCCACACCCCTAGACCCCTACGAGAGCGGCAAGCAACCCTACCAATTCTAGAGTTAGGAGACCCGGACTCGACTCCTCGAGTTGGTCTCCCACTGGACTCCAGAACCCGGTTACTTGTGCCCTCCTCCTTGGGTCTATCCTAGTGCGGAAAAGTAAATAATATACAAACGGTGACAACTTCCGCAACCTGGAAGCGCCCCAATAAAAGAATATTACATACAAGTTTTTTACATGAATGAAAATGAAAAACACTCATCTCACATAAAAACCCCGGCTATTCAAACACGACGATCCAATATAACATATCCAGCAACACATAACATCACATGTCATCAACGTAAGTAAATATGCGCATCCCAATTGTCGTTGACATATAGCAACGAAACCGGCGATATCACATATTACACTTACGGTCACAGAAAAGAAAGTGTAAAACTACAACAGTTGGAATCCGCAACCATCTCAGACATCGCATGCCTGACCAAATGAATTACTTAGACATCGCATGCCTAACAATTATAAACCCCGCATTTTAGTCTCAAAATCGAAAACTCTTTTCAATACCAAGTCGGGCAATTCAACAAGATTCCCGACATCCTGATCGAATGCTCGTGGCAAACTTCAGTAGACGGCCGCACCCCTGATACCGTCGACGAAGTGCACCAAGGCGGAACACCGCTGCCGCGAGCACCCGGACGGATGCTTTCGGCGACGGGGTTCTCCTACAGTCACTTGGTCGGGGCTATGGAGTGAGGCTGTCTATTAAGTTTACCCGGCGAATATCCGCGTACGCTACGTGATTGCGACGGACTTTTGATCACATCAAAATTCCGTGGCAACCGATCAAGTGAGACTAAACTGCTATGTTTATAACATTCATTCAGTTATCTCATAACTTATTGTGAATTCCAATTATTGTATCCCATTCCAGATAAACAGAAAATGTTAAACTTTCCGATCGAACAATCGAACACCCAAGTTTTCCCGATACAGATCAACACATGAAATAAGTCTAACAACATTCAGTTCGTACCTCAGTACCAACGGTCCAGCCGTAGAAGGGTCAAGCCAACGCCTCACATGTGGCACGCCGTACTGCCCCAAACCCGAAGGTTCAAAGGGCAGTTCAAGACGGTCACATAATCGAGTTAAGGTTTGTGTCTTCTAGAGGGACCATCGCGTTACTTACACTACTTAGAACGTCGTTAAACTACGGAAAAATCCAACACTTGGAAATTTCCCGACAGGGGAAAAATTGGGTATTTATATCCGGTCGAACTTTTTAACATATTCTAAAAATTATCCGGAAATACACAAAAGACGAAATTTGATAATCCGATCGAAATACCGAATCCCCAAAACAACTGCAGAAAATTCAACTCTGGAAAAAATATTAAAAATTCCCAGAAAACTCAGCATCAGACAAAATGAATTACTGTACAAAAATTGGATGATGACGTCACATTTTTGCCGCGGATCCGCCGCATTATCCAAGCTCATGCCGCGGATCCGCGCCAATATTTACTGTTCATCAGAAAATTTTTGTGTCGAAATTCTTATATTTCTCTGCTGGTTTTTCTGCATATTTTTAATACTGAAAAATCCCTGTTTTTAGAAAAAGTACAGAGAGCATATTTTGGGTTTCGGTTTTGGGTCATTCGGACTTCAAAATCCGTCTAGACTTCGTCTAAGGCTCTAGCTAGGCTCTGATACCACTGTAGGGTTCCTAGGCACCCTAGTGAGGTCTCTCAAGGCATCGAACATGCCAATTTCAAATTTTACGGTGCCTACAAACCCTAAACTACGGATCGTCGGCTAGATGTCTAGGCGAAAAACTAACTAGTTAACACTTAACTAAAAGTTTAACGGAAATACAACCTTTGTAGATCCGGTGCTCCACCTCCATAGCTCCGCAACGAGGTCCTCTCCGCTGTCCAAATCAAATCCGGGCTCTAGAGTCGGCTTCGTCGGAGAAAAAGGGAGCTAGGTCGTCGATGTCCATGCCGAAGATGATCTACGTCGAGGCATCGCTAGATCAAGCTCACAACTTCACCAAGTCAAGAAACTTGTGAAGTAAACACACTCTACTACTTGGCAAGAGGTAGAGGATGAAGAAATAGGAAGTGGGTAGACTTTAGTTTTGGATTTCTCACTCTTTTCCAACAATCACCATTGATGGAGCTTGGTTTTCTTCACTTGAAGAATGAAGAAGATGAAGAAGAATATTATGATAAGTTAAAAGAATAAGAAAAGAAAATGAATTCTTATCATCAAATTAACCATGGTCAAGTGTAGAGACTAAACTAGGGTTAGTGGGAATGGTTAGGGTTAAGGATGAGATAAGAATGGTTGACTTGAACAAAGCTTCATGAAGCTTCAACTAAAGAACAAAATTAGCCACCATCCTTTTCTCTTTTCTTTTATTCATTTATCAAAAATAAAAAGGGTAATTAAACAAGATAAATGAATAACAAATAATAAACCCTAACCATTTCATTAACTAAGGTTTAATACTTTACACTTAACCAAAAAGGATGTATCATCAAACATGATACAAGCAAGTGCACAAAATCATATCATATATATAATGCGCACACCCGAGTGAGAAAATCCATCTAAAGTGAACCAATATTAGTTAATGCAAAGTAATATATCAAATATATAATTATACATTAAATCATTAAATCAACACTTGATTTAACGATCCGGTCATATCGCATATAACCGGCTAATATCCAATGTGTCGATTTATCGAATCAATCCTTGATTCGATAACTAGGTTATATCGCATACAACCATTCGACACATTCATCGCGAGAATAGAATACTGTATCACATACACGCATTATTCTCGGTCCCGCACATATCTCATATGCGCTCCTATTTCGTTTCGCTTGAGCCAGGAAACCTCTGTGTAGGACTCTAAAGACTCGTCAATACGCCGGCAGCAGGTGATGATCATATCAAACACCCACAAGCCGCAAGCGGTTTGCTAAACGTAACGGCCACTCGGGTATTGAGCGATCTGAAGATCGACGAGCAAGCCCGCTCACACTCCAGTGAATCCGACCAGTAACACTACCGTACAGTCCGGTCTGATCGTCTGATATGTCGCATATCTCGCCTAGGGGTGGTAAACGTCAGACCCCAATAGCTCGATAAGTCGTGTCGATATGAGGCTCATAACGGGTCGAGAAACTACTGGTAACACTTACCAGCAATTCTCAGAGCAGCCCTGGCCAGGGACTTCCTGTTATAGCCAATCGAACACAGTGCAACATCAACTCCCTATACCGGGAGAGACGAATCCCCTCCTATCGCTCATTGCCTCCATGTGACTCGGGACTGTACCCAAAAACCACCGTTTTGCACGCCCTCTTGGACGTGGTAAGATGGAAATCAAAGCACAGTGGGAACCACACAAGACTCTATGACGATCTCGGGTCAACAGACTACTCTGTACCAGTGTCACCAGAGAACTGCCATCTGGCGTGAGGTATAATACCATCTGGGAGTTCTCGGCGAGTCCGTCCAGTGTACCCAGTCTCTACTGAGCATCCGTATATCATCTCCGATGTCAAACACCAATGGATATGGGATCATCCATCGCCCATCTGTATGGGTCGAGAAGGTACACGCTAGTCTACTCTGGTATATCGATGCCCCGTCTCGATACACCCACGACTAGGGACTTTGAAGGTTGTACTTATGGACTACCATGTCCCCACTAATATGATCCGCATCATAGTCCAGGTAGTCAAGTACAGATCCTAAGGGCTTTACCAACATGTAACAGAGAGACAATCAGTATACACGTTAAGGTAAAGTTCAACCAGATAGCATACTATCATGTCGAGCAAGAAAGTCCTCCCTATATATGTCCCAGCATCCACTACAATATACATCCTATGTACAGTAATGGCCTCTAGGGCATACATATAACTAACACGATGATCACAACGAAGGGACCTCAACACGGAGCTTTAGAAGTGAAGGAACGGACTACAAAGGTTGTAATCCCTAACTCTTAGAAGTAAAGTTGTTTACTTGCTATTGTTTTCACCTAATCTCTAGTCTAAGATCTTGGTTAGGGTTGTTCGGCACGTCTAAATTTTAAATCGAGTATGGTTGATGCCTTATAGACCCCTGTGACAGTGCCTTGGTATCAGAGCCAAGCTAGAGCTTTAGGCGAAATCTAGACGAAGTTTAAAATCCGATCGAACCCCGAAACGTCGCATATTATCCCCTCTCTGGGAATTTTTTAAAATGTTGATTTTTTCTGTATTAAAAATACTCAGAAAAATAAGCAGGGAATTCCAAGAATTTCAGAGAAGTACGAACCCATAACTCCCGCAAGGGAGCGCGGAACCGCGGCCAAACCATGGGTTTGGCGGCGGTTCCGCGGCCACCCTTGGGAGTTAGGGGCCACCACTTCTGGAGTATATTCTTGGTTAATTTTTCATGCTTCTGGGAATTTTTAATTCTACCTAAGTGTTGAGTTTTCTGGAGATCTTTTGTATTCGTTGATTCGATCGGAAAGTTTGACTTCGTTTAAGTTTTTCCGGGTAATTTAGAACGCGTTAAAAAGTTCGAACGGATATCAATAACTCACTTTTTTCCCTGCCGGAAAATTTCCAAGTGTTGGATTTTTCCTTAGTTAAAGAACGTTCTAAGTTGTGCAAGTAACGCGGTGGACCCTCTAGAAGAACACAAACCTTAACTCGATTATGTGACCGTCTGAACCGCCTCTAAACCTTAGGGTTTGGGGCAGTACGGCGTTGCCACATGTGAGGCGTTGGTTTGACCCTTCTACGGCTGGACCATTGTTACTGTGGCATTTGATGGATACTTTTTGAACTTCGCTCAAGTGTTGAGCTATTTGGGAAATCTTGGGTGTTTGTTTATTCAATCGGAAATTTTAACATTGTCTATTTATCTGGAATGTGATACAATATTTGGATTCCACAAGTAGTTATGAGATAACTAATTTGAATGTTATAAATCTAGCAGTTTAGTCTCAGATGATCGGTTGCCACGGGATTTTGATGCGATCAAAAGTCCGTCGCAATCACGTAGCGTACGCGGATACTCGCCGGGTAAACTTAATAGATAGCCCCGACCAAGTGACTGTAGGAGAACTCTGTCGTCAAAAGCATCCGTTCGGGTGCTTGCGGCAGCGGTGTTCCGCCTTAGTGCACTTCGTCGACGGCATCTGGGGGTGCGGCCGTCTACTAAAGTTTGCGACGAGCATTCGATCAGGATGTCGGGAATCTTGTTGAATTGCCCGACTAGATATTGAAAAGTGTTTTCGAGATCGAGACTAAAATGCGGGGTTTATAATTGTTAGGCATGAGATGTCTAAGGAATTCATTTGGTTAGGCATGCGATGTCTAAGGAGGTTGCGGATTCCAACTGTTGTAGTTTTACACTTTCTTTTCTGTGACCGTAAGTGTAATATGTAGTGTATCGCCGGTTTCGTTGCTATACATCAACGACAACTGGGATACGCATATTTACTTACGTTGATGATATGTGATATTATGTGTTGCTGTGATATGTTATATTGGATCGTCGTGTTTTGAATAGCCGGGAGTTTTATGTGAGATGAGGGTTTTTATTTTCATTCATGTAAAATTCATTGTATGTAATATTCTTTTATTGGGGCACTTCCGGGCTGAGGATGATGTCACCAGTGTATATTATTTACTTTTCCGCATTAGATAGACCCAAGGGGGGAACACAAGTAACCGGGTTCTAGGATCCAGTGGGAGACCATCTCGAGGAGTCGAGACCGGGTCTCCTAACCCTAGAATTGGCAGTGTTGCTTGCCGCTCTCATAGGGGTCTAGGGATGTGGGTTTGGATATTCATTGCGACCGTGGAATCCGTGTTTTATGTAGGCTCGATATAAAACACGGACGTCCTAGTATATCCAATATTTCATATGTTAACTTCTGCTGCAATGTTCTGTGATGAGATCATATTACTGCCTAAGACGAATGTTTATATTATATATATGAGATATATGTTATATTGCTCATTTCGTTTCAAATGTGATGCTTGTGAAGCATAATAAAATGGGACTTCATTAATGAGATTAATGAAACTAAAAGAAACCTAAAGATGTTGTAGAAACTTGTTTAAAAACTGGTAGCTCTAGTTCTTGTTTTGCATAGCGGTATTTCTTGTAGAATATCCAGCACCTTATTCGATAAGGAAAGAGCCGAGATCCCTTCACCGGGAGTGACCTCTTTAGCGAAACTAGCAGATGCTACACACTCGGTTCGTCTTTTGATTGCTTCTATATTTTTGTTTTGCATAGTGGTATTTGTGAAATACCCTGCACCTTATTCGATAAGGAAAGAGCCAACGATCTCTTCACCGGGAGTGACTTCTTTAGCAGAACTAGTGAAAGCCTCAAAAACATTCCATTAAAAATCACTCGATTCTACAACGATATAAAGTTCATTATGCAAAGGGTTTTCTTAAAAACCTGTCGTAGCCCTCCGTCATTTCAGATAAGTAGTCTTTACTATTCGTGCTGCGTTTGTTGACTTAGTCAAGGCGTGGTGTGCGGATTAGTGCTTATCTGCAAAGAATATGATGCGATTGGATTAGGGTAGTCGTGCGGCCTTGTTGACTTAGTCAAGGGTCGTGCGGGTGGGTTTAATTCAATCGGGAAATGACGGGTTGAAATTTACTTGCGGTCTATGGTTTGTTGACTTAGTCAAGGTCATAGATCGCTCGGGGCAAAATATTATTGGGAATTTCAAGAGTTGAAATTTGCAATGAGATTGCATACCTTCTATGAGATAGTTGGATCCCGATACCCGCTGCGAGTAAGAGTTACTCCTGGGAGAGTTTTACATATTACAATTAGCCGATCAAGTAGGTGTCTAGAAAGGTGTCAATGGGGTTATGCCTCTGGGAAAACGAGGTTTACTTTAATTAGGTCCGTGTGAAAGCACGGGGAACCTCCCTCAAAGTACCGGCACTGGCCTGGCTGAAAGATTGGCGAACTTGTAGGGTGTAATTAATCCCGGCTAGTCTTTTCTTTTAGGGTTTGAAGGAAGATTTGATTAAAACAGTGGGAGACATCCTGACTAGATATATTAATAACCAATCTAATCTTGCAAGAGCATACGCTGAGTGTTTTCTTTTCTCTCTCCTGATTACGACTATGTCACGCCTTAATCAAGATAATAATACGAATGTATTGACCGAACCCGCTTGTTATACTGCGCTAGGGAACGTTGGTCCCGCTCCAACTTATAATTGTTATAAGACCGAGCAGGAAATAGGGGATTACCAGAATTCCCGTGCCGCCCAAACGAAGAAAGTGCATACTGATGCATCTTCTTCGGGTGTGTTCATTACCGAGAACTATTTCTCAGTAACCTTTACATCCTGAGTATGAGATACCGGATCAGGATCCCGCAAATGTAATTTGTTACATGGGCTATAAATAGGTAGAGAACTGAGAACGGGTGATAAGTTTCAAGAGTTGGAAATGATGCAAGTGTTGCAGCCAAGTCTGTTGGCAGTTATCACCCTGTATTATCAGAATACATTAATTCTGAACGAATGTTATTAGATACCGAACCTGATATACACCATCATATCAGTCTCTTTATTAGTAAAGAAGGATATAATTTTGTATTGTTGGATAATGTTTTGAACATTTCCTATATCAAGTGTTGATCGGTTCAGGCACGTTATCTAAAAGTATAGACGTTCTAAATCAAACCACAGTTCTTAACGTACATAACACACACAAGAGGAAGAGTTCAGAAATGAACGAATATTTCTTGAGGCATTGCAGACTAGGTCATATCAATGCGACCCGACTAGCTGAAGTTACATAAAGATGCATATTTAAATTAGTTTGGATTTACATCTTGTAAAACTTGACAGTCATGTCACAAAGATAAGATGACCACAGCTTCGTTTATTGGAAACATAGAAAGAATTAGTGAACTCTTGGGATTGATACATGCTGATGTATGAAGGTCCCCTGTCTACACATGCCAAGACCGGTTCTTTGTACTTCATTACATTCACCGATTATCTCTCAAGATCCGGACATATGTTCCTGTTGAAACACAAGTCTGGAACTTTTGAGAAATTCAATGAATATAAGTTAGAAGTAGAGAACCAAAAACGGGTATAAGTATTATGTCTTTTGATGTGATCAAGGAGGAGAATACTTGAGCACGGAATTTCTGGACTATTCTAAAGGAGAATGAGATTCTCTCTCAGCATTACTCCTCCGTATACACCATAGCACGATGGTATATCGGGGCGGAGCAATCGCACCCTATGTGATATGGTGTGCTCTATGATGAGTACTACTGAGTTGCCTATTTTCTTTTGGGAGTTATGCACTTGAGAAGCTGCATACCTATTGAATAGGGTTCCAATCAAATCAGTTGCCTACCACTTCATATGTGATATGGAATGGGAAGAGCCCATATCTTAAGTATATTAAGATTTGGGGTTGTCCAGCCTATGCCTAAAAGCAAAATCCGGACAAGCCCGAGGCAATGTCTGTTTTGTGAAAGTTTGTTGGATATCCCAAACATTCGCAAGGGAATATCTTCTACTGAACCGAGGAACAAAAGATGTTTTGTTTCTCAGCATGCTATCTTTGTGAAAGGGAATTTCTTGTGAAGAAATTATTGGTCATGAGGTAGAACTGGAAGGAGTTTCAGCTATACAAACTGCAGCTGATGATTTGGTAAACCCGGAGGATTCAATAGTTTCCAACGAACCTCAGCCTCTCCGCCGATCTAGTAAGGTTCCTCATCCACCTGAGAGATACTTCGGTTTCTCTATGACAGTGGGAGAGGATTGCATCATGAGATGATAACCCAACTAGTTTCGAGCAAGCCATCAGGAGTGGGGACTCTGTAAGAATGGCTGGATGCTTAGAGATCTGAGATGGAATTCTTATACACCAACAAAGTATGGACTTTGGTTGCCTTATCTGAAGGGTTAAATCCCCATCAGGAGCAAGTATATCTTGAGAAGATTACTTGGTATACATGGAAAAGTTGAGACTTTCAAAGCTATGCTTAAGTCCATCCAGATCCTGCTTGCCACTGCTACATACCATGACTACGATATCTGGCGTTTGGGTGTCATGACAGCTTTTCTAAATGATGATTTGGAAGAGAGCGTCTATAAGTACACAGCCAGAGGGCTTCGTAGACAGTGGGAGCAGCAGAAACGCGTGCAAGATGTTTTATGTGATAAATCAGGCATCGCGGAGTTGGAACGTCTGTTTTGATGTAGTAGTCAAAGAGTTTGACTTCATCAAAATGGTAGATGAACCTTGTATATACAAAAAGGGTAGTAGGGAGTATGGTGGTGATCCTCGTATAGTACGTGGATGACATACTCTTGATAGAGAAAGAGTTTCCTATGCTACGCTCGGTCATTCTCCTCTTATCACAAAGATTCTCCATATAGGATCAAGGTGATACCTCCTAAATTCTGGGTTATGGATCTATAAGATAGATCTAATTGGATGTTAGGATTCTCACTAGTTGTAGTGAGATGGTATCAATCGATCCTGAGGAAAATCACTGGAAAGGTTCCAGGGTGATAAAGACGACTGAATGCCAATCACAGGCATTGTCTTTACCCTTAGTGGAGGGACGATATGTTGGAAGAGTTACAAGCTAGATACCGTGACTTACTAGACGATTAAAGGCAAGATACATCGTTACCAAGGATGCTACCAAAATGGCAGTCTGGATATATATGAGTTCATGAGATGAATTTCGTTCCTACCATTGTGTGACAATGGAGTTGTGGCTTATGCCTAGGAACCCCCGTCCCATCAGAGATCCAGACATATTCTTAGGCAGTATCACCTGATCATGGAGATGGTTGATCTCCAGGAAGATCGAGGTTATGAGAGTAGACACAGAGGACAACAGCGCCGATCCACTCACAAAGGCCTATTTCCCAGTAGAGACTTTTATGGGATGGTTGAGTATGAGATACTTCAACCACAGCTTATTGTTGGGTATGAGATACTACAACAGTTGGCTCTAGTGCAAGTGGGAGATTGTTAGTTATATGTATACCTTAGAGGCCATTACTGTACATACGTTGTATATTGTAGTGGATGCTTGGATATATATAGGGAGGACTTTCTTGCTCGACATGATAGTATGCTATCTGGTTGCCCTTTATCTTAACATGTACTCTGATTGTCTCTATGTCACATGTTGATAAAGCCCTTAGGATGAGTACTTGACACCAGGACTATGATGCAGATCATACTAGTGGGGACAGAGTAGTCGCCAAGTACATCCTTCAAATGTTCCTAGTCGTGGGAGTTCCGAGACAGGGCATCGATACTCCAGAGTAGATTAGCGTATGCACTTCTTGACCTATATGATGGGCGATGGATGATCCCATATCCATTGGTGTTTTACATCAGAGAAGGTATACGGGTGCTCAGTGGAGACTGGGTACACTGGAAGGCCTCGCCGAGAACTCCCAGGTGGTATTATACCTCACGTCAGATGGCAGTTCTCTGGTGATACTGGTACAGGTTAGTCTGTAGACCCGAGATCGTCATAGAGTCTTTTGTGATTCCCACTGTGCTTTGATTTCCATCATACCACGTCCAAGAGGGCGTGCAAAAAGGTGGTTTTTGGGTACAGTCCCGAATCACATGGAGGCAATGAGCGATAGGAGGGGTTTCGTCTCTCCCGGTATAGGGAGTTGATGTTGCACTGTGTTCGATTGGCTATAACTGGAAATCCCTGGCCAGGGTTGCTGAGATTTATTGGTAAGTGTTATCAGTAGTTTCTCGAACTGTTATGGACCTCATATCGACACGACTTATTAAGCTACTGGGGTCTGATGTTTACCATCCCTAGGCGAGATATGCGACATATCAGACGAAGAGACCGGACTGTACGGGAGCGTTACTGGTTGGATTCACCGGAGAATGTACAGGCTTGCCTGTTGATCTTCTGATTGCTCAATACCTGGGTGGCTGTTACGTTTAGCTGACCGCTTGTAGCTTGTGGGTGTTTGATATGATCATCACCCACTGCCAGCGTATTGACGATTCTTTAGAGTTCTACACAGAGGTTTTCTGGCTCGGGCAAAACGGAGTAGAAGCACATATGTGATATGTGCGGGACCGAGAACAATACGTGTATGTGATACCGTACTAGATTCTCACGATATGTGATATCGGCCGGGTATATGTGATATAGCCGGGTCATCGGATCAAGTGTTGATTCGATGAACCGATACGGACTATATTAGTCGGTTATTTGTGAAATAGCCGGATTATCGGATCAAGGGTAATTTAATGTATAATTATATATTTGATATATTGTATTACATTAACTAATATTAGCTCACTTAAAAATTCTTTTTCTCACTCGGGTAATACATTGATATATATGCGATATATGTTAATTGTATTATTTTATTTTGTTACAATAAATATTGTATATGTGATATATAATATTGTAACATGTTATGGTTATAAATGCAACATGATTTGTGGAGTTTAAATATGGTTAGGGTTTGGATTAGGGTTAAACTTTCATGAAGCTTTCAAGAAGCTTCTTGAAGCTTTGATTTTGACCTTGATATTTTGTGATATTTTGCAAAGATATTTCTTTAACCCAACCCAACCCTATAACCATAGTTAATTCTCTACATGGGTTAAGTCTTCATACTTAACCCATGGTTGCATTTCTAACCACACTTGATTCATTATTCATCATAAATGGTTTTGCTTCTTCTTCTTTTTCTTCGTTGATGAAAAGCTTTCTAGCTTTTTCAAAAGTGATGAAAATGAGTGAGATAAAGAAAACAAATGAGAGCTAAATTCCTACTTCATCATTCTCATCTATTCTAGCCACTTAGTTTAGGGTGTTTGCTTTGCTAATACTTGATTAGTGAAGCAAAAGCTTGGGCTTGAGTTTCTTCAATGTAGATCATCTTTGTTATCGAAGATCGGAAGCAAGCTTGCATCTTTCTCTTCATGGAGCCTCTCTAGAGTCTGGGTACTCGATGATCACAGCGAAGGGATCTCAACACGGAGCTTTAGAAGTGAAGGAACGGACTACAAAGGTTGTAATCCCTAACTCTTAGAAGTAAAGTTGTTTACCTGGTATTGTTTTCACCTAATCTCTAGTCTAAGATCTTGGTTAGGGTTGTTCGGCACGTCTAAATTTTAAATCGGGCATGGTTGATGTCTTATAGACCCTTGTGACAGTGCCTAGTAACCCTACACGATTAGTGTAGAAAACAAACTATAGACTCCTCCGGCCGCTCAAAGCCAGGAGGCTGCTGTATATAAATAGTCTCTGATAGGTCGTCATGAAGAAAGACATTCTTTACATCAAGCTAATGAAGAGGTCATGCATTAAAAACAACCAAGAATATAAGTACGATATGATGGTAATTTGGCAACCGGTGAGAAAGTCTCAACATAATCCAAACATACTGCTGAGTAAAACCTTTGGCCACTAAACGAGTTTTGAGACGGTCAATCATCTCATCGGGAGTGTGCTTGATAGCAAAGACCCATCGACAGCTGACAACTTTCTTATCATAGGCATAGGTACCAATTTTCAAATTTGATTAAAGTACAATACGACAATCTCCTTTAACATAGCTGCATATCAATCTGGGTGCTGAAGTGCTTCCTGAATAGAGGAAGGAAAAATGATGGCAAACAAGAAAGAAACAAATTGACGAACAGATGGCGTCAGTCTATGATAGAAAACAAAGTTAGAAATTGGATGTGCAGTATTATATGAACGCTTACCTTTGCGTAGGGCAATAGGAAGAGAGAGATCTTCTAAAGGCAGCGGCGGTGGAGAATCAGAAACAGTGGACTGTATATGTGTACTTGCAGAAAAATCATTAGTGGGAGGGATGGGGCAAATTTCTTACGATGGTGATACACCTGTGGATAAGGGGTTAAAGGCTGAAAACTAGGAAGCACATGTTGAATCGACGAATCAAGCTATGAGGAGGGTAGGTAAGGAACATGAATAGTATTAGTAGGGTCCCCAACAGGTGGTGAAAATATGCTTGATCTTCTAAGAAGGTTACATCACATGAAGTACAAATTTTAAAAATGACAGGGTGAAAGCAAACATATCATTTCTGAGATCGTAACCCACAAACACCATATGAGTAGCTCGAGAATCAAGTTTGTCTACCTGAGAACCTAGAATATGAGGATAGTATAGAGAACCAAAAAACTTAGGAGGAACATGAAAATGGTTGCCCCGTGGAAACAAAATAGGGAAAGAGGACTTGTTGCCTAAGACCGGAGAAGGCATGCGATTAATATAAAAACAGGCAGCTAAGACCGCAAAATTCCACAATCGTTTAGGGACATGCATATGCAGAACAAGAGAACGAGCTACCTTAGGCAGACGTCGGTTCTTCCGTTCAGCAATCCCATTTTGCTGAGTATAAGAACATGAAGTTTGATGTAATATACCTGTTAGGCCACGACAGCGCCCCGGCCATCAGAACGAGGCCAAAATGCGGAATCAAAACTTTTCTTTAAACAAGAAACCGGCACTACCGCGGACTTTTAAACCTGGATCGGGCCATTAGAAGTTGCCCTTTTGGTGGAGGAATGAGTAATAGGCTTTTTTTTTGATGAACTATATCATTTTTGTGTGAGCCAACAAGATCAAAAAGCTTCACACAAAAATGGACAGCCCCTAAAGAGCATGGCCGGCCAAAGATTGGAGGGGGAGAGGAATGATACCCAAGGGGGTGAGCCAAAAGAATAATGCAAGGTTGAGTGTAAGGGAAAAAGCAAGCCTCACATCCATCATCATAACCGTCCATCATCATCATGCATGATTACTCCAAAAGTCAAGCAATCATGGACTAAAGAAAGTCAAGGGATGGTGGAACCATCATGATGCAACAATATACAAAGACCACCCTCCACAATACTAATTTGCACAATTGCAAATAAGCCCTCCTCCACCAATTTTCAGCCAAGCAAAGATACAAAGGAAAATGGCCGAAACGGAATGCAAACTGGCAACTTCAGAAAAACGATCCTGTAATAAATTACAGGAAAACCCCGCGACTGTATATACATACCCGCATTTGTATTCCGACCGAATACAAATGCAAAGAGACAAACTCTACACTGTACAATACTAGGATCCGGCTTAAACCAAAGCCCGCTAGTATTATCTGTCCGATCATGATCCGTGCAATACCGCACGTATATGATCGAACCCTGTCATATCTCTATACGGCCTCTATAGCGTTTCGCCCGAAACTTGAGAAAACGGTCTGTGGGAGACTCTAAAGACTCGTCAATACTTTGGTTGCGGATTTAACCACTAGCACGTCGGAGGTATTAGCCATACGTAACGGGCTACCAGGTATTGACCAAAAGGGACGTCGATGAGCGAACTCATCCTGACACCCTACTGAGCCTGTCAGTGACAATATCCGTACAGTCATGTCCGTTCGTCTATGAGCATCGCATGGCGGGCCTAGGGGGTTGGTAAAAGTCAGACCCCCAAAAGCGGTACAAGTCGTGTCGGAGTGTAGCCCAGAACACCCTGAGATACTACTGGAATACCTACCAGTAAATCTCCTGCCTCGGCCGAGGGCTTTGTGTAATGGCTCTCCTAAACACAGCGCGACCTCACCCCCAATACCGGGAGAGACGAACCCCTGCAGATCCGCTCACTGCCTCCATGTGGCTCGGGACTGTACCCAACTAAAATCTGTTTGCACGACTCCTTTGAGCCGTGGTAGGGTAGTAATCAAAGTACAGTGAGAACTCACAAGAGACAAATGACGATCTCATGTCGATGAACTAACCTGTACACATGTCACCAGGGAACTGCTATCTGACGTCAGGTATAAGTCCAACTAGCATGTTCCCGGTGAGTCCTGTCCGGTGTACTCATAACCCAATAGCACCTGTATACATCTTAGGTGAACCAACTGACACCAATGGCTTGTGAGATCGGCCACCGCCCCTCGTCGGGGTCTCGACTGTATACACTAGTCTACTCTGGAGTATCGATGTCCTGTCTCGAAACTCCCACGACTAGGGACCTTTTAAGGATGTGCTTATAGACCCCAGCTCCCACGTATATAATCGCCATCATACCGCTGGCAGTCAAGCAAGAATCCTAAGGGCTCTATCAACGTGCAATAGTGACCAGTAAGGTCACCTAAAACAGTACGCGATGATAAAGATAAACCAGATAGCATACTATCATCTTGAGTAAGACTGTCCTACCGGTATAGGCCCTGTCTCAATCATTGCAATCACGTGCCTGTGATCCAATAATTGACTCTGAGGGCACTATCTCCAACAATCTCCCACTTGCACTCAAGGCTAATTATTGCGATATCGTATACTCACAGCCCGTGTGATACCGAACACCCAACTCCTCTACTAGTCAGTCTCACAAAGCTCGTTTGCGAAACTATTGCGTTCGAGAAATAGCCTCAGTGAGTGGATCCGCCCTAATGTTTCTTTCTATGTCTTTCTTTATCTCAAGTTCGCGGAGAAACCCATCTCCCGAAATGAGCAATACCTGTCTTAGAATATGTCTGGATGTCTGATGGCACCTAGTTCATAAATGAACTCCAAATCCAAACTTCTTAGACTGTATCGTCAACTGAACTTAATCAGTACCATACGCCATGCCTCCCTCAGTATCCGCCTGGACCACCTGTCTAAAATACCGCCCCTCGTCAGAGGGAAAACTATAACTCTGATAGCCACTCAGTCATCCAGGTCACCTTGGAAGCCTGGAATGATAACCGTCTCCCGAATGAGGCTGTCGTTATCATATCCCTAGAACATCCATTTATGTTCTAAAACTGCTTCCGATTGGTTTTCCAGGATTGGATTATTATCAACTTATTGCATCTACTGCAAAAACAACATTTGGTGTGGTACTTGACATTTCATGATTGACTCAATTGCCTAAGCAAGTGATCTGCCAATCATGCACATCCCTCCCCCCTTTAGTCTGTAAGACACCTTTAGAGAGGGTGACTCCATCACCTGCAGGTCTACTACCGTGCCAGGAGTCGTCCATTCTAAAACACCTTTAAAATGTTGTCTAAGTACCCAGATTGGGAAACTATCCAAATCTAGATCTAAAACCATATATCTAGTGACCAGAATGTCTGGTATAATATCCAAGTCTTTTGTGGAGAAATCACTGTGTGACAACCAAAGTATAACCGATCGTAGTATAGGAATTTCACTTCCTACTCTGTGTATGTCATCCAAATACCAGGACATCACATCCTACTAACTTCTTAACAGATCCATCCCCTATTCTGATGAAGTCAAACCTATGACTGTCATATCAGAAATAGATGATCTATCTCCGCTACATCTGCTTTAGTCTATAAATAGACATAAGCCACTTGTCCACCAATGCTTCCGCTGCTCCCACTGACTACGACAACCCTCTGGCAGAGTCATATACACGTACACATCTAAATCTAGTTTAGAACGACACTATACTCATCCTCCTGCCGGGTCTCGCAGCCTGGAACAACAGCAATGGCAAGTCTGGGTAAACAAGAACCTTCCTGCCACCGTCCTTGAGGCTACCGGAGTACCTCTCGGGTGCCTGAGGTTACCCACCTTATCTGCGGAGTGGCCAATGGAATGTCAAATCAGATTGAATCTTTAGGTTCTCATCAAATTTTCCGTAATCGTTTGTGGTTCTGGAATTACTTCCAGTTCTACCATACTCCCACTACTGTTTTCTGAAAAATTCCATTTTTGTTAAAACTGTGGCGAGTCAAGAACAATATCACTATTGATCTTCCAGATGGTAGAAAGTCAACCCTCGTCATAGCCCGGGTCGACCCACAAACAGCCATTACAGAAACGTGTCTTGAGTAGTCCGGAGTCTGGTTTTAAGCATAAGCCGGACGACTCCCCGTACTTTAACATCGTTAAGATATGAACTGTTCTATATCCAATATAGAAACAGAGGTACTGATTTAATTGAACCAGATTCAAATCATGCAGCTGTCTCCAGTGCATGTCAACAAAATGGAGAGATGCCGATCAGCATTACTCAACTTAAGAGTACTTCCAATTATGAGTAAGCTGAAAGAGAAGCAAGTTCTCTTAATCATTACTACCAACTGAATACCATACACAAGTATCCACATCTTCGATCACCTTGAAGAATCCTGATACTTGCAACACCTGGTTCTCTACTTTATTCATATACCTATAACTTCTCAAAACTTAGACCTTGTGTCTCTACGAAACACTTGTCTAAGAACTAGAGAAGTCATGAGTAAACCGAATATAGTACGAGGACTAACCCCTCTGTCCTAATGGACACTGGACAATATACAATACTCTGTATAAGTCCCTTGAGTCTAATAACTCATTCCCTATGTGTCGTAGGTTGAAAACTGTACTTATGGTTAAGAAGAATTACACCGCTGTTTAATGTTCCTTACCTAATCAACCACTGATATAGGTAAATGTCATGGACATAATTTCAAAAAGTTATATCTCACTCTATAAAAATAGACGTACAAATATATCAATTTGAAATTGGTGCATAGTAACGGATATTCAAAACCAAATATTTGCCGTCCGGCAAACAGCCCAGGCGATTTCCTCAAATATCACCAATTACAACGAATTCCGATATAATGAGGACAATCACCTAATTCCCAATAACTTACTCCTACTCATCATCTGTAAAACTATACAGATGTGAGAATCATACCTGGTAAATACATACCTTGGAGCAAGTGTCTAATTGGGAAATCAGTTTTCTTTTAACAGTACACAGTGAAACTGAAACATTGAAATGTTTCGTAGGGGTATCCGGGTATTCTTAGTAATGCCTCTTCCATTATCCAGATTTACAACTGTAACCGTGTATTTCTTTGCCATCTCTCCAAATCCCTTCATATGTCTTTAGTCATTACCTTCTGTACACCCCTTTAGGCCAAATGGTTTTCTTCCTTCCCTACCGCTCGGCACCAGCCTATGGTTTGGAAGAAGACTATCCAATAAGCATAATGGGTGTACTGTCCTAATCCTAGGAACACTTGCAATGCGAGAGAAGGTGAAGATAAAAAACAACTGAATAAACCTTATTCCTATTTCTTTGAACCAGAATCCATCCCCGAACTGGAACAAGTTCCTTTCGAGTTCGTATATAACCATACGATGGAATATCCAATAAACTGTGGATCTTCGTAGTGATACGTAGTGTTCTGGAGAAATACAAAGGTGATGTAGGATTGGCGAAGAAATACTTGGTATGGTCGTGAATAGCAGTCGCAATTTACTTTGCCCTCCTTCTAATCCCTTTATTTGTCTTTACATAATACCTTCTGTACACCATCGTTAGGCTAATTGGTTTTCTTCATTCCCTACCGGTCGGCACCTGCCTATGATTTGGAAGAAAACTATCCAATTTGCGTAATAGGTGTACTATCCCCTAATCTAAGGGTCACTCGCAACCTGAGAGAAGGTAAAAGGAAAAGACAACTGAATAGTCCTATTCGTTTTCTTCAGAACCGGAAACCATCATCGAATAAATTCCTTCGAGTTCGTATATAACCATACGATGGTTTTATCCAATGGAAATGGACGTTCGTAATAATATAGGGTGTCCTGGAGAAAAGGGTAAAAGTAGGAGTGACAATGAGGTATGCAACTCTCACAATCTAAAAGCCAGTGTTTAAGAAGGTTCGGTCAACTTGGTCACTGAGTCATAGTCTAGGGTCGGGTCATGGTCGCTGCTAAAGAGAGAGAGAAAAGAAACACTCAGCGTGCACTCTAACCTAGATCAGAATGGTTACCAATTTATCTAATCTGGAAACCTCCTACTGTAACCTCAAATTCTCCTCCAAACCTGAAAGAAGAATTAGTCGGGATCACCCGAGAAGTAAACCAACTCATCAGTGGGAATCGGGATCCAACTATCATCGCATGATAACGTGATGGAATCCACTCACGTTATCACACTCCAGAAGGTATGCGCATATTTGGCAAGTTTCAGTTTCTTTAGAAACTCCCGATGTGATTTTTACCCCTAGGGGCCAAGTGACCTTGACACAGTCAACAAATCAAAGAGTCCTAGTCAAGTTCAACCCGTCATTATCCTGGATTGCATTAAACCCACCCGTACGAGCCCTTGACACAGTCAACAAATCAAAGAGTCCTAGTCAAGTTCAACCCGTCATTATCCTGGATTGCATTAAACCCACCCGTACGAGCCCTTGACACAGTCAACAAGGCCGCATGACTGTCCTAACCAATCCCATTAATATGCCACAAACGAACACTACTTAGCTACCGTACACTACGCCTTGACACAGTCAACAAACGCAGCACGAATACTAAATAATACCCGTAAGAAATGACGGAGGGCTACGTCTAGTTTTTGGCGAAAAACTTTTAACGTAATGAACTTGATATCGTTGAAGGAACTGTATAGCCTTTTATAAAAATATAGTGGCGAAAACCATTGCTAAAGAGGTGACTCCCGGTGAAGGGATCTCGGCTCTTTCCCCGTAGAATGAGGTGCAGGATATTCCAGCTTAATACCATGATGCAAAGCAAAAGTAATCGACTATAGTGAAGTTATTACCCTGACGCAAACTTCTGTCCAAGGGGTCACTCCCGATGAAGGGATCTCGGCCCTTGCCTCGTCGACTGAGGTGCTGGATATTCATAACCGAATACCACTGTGCAAAACAAAAGAGAACGTCCTTGCAATAACAGCTTTTTGAAAAATGTTCCAACAACATCAGAATAGGTTTGTTTAGCTTGCATTGATCCGAATCAATGCAGTCCCATCAATTGATCACACCAATAAAGAACGAAAATAATGTGCGTATATGCCATCCGCATTCGCCACTGGGTGCCGTCATTACCCGTTAGGTTACTTAACTAACGACAGAGCGGGGACTGGACTAGCGCGGATGCAAAACATATACAACATCTACTAGTATATATATCAATATATAATATTCGCTCAAGGCGTGAAAAAATGCAACATCACAGAAATGTAATAAGCATCACAGAACAATACAGATATCTGGGATCCCCGGGTTTCACAGAGCCGCTACTGAAACCCGACGTTCTCCTGGTCGTGTGGATAGCCTGTGCAATAAAATCCTAGACCCCTACGGGCGTGGCAAGTTACCCGCCAAAACCTGAAGCGAGGCAGCCCCCTTCAACAACGTGAATGGACCACCCAACACTTCACGGAATCCGGTAACTTGGGCACCCCTTCTGGGTCAACTTGTACCCCCTACGAGTGCGGCGAATAGCCCGCCAATTCTAGAGTAAAGCCCCCTCCGTCTCAACGCCATGAGATGCGGGCCCGTTGCCTTCTAAAACCCGGCTATCTGTGCACCCCTCCGCGGGGTAATTCTAGTACAGAAAGAAAAATATACATACAACGGGTACATCGACCTCAGCCCGGTCGTGCCCCAAAAGAATAATATACAAACAGGCAGTGACGGCTGTCCACATGTCGGATGTTCGCCCCGCAATATCAAATGTACATAAATAACCAAACTGTACTACCATTGCATCCAGGCTATCCACCACGACAATCCGCAACAACACAGCACAACACAGAACATCAACGTGAATGTCACGTTCGCAAATCCGTCTAAAAGGGCTATAGCAGTTAGACAGAATTTACCGATCAAATGACATTCACGGTCGCAGATATAATGTAAATACTGTGAACTAACATGTTTAAAATTTTCGATCGACTAAATTTCCCGAAGTGGGCCCCAAGCACAACTGTAGCACTCAAAAACATCTGGGCCCAAAAAGGATATACCAGAAACCCTATTTTCATGTCAGAAGCCCACTGTGAAAATTTGGTGCAGTTTGGCCACAGAACGGCGGCGGATCCGCGGCCAAAACATGGTTTTGGCCGCTGATCCGCCGTGCTACAGTAACATCAGCCTACCAAATTTTCACAGAATTCATAAAAAACCCTGCACGTAATTTTCCAATGTACCAAATAATTTTTAGAGCACAGAAAAATTCGACAGAAAGTACGATATGGAAACGCGGTTTTTGGAAAATCTGTTCGATCGAACTTGTAAACACGTTAGAGCAAGCTAGACTAGGTTAATGGCGTGTCTCTGATATCATGTTAGGCCACAGCAGCGCCCCGGCCGTCAGAACGAGGCCAAAATGCGGAATCAAAAACTTTTCTTTAAACAAGAAACCGGCGCTACCGCGGACTTTTAAACCCGGATCGGGCTATTAGAAGTTACCCTTTTGGTGGAGGAATGAGTAATAGGCTTTTTTTTTGATGAACTATATCATTTTTGTGTGAGCCAACAAGATCAAAAAGCCTCACACAAAAATGGACAGCCCCTAAAGAGCATGGCCGGCCAAAGATTGGAGGGGGAGAGGAATGATACCCAAGGGGGGTGAGCCAAAAGAATAATGCAAGGTTGAGTGTAAGGGAAAAAGCAAGTCTCACATCCATCATCATAACCCTCCATCATAATCAAGCATGATTACTCCAAAAGTCAAGCAATCATGGACTAAAGAAAGTCAAGGGATGGTGGAACCATCATGATACAACAATATACAAAGACCACCCTCCACAATGCTAATTTGCACAATTGCAAATAAGCCCTCCTCCACCAATTTTCAGCCAAGGAAAGATACAAAGGAAAATGGCCGAAACGGAATGCAAACTGGCAACTTCGGAAAAACGATCCCGTAATAAATTACAGGAAAACCCCGCGACTGTATATATATACCCACATTTGTATTCCGACCGAATACAAATGCAAAGAGACAAACTCTACACTGTACAATACTAGGATCCGGCTTAAACCAAAGCCCGCTAGTATTATCCGTCCGATCATGATTCGTGCAATACCGCACGTATATGATCGAACCCTGTCATATCTCCATACGGCCTCTACAGCGTTTCGTCCGAAACTTGAGAAAACGGTCTGTGGGGGACTCTAAAGACTCGTCAATACTTTGGTTGCGGATTTAACCACTAGCACGTCAGAGGTATTAGCCATACGTAACGGGCTACCAGGTATTGACCAAAAGGGACGTCGATGAGCGAACTCATCCTGACACCCTACCGAGCCTGTCAGTGACAATATCCGTACACTCCGGTCCGTTCGTCTATGAGCATCGCATGACGGGCTTAGGGGGTTGGTAAAAGTCAGACCCCCAAAAGCGGTACAAGTCGTGTCGGAGTGTAGCCCAGAACACCCTGAGATACTACTGGAATACCTACCAGTAAATCTCCTGTCTCGGCCGAGGGCTTTGTGTAATGGCTCTCCTAAACATAGCGCGACCTCACCCCCAATACCGGGAGAGACGAACCCCTGCAGATCCGCTCACTGCCTCCATGTGGCTCAGGACTGTACCCAACTAAAACCTGTTTGCACGACTCCTTTGAGCCGTGGTAGGGTAGTAATCAAAGTACAGTGGGAACTCACACGAGACAAATGACGATCTCAGGTCGATGAACTAACCTGTACACATGTCACCAGGGAACTGCTATCTGACGTCAGGTATAAGACCAACTAGCATGTTCTCGGCGAGTCTTGTCCGGTGTACTCATAACCCAATGAGCACATGTATACATCTTAGGTGAACCAACTGACACCAATGGCTTGTGAGACCGGCCACCGCCCCTCGTCGGGTTCTCGACTGTATACACTAGTCTACTCTGGAGTATCGATGCCCTGTCTCGAAACTCTCACGACTAGGAACCTTTTAAGGATGTGCTTATAGACCTCAGCTCCCACGTATATGATCGCCATCATACTGCTGGCAGTCAAGCAAGAATCCTAGGGGCTTTATCAACGTGCAATAGTGACCTGTAAGGTCACCTAAAGCAGTACATGATGATAAACCAGATAACATACTATCATCTTGAGTAAGACTGTTCTACCGGTATAGGTCCTGCCTCAATCATTGCAATCACGTGCCTGTGATCCAATAATTTACTCTGAGGGCACTATCTCCAACAATACCATGGGTGACAAAATGCGGTAAACTCCGTGCTAATATACTCCTTAGTATTATCCGAATGAATAACTTTTACTGGAACACCAAATTGATCAGTAATCTCAGTTACGAAGATTTTAAAGTAGATAAAAGTTTATATCTATTATGCAGAAGATACAACCAAGTCATACGTGAATGATCATCGATAAAAGTCACAAAATATCTATAACCAAACACACTGGGAAATTTGAATGGACCCAAAATATCGGAGTGAACTAATGCAAAAGGCAAATCATGTCTTTTATTAACTGTAGGAAAAGATGAGCGATAGTGTTTACCAAGAATACAAAATTCATAAGTAAACTCTGATAAATCAATAGAAAGCAACATATTACGTAAAGAAGAAAGAGGAGCATGACCAAGTCTCCGATACCACTGGAAAGTAGGAACAGTTGCAGATGTATTGAGAAGGTGATCAACGTAGTACCGTCCATTCTGTTCATGCTCCCACCAACCTGCTGTTTTGTCAGAAAATCATGTATCACAAAGTGAGATGGATAAAAAGTTACGGAGCAGTTAGAATCATTGGTAAGCTGACGAATAGAAAGCAAGTTTTGTTTTAACGATGGCACAATCAAAGCATTTTTCAGGTGTAAAGATGAAGTGACAAATCAGCAGAGCCAGAAACAGGTGTGGTATTACCATGAGTGATAGAAATCAACTTGTGAGGACTAGAAGTAAGAACAGACGGTCCATCATGAGACATGTGATGTGAGGAGCCGGAATCAGCAATCCACGAATTAGAATGAGAAAGTAACAATATATCTGATGGAGTAGAAATGTTAGTAGGAGCTATAGAAGAGAGAAGGCCCAACTGGCCCAACTCAGCACGTGATAAAGGTAAATTTTCGGCAGAAGAGGAAGGTCGGTCAGTAGTAACCGGTGTGGATGGCCGACAAGTTGTATGTATATTATCAGGGTAGTCATGTTTCTCCCAACACCAGTATTCACGATGATTAGTGTCACCGCAATAAGCATAATAAAAGCCCGGACGACCATAGTCACGTCCATGGTAACCATGACCACGAGCAGTAATAGAAGGACGACTACATGACGGCCTACGGCTACCAGAGACAATCAGGATCCATGACGAATGGTGCAAAAGATAAATCACGAGAAAGAATAAGATTGTCTAAAAACCAAAGCGAGTACAAACGTAAAAAAGTCAGAGCAAGACAATCAAATAGATTATCGTCATTAACCGAGAGGAGCGGAGACGACTATTGTCATGCGGCTGTTGGCGAGAGCTAGGGCTAGGATTCGAGAGGACTGCAATTGGCATGGAGCGGCAGAAAGTACTGTAGCGAAGTTATGTAGAACACGGATATCATTGTAGCATGCCCAAAATCACTGTAACTTCATTGAAAAATTACATAGCATCGTTGGAACCACTGTATCGCGTTGAAAAATTAAGGTTATGGGTGGTGGAGTGGGGCTGCAATGGAGATAGAGACGGGCAGGGCTAGAGGATTGGGGTTAGGGTTTGGGAAAGAGGATCAGGGTTTAGGTTTTGCAAAACTAGGGTTTCCCCTCAATTCTTTTCAAATCTCTGATACTATGAAAAGAACTGAGAAGAAATAATTTATTGACATAATAATTAATGAGTTCTATATACAAATATATAGAGAGATATAGGCCATCTCTGATATCTCGACTGATCTAACTACTAAATATATTCATAACTAATATCTAAACTAATTATATTGATAACAAAAGGGACTAATATTACTAGTTACTAGTCATTATTTAGTGTTAAAACTGATTGATATGCACTGCTGGTCCTCAGTTGGTGCATTTAGATGGGATATAGAGCGGGGATGAGGGTTGCCATATCGATCCATGTTCGTTTTGCAGTGACAATATAGATATGGATATGGTTTGGAAATAAAAACTCATATTCGCATTTGACAGGATCGAATACGGATACGAAGAGGATATGGAAGTGAATACGAATACGAAGTAGACATTGGTACAAATTAGATATATGGTAAAGCAAATGTGTACATGGAGCGAAAATGTGAATGTATCTGATACAAAGCAAAAACGAACTAGAATATAAATTTTAATGAATACTTAAATCATTTGATACATACAAACATGCGTGGAGATGAAATATTATATGAATAGATACTTATATGAACCATTTGGGTTGGGTGATTTTCTGACATGGTATGAGATCCAGGGCTCCATGTTGGAAGAAGTCCTTTATGTTCAAAGCACATCATTTCAATTTAATACTAGTAATATGCAAATGTGTTGCATGTGTAATAAATCTTGTAATATTGTATATGAAAAGTTATCACAACTATTGATGACAAAATTACAACAAATAAGCATCATTACATCATGATTTTGATATGCTCACGAGTTTTAAAAAGAAGTTTTACTTTTTCTTAATGTTTTGTTATGTTGTGAGAGATAAGGATAACAAAATCTTGTGTGAAATTTCTCAATTAAAAAATAGGAGTTTTTTAGGCAACATTGGCAATTGGTGATTTGCACTTGTATGTTGTGGTCCTTGCTTCAAAAACGATTCAAACATTTTCCACCCTTAGTTTCTTTTATCATCATTCATCTTATCATCATAGGGTAGTATTTTTAGATTTGTAATTTTAAAATGTTTCAAAAATCATGAAAATCATCAAAAGATCTGTATATGCATTGAAGAACTATGACCTAGGAAGTATTGAGGAAAATTTTGCGAGCCTATATATCTAGCATTTGGTAGAATAAATAAGTTTCATTATCTTCATTAATAGCGTTCCTTAAATAAATAAGTTGCGTGTATATCATATGTAGAATTTTTCATCTTTCTTTTTAAATTAGTTCTTATACACTTATTTCTATTATATACCATATATGTATTTTCTAGAACTTCCCTTAAATGCTAAAACTTGAAAGCTTCTTTGAGTTTTCCTGAAAAACAACCGATCTTATTATATATTTATTGAGTAAAATTCAAATTTTAAATGAAATGCCAATATGTCTACGTTCAACTTCTTATTTCCTCTTTTTTTTATAGTTAAATAGTTGATCCTTAGGAGGATTTTATTTTTACACTTTGCACGCCATCTTTAACTCTCCCTATCTATGAATAATTGGAGGTATATTTCGATATCAAGAAAAACAATATGAGAATTTTTGCAGAGAAGAAATTACAATTATGGAAAGAAATATCATGAAAATAAATCCTTGTGCAATTTTGTTCTTGTCCTTCTTTCCCCTTTTGTGCAATTATCATCTTGTTCTTCTTCCCCTTGCTTCTAGTTCTTCTGCTAGTGCAATTCTCTTCTTGTAATTCATCTTTCCCTTCTTCTCCAGTTCCCTTTTTGTCCCTCTTGTTGTTCTTTTTCTACTATAGAGGTAAATGCTTCTTTTTTAAAAAAAATATATGGCTACTATTCGATATTTGAAATTTGGTTTGGAGCCAAAGAGGAGTTTTTTTTTTATTGATTTAGAGAGTAAACAGCATAGAGTAATATCAAACCATTGGTAAGAGAAATTATGAAGAAGGGTGATTTCCTATTGTAAACACAATGTTGATTTTGCTTATAGACTATAGAGAAATTTAGAAGATATATATTTTCTACTAGAGAAAAAGAACTTATATATTATATTTGGCTCTCATTATATGAATTTAAATGTTTGAAGTTGATTATGCTGCTTAGTGTCTTCAGTTCTCTTTCCTCCCTCTGAGTAAGTTGATGACTAAGATTTAAATTAATTCTTAAGCTTATCTCTTTGTAATCCGAATTTAAACCCAAGTCTTATCTTTAAATTGATGTAGGCTATAAATATAAAGCCAAATAGCCTAGTTTTTTAGAAAAGGGTTGTCAATATTTCTCCATAATTAAAAGGAGGCAGCCGTAAAACCAAGAGAAGAAGATAAATGAGAGGTTTTTGTGAGGATTAGAAATGTTTTGTATTCGGCGGTGATCGGTGAGAGTGTTCTCGTATAATCCTTTCTTAACAGTGGAAGTTCTCGTTATCGGATTGCAGGATTAGATGCAAGTTGCGCCGAACCAGGGTAAAATCTTGTGTTTTGTGTGTGCTTTTCATAACTTGCGGTGTGTTTTTATAGATTGTTCGGTTAGTCTTTCTCAAGTAGTTTGTTTGCACGCGATCCTGATTGATTTTCCGTTATGATACCACTAGTGTAATTTATATACCAGTGATTCTCGAAAGAATCACAAACCACATCAAGAATAACATAATAAGAGTTGGGGGCAATTTTTTTTGCCCCCTTTATCTCTTTCTTAAAAAAAGAATTATGAACAGATGCACCATCATTCAAATCGAATAGCTACCTCTGCATCCAAGGAGTTTTCAGCAATATGGTAGAGAAATGTTTATTATATTTATTCTGCTTTTCTAAGAAAATCATTTAGTTGGCATAAGCTTTTCCAAATGACAATGATTGGGGGACAGGTATCCAAACTGCTTGATGTGCGGCACAGGCCTACAACCCATCATATAACCGAGATACTTGTGGGATATATAGTGAATGCTTGTAGGATACTCACATCCTAAATGTTGTATTTATTGTAAACATATTTGTTAAATGATAAAACAGAAAAGATTTAGATACTTTATTATGTAACCAACAGCCTCTTTATATAGGGATTACAATTACTTGATGCCTAAATGTCATGGTACAGTGTATCCTAATAACAATATATTCTAAACTATTCCAACACTTCCCCTCAAACTAGAGCATAGATATCAGTGATGCATAGTTTGGACAATAGATGAACGAATGCGAGTCTTTGAAGAGATTTCGTCAAAATATCTGCAATCTGTGCATGAGTAGGAACATGATGGAGATTGACTTTCTTTTCAACAATTTTCTCCCGGATAAAATGGTAATCCACTTCAATATGTTTTGTGCTTTCACGAAATACCGAATTCTCTAAAATATGAATTGCAACTTTATTGTTCCAGAACAAAGATGATGGTGTTGTAGAATTAATACCGAGATTTCGAAGCAATGTAGTGAGTCACGTCAACTCTGAGATGGCATGGGCCATAGCCCTATATTCAGCTTTGGTTGAGAGCGTGCAACATGTTGCTTCTTACTGTGCCAAGTAACTAGGTTCCCCGCAAAGAAAATACAAAATCCACTCGTGGAGCGACGGTCATCCACAGATTCGACAAAATCGGTATCAGTATAGGTTACAAAAGACAGATTAGAACGGGGTTTATAAAGAAGATCTTGCCCAGGTGCATGCTTAAAAAAGCGGAAAATGCGCTTAACAGTCCGAAGATGGGAAATTAAGGGCGTCTGCATAAATTGGCTTACTGTGCTGACTACAAAGAATATGTCTGGACGAGTAACCGTGAGATAGATCAGCTTCCTAACTAACCGTCAATACCGACCTGGATCGGAAAGTGCCTGGTCATCAGGTGAGCAAACGCGAGAGAGCTTTACTGTTGTATCTATGGGAGTATCATCATGGCGACAACCAAGAAATCCTGTTTCTTTAAATAGATCGAGAGTATACTTCCGCTGTGAGAGAAATAATGATCTCTTATTTTGAGATAGCTCTATACCAAGAAATTACCGTAAAGGACCAAGATCTTTGGTGTGAAAATGTGAGGACAAATGAGATTTGACCTTAGATATACCCTGGGAATCATCTCGAGTGATGATTATGTCATCAACATGAATAAGGAGAATAATCATTCTTTCTTTCCGTCAATGTATAAAAAGAGATGGTTTTGCTGAGGTTTTTGTGAATTTTTTTTCGGACCATGCTGAATTTATCGAACCATGCCCGAGGAGATTGTTTTAACCCATAAATAGATTTTTAAGATAACATATAAGAGACTCCCTTTCACGCTCAAAGCCAGGAGGCTGCTTCATATAAACCGTTTCGGAAAGATCGCTATTGAGGAATGTATTCTTGACGTCTAACTGATATAGAGACCAATCATGGATAACCGCAAGAGAGATCAAGACACGAACAATAATGAGTTTGGCCACTGGAGAAAAAGTACCAGCATAGTCGATACCGTTTTGCTGAGTATAATCTTTGGTAATAAAGCGTGCCTTCAAACAAGATACACTGCCATTAGGATTATGTTTGATAGCAAAGATCCATCGGCAACTAACCATCTTTTTCTGTGAAGGGAGACTGACCAGGTCCTAAGTGATTAGACATCAGTGTCTGCAACTCTTCCATGATAGCCTATGCCAACCTGGATGACTCATAACTTTCTGAACAGAGTTGGAAAAGGAACAACAGATAAGGAAAAGAAAAATTAACACAGAGCTGGAGTAAGACGATGATATGAAATAAATGAAGTAACAGAATGAGAAGTAGTGCATGTTCGTTTACCTTTGCAAAGAGCAATTGGTAAGTCGTCGGACAAACCATCAGAAGGAGGGAGAGGTGAGGGCTCGTCAGCTTCCGCCTACATACATAGAGGAGGAGCTTCAGTATCTATTATCAAATCTCTCGCTGCTCTCGATCGACGACGATAGGCATGCGTAATTGGAGGAGTACAAGGAACTTTGACAGTATTAGACTCGGTTTGAATTGATTGGTAATCTAGAGATATAGGAAGTAGCGGCGGCGGCGGCGGGACATGAGGACTTTCCGTTGGAGGGTAAAAGGGCCGATCTCCAAGAAAAGTGACATCACGAGAGACTACAACAATGGATGTAGAAAGAAGTATGTAAACGCAACCTTTTTGAGTCGTAGAATAACCAACAAATATATGTTTAACAGCCTTAGGATCCAATTTATCGCGAGTTAATCAGTGATTATGAACGTATCAAACACACCCAAATACTTTATGAGGAAGGGAAAAAAGGTCTTGATATGGAAATAAAATAGAGACCAGTGTTTGGTTTTGAAGAATCGTGGAAGGCATGCGATTAATAAAAAAACATGCAGTAAGGTAAAATTCCAAAGGCGTTTTGGGACATGCATGTTAAGCATAATAGACCCAGCTATGTCGAGCAAGCAGCGGTTTTTTCTTTCTATAATACCATTTTGTTGTGGTATGTATGAGTAGAAAGTTTGATGAATAATTCCACGGGATTGGCAAAAAGTTTGAAAAATATGACTCATGTATTTTTTGGTATTATCAGTTCTTAGAGTTTTAATAGAAGTATTAAATTGATTAACCGCTTCATTAATAAATATTTTAAACACATATGGTAATTCAGATTAATCATGTAAAAGAAATAGCCATGTCATTCTAAAGTGGTCATCAATAAAAACGATAAAATATTTATAGCCAAATATGCTAGTATATTTGTAAGGACCTCAAATGTCAGAATGGACTAACTCAAATATTGAAAAACTACGTTTATTAACTGAAGGAAAAGATGAACGAAAATATTTTCCTAAAATACACGACTCGCATGAAAAATCAAATAAAGAGAAATCAGGTAATATGGTATGTAGTATAGGAAGAGGTGGATGTCCAAGACGTCGATACCATCAAATAGTAGAAACAGCAGCAAATGCAGAAGATGGCACATCTAAGTAGTACAGGCCATTAACTTCTTTACCCTACTAATTTGCTCATTCGTCTGGTTGTCTTGGATCACAAAGTACTTAGAAGAGAAAGTTATTGAACAATTGAAATTATTGATAAGGCGACGAACAGATAAAAGATTTGTATGAAGTGAAGGAACAATTAGAACATTTTTAAACGGCAAGGAAAATGTCATATCAATATTGGTACAACCACTAACAGGAAAGACATCCCCATTGGCATGAATTTATGCGAAATGAAAAATACAGAGTTAGAAGTAGTATGAGTCATGTGGTTTGAAACCCCGGAGTCAATGACCTAAGGGTTTAACTGAGATGGTAGAGATGCTCCTGACGTGATTAAGTTGGTAGTAGAGATATGAGAGAAAATACGTTGTAAGTTCTGTAAACCTTCAGGATAGATCTCTGAGGATGATGATGTTGGCGGTTGGGTCGCTGTGAATAAAAGGATCGTACTCTGTCGGGTAATAGGAGTCTGAGCCGGATAGCCATACTTTTCCCAGCAGAATTGATCTGTATGGTTAATACGACCGTAATGAGAGCAAAAAAGGGAACTACGACGACGTCTGCGAGGATCAATCTTGTTGTCTGTAATATTGAACGTTACATGTAAAGAGAGTAAGCAATAGAAAGTGCAGATTTTGCACATAATCAGCGAGAGAAAAATATTAGGGTCTACTCAAGCCAATTCCCGATCATTATAAATCGAAAAAAGTTTTTTTTTAGCTTGAGGAGCATCACCGGCTTGGATTCGAAGCAGAGATGGCGTATCTCGTCTGCCCTTGCGATTGCTGCTGTCACCTTGGGAAGGAGAGGTGCGCGGCGGCGGAGGAGCGCTTGAGGAGATGGAAGAGGCACACGGTGGCTTGGAGAGGCGCAGGGAGGGGTCGAGCAGCGTAGGCGAGGGAGGATGGGAGGAGGAGGGAGGGGTGGAGCGGCACAGGCAAGGCGAGATCTGGAGGCCGAGTGAGGGAGCTGTGTGAGGGGGAGGGGACGGCGGGTGGGTTAGGTTTTTTATTTTTTTTATTTTTGAGGATTAAGATTAGGGTTCAGGAGACCCGCTCTGATACCATTTTAAACGATAAAAGAGAAAAGATTTAGATACTTTATTATGTGACCCATGGTCTTTTTATATAGGGATTACAATTACTTGATGCCTAAGCATCATAGTATGGTGTACCCTAATAACAATACATTCTAAACTATTCCAACAATATTAAACATATATCAATAACCGAGAAACTAATAATTATACATTGGGCTCAAAATTTAAGGTAGTTCATAGATGCACTTATGTAATCAGCAAATAAGAATATGAAACATTGATCACATGGATAACTAGTGTATTACGTAAATAATGAGACTCATTGGCATCCTCTAAATTCTTCGAGTATGTCTTATCTAGATTTGCTGGACTGATGATTATATATCCAAATATTTATATGACAACATATCCCATCAAATTATATCCCAGACTTTTTGAAAACTGTGAATTGGAAAATCCAACTCATGTCATATTCCCTCATAGTCCAATCCATTTTACAAATTTTTCATGTAAATTGGTTAACTTATGGCTGCAGTAGGTTTTCTTTGATATTTTGTGGCAAAGGTTCAAATTATTCCTTCTGTTGAACATAAATATGTTCTTTAGTTCATATTTTGTATTCTAGCTAACAAATCAGATACATTTTTAAGAAATGTGCAAGTCAAGGAACTCATTCTATTAGTACATTTCATGTAAACATGATCCATTTGACCAAGCACTATATAATTACTTGTTTTCAATGAAATGCAATATCTATGCTGCTTGCTTAAGAGATTAAATTCGCTGCACGTTTATGATAAGATAGTGCATGAGGAAGATCACTCTGACAAAGAAAATACTGGCTTCAATGCCTGTGTGGCTTTGGTTATGCGGTTCATTATGGAAACTCATCTATATCATTGGGAAACTCCTACGAGTATTAGGAGGCTTGATATCAGTCTAGCAGCCAATTTTCCCAAATAAAAATGTGTCACAAAGCTGCATATAATGATATAGAGCAAGCCCCAATAGGACAATTTCTTTCTCTAAATATAACTTGAAAACGAGTGTGTAGAAGGTAATTATCTACTCTAAAAGATAAATTCTTGTATGTATAGTATATTATGGCATTTTTCTAATCCATACCTGTTTATGGATGTGGTTGGTACTTCTTCATTTGGAAAAGAAGGTATAGAGTGTCCTATGTCATTTTGATGGATGATGGTTGTGGAATCCGATTTCTTACAACTATGGCTCAATGCTTTTAATGCCCTTCAGGATATTTTTTCCATACAATTTGTACTTAATGTTATAGCAGTATCAACAAGAGCACACAAGTAGCAGGAAACTTTAGGATGGTATAAACACCATTACCGCTCGTCCAGTGCTTTGATATTGTTTAGAGCAAATATGATGGCTATCATAACTTTGCCAGAACAAGTTAAATTCTCGGTTCCAACTTTTGTAACCAAGAACTGTCCTGTTTGATTAATATTGAATGCCATTGTAATTATATACATTTTTCCCCATGTATTGAAATATTCATATGCAATCCACTGTTGACAGGACAATTCGGTTTGATGTAATGTTAACATGTGTGACGTGTTTGTCAGTTTCGAATTTCTGGCTTGACAAGTCTATCTTTCCCTTATAGCATCAGGATAAGTTAGTGCCCAGTGTTCTAAACTTTAGGTCTTCAGGTTTGGGCTATAGTGGAAAGGATTTTTAATAATGAATATTTAAGCATTAGGATTATTCGTCAATGGAAAAATAGAAGTGGTAACAGTGTTGAGATTTATAGTGCCTGGAGAGAAGTTTGGCTTGCCTCATCTAGAATCACAAAATTATCATGATCTCATATTTGCTGTGTTCATGGTTTTGAAGATTGCACTAAAAGGTTCTATTTGAAGATATTATTTTGGTGATTATAGTTCTCTATTGAATGTGACTTTAAATATAGACTTCCTTGTATTGCTCAATGCTTGATGGAGATTCCAAATTTAAAAGACTAGAAGAAGAATTTAGACTCTTCATTAACGAATATATTAGCTTTGCTTAGTGACATCAGTCCTCCATTGTTAGTTCATTGACTTTATTCTTTCCCTTTTGGCTCATAATAATTTGGAGGATAATTTTATAATTAAGCAAGCTAATTCAAGTATATAGTAATTGTATCCTCTCCTGACTTCAGCATCCAATTCAAATTTGCCCCTCCCTCCCTCCCTCCCTCTAAGGGCCCGTTCGAGCGGCTACTGCCGCTCAACGCTCACCGCTCCTCTGTTCAGGGGGAGTGGCGATGGGTTTCCCACCGCTCATTGAGCAGTGGGGAAGAAAGGGACGCCCCCCCCCCCCCGTCAATTCTCTTTTTTTAATTAAAGGGCTGAGACTGTTGTTTTTTAATTACAAAGGGAAGAAATGGTTGGGCTCCCTTTTAATTCTTTTTTTTAATTACAATGGTGTGCCCTCCACATGGTTTCACACTGCTCCCCTGAACACACCTCAAAATATGGTTACAAAACCATAGTTTCACAAACATGGTCTCAAAACCATGGTTCCACACCGCTCACTTGAACTGGCCCTAAATCAGCTTAATTGTGATATGCATATCCTTTACAGAAGTTAGTTTTTTATGACATAGAAATACCTGCTCTGTGGTAAACTCACTCAAACTGGTCGTCTTACATCCTTCATAGGCCTTCTTTAGTCTGTCAATTAGTCGTTTTTACTAGGACTTTCAGCACTCGTAGAGGCAAAGGAATTGGATGCTATAGGCATCAGTAAGGAAGCAAATTGTTCATTTGTTCATTGATCTCTCTATGATATATAGATAGTTTGCAACATTGTAGGGGTTTCCATTTGTTACTTTATTTTAATTGTTCGTGATGTGGCATTTTAAGGATAACTACTTCATCTTCTTGTTGCTAGGATTTCAGTAGCACGCCAAGAGCCAAACAGAAGTCATTATTAAGCATTCCTAACTTATGGACTAAGCAGTGCCAATAAGGTGGGGGTGGGAGTGGGAATGGATCACAGACTGAAAATTAATACTATGTGAGGGTTGGTTAAAAAATAATCCATTTACAATCGAAGATATTGGTAGTAACTATCAAGCAGGAACCAATGTAAGGTGAAAGCTTAAGTGGAATTCTAATGATATGAGTTTGTCTACTCATAAAAGGTTAAAACACATGATAGCCTTTGAAACCTAAATGACAAGCAATACATAAATTGGAATTCATTAGCTGGTCAACCCTAAGAAATTTAAGGCGTTTCCTTGAGTTTTAGGTGAAACTTCAAGGTATAAGGTGAATTCTTTGGCGTTTATTATTTGGTCATGACTATGGTTTTAGTTATTAAAGGTTTAGAAAACTCTCACCCCCATATAATTATGTTTACAAGTTCCTTTTTCTAAAATAACTGTCATGAAATAAGTTGATGTTAATTTAGAATGTGGTTTAATAAGAGCAAATTTACTTACAGAGATAATCAACGAATAATTAAAGCTATGGCGTAGGTTGACTTATTAGCGCTTGATGATTCTTTACTATTTATTTTACATCATGATAATAAATGATGCATATTTTTCCTTTTACTTTCATTGGGCTGACATAGATATTAACTAAAGCTACTGACCGACATATATATTAACTAAAGCTACTGGATTCACATTTGGCGGATTTTGATCCCATTTTGATGGCAAATGATGCATAACTCTATGTACTTTTCCAACTCTTGATACATTATTTATCTTTAGTCTTGAGAGAAATGGTTGGATATGTGATTCACTGTCGTGATCAGATCTGATCCTCATCACAAGTCAGAATCTTGATATGCAGATGTTGCATGCAGAAGATTATGGAAACACATTGCACAGAATTTAAAAGAGAACTTGTCAGCAGATACTGAGATAGTAAAAAGGTTTCTGTGTGGGGTTTGTCGGGATAGAGGAGAGAAGTTCGCCTTGTTAATTGAGATGAAGAGGGAGACTATTATGGTAGTTTAGAGAAATCAAATAGGGAAGGAGATACCATGCAAATATCAGCTACATGTAGGAGGTGTAGTAAAAGAGAGAATTTTGTTATTTTCCTTTCCTTTATCATCGTAATTTGCGAAGGTCTCTTACTTAAGAATATATTGGGACTTACAGGAACTTGGATTGTAGATAACTAGTATGCAATGTGATACGGTATAATGAATTGCTAAAGATTATTTGATAGAAATACATTGATTCTATCATCATTATTAAATAAAAGATACCATATTAATTGAATGGAAAACACCAAAAACATATGTTTGAGAAAAACTTGTTCTTGTTTCTGTTATTAATTTATAAAGGACATGCAATCCTGCACAAACACGGGACATAGCTATGGGCTTGTCAACTTTTGGTGACACCATTGCTTTTTTATACTACCTTCAGAATGTTAATTTCAAATTAAATTGTTTGGTTGCAAGTAGTAATGTGCTTGCTACATTAAACATCAAACTTGGCAACCAAACCTCTTTCCTTTCTTCACACACTACATATTACATGCCATTGACAGGTAATGTTTCCCCCCTATTTATATACCCTGGTTATCCTTAGCTTTTCCTAATTCATTCCCTTATTACTTTTCTATAATAATTAGGCTTAATTCCCAAAACTACCAAAAACTTAGGGGCTGTGACAAATAACTAACAAATTCTTTGAAAATTACATAAAACTACCAAAGTGTACGGACATTCTTAAACTTTTTTAAATCAGTTTGATAGCCTATTAAAAATTTAGTGAACAAGTTTGATAGTTTATTGAATATTTACTAAACAAGTTTGGTAGTTTATTGAACAATTACTAAACAAGTTTGGTAGTTTAATGTTTATTAATTTTACAATTTTCCATACACGTGGTAGTTTCCTATAATTTGCGAAGAATTTGGTAGCTACTTGCCACATCCCTTAAGTTTTTGGTATTTTTTGGGAATTAAGCCTAATAATTATTGATATTACATGCTATCTTATTAACTGCTGTTATTATTGTTTCTCTGACAGTGTCTTCTCTGTGAGTAGCTGCATTCCTCCAATGGTTCAGCAAGTGATAGAAAAGTGTAATGAATACAACTTGATTCACAGTGGAAGTTCTATGCCTCATCCAGTCTCAGTAAAGAAAATGGCTTCATGGGAGTTGCCAGATACTTCTGATAGTATTGTATCAAAACCAGCAGAGAACTCTCTGCTTACTAAAGAAAGCGGACAAATGCTGGATTCTATAAAAGCAATTGGGACAAAAAGGCAGCAACCTGATTTCCCGTCGAGCCATCAGCCCCTCGCCAATAAAGCAGTAAATGGACATCTTGTGTATGTAAGGAGAAAACTTGATACAGAGAGAGGCAAGAAGAACATTTCTAACACGGCATACTCCCTTAGCTCCTCTTTGTTTCCAAGGAAATTTGATAATGAAAAAGAAATAAAAGAGGAGGCCAGAGTGCAACAGGACAAGACCGAAGAGAGTAGTGAAATTTTGGCCATTAGTGAGCCCGACCCAAATGGCTCAGGGGTTAATGCTATAACTCATGGCCCGGTTGATCTTCAAACATCAACCAATCAAGACTCTGAAGTTCCAGTTGCACCTCAGAGACCAAGCAATGGAGACTCTACTGCTTCACTTGATCCTCAGATATTTCAAAAATCATATTCTCCAGCCGATTCTCAGAGAGCAACCAATCAAGAATGCAAAGCTCTGATTGATCTTCAGAGACCGAGCAATCAAGAATTGGATGCTCCAGTTGATTCTCAGCATCCCAGCAAACAAGAATTGAACCCTCCATTTGATCATCAGAGGAGCCTTCAAGAACTGAACACTCCAGTTGATCCTCAGAGACCGAGCATTCAAGAACCGAACGTTCCAGTTGATTCTCAAAGAGTGAGCATTCATGAATTGAACGCTCCAGTTGATCCTCAGAGGCTGAACATTGAAGAATTAGACACTCCGGTTGATCCTCAGAGATCAAGCATTCAAGAATCAAACCCTCAGAGACTGAGCAGGCAAGAATCAAACCCTCAGAGACCAAGCATGGATGCTTCAGTTGATCCTCGGAGTCTGAGCAATCAAGAAACAATCGCTCCAGTTGATTCTCAGAAACCGAACAATCAAGAATCAAAAGCTTCAGTTGATCCTGAGACTCTGAGGCCAACCAATCAAGGGTGGAAAGAGAGGTACCTTAAGCTTCAGATGTACTTGAAGAATTGCGACCAGTCAAGTCAAGAGGATTACAAAAGCAGTAAGTTTGTTTTCTGGTCCTGTACAGTAGGATGAATCTATGCAACAATGCTTACCACTAATATTTATGTTTCTTTTTCTGATATAATGGTAACAGTGCTTCGATCTTTGACGGCGGCTGGTCGAAGTAAACATGCTCTTGATTTGGAGAAAAGAGCATTAAATCTGTTACTAGAAGAAGGTAACTAATTATAGAGTTTTTTTTTATATAATGTATTTCCTCTTATTTAATGTTATCTCTATATATCACCCTCAAAACTTAGTTATTTCTTGATCACCTCATAAACCTCATTCATATATTACTCTAAAAACATATTAGTTATTCAAAAGCCTTCGTCCGGTTCTGCAAACCAAAATATTTTGGAATATTCAGCGATAGTTATATATGGCCATTAAAAATTTAATGAGAGGTGGTAATGAGCATTTTTTCCTTTGCATGGTCAAAATTTAATAATCTATAACTTCCTTTACCAGAAGAAATGGAGAGCAATATAACATCTGTGGGTCTCAAGTTTTAAAATGGTCACTTATTTAAGCAATTAAACTAAGTAATTAGTTTAGCCATCACACAATATAGACTGATCACAAGTAAACAGTAATGGGAGGTTATCTATACTATTATAACCCAAATTATTGGGGGTTTATGTGTCATTTTCTTTTTGTTTTCAACTTTTTTCACAAGCGGTAAGCTTTTGTAAAACATACAAATTGTGGAAAATTCAGTTGGCGAAGGCATGGAAGTAATCTAGTCAATAGTGGTATCCGTACCTTGAAGTAGGCTCTCTAGATAAAATTCAATATCTTAAACAAAGCAAATTCCTTTTCTTCTATTTCTTCTATCTCCGTCATATTTCTAGGATTCACTGAGTTTTTGTTTAGGATTTAATTAATATGCACTGTTGTTTTTAAAATAAAATGATTTATACAACTTCTTAAAATGGTCATCCGCAGAATGACAGGTCATATTGTTTATCAAAAAAGAGAAGGAGAAAAAAAGAATGACATGTTATATTGTTTATCAAAAAAGAAAGAAAGAAAAGAAAGAAGAATGACAGGTCATATGCATTTGTATTCCTCCTAACTTAGATTTGTATTTATTGAAATTTATTACATATATTATTTAAATTGTAAATATCTTCCAGTTAGCTTTGAATGTTAAAATTTAGTTTCATGTGTTATGTTTCATTCGTGTTGTTGGAATAGTTTAGACGATATTGTTATTAGGGTACACTGTACCATAATGCTTAAGTATCAAGTCATTGTAATCTCTATCTCTATATAAAAAGACCTTTGGTCACATAATAAAATCGCTCTTTCTTCTTTATTTTAACTTTAACATGGTATCAGAGCGGGTCTCCTAAACCCTAACCCTAATTCTCTTTAAAAAAAACTTGCCTTCGCCCTCGTCTTCCTCACCTCGCAGATCCCCTCGCCCTCGTAGATTCTCTCGCCTCGCCTCTTGCTTCATTTATTTCATATCATCGTTTTACGACAGCTCTATGTCAGTTTGCCAATTATATGTTGTTTCCTTAACTAACTCTGCTCAGAAAGGTATAAGTCATGTAGGTTGGTATATGGTTATGATGGAAGAGTTGCAGACACCGAGATCTAATCACACTTGAGATCTGGTTAACCTCCCTTAACAGAAAAAAGTGGTTGGTTGTCGGTGGGTTTTGTTCCCGTCCAAATTTGGGCTCAGGAGCTTAAGCTCAACTCCGGCTCAAGCGAGCCGATGCCATCCTGGTGCAAGTAGCGCCAATGCCATTTTGGCGCAAGCAGTACCAATACTATCTCTGGCTCAAGCCGAGCCGATACCATCCAAGCTGCGCCATGCGCCAATCTTTGTGAAGCGCCTGCTTCATTTTGGGGAAATAATTTCCCATTATCTTTCTAAAATAGAAAAATATCCCTTGTTAACAAGAAATTTTCTTCAAAACAAGAAAAATATTAACTCTGCCTTTGGATCGAATATTAACTCTGCCTTTGGATCGATGATCCAACGGTGTTTAAGCACCACTGGTTGATCTTAAAATTAATTGAGATCTGTCAAACGAGAGATTCTCTCAACTGGATTATCAATCTCCTCTTTTATAAATAGAAAATGAGAAGATTAATCTCCAGAAAGTGAATCCCCCATAAAATGAAGATAATAGAGACTTAAGCCTTTGCCAAGATCTTTATCTTTCTCTAAAAATTCCAAGGTCTAACCGAGACTTAAGTCTCTAAATAAGGGATAGATAAAATCCTCCATTTGCTTTCTTTCCCACCATCATTGAAAGTTAAACTTCATAAGAACTTAAGTTCTTCCTCTTGATCATAGATCATCGAGTCAAATCTCCTCCTTGTCGAAAACTTAAGTTTTCATGGAAGGATTTCGATCTCACTTTGAGTTTTGGAGGAAAACTTAAATGCTCCCTTAATTAAAAGATCACTAAGGACGCAAAAGAACTGAAGTTTAAACTTCATGGGACATAGCTTTCCAGAAAAGACTCGTATTTGAGAGCTTAAGTTCCTGAAATCATAAAAACATGAATTTTATGAACTTTGACCAAAACATCATAGGAAAGATTAATTTTTCTGTAGAGATTAATCTCCAAGACCCCAGTTGCGCGCCTATATGCAAAACACGTGGCGTAGCGCTAAAGATCCTCCAAAGGTTAACCTCTAAGATTGACGCTCCTTGCATCAACCAACCCAAATCGAGCCGAGTTGAGCCGAGCCGAGAGTCAACATGCTTCTCGTCCTACCATGCGCCACGTGATATGCACGTGAGCCATGAGCTGATATTCGAGCTATGGATCATACGCCAAACTTGTATGCGCGATGTGATATGCACGTGAGCATGTGCCTGAACCGTGAGCCGATACTCAAGCCGTGAGCCATGCGCCAAGCATGTTTGGATGTCAAACAGAGCTAATTTTTAGCCCCAAATCGGCTAAGTCATGAAACATGAGCTTTATTGAGCCCATATGCTCAAAAATATCTAATTGGCCTTAGTCTCAAATAAGACTAATGATTCTTAGGTAAGGCTTATGTAAACATGTGAATCCATGGACCTCACAAGGATGAGAAATGCGACCTAAGTTCATCCCCATTGGCAAATCAAAACACCTATGTGGACCCCGTCAAGAAAATACTTGATCCAAATCTAAAATATGTACAGATTTGGACTAATCCGTGTCCTACGAGCGACGATATAAATTAGTCTCCGTATACAATCCAAAGGCAACCCAAAATAAACAAAAACTAAAACATGACACACGAAACTAAAAACCTGGAGTGTGGAAAGTTATCGTTCGCGTAACGTAATTAACTGCAGGGGATTGCGCTTGCAGGAAAGATACGTCCCCACAATCAATAAACCTCACTCTGAGAAGGAATATAAAAGTTAGCTACATCAGTCGCATTCATCCAAACCTCTAATATATGGCGATATAAATCAACTTAATATTTTCGGAGAGGTGGATGGATCAAACCTAAGTATCTGTCCCTAAATTTAAGCAAGACGTTCAATCCCAGTCCGTCTTCTTGTTTTCGGCGGTGAACAGATTCTAGCATGCCCGGTGGGACTGCCTTCTCTTTCCACTTCGTGTGTTGTATTTTCACGAACAAAATCGCGTTCTTTTATGTTTATGATTGCCCTTGGATTTCGAGATGCACTGATACTGGTGTTCTCATTCATATGCAGATCCCAATGGCATCCTCTTGCAACGGCAACTACGACTGCAACATCAACACCACCTCATCTAAGGTGTCTTCTCTGGGCAGGCCATGCCCCCATTGCTCTGCATTTCAACCACTCAGATCATGCAGGACCTGAACGGGCTTCAGTTTGGGGTAATACTTCCACAACCTGCCTTCGGTGCCTCAGCGCCGAAGGAAGACTCAGAAGAAAGTTTTCGACATGCTGACAACCACTACTGCAGACACTTCCGAGAAGCTTGCCAAGCCTGAAGGTTTGGTCTTCAAGAAGCTGAACACAAGCTCTATGGGCCTATCAAAGACGCCTATGATACCGAAAAAATTAGTCTTTAAAAGGCTGACTTTTGCTGCTCCGGATGTTTCAACTGTCCCAGCTCCCCTGAAGAAGTCAGTCGCCAAGAGGCTGACACCCGCTACTTCTGAGACGCCAAAAGACGCTTCACCTCCGAGGCAGTTTGTCTTCCACAGCCTGACATCTCATATTCCTGCTGAGCCGAAGATGCCAGCCTTCGAAAGATTGACACTTGTTGAAGTTATGAAACAACATAGGAGGCAAGTCCATGAGGCTTCCAAAACTGAAAAAGCTCATGCCTTAAGAGACGCTCGACGTCGCTACTGGCGTCGAGTGAGATAAGCTGGGGGTAGTTTCCTATCTGGACTAACCCCACCACTGCCAATTGTCAAAGCGGCCGTGTCAATTGGGAATAACTTTGAGCCATTGAATATGGTAAAGCGCAACTCGCCTACCGCAGTGCTAAAGAAATCTCCACCACATGTGGAGATACCAAATGAGCCAAAGCTGATGCGCTCGTCCCAGCGACTTTCCTCAACAATATAAAAGGTTTGGAAAGAAGTTCGAGGCTCTGTCATCAATGACAGCTCCCCCCAAATCGAAGAAACTCAAGAGTCAGCCAAACGCTGACAACCCCTTCTCAAACCCAAAGTGGCCTCCTCTCACAAAAGGCAGAAGCCAAAGAAAATCCAATCGTCCAAGACAAATCTTAAGGGGCAAGATCTCAAGCGTCCTAAGCATGGAACCGAAATAGTTTATACCGTGCGCATGGTGCACTCTGGGAATGATAGTAATGCTTCTGTGAGTCGTAGACCTCATACTCGGTCTTTGAATCAAGCTCAAAGGCGACAGAAGCTACAAGAAATGGTTGCTCAAGCGGCATCACTTGTTAGTCCTCCATCCAAAGCAAGCTCGGAGGACAAGCAAGAAGAACCAATAGGGCAAGAGTTTGATGTTGACTCTTTGAAGTGCGCCCTTGACAAGAAAGAAAAAAAAGCGGCAGAAATAGCCGCTAACATGAATAAGATGACTCCTGTTTCAGAACCGTGGGCTAATAATTCAACTGTCAAAACCGCCGATTGAAGGAACGTCGGTGGCTCCTCACAATGAAAGGGAATGGTACAAGTCCTTCGCAAGCCCCTCCAGTTATTAAGGGTGATATGATCTCAAAGTCGCAGCTTGATAAATATATCGTCTAATAGATCAAAATGCATCAGGCCAGTGAAGCGGCAAATAAGCTGGTCAAAACATGTCATCTATATCCAGCGTGGTACGATCAAGTGCAGTACCCTTCGGGATATACGATCCCGAAATTTAATGTTTTCAAGAGGACAGGGAACCTTCACCAGCATATCACACAGTTTAAAGCTATGTGCGGTAATACCGGAGATGATGACTAGCTGCTCCTCCGACAGTTTGTCAGCATCCTGGCTGACAGTTTTTGAATGGTACTCGGAACTTCCAAATAACTCCGTTGAAACTTTTGCCGACATGGAATTACTCTTTACACAGAGATTCGTCAGTGCAAGTGAACGCACTACGATTTCTGCGTTAATCAAAGAAAGGGTAAGATCTAATGAAACGTTGGTACAATACACCATCCGATTGAGGAATCTCTGGTCAAAATATGAACAACATTTCGCCGAAGGTCCAACCGTTGGAATGTTCATTGGTACCTTTGATCCATAGTAGGTGTACCCGTTTCTAGCCTTTGCCAAGCTTACAATCATCAATAAATTAGTTTAGCTCGAGCAGATTAGTCAAGCTTCTTCCTCTTCAAGTGAAGAATCTCAGGACAACAAAAGTAAAGATAAGTGTTTGTCGCCAATGCTCAACAGCAACAAAGCGGCTCTAAGGCATCCAGCCATCAAAATAACAATTGTTCGGGTCCTACCCTCGAAGAGAAGTTGGGACGCGAATATTCATTCTCTCGTGACAAGACGAAGAAGTTATTCGAGCTTGCCATGAAGAACCGCATGCTGTCACTGTCCGAAACATGGCGACCAGCATAAGCAAATTCGGTCAACGATCTTAACTATTGTCCATACCATCGGCTCGTAAGTCACCCGATCGAGGACTGCTTCGTATTCAAGAATTGGGTCAAAGACCAATACAAGCAGGACAAGTTTATATTATCGGACAGCTGGAAGGTGGATCCGCCGCAAAGACACACCCCTAAGAAGGTTGATACGGCAGGGGTATCTTGCTCGATAGCAGAAGCTCAATGGAAAATGGTTCTCTTACTGCTCCATGAGAGGAGACCTAGTACCAAGCTTTTCGATAAAATCGGTTAGTGTTCTCTTACCGTTCTCCACTTCCTTGGAGGACACGTGTCTGGCATAAGGTCCCGCTTGTATAGATATGTGAGACTCAAAAAGAGTTGGGGCTAGTGAAGCTGTTGCAAAGCAAAGCATGCATGAAGAACAATTTACATCTCTAGTAAAAGAAAAACATGTGGGAGTTTAAAATTCGGCTCACCCATGGTCATAAGTGGCAATTCGGGAAGTGCAGAGGGTTTGGTTGTGCCCTCACCTTATTCAATTGCAAGACTACAGTCACAAACAACCACTATCTGAGTATTACTCTAAAAAAAGGGTAAGAAAAAAAGAGTAATATTTACTAACGCTGGATGGAGTAGCAAGCCTCAATTGTGGTGCCAAACGTACGGCTAAACCATGGCGTAGCCTTCCCAAAATAACTCCTGCGGGCTATGACAACATGTGAAATGCCATCATTCCCATCTCTGAAACACCAGACAGTTAACATGAGAGTTGGATCAACCTTGGGATCGACAGATGGTGAAATCAAAAGAAAATTACCTTCAATCGCCTTCTCAAGTCTCAACTCCTGGTAAGACCAGTAGGAACTCGAAAAAGGTTGGAGTGACAACGGCTAAAGCACCGGCTGAGGAAGACTCCCCAGTTTGGAAGTCGTCAAAAGATACCGGGACAACAGCCAGGGATGTTGAAGCCAATGGGGCAACCTTCATATTCACATCTGAAACAAAAAGAACATCAAGGGATACGTTTAAAGAAGGATCAAGTAAACGTAAAATGGTGCAATGCAAATATACCATGGACCGACGGAACCATGTAAAGGGATTCTTCGAGAGTTGGCAGGGCAAGAGTCACAATTGTTTCCTGGACACTACTAGCCTCAACATCTGCCTCGACAACGTCGCTCACATCAGTCTCCATCGCAATAAAGGAGACAGAATCAAGATGAGTACCTTTATCTCCTAAACCGAGGGCTACCGTCGCTGCACCGACATTACCAGCAGATACTTGAGATTCGCTTAGAGGTGCAGTGGCGTCAGAAGCAACATCCATATACTCGAGAACATCAGCGGCAGGATCATGGCTCTCCGTCCTAGAATTCTTCGGCTCTGCCGCATTACGCTGAGGGCCAGCTGGCTCATCACCAACATCCAAAGGCTCCATCGGTGGCACGAGAGTCTCGACAGAAAGAATATCACCCTTCATATGTAGGTCAGAAGGAAGCTGCTGGCTGGAACTAGTGCCCGCCGCAGAAGATCATGCAAAAGAAAAGCGTTAGTATATGGACGAGATAGATCGTTCACTATGAAATGCACAAGGGAGAAAAGATAAGTCATACCAATGCCCATAGAGGCGCGAAGACTTTCTTCCTCATGATGCGTCCGGATCGACTCCTAAAGAGCTTCGGCGGTAGAAAGCCCTGCCGGAAGAAAAAATTGTTAAAATACACAATATCATTTACTATGGAATACAAAAAGGAGGGGTAAATGAAGTATACCGATCTCCGCGAGAGCACGCATCCTTGCTTCTTGGCGGAATGTTCACTAGTTAGCTTGGAGAGCCGTCAGAAGAGTAGCTTCCTCATCATTAACCTAGGATGCTTGTAGAGCCACTAAGAGGGCGGCATCTTCCTCATTAATCGTCTTCAAAGGAGCAAACAATTCAGGCACATAAGGAGGCAAGGCTTTGTTGACAAGATTCGCATTCGTGCTATATTGCGAAAGGCCTTTGTCTAACGTAATCCCCAAATCAAATAAGGGAACATCTTCGTCCTGACCTAATATCGCGTCAATGGAGAGCACGGATCTCTTCTTTCGGGAGCTTGAAGCAACACCTGATGAAGTTCGCTTCTTTTCCTTAGGCTTTTTTTGCCTGACTTTAATAACGCGGTCTTCACGCAATTTAGCAGTTAACTCAGCGCTGCGGTACCTCTGGCAGTCGATTGAGAGTTAGACGCCACGGCATCCGGCGAGAGGTCACCGACAGTTTGGGGTTCAAACGCCTTGAAAAGAACTGTCGGAACACTCCCTCTCTTTAGTGAGCGACGAGGGAAAACAAACTGTCGCCTCAGAGGGACTGCAAGATCTTGTCCCGACATTGGGCCATAACGATCAACGAGAAGCCTGACTTCATTCTGAATAATGGCATCTATAGACTTATAGGAAGATTAGGCATATAAAGGATAGCCTGGTCTTGCTACTGTAAAACAAGAACCAATGTTCAACCGCATGAAGTGTGGTGGAGAGCATCCCTTGTTGATTCCCATGAAGGATAGGGCACGATAAGAAATGACTCGGTGGGGATGCGCTGAGCGTAGCCAAGCTGCCGGGCAAAGCGATGTGGATTATAAGCCATGAGGAAAAAAATCTTGTTTTGCCTACAGACAAGATAGTCAAGCCTAATGGAATAGAAGAACCATATGGCCTCTTTGGCTTGTAAAGTTAGGGTCCCATCCTTCATATCATCATGCAAGAGTTCTCTAGCATGGGTCACTACAGTGCCGGCCCTGTCGATGAAGGTCAAGTGCCGGAGGCTCTAGGGACGGAGGAGAAGACTCCTAATCACCCATGATGACGTGGTCGCAACAGCTTTGATCAGCCTTGTCATCCTTAGGAATGGATGCGTGTCATAAAACGAAGGACGCTTGTGTTCGTTGAATCCACCTAACACGTGCATCTCGATGCATGAAGCATAATAATAGAGAGGAAGATGCACGTGCCCTGCCCCAGGGTGAACTAAACTTAAGCTTTCATACAAATGTGCCAACCCCGCAATGCCGATGGCCAACCGCGTGCTATGAATTATCCGATGAATAGGATAGAAAAATGATGCGCATATGAGCTGGCCAAACCTGCTCAACCATAAGCCAAGGAAGCCGATTAGGAAGGATTCTCTGTCCATTCCTGGAACAACGATGTCCTCGAGACAGGTGAAGGATTTATTTAGAGTGAAAAAGCGCTCTAATGCCCCAGTATCTTCTGGCAGCTCTTCCATATTGACTTCGAAGGGGTTCTCGATCCGAGCAAACGCCGGAGTTTCCTTTGATAGGGCAGTTGGGTTAAGGAACTCCTTGATAAACATGTCAAATTCCACTCCCTTTCTTCGAGACGCTACATGTAGCTTCTTATATATCCGCAATACGTTACAGAAGCTTGGAAATTTATGCTCAGTGACGTTTGTGGTCGACAGGTCCCCGACAGGCGACTGGATAGCAAAGATGGTCGCCAGTGATTAGAAGCCCAGAGAGTTCTCGGAACTCAAATAAAGAAATTGACACCTCCCAGTTTGATAACATAAATGTGTTGGTCTCGGTATTCCACTGTCCTACAAACGCCTTAACCCACCAAGCATGGAGCTTGGGGTAGCAGATCAGGGATGCATACACGACTGAATAAATGCCAGTGTTTATTAGCAATGACTTTTCGGTGGCCAACATATAGCGGGCCCAGGTGTTAATCCGCGTAATCGAGGCATCACGTCAATATGGAAAGCTTTTTCCCATGGACGGGATTCTCCTTGGCATACCCGGCATTCTAAAATATCTACTATCATCGGCGACGGGACTGATTCCACGGATGGTTGAAGCAATCCAAAAGCAGTCCAATCTTTAAGCTCCTGAGTAAAGGTAGTTGGCGGAGTTACCATGTAACAAATCCGAGGAACAGGATTGGACATCTTCTCGCATGTGAAGCTAGAGCGTCCTTCGATGTTTTGGTTATACCAATCAGCCCATAGGCGTAAGTATTCAAGTTTCGGGTCATACTCTTGAATTAGCTTGAAAACTTCTAGATCGGTGGGCTCATGAGCAGGAAGATATGTTGGATGGGTATTGAGAAGCGGGACAATGGAGCCATCGTACCTGAAAGGAAAGAAAAAAGTAAAAAGAACATGAGTTAAAAGGCACTGTAAGTTCAAAGTGTGAAGCCTTTAGCTTTAGAGTTAGCAGACCCCACCGGGTCATAGTCTGGACTTTGACCCATTAAATAATTTGAGCATGAGCATGTCTATGGGGGATAAAAAATATTTTTCCTTTAGAAGTTTAAGCTCCAAAGTCCCAAAACAGGGAATACTCTAGAAGTGCCCGAGTTTAAGCTTTGAAAATCCCAAAGTGGGTATTTAAAATAAATAAAATAACTGAGCTTAAGCTCAAAATTTGGATCCTTATCAAAGATTTGAAAAGACAAGTCTTTGATGGGACGTTTTCAAAACTGAAGTTTAAGCTTCAAAACCAGAGCTTGAGCTCTTTGGAAACGAGAACTTAAGTTCTCAGAAAGAAAAGAAATGAAAGGTGCAGCCCTCCCTCTAAAGCTTCAGCTTTATATACAGGGATGTGGGTCGATTGAGATTCCCACGGATCTCAAGGCAGATCCAATGGCCCGAATCTTGACACTGCAGCCTCCACATGCAATGCACGTGGGCGCAGTGGGTGGGGGCATTTGTTCCCGTCCAAATTTGGGCTCAGGAACTTAAGCTCAACTCCGTCTCAAGCTGAGCCGATGCCATCCTGGCGCAAGCAGCGCCAATACCATCTCCGGCGCAAGCCGAGCCCTTGCCATCCAAGCCGCGCCATGCGCCAATCTTTGTGAAGCGCCTGCTTCATTTTGGAGAAATAATCATCTCTTGTTATAAAGAAATTCTCAAAAACAAGAAAAATATTAATTCTATTAACAGAGAAATAGAGAACCTTTGGATCAATGATCCAACGGTGTTTTAGCACCACCGGTTGATCTTAAGATCAATTGAGATCTCTCAAATGAAAGATTCTCTCAACTGGATTAACAACCTTCTCTCCTATAAATAGGAGAAGGGGAGATTAATCTCCAGAGAGTGAATCCTCTCATAACGTGAAGATAATAGAGACTTAAGGCTCCGTCAAGATCTTTATCTTACTCTAAAATTTCAAGGTCCAACCGAGACTTAAGTCTCTAAAACCCTAGGTAAGGGATAGATAAAATCCTCCTTTTGCTTTCTTTCCGGACATCATTGAAGGTTAACCTCCATAACAACTTAAGTTCTTCCTCTAGATCATAAGATTTTTGAGTCAAATCTTCTCCTTGTCGAAAACTTAAGTTTTCATGCAAGGATTTTCGATCTCATGATCTGAGTTTTGGTGGAAAACTTAAGTATTCCTTCCATTAAAAGATCACCAAGGACACAAAAGAACTGAAGTTTAAACTTCATGGGACATAGCTCCCCAGAAAAGACTCATATTTGAGAATTTAAGTTCTGGAAATCATAAAAACATGGTTTTTATGAACTTTGACCAAAAAATCATAGGAAAGATTAATCTTTCAATAGAGATTAATCTCTCGCCCATGTGCAAAACACGTGATGCAGCGCTAAAGATCCTCTAGAGGTTAACCTCGAAGATTGGCGCTCCTAACGCCAAACAAGCCGAGCCGAGCTCCAACCAAGAGTCAACATGTTCCTCGTCCTACCATGCGTCATGTGATATGCACGTAAGCCATGAGCCGATATTCGAGCCATGGATTATATGCCAAAACTTGTATACGCCACGGGATATGCATGTGAGCGTGCGCCTGAGCCGCGAGCCGATACTCGAGCCGTGAGCCATGCGCCAAGTTATATGTGCGATCATGTTTGGGTGTCAAACAGACCCAATTCTTAGCCCCAAATCGGCTAAGTCCTGAAGTTTAAGCTTCATTGAACCCATATGCTAAAAAACATCTAACTTGACCTTGGTCTCAAATAAGACTAAGGATCCTTAGCTAAGGCTTATGCAAGTATATGAACCTATAGACCTTACAAGAATGAGAAATGCGATCTAAGTTTACCCCCGTTGGCAAATCAAAACACCAACGTGGACCCCGTCAAGCAAAAGCTTGACCCAAATCTAAAATATGTACAGATTTGGACTAATCTGTGCCGTATGGACGATGGCATAAATTAGTATCCGTATTCAATCTAAAGGCATAAAAAAATAAACAAAAACTAAAACACGACACACGAAGCTGAAAACCTGGAGTGCAAAAAGTTATCGTTTGCGATAACGTAATTAACTGCAGGGGCTTGCGCCTGCAGGAAATACGTGTCCCCATAATCAATAAACCTCACCCTGAGAGAGAATCAGAAAGTCAGTTATATCAGTCGCATTCATCCAAAGCTCCGATATACGGCGTTATAAATCAACTTAGTGTTTTTGGAGAGCTGGATGGATCAAACTAATGTATCTGCCCTAAATTCAGGCAAGACGTTCAATCCCAGTTCGTCTTCTCGTTTTCGGCGGTAAACAGGTCTCTACTGTCAAATATAATCCTGATTGCAGCGTATCTCATTTCAAAACTCGCCTTGTTGCCAAAGGCTATACTCAGCAATACGGTGTATACTATGCTGAAACCTTTTCTCCAGTGGCCAAACTCATTACTGTTTGTGTTTTGATCTCTCTTACGGTTATCTACGATTGGCCTCTACATCAGCTAGACGTCAAGAATGCTTTCATTAATGGCGATCTTTCCGCGACGGTTTATATGCAGCAGCCTTCTGGCTTTGAGCGTGAGTGGAAGTCTCTTATCTGTCATATTAAAAAATCTATTTATGGGCTAAAACAAACAATCTCACCGGGTATGGTTCGATAAATTTTGCATAGTCCTAAAAAGGATAAATTTCACAAGAAGCTTGGCATATCCATCTCTTTTTACGCATAGACGGAAAGAAAGAATGGTTATTCTCCTTATTTATGTTGACATAATTATCACCGGAGATGATTCCGAAGTTATATCCAAGGTCAAAACTCATTTGTCCTCGTATTTTCACACCAAAGATCTTGGTCCACTACGGTATTTTTTTGGTATAGAGGTGTCTAGAAATAAGAGATCATTATTTCCCTCACGACGGAAATATACTCTTGATCTTATTAAAAAAACAGGATTTCTTGGCTGTTGCCCTGCTGATACTCGTATGGATACAATAGTAAAGCTCTCTCGCATTAGCTCATCTGATGACCAGCCACTTTCCGATTCAGGTCAGTATCAACGGTTAGTTGGAAAGCCGATATATCTCACGGTTACTCACCCAGACATATCCTTTGCCGTCAGTACAGTTAGCCAGTTTATGCAAGTACCCTTAGTTTCCTATCTTCGGGCCGTTGAGTGTATTCTCCGCGATTTGAAGCGTGCACTTGGGCAAGGTCTTCTCTATAAACCATGTTCTAATCTGTCTATTGTAGTCTATGTTGATGCCGATTTTGCCGGATCTGTGGATTACCGTAGCTCCACGAGTGGATTTTGTGTTTTCTTTGTGGGGAACCTAGTTAGTTGGCGCGGTAAGAAGCAACATGTTGCACGATCATCAGCCGAGTCTGAATATAAGCCTATGGCCTATGTCGTTTCAGAATTGATGTGGCTCAGCACATTACTTCAAGGTCTCAGTGTTAGTCCTACAACACCGGCATCCTTATTCTATGACAATAAAACTGCAATTCATATTTCAGAGAATCCAATGTTTCATGTGTTGGGATTTCTTAGCACCCCACTAGGTTTTCCAAGGTATCTAGTATGCAATTTAAAAAAATCTAAGGTGCTAATGAACCCTAGCCTAGGATCTATTAGTTATATGTATGCCTTAGAGGCCATTACTGTACATGAGATGTATATTGTCGTGGATGTTGGGACATATATAGGTAGGACTTTCTTGCTCAACATGATAGTACACTATCTGGTTGCTCTTTATCTTAACATGTATACTTACCGTCTCTCTATTACATGTTGATAAAGCCCTTAGGATGTGTGCTCGACTTCCAGGACTATGATGTAGATCATACTAGTGGGGCCTGGGTAGTCAATGAGTACATCCTTCAATGTTCCTAGTCGTGGGAATATCGAGACGGGGCATCGATATTCCAGAGTAGACTAGCGTATATCTTCTCGATCCATGTGATGGGCGATGGATGATCCCATATCCATTGGTGTTTGACATCAGAGACGGTATGCGGGTGCTCAGTGGAGACTGGGTACACTGAACGGACTCGCCGAGAACTCCCAGATGGTATTATACCTCACGTCAGATGGCAGTTCTCTGGTGACACTGGTACAGCTTAGTCTGTTGACCCGATATCGTCATAAAGTCTTGTGTGTCCCACTGTGCTTTGATTTCCACCCTACCACGGCTCTACTGAGGCGTGCAAACAGGTGGTTTTTGGGTACAGTCTCGATTCACATGGAGGCAATGAGCGATAGGAGGGGATTCGTCTCTTCCGGTATTGGGGGTTGATGTTGCGTTATGCTCGACTGGCCATAACTGGAAATCCCTGGTCAGGGTTGCACTGATTTACTGGTAAGTGTTATCAGTAGTTTCATGCTTGTTGTGGACCTTACATCGGCATGACTTATCAAGCTACTGGGGTTTGACGTTTACCATCCCTAGGCGAGATATGCGACATATCAGACGAACAGACCGGACTGTACGGTAAGTGTTACTGGTTGGATTCACAGAAGTGTGAGCGGGCTTGCTCGTTGATCTTCTGATTGCTCAAGACCCGGGTGGCCGTTACGTTTAGCAGACCGCTTGCGGTTTGTGGGTGTTTGATATGATCATCACCTACTGCCGGCGTATTGACGAGTCTTTAGAGTCCTACACAGAGGTTTCCTGGCTCAAGCGAAACGAAATAAGAGCGCATATGAGATATGTGCGGGACCGAGAATAATACCAGTATGTGATGCTGAATTCTTTTCTCGCGATTTGTATCATCAAACAGTTATATAAGATATAGCCGGGTTACCGAATCAAATGTTGATTCGATATATTGATACACTTGATATTAGTCGGTTATATGCAGTATGACCGGATCATTAAATCAAGTGTTGATTTAATGATTTAATGTATAATTATATATTTGATATATTACTTTACATTAACTAGTATTGGTTCACTTAAGATTATTTTTCTCACTAGATTGTGTACATTGTATATATGATATATGTTTGTGCACTAGTTTGTATCATGATTGATGATACATGCAAACTTGGGTATGTGTATGCTTTACACCATATTTAGGTTAATGGTTAGGGTTTTATTTATTTGATTTATTCTTTTTAGTAAAGCAAAATGGTGGCTTTCTTTATTCATTGCTAGAAGCTTCATGATACTTCATGCACTTTTGACAAAGTTTAAGCCATTTTGTTTTATCCATAAACCTAACCATTACCTAAACTATGGTTTGCTCTCTACATGAGTTAAACTTACCCATGGTTGCATTATGATAAGTCTTCACTTGATTTATTATTTTCATTAATTCATTTTCTTTTCTTCTTCTTCTTCTTCATGAAGAAGAAAGCTTGCTAGAAAATTTCAAGTGTTGAAATCAAGTGAGAAATCCAAATCCAAAGTGATCCCACTTCCTATTTCTTCATCCTCTACCACTTGCCATGTTGTATAGGGTGTTATCTTCACAAGTTTCATGACCTAATGAAGATGGAGCTTGAGTTTGAGTCGGCTCGACGTAGATCATCTTCGGCATCGAAGTCAACGACCTAGCCCGATCATTTCTCCGACGAAACCATCGCTAGAGTCCGGGATTCCGATGATCGCAGCGGAGGGACGTCGACACGGAGCTAAAGAAGTGGAGGACCGGATCTACAAAGGTTGTAATCCCTTTCACTTGTTAGTAAAGTTGTTTGCTTGCATTTTGTTTCGCCTATCCTCTAGTTAACGATCTTGTATAGGGTTTCTCGGCACAAAATTTTTTGAATTTGGCATGGTTGATCAGTTGTAGAACCTCATGAGTGCCTAGGAACCTTACAGTGGTATCAGAGCTACTAGGCATTAGATGTCGACCTATGGGGGGTTATCACTGTGTGACAGTGTGGCGAAGCATAGGCTCTTACCCCCAGGGTGTCCCGAGACCGGAAGGTGTTCCGGCGGGTTGTAGTCCTCGCAAGGGGGCATGCGTAAAAAGTAGTTGCTGAGGGACCCGTTGGTGCCACGACGACCCCATTGGATGGGGTGGCTGCCTGACCTAAAGTGGTATCAGAGCCTAGCTAGAGCTTTAGGCGAAGTGTAGACGAAGTTAGAAACCCGATCGAACCCCGAAACCCTAAACTTGACCCCTCTCTGTACATTTTCTATAACTGTAGATTTTTCCAGATTAAAAATTCTCAAAAAAATCAGCAGGGTTTTCTAGGAGTTACTGTGCAAAAAGTGCGCCTAAGTCGATCAAGGCGCCGCGGAACCGCGGCACGAGCATGGCTCGTGCGGCGGTTCTGCGGCCGTAACGTCACTTCTTTCATCACATTTTGCACAGTAACATCACTAAGTTATTCCTGAGTTTTCTGGGAATTTTTTATTTGCACTCAAGAGTTGAGTTTTCTGGGTTGTATTGGGGACTCGATGATTCGATCGGAAATTTTAACTGCGTCTGTGTTTTCCGGGTAATTTTAGAACATGTTAAAAAGTTCGACCGGATATAAATACCCACTTTTTCTCCTGCCGGGAAATTTTCAATTGTTGGATTTTTCCGTAGTTTAATAACGTTCTAAGTAGTGCAAGTAACGCGATGGTCCTTCTAGAAGACAACAAACCTTAACTCGATTATGTGACCGTCTTGAACTGCCCTTTGAACCTTAGGGTTTGGGACAGTACGGCGTGCCACATGTGAGGCGTTGGCTTGACCCTTCTACGGCTGGACCGTTGATACTGTGGCATGAAATGGATGTTTTTAAACTTATTTCAAGTGTTGAGCTGTTTCGGGAAAACTTGGGTGTTTGATTGTTCGATCGGAAAGTTTAACATTTTCTATTTATCTGGAATGCTATACAATATTTGGAATTCACAAGTAGTTATGAGATAACTAATTTGAATGTTATAAATCTAGCGGTTTAGTCTCACTTGATCGGTTGCCGCGGAATTTTGATGTGTTCAAAAGTCCGTCGCAATCACGTTGCGTACGCGGATACTCGCCGGTAAACTTAATAGATAGCCACGCCCCATAGCCCCGACCAAGTGACTGTAGGAGAAGCTCGTTGCCGAAAGCATCCGTTCGGGTGCTCGCGGCAGCGGTGTTTCGCCTTAGTGCACTTCGTCGATGGCATCCGGGGGTGCGGCCGTCTACTAAAGTTTGCGACGAGCATTCGTTCTGGATGTCGGGAATCTTGTTGAATTACCCAACTTTATATTGAAAAGTGTTTTCGATAATGAGACTAAAATGCGGGGTTTATAATTGTTAGGCATGCGATGTTTAAGGAGGTTGCGGATTCCAACTGTTGTAGTTTTATACTTTCTTTTCTGTGACCGTAAGTGTAATATGTGATATCACCGGTTTCGTTGCTATACGTCGACGACAATCGGTGTATGCATACTTACTTATGTTGATGACATGTGATGTTATGTGTTGTTGGATATGTTATATTGGATCGTCGTGTTTGAATAGCCGGGGTTTTTTATGTGAGATGAGTGTTTTTCATTTTCATTCATGCAAAAACTTGTATGTAATATTCTTTTATTGGGGCACTTCCAGGTTGCGGAAGATGTCACCGTTGTATATTATTTTCTTTTCCGCATTAGGATAGACCCAAGGAGGGGAGCACAAGTAACCGGATTCTAGGGTCCAGTGGGAGACCATCTCGAGGAGTCGAGTTCGGGTCTCCTAACTCTAGAATTGGTAGGGTTGCTTGCCGCTCTCGTAGGGGTCTAGGGGTGTGGGATTGGCTATTCATCACGACCGTGGAATCCGTGTTTTATACAGGCTCGAAATAAAACACGGACTTTCTAGTATATCCAATATTTCATATGATATTTTCTGCTGCGTTATCTGTGATGTGATCATGTGATTTGTTCAGATTGATACTGTATATAGTATATATGATATATTATATAGACGTTGCTTATGTTTTACACCCGCGCTAGCCCTGCCCCGCTCTGTCGTTAGTTACCTAACCTAACGGTGCAGACGGGACATCGAGGCAAATGCGGATGGCATAAGCATACGTTGTATTTATCTGTGATGTTTAGGTGGACTTAAATGATGGGACATTCATTAATGAGATTAATGAAAGAAAATAAACCTAAAAGATGTTGTGGAATCGAATTTTCAAAAACAGGTAGCTACGGTTCTTGCTTTGCATCGCGGTGTTCCTTGTAGAACATCCTGCACCTTATTCGATAAGGAAAGGGCCGAGATCCCTTCACCGGGAGTGACCCCTTTAGCAATAACTGGCAGATACTACAACCCTCGGTTTGTATTTTGATTGCTTCTATAGTTTTTGCTTTGCACAACGGTATATATGATATATCCTGCACCTTATTCGATGAGGAAAGGGCCGACGATCCCTTTACCGGGAGTGACCCCTTTAGCAAAACTAGAAAACCCTCAAAAACACTCCATTTTAAAATCATTTGATTCTACAACGATATCAAGTTCATTACGCAATAGGTTTTCAGAAAAACCTGTCGTAGCCCTCCGTCATTTCAGATAAGGACTGTTTAGTATTCGTGCTGCGTTTGTTGGCCTTTGTCAAGGCGTAGTGTGCGGTAGCTGAATAGTACTTATCTGCTTATGCATATAATGCAGATTGGATTAGGGTAGTCGTGCGACCTTGTTGGCCTTTGTCAAGGGCCGTGCGGGTGGGTTTAATTCAATCAACAAATGACGGGTTGAACTTGACTAGCAGCCTATGGTTTGTTGGCCTTTGTCAAGGTCATAGGACGCTACGGGCAAAATATTATCGGGAATTTCAAGTGTTGAAATTTGCAATGAGATTGCATACCTTCTATGAGATAGTTGGATCCCGATACCCGCTGCGAGTAAGAGTTACTCCTGGGAGAGTTTTACACATTACAATTAGCCGGTCAAGTAGGCGTCTAGAAAGGTGTTAACGGGGTTACGCCTCTGGGAAAACGAGGTTTTATAAATTATGTCCGTGCGAAAGCACGGGGAACCTCCCTCAAAGTACCGACACTGGCCTGGTTGAAAGATTGGCGAACTTATAGCGTGTAATTAATCCCGGCTAGTCTTTCCTTTTAGGGTTTGAAGAAAGATTTGATAAAAACAGTGGGAGCCATCCTGATTAGATAAAATAATAACCAATCTGATCTTACAAGAGCATACACTGAGTGTTTTCTTCTCTCTCTCCAGGTAGCGACCATATCACGCCTTAATCAAGATAAGAAAACGGATATATTGACCGAACCCGCTTGCTATACTGAGCTGGGGAACGTTGGTCCCGCTCCAACTTATAATTGTTATAAGACAGAGCAGGAAATTGGGGAACACCAGATTTCCCGTGCCGCCCAAACGAAGAAAGTGCATGCTGATGCATCTTCTTCGGGTGTGTTCATTACAGAGAACTGTTTCTCAGTATCCTTTACGTCCTGGGTATGAGATACCGGATCAGGATCCCGCATATGTAATCTGTTACATGAGCTACAGATAGGTAGAGAACTGAGAACGGGTGATAAGTTTCATGAGATAGAAAACGGTGCAAGTGTTGCAGCCAAGTCTGTTGGTCACTATCACCCTGTATTACCAGAATACATTGATTCTGAACGAATATTAATTAGATACCGAACCTGATATACAAAATCATATCAGTCTCTTTATTAGTAAAGAAAGGATATAATTTTGTATTGTTGGATAATGTTTTGAACATTTCCTATATCAAGAGTTGATCGGTTCAGGCACGTTATCTAAAAGCATTGACGTTCTAAATCAAACTACAGTTTTTAGTATACAGAACACACACAAGAGGAAGAGTTCAGAAATGAACGAATCCTTCTTGAGGCATTGTAGACTAGGTCATATCAATGCGACCCGACTAACTGAAGTTACATTAAGATGCATATTTAAATTAGTTTGAATTTACATCTTGTGAAACTTGCCAGTCATGTCACAGAGATAAGATGACCATAGCTCCGTTTATTAGAAACAGAGAAAGAGTTAAAGAACTCTTGGGATGATACATGTTGATGTATGAAGGTCCCCTATCTACACATGCCAAGACTGGTTCTTTGTACTTCATTACATTCTCTGATGATCTCTCAAGATTCAGACATATGTTCCTGTTGTAACACAAGTCCGAACCTTTTGAGATATTCACAAAATATAAGTTAGAAGTAGAGAACCAAAACGGGTACAAGTATTATGTCCTTTGATGCGATCAAGGAGAAGAATACTTGAGCACGGAATTCCTGGATTATTCTAAAGGAGAATGAAATTCTCTCTCAGCATTACTCTTCCGTATACACCATAGCACGATGGTATATCGGGGCGGAGCAATCACACCCTATATGATAAGGTGTGCTCTATGAGGAGTACTACTGAGTTACCTATTTCCTCTTGGGAGTTATGCACATATGAAGTTGCATACCTATTGAATAGGGTTCCGATCAAATCAGTTGCCTACCACTTCATATGAGATATGGAAAGGGAATAAGTTTGTTAAGATTTGGGGTTGTCCGGCCTTATGTCTAAAAGCAAAATCCGGACAAGCTCGAGGCAAGGTCTGTTATGTAGAACTGGAAAGGTTCCAGCTATACAAACTGCAGCTGATGATTTGGTAGAACCAAAGGATTCAATAGTTTCCAACGAACCCCAGTCTCTCCGCCGATCTAGCAGGGTTCCTCATCCGCCTGAGAGATAATTTGGTTTCTCGATGACAGTGGGAGCAAGGAATGCATCATGAGATGATGACCCAACTAGTTTCGAGCAGGTCATCAAGAGTGGGGACTCTGTAAGAATGGCTGGATGCTTAGCGATCTGAGATGGAATCCATGTACACCAACAAAGTATGGACTTTGGATGCTATATCTGAAGGGTTAAATTCCCATCAGGAGCAAGTATATCTTGAGAAGATTACTTGGTGTAGATGGAAAAGTTGAGACTTTCAAAGCTGGACTTGTTAAAGGTTTTCGTCATCGACCAGGCGTGGAAAATGATGAAACCTTTTCCAGTGCCTATGCTTAAGTCCATCCGGATCCTACTTAACATTGCTACATACCATGACTACGATATTTGGTGGTTGGGTGTCATGATTGCTTTTCTAAATATAGATTTAGAAGAGAACGTCTATAAGTACACAGCCAGAGGGCTTCGTAAATAGTGGGAGCAGCGGAAACGTGTGCAAGATGCTTTACAGAATAAAGCAGGTATCGCGGAGTTGGAACGTCTGTTTTGATGTGATAGTCAAAGAGTTTGACTTCATCAAAATGGTAGATGAACCTTATATATACAAAAAGGTAGTAGAGAGTAAGGTGGTCATCCTCGTATTGTACGTAGACAACATACTCTTGATAGGAAAAGAGTTTCCTATGCTACGCTCGGTCAATCTTCTCTTATCACATGTATTCTCCATATAAGATCAAAATGATACCTCATAAATTCTGGGTTTTAGATCTATGAGATAGATCTAAATGGATGTTAGGATTCTCACTAGTTGTAGTGAGATGGTATCAGTTGATCCTGGGGAGAATCACTGGAAATGTTCCAGGGTGATAAGGACGACTGAATGTCAGTCGCAGGCATTGTTTTTACCCTCAGTGGAGGGACGGTATGTTGGAAGAGTTCCAAGCTAGATACTGTGGCAAACTAGACGATAAAGGCTGGTAATATCGCTATTAAAGATACTACCAAAGAGGAAGTTTGGGTGTATAATGGTTCATAAGATGAACTAGGTTCCTACCATTGTGTGACAATGGAAGTGGTGGCTTTGGCCCGGGAACCCTGGTCCCATCAGTGACCCAGACATATTCTGAGGCAGCATCACCTGATCGTGGAGATAGTTGATCTCCAGGGTGAACAAGGTTAGGAGAGTAGACTCAGAGGACAACACGATGGATCCACTCACAAAGGCTTTTTCCCAGAGAGAGACTTATATGGGATGGTTGAGTATTAGATACTACAACCACTGCTACAGATGGCCCTAGTGTAAGTGGGAGATTGTTAGTTATATGTATGCCCTAGAGGCCATTACTGTACATGAGATGTATATTGTAGTGGATGTTGGGACATATATAGGTAGGACTTTCTTGCTCGACATGATAGTACGCTATCTGGTTGCTCTTTATCTTAACATGTATACTTACTGTCTCTCTATTACATGTTGATAAAGCCCTTAGGATGTGTGCTCGACTTCCAGGACTATGATGTAGATCATACTAGTGGGGCCTGGGTAGTAAATGAGTACATCCTTCAATGTTCCTAGTCGTGGGAATATCGAGACGGGGCATCGATATTCCAGAGTAGACTAGCGTATATCTTCTCGATCCATGTGATGGGCGATGGATGATCCCATATCCATTGGTGTTTGACATCAGAGACGGTATGCGGGTGCTCAGTGGAGACTGGGTACACTGAACGGACTCGCCGAGAACTCCCAGATTGTATTATACCTCACGTCAGATGGCAGTTCTCTGGTGACACTGGTACAGCTTAGTCTGTTGATCTGAGATCGTCATAGAGTCTTGTGTGTCTCCCACTGTGCTTTGATTTCCACCCTACCACGGCTCTACTGAGTCGTGCAAACAGGTGGTTTTTGGGTACAGTCCCGATTCACATGGAGGCAATGAGCGATAGGAGGGGATTCGTCTCTCCCGGTATTGGGGGTTGATGTTGCGCTATGCTCGACTGGCCATAACTGGAAATCCCTGGCCAGGGTTGCACTGATTTACTGGTAAGTGTTATCAGTAGTCTCATGCTTGTTGTGGACCTTACATCGGCATGACTTATCAAACTACTGGGGTCTGACGTTTACCACCCCTAGGCGAGATATGCGACATATCAGACGAACAGACCGGACTGTACGGTAAGTGTTACTGGTTGGATTCACAGGAGTGTGAGCGGGCTTGCTCGTTGATCTTCTGATCGCTCAATACCTGGGTGGCCGTTACGTTTAGCAGACCGCTTGCTGCTTGTGGGTGTTTGATATGATCATCACCTACTGTCGGCGTATTGACGAGTCTTTAGAGTCCTACACAGAGGTTTCCTGGCTCAAGCGAAACGAAATAGGAGCGCATATGAGATATGTGCGGGACCGAGAATAATACCAGTATGTGATACTGAATTTTTTTCTCGCGATTTGTATCATCGAACGGTTATATACGATATAATCGGGTTACCGAATCAAATGTTGATTCGATATATTGATACACTTGATATTAGTCGGTTATATGCAGTATGACCGGATCATTAAATCAAGTGTTGATTTAATGATTTAATGTATAATTATATATTTGATATATTACTTTACATTAATTAGTATTGGTTCACTTAAGATTATTTTTCTCACTAGATTGTGCACATTGTATATATGATATATGTTTGTGCACTAGTTTGTATCATGATTGATGATACATGCAAACTTGGGTATGTGTATGCTTTACACCATATTTAGGTTAATGGTTAGGGTTTTATTTATTTGATTTATTCTTTTTAGTAAAGCAAAATGGTGGCTTTCTTTATTCATTGCTAGAAGCTTCATGATACTTCAAGCACTTTTGACAAAGTTTAAGCCATTTTGTTTTATCCATGAACCTAACCATACCTAAACTATGGTTTGCTCTCTACATGAGTTAAACTTACCCATGGTTGCATTATGATAAGTCTTCACTTGATTTATTATTTTCATTAATTCATTTTCTTTTCTTCTTCTTCTTCATGAAGAAGAAAGCTTGCTAGAAAATTTCAAGTGTTGAAATCAAGTGAGAAATCCAAATCTAAAGTGAACCTACTTTCTATTTCTTCATCCTCTACCACTTGCCATGCTGTATAGGGTGTTATCTTCACAAGTTTCATGACCTAATGAAGATGGAGCTTGAGTTTGAGTCGGCTCGACGTAGATCATCTTCGGCATCGAAGTCAACGACCTAGCCCGATCATTTCTCCAACGAAACCATCGCCAGAGTCCGGGATTCCGATTATCGCAGCGGAGGGACGTCAACACGGAGCTAAAGAAGTGGAGGACCGGATCTACAAAGGTTGTAATCCCTTTCACTTGTTAGTAAAGTTGTTTGCTTGCATTTTGTTTCGCCTATCCTCTAGTTAACGATCTTGCATAGGGTTTCTCGGCACATAAATTTTTTAATTTGGCATGGTTGATCAGTTGTAGAACCTCATGAGTGTGCCTAGGAACCCTACAGGATCTAACTAGAGGATTGGGAGTAAAGCAAACATGTAATCAAACATTACACTAAGTGAATGAGAAATACAACCTTTGTAGACCGGTCCTTCACTTCAATAGCTACGTGTAGTAGTCCCTTCGCTCTAAGTAGTGATCTTCCGGACTCAAGTTAGGCTACACAAAGCGAAATGAACAAGCTTGCTTGAAGTGTTCGAGCCCGAAGATGATCTAAGTCGAGGAGACACTAACTCAAGCTACCTCTTCACTAATTGGGAATTGGTGAAGCAAACAATTTAAACCAAATGACTAGTCTAGTGTAGATTGATGAAGTAGGATTTTTGCTCACTGTAGAATTATTTTTCTCACTAATTTTCTTCACCTCTTGAAAACCTAGAGAGCCATCAAGAGATGAAGTGGTGAAAGAATGAGTGAGAATTGCAACCATGGGTGAGATAATATCTCATATTATCTATGTAGAGAATTAACTATGGCTATAGATAATGGTTAGGTTAATAAATATCTAAGGTGAGACAAAATTAGTGGACTAAGTCAAGCTTACCACAAGCTTCTCCAAGCTTCCAGCCATGCACAATTTCCACCTAATTTTGAATTACTTTAAATAAATAATAACTTCTTAATTATCTATGGAATGGTATGAGTCTCATACACCCATGTAGTATGTATCATCAAGCATGACACAAAGATAAATGCAATAATATATATCACGTATATATTATATACGAGTGAGAACAATAAATTCATAAGTGTGCTAATATTAGTTAATGTAAATTAATATATCAAATATAAAATTATACATTAAATTATTAAATCAACACTTGATTTAATAATCTGGCTATATCACATATAACTGACTAATATTATTTGTATCAACTTATCGAATCAACACTTGATTCGATAACCTGGCTATATTACATATAACCGACCGATATCACATATCGCGAGATTAGAATACGGTATCACATACTCGTATTAATCTCGGTCCCGCACATATCATATATGTGCTCCTACTTCGTTTTGCCTGAGCCAGGAAACCTCTGTGTAGGACTTTAAAGACTCGTCAATACGCTAGCAGCAGGCAGTGATCATATCACATACCTACAAACCGTCAGCGGCATTAGCTGTACGTAACGGCTCCCAGGTATTGAGCGATCAGAAGATCAACAAGCAAGTTTGCTTATACTCCCGTGAATCTAATAAGTAACATTACCGTACAGTCTGGTCTCTTCGTCTGATATGTCGCATATCTAGTCTGGGGGTGGTATACGTCAGACCCCAATAACTTAATAAGTTATGCCGATGTGAGGCTCACAACGGTTCGAGAAACTACTGATAACATTTACCAGTAAATCTCAGCAATCCTGACCAGGCATTTCCTGTTATGGACAATCGAGCACAGCGCAACATCAACCCCCAATACCGGGAGAGACGAAACTCCTTCATCGCTCATTGCCTCCATGTGACTCAGGACTGTATCCAAAAACCATCTGTTTGCACGACTCGGTAGAGCCGTGGTAGGTTGGAAATCAAAGTACAGTGGGAGACACATAAGACTCTATGACGATCTTGGGTCTACAGACTAACCTGTACCAGTGTCATCAGAGAACTGCTATCTGACGATAGGTATAATACCATCTAAGAGTTTTCGGCGAGTCATGTTCAGTGTACTCATTCTCCAATGAGCACCCGTATACCATCTTTGATGTCAAACACCAATGGATATGGGATCATCCATCGCTCATCAAATGGGTCAAGAAGCGTATACACTAGTCTACTCTGGAATACCGATGCCCTGTCTCGATACACCATCGACTAGGAACAAATAAAGGATGTACTTATGGATTATCCTAGCCCTACTAGTATGATCTCTATCATAGTCCCGGTAGTCATTGTTCCTCTCCGAATGACGCGGCGGAGACGCGATAAACGTCTTGCCTGAAATTCAGGGCAGATGCTATTTGGTTTTATCCGTCCACCTCTTCGAAAATGCCAAGTTGATTTATGGCACCGTGTATCGGAGGTTTAGACGGATGCGGCCGATGTAGCAGACTTCGTCAAATTCCCCCTTGCTTGAGGGGTTTTTGATTGTGGGGACGCTCTTCCCTGCAGGCGCAAGCCCCTGCAGTTAATTACGCTACCGCATCGCGGTAGCCACTTTCTCCTTCTCCAGATGTTCACTTCGTGTCATGTGTGTTTGTTTTGTTTGTGGTTGCCCGTGGATTGTATACGGAGACTAAGTGATGTCGTCGCCCGTAGGACGTGGATTAGTCCAAATCCGTGTTTACTTAGATTTGGGTTTGGTGTTTTAGTTTAAGGATACGTTAGCCATATTGAGGCTAAGATCAACTTAAACGTTCGTTAAGAATACGTTAGCCTAATCTCCAGACTAAGATCAACTTAACGGGATCGTTTGGATCCGACAAGAGAGCAATTGGCTCCATTGTTTAGTTTAATGACGTTGCGGTCGACTTCCAGTTTAGGGACATGGTGGTCCATCATTCCCATTTGGGGACGAGCATTAGTTAAGGACATTTCGGTCCAACATTCCCATTTTGGGACGAATATTAGTTTAAGGACGTTTCGGTCCACGAGTTTAAGGACCCCGCAGTCCGTATCGATGTGTGGTTGTCGGGACCCGTCACCTCTCTGACGTCGTTGAAGGATTACAACGATAGATGTCAGAGGAGTTCGGAGATGTACCCTTGAACCGGATGTAAATTTATTTAGGAGAGCAGTCTTGCTCAGTCAATTTAATTTGAGGACTTACGGCCATGATTGGGCTAAATCCAGTTGAAAATGTTCAACGTTTTTATTTATCTTTGGCCTATTAGGCCTGTGTTAGGGTTTTGCCCTTGTTTAATAATGCACTGCATTTTATTCTGGCCTGCTAGGCCTTTTTGATTTGGGCTCATTCCCTTTGCAGAGCATCTGTTTTTGTTTGAGCTCTGTCCCTTTTTAAAATAACGCATTGCATTTTATAGGCCTGTTAGGCCTTTTTAATTGGGCTTGGCCCTTCTGTAAATAATGCAGTGCATTAAATACTTGACAGTGGCTTGTCAGGCGCTTTGCGCTAATTACTGAGCGCAAGCGCTTGTCGTGGTGACACGTGTCACACTCTGGTGAGCGCAAGCGCAACAGCGCAGTGCGCTGCGCTGTTGCGCTACTGACACGTGGCGCGCTCTGGTGAGTTGCGCCAACTTTAAAGAGCAATACTCTATTTTTAAAAGGGCATAGCGCAAGTGGTTTTGGAGCTGACACGTGGCGCTCTCTGGTGGCTTGCGCCAACCCAGGAGCGCAATAGTGCAGTTTTTGCAAGTGCAAGGCACTGTTTCAATAACTTGAGAATCTTTAAGATTTCAGAACCAACGATTCATAAAAAAGTGCAAGGCACTGTTATTATTTATTTTTTATTGAAGATCATTGATCTTGTTCTTAGATCAATAATCTATTCAGAAGTTCTCTTTTTTTTTTAAAAAGGTTTTTACCTTCTTTCCCTTCTTGAGTTCTTCTCAAAATTCTTCAGAGTTCTCTCTGTTTTGTTGTTTTTGAAGTTCTTGATGTTCTTCTTTTGAATTGGGGTCTAGGGGCCTTTATATAGTGCCCATTAATTTGTTAAATTTGTTAAAGAGATTCTTCTCTGAGTGATTTGGGGAATTTTCCCCACCGTTGGATCTTTGATCTAAGGTCTTCTGTTTTACAGAAGACAATCTTCTTGTTTTAACAAGAATAGAAAGATCTTACTGGAATTTTAATTTTGTTTGGCGCAGATGCACCAGCGCTTGACACGTGTCGCACAGCGTAGAGCGTAGCGCAACTGCGCTGCCAAGTGTCGCGCAGCGCAGTGCTTGCGCAACTGAAGCGTTGCTTTCTTTAATTTTGTTTTAAATAGAGTCTTGCTCTGATTGGGCGCGCTGCCTTGGACGCGCTGTCTTGGACGCTGCGCTTGACGTATCAGCTTTTGACATGTGGCGCGTTGCGCACAGCGCAAGAGATTTGAAGCGTTGTTTCATTTATTAAAATTTAAATTTTCAAAGTAGAGCTTTGCTCCGATTGGGGGGAATCAGAAGCGTTGCTTCATTTCCCGCCTTAGAATTTAAACAGAGCTTTACTCTGATTGGGGTAAACAAATGCCCCCCTACCGTTGCGCTTACGTGGCCCTAAACGCGAGCGCAACGGTGGCAGAATTCCAACCTTTGCGACAACTTTTGGAAGTTGAAAGGGCATTTAATGCCTATAAATAGGACCTTTGGTCCCTCAATAGATGATTATCATCAACATTTTTACTTTCAAAACTTCAGAGCCTTACTCTTGCCTTTAAGAACTCCAAGAGTTAGAATTTCTTAAAACTTTTTTAGGTAAAAATTTTAAATTAAATTAAATTAATTTTAATTAACAGAGCCTTGCTCTCAATAGATCCCTGATCTAAAGAAAACCCATTTAGGGTTTCACTTAGCAGAGCTTTGCTCTATAGGTCTAAAAGGATCTAAAGAGAACTAAAGGGAACCCTATTAGGGTTCTATTAATAGAGCTCTACTCTCTAAAAGATTTTCCTTGGATTTGCTTAATTAATGGAGCTTTGCTCCTTCCAAATCATATAGAAGAACTCTTAAGAGTTCTTCATGAATCTTGGAAATTAAAGATGGTATTTTATATTATTATTATTATTATATCATTTTTTCAGAGCAAATCTCTCAATGTTCTTAGGGGATTTTCTTCAAATTCTTCTCATAACTGATTTTGACAGGTGTTACTCCTGTCTGCAGAGCATTGCTCTCGAGGAGTTTAACTTCCTGTATTCCCCCATTTTTTTATCGCTAATCTTCCATTGATGTTTCCTTCAGGCATTATGGCTGTTCATCTATACAGTCTGCACGAATTCATCACCTACGAGGATATCCGCGTACAGGGCCGTCATCAAAACCAGGAGTTTACAGATGCCCAGTGTGCGAAGGTCATGGGTCGCTTGAACGCACGTGTTGGTTGGCTGCTCCCTCGCCGTTCTGCTCTCTTGAAAGTCATGCTGGGAGCAATCTGGAGGGCACTCCTGGGGTTCCACGAGGCCATGCCGGTTAATGTGCTGGATGATGCCGAAGACAAGGTGCATTCAGTGTACCTATCGGGGCTGATCTCGAAGAAACGGCGGGATAGCCTCATCGACATTCTGCATCAAGTTTTTCAGCAGACGACGATAATCGCTGCTTATCGAAGGATAGGGGGCCTTGCTGAAGATCTTGACACACGTGAGCGCGAGAGGCTGTGCACGAGAATAATCAGAAAGGCCAGAAGAACTCTAGATGGCCTTACTTTTGAATTCCTTAATCCCTGCCCTGGATCTGCGGTTATACCGTTGTAATCATATCAATAATGTCCCCCCCTTTTTTACTGTCTTTATCGATGTAAAAACTTTCCAAGTATGAATGACAAATCTTTTTGCCTCCTTCCTTTTATTTTCTGCTTTATTATCGGCATATTCCTTAAGTAAGCATAGCCTGTAAGCGATATAGAACATTTTGTCTCGAACACTTTGGGGAGTAGTGATGGCTTAGGAAGCAGGTTCAGGTCTGCTACCTAAGGCTTTTCAACTTTATGAGCCGTGAGGGTCTCACAAAGACTTTTCTCCCTGCGGATTGAGAGGATCTCGTAGGTGGATTTTCTCTTTAGGAATCGTGAGGATTCCTAAGTGTGTTTTCTCTTACAAGTCGTAAGGATTTTATCAGAGGATTTTCCCTCTTATGAGTCGAGAGGACTCGTAAGCGGTTGTTTCCCTCCTTATCGAGATTCGACTTTGGAGAGTGAGACCCGTGGATAGTATGCAAGAGACCGTTATGGGCCGACTTGCAGGATCCCAGTGCTTAGGAAACAAGTTTTTAATCCTTACTGCCTAAGGCTTTATCTTACGAGTCGAGACGAATCGAGAAGTTCTCGCAAAGACATCAATTTCCTCACGAGTCGAGACGAATCGAGCATTTCTCGCAAGAATATCCTAACGTCACAGTTAACCACTGCTCTTTACGACAGAAGTCCGTTAGGGTCTGTGGTACTTAGGGTTTTGGCCGTCGTGCCGTCGCATCAGCTGATATATTCTTCGATAGGCGATCGTGCTGTTCGAGTAGCCCTGCGACTGCCGTGTCTCTGATCCCTTCAGGGGCTGGACAAGACGTCTTCAAGCAATCCTCCTTGGCAGTTTGACCGTCGGAAGAGCAAGCGTTAGGAATTTTGCCATGCCGCTTTTTACTTGAGGTTAGGCTCATTTTTGGAGAGCCCCGATGAGTCATAACCACTCCGCGCTGGTGTGGGATGATCTCCGATAGTCTTTCAGGTTTTATGTGAGTTGTTGTCAAGATCCTGAAGCTAGGAATTTGGCCTTTGCTTCGTTTGCTGGCATCGCGTCTGCTATATCGAGACGAACGTCGCGGTTATCTCTAGGTTGCTAGTGAACCGTCGAGATTTGGAACTAGGGATTTTGCCGTGGCTCCGTTTGTTTGATTGTCGCGTCTGAACCCTGCTGGAGGAAGAACGCTGCGGTGACATCTCGTCTACTGTATCGAGACGAATGTCGCGGTTGTCTCTAGGTTGCTGGTGAACCGTCGAGCTTTGGAACTAGGGATTTTGCCGTGGCTCCGTTAGTTTGATTGTCGCGTCTGAACCCTGCTGGAGGAAGAACGCTGGGGTAACATCTCGTCTGCTGTATCGAGGCGAACATCGCGGTTGTCTCTAGGTTGCTGGTGAACCGTCGAGGTTTGGAACTAGGGATTTTACCGTGGCTCCGTTTGTTTGATTGTCGCATCTGAACCCTGCTGGAGGAAGAGCGCTGGGGTGACATCTCGTCTGCTGTATCGAGACGAACGTCGCGGTTGTCTCTAGGTTGTTGGTGAACCGTCGAGGTTTGGAACTAGGGATTTTGCCGTGGCTCTGTTAGTTTGATTGTCGCGTCTGAACCCTGCTGGAGGAAGAACGCTGGGGTGACATCTCGTCTGCTGTATCGAGGCGAACGTCACGGTTGTTTCTAGGTTGCTGGTGAGCCGTCGAGGTTTGGAACTAGGGATTTTGCCGTGGCTCCGTTTGTTTGATTGTCGCGTCTGAACCCTGCTGGAGGAAGAACGCTGGGGTGACACCTCGTCTGCTGTATCGAGACGAACGTCGCGGTTGTCTCTAGGTTGCTGGTGAACCGTCGAGCTTTGGAACTAGGGACTGTGCCGTGGCTCCGCTGTTTGATGATGTCGCGTCTGCTGTGTCGAGACGAACGTCGAGATGGTAACCATTCCGCGCTCGTGTGAAATGATCTCCGGTTGTCTTTCAGGCTTTATATGACTTGCCGCTAAGACCTTGAAGCTAGGAATTTGGCCTTCGCTTCATTTGCTTTGTCATGTCCGAATCCTATCGGAGGAAGGACACTGTTGTTAACATTGCGTCTGCTGTAACGAGACGAATGCTGAGGTGAAGCTAGGATTTTGCCGTCGCTCCGTTTTGTTTCGACCATGAGGTCTTTCATTGGCGTTGTATCTGCGTCCTGCTGGACTACGGAGGAACGCCGTCGTTGGTGATCTCTAAGTTGTCGATATTGACGTCGAGACCCTGAAGCTAGGGACCTTCCTTTGCTTCGTTTGTTGACATTGTGTCTGTAATATTGCGACAAATGTCGAGGTTGTCTCTAGGTCGTCTATGAACCGTCGAGTTTTGGAACTATGGACTTTGTCATGGCTCCGTTGTTGGTGTTGCGTTCGTGCCCTGCTGGCATGAGGAGGCACACCGTTGTTGGTCTCCAGGCTGTAGTTGTGGCCATTGAGACTTGGAACTAGGGACTTTGCCATGGCTCCGTTTCGTTGCGACTCTGAGGTCGGTTGTTGACGTCACGTCTGCATCTGGTTGGAGTGAGGAGAAACGCCGTTGGTGATCTCTAAGTTGTCGATATTGACGTCGAGACCCTGAAGCTAGGGATCTTCCTTTGCTTCGTTTGTTGACATTGTGTCTGCAATATGGCGACAAATATCGAGGTTGTCTCTAGGTTGTCTATGAACCATCGAGATTTGGCTTCGCTTTCTGATGGAGCCCGTTGGGAAGGTATGGTTCCCCCTTTGTTTGCGTCCCTGGATTGTATACAGGGATTGATGTAATAGCATCTGTAGGGCATAAATTTCATTTTTCTTTATTTCTTTCCGCGATGCTCAATCATTCTTTATCTCGCGAAAGTCGCGATTGCCCCATCATTTCGGCCATTTTTCGCGGTGCCCAATCATTTCGGCTATTTATTTTATTTTTACTCGCTGCTTTTTATTACGAGTTGCCCAATCATTTCGGCTATTTATTTTATTTTTACTCGCTGCTTTTTATTGCGAGTTGCCTAATCATTTCGGCTGTTTTGTATGCATGTATGGCTCGTTGGCTTTTCGCTGTAAGCTTGGAATTAGACACCGATTTTGGAATCAGCATCGCTACAACTGGGATATTGCCAGGAACGAACCATCATTTGCCGTGAAAGGGCTTGGAATTTGATACCTGTCTAGACATCAGCATCGCTACAACTGGGATATTGCCAGGAGCGAATCATCATTTGCCTCTGTCGATGTCGAACAAAGGTGGCTTAGCGAACAGGGGTAGGGTCCTGTCGACTAAGGCTTTTGACTTCATGAGTCGTAAGGGTCTCACAAAGTTATTTCTCGCTACAAATCGTGAGGATCTTGTAAGTGCATTTTCTCCGTAGGAATCGTGAGGATTCCTAAGTGCATGTTCCTTTGTAAGTCGTAAGGATCCTATAAGAGGGTTTTCTCCTTGTAAATCGAGAGGACTTACAAGGGTCGTTTACCATATAGACATATCTTTAGTCACAGGTGGGACTTGGTTAGGCAAACGTTTATTCGCGCCCGTGGATTGTATACAAGGGTCAGTACTGAGCCACTTGTAGGACAATATCGAAGGTTGTGGGGGTTTGCTTAAGAACAGGCTCAGGTTTCTGTAACTTAAGACTTTCAAACCTTATGAGCCGTGAGGGTCCCATAAGAGAGTTCTCCTTACGAGTCGTGAGGATCTCGCAAGTGTAATTTCTCCTTAGGAATCGTGAGGATCCCTAAGTGTGTTGCTTCCCTGTGAGTCGTAAGGATCTCACGCGGGTGGTTTCTCCTTACAAAGTCGAGAGGACCCTGCAAGTGTCTTTTAACGAGGTTGCGCCCTTTTGGGTTTTCACAAACACTCGCCGGTAGTGTTGCTGTTTTTACTCACGGAGCCCTTTCGGGTTTTCATCCGTGCCTATTTTGCTTATGGACATACCGTCTTTCTTCCTTTTTTTTAATTCTTTTTATTTTTTCTAATGAGGTTGCGCCTTTTCAGGTTTTCACAAACACTCGCCGGTAGCCCTGCTGTTTTTACTCACGGAGCCCTTTCGGGTTTTCATCCGTGCCCATTTTGCTTATGGACATACCGTTTTTTTTATTCTTTATTCTTTTTATTCGTCCGCCTGAGGATGCTGCGGTAGTAGTTTAAAGACGTTTCGGTCACTTGCAAGTTTTAGGACATTGCGGTCCATCATTAGTTTAAGGACGTTTCGGTCCGTCGTCACCGTATTTGAGGCGAATCTCTAGTTTACTGATTTTTCGGTCTATGGGGCTTTTTCTATGACTGAGCATGATGCCCCCGGCGTATCCATCTTTCTCGGAGCATGTGGTTGTGGCGGGCTCACCTTCCAGTCTTCGGACAACGCGAACTTGCCTTGTTGATATTGGTCTTCAACCCAGTTTTTGAAGACGTAGCAATCCTCGATCGGATGGCCCAATACTTGGTGGTAAGGGCAGTAATTAGGATTGTTGATATCATTCAGTTGTAGCTGTTGTTTTGGCTCCGGTAGAGTAATAAGGCTGTTGCGCACCGCTAGTTCGAACAATCTCTTTGTTCCATCTTGGGGAAATGAGTAAGGACGTTTCAATCTCTCTTCGAGGGATGGGCGTGGTCGCACATTGTTCCGGCGAACAACCGGCTTAGGGCCACTCGATTGCTGTTGAGTGTTGGCTACGAGGGCTGTTTTTCCCTTCCCTTTATCCTTTTTGCTCGATCCTTTGTTTGCGGGGCCGAGATTTTTTTCGAGTAGCGTGCGATTGCACGGCTGAATGTTCTCGCAACTCCTCAATTCTTTCATTTTTGAAATGGATTCCTTGAGGAGAGGGTTGAAGGCAGCTTCTTCGTCAGAGTCGCTTCCAAAGGTGATAATTTGCGATCCCTTGGAGTCGGCTATGTGACAGTCGGCGGCGGCTCTTTTGCGCTCATCTATCGCATTTTTCTGATGTCTACGAGCCTCACGCTTTGTCATGTTGAAGTGTTGCTTTTGAGCGACATACCCTTGCCACCAACACTTAAAGGAGTCGCAGTCTTCGGTAGGATGTATGATCTTCTGATGATATAAGCAGAAGTTAGGATGCATCTCTACTCCACCGAGAGTATTTTCTTCAGAGGGCGGTAGCTTCATTCCTACTGATAGGGCTTTGGCGAACCTTTTCCTCGTCTTGAATTTGTTTTTATCCGCAGCGGATGACTTTTGATTTGACGGAAGTGCCTCGACTCTTTGGTCTAGTAGTCGGTGTTTGGCTCCTTCCAGTATGGCCATCTCACGCTCTTGATTGGCTTTAACTTTCAGACTAATCTCATTCAGGAAGGTATCGATCAACTCGTCTGACGGCCACAGAATTTCTGATTCAGGGTCCGCCCTCGGTTTCTCGGCGCAAGGAGCCTCTTTATCATCCGCCAATGAGTGAGAGATCACATGACAAGTTGCCTCCGGTGCGTCCGTCTTCTTTGGAGTGTGCGGCTGTGGTGGGTTTACCTTCCACTTTTCAGACAGCGCAAACTTGCCTTGTAGGTACTGATCCTCGATCCATCCCTTAAAGACGAAGCAATCCTCGATCGGGTGACTTACCGTTTGGTGGTAAGGGCAATAATTGGGATTATTGAGATCGCCTAGCTGCAACAGACGTTTTGGACTCGGAAGATTGATGAGTCTGTTGCGCACTGCCAGCTCAAACAGTCTTCTTGTCTTATTATAAGGAAACGAGTAAGGACGTCCTAGTCTCTCCTCGAGGGATAGGCATGGACGCACGTCGTTTTGGCGAACGACCGGCTTTGAGTTGCTCGGCTGCTGTTGAGCATTGGCGACGACGATCACTTTCCCTTTACCTTTCACATTTCGAGAGTCTGGTTTTGGAGGAGACGGTCCATGGCCCATCTGGTCCATTTGGGTTAATTTGTCGATCAAGGCCTGGAAGGTGGTCGGCCTGAAGAACATCATGAATTGCGAGATGGTCGCTTGCGGATCAAGAGTGCCCACGAACATGCCTACCGCAGGTGCCTCTTCTATGCGTTGTTTGCATTTCGACCATAGGTTCCGCCATCGTGTTGCGTATTGGACTCACGTTTCGTCGGGCCTTATCCTGGCGTTAAGCAGTGCTGTGATTGTGGTGCGTTCGCTAGCACTCGCGAATCTTTGTGTAAACAGTAGCTCCATCTCCGCAAATGTTGTAACAGAGTCGTTAGGTAGCTCCGAATACCATTCAAAGGCTGTTTCTGCTAAGCTGCCAACGAATTGTCGAAGCAACAATTTGTCATCGCCTCCAGTAGTGCCACATAAGGCCCTGAATTGAGCGACATGCTGATGTGGGTTCCCTGTCCCCTTATATACATGGAACTTATGGATCGTATATCCCGGCGGGTAACTGATTTGGTCATACCAGCTTGGATAAGGTCGTCCGGTTCTAACAATTTGCGTATCTGCTTCATTCGCCTGATGAACCCGTATTTGCTGAGCTATATAGTCATCCAGGGCGGCCTTGGAGATAGTTTCCTCCTTGGCTGTTGAAAGAGCCGGAATAGAATTAGATGTCTCCCCTTTATCATCTTCGACAATGATTGGAGGGTCATCAGCTGGAGGGTCTGGCTGTAACATCATCCCTACCATATCTTGGAAAAGGAGTGTCATTTGTTTTATGTTAGCCGCCTGCTCTGCGGCTTCTTTGTCCTTCTTTTCGAGGACTCTGCGTAAGAAATCAGCATCAGTCTCTTGTTCGTGACGCTGTTCTGATGACGCCTCTGAGCTTTCTTTTGGCCCAGTAAGTGCAGCCATTGCAATCATCATTTCCTGAAGTTTTTGTTGTTGCTCCTGGGCTTTCATCACGGATCGGTGTGAGCGGTCGGTAGCCCGTAGAAGCACGGCTTTCCTCCTTTTCAGAAGCCATATAAACAGTGTGCACCACCATGCCCCCCGACTTTGGGCGTTCGAATTGCCAAAGGCACAGGGATCTTCCCCGACCTTCTTTTTTGAGTGGTCGGAGTTGAGGGGGCTGTTGTAGTAGGCACCCAAGTGGCTGTTGCTTTTTCTGGCTTGACAGAGTAGTCTTTCTCCTGTCGAACCTTCATCTTTTTCTGTTGGCGGAGATAGTCTTGATCGACCACTGACTCTTGGACACGTCGCCAAACTTTGTAAATTTTGGAGGACAGCCGTTGAGGAGGTTGCTCCGGCTTCTTTTCTGGATCATTCTCCACATGTGAAGGAGTTCTCTTCAGTACTGCAGTAGGAGAGTTTCTGTGCACCTTGTTGAGCAGTTCAAACCTGTTCTCAGTTGGAACAGCAGCATCGATCCCCACCGTTGGAGCTGGTGGAGTAAATCCAGAGGGAGAGCTGCCCCCCGCCTTCCGTACTCGGCGCTAGTGGCGACGTCGAGCGTGTCGTGCGGATAGAGTTGGTTTAGCCGTAGGGATGACCTCCTCATGCCCCCTCTGGGCAGGGGAAGCAGCTTTGAGGACCTCGCTTGGAGCAAAAACCGGGATGGTCAGCCTTGTAAAAACTGATTTCTTGGAAAGAGAAGCCTTTCTAATGATTTCGTCCGCTTGAGCCGGGATGGCAGCTTTGGGTATCGCGGGCTTGTAGACGTCCTGGCCCAGTCTGTTGAAAACTGAGGTATTAGAGTTGGGCGACCCGTTGAGAGGGGCCGCGACAGTGGTAAGTCGATCAAAAACCGACTTCTTTGGGGCTTCTTGCAACGTCATTGGGGTATTGAAGCTCATCGGTGGGAGCATGGTCCCGAAGAATAGTCCAGTGGTGGCTTGAGTTATCTGCTCCACTGGTATCTTGAAAAGAGAGGCCGCTTGGGGCCCGTAAGTCACTCCTCCAACAGGGACCGAGCGAGAGTTGCAGTTGCAGGCAGTGCAGTTTGAAGCCATTGATCTTCTGTTTTCTGCACGGAGCAAGATACCAAATCTTAGTATCTCGAATCCACAGGCAACCACAGCAAACCGCGATTCGTTCGCGAACACGACACACGAAGTGTGGAGTGGAAAGAGAAAAAGGTCCCACCGGGCATGCCAGAATCTGTTCCCCTCCGAATGACGCGGCGGAGACGCGATAAACGTCTTGCCTGAAATTCGGGGCAGATGCTATTTGGTTTTATCCATCCACCTCTCCGAAGATGCCAAGTTGATTTATGGCACCGTATATCGGAGGTTTAAACGGATGTGGCCGATGTAGCAGACTTCGTCTGATTCTCCCTCGCTTGAGGGGTTTTTGATTGTGGGGACGCTCTTCCCTGCAGGCGCAAGCCCCTGCAGTTAATTACGCTACCGCATCGCGGTAGCCACTTTCTACTTCTCCAGATGTTCACTTCGTGTCGTGTGTGTTTGTTTTATTTGTGGTTGCCCGTGGATTGTATACGGAGACTAAGTGATGTCGTCGCCCGTAGGACGTGAATTAGTCCAAATCCGTGTTTACTTAGATTTGGGTTTGGTGTTTTAGTTTAAGGATACGTTAGCCATATTGAGGCTAAGATCAATTTAAACGTTCGTTAAGGATACGTTAGCCTAATCTCCAGACTAAGATCAACTTAACGGGATTGTTTGGATCCGACAAGAGAGCAATTGGCTCCATTGTTTAGTTTAATGACGTTGCGGTCGACTTCCAGTTTAGGGACATGGTGGTCCATCATTCCCATTTGGGGACGAGCATTAGTTTAAGGACATTTCGGTCCAACATTCCCATTTTGGGACGAATATTAGTTTAAGGACGTTTCTGTCCACGAGTTTAAGGACCCCGCAGTCCGTATCGATGTGTGGTTGTCGGGACCCGTCACCTTTCTGACGTCGTTGAAGGATTACAACGATAGCTGTTAGAGGAGTTCGGAGATGTACCCTTGAACCGGATGTAAATTGATTTAGGAGAGCAGTCTTGCTCAGTCAATTTAATTTGAGGACTTACGGCCATGATTGGGCTAAGTCCAGTTGAAGATGTTCAACGTTTTTATTTATCTTTGGCCTATTAGGCCTGTGCTAGGGCTGTGCCCTTGTTTAATAATGCACTGCATTTTATTCTGGCCTGCTAGGCCTTTTTGATTTGGGCTCAGTCCCTTTGCAGAGCATCTGTTTTTGTTTGGGCTCTGTCCCTTTTTAAAATAATGCATTGCATTTTATTAGGCCTGTTAGGCCTTTTTAATTGGGCTTGGCCCTTCTGTAAATAATGCAGTGCATTAATTACTTGGCAGTGGCTTGTCAGGCGCTTTGCGCCAATTACTGAGCGCAAGCGCTTGTCGTGGTGACACGTGTCACACTCTGGTGAGCGCAAGCGCAACAGCACAGTGCGCTGCGCCAGTGCGCTGCGCTGTTGCGCTACTGACACGTGGCGCGCTCTGGTGAGTTGCGCCAACTTTAAAGAGTAATGCTCTATTTTTAAAAACGCATAGCGCAAGTGGTTCTGGAGCTGACACGTGGCGCGCTCTGGTGGCTTACGCCAACCCAGGAGCGCAACAGTGCAGTTTTTGCAAGTGCAAGGCACTGTTTCAATAACTTGAGAATCTTTAAGATTCCAGAACCAATGGTTCATAAAAAAGTGCAAGGAACTGTTATTATTTATTTTTTATTGAAGATCATTGATCTTGTTCTTAGATCAATGATCTATTCAGAAAAAGTTCTTCTCTTTTTTTAAAAAAAGGTTTTTACCTTCTTTCCCTTCTTGAGTTCTTCTCAAAATTCTTCAGAGTTCTCTCTGTTTTGTTGTTTTTGAAGTTCTTGATGTTCTTCTTTTGAATTGGGGTCTAAGGGCCTTTATATAGTGTCCATTAATTTGTTAAATTTGTTAAAGAGATCCTTTCTGAGTGATTTGGGGAATTTTCCCCACCGTTGGATTGATCCAAGGGCTTCTGTTTTACAGAAGACAACCTTCTTGTTTTAACAAGAATAGAAAGATCTTACTGGAATTTTAATTTTGTTTGGCGCAGATGCACCAGCGTTTGACACGTGTCGCACAGCGCAGAGCGCAGCGCAACTGTGCTGCCACGTGTCGCGCAGCGCAGAGCGCAGCGCAGCGCATCTGCGCTGCCACGTGGCGCGCAGCGCACAGCGCAGCACAACTCGCTGCTACGTGGCGCGTAGCGCAGTGCTTGCGCAACTGAAGCGTTACTTCCTTTAATTTTGTTTTAAATAGAGCCTTGCTCTGATTGGGCGCGCTGCCTTGGGCGCTGCGCTGACGTATCAGTTTTTGACACGTGGCGCTTTGCGCGCAGCGCAAGGGATTTGAAGCGTTTCTTCATTTAATAAAATTTAAATTTTCAAAGTAGAGCTTTGCTCTGATTGGGGGGAATCAGAAGCGTTGCTTCATTTCCCGTCTTGGAATTTGAACAAAACTTTGCTTTGATTGGGGTAAACAGTCATGTACACATCCTAAGGGCTTTATCAACATGTAACAGAGAGACAGTATAACAATAATAGTCAACATGTTAAGATAAAGAGTAACCAGATAGCATACTATCATGTCGAGCAAGAAAGTCCTCCCTATATATGTCCAAGCATTCATTGTAATATACAATCATGCACAATAATGGCCTATAGGGCATACATACAACTAACAATCTCCCACTTGCACTAAGGCCAGTTGTTGTAATATCTTATACTCAACGTCCTAAAAAACTCTCAAACTGTATCTGGTGTTTTGGTCTCGGTGAGTGAATCCGCCGTGTCATTATTTGTCTCAACTCTCCTGACCTCGATCGCTTGGAGATTAACCATTTCCCTGATCAGATGATACTGCTTAAGAATATATCTGGATCACTGATGGGACTGGGGTTCTTAGGCCAAAGCCACAGCTCCATTGTCACTACAATGGTATGAATCAAGTTCATCTCATGAACATCTATACTCAGACAGCCTCTTTGGTATTATCGTTGGTAGCGATGTATTCACCTTTTATCGTTGAGTCTGCCATGATATCTAGCTTGGAACTCTCCAACATACCGTTCCTCTACCGAGGGTAAAGACAAAACTCGAGACTGTCTTACAGTCGATCTTATCACTCTGAAAGCTCGAATCGGTAAAGGACTCAACTTGGAGTTCACCGTTAACATACACCAAGAACGTTTCTTTAGTACTTTTCAAGTACTTAAGAATGTTCTTTACTATTGTCTAATGATTCTCCCCAGGATCCGATTGATACCTGCTTACAACACTATGTGCGTACGTTACATCCGGTCGGGTACATAACATCGCATACATGATAGATCTGATTACCGAAGCACAGGATATCACTTGCATGCGAGCCCTCTCCAAATTAGTCTTTGGGGGACATCTCTTTGGAGAGAGTGATTCCTGAGATCGTGGGTAAATTCTCGTGCTTGAAATTTTCCATACTAAATCTCTTTAGTATTGTGTCAATGTAGCTAGATTGGGACAATCCCAACATCCGCTTAGATCCATCTCTATAGATCTTAATCCCCAGGATGTAGGAGGCATCACCCAGATCTTTCATGGAGAATCTCGTGATAAGAGGATCTTGACCGAGTGTAGCATAGAAACACCATTTCCTATCAAGAGTATGTTATCTACGTACGATACGAGGAAGACAACCTTACTCTCTACAACCTTCTTGTATATACAAGGTTCATCTACCATTTTGATGAAGTCAAACTCTTTGACTGTCACATCAAAACAGATGTTCCAGCTCCGCGATACTTGCTTTAATCCGTATATTAATTTAAGCAACTTGCATACCTTTCCGCTGCTCCCACTGTCTATGAAACCCTCTGGCAGTGTCATGTACACGCTCTCTTCTAAATCACCATTTAGAAAAGCGGTCTTGACGTCTATCTGCCAGATTTCGTAGTTATGGTATGCAGCAATGGTAAGTAGGATTCGGATGGACTTAAGCACAGCCACTGGAGAAAAGGTTTCATCAAAATCCATACCTGGTCATTGACGAAAACCTTTTGCTACAAGTCTAGTTTCAAAAGTCTCAACTTTTCCATTTACACCAAGAATCTTCTCAAGATTCACTTGCTCTTGATGGGTTTTACTCCTTCAGGTGCAACATCTGAAGTCCATACTATGTTGGTGTATATGGATTCCATTTCAGATCGTATTGCATGCAGCTATTTCACAGAGTCCCCACTCGTGATGGTCTGCCTGAACCTAGTTGGGTCATCATCTACCATAATGCAATTCTCGTTCCCACCGCCACTGAGGAAACCGTAGTATCTCTCAGGTGGATGAGAAACCCCACCAGATTCGCGGAGAGGCTGAGGTTCGTTGGAGACTATTGAATCCTTTGGTTTCACTAAATCATTAGTTCCAGTTTGTGTCGCTGGAATTTCTTCCAGTTCTACCTCATGACCACAAATTTGTTTGTTTGTTTTTATTTAAGAAATTCCTTTTTCTAAATGGGTGGTATGTTGAGAAACAAAACACATTTTGTTCCTCGGTGTGGTAGAAGATATTTTCTCGCGAATGTTTGGAATATTCAACAAACTTGCAGAACTTACCTTGCCTTGAGTTTGTCCGGATTTTGCTTTTCAACATAGGCCGGACAACTCCATATCTTAACTCGTTCAAGACACGGTCTCTTCCCATACCATATTGCATATGGAGTGATAAGCACTGATTTGGTTGGAACCCTATTCAATAGGTATGCGGCTTCTTAAGCGCATAACCCTAAAAGGAAATAGGTAACTTAGCAGTACTCATCATAGAGTGCACCATATCTAATAGAGTGCGATACCTCCGTCTCGATACACCGTTGTGCGGTGGTGTATACGGAAAAGTAAGCTGAGAGAGAATCCCATTCTCTTTTAAATAATCCTAGAACTCCGTGCTTAAATATTCTCCTCCCCGATCAGATCGAAAGATTTTAATACTTTTACCCGTTTGGTTCTCAATTTCACTTATATTCTTTGAATTTCTCAAAAGCTTCTGACTTGTGTTTCAACAGGAACACGTGTCCGAATCTTGAGAGATTGTCAGTGAATATATAATAAAGTATGAGGAACCAGTCCTGGCATGTGTAGACATAGGACCGTATACATCATCATGTATCAGTCCCAAGAGTTCAGTAACTCTTTCTCCGTTTCTAGTAAACAGAGTATTAGTCATTTTATCTTTGAGACAAGACTGACAAATATCATAAGATGGAAATTCGAACGGATTCAAAATATCCATCCTTATGTAACTTAGCTAGTCGTGTCGTATTAATATGACCTAATCTACAATGCCACAAAAAGGATTCGTTCATTTCTAAACAACTCTTGTGTGTGTTCTATATAGTTTGAACTGTGGTTTGATTTAGAACGTATATGCTATTACATAACGTGCATGATCTAATCAACTCTTGATTAAAGAAAAGATTCACAACATTATCCTGCAATACAAAATTATATCATTCTTTAACTTAATAAAGAAAATGATGTAATGTTGTATATCAGGTTCGGTATGTAATAATATTTGTTCAGAATCAATGTATTTACCATTTGGTAATACAAGGTGATATTTGCCAACTGATTTGGCTGCAACAATTGCACTATCACCTGATCCCAGTTCTCTACCTCTCTAAGCCCATGTAACAGATTACATATGTGGAATCCTTATCCGGTATCAAATACTCAGGACGTAGAGGATGCTGAGAAACAGTTCTTGGTAACAAATACACCCGAAGAAGATGCATCAACATATTTTTTATTCGTTTGGGTGGCACGGGAATCCTGGTATTTCCCTATTTCTTGCTTTAGTCTTATAACAATTATAAGAAAAAACGGAACTAACGTTCCCCAGCTCAGTATAATAAGCAGGTTCGGTCAATTATTCATATTATTATCTTGATTAAGGCATGTTATGGTCGCTACCAGGAGAGAGAAGAAAATACTCTGCGTGCGCTCTTGCGAGATTAGATTGGTTATTATTTTATCTAATCAGGATGGGCTCCCACTGTTTTTATCAAATTTTCCTTCAAACTCTAAAAGGTAAGACTAGCCGGGATTAATTACACCTTACAAGTTCGCCAATTTTTCAGCCAGGTCAGTGTCGGTACTTTGAGGGAGGTTCCCCGTGCTTTCGCACAGACCTAATTAAAATAAACATCATTTTCTCATAGGCATAACCCCATTGACACCTTTCTAGTCACCTACTTGATCGGCTAATTGTAAAGTGCAAAACTCTCTCAGGAGTAACTCTTACTCGCAGTGGGTATCAGGATCCAACTATCACATAGAAGGTATACAGTCTCATTGCAAATTTCAACTTTTGAAACTCCGGATATAGTTTTTACCCTAGCACTTATGACCTTGGCTATGGTCAACATATTATAAGCACTAGTCAAGTTCTACCTGTCATTTCGTGATTAATTAAACCCACTCACATGACCCTTGATTATGATCAATATAATCACATGAATGTCCTAACTAATCGCGTCATATGCTGTGTAGGAAGACATCACTTAGCTACCGTACACTACACCTTGACTATGATCAACATACGCAGCACGAATACTAAGTACTCTACTTCCTAAAATGACGGAGGGCTGCGGATGGTTTTTAAGAAAATCTTTAACACTTTGAACCTGATCTCGTTGTAGAATCAAATAGTTTTAAAAAGAGTGGCTTAAGCTCTACATCTTTGAAACTTTCTTTTTCATAAAAAGGCCGAGTGAGTTTCAAATTCGATTCTGCAACATCTTTTAAGTTTATTTTCTTTCATTAATCTCATTAATGAAGTCCCATCATTTATGCTTCCTAAGCATTACAGATAAAGAAACGAAAATAGAACGTACGCTTATGTCATCCGCATTCGCCACAGTGTCCCGTTATGCACCGTTTGGTTACTTAACTAACGGCATAGCGGGACGGGACTAGCGCGGATGCAAAACATAAGCAACGTTTATTATATATCATATATATAATATATGCCATTCGTCTTAGCATATAGAGTGATCACATCACAGAATATCAGCAGCAGAAGATAACATATGAAATATTGGATATACTAGGATTTCTGTGTTTTAAATTAAGCCAGTAAAAAACACGGATTCCACGATCGCGATGAATAGCCAAACCCACATCCCTAAATCCCTACGAGAGCGGCAAGCAACCCTGCCAATTCTAGAGTTAGGAGACCCGGACTCGACCCTTCGAGATGGTTTCCCACTGGACTCTAGAACCCGATTACTTGTGCTCCCCGCACTGGGTCTATCCTAATGCGGAAAAGTAAATAGTATACATCAATGATGATATCATTCTCAACCCGGAAGTGCCCTAATAAAAGAATATTATATAAATTGAATTTTACATGAATGAAAATAAAAACTCTCATCTCACATAAAACCCCCGGCTATTCAAACACGACGATCCAATATAGCATATCTCAGCAACAATTAATATTACATGTCATCAACGTAAGTAAATATGCGTATCCCAATTGTCGTTGACGTATAGCAACGAAACCGGCGATACACCATATATTACACTTACGGTCGCAGAAAAGAAAGTGAAAACTACAACAATTGGAATCCGCAACCACTTTAGACATCATAAATCCGAAATATCACATACTTCGGATTTCATGCATAACCATATGAATTCCTTAGACATTATAAACCCGGAATATCTCATATTCCGAATTTCATGCCTAACATTATAAACCCCGCATTTTAGTCTCGATATTGAAAACACTTTTCAATAATAAGTCGGGCAATTCAACAAGATTCCCGACAAGTTAATCGAATGCTCGTCGGAAACTTTAGTAGACGGCCGCACCCCTCGATGTCGTCGACGAAGTGTATTTAGGCGGAACACCGCAGCCGCGAGCACCTGGGATGATGCTTTTGGCAACGGGGTTCTCCTACAGTCACTTGGTCGGGGTTATGGGGCGTGGCTATCTAGTAATGTTACCCGGCGAGCATCCGCGTACACTACGTGATTGTGACAGAGTTTTGATCCATATCAAAACCCCGTGGCAACTGATTAAATGAGACTAAATTGCTAGGTTTACAAAATTCAAACTAGTTTTCACAAAACTAATTATCGTGGATTCCAAATATTGTACCACATTCATAAAATCTAGGCGATGTTAAACTTTTCGATCGATCGATCAACCACCCAAAATTCTCAGAGGACTCCACACTTGAGTTAGATTCAAAAATTCCTAGACAATGCCACAAGCACATACGGACCAACACAAGAGAGCACATCCTAAGCCTCACCAATGGCGCCGTGGAACCGTCGCCAAAAGCACCTTTTGGCCGCGGTTCCGTGGTCGTTAGGCCGAGTTAGGGGTTCATTTTTCTTGGGGGTCCACACAATACTTTGCACAATTTTCTGAACATTTTTAAACCTAAAAATTCCAACTTTTGAAAAATTTCCAGAGAGCAATCTTGAGGTGGTATTTGATGTTTGTTCGAACTTTTTAACGTCGTCTATGTTACCCAAAACGATGTTAAAATTACGAATACGAAACACTCCGAATTGCCTTTACAGACAATATCTGAAACACCAAACCCCAGAGTCTGGAGCACCAAACAAAAACGAAGCCCAAACACCATCCCAAAATCGGCCTAGCCGGTTTTTATCCTTGTTTCGCCGGTCCAAATCCGGCTGTTTGGGCTCGTTTTTCTCTGGTGTTCATATTACATTCCATGTAACATTCTGCACTTTTTTTAAAAAATTTAGAGGCTCATAAAAAATCGACAGAAACTAGGGTTTTGTTTCGATTGTTTCGGAGTTATTTCGGTTTCATAATTCTACTAATATCGTTTAATTCTCTAGCTTAGCTCTGATGCCATGTTGGGATTCCATTGCACCCCCACTAGGTTTTCCAAGGCATCTAGTATGCAATTTTAAAAAATCTAAGGTGCTAAAGAACCCTAGCCTAGGATCTAACTAGAGAATTAGGAGTAAGGAAAACATGTTATCAAACATTACACTAAGTGAATGAGGAATACAACCTTTGTAAACCGATCCTTCACTTCAATAGCTCCGTGTAGCAGTCCCTTCGCTCCAAGTAGTGATCTTCCGGACTCAAGTTAGACTACACAAAGCGAAATGAATAAGCTTGCGTGAAGTCTTCGATGCCGAAGATGATCTACGTCAAGGAGACACTAACTCAAGCTACCTCTTCAGTAATTGGGAATTGGTTAAGCAAACAAGCTAAACCAAATGGCTAGTCTAGTGTATGTTGATGAAGTAGGATTTTTGCCCACTTTAGAATTATTTTTCTCACTAATTTTCTTCACCTTTTGAAAACCTAGAGAGCCATCAAGAGATGAAGAAGAAGATGAAGTGATGAAAGAATGAGTGAGAATTGCAACCATGGGTGAGATAATATCTCATATTATCTATGTAGAGAATTAACCATGACTATAAATAATGGTTAGGTTAATAAATATCTAAGGTGAGACAAAATTAGTGGACTAAGTCAAGCGTACCACAAGCTTCTCCAAGCATCCAACCATGCACAATTTCCACCTAATTTTGAATTTACTTTAAATAAATAATAACCTGTTAATTATCTATGGAATGGTGTGAGTCTCATACACCCATGTAGTATGTATCATCAAGCATGACACAAAGATAAATGCAATAATATATATCACATATATATTTATATGTACAAGTGAGGATAATAAATTCATAAGTGAGCTAATATTAGTTAATGTAAATTAATATATCAAATATATAATTATACATTAAATTATTAAATCAACACTTGATTTAATAATCCGGCTATATCACATATAACCGACTGATATTATTTGTATAAACTTATCGAATCAACACTTGATTCGATAACCCGACTATATCACATATAACCGGCCGTTATCACATATCGCGAGATTAGAATACGGTATCGCATACTCGTATTAATCTCGGTCCCGCACATCATATATGTGTTCCTATTTCATTTCGCCTGAGCCAGAAAACCTCTGTGTAGGACTCTAAAGACTCATCAATACGCTAGCAGCAGGCAGTGATCATATTACATACCTACAAACCGTCAGCGGCACTAGCTGTACGTAACGGCTTTCAGGTATTGAGCGATCAGAAGATCAACAAGCAAGCTTGCTCATACTCCCGTGAATCCAATAAGTAACACTACCGTACAGTCCGGTCTCTTCGTCTGATATGTCGCATATCTAGTCTGGGGGTGGTATATGTCAGACCCCCAATAAATTGATAAGTCATACCGATGTGAGGCTCACAACGGTTCGAGAAACTACTTATAACACTTACCGGTAAATCTCAGCAATCCTGACCAGGGATTTCCTGTTATGGCCAATCGATCACAGCGCAACATCAATCCCCAATACCGGGAGAGACGAAACCCATTCTATCGCTCATTGCCTCCATGTGACTCGGGACCTTACCCAAAAAGCCACCTGTTTGCACGACTCAATAGAGTCGTGGTATGGTGGAAATCAAAGCACAGTGAGAGACACAAAAGACTCTATGACGATCTCGGGTCTACAGACTAATCTGTACCAGTGTCAGTAGAGAACTGCTATCTGACGATAGGTATAATACAATCTAGGAGTTCTCGGCGAGTCCTGTTCAGTGTATCCATTCTCTAATGAACATCCGTATACCATCTTTGATGTCAAACACCAATGGATATGGGATCATTCATCGTCCATCAAATGGGTCAAGAAACGCATACACTAGTTTACTCTGGAATACCGATGCCATGTCTCGATACATCCTTGACCATGAACAAATAAAGGATGTACTTATGGACTATCCAGGCCCCACTAGTATGATCTCCATCATAGTCCTAGTAGTCAAGTACACATCCTAAGGGCTTTATCAACATGTAACAAAGAGACAGTATAACAATACTAGTCAACATGTTAAGATAAAGAGTAACTAGATAGCATACTATCATGTCGAGCAAGAAAGTCCTCCCTATATATGTCCAAGCATCCATTGTAATATACAATCATATACAACAATGGTCTTTAGGGCATACATATAACAAACGTCATGAACGCACAAAACACATTGAAGTGGCTTGCCACTTTATCCAGGAGAAAGTTGAAAAGAAAGTCAATCTCCATTCTGTTTCTACTCATATACAAATTGCAGATAATTTGACAAAACCTCTTTCAAGACCCGCATTCGTTCATTTATTGTTCAAGCTATGCATCACCGATATCTATGCTCCAGCTTGAGGGGGAACGTTGGAATAGTTTAGACTATATTGTTATTAGGGTACACCGTATTATAATGCTTGAGCATCAAGTATTTGTAATCTCTATATAAAGAGACCTTTGGTCACATAATAAAATCTCTTTTCTCCTTTATTTTAACTTTAACACGTGCCAAAAGAAATAAATATTAAATATATTAGTCAGAAACTTCACAAAGGAAATGGTTTAATATCCGAAACAAATGTTAGTGATATACGCCATAGAGGCCATTATTGTATAGTACTAGTTTGTAAATTACATTTTGGAAGCTTGTGGTATACATAGATTTTATGACAGTCTTGCTCAATATGGTAGTATGCTACTTGGTTTGTTTCTATCTTAATATGTGTATGTTTCTTTTAGTGTATCGCTAATATATATTGATAGAGCCCTTAGGATCTTTGCTTGACTACCAGCGTTGTGATGACAGTCACACTAGTGAGGGCTAGGTAGTCTATAAGCACATCCTTAGACAGATCCCTAGTCGTAGGATTATCGAGATAGGACATCGATACTCTAGAGTAGACTAGTGTATACGCTTCTCATCCCAGCAGAGGAGATGGTCTGTCCCACAGCCATTAGTACGTCGTACTGGAGATAGTATGCAGGTGCTCATTTGGTTATGAGTTACACTGGACGGATTCGTGGGGAACTGTTAGTTGGTACTATAGCTATCGTCAGGTAGTTGTTCCTAGGTGACATGAGTACAGCGTAGTCCGTTGACTTGACACTGCTATTTCGTCTCGAATGTGTTCCCACTGTTCTTAGATTACTACCCTACCACAATTCTGATGAGTCGTGCAAACAGGTAGTAGTTGGGTGCAGTCCCGAAGCACTTGGAGGCAGTGACGGTTAGATATGTTTCGTCTCTCCCGGTATTGGGGGTTGATGTCGCGCTGTGTTCGGAAAGCCGTTACACAAAATCCCTGGCCAGGGCAAGCGAGATTTACTTGTAGGTACTCGAGTAGTTTCTCAGGGTGTTTTGGTGCTCTACTCCGGTACGACTTATTACGCTATTAGGAGTCGGACGGTTACCGCCCCTAGGCCTGATATACGATACTCTTAGACGAACAGACCGGACTGTACGATGATTGTCACAGATAGACTCAGTAGGAGATCGGATGAGTTTACTTTGTTGCGCCACGGCAGCGCCCCGGCCGTCTATCCGAGGCCAAAATGCGGAATAAAAATTTTCTTGTCTTTTAAACTGGCGCTACCGCGGACAATAAACCCGGATCGTAACCATTAACTAAGTCCTAGCTAACTAGAGAAAGGGTTAGAGATATACCGAGCGATCCGTTCCTCCGGTCTTCTCGTCATCGTCCCGATCACTTGCGGAATGTCCGGTCTCCATCTCGTCGCCGGAAGGGCACCACGTAGCCGGGTACTTTTACGGGCTCCCACCTCAATACCGAGGCAACTCGGGCGCGAAGTTGGCTAGCCGACGCGCCCAAGATCTGCTGTAGGCAAGTGTAGAATTTGTCTCTTTGGGGTTTATGAGGTTGCCATTTATGGAGGAATTTAGCATAAGAATTTCATGGATGCTAGATGGAGAAAATGAAGCTTGCAATCTCTCTGTGGCTGTCAAAAATGAGCTTGGCCAAAGGTCATTTTTGCTCACTGGAAATAGAAGTGGGAAGCATGCTACAAAAAGTGCTCTGCCAAACAACAGGATTTTTCCTCACTTGAAATGATTTTGGGTGGAGTGTATTAATTTAAACCATGCATAAGGACATTTATTCTTCACAGCACACATACACACACACACACTAATGGGGGGGCCCACGAAAATCAAACCCCTCTCCCCATCCCTCAAGAATAGTGGCCGGCCCAAAATAAAACCAAGTGGGGAAAAAGAAATAATAAAAGAGAATAGATCAAATCAATATCTAATCCCTTCTTATCTCATAAATGCAAAGAGAGTGATGTATAAAGCATCTCATGATACTAGTCAAATCATGAAGCCATCATAATCAATCCATATGCAAGAAAACCCTCCACAATGTGTTATTTGCAAACTTGCAAATAACACCCTCCACCGAAAAGTCCGGCCGGGAAAGAACAAAGGAAAACCGGGCGGAACGGAATGCAAACTGGCAACTCCAGAAAACTGGTCCCGTAATAAATTACAGGAAAACTCCGACACTGTGCATACACACCCGCATCTGTATTCCGACCGAAATACAAATGCAAAGAGACAAAACTACACTGTCTAATACTAGGATCCGGCTTAAACCAAAGCCGGCTAGTAAAATCCGTCCGATCCTGATCCGTGCAATACCGCACGTATCTGATCGAACCCTGCCATATCTCCATACGGCCTCTACAGCGTTTCGCCCGAAAGCTGAGTAACTGTCTGTGTGGTGGACTCTAAAGACTCGTCAATACTATGGCTGTGGATTTAACCACTAGCACGTCAGAGGTATTAGCCATACGTGACGGGCCACCAGCTATTGACTAAAAGGGACGTCGATGAGCGAACTCATCCTGACACCCTACTGAGCCTGTCAGTGACAATATCCGTATAGTCCGGTCCGTTCGTCTATGAGTATCGCATGGCGGGCCTAGGGGGTTGGTAAAAGTCAGACCCCCAAAAGCGGTACAAGTCGTGTCGGAGTGTAGCCCAGAACACCCTGAGATACTACTGGAATACCTACCAGTAAATCTCCTGCCTCGGCCGAGGGCTTTGTGTAATGGCTCTCCTAGACACAGCACGACCTCACCCCCAATACCGGGAGAGACGAACCCCTGAAGATACGCTCACTGCCTCCATGTGGCTCGGGACTGTACCCAACTAAAACCTGTTTGCACGACTCCTTTGAGCCGTGGTAGGGTAGTAATCAAAGTACAGTGGGAACTCACACGAGACAAATGACGATCCCCAGGTCGATGAACTAACCTGCACACATGTCACCAGGGAACTGCCATCTGACGTCTGGTATATGACCAACTAGCAGGTTCCCGGCGAGTCCTGTCCGGTGTACTCATAACCCAATGAGCACCTGTATACATCTTAGGTGATCCAACTGACACCAGTGGCTTGTGAGACCGGCCACCGCCCCTCGTCGGGGTCTCGACTGTATACACTAGTCTACTATGGAGTATCGATGCCCTGTCTCGAAACTCTCACGACTAGGGACCTTTTAAGGATATGCTTATAGACCCCCAGCTCCCACTTATATGATCGCCCTCATACTGCTGGTGGTCAAGCAAGAATCCTAGGGGCTCTATCAACGTGTAATAGCGACGTGTCAGGTCACTTAAAGCAGTACACGATGATAAAGGTAAACCAGATAGCATACTATCATCTCGAGTAAGACTGTCCTACCGGGATAGGTCCTCCCTCAATCATTGCAATCACGTACCTGTGATCCAATAATTGACTCTGAGGGCACTATCTCCAACAATCTCCCACTTGCACTCAAGGCTAATTATTGCGATGTCGCATACTCACAGCCCGTGTGATACCGAACACCCAACTCCTCTACTAGTCAGTCTCACAAAGCTCGTTTGCGAAACTATTGCGTTCGAGGAATAGCCTCAGTGAGTGGATCCGCTTTGTTGTCTCTTTCCATGTCTCTCTATATCTCAAGTTCGCGGAGAAAACCATCTCCCGAAATGAGCAATACCTGTCTTAGAATGTGTCTGGATGTCTGATGGGACATAGCTCATAAATGAACTCCAAATCCAAACTTCTTAGACTGTATCGTCAACTGAACTTAATCAGTATCCTGCGCCATACCACCCTTCAGTATTGCCTTGGACCACCTGTCCAAAATACTGCCCCTCATCAGAAGGAAAACTATAACTCTGACAACCTCCTTGTCGTCCATGTCACCTTGGAAGCCTGGAATGATAACTGTCTCCTGAATGAGGCTGTCGTTATCATATCCCTAGAACATCCACTTATGTTCTAAAACTGCTTCCGACTGTTTCTCCAGGATTGGATCAATATCAACTTATTGCATCTAGTGCAAGAACAATATCTGGTGTGGTACTTGACATCTCATGATTGACTCAATTGCCTGAGCAAGTGATCTGCCAATCATGCACATCCCTCTCCCCTTTAGTCTATAAGACATCTTTAGAGAGGGTGACTCCATCTTCTGCAGGTACACTACCGTGCATGGAGTCGTCCATTCTAAATACTCTTAGAATGCTGTCTAAGTACCCTGATTGGGAAACCACCCAAATCTAGATCTAAAACCATAGATCTAGTAACCAGTTTGTCTGATATAATGTCCAAGTCCCATATGGAGAAACTACTGTGTGACGATCAAAGTATAACCGATTGTAGTGTAGGAGTTTCCTTTCCTACTCTGTGTATGTCATCCAAATACCAGGATATCACAACCTACTACCTTCTCAACAGATCCATCCCCTATTCTGATGAAGTCAAACCTATGACTGTCACGTCAGAAATAGATGATCTATCTCCGCTACTGGTGCTTCAGTCTATAAATAGACATAAGCTACCTGTCCACCAATGCTTCCGCTGCTCCCACTGACTACGACAACCCTCTGGCAGAGTCATATACACGTACACTTCTAAAACTAGTTTAGAACGACGCTATACTCATCCTCCCGCCGGGTCTCGCAGCCTGGAACAACAGCAATGGTAATTGTGGGTAAACAAGAACTTCCCTGTCACCGTCCTTGAGGCTACCGGAGTACCTCTCGGGTGCCTGAAGTTACCCACCGTATCTGCGGAGTGGCCAATGGAATGTCATACCAGATTGAATCTTTAGGTTCCTTATCAAATCTTCAGTAATCGTTTGTGGTTCTGGAATCACTTCCAGTTCTACCATACTCCCACTACTGTTTTCTGAAAAAAAAATCCATTTTTATTAAAACTGTGGCGAGTCTAGAACAATATTGCTATTGTTCATCCAGATGGTAGAAAGTCAACCCGCGTCATAGCCTGGGTCAACCCACAAACAGCCATTACAGAAACGTGCCTTGAGTTGTCCAGTGTCTGGTTTTAAGCATAAGCCGGACAACTCCCCGTACCTTAACATCGTTAAGATATGAACTGTTCTATATCCCATATAGGACCAGAGGCACTGATTTAATTGAACCAGATTCAAATCATGCAACTGTCTCCAGTGCATGTCAACTAAATGGAAGGAGGCCGATCAGCGTTACTCAACTTAGGAACACTTCCAATTATGAGTAACCTGAAAGAGAAGCAAGTTCTCTTTATCATTACTATTAACTGAATACCATATACAAGTATCTACATCTTCGATCACTTTGAAGAATCCCGATACTTGCTACACCTGGTTCTCTACTCTATTCAAATACCTATAACTTCTCCAAATTCGGACCCTGTGTTTCCACGAAACACCTGTCTAAAAACTAGAGAAGTCATAAGTAAACCGAATATAGTACGAGGACCTACCCCTCTGTCCTGATGGACCCTGGACAATATACAATACTCTGTATAAGTCCCTTGAGTCTGATAACTCATTCACTGTGTGTCGTAGGTTGTAAACTGTACTTATGGTTAAGAAGAATTACACCGCTGTTTAATGCTCCTTACCTAACCATCCACTGATATAGGTAAATGTCGTAGACATAATTTCAGAAAGGTATATCTCACTCTATGAAAATAGACGTACAGATATATCAATTTGAAATTGGTGCATAACTGCGGATATTCAAAACCAAATATTTGCCGACCAGCAAACAGCCCAGGTGATTTCCTCAAATATCACCAATTGCAACGAATCCCGATATAATGAGGATGACCACCCAATTCCCAATAACTTACTCCCACTCATCATCTGTAAAACCATACAGATGTGAGAATCGTACCTGGTAAATACATACCCTGGAGTAAGTATCTAATCGGGAAATCAGTTTTCTTTTAACACTACACCGTGAAACTGAAACATTGAAATGTTTCGATGGGGTATTCTGGTATTCCTAGTAATGCCTCTTCCAGATTCACGACTGTAACCGTATAGTTCTTTGCCACCTCTCCAAATCCCTTCATATGTCTTTAGTCTTTACCTTCTGTACACCCCTTTAGGCCAAATGGTTTTCTTCCTTCCCTACCGTTCAGCACCAGCCTATGGTTTGGAAGAAGACTATCCAATAAGCATAATGGGTGTACTGTCCCAATCCTAGTGACACTCGCAATGAGAGAGGGTGAAGATAAAAGACAACCGAATAAACCTTATTCCTATTTCTCCTGGACCAGAATCCATCCCCGAACTGGAACAAGTTCCATTCGAGTTCGTATATAACCATACGATGGAGTATCCAAATAAACTGTGGATCTTCGTAGTGATACGGAGTGTCCTGGAGAAATACAAAGGTGATGTGGGAGTGGTAACGAAATATTTGGTTTGGTCGTGAATATCTGTTGCAATTTACTTTGCCCTCTTACTAATCCCTTGCTTTGTCTGAACTTAATACCTTCTGTACACCATCGTTAGGCTAATTGGTTTTCTTCATTCCCTACCGGTCGGCACCAGCCTAAGGTTTGGAAGAAGACTATCCAATTTGCGTAATAGGTGTACTATCTCCTAAACCAAGGAGCACTCGCAACCTGAGAGAAGGAAAAAGGAAAAGACAACTGAATAATCCTATCCATTTTCTTCAGAACCTGAAACCATCCTCGAATAAATTCCTTCGAGTTCGTATCTAACCATACGATGGTTTTGTCCAATGGAAGTGGACGTTCGTAGTAATACGGGGTGTCCTGGAGAAAAGGGTAAAAGTAGGAGTGGCAATGAGGTTTGCAACTCTGACAATCCAAAAGCCAGTGTTAAGAAGGTTCGGTCAACTTGGTCACTGAGTCATAGTCTTAGGGTCGGGTCAAATGGTCGCTGCCAGAGAGAGAGAGAAAAGAAACACTCAGCGTGCACTCTAACCTAGATCAGAATGGTTACCAATTTATCTAATCTGAAAACCTCCCACTGTACCTCAAATTCTCCTCCAAACCTGAAAGAAGAATTAGTCGGGATCACCCGAGGAGTATACCAACTCATCAGTGGGAATCGGGATCCAACTATCATCGCATGATAACGTGACGGAATCCGCTCACATCATCATACTCCAGATGGTATGCGCATATCTGGCAAGTTTCAGTTCTTTTGAAACTCCCGATGTGATTTCTGCCCCATGCTCTTATGACCTTGGCGTGAGGTCAAAATATCATAAGTCACATGTCAAGTTCTGCCCGTCATTATCCAGGTTAATCTGAACCCACCCGTACATACCCTTGACGTAGGCCAAAATAGTAGTACGACTGTCCCAAACCAACGCATCTATCTATGCAACAGATAAATACCCGGCAGCTACCAATCACTATGCTTTGGCGTGAGGTCAAAATACATAGCTTGAATACTACCGAATATTTAACTGAAATGACGGAGGGCTACGAATGGTTTCTGGCGAAAACCTTTAACGTAATGAACTTGATATCGTTGAAGGAACGGATAGCTTTTAAAAATATAGTGACGAAAACCTTCGCTAAAGAGGTCACTCCCGGTGAAGGGATCTCGGCTCTTTCCCCGTAGAATGGGGTGCAGGATATTCCAACTGAATACCACGGTGCAAAGCAAAAGCAATCGGCTATAGTGAAGTTAATGCCCTGACGCAAACTTTTGTCCAAGGGGTCACTCCCGGTGAAGGGATCTCGGCCCTTGCCTCGTCGACTGAGGAGCAGGATATTCCAACTGAATATCACGATGCAAAACAAAAGTGAACGTCCTTGCAATAACAGCTTTTTGAAAAGTGTTCCAACAACATCAGATTAGGTTTGTTTTTAACTTGCATTGATCCGAATCAACGCAGTCCCATCAATTGATCACACCAAAAAGAACGAAAATATACTGATGTACGTATATGCCATCTGCATTCGCCACTGGGTCCCGTCATTACCCGTTAGGTTAGCTTACTAACGACAGAGCGGGGACTGGACTAGCGCGGATGCGAAACATATACAACATCTACTAATATATATACCAATATATTATATTTCGCTCAAGGCGTGAATAAAATGCAACATCACAGAAATGTACAGCATCACAGAAACAATACAGATATCTGGGATCCCCGGGTTTCACAGAGCCGCTGAAACCCGACGTTCCCCTGGTCGTGTGGATAGCCTGTGCAATGAAATCCTAGACCCCTACGGACGCGGCAAGTCACCCGCCAAAATCTGAAGCGAGGCAGCCCCCTTCAGCGCCGTGAATGGACCACCCAGCACTTCACGGAATCCGGTAACTTGGGCACCCCTACGAGTGCGGCGAATAGCCCGCCAATCCTAGAGTGAAGCCCCCTCCGTCCCAATGCCATGAGATGCGGGCTTGTTGCCCTCTAGAACCCGGCTATCCGTGCACCCCTCCGCGGGGCAATCCTAGTACAGAAAGTAAAATATACATACACCGGGTACATCGACCGCAACCAGGTCGTGCCCCAAAATAATAATACAATCAGGCAGTGACGGCAGTCCACATGTCGGACGCTCGCCCCGCAATATCAAATGTACATAATACAACAACACTGTACTAGCATTGCATCCAGGCTATGCCCCACGACCGATCCGCAACAACACAGCATAAACATAGAACATCAACGTGAAAGTCACGTTCGCAAATCCGTCTAACCGGGCTATAGCAGTTAGACCGGATTTACCGATCAAGTGACATTCACGGTCGCAGATATAATGTAAATACTGTGAAATAATGTATTTAAAAAATATCCGATCGATCAAACTATTAACAAGTGGGCCCCCAAGAAATACTGTAGCACTCACAGAGAAACTGGGCCCAAATTTAATATCCCAAAACCCCTATATTCAACCCAGAAGCCCACTAGAAGAACCCGGCCCATTGATCCGTACACACTGCGGCGGAACCGCGGCCCCAAGTGGGTATTGGCCGCGGTTCCGCGCTCCTGGTGAAAGGTCAATGGCTCGAATTTTCCCAGAAGTCTTAATTCTTCCAGCACAGTACTTTTATGCAACATGAAAAATTTTTAGACTCCAAAAAATTTCAACAGAAAACTGTCGTGAAGAAAATACGGGTTTTGGACATTTCGATCGATCGGAACTGAAAAACACATTACACAAAGCTAGACTAAGTTAACGGCGTGGCTCTGATACCATGTTGCGCCACGGCAGCGCCCCGGCCGTCTATCCGAGGCCAAAATGCTGAATAAAAATTTTCTTGTCTTTTAAACTGGCGCTACCGCGGACAATAAACCCGGATCGTAACCATTAACTAAGTCCTAGCTAACTAGAGAAAGGGTTAGAGATATACCGAGCGATCCGTTCCTCCGGTCTTCTCGTCATCGTCCCGATCACTTGCGAAATGTCCGGTCTCCATCTCGTCGCCGGAAGGGCACCACGTAGCCGGGTACTTTTACGGGCTCCCACCTCAATACCGAGGCAACTCGGGCGCGAAGTTGGCTAGCCGACGCGCCCAAGATCTGCTGTAGGCAAGTGTAGAATTTGTCTCTTTGGGGTTTATGAGGTTGCCATTTATGGAGGAATTTAGCATAAGAATTTCATGGATGCTAGATGGAGAAAATGAAGCTTGCAATCTCTCTGTGGCTGTCAAAAATGAGCTTGGCCAAAGGTCATTTTTTGCTCACTGGAAATAGAAGTGGGAAGCATGCTAGAAAAAGTGCTCTGCCAAACAACAGGATTTTTCCTCACTTGAAATGATTTTGGGTGGAGTGTATTAATTTAAACCATGCATAAGGACATTTATTCTTCACAGCACACATACACACACACACACTAATGGGGGGGCCCACGAAAATCAAACCCCTCTCCCCATCCCTCAAGAATAGTGGCCGGCCCAAAATAAAACCAAGTGGGGAAAAAGAAATAATAAAAGAGAATAGATCAAATCAATATCTAATCCCTTCTTATCTCATAAATGCAAAGAGAGTGATGTATAAAGCATCTCATGATACTAGTCAAATCATGAAGCCATCATAATCAATCCATATGCAAGAAAACCCTCCACAATGTGTTATTTGCAAACTTGCAAATAACACCCTCCACCGAAAAGTCCGGCCGGGAAAGAACAAAGGAAAACCGGGCGGAACGGAATGCAAACTGGCAACTCCAGAAAACTGGTCCCGTAATAAATTACAGGAAAACTCCGACACTGTGCATACACACCCGCATCTGTATTCCGACCGAAATACAAATGCAAAGAGACAAAACTACACTGTCTAATACTAGGATCCGGCTTAAGCCAAAGCCGGCTAGTAAAATCCGTCCGATCCTGATCCGTGCAATACCGCACGTATCTGATCGAACCCTGCCATATCTCCATACGGTCTCTACAGCGTTTCGCCCGAAAGCTGAGTAACTGTCTGTGTGGTGGACTCTAAAGACTCGTCAATACTATGGCTGTGGATTTAATCACTAGCACGTCAGAGGTATTAGCCATACGTGACGGGCCACCAGCTATTGACTAAAAGGGACGTCGATGAGCGAACTCATCCTGACATCCTACTGAGCCTGTCAGTGACAATATCCGTACAGTCCGGTCCGTTCGTCTATGAGTATCGCATGGCGGGCCTAGGGGGTTGGTAAAAGTCAGACCCCCAAAAGCGGTACAAGTCGTGTCGGAGTGTAGCCCAGAACACCCTGAGATACTACTGGAATACCTACCAGTAAATCTCCTGCCTCGGCCGAGGGCTTTGTGTAATGGCTCTCCTAGACACAGCACGACCTCACCCCCAATACCGGGAGAGACGAATCCCTGAAGATACGCTCACTGCCTCCATGTGGCTCGGGACTGTACCCAACTAAAACCTGTTTGCACGACTCCTTTGAGCCGTGGTAGGGTAGTAATCAAAGTACAGTGGGAACTCACACGAGACAAATGACGATCCCCAGGTCGATGAACTAACCTGCACACATGTCACCAGGGAACTGCCATCTGACGTCTGGTATATGACCAACTAGCAGGTTCCCGGCGAGTCCTGTCCGGTGTACTCATAACCCAATGAGCACCTGTATACATCTTAGGTGATCCAACTGACACCAGTGGCTTGTGAGACCGGCCACCGCCCCTCGTCGGGGTCTCGACTGTATACACTAGTCTACTATGGAGTATCGATGCCCTGTCTCGAAACTCTCACGACTAGGAACCTTTTAAGGATATGCTTGTAGACCCCCAGCTCCCACTTATATGATCGCCCTCATACTGCTGGTGGTCAAGCAAGAATCCTAGGGGCTCTATCAACGTGTAATAGCGACGTGTCAGGTCACTTAAAGCAGTACACGATGATAAAGGTAAACCAGATAGCATACTATCATCTCGAGTAAGACTGTCCTACCGGGATAGGTCCTCCCTCAATCATTGCAATCACGTACCTGTGATCCAATAATTGACTCTGAGGGCACTATCTCCAACATACTCATCGGCCTTCTTATTGACATATACCTAGGTAGCCGTTATGTGCAGTTAGTATCGTTGACGTGCTTGTGGTTAAATCCACTGCCAGTGTACTGTCGAGTCTTTAGAGTCCCACACAGAGAGTTTCTCTGTTTCGGGCGAAATGATGTAGATGTCGTATGGTTTTACGACAGGGTTCGAATATATACGTGTATTTTTGTACGGATCATGTTCGGACGGATAATACTAGTGGGTTTTTGTTTAAGCCGGATCCTAGTATTAGATTATTGGATTCGTTTCGTCTCATTGTATTCGTGTTTTTCAGAATACGGATACGGGTATGTATATACGGTGAGAGGTATTCTTGTAATTTGTTCAAAAGTACTTCTAGAAGAAGACACCTCATTACTTGCATTATCATTTAGGTTAAATGGTTAATGAGGTGGAGGTATGAGGTGTTATTTGTGATAAATGAAGTATGGCTACTTGGTGACTCATGGATGACTATTGAGGCAAGGGGTGGTTAGATATTTTGTGAGATATTTTGGTATGCTTCATAGTCATCACAAGTAGCCATATTCATTTCATTATTATCTAAAACACTCTCTCTTCTCAAGCTCTCTCTTCTTCTTCCTCAAACCCTATTTGTCTCATGTGTTAGAAATCTAGGGTAATTGAGACTAATCTATCCATAATCACTCTACATCCTCCAGGCTACTTAGATTAGCACACTAGGTACCCTAGTTACCTCATCTTTAGAAGTAAGAGCTCTTAGTAGACACTCTCGGGTGGATCTTCTTCGACTCGAAGAAACCGACGAGAAGACGCGATCCGTACACTCTTCAAGAAGCACAAGAAGAGGAGTACAAGAAGGAGTTGATACTTGAGATATAACTTTCTTATATAGTAGTTAAAACTCTTAGATATTTTGTTAGTTAGGGTTTAGTATCGATCCTGGAGTTTAGTCGGTGTTACGAAGCATATAAAAATCGTTTTTTTGTTTTTGCAAACTCCGCCTCTCAGCGAACCCGCGGGGTGCGCGACATCGACTTACAACAACACTTGTGATTATCTTGGTGATTTAAAGCTTAAGGTTATGACGTCTCTTATTGAGGTAGAATTTGGGTTCAGCACCCCTCTTTAAATATCATTTCTTTAAAGTGCGCCCTATCTGAAATTACATCCAGGCTCTGCCACTGTTTAGCTTAGTAAACACATATGGATGATAGTATATTCTTTTCCGTTTCGTTTGCAGGCAAGGAGTTGCATCGCATGCAAGTCCTAAATGTTATAGGAGACCAAGTTGCACCACCCTCGGCTCGAGCTTCTCCTGCGCTGCAAAGAACGGAAACATTTCCTAGCCCAAAGTCGCCATTTTTAAGAAACGATTATTAATCTATCTGCCATATTTTTCCATGTCTAACTTATTGGTTAAAGCTGGAATTTGATTTGGGTGTGCTGTTGCAACGTTAATGGCATTAAACCAACGAGAGTTTTCCAACAAATGCTCGGAGGAAAGGACAGATTTTTATTATAGCATCATTTTATATATTGTAATTGCTGATAAGCTACTCTTTCTCATATTATAATGTAGTATTTTGTTATGCGTTTGTTTTTTTAGCTGCACTTAAATTTGTACATTATTGTCCTTTCAGCATTTTGTTGTATATGCAATTGATTTGTACATCCAATTTTTTTACCAACCTTAATCGGAGGTTGTATTATATTTTGTATGGTAGTTCTTCAAGTCTTTTTTCTTTTTGATTTGTACATAAGGTGATTGAAGGCTGAGCTATGTTTGGTGCATATGCTATTTGCCTAATCATTTTTTATTATTTGCAATTCTATATCATTTTGTTGGAATCAGTTGTAACTACACACACACAAATATTTTGCTGTTGTAAATGCAGTATTATAATAATGCATATATGTATTTTCAACATTTTAATTTTCCTAAAAGAACCTTGGTTTTGGCCTAATTCCAGCTATAGTTTTTTTCAAAAAGTAATTTACGCTATTATAATACAGCAAATTACAACTAATAATTTTTCAATAATTCCCAGATCCTTATAGCATAGATGTGAAATGCCACATGGTGTGTGTGTTTGGAAACTCACCCATATGTCTAACCCACGTACTTATCACAATGCCGCAAGAATCCTATGGATTTATGCCAAATGTGTTAAATTGTGAGCACTTCCAGTTTTTGAGATCGGCAGTTTTTGAGATCGGCAGGGAAACGCTATGACCGAGCCTATTGTCACATGGAATTTAATTGGAAAGAATATGACATGGCATATCAAATCAATATAATGTGATGTGATATCCGATCCGAAGAGAATGCAAGCGTCAAGCAAATTGCGAGCTTTATATTTTTACTTTTACTAGAATCAAACAATTATTAGGATTGTTAACGAAAGCAAATTATCACAATAACTAAACAATTTTTCTGTTTCTCTTTCAATACATAAACAAATCTTCTTAATCATACTCTAACTAAAACAAATCCTTTAAATCACTCTCCAACGAAACAAATCCTCTTCGTCTCTATGATTAGAAAAGCAAGGGGGATCCTATGGCAAAACCCAAATCAATCTAAATATATAAATTAATAGAAGATTGAATAAGGGTATCCATGTCATCAATTCATAATTTTGAGACATGACTGTTTAAAAATACCATAAGTAATTTCTTGACCGTCGTCAAATCTTTGTAAATATCCACTAATTTTCTTAGAAATAATCTTCCTTGTCCTAACAAAAATTCTCTAAAACTCTCATCAATTCTTCTGCCTATGGATAAAGACATTGCGACATCGTGTGTGACATAGTCACTCGATAACTAAACAAGAGGTATTTACCAAAAATCTCTCCACGGTTTGACCCTTTTATGAGAAACTATCTTATGTTTTTTTCTTTAATGGAAAACCACCCCTTGTTTTGACCCTTTTATGAGAAACTATCATGTTAATGAAAAACCATCCGGAAGTATCCAATGTTTGCGACAAAGCATCCTGCAGAATGGTTTCTTGCTAAAATTATTAAATTATATGGTGGTTTTTCGTTAAAACCATCATACTACAATGTGGTTTTTTATGCATATCTCAATTTGACGTAGTTAAATAAGAGGTAGAAACGTCATTTTATGATATATTTAATGACAGAATGGTTTTTCGCTGATAGTGCATAATTCAAGATGGTTTGTTATAAAATGGTCAAACCAAAAGAAAGATTTTTTTTGTGGGCTTTTGACCCATTCAATGTATGCAATGTTAAGCGACAAAAATATTTTTCATACCGCAATTTGTCTACCCAAAAGTTTATGAAAGAGACAAACACCATAGGTCCACCTATTTCACACTATTATCTAGGTGTTGTGGGTCTTGCCATTTTGTCTCTTGCGTAAACTTTTGGATAGACAAATTGCGATAGGAAAAATATTGCTCTTTGATAAATACCCATTATATAAACAACTCTTTTATTTCAATATTGTGGCATATTTAAGAGCTTGGAGTAGCCCATTGGTGGGGCTTGGAATAATCCACGGAGAATATCAGGGATTGAGCCTAGGGTGTCCCATTTATAAGGGATGGTTAATTTATTCCACCTATCATCTTTATAAAAAAAATATTGTCCTATTTTGGCCCTTTCATAACCTTTTTCTGTTTCTTCGTTTCTTAAACGAGAAATTATTCGTTGTGCCGGGTGTAATACATCTGGTTACAGGATGAGAGATAGGAAGAAGTTTCGGACAGTCTTGGGTAGCGTGTGGGTCCACACTTCTATTTCTTATCTCTTTTGTCCAGGTGTACATGGCGACACATGGAAAAAAATTCCCTTCAAGCGTCCGTGAGCTCAATTTCACATGGAAAAAACTTCTCTGCAAGGGCTTGTAGAGAAAATTTCTCTATAAATCCCTTGCAAGTCCATAGATAGGATTTGAGATTCGTGCAAGTAAAGATAGAGAGTATGAAAGCCCATCCAAGAACTTGCAAAAGTCTTGTAGAGAAATTTCTCTGCAAGCCCTTCAGAAGATTTTTCCATTTCACATGAACCCCAGAAACATTAATTAATTCTGAAAAGAAGTGAAGCAAAGAAAAGAAGGAATATCTTCGGTGCTTGTTGGAATAAGGGAGTTCATACGTCCGTTCGACCAATCAGAGAATGCCACGTGTAGGTAAAAAGAGAAACAAATTGATACTGGTGACTCCCTCTCTCCTGTTTCTTTCTTTCTCTTTCTAGATCTTCCTGATTTAAGGAAAGGAATTAAAAAAACAAAAAAACAACCACCATCCTCATCCTCATCCTCACCGACTCCACTTTATCCACCGCCGATAGTCGACGAACTCGCCCCTCCACCGACCTGACGAACTCCGACGTGGATCGATCTCATGTTCATGAACTATTGTGTTAGTTTTTTTTTCTAATGGAATGTGTGCTGTAAAGAAAATCCGTGAAATGTGATTGAGTATTTCATTGATTAAATTGATATGGGTCTTGTTTTGTTTGATTTTTCTTTTGATGCTCTTGGTTTGTTATAACATGAGAGGATTTTGCGATTTTTTTCCTGTCCTACAGATGGGTTTACATTTTGTTAATTTTTTGCTGAGATAATTTGTTGCATGGTGTTGGGTCATCTTCTTCTATGTTAAGAAGCTTTTTTTTCGATAATTATGTGCGCCGTTGATGTTTATTGGTGAAATAAGAATATTAACTCAGTTTTATATAAGGTTTGTCTTTCATCTATTTCTAATTGAAAGTCTCAACTAATTTTACATTTCGTTTACTTGGGTCCTCTTTCTTTTTTTTTCCAATCCAAGATTAGCTACTCATATTTTGATGATTCTCATAAATTTCTATAAGAACGGCGATCTTACTAAGATTATTATTAGAGGTCTATGTTTAATTACTGCATACAAATGTTCTTATAGTATTTTGCAAATAATTACCACAATCTTTCAGCATTTTCCAGTTTAGCCCCATGTGGCCTTCTGCAACAAAATGATTTATTAGGAAAAGCACTTATGATATTAAATTAAATAAGGAAAAAATATTCATGTATTTATTTGCAATTTGTTAGATATACACTGTTTCTTAGAAACACTGAAAGCTAATGGCATTTTAGTGAAGTTTACCCTTCAGACTTGTTATGATTCTCTTTACCCAAATGTTATTTCTAACTAATACACCATAATATGATAACTAGTACATGCCTCACAAAAATCACTAATGACCAACGTTAGCATAGGGAGGCCAATACTTACAGATGAAACTCAATCTTGTAGACGACAGTAATTCCTTCTAAATCCACCGGCCACGATGTCACATATCCTTGAACAAACAGGAAGTCGCCTTTGATCTTGAGAGTGATCTTAGCGGCCGATGAACTCCGAAGCCCATTGAGGCTTGAAGTTATAGAAGTCCCCTCGGCGATGCCTGCGACTGGAGAAGCCGCGTCCATGGTGGTTGTTAATTTGTCATTGAACACAAAGACTGTTCCGAAAGGGGTGGTGGTTTGACTCACATCGGCATTGCCAGGTATACCTGTCACAATAAGATAAGGCATTACCGGCGTCATGACAAGCACCATACTGGCCAACTTTAGAGGACATATTGCCAATCTCGACAGAGGCCTATTATTGCCAGACATTTTAATACAGGTATCCTCTCATGTGCATAATTATCAAGAAAAGAGACCATGAGGTACACAACTCAAGGAGAAATTATTAATTGTGCCGGGAGTAATACACACGGTTAAGAGGGAGAGAGGGAAGAATTTCGGACAGCCTTGGACAGTATTTGGGGACCATAATTCTATTCTTTTCTCTCTTGGCCGGATATATACGGCCGGTAGAAGGAATAATTTTTCCAACAGAACATGTCCATAAATGAATGAGAAGAAACTAAATTTTCAGATTTTTTTTTTGGTTGAGCAAAAGAAAAGTGGAGAGAGTTTTCCATTCCTTCCCCTTTCTTTATCTTTCCATATATGCTTAATTATAACCACAAAATAGTTCTTTGTGCCGAGACATGAACTAATATTCCAAACTTCTTACAACTTCAATTTTTTTAAAAAATTTCTTTTACAATTTATAATGATAAAAACCAACAAACTTCTTGCTATTAAAATGGAAGTTCATCGTTTCAATTCTTGTGACTGCCGCGATAATATTCTCGAAAGAAATAAAATAAAGTAGTATACCTTCGCTATGATGAAGCCAGTCTTATTGACCGTTTCGTGTTGAAAGAGCGAGAAGTGGAGGGATTCGAGGCCATGGTGCTTGTGCCTGTGGTGAGATGAGGCTAAAACTCCATGAACAAGGAGAAGCGAGAGGAGAAAATTAGCCATGCATGAATAAAGTGTGAATATATATTGTTGTGGTACATAAAATGTAAACCTTGAAGGGGAATTTATAAGGTTTTTCAAATTAATGTGGTGCGTCTTGGTAGGTCAATGGAGGTAAGATTTCCGTTTTCTTTTCAAAAAGATGGTTCTGGTGTAGGTCAAGAACTAGTCAATAAATGGGCCGTGTGATTGCTTAATTAGACAAATACTTAGATTTGATGAGAAACGTGTAAGTGGCAATCAAAACAGTTGTTTATATAAATGCCTTTGATATTGACTCAACCCTTTGAAAAATCAAACGACCTCACACTCCAGAGGAAAAAATGTTAAATGCAAGAGCTGTGCTTTATTTTATATGAGCCGCAACTCTCGCATATGAAGTTAAAGGCACCTCTAGCATATTGTATGAAGTTAAAGCTAACATATTTAAGTCTCAACTTCACATATCAGTCCATTACTTTTCCAACTTTCGTCTGAATATATATCCACAAAAACTAATCATCTAGAATTGGCTAAACAACATGAAGCACGGATCCAAATGCTTAAGCTGAGGTTTTGCATGTCGACAAGTACATTGGACGATTTCAACAATGAAATAGACTCTTCGACGGCTTCCACATTCTGGAATAAACCCATGTAATCAGATTCAAAAAATATCATATGAAAATCTACCTGAATTACATAAATTACCTAGCATCTAGGATTTTATGCTGCCTTCCCTCTCGTTCAACGATTACTGATATATATTATACAAGTTAATTACATCTGCTGTAAGCACATTACATTTAAACTTTTAACGGGGAAAAAATAAGGCACAATGTCAAAATTTCCAACTCTTGGATGCTCAAGGAGGAATAAATAAAAAGAAGAAAACATGAATAAACAAAAAGAGGGAATCGTATGCTCATTACTCAACATAACATTGTCGAATGTAGGGATTATCGAACGGGACGAACTTGGACCAGTATTGCTTGTACTTGGCAATTGCTAGATCCAGCCACGGCTTATAATTCCCGTTATAGTGAACAACGGCGGCCTTCTCAATATCCGTTGAGCTTACAGCTGGATCATAACCGAGCCCTAGAACATGCCAACTTCTATCCAAAGGATATGTCAGGTTGTAAAATGTAATTAGGCCTGGGGGAAGAGTTCCGAGCTTCCACAGTTTCCTGTCCCCGTTCTGCAAAAACAAAATTGCACAACAATATGATAAACCGTAAGTCTCGGATGGTGACGTATTATAAAAAGGGCATTGTAAACTGTAATGTTGAACCAATGAGCTGCACTTCCCTCTTGGGGAGAGTGCGGGGTTCGAACCCCGGATACTCCAAGAGGGGAAGTGGGGCAAATTAACGCTTTATGGGCAAACTCATGGGTCCCTGAGTGCGTGTTTGTGTATGTGTTGTGTGCTTGTGTGTGATTTATGCGTGGGTGTGTTGTATGTATAGGTTAGGGCTTATGGGCCAGTGCCAAAAAAAATGTAATGTTGAGGACAAGAAATGTATCTGACTGTCAGAGATTACAATTTCCATTATTGCTTGAACACTAAATGAATTAGCAGCCAGAGCCATAACTGAAGTTTACACATATTAAAAGCCTTCAGAAGAAGAAGGCAGAAGTAGATTAAAGTAGCAAGTCACATAAGAACTTCATTTCGATACTAAGATGGTTCGACTTGTTCTGAAGTAAGAGCCCTTTGATATAAAAGACTCCATAGAAAGATCATAGATTACTTGAACAACAGACTCGATGGATTCAATTAACTTCAATTCTCTTTGATAATCTTGTGATTATTTGTAAGAGAGTGAAGTAAAATCCTCAGTCTTTACTGATGGGGCTTTTATTCGGCACATACAACTAAATAAAAAATGATCCTAAGAAACATAAACTATTGTTGTAAGCTGGTTTGCACGGACACGTATTTTTCGTTGCCATATCCGTGCTTGGGATAAAAGGCTCAGTTGTTGTTGTTGTTGTATATCCGTGTCGGATACAATTCGTGCCCGACACTTGCACGACATGTATCCGACACGGAATTTCCGTGGCCCGCTTCGAATGAGGCAGTTTTGGATTTGGACACGTATTGGACACGTGTCGGACTAAGTGTAGCCACGACACAAAAAGCGATTTCCGTAGTAGTGGTGACATTTTTTCAATTAAAGGCGAGAAAAAACATAATCTTAGCGGAACTTTTTTGAATTGTTGATTTTTTGCTGAATATGTTGTTGTAATGTTATGATGCTCTCTCTCTCTCTCTCTCTCTCTCTCTCTCACACACACACACACACACTATATTTTGGGATTTTGCCGTATCACCGTGTCGCATCGTATCGTATCCGTGCAACCTTGGTTGTAAGAGATGCTATTATTACTATCAATATGGTTAGTTATTAATATTTATATGTGCCTTTAAATTACAATTACCTTAGAGGATCCTGGTTTAATCAATCATGTTTCATGTAAAAATGCTGGGAATAAGCAGGGAATTCATTGCACATTACATAGATAACCTTCCGAATAATATTTCACGATATTCAGTTACTAACGAGTGCATGTGAGAGCTTAATTTGTTTATAATTGTCTTGCTTCACATTAACCTTGCTATTTGAGATTACCATCTATACTTCAGATGTATAGTTTGCCCCTTCTTTTAGTTGAATATATTCCTATAGTATTTTGCCAAAATTGTCATGCCCATATAGTACAGGTAGATTAGGGTTTCGTGGTATTTACCTAGCAAGTCCCGAATCTAAAAGTTAATAATTTATTTATAAAAAAATAACACCATAAGGATTATCACATCACTAACTATGATACTGTTCTCACAAATGACTTCTTTGTAGAATATATGATCAAATAAATTTAAAAATATTGATATACTAACAGGGACCGTCAGATAAGGGCGAAGAAAAATTAGATGGAGATGCAATAATTAAAAACACCTAAATTTAACCCAAAAAGTAACAAAATAAAAAATAAGGAAAAATGAACCAATATAAATGCAAATTAAACCATAACAAACGACTAAATTTAACTTATCTAATGGAAGGGAGTGCAACATAAGAATTATTTCTTGTCTTACCGAATCTTGCCAATAATGGTATATTCCAGTAATATTTCGCCTTTTCCATTGCTTCAAGTCAAGGATGTTCATCCCAAAAGCCCATCCGCATGCCTGCGGATCAAAATTTTCAGAGATCTTAGGGTTCGAGAAGTTGAGATATGTATCGAAACGATGAAAGCTCTCTTTGCAGGTCTCTACTGCACCATTGACCATTCCTTTCATGTCGATAGACCACAGAGGAGTCAAATCCTTTTGTACAACAATATCATCATCAAGAAACAGTAATTTCTCCAGCTTCGGGTACACTTCAGGCATATAGAATCTCAGATGATTAAGCATGGACAAATACTTGGGATTCCTATATTTGAGATTTTCATTTCCAGCTGATAGTGATGATGGATGATTGACCTTAAAGTAATATTCTTTAATCCTTGCAGACTCCAGTTGACGAAGAACTGAGCAATAAGAAGAATTGAGCCACTTGAATTCATCAATATTTTCTACATGAACTGTTGCAGGTGAAGGAGGATAGGCAATGAACCACATTTTCATAGCTGCAAAGTTCAATCTATCTGTGACTATATGAAACACATGTTTCTCTGGTTCCTTGGCATGAACTAAAGTAGAATTTACTACAACCGATGTTGCAAGCACATTATCAGAGAATATAGCATAATGATAGAGGGAAGTATCTATAAGCCTATCACTGTTAACAACTTCTTCACTTGCATAACTATGCGAGAAGTAATCGGTAGAGAGCTGCAAGGAAAGGCAATGCAGAGGTTTGGGAACTGTTTTTGCGGCATGCTGTATTAAAAATGTGCTTTGTGTCTTCACTCCACTTATGCTTTCTTCCGTTGACTGAACCATGGCCTGCAACTTTTTGGTCACAGCATCACAATCATATAACACATCTTTGGCCTGAGTTAAAGCATCACTCATCGCTTTTGCTTGTTCAAGAGCACTGTATAACAAGGAGAAGTTCAAACATTACACCTTGTTAAGAACCACTTAACCCAAAAGCTGAAGCAGCTCGGTTGTGGAATAACAACGGATATCAACTATACATTACAGTTCACACTCCCCCTCATGTGGGCCTATGGGGCATATGGAAAGGCTTGCAGCAGGAACTCTTGTTTGTAGGGCAGAATAAATAGGGTAAATAACTATAATTTGATTTTACAATGATGAGGTTTGAATCCGGAACATCTTAACACCTGGTGCATTTTGATACCACGTTAAGAACCACTCCACCGAAAAGCTTAAGCTGTTGGGTTGTGGGATAACAATGAATATCAAACATACATAAAACCTTAACACAATATTTAATTACAAAAGTAACAATGTATGAGTAAAAAGGAAATTAAAAGTAGATACCTTGAGTTTAGGTCCGTATCTGAGTTTGCTTCTTCGATTGCGAGCTGACTTTCTTTGACTCGTTTCATCAAGGAATCATAGAGATCAACTCTGTTAAATGAGCGAGTCATGCTAGCATAGACTTTTGCCATAATGATCTGATCTTTCATGAGTTTTAATGTCGAATCCGAGAATGTGGGCTTATATTCTTTCCTCCATATGCTGTATTTTCCCTTCACTATGTGGTTGAACTTTTTTGCACGTTCAATGGCCGCTGCTTCCATCTGCAGCTCAGTTTCCTTATTCATATTAATCAGCTCAGAAATTCGCTTCTCCTTCCTTTTCTGTCTCATTCTCTACACAAAAGGGAAATCAACATAAAAGAGGGGGAACTTACAACTTTAACAGATTAATATATAAGATATATGGATATATTCACCTGACGTTTAAGCTTCACTGGATTAATATGGCTTAATAGCTTGTTTTGATTAATGGAAGGGAGACTAATTTCCTGTATCTTGTTCACCGTTGGCTGGTATGAGCGTTGTTTCTCCTGGCATTTTGATAGAAAGAAAACGTAAAGACACGTAGTAAATCCAAGAAAATCTATGTATTTTAACTAAATAACCGTAAAACCAAAATATCTGAAAACTTAAAAAATCCAACATGCATGCTAACAAAAACACAACCTCTGAATAAAAACACAAGAAAGCATGTCACTTTAGTTGCTGTAGAACTTATATATTGATATGCAAAATCTTTTAGTGTTGTGGAGGATTCTTGATTATTTATCTACCAGGAAAAGTGAATACTATGAAAGAATACTAATCCAACCTTTGCATGTGCACCAACAGAATTCTCCCAGACCCAGGATGAAGATAACACCTTTGACTTGACCTTATGGGTTTTGAATTTGCCAAAAGTATCCACGTATGTCACAGTAATGTCGACGGTCTGCAAAAGTATGACCATGTTGATAATTACAGTACACAGTAAAGAAGATGATGATATAATAACAATATAATTGTAAAATAATAATGATAATAGCCTCAACTCTCTGGAATATAAAATTTTCTATTAATAGAATGTATCGAGGTTACCTCATCTTGCTGACCGGAGTTCTGTTCTTCAGTCAAACTGTTTGTGCTATAACGATTCTCCTGTTCAGTAACATTGCAACCCATGCCAAGAGAAAAGGTTACTACTCTTGGAACTAAGAAATTGTAGTTACAGAAAAAGTAAAAGAAAGGAAGAACGCAGCTTAATGTTTGTTATTATTGGAATATGTTCTTGTGCATGTACACAGGAACCTATCCTGTGTCATGAGGCAAGGTTGGGAACGCGTGTCACGAGGCAAGGTTGGGAACACGTGTCACGAGGCAAGGTTGGGACGGGGGCCCACCCACATGAGTGGAAATGCTCTTGTGCACGTGCATAGGAACATTTTATTAGTATTGTTATTATGTTCATATTATCAAAGATAAATGTGGGCATCCTTGTCTTAAGAAACAGAACCTTTATTACAAACTTTGGTGGTTGGCTTCATGAATTCTCTCTTGCATTCAAAATCATCTGCTTGATATAATTAACACCTAAAATTACCTTGTTAGCTAATACCATCCTTATTCATTTAGACCTACCTCCTTCCCGTTGAAATATTAGTTTAAATTTAATTGTTATTTATTAGGCTTAATTCCAAAAAACCCCAAATTTTTAGCTAAAATACAAGAAACCCCAAAATCGTTTTAAAATACACCAGAAACTACCACAAAACTTTCAAAACACACAAGAAACCACCACAAAGACTTTCAAAACTACAAGAAACCCCCAAAAATCAGGTCCCACATCAGCAATGAATAGCACAAAACTGCATACCATTAGGATTTCTCGTAATTTTGAAACTATCTCGTATTTTAGCTAAAAAGTTGAGTTTATTTTTGGAATTAAGCCTAGTTATTATGGATAGAATAAGAAATCCTACTTTAGTTAGGGGATCATTATATACCACAAAGAAATCCTACTTTAGTTTGCGGATGTATATAACGCAACACATAGAAATCGTACTTTAGTTAGGGGATGTAATTTTTATCTATCTAGGTGAAGGCTTATTATATGCTATAACATGAGAGGTGTTTTCATCATGGAAAATTAGCATGTATATAAAGCAAAGGAATCCTCCTTAGGGCATATATATAACGCAAAGGAATCCTACTTTAGTCACGAGATGCAATTTTCATCTTGCTAGGAAAAGGCTTATCATATGCTATAAATATAAAGGCGCTTCCATCATGGAAAATTTGCAAAAGCCATGTAAAAGAGATGTAGTCTCCAGAGTAATGAGGGTTGTAAATCTCCTCAAGAGAAGGGATATGAGAGCGATTGGAAAAGATTGCGTGGTGTTATTTACTTATTTATGCTTATTCATGATAAAGGAATTATATGTTTACCCATGGATTGGGCTGAGTTTGGTCAAACCATATGACATCCCAACGTTCATCTTCTTCTTATGGTTTGCTGTCTTGCATGCTCAAAAACTCAAATATGGGATTTTCTCAACAAGTGGTTTCGAATCCGATGGTGTTCGGTCAAGTTACAAGCTCGCAAGATAGCGGTGGATGTGATTTAAAGTCAGAGCAAGAGAGAGAGGTGGAGGCATCATAAATAAGAAGGGTTAATTCGATAATAATCGAACCATTGACTGTATAGGTAGATCAATCAAGGTGGAGCCACTGGAGATGTTGGATACCGGATCTTATGCTAGACAACCACGACTACTAGAATCTAATCAGATTTGTGCATGGTAGCTTGCGGATGATGGAACACAACACACACAGGTGGCGTACATGCAATGCCAAAAGGGCCGCATAAAGACTATGTTAAAGGTGTGCAAAGGAGCACTGAGAAGCGCGCACCGACAACCAAAAAGGAAGTATGCATAGGCAGCATCAAGGGTAGCATTCATAGTTAGTGCTAAAGAAGGCATGTACCGAAGTCACATAGCATCGACAAAGAAGCACATACGACCATTGTTAAAGGAGACACGCACATACACAAGCATAAGCAGCCACATAGGTGCATGGTTACTTCCAGACAAGGTGTGACACATGAGTATGTTTTTGGGTGTTTCTAGATAAAGAGGTTCTAATGTTTGGGCCGAAATAGAGTACGGTGATGTCATGCGTGTTCAAGGATGGGGTACATTATGGTCATGAGTACTCAGGAGAAGCAATTTGATAGTGATGCTCGAGATGGAGCAACGAAGATTGGTATAAGGGTTCTTAGGATATGGAATATGATGCATGTGTGAGTTCGTCTTCGAAGAGTATAATGAGAATGATGGATATTCGATTAGTCTCAAAGGATTTGAGTTAGGATGGAGACTATTGGAATTGTGTCTCGGTTGAGCACCTAAGCACGGTTCGTTGATCCAGGAGAAGTCCATTTGGACTTTGACCAGTTGGGTCGAAGTAATCCTTTGGTGTAGGCTATTACCGGATGAGGAGATGAAAGCAACCTCAAGGAAAATTGAAATTTAAACTAAGGTGGAGATTGTTGAAATATATTTAGATTTAATTGTTAGTTATTACGGATAGAAAAAGGAAAGATCTTTATTTATAAAAGGCAGAGTAATCCTAATTCAGATACTATTTTTATCTAACTAAGAGAAGACTTATTTTATGCTATAAATATCGAGATACTTTCATCATGGGAAAATTGGCAAAAGACAAAAAGGTCATTTAAAAGAACTATAGTCTCTAGAGTTACAAGGGTTCCTGAATTTTAAGATGAGATCAAGAGACGGGATATGAGAAAGATTAGAGAAGATTGAGTGGTGTAATTTATGCTTCTTCATGATAAAGGAATTCTATATTTGCCTCATGGATTAGGCTGAATTTGGTCGAACCGCGTTAAATCCCGGCCTTTCTTCTTCTTATAGTTTGTTGTCATGCGTACTCTAAAGTTAAAGGTGGGATGTTTTACCAAAAATTATGTCAATTCTTCTAATTGATGCACTTTCCCTATCAGTTGCACTTGCCCAAACCGTCAAGTTGATCCTCCTTTATTATATCCTTTGAAAGCTAGCTACGAGGCACTGATTTTTATCATATTTTTTACATATGCCACTCATCCTCTTGTCTCATTTACACCCATTTTTAGGCACCTACCTTAATTGCCCAACATACTACTCTAAAACTCATTTTTTTAATAAAAAGTGCCGATCTAATAGTAATTTTATAGAAGGCTTAATTCCAAAAAACTGCCAAATTCTTTACCTCGCTTACGAGAAACTACCAAATTCTCTCAAAATTACAAGAAACTGCCATGCTTTAAAAGTTTGTGGCAGTTTCTTGCCATTATTGTTGACGTGACACCTTATTTATAGTAGTTTTTCATAGTTTTTGAAAATTTTGTTGTAGTTTCATGTAGTTTTTGAAAGTTGTGGTAGTTTCTTGTGTATTTAGCAAGACTTTGGTAGTTTCCCGTAATTAGGCAAAAGTATTTGGTAGCTTTTTGAAATTAAGCATTTATAGAAATTTTCGTTTAATTACACATGTATTCTATAATCAAAGAATACTCTACAAGAATTTATTCTCTGACTTTGATTATCTTTCTTTAATTATCGCATTCTTCTCGATCTCATAATCATCATAAATAATTTTTAATACTGAAAATGATCAGCTATATATACTTTTTGGCCATCAGATAAGCTAATTTTCTCAGTCGGTAACTTTATAAATATTCGGTTGTTGTTATGCTAGCTGAACTATCTAGAAATAAATCTTCTGATACTGTCTCTACTTAGGACAATATCCCTTATTTAGTTTGAGCAAAAATCTAAATCAGTTACATAGGACACATCTTATGCATTCTAACACCCTGACAGGGAAGCAGTGTATATTCTTATGGTTCACAAAACCAAAATTTTTACTTTTATTTGTTGGGGTTTGTTGGGGTGGGTGGGTTTGGGGGGTTGTGCCTCACAAAAACACCTCCCCCTCGCTCCCCCCCCCCCAAAAAAAATCAGTCGTGGGCAATCACAGCTCCATTGAGCTCTATTCATATATAAACACTAGAGAATTATGTATAACATAGGATTTAAATTAATTATAACTAAAGTGAAAATATATGGTGCTAAGTTGATGCAATTTGCTCGAACCGACTTCGACGCAGAACAAAAATCTCTTAAAGACAAACAATACCAGAATACAGTGGTCTAGATATGCCAAAAACTAATATATATAATGCACAAAATGAACGAAGTCATCGGAAATGTACTCATAATTGGGATCAAAAACACTTTCAGGAATTAGAAACACACAAGTAGGGTAAGCTGATGTCAATCAAGTGGACATGGAAAAAGCATTATCTAAACGTGTTAGTCAGTACTTCTGAATGACAACTAATAAAATATATTTAGTGTTGTACACTTCAAGGAAATACAGGTTGATAAAACACTGGATTATAGAAGTTTCATGCCAATATGCAAGTCAAAGACAGAGAGACTTTGAAGAATACAGTAGAAGCTTAAAACCTGTACATTGTTACAGTCCTTACAGTCCTGTTGATTCCAAATTACTCCAACATTGTTTTGCCTGGGAAGAGGGGGAAAAGAACTTTATGAAAAGGGAAAATTATGTAATATCAAATTTATGAATCTTCAATTTATAGGAAATACTATATATTAAGAAAATAATCTGATATGAATTGCTAAAGCATTTGCACAAGTTTTATACCTAAAAATGACATGATCAATAACCCAAAGTCGAGTCAACCAATCTAAAATATTAATAATTCAGTACTATTATGTCGTTAACATATAGAATGACATCTCTTCATAATGCAGTTTAATTCATGAAATATAGGCAAATCCTTTGAATTTATGGATCACTACAGAGCCTAGATAAAGATTTAATATGATAATAATTGCTGCTAGAAATCACATTAAGAAGCACAACACAAGCTAATGGATCAAATGGAAGTTGCATATCATATCATTTAACTTGCTATAATATATGGTAAATATCCCTAATTTACCCATATATTGATGATAGATCAACCAAGGCCCTTTGCTCTGTTAACCAATCACGAAACCCACATAAAGTTCACAGCTGTAATGTCCTTCTGTCAATTGCATGTGCGATGTGTGTGACATCAGTTAACTGAGTTTGGAGTAGTGTGGACTAAAATGGGCTTTTTAAGTGTTAAATATTAGAAGGAGTGGTATCTCTAATGACATTCTAATTTAAATATTAAATAGTAGTGTTTTTACTATTAGCATATTACAGCCATTTTCTTTACTCTTTTTATCATCCTATGCCTTGAGAGGAGGATAGGTCTTAGTGGAAAAGAAAAAACATTGACTTTAAAACAAAGAAGGTGGCAAAGCATGACAAGGCATAGTATATGTCCACGGGCTTACGAGAAAAAAATGTTGTTTCTTAAAACAACGTGGGGGCGCGTGCGCACAGAGAGAGGGGGGGTAGGAAAGAACATGGAAAAATTCATAGAAACTCCAGGAAATAGTAATGTAGGAAAGCTTAAGAATTAAAATAAAAGATTCAACCATTATTGTTGCTTCTCTAGGAAATAGTAGAAAGAATCCCAGCTGTTTCCATTGCCACCACTGGTATCCACAACAAGCAAGGGCAAGGATGTATCAGTAAGAACTAAAAAGTATTAAAAGGAGGAAGAGTTGTTACACTTATAACTTCTAAAAATAAACAAAAAGTTGATGACCTTGTCAGAGCCTTAGTGTTAGTGTAACTGGTACCTTCACCACCATTTCCATCTTTTCTTCAACCTGCTCCTTATCCTCTAATATGTCTTTTTTACTTATTGTTTTCTTTATATTCTCTCCTTATTTCCCCTTTTCTGCCAAATATTAAAGACTTGGGATAGAGGGAGGAATTCTTTTAGGAAAGTTTTTTGTTTTATTTTTTATTATTATTTGGGGGGGGGGCACTGTAGTGAGTGGGGTGGGGTTCTATATAAATTTAGAAGCAAGGTCAATCGGTCCCAATATTCGAATTGAGCTTATGAATTAAGATAGAATATGGAAATTTACCAACTCTTTACGGACCTCAATCACAAAAAAAAACAACTAGATAGTGATCAACTAGCGAGTACGAACGCCCATATAGTGAGTTTTATGGATGATGATCAAGAATCTCCAGGAATTGTTTAAACACAAGAACGTCGTCTTATTTAAGCGCAGAGTAGTCAGGATAATAACTTATTAAAACCTTTGAAGCTCAACCATAGAAATGTATGAGAAAGCTCCCACTTTATAGGGACACAAATAAATCGAGAATATTAAAAAAAATCTTTTGGAGTAGGAAAAAAACATAAGGGTAAAGCGGTATTAAGTTGGAAAAAACAGAAAGGTCATGCATCTAGCATCTGAAAGTACCAATCAGGAGAGAAAGTTAGCCCCCTACTCAAAAGAATAAAGTTCTGAGAATTAACTTACATTATGGTTATATTTGGCCTTGTCAAGGGAAGTGCATCAAATATATCTGACCTGACAGCAGACATCTGAATCATGACCTGCAAAACAATAAGTAAACCGATCAAACTAACACCAAGTGTTTCATGAACGAAACTTCGATCTTGTTCAAGTTTAAGCAGGATGCAGATAAAGGAATGAGTAGCTTGTAAAATGTAAACTAGTGATAGAAAATAACAGTTTTATCCTAGTGTTCAGCCCGAACTGTGGAAATTGGTGTTTTGTTAAGTACACTTTAATAAAAACAGGATAAATTAATTATCCATCCTTTATCTTGAAAAGGCACATGAGATTATGAGGAGAAAAACACACACACACACAGAGAGTCCGACAAAAATGTAGTATATTGTTGGATATAGGTTCCCTCAAGACAATTATCGTAGTTGCAGGAATGCAATTACTGAATTCATGAGAACCTATACAGAGAATAGTCTTACTCGAGATGATAGTATTCTATCTGGTTTGTATTTATCATTCATAAGTATACGTTTTACTAGCTATAACGTATCACTACTACATGATGATAAAACCCATATGATCTTTACTTAACTACCAGGATTATGATAAAGATCATACTAGTAGGGCATGAGTAGTATATAAACACATCTTTAAAAGTCCCTAGTCGCAGGAGTATCGAGACTGGGCATCGGTATTCCAGTTTAGACTAGTGTATACGTTTCATGACCTTGTACACGGCGATGGCTGATCCTATAGCCATTGGTGTTTGACACCGATGATTGTATACATATGCTCATTAGATGAGTTATATTGGACGGACTCACCGAGAACTCCTAGATGGTATAATACCAATCACCAGATAGCAGTTCTCTGGTGACATAAGTACATAATAGTCCCCAGACCAAAGATCGCCATAGTGTCTTGTGTGTGTTCTTACTATACTCAAATTACTGCCCTACCACGGCTTTAAAGAGCCGTGCAAACATGTTTTAGTTAGGTACAGTCCCGAAGCACATGAAGGTGATGAGCGGTCGAGAGAATTCGTCTCTCACGGTATAGAGAGTTGATGTCACACTGTGCACAGCTGGCTATGATATAAGTCCTTGGCTAATGCAATCGAGATTTACTGATAAGTGTTAATCAGTAGTTTCTCTGGTGGTCATGAGCTTGACGTCAGCACGACTTATCGGGTTAGTGGGAGTTTGATGGTTTCCACCTCTCAGACCCGATATGCGACAATCTTAGACGAAGAGACCGGACTGTACAGTGAATGTCACTAATAGGCTCTAGCAAGGTACAGACGAGCTTGCTTGTCGACCGGCTTTTCGTTCGATACCTGATTAGCCGTTATGTATAGCTAATACCGCTAACATGCTTGTAGGTTAACCCGATGGAGAATTGATCTGAAAGTGTTTCAGATCAATCGGATAGATCCTGACTTATTGCCAACGTATTGTCCAGTCTTTATAGTCCCACACAGAGGGTTTTTCCGTTCTAGCGAAATGATATAGTGCAAGTACAGTGATGCGTGTGGGGTCCAATTAAACAAGTGTATATGATACTACATGTATTAATCAGACAGGTGATACTAGCTGGTTTATGATTGAACCGGATCATTAAATCAAGTATTGATTTAATGATATTACTTATATAGGATGATGCATATATAAACTAGTATTATTATGTTATTCTCACTCTTTTACTTTGTTACATATCATGTGCATGTTACATGTCATGTATATATATTTATATATATGTGTGTAATGTATTTATGTGTGAATATATAATTTCTTTTTATCCTTTTTCTTTTTGCATGATATAGAAATGATGTGGAGTTCATTTGCTTACTCATTTGCTACTCATGACACTTGAATAAGAGAGAGAGAGTGGAATGAAATGAGTGGAGACTCTACTCTCTTCATTCCAACCATATTTTCATTTGGATGCTATGTTTTTCTCTCATTCAAATAAAAAGAAAAAGAAAGAGAGCTAAAAAAAAGAGAAGAGAGAGTTTGAGAATACACTTCATTCTTCTACATCCCTCCCAACTCATGTTTAGAAAGCACGAAGAGAGAGTTACATCAAGTTGTTGATGTTGGAGCTCAAACCGGTGGCCTTCGCGTGGATTTTCGACGGAGCCGATCGAAGATCAAGCACGATCCGAAGCACTCGAAGCTTAGCCGAAGTCCGGAGTTTAACCATTGGAGAAAATGAAATCGCTTCAAAAGTTGTATCTTCTCCTTATTCTATTCTTTTGTTTACAAGTTATAGTCTATCGTTGATTCTAGATTAGGGTGCTCTTACTCGCTTGGAATTTTTTTTGTTTTTCCGCTTCCGCAAAGGTTCTTAAAACCCGTCCAGTGAGCGAGACGACCTTACAGTGGTATCAGAGCCATCCATAGGCTTTTAACTTGCTTTTCGATGGCTAATTGATTCCTATGACCATTTTTTAAAATGAATTGTTCACTGTTTTTAAAAACTGCCAAAACCAGCGACGTTTCTTGCTTGTTCTCGTGTCCCGGGGCTCTCGGTTCGGACCGAGAGGCCCGTGAACTCCTCTTATGCCCATCCGAGTCCCGGAGGGCTGTCATAAGCCCCTTACGAGCTCATTTATCCGCTGAACCAGAGCCAATTTTGGCTCTGGTTCGGGGCAATTCCCGAGCCCAAGTTGGGCTCGGGGCGGATCCTGGGTCGCCTTCGGCTCAAGGTTTTTAGTGGTGGGATTCATCCGTGCGTTTTCGGGTCGTTCGCGATTCATTTTGAGCAAGAAATGCGATGGTTTTTTGGGCCGAAGTGGACGTCAATTTCAGTTTTTGATGGAATTAAAGTTTGCGACTCCATCGGTTTTGGGATTCATTGGCCATGGGTTCCGTATTGACGTGATTAAAATGTTTGATCATGTTAATGTGATGGCATACTTGTTGATATGTGATGTTTAATGTCGACGAATTGATGCAATCAATTCGATAGGTTGCACGATGTGAGTCTGAATTGGTATGTCTGGATTGGTTGCGGATCGTTGTGAAATGAATAGCCGCGTGTGTCAAGTGTAATGTGATGTATTTTATTTCATTCATGTTGTAACCAAAATGTATATTCTTTTATTCGAGGCGAGCGGTCGACATGTGGCCATCGCTACCGTTTTTGGTATTATTATTTGTTGGAGTTCGATCAGATTGCGATCGATGTCACCGTTGTATTAATACGGATTTTAGGATTACCCTACGAAGAAGCGCACTGGCAGCCGGCTTCTAAATTGCAGCTGGTGGCCATCTCAAGGAGTTGAGATCGGGTCACTCGATTCTAGGACCGGCGGGCTACTTGCCACGCTTGTAAAGGGTTAGAAATAGACCCGCGGAGGAGTGCTCGAATCATCGGATATGAGAAAATGCTGGGTGCCTCATCATGGTGATGATGTCGGGTCGCCTCTTTTTTCGGATTTGCGGATGACTTGTCGCACTAGTAGGGGTCTGCTTTTGGCTATGCATGGACTATTCATGCGACTGGAGAATGTCGCGTTTCGTTTGTGGCTCGAACAAAACACGGGATTTCTAGGTGATCCGACCATTCCAAACTCTATGATGTTTTCCCGCATGCTGTAACGTGATTATTTGTGTGTGATGGTATATTTATATATGTGATATATAGTATATATATAATTAAATACTATATATGTTTTGTATCCATGCTAGCTCTGCCCCCGCTCTGCCGTTAGTTAAGTAAGCTAACGGTGCATGACGGGGCATCGTGGCGAATGCGGATGGCGTATATGTGCATTCTATTTTTTCTTTTCACACTGTTTTCTATTATGGTTGTGTGAAAAGAAAGTGCTAGATAATGTGGTTATCTAAATAATGGGATTGTATTAATTGCATTAATACAAAGTAAAATAAACTTATACGTTGTAGGAACCACTTTTATCTAAAAAGGGAAATTTTAGTCGATTCTTTTGCTTCGCATCGTGGCATCCGGTTAGGAATGTCCTGTATTTCATCCGATGAGGAAAGAGCCTTGATCCCGTCATTTGGGAGTTCGCCCTTGAGCAAAAGTTTGTGTCACTAAAATTATTTTTGTAGCCGTATTCTTTTGCTTTGCGTTGTAATAATCGGGTACGAATATCCTGCACCTCATTTGATGAGGAAAGAGTTTTAGATCCCTTTACGGGGAGTTCACTCTTGAGCAAAGGTCTATGCGACTATAAATTTTCAAAACCGTTCGGTTCCTACGATGATATCAAGTTTATTACGTTGATGATTTTCTTCAAAACCATTCGTAGCGCTCTGTTATTTCAGGAAGTAGATTACTTAGTATTCGTGCTGCGTATGTTGACTCTGTCAGGACGTAGTGTACGGTAACTAAGTGATGTCTTCCTGCTTGCACATGATGCGATTAGCTAGAACAGTCGCACGGTCATGTAGACTCTGACAATGGCTTGTGCGGATGGACTAAATTAATCACGAAATGACAGGTTGAACTTGTTTAGCGACTTATGGTATGTTGACCTTAACAAGACCATAAGCCGTTAGGGGTAAAAACCAACATCGGGAGTTTCAAGCGTTGAAACTTGCAATATGATTGCATACCTTCTATGTAGTGGGGTAACATTTTGACCCTGTCAAGGTTACCATGCCATGATAGTTTGGGTCCCGATTCCTACCGTGAGTAATAGTTACTCTCAAAAGATTTTCTATACGAAATCCCGGTTAGTTCTCCTTTAGGGTTTGAAGGAGAATTCGACAGAACAGTGGCAACCATCATGATTAGATAAATATACCAATTTAATCAAGATTAGAGTGCATGCTGAGTGTTTCTTTTCTCTCTTGGACAGCGACCCTTGACTGACCTTAAACTAAAACTCGTTAATCTTGTTGACCGACCTTTTACGAACATATAGTTTTGGAATGTCTGGATTACTTTAATCCACGACATATTCATATGTGTCCTTACCTATCCCACTCTTTTTACTAATTCCATAACCCTCTGTATTCAGTCTAGAGATCCATATTGCTTGGAAGGTCGTCGTATAGTTAAATACGAACTCAATGAAATTGTTTCAGTCCGAGAATGGCCACTGGTTCTGGATTAGATGAATTGTTCGTTTGTCTCTCCTCCAACCTTATCTCAAGTTCGAGAGCTCCTTATATGTAAGGAGAATATACTAGTTGCGCTTATTGGATAGTCTTCTTCCAATCCCGAAGCTGGTGCTAAAGGAATAGTAAGAAGAAAACCAAATAGCATAAGTTCAGAATACAGAAAGGTAAGATGGAACGACATCAAAAAAAGGGTTGAAGTGTGAGGAAAGGAAATTGTGACTACCGTTATGAGCATGGACAATGAAAAAGGCAATAGTATGAATATCCAAGTAACCCCGTAGAAACATTTTGATATTTCGGATTTTCCGTGTGTTTGTATTTTAGAAAACTGGTTCTTAACAAACTCTAACTCCTGGGTATATATATATATCGGATTAGAATCCCACACCTGTAGGGAGTTACAGATGCTGAAGAGCAGAGAATTGAGATTGGTCGATTTTATCCTCAATGTCGGTTTTCGGAGAAATTGTTGCTATTGAGGAAAATGATCAGGTTTTGCCTGAATAGCAAACTTTTGGTTTCTTTTAACCAAAAGAATGTTTTCAATTAACACAAGGAAATTGAGTTAATGAACTCAAGGGACTTATATATATTGATGTATGTTGTCCGACATCCATACAGACATAGAGTTGGAACTAGGTATTCCGTATTGAGAATGTAATTCTCTCAAATTGCTCATCCATGGGTGCGTTCTATGATAAGTAATGCTAAGTTGCCTTCTTCAATTTTGGGGATACAATAGAAATAGATGTATATCAATTGATACTGGTTCCACTTAAATCAATGCTTCATTTCTATATGTGATATAGAATGGTGTTTATCTTAAAGTTAAGATATTGAGTTATCCGGTTTGTGCTTAAAATCATAATCCTGACAAACTCGAGACATGTTTCGGTGATAATTGTTTGTGGGTAATCCCAAGCTTACGCAAAGGATAGCTTCTATTATTGTTCAAGATCAAAAGTGTTTTGTTCTTGACTCGCCACCTCCTTATCATCTGTTTTGATGCAACGGTCAAAGTGTTTGACATCATCAAAATTAGAGATGAGCCAGCTATTTGTAAGAGCTATACGGAGTATTGTCAAATTCCGCATACTGATGTGGATGACATATTCTTGATAGGAAGTGATATTCCTATACCATGATTCGATCAAACAATGGTTGTCACTGTTTCTCCTTTATGGATTATATATATATATATATATATATATATATATATATATATTATTGATTCTGGTGACTAGATCTATAGATTTAGATCTAGTATGGGTTTTGGGATTGTTCCAAAATTCAGGTATCTTAAACACCATTCTAAAGTGGTTTAGAATGGAGGACTCCTAATAAGGTAATATCCCCGCAGGTAATAGGGTCACCCTCTCTAATGAAATGTCTTTTGGGACTAATGAAGATAGGGACTCGCATGAATGATATTCGACATGTTTCGGCAGTGAGGTCAATCATGTGATGTTATATACCGGACCAGATATTGTTTTTACATTTTGTGTAGTAAGCAAATATTAGTCCAATCATGAAAAAACATAGGAAGTAGAACATATAAGATGTTCTTGGTGTATGGTAATGGCAGACTCATTAAGGGAGCGATTATCTATTCCAGCTTCCATAGTGACAAAGGTAGACAGAGTATCTGTCGCGAGTCATTAAATTACCCTCTTATGAGAAACAATTTATTGGAAGAGTTCCAAACGGGATACTAAGGTAGTCAAAACGCTAGATACTGATTGTGAATCAACAGATGATACATCCTAAGTGTTTGTTTGGATAAATATGTTCATTTATGAACATGGTCCCATCAGCTATCCAAACAAAGTTCTTTGGTAGGTATCGCTCATTTCGGGCGATAGTTGATCTCCGCGAAATTGAGATTCAGAAAGACACAGATAGAAACATTGCAGCGGATCCACTCACTGAGGCTATTTCTTGAACACGGTTTGTAAAACTGTTAGTACAGAAGTTGGGTATGCAATAGCACATGAGATGTGTATATGCAATACCGCAATAATTAGTATTGAGTGCAGGTGAGAGATTGTTGGATATAGATTCCCTCAAGGCAATTATCGTAGTTGCAGGAATGCAATTACTGAATTCATGAGGACCTATACAGAGAACAGTCTTTCTCGAGATGATGGTATGCTATCTGGTTTGTATTTATCATTCATAAGTATACGTTTTACTAGCTATAATGTATCACTACTACATAATGATAAAGCACATAGGATTTTTGCTTAACTATTAAGGTTATGATAAGGATCATACTAGTGGAGTCTGGGTAGTATATAAGCACGTCCTTAAAAGTCCCTAATAGTAGGAGTATTAAGACTGGGCATCGATACTCCAGTTTAAACTAGTGTATACGTTTCATGACCCTGTACGGGACGATGGCTGGTTCTATAGCCATTGGTGTTCGACACCGATGATTGTATACAGGTGCTCATTGGATAAGTTATACTGGACGGACTCACCGAGAACTCCTACATGGTATAATATCAATCGTCAGATAGCAATTCTCTGGTGACATGAGTACAGGGTAGCCCCTAGACCGAAGATCGCCATGGTGTTTTGTGTGTTCCTACTGTACTCAGATTACTACTCTACCACAGCTTTAAAAATCCGTGCAAACAGGTTTTAGTTAGATATAGTCCCGAAGCACATGGAGGCGGTGAGCGGTTGAGAGAATTCGTCTCTTCCGGTATAGAGAGTTGATGTCGCACTGTGCACAGCTGGCTATGACCATAAGTCCTGGCCAAGGCAGTCGAGATTTACTGGTAAGCATTATCAGTAGTTTCTCTGGTGGTCAGCACGACTTGTCGTCAGCACGACTTGTCGTCAGCACGACTTGTCGGGTTAGTAGGAGTCTGACGGTTTCCACCTCTCAGACCCGGCATGCAACAGTCAGACGAAGAGACCGGATTGTACGGTGAATGTCACTGATAGGCTCTAGCAGGGTACGGATGAGCTTGTTTTTCAACCGGCTTTTCGTTCGATACCTGGGTAACCGTTATGTACAGCTAGTACCGCTAACATACTTATAGATTAATCCGGTAGGGAGTGTTTCAGATCAATCGGATATGATTCTGACCTACAACCAGCGTATTTTCGAGTTTTTAGAATTCCACACAGAGAGTTTTTCCGTTCTAGCGAAATGATGTAGTGCACGTACGGTGATGCGTGCGGGGTCCAATTAAGCATGTGTATGTGATACTACATGTATTAATCGGACAAGTGATACTAGCCGATTTATGATTGAACCGGGTCATTAAATCAAGTATTGATTTAAAGATATTACTTATATATGATGATACATATATAAACTGGTATTATTGTGTTATTCTCTCTTTTACTTTGTTACATATCATGTGCATGTTACATGTCATGTATATTTATATGTGTGTAATGTATTTGTGTGAATATGTAGTTTCTTTTTATCCTTTTTCTTTTTGCATGATATAGAAATGAGGTGGAGCTCATTTGCTACACTCATGACACTTGGATAAGAGCGAGGGTGGAATGAAATGAGGGGAGACAATACTCTCTTCATTCCAACCATGTTTTCATTTGGATGCTATGTTTTTTTAAAATTCAAGTAAAAAGAAAAAGGAGAGCTAAAAAAAGAGAAGAGGGAGTTTGAAAATACATTTCATTCTTCTGCATTCCTCCCAACTCATGTCTAGCAAGTATGAAGAGAGAGTTACATCAAGTTGTTGATTTGGAGCTAGAACTGGGGGCTTTCGTGTAGATCATCTTCGACGGAGCCGATCGGAGATCAAGCACGATCCGGAGCACTGGGAGCTTAGCCGGAGTCCGGAGTTCAACCATTGGAGCAAATGAAGTCGCTTCAAAGGTTGTATCTTCTCCTTGTTCTATTCTTTTGTTTACAAGTTATAGTCTATGGTTGATTCTAGGTTAGGGTACTCTTGATCGCTTGGAATTTTTTTTGTTTTTCCGCTTCTGCAAAGGTTTTTAAAACCCGTCCAGCGAGCGAGATGACCTTACATATATAACTTGGCACATATAGAGCGATGGTAAGTCCTTATGCACAATAAAGTATGCTCAGGTGTGGAAAATCAATATCTACATTAAAATAAACATATAAGTAGGCATTCAATCAATTTGAATGAAGAGAAGACTATTTCATGAGGTTAGTTAATGTCATAACACTTTTTTGGTATAATCTTTCATATTCACAAGGATGTTATATAGATCATGAGAGTTAATGGAGTTAGAAAGTCCCGGTTGAACCTTCAAGGAGAACCCAATTGGGTGAATCTATATCTAACCACCATTACAAGAAAGCTACTTCATAGATACTAAACCATATCACTATAAAATACACAAATCTTACGAAATAAGACATGAACCAGAACAGCCTAAGTGATTGTATTCAAAGTTGATACGCATAGTAATTTAGTTTATTTTCTACAGTTTAAAAACTGAGAAATAATCTAAAAACACACTCTTAATTTCACTTGACAATATGAGAATCGCCTAGCTAAAAGTAGAAAATAGTAGAAAAGAGGGAATAAATCTCTGATAAACTAGAAACATATGAATATTAGATAGAGGTGCTCATTTATGGAAAGATGAAATTGTCATAAAAGGAGTTAGAGTACTAGAGGTAATCAAGAGTGCAAATCCTAGAAAAGGGGAACCCTAAGAGGACACCAATAAATAAAATTATACCCCCAACAACCCACTATACCCCAGCAAAAGAGAAATAGTCTGTCTATAAGGAAAACATTAGGGAGAAAGAAAGAAAGCCCAATATTAGTGCTTATTTGAGATTCACAAAGTGCATATTAATTCATGGCTTCCCACCAGTGAAACATGAAGATAGTATAGATGTCAAGGTTTATGTCTGTATTTTTAGTTGGTGGTGATAAAGTGTTTAAAAACATAGTTCTGTCAAGCTACAAGGGTGAGGAGTTCCACAATTGCCCTTTATATTGCTATTATAGCAGTCAAAATGCAATACCGAAGCCTGTGCCAAAGACATGACACGGTTCTATTCCATAAAAGAAGGTTAGGGTTTTTTTATGTTCCTCCACCAAATATTAGCTATTTCCATCTTTCTCCTCCAAAACTTAATATTTATATATTTCACCCCCAATTTGATTTTGATATCCAAAAAAACAATGTTTCATTTGTTGGATTAAGTGAACTTGACTTTGGATAAACTAACTAGAGGAGCAACTCAAAAAAAGGACGAAATAACTATTATCTTCTTTTCTTTCATCTTTTAAATTCATCTATTCTAACTTTTTCATCGAGCTTCATCTTCATGTCTACATCATCCTTAATCTTTCCCATCTCTCCACCCTTAATATTTTCTTGCCCCATTGCAATTGAAAGTATTCTATCGATTTATTATCATTTGACATCCCAACTAGAGTAAAAGAGCATAAAGATCTTTCCCCAATTTATTCTCTTGGGTTTTGCATGTGAAGTATCTCCAACAATACCATTAAATTAAATATTAATTTGGCAATGTTGGGTTGAATTTGACAGAATTTCACCTTTATTTCCATATTTTATGGTTTGTATAATTAAAGTTCGGGTATGATTTTTGTTAAGTATGAGATGATGTTTAAAATTTGGTTCAAATACACATTGTGTTTGAAATTTCATATAGAATATGATCTTGGTTTATTTAAAATTTGGTTCAAATACACATTGTATTTAAAATTTCTAATTTTAAAGAAACTAATAAGATATGGAAGTGACAACCCATTCAAAGAGGAGATGGGAGGTTGAAAATGAACATTAAGAACAAATTGGCCATATAATTTTCCCCAAACCTTAAAACTAACATCACTGACAGAAAGATAAAGAACCTTAGCTAGCATTCTACTATTTTCCCTGCTATTATTAAATCCTGGCCACACATCACAAATCAGAAAAATACTAACCCGTTGGCCCCCTTTTACCCACTCCCACTGTTGGATCTAATAGTTACTAATAGTAGAGGGGTCATACTAGCATACACTCCGAATCCCTAATGGAATTTTCTCTTTTGATACTTCCAAAAGTTACCATGCAAAGTTATTTGAACGACCTAAACAAATTGGGGGTGAAATAAAGAAATAGGAAGTTTTGGGGTGAATTATAGAAATAGCTAAATTTTTCGGTGTTATATAAAAAGCTGAAGCATTTATAGTATGAAATGACAAAGGAATACAATGTGCATATACGAATCATAGATTGACTCAAGATGAAGTTCTCATGCTATTAATTTGTCACTAAATGACCAAGTGCACAAATAGATTTAGGTCATACCATGCAATTCTTTTTCCGTGTCTTGATTATATTGAGAATAATATAGAGGTTTCTCAATTCAATTTCTGAACTTTCTAGGTTACCCATCATTAAAACTAAAATCCTCTTTCATTCAAGTGGAGGTTCAAAAGCAAAATCCTGTGAAATCCCATACAATTTCTAGCATTCACTAAGATTAGTCGATTTCACAAATGCCCACAACCAAGTTCAAGTTTTGAGAGCAACCCAAACCCTAGAACCCCAAAATGAACATCCAAAACTAGAAATTGCACCAAAATTCCACAGAGTCCTCACAATCAAACAACAGCAAGCGTTTACCTCAAGAGAGAAGACGAGCAGAAGAAACTCAAAGCTCGAGACGCTCCTGCAGCAAAACCCCATGACCCCTCTTGAGCTCAAAAAGAAGAAGACGAAGCAGTTAAAAGGGAATGATGAAGAAGAGGAAAAAATCGCGGGAACGAAACAAGCATCGCAATGATGGAATTAATCAAGGAATCGAGGATCGCGGCGCTACTCCATAACTGTAAAAAATCGTGGCCGGCGGCTTCTATTTCTATAGGAAAAAAGGGACAAAATAAAAGGACAAGATGGCAATAAGTAAATTATTTTGCTTGATTAGAACATTATTATACCAATTAAGACATAAGAAACAGTAGAAATACTTGGTTTGTACCAAATGCTTGTCTATTACCAAAATATAAGCATTTTTCCTATGGTAACTAAGCATGTCACAATATTATATATCACATATATAATATTTATGTAACAATAGAAAATAATACAATAAACATATATCACATATATGTTAAATGTATCGTAAGTGAGAATAATAAATACTTAAGTGAGTATATGTATGTATGTATGTATGTATGTATATGTATATATGTATGCATGTATGTATATGTATATGTATATATGCATGTATGTATATGTGTGTGTGTGTGTGTGTGTGTGTAATATATATCATTTCATCGAATCAACACTTGATCCGATAACCCGGTTATATCACATATAACCGGCCGATATCACATATCGCGAGAATAGAAAACGGTATCACATACGCGTATTAATCTCGATCCCGCACATATCACATATGTGCTCCTACTCCGTTTCTTCTGAGCTAGGAAACCTCTATGTAGGGCTCTAAAGACCCGTCAATACGCCGGTAGTAGGTGATGATCACATCAAATACCAACAAGCCGCAAGCGGTCAGCTAAACGTAATGGCCACCCGGGAATTGAGCGATCAGAAGATCAACAAGCAAGTCTGCTCTAACTCCTGTAAAGCCTATCAGTAACACTACCATACAGTCCGGTCTCTTTGTCTGATATGTCGCATATCTAGTTTAGGGGCAGTAAACGTCAGACCCCAGTAACCGATAAGTCGTGCCGATGTGATATCCATAACGGTTCGAGAAACTACTGATAACTCTTACCAGTAAATCTCAGCAACCCTGGCCAGAAATTTCCAGTTATGGCCAATCGAGCACAGCGCAACATCAACCCCCAATACCGGGAGAGACGAAACCCCTCCTATCGCTCATTGCCTCCACGTGATTCGGGACTGTACCCAAAAGCCACCGTTTTGCACGTTCTCTTGAACGTGGTAAGGTGGAAATCAAAGCACAGTGGGAATCATACAAGACTCTATAACGATCTTGGGTCTACAGACTAACATGTACCAGTGTCAACAGAGAACTGCTGACTGACGATAGGTATAATACCAACAAAGAGTTCTCGGCGAGTCCGTTCAGTGTACCCAGTCTCTACTGAGCACCCGTATACTATCCTTGATATCATACACCAATGGATGTGGGATCATCCATCGCCCATCATATGGGTCAAGATACGTATACGCTAGTCTACACTGGAGTATCGATGCCCTGTCTCGATACACCCTCGACCAGGAACAATTATTGGATGTACTTGTGGACTACAATTGGCCCCACTAGTATGATCTCCATCATAGTCCTGGTAGTCATCCTAAGGGCTTTATCAACATGTGATAATAAGACAGTATTCTGATATAAATCAATATGTTAAGATAAAGAGTAACCAGATAGCATACTATCATGATGAGCAAGAAAGTCCTCTCTATATATGTCACGCATCCATTATAATATACAGCATATGTACAACAATGGCCTCTAGGGCATACATATAACTAACAATCTCCTACTTGCACTAAGGCCAGCTGTTGTAGTATCCCATACCCAAAATCCCGAAGAGTCTCTCAAACTGTATCTGGGGAATGGCCTTCATGAATTGATCCGCATTGTTATCCTTCATGTCTACTCTCCTGACCTTGATCTCCCGGCGATCAACTATCTCCCGGATCAGGTGATACCGCCTCAGAATATACCCGGATCACTGATGGGACCTGGGTTCCTTGGCCAAAGCCACTGCTCCATTGTTATCGCAATACAAAAGTATTGGATGCTCGATGGACGGAACCACACCAAGTTCGGTAATGAACTTCTTTATCCAGACAGCCTCTTTGGCAGCATCGTTGGCAGCGATGTATTCAGCCTCCATCGTCGAGTCTGCCACGATTTCCTGTTTAGAACTCTTCCAACAAACCGCTCTTCCATTGAGGGTGAAGACAAATCCCGAGACTGACTTAGAGTCGTCCATATCACTTTGGAAGCTCAAATTGGTAAAGGACTCCACTTGGAGTACTCTGTTACCATATACCAAGAACATCTCTTTAGTCCTTCTTAAGTACTTGAGAATATTTTTCACAGCTGTCCAGTGATTCTCTCCAGGATCTGCTTGATACCTGCTCACTACACTTAGTGAGTATGCTATTTCGGGTCCAGTACATAACATTGCGTACATGATAGAACCCGCTGCCGAAGCATAGGGTATCCCTTGCATGCGAGCTCTCTCCAAATCAGTCTTGGGAGACATCTCTTTGGAGAGAGTGAGTCCTGAGATCGTGGGTATATTCCCACGCTTGGATCCTTCCATACTAAACCTCTTTAGTATAGTGTTAATGTACCTGGATTGAGACAATCCTAAAATCCGTTTAGATATATCTCTATAGATCTTAATCCCCAAGATGTAGGAGGCATCACCTAGATCTTTCATTGAGAATCCTTGTGATAAGAAGAGCTTGACCGAGTGCAGCATAAAAATATCATTTCCTATCAAGAGTATGTCATCCACGTAAAATACGAGGAAGACAACCTTACTCTCAGCCACCTTCTTGTATATACAAAGTTCATCTATATTTTTGACAAAGTCAAACTCTTTGATTACGTTATCAAAACAGATGTTCTAGCTCCGCGATCCTTGATTTAACCCATAGATCGATTTAAGCTGCTTGCACACCTTCCCGCTACTCTCACTGTCTACGAAGCCCTTTGGCTGAGTCATGCACACACACTCTTCTAAATCACCATTTAGAAAGGCAGTCTTAACATCCATTTGCCAGATTTCGTAGTCATGGTATGCTGCAATGGCAAGTAAGATCCGGATGGACTTAAGCATAGCCACTGGAGAAAAGGTTTCGTCATAATCCACACTTGGTCGTTAACGAAAACCCTTTGCAATAAGTCTAGCTTTGAAAGTCTCAACTTTTCCATCTACACAAGGTTTCTTCTTAAAGATCCATTTGCTCCCAGTGGGTTTTACCCCTTCAGGAGCAACTTCCAAAGTCCATACTTTGTTGTGTACATGGATTCCATCTCAGATCGCATTACATCCAGCCATTTCACCGAGTCTCCATTCGTGATGGCATGCTCGAAGCTAGTTGGGTCATCATCTTCCATGATGCAATCCTCGCTCCCACCATCGATGACAAAACCGTAGTATCTCTCAGGTGGATAAGGAACCCTACTAGATTGGCAGAGCGGCTGAGGTTCGTCGGGAACTACTGAATCCTCTGGCTCTACCAGATCTTTTGTCGTAGTTCGTATTGCTGGAACTTCTTCCAGTTCTACCTCCTCGCCATTAATTTCCTTTGCAAGAAATTTCTTTTCTAAAAAGGTGGCATGTCGAGAAACAAACACCTTTTGTTCCTCAGTGTGGTAGAAGATATACCCTTGTGAGTTTTTGGGATATCCTACAAACTTGCACAGGACGGACCTTGCTTCGAGTTTATCAGGATTGTGCCTTTTGACATAGGCCGGACAGCCCCATATCTTAACATAATTAAGAGATGGTCTCTTCCCCTTCCATATCTCATATGGAGTAGTAGGCACTAATTTGGTAGGAACTATATTCAATAGGTATATGGCTGTCTCAAGCGCATACCACCAAAAGCAAATAGCAACTCAGCAGTGCTCATCATAGAGCGTACCATATCTAATAGGGTGCGATTCCTCCGCTCCGATACACCGTTGTGTTGTGTTGTATAAGGAGGAGTAAGCTGAGAGAGAATCCCATTCTCTTTTAAATAGTCCAGGAACTCATTGCTCAAGTATTCTCCTTCTCGATCAGATCGAAAGATCTTAATACTTTTACCTGTTTAGTTCTCTACTTCGTGCTTATATTCTTTGAATTTCTCAAAAGCTTCAGACATGTGTTTCTGTCACGACCTGAAATAGCACGTTAAATCATATGAAGTCTATAAGACCTCATCTAATTCAAGTAAGCCAAAAACCCAGAAATCTAAAACCATTTTAAATAATAAATGAAGAAAAAAATAGTTTTAGAAAGTGAAGAAAACATGTTTTAAAAACAAGGATTTTTAAATAAGTAAGCCGAAAATGCATTTTTAAAATCCATAGTCTTTTCTGAAAATTTCGGCAGAGTTTCCTTTGTAAATACTGGCCCCGAACGGGGTACAACTAGAATATTATATATGCAATGATAAAAGGCATCCCAAGCGGGAGCTAGCACTTCGTCAATCGACGGTCACAACCACGCAAGCAGTATAATATACAACGCCGAAGGGCGAGGATCAAACTCAAAGGAAAAACTCAAAATCAGCATAAAAACCATAATACTACAACACGCGACTCTAAGGTCGAAATAATACACAACTGGTTTTCTAAGTCTGAAACAATATACAAGTTTGGTTGATGGAATTACTAGATACAAATGAATAATACATATACAATGGTGGTTCTGATGCAAAAGAACCCACCTACCAAAGCAAATTACCCGTAAGGGAAGCAGTGTGACAAAAAAGCCGCAATGAAACCTGTACGGTAAAAGCTGCAAGAACTGTGGCACAACGGGGGTGAGTTGCCAACTCGTGAATAGAAAACATCACAGAGCAGAAATCGTATGTATGACACATCCTAGGTCAATACGATCAGATATATATATATATATATATATATATATATATATATATATATATAAATCTCAAATGAATAAGTCTGAAGCATGATAAGGTGGCAATGTAACATCTATACAAGAGTGTAGTACCAACTGCTCGTGCTAGTGCCTCAGGTAATAACATATCATAAATATGAGGTATGATCAATGTCGACTATATCATAAAGTCTATAAGTATGTGGATATCATTCAACTATGTAATCAATGTCTATATGTATGTGGATCTCGTCCAACTATGTGATCAATGTCATTAATGTCAACTATATGTATGTGGATATTGTCCACATGTCACCCAATGATAATAAACATCATGCATGTAAATATCATAAAGCATATGCATGGAAGTATGAGGATATAATCAACATGTGTCTCTCGCGACACATCAAAATCATGGAACCGGAGTGTCCAGCATCGACACTTAAAAACATCATGAAAGCTGTGCCCAGCATCGGCACGTAAATCCTCATATATCGGGCTCCGTCAGTCCGGATCGGCCCACGGGCTCCGTCAGTCCAGATCGGCCCATATCATCTCTCGACTCCGGTCGGTATTCTCCGGATATCCGCCGAGCCCAAATACTATCACCGGTAGGTAGTGGTCCCTCTGCCAGGCTCACCGTCTGTGTACACAGCATCCCTTTCTTGCCCTGGGGTACCATACCGGGCCCCACCATGTACCCGCACACGGCTCTTGACTCCTCCTCGCGTGGGGTATATATATACATCAGAACCGATAAAACTCATGGTGGGCGCACTGAAATATCATATCAAGGGTAACCGGGTTTTTAAAATAATACATACTCTCTTTTGAAATACCCACGATTCCCAAATCCAGAAATATCATGGAAACAACATATCTCAATGCGTATAATCATAAAGCATGATGTATGCGACATATAGAAGAAATGTAAGCATATCAGTATATCATGCAACATGGAATAGTAATATACACATATTGAGGGAAACCACTCTTTTAAAATGAATACAGTTTTAAGATATATCTTGCGGTTCCCAAATCTCTAATCAAGCCAGAATCATCTATGTATGTGCAAATACTTATGTATGCAAGTATAGGTGTACAATATGTATGTACACAAGTATGCCATGCAAGGGATCATATCCTGAATGCAACAGTCCTACAGTGTAGTGACATGGCAATTATCGATGATGAAGTGTGTGAGCCGGCAAGCAGGTGTACGTGAAATATATGCATTATCGATAATGGTGCTGGTGTCCTAACAGCATGGTTTTGATATAACAATAACACATTTGCATATGCAATGCGATGCGAATAGCAAGAATATACAGAAATCGACTAATAAACGCATCGGTGAAGAATCTACATCAATATAAAAATGTCATACAGTTTTGCCATTTGAAATAAGACGAATCGGGGTTTTTAGTAAAATAAGGGCTACGGTGTTTTTTAAGAAAAGGTGCGTCCTTTGAAAATATCTGTATAATCCCTTTGCCTGTCTTTCAATTACTCCCGATTCGTTAGTTTTTGAAATAGGTATGACATCGGCCTAGCCTAACATCTACTAGCAAAACTACAGCTCTAACTAACAAGTCAATCAGGAGGGGTATGGAAACCACTTGAATCTGAGTCGATATATATATATATATATATATATATATATATATATATATATATATATAAAATAGTCGGTGATCCCGCCTCAAAGGTATCGCGTACGATACAATATCATATGACATCCTCGAGTCATGAGTGCGAATCTATCATCAATATAAAGCTCGTACGGTAAATTATCGTACGGCATCCCAAAAGCTGGGTACGGGTCAATATCACATTCATCTCATCAATTATTTGGTATCCTTATCATCAAATCTCATGATCTGGGGTACTAATCTAAGTCTAGTACAAATTGATACCATCTATATAAATATAAATGCGTGTGTGAAACACACGTCCAAAGGCCCGCTAAAACCTCATGTCGTATCCTAAATACGAATCACATCATATCACCGACCTCATGGCACTATGCCCAATCTCATCGACTCATCTCCAAATATCATCCACTATCCTCATCATCCAGGTATAAGTATAACAAGAAAGCATGTGTGTGTGGGGGTGTAAACCTATTCTAGACTTCGCAACTAGGAAACTATACTAGTTTACTTCTAAACCCTAATCTAACCATAATACACCTAATCACATCTTGAATATCCATATCACACTTAACGCTATCATACGTATATATATATAGTATGTATGTAGTATACCAAACATCGAACTGCGGGGGTGCTATACGCCATCCACCCGACTTCCCCCGTAGATATAATCTACTCACCTTGATCTTGCTTGCCGATGTCGATGTCGCCATCATCTTCTTCATCGTCTCGAATCATCGTCTCGAATCATCGTGGGGGTACCTACATGTCACACGTATCGCATCGCATTAAAACCAAATCGAAATCAAAACGACACACGAAAACCAAAACGATACGCTTAAAAGCCTATAGGTTAGAACCTATGGTTAGCTCTCGCAAATCAACTCGATATCACTCGATATAGACGTATAAACGTCACATGATCGAGATAACGCACAAATACAAAAATCCAGAAATCGAAATACGGAAAACCATAACTCAAATCAAAGCAGCAACTAGAGAAAGTGGTCCCAGATTTTGACTAAGGCCAAAACAAGGCAAGCAAACAACCCTGGAGTGATATATAGTGTAAATATGACCTACTGAAGCAACCTGTGCACCTATTTCATCAGGGGGACCGGCCACATCAGGGGAAAATCCGGCCAGGCCGGTTCTGCTCGGGATTTAGGGCCTCGTCTGGTCAGGGTGGTCTCATACTGGTTCCATTTGGCCTCTAGAGTTGTTTGTTTATCCCGTAAATGCCCCGGTTCGTTCCAGATTTCCCTGCATGCCTTAAACACTCACAAACCGACATGCAAAGTTTCTGTTTTTCATTTCAGGTTTGGTATTGTGTTGGATCTGGGTTCTTAGCACCTAGGGGGTTTAAGGGTCACCACTAAGGCTTAATTACACTAACACAACTCAATTTAACTCAAACCCTCTCAAGAAAACTTCAAGGATCACTAAACCGATATAAAACACCTCTAAACTTATATGGGTGCTAAGAAAATCTAAATATAATACCAAGAGTGCAGAAATTAGCTCATTTGGCAACTCAAGAACTTTCTTGAGTTGCCCCAAGTCTCCAAAACCTTTCCTTTCTTGGTCCAAAGTGTTCTCCATGATCTTGTGCACACTTTTTGTGAAATGGGGTATGAGTTTTGAAGTGTTTATCATGGAGTTTTGGGGGAGGTGAAGACGGGAGGGAGTGAGGCGGCGGCAGCAGCAACACAAGGGGAGAGGGAGAGGAAAATGATGAAGAGAGATGAGAGGAAAAAGAGAATGGTCAAGGTCAAATACCCCCCTTTACCTTTCTCTCTCATGCCCATGCCTATATATTCTATTCTTTTTCTTTTTCTTTTCTTTTCCTCTTCTATTTTCCTATAAATCAACAACCATACTTTAAAACATGAAGGAAAGCCATGGAAAACATATGTAACAAGTGTAAAAATGATACGGTGCATGGTTTGCATAAAATACGCTTAAAGTCCGATTAGCGATTTTGAATCGCGATTAGCACTAAATTAGCGTATAATTAAACATAAAAACTTAAAAATTGCATAATTCCATAAAACACCATCTTTTTAGTAATTTCCATAATTTTCAAAAAATTTCCCCAATTTATCGGTATTTAATTATACCTCCTTATTAAATATTCAATATTTTATTATTAAATTATAAAAATTCCCAAAAATAATATTTTATTTTTTTTGAAATGTTACAGTTTCAACAGGAACACATGTCCGTATCTTGAGAGATCGTCAGTGAATGCAATGAAGTACGAGGAACCATTCCTGGTATATGTAGACATAGGACCATATACATCACTATGTATCGGTCCCAAGAGTTCTGTAACTCTTTCTCCGTGTCTACTAAACGGAGTTTTGGTCATCTTGCCTTTGAGACATGACTGGCAACTGTCATAAGATGAAAATTCGAACGGATTCAAATATCCATCCTTATGTAACTTAGTTAGTCGTGTTGCATTGATATAACCTAGTCTACAATACCACAAGAAGGATTCGTTCATTTCTGAACTCTTCCTCTTATGTGTGTTTTGTACATTAAGAATTGTAGTTTCATTTAGAACGTATATGCCATTATTTAATAAGCCTAATCCAATCAATTTTTGATTCAGGAAGATGTTCATAACATTATCCTGTACTATAAAATAATATTTTTCTTTACTTAATAAAGAAACTGATATAATATTGCATATCAGGGTCGGAATGTAATAGCATTCGTTCAGAATCAATGTATTACCATTTGGTAATATAAGGTGATATTCGCCAACTGTTTTGGCTGCAACATTTGCACCATTCCCTACTTTTATGGAATGATCACCCTCTCCCAGTTCCTTACCTTTTCTTAGCCCATATAACATATTACATATGTGGGATCCCGATCTGGTATCTAATACCCAGGACGTAGAGTGAACTGAGAAACAATTCTCGATAACTAATACACCCGAAGAAGATGCATCAGTATGCTTATTCTTCATTTGGGAGGCGTAGGAATCCGGATATTCCCCTATTTCCTGCTCAGTCTTATAACAATTATAAGAAAGAACGGAACCAACGTTCCCCTGCTCAGTATAACAAGCGGGTTCGGTCAATACATCAATGTTATTATCTTGATTAAGATGTGACATGGTCGCTACCTGGAGAGAGAGAAGGGAACACTTTAGCGTATGCTCTTGCAAGATTAGATTGGTTATTATCTTCTCTAATCAGGATGGCTCCCACTGTTTTAATCAAATCTTCCTTCAAAAAAACCCTAAAAATGAAAGACTAGCTGGGATTAATTACAGTCTACAACTTTACTAACCGTTCAGTCAGGCCAGTGCCGGTACTTTGAGGGAGGTTCTCCGTGCTTTCGCACGGACCTAATTAAGATAAACCTCGTCTTCCTTTAGGGATAGCCCCATTAACACCTTTCTAAACACCTAATGGGTTAGCTAATTGTAAAGTGTAAAACTCTCCCAGGAGCAACTCTTGCTTGCAGCGGGTATCGGGATCCAACTATCTCATAAAAGGTATGCAATCTTATTGCAAATTTCAACACTTGAAATTCCCGATAATATTTTTACCCCTAACGTGCTATGACCTTGACGAAAGCCAACAAGCCATAGTCCGCTAGTCAAGTTCAACCCACACATTTCATGATTGAATTAAACCCACCTGCACGACCCTTGACGAAAGCCAACAAAGTCGTACGACTACTCTAATCCAATCGCATCATATGCTGCAGATAAGCAGTAAGTAGCTACCGCACACTACGCCTTGACGAAAGCCAACAAACACAGTACGAATACTAAATATTACTTATCTGAAATGTCGGAGGGCTACGCAGGTTTTTAAGAAACCCATGAGCGTAATGAACTTGATATCATTGCAGAATCAAGTGATTTTTGAAAAAAGAGTGTTTTTGAGGCTTTTACTAGTTTCGCTAAAGAGGTCACTCCCGCTGAAGTGATCTTGGCTCTTTCCTTATCGAATAAGGTGCAGAATATTTTACAAATACCGCTATGCAAAGCAAGAACTATAGAAACAATCAAAAACAAAATCGAGTGAGTTGTAGCATCTGCTAGTTTCGCTAAAGAGGTCACTCCCGGTGAAGGGATCTCGGCTCTTTCCTTATCGAATAAGGTGCTGGATATTCTACAAGGAATACCACTATGCAAAGCAAAAACTAGAGTTACCCTTTTTGAAAATATGATTCTACAATATCTTTTAGGTTTCTTTTCTTTCATTAATCTCATTAATAAAATCCCATCATATAAGCTTCCTAAGCATCACAGAAGAAACGAAAATACAACGTACGTTTATACCATCCGCATTCGCCACAATGTTCTGTTATGCCCCGTTAGGTTACTTAACTAACGGCATACCGAGACGAGACTAGCGCGGGTGCAAAACATAAGCAATGTCTATTATATATCATATATATAATAATAAAACATTCGTCTCAGGCAGTAATATGATCTCATCACAGAACATTGCAGCAGAAGATAACATATGAAATATTGGATATACTAGAATTTCCGTGTTTTATATTAAGCCAGTAAAAAACACGGATTCCACGGTCGCGATGAATACCTAAACCCACATCCCTAGACCTCTACGAGAGCGGCAAGTAACCCTGCCAATTCTAGGGTTAGGAGACCAGGTCTCGACTCCTCGAGATGACCTCCCACTGGACTCTAGAACCCGGTTACTTGTGCTCCCCGCCTTGGGTCTATCCTAATGTGGAAAAGTAAATAATATACAATAGTGACATCATCCTCAACCCAGAAGTGCCCCAAATAAAAGAATATTACATACAATGAATTTTACATGAATGAAAATAAAAACTCCCATCTCACATAAAACCCCGCGGCCATTCTATCACGACGATCCAATATATCATATCACAGCAACACATAATGTCACGCCCCGCTTCCCAGAGTACGCGAGATTGGGCACGTGACATAGCCAATCATGCTACCTGTGGGTAGGAAGTATCTATCCACAGTCACATTACGGTTGTAGAGATATCAGGAACAAGATAAATAAACTATCTAACACATGTCCAAATCCATAATGATAAGAGTCAATGAAAAATAAATGCGGAAGCAATGATCCAATACAATAATGGAAAGGTACGTCCCATAATGCGGGATCGAACCTGGAAATAAAATGCAATAAATGAACTAACCACTGCAGAACTCACAAATCAGCCTGCTGGCTGAAGTACTCCTGCTCGGTCAGCGACAGTGGTAAAGAATCTGGGCCATGCAAAACCCAGACGTCAGCGCGTCATGTCAACCAAATAATATAATATAAACATGGTAATAAGCAATGCAGGTATGAACATGAATAAAGCAGTACTAAGAAATAACAGAGCAGGGTAATGTGCAATGGTGACTAAACTGTCCTATCAGGTTTCTACTCTATAGTCTTTGAAATCAATTGATGAATCGTCGATGTAACTCAATAGTATCCCGTGCGTGCCCGGGACCACGGTCAAGGTTCTCGGGGCTGACTCCGAGACGTGCCGCTAAGCAGTAATAGGTAGTAGGATGGATGAGTGATGTCAGCATCATCACTCCCGGACTGGCCAAGCCCGTAAGACTGATCAGAACAAGTATCGAACTGTTGAGTTACAAGTCGGTTTCACCTTTGATTTCCCCATACCCCCAAGTTATGTATGTCAGGTCAGGTATTCAGTAGTCAAGGACTAATGCCAACACAACATCAGGTAAAAGTAGGTCTGTCTGGATAGACAGCAGGAATGGTCAGGTTTGTCGGCATTAGGCATGAAATCAGGTAACAGGTCAGGTCACGTTTCAACAGGTTGAGTCGATATGTACAGGGTGTCATGTCCGGTGTATCAGTACATGTGTCAGGTGTATCAAGATCGGGTCAATATGTAATGCAATCAAATGTACGCTTATAACAGGTATAGTAACGAATAAGGAACAATAGCAGGAACAGTAAATAACAATATTATTCCAGGTAAACACAGTGATGCTTTGTATTCTCTTATTAACAGGTTCGAGCACCCTTGGGGTGCAATAATCACAGTGTAGCGCAATATTAATAACAGCAGGCAATAAATATATAAGTGTGCGACTATTATCCTCTAAATATTAAAATGATTAGCAGGTAGTTGTTATAAAGGTTAGGTGGAAAAATACGATTTAGGTGGCGGTATTATAATATACATCATGTTTCATCCAATGAGATAAGTAGCAATACTAGTTAATATAGCAAGTTTGTGAGTCAAGCATTTAATTAGTTTAACGTAGCATGTAGCAAGAAATCTTGCCTCGACGGTTTCGCAAACCGGAAAGCACGGATGCAAAGTCAGCAGAAAACACGGGACGGGTCCACGGGCCACGGATCGAGTCCTAACAGCGAACAGCGGGACCACACGGACCAGGGTACTTCGCTGGAGCGTCGGGTCCAAACGACGGCACGGTCGGATTCCGGCAAAAGTCATCGGCAACGAAGTTAGCAACACGATAAACGTACTAAGATCAGCGGGGGGGGGGGGGGGATTTCGCACAAAAGGAAAGATAAGGGATGCTTACAGGAAGACACCAGGGGGCAACCACGCGGGCTCGACGGCGCTGGAACGCCGGCGAGGCAGCGACGGCGGCTGCGAAGGTTGGACAGCCTCGGGGTTCGCTGGAGAGTGTTAGGTCCACGTTACCTCTCCCGGTACTTGCGGGGTTGCGGAAACGGTAAATCAAAATTTTTCTAAACTTTGTAACATGGACCGTAAAAGCCGGATCTTTGCTAAACTAAACTAGCATTCTTGCAAAGAAGAGTTAACTACTCGGCAAAGTGGTTATACCTCAACTTGAACTCCTTCACTTCTAGTTGTTGTTCTTCTTTGATGTTCTTCTCTTCTTGTTGTTCTTCTCATTGCTTGCTCAATGGTTGATCCGGACTTCGGTCACCTCCGCGGCCTCCTTGAGTCGAAGACGATCCACCCGAGAGATGTACACCGAGCTCCACCTCAAGCCGAGGTAACTAGGGCAAGGAGATTGCTAATCTAGAAGCCCTAGGTTGTGTAGAGAGGATGTATGGATGTGTTTGTCAAGTAGAATCCTTTTTCTCTCAACACATGATATCAAAGGAGAAATCAAGAGGAGGAAGAAGGAGGAGATTTTCTAGCAACCATGGAGCTTCTCATTTCAAGAGAGAGAATGAGAATGAGCAAATGAAAAGCTTAACCAAGAGAAAAGCTAACCATGGTTGCAATAATGCACAAACATTATCATTACAAATCCAATCAAGATAAAGGTGATGGCTACAAATGACATGACCATTATCATAACTAAATAAAAAGAAAACCAAAGAATACTTTAGATCTTCTAAGAAGATCCAAGTCAACTTTGGTCAAATGGTCAACAAAGTCAATATGGTCAAATGGTCAATGTAATTAGCCATAACAAAATTATCAATGAAAGGATTAGTAAATAATGTCCCCGGCTCATTATGGTTTTGACCAAACGAACTGTCGAAACCCTAATGAGTCCGCCTCAAAATGGTTTTGACCGAATCAACTGTCAAAACCCTAATGAGCCTGCCACATAGTGGTTTTGGCCGAACCAACTGCCAAAACCCTAATGAGGCACCTCCTCCTTCATCGCTCCAGAAAACTGTGCATACACACCTGCATCCGTATTCCGTAGAATGCGGATGCGCAGAAGACAAAACAAATCCATCCGTGCAATACTAGGATCTGGCTTAAACCAAAGCCCACTAGTACTGCCTTCCCGAACATCATACGCACACAAGTGTACGTAAGTGATCGCAGCCCTGCCGTAAAACCATACGGCCTCTACACGTTTCGCTCAGTGCAGGGAAACTCTCTGTGTGGGACTCTAAAGACTCGACACTACGCTGGCAGTGGGTTTAACCACAGACCGCAAGCGGCACTAGCTGTACGTAACGGTCCCCAGGTAGATGTCGATAAGAAGGCCGATGAGGTAAACCCATCCGAACTCCTACTGAGTCTGTATATGACAATCTCCGTACAGTCCGGTCTGTTCGTCTGATACATCGTATGTCGGGCCTAGGGGGGCGGCAAGCGTCAGACCCCTAATAGCGGTACAAGTCGTGTCGGAGTGAAGCCCAGAACACCCTGAGATAACACTGGAACCTACCAGTATATCTCGCTTGCCCTGGCCAGGGACTACTCGTGTAATGGCTCTCCTAGACACAGCGCGATGTCAACCCCCAATACCGGGAGAGACGAATCCTGTCTAACCGTCACTGCCTCCAAGTGCTTCGGGACTGCTCCCAACTACTACCTGTTTGCACTACTCAGTAGAGTCGTGGTAGGGTAGCAATCAAAGAACAGTGGGAACACACTCGAGGCGAAGTGACAGTGTCAAGTCAGCGGACTAAGCTGTACTCATGTCACCTGAGAACTGATAACTGACGATAGGTATAATACCAACCATCAGTTCCCGACGAGTCCTGTCCAGTGTACTCGTAACCCAACGAGCACCCGCATACTATCTCAAGTACGACGTACCGACGGCTGTGGGACAGACCGTCTCCCGTGCTGGGATGAGAAACGCATACGCTAGTCTACTCCGGAGTATCGATGCCCTATCTCGATACTCCCACGACTAGGGACGTGTATAAGGATGTGCTTGTAGATTACCCAGCCCCCACGAGTGTGATCGCCATCACAACGCCGGTAATCAAGCAAAGATCCTAAGGGCTCTACTAATGCGTATAGGTGATAAATAAACACACATGTACACATTAAAGCAGAGACAAACCAAGTAGCATACTACTATATTGAGCAAGATTGTCTGTACAACTGTGAATATCCCAAGCTTCCATCAAGTAATATACATACTAGTATGATACAGTAATGGCCTCTAGGGCATATACACTAACAATCTCCCACTTGCACTAAGGCCATGTACTGGCGTATCGAAGACCTATCATCTCGATCAGCCGCTCGAACTGAGTCTGGGGTAAAGCCTTCGTGAATGGGTCCGCAGTGTTGTCCTTTGTGTCCACTCTCCGCACCTCGATCTCCTGTCGATCAATGATCTCCCTGATCAGGTGATACCGCCTTAAGATGTGCCTGGATTTCTGATGGGACCTTGGTTCCTTCGCTAAAGCTATAGCCCCATTGTTATCGCAATACAAAGGTATTGGGTCAACAATGGACGGAACCACCTGAAGTTCACTAATGAACTTCTTCATCCAGACCGCCTCTTTTGCGGCATCGCTTGCAGCAATGTATTCAGCCTCCATCGTCGAGTCTGCGACGGTATCCTGCTTGGAACTCCTCCAACATACCGCCCCTCCGTTGAGGGTAAACACAAAACCCGAGACAGACTTGCTGTCATCTTTGTCACTCTGGAAGCTTGAATCGGTAAAGGAGTCGACCCTGAGGTCTCCATTACCGTAAACCAGGAACATCTCCTTAGTCCTTCTCAGGTACTTGAGAATGTTCTTCACTGCTGTCCAGTGGTCCTCCCCTGGGTCTGACTGATACCGGCTTACCGTGCTCAACGCGTAAGCTACATCTGGTCTTGTACATAGCATCGCATACATTATAGATCCTACCGCCGAAGCGTAGGGTATAGTGCTCATGCGAACCCTCTCCTCGTCAGTCTTAGGAGACATCTTCTTGGAGAGGGTAATTCCGTGCAATGCGGGTATGTTACCGCACTTGGAACCCTCCATACTAAATTTCTTTAGTACGGTCTCTATGTACCTGGACTGCGAAAGTCCCAATAGTTTCTTGGATCTATCTCTATAGATCTTGATCCCCAGAATGTACGAGGCATCACCCAGGTCCTTCATGGAGAACCTTTGTGAAAAAAATAGCTTGACCGATTGTAGCATAGGAATATCATTTCCTATCAAAAGAATGTCGTCCACGTACAAGACTAGGAATACGACAGTTCGTCCTACAATCTTCTTATATACACAGGGTTCATCTTCGTTCTTGATGAAATCAAATTCCTTGATTGCCTCATCAAAACAGATGTTCCAGCTCCGCGATGCCTGCTTTAATCCATAAATGGATTTAAGCAACTTGCACACCTTTCCGCTGCTCCCACTGTCTACGAAACCTTCTGGTTGATCCATGTAAACGCACTCTTCCAAACAACCGTTTAGGAAAGCCGTTTTAACATCCATCTGCCAGATTTCATAGTCATGGAAGGCAGCAATGGCAAGTAGGATCCGAATGGATTTGAGCATAGCCACCGGAGAAAAAGTTTCATCATAGTCCAAACCAGGTCTTTGACGAAAACCTTTTGCAACGAGTCTAGCTTTATAGGTTTCCACCTGCCCATCTATACCAAGTTTCCTTTTGTAGATCCATTTGCATCCAACGGGTTTTACCCCAGGTGGAGCAATATCCATGGTCCACACTTTATTGGCGTACATGGACTCCATTTCAGATTGCATTGCTTCCTGCCACTTATCAGAGTCCCTACTGATAATGGCCTGCCTGAAACTGGTAGGGTCATCTTCTTCTAAGATGCAATCCTCTCGATCCCCGTCAATGAGAAAACCGTAGTATCTCTCGGGCGGATGAGAAATCCTACCAGATCTGCGGAGTGGCTGAGGTTCGTCTGGGGTTATTGAATCCTGAGGTTCTGTCAAACTTTCAGTTTCAGTTTGTGGTCGCTAAATTTCTTCCAATTCTACCGTGCTCCCACTAATTTCTTTTGTAAGAAACTCCGTTTCCAAGAAAACGGCATGCTGAGCAACAAACACCTTCTGTTCCTCGGTGTGGTAGAATAGATATCCATAACCATTCTTTGGATATCCCACAAACTTACATAAAACTGACCGTGCCTCTAGTTTATCCGGTTTATGCTTTTTAACATAAGCCGGACAACCCCATATCTTAGATCTTTTAAGATATGGCCTCTTTCCATTCCATATCTCGAACGGAGTCTTAGGCACAGATTTAGACGGAACATCATTCAATAGGTATGCGGCTGTCAGTAGCGCATGTCCCCAAAATGAAAGAGGCAACTCGGCACTACTCATCATGGAGCGAACCATATCCAGTAGGGTACGATTCCTCCGCTCCGAAACACCGTTGTGCTGTGGTGTATAAGGAGGAGTAAGCTGAGAGAGAATACCATTCTCTTTTAAGTAATCTAGGAATTCCGTGCTTAAGTACTCCCCTCCCCTGTCAGACCGGAGGATCTTGATACTTTTGCCTGTCTGGTTCTCTACTTCGTTTCTGAATTCCTTGAATTTCTCAAAAGCTTCAGATTTGTGTTTCATCAGATACACATATCCGAACCTAGAGAGATCGTCAGTGAATGTGATGAAGTACGAGAACCCACCCCTTGCATGTATAGACATCGGACCACATACATCACTATGTACGAGTCCCAAGAGCTCTGCTGCTCTTTCTCCATGTCCGGTGAACGGAGATTTGGTCATCTTTCCTTTGAGACAAGACTGACAAGTTCCATAAGATGAAAACTCGAACGCATTCAAGAGTCCATCTTTATGCAACTTACTCAGTCTTTTCTCTCCGATATGACCAAGTCTACAATGCCACAAGTAGGATTCATTCGTATCTGAATTCTTCCTCTTGCGTGTGTTTTGTATGTTGAGAACTGTATTCTGATTTAGAACGTAGATACCATTAAACAGTGTACCCTCTGCAACCAGTACCTTATCAAGGTAAATGTTCATGATATTCTTTTCAAGAACAAAGTTATATCCATCTTTATCGAGTAAAGAAACTGATATGATGTTGCAAACCATGGAGGGTACATAGTAGCAATCGTTCAAAATCAAAGTCTTGCCATTTGGCAATACTAGGTGATATTCACCGACGGCTGCCGCATTAACTTGTGCTCCGTTCGCTACTCTGAGCGACATATCACCCGGTGCAACTTTCCTACTTTTTCTCAGTCCCTGCAATAAATTACAGATATGAGATCCTGATCCGGTATCAAGTACCCAGGAGGTAGGGCTGACCGTAAAACAGTTCTCAATTACAAGAACACCTGAAGTAGATGCAAAACCATGCTTCTTCTTCGACTGGGTATCCTGGAAATCCATACAATCCCCTTTCCCATTCTCATACTCATGACTGTTGTCACAAGTTAGAGCTGAACCAACTTTCCCCAGTCCCGAATAAGAATTCGGATCGGTCAAGCGATACATTTTATTATCTTGATTAGGACGTGAAAAGGTTGCTGCCTGGAGAGAGAAAAGAAACACTCAGCGTATGCTCTTGCAAGATTAGATTGGTTTATTAATTTATCTAACCAGGATGTCTCCCACTGTTTACTCAAATTCTTCTTAAAACCTTTTTAAAAGAAGAACTAGCCGGGTTTTTAATTCACGTCACAATACTTGCTTAACCTTTCAGCCAGGCTAGTGTCGGTACTTCGAGGGAGGTTTTCCAACGCTTTCGCGAAGTTCCTTAATTAAAGAACCTCTTTTCCCTGGGGGCGTAACCCCGCTAACACCTTTCTAGACACCTACTAGGTTTATAGCATTGATCGTTAAGTGAAATAATTTCCCGAGAGTAAACCAACTCATCAGTGGGATCGGGATCCAACTGTCATTGTGTGATAACCTATATGGAATCCACTCTAGTCACCACACTCCAGAAGGTATGCCAAATCTGCAAGTTTCAGTTCTTTTGAAACTCCCGATGTGGTTTTTGCCCCTAACTGTTCATGACCTTGACTAGGTCAACAAGCCACAAACTGTTAGACAAGTTCTACCCGTCATAATCCTGATTGCATTAGACCCACCCGTACGTGCCCTTGACTAGGTCAACAAGGCCGCACGACTGTCCTAACCAATCACATTTGCAATCCACAGAAAAATATTATTTAGCTACCGTTCACTACGCCTTGACTAGGTCAACAAACGCAGCACGAATACTGAATAATATTAATCCGAAACGACGGAGGGCTACGGCTGGGTTTTTGGCGAAAAACCCGTTAACGTAATGAACTTGATATCGTTGAAGGAACCTGATTGCACCTTTTTGAAAATCATAGTGGCGAAAACTTTTGCTAAAGAGGTCACTCCCTGCGAAGGGATCTCGGCTCTTTCCTCGTCGAGTGAGGTGCTGGGCATTCATAAGATGAATACCTCGATGCAAAGCAAGAATAATCGACTATGGTAAAGTTATTACCCTGACGCAAACCTTTTGTCCAAGGGGTCACTCCCGATGAGGGGATCTCGGCCCTTGCCTCGTCGATTGAGGTGCTGGGCATTCATAACCGAATACCTCGATGCAAAACAAAAAGATGAACGTCCTTGTAATAACAGCTTTTTGAAAAACTTGTTCCAACAACGTCTTTTAGGTTTATTTTCTTGCATTAGTTCTTTTAATGCGTGATATTCTTGCATTAGTTCTTTTAATGCGTCGCATCATTTAAACCTACCATTGCAGAAAACAACCAAAATATGACGTACGCTTATGCCATTCGCATTCGCCACGGGGTCCCGTCATCACTCGTTAGGTTACTTAACTAACGACAGAGCGGGGGCTGGGCTAGCGCGGCTGTAAAACATAAGCAACGCCTAAATAGTAAAGCAATGATAGACATTACAGATCACAGATGAATACATTGGATATACTAGCAATCCGCAATCCTTACGAGCCTGCAACGAAAAGCGGATTACACGGTCGCGGTGAATAGCCAAATACCCCACCCAAGACCCCTACGGGTGCGGCAAACTACCCGCCAAATACTCGGCAGTTTGTGCACCCCCTCCATGGGTCTATTCTAGGAGCAAAAACAGTAAAAAGAATTATACAATGACGGCTACAACCCCGACCCGGTTGTGCGGCCAAACAAATAATATTATTACATCAATTTACATTTACAATGAATGAAAGAAAAACAAAAGCTCATCTCACATCCACCCCGGCTATTCACCCGCGACAGTCCAACACATTCATATACACATTCCAATATCAAACACAGATCATGTATAACCCCGATCAATCGTCTTATAGCGATTAGCCGACGTTCAATACATGCAAACATCACAGATATAACCTTTATAGTCAAAGTATATTGAAGTTCGGAAAAAATACGGAATTATAGGCCCCCAAAAACAAATTTCTATTCTGGAAAATCTGGGCACATATAATATATCTGAAAAATCCTAAAACCATGTCAGAAACATACTGCACCAAAATCGATGCAGTAACTCACCAAGTTGGCCGCGGTTCCGCGGCAAGAGCTTGCTCTTGCCGCGGAAGCGCGGCGCTTTGGTTGAGTCGCTGCCTTGTTTTTGGTGGTTTTCTTCTAAAAACCCTGAGATGATTTTTGGGCTATAACAAATTTTGTTTTGACCAGAAAAATTTTTAACAGAAACTCAGGTTTTTATAACTTGGTTTTTTTCGATTTTTCCGTTTCGAACTTCGATACACTTTACTACCAAGCTAGTTTATGTTTAGTTAGGCTCTGATACCACTGTTAGGTCCACGTTACCTCTCCCGGTACTTGCGGGGTTGCGGAAACGGTAAATCAAAATTTTTCTAAACTTTGTAACATGGACCGTAAAAGCCGGATCTTTGCTAAACTAAACTAGCATTCTTGCAAAGAAGAGTTAACTACTCGGCAAAGTGGTTATACCTCAACTTGAACTCCTTCACTTCTAGTTGTTGTTCTTCTTTGATGTTCTTCTCTTCTTGTTGTTCTTCTCATTGCTTGCTCAATGGTTGATCCGGACTTCGGTCACCTCCGCGGCCTCCTTGAGTCGAAGACGATCCACCCGAGAGATGTACACCGAGCTCCACCTCAAGCCGAGGTAACTAGGGCAAGGAGATTGCTAATCTAGAAGCCCTAGGTTGTGTAGAGAGGATGTATGGATGTGTTTGTCAAGTAGAATCCTTTTTCTCTCAACACATGAGATCAAAGGAGAAATCAAGAGGAGGAAGAAGGAGGAGATTTTCTAGCAACCATGGAGCTTCTCATTTCAAGAGAGAGAATGAGAATGAGCAAATGAAAAGCTTAACCAAGAGAAAAGCTAACCATGGTTGCAATAATGCACAAACATTATCATTACAAATCCAATCAAGATAAAGGTGATGGCTACAAATGACATGACCATTATCATAACTAAATAAAAAGAAAACCAAAGAATACTTTAGATCTTCTAAGAAGATCCAAGTCAACTTTGGTCAAATGGTCAACAAAGTCAAGATGGTCAAATGGTCAATGTAATTAGCCATAACAAAATTATCAATGAAAGGATTAGTAAATAATGTCCCCGGCTCATTATGGTTTTGACCAAACGAACTGTCGAAACCCTAATGAGTCCGCCTCAAAATGGTTTTGACCGAATCAACTGTCAAAACCCTAATGAGCCTGCCACATAGTGGTTTTGGCCGAACAAACTGCCAAAACCCTAATGAGGCACCTCCTCCTTCATCGCTCCAGAAAACTGTGCATACACACCTGCATCCGTATTCCGTAGAATGCGGATGCGCAGAAGACAAAACAAATCCATCCGTGCAATACTAGGATCTGGCTTAAACCAAAGCCCACTAGTACTGCCTGCCCGAACATCATACGCACACAAGTGTACGTAAGTGATCGCAGCCCTGCCGTAAAACCATACGGCCTCTACACGTTTCGCTCAGTGCAGGGAAACTCTCTGTGTGGGACTCTAAAGACTCGACACTACGCTGGCAGTGGGTTTAACCACAGACCGCAAGCGGCACTAGCTGTACGTAACGGTCCCCAGGTAGATGTCGATAAGAAGGCCGATGAGGTAAACCCATCCGAACTCCTACTGAGTCTGTATATGACAATCTCCGTACAGTCCGGTCTGTTCGTCTGATACATCGCATGTCGGGCCTAGGGGGGCGGCAAGCGTCAGACCCCTAATAGCGGTACAAGTCGTGTCGGAGTGAAGCCCAGAACACCCTGAGATAACACTGGAACCTACCAGTATATCTCGCTTGCCCTGGCCAGGGACTACTCGTGTAATGGCTCTCCTAGACACAGCGCGATGTCAACCCCCAATACCGAGAGAGACGAATCCTGTCTAACCGTCACTGCCTCCAAGTGCTTCAGGACTGCTCCCAACTACTACCTGTTTGCACTACTCAGTAGAGTCGTGGTAGGGTAGCAATCAAAGAACAGTGGGAACACACTCGAGGCGAAGTGACAGTGTCAAGTCAGCGGACTAAGCTGTACTCATGTCACCTGGGAACTGATAACTGACGATAGGTATAATACCAACCATCAGTTCCCGACGAGTCCTGTCCAGTGTACTCGTAACCCAACGAGCACCCGCATACTATCTCAAGTACGACGTACCGACGGCTGTGGGACAGACCGTCTCCCGTGCTGGGATGAGAAGCGCATACGCTAGTCTACTCCGGAGTATCGATGCCCTATCTCGATACTCCCACGACTAGGGACGTGTATAAGGATGTGCTTGTAGATTACCCAGCCCCCACGAGTGTGATCGCCATCACAACGCCGGTAATTAAGCAAAGATCCTAAGGGCTCTACTAATGCGTATAGGTGATAAATAAACACACATGTACACATTAAAGCAGAGACAAACCAAGTAGCATACTACTATATTGAGCAAGATTGTCTGTACAACTGTGAATATCCCAAGCTTCCATCAAGTAATATACATACTAGTATGATACAGTAATGGCCTCTAGGGCATATACACTAACAGAGAGGGTGGTGCGACGAGTAGAGGAGGGTAGTGGTCGGCTCTGGTGATCGAGGGGGAAAGGAGGTGGTCGGAGGTGGCGCGGGTGACGTCGACGAGGGTCGACGGCGCGTTTTCCGGCGAACTGCAGAGGGTGGTAGGGTTGTGGTTATGGGTTCTGTGGTCCGGCGAGGGGAGGAGGAAGGCGACGACGAGGTCGGGACGAGGAGGAAGAGAGGGAGTCTCAGGCGTCGTTGGTGACGGGAGGCGGCGTCGACGGCGAGATCTGCGGCCAGGTGTGGCTATGGGGTTGGGTTGCACGGGACGTGGGAAAGGAAGAAGGAAAGGGTAGCGGTCGAAGTCGAGGAGGCAAGGGTGATGGTGGTGGTGTCGTCGGCGTGGGGGCTGCGGCGGCGACGGGTACGGTGGCGGCTAGGGTTCACGCGAGGGATCGGGGTTGTTCTGTGAAGACGAAGACGACGAGGGAAAAATTTAAATAGGGATAGAGAGAGAGAGAGATTAGAGGAAGAGAGAGGAGAGAGAGAGAGACAGTGAAAGATACTGGAAGAGAGAGAGAGGATTAATAGGCGGGGCCCACAAAAATTAAGCTTCTGATTGGCCAGCGGAAAAGATTTTGAATTAAGGAAATATTTTTTTTTAAAGGATTCTGAATGTTTAGTTAACAGAAACGAAAATATTATAAGGTTTAGATTTTAAAATTAAATTGGGATTTTGGCGCTAAATGAAACATTTCCAAATCGCGCCCGGGTTGCGCCCAAATGTTTCAAATTCAAATTATAGGATTTTAAGCGAGTTCCAAATTTTGAAAAGAGGTGTTTAAAGATTCAAATGCATGCCCCCAAGTCGGACACTTGCACGCGCGCGTAGCCGTCCAAACTTGCCCGTTTAACCGAACGGGAAGAAATCTCGACACGCGGACGCTACCACGCGACTAGTGGCGACGAGTAGGCCAACATGGATATTTTTAATTTCATTTTAGGTGTTAAAATTTGTTACGTGCCAAAAATGACTTAACCGGTTAAAATTTAGCAGTAAGCACCAAACAATCAAAATAATTGGAATGAGCAATATATAACACTCAACTAGTAATAGAAATAGTATTATTGGGCTCGGGTGTTACATCATACCGAACTACAAAAGAATTTCGTCCTCGAAATTCCAAGAATGCAAGATAGCTAACTACGGAAAAAGGTGAGGAAATTTCTGCCGGATCTCGTCTTCTCATTCCCAAGTGGATTCTCCATGCGATCGATTACCCCAAGAAACTAGCACAAGAGGGATAACTTTGTTCTTAAGAACCTTTTCTCTTCGATCCTTGATTTCAACTGGTCGCTCCTCAAAAGTTAGGTCCTCCCGTACGGTCAACTCCGAATGATCCAAGACGTGAGTTTCATCACGAACATACCTCCATTGCTGAGACACATGAAACACATCGTGCACTCCTGCCAATGACTGTGGTAACGCCAAACGGTACGCTACCTCTCCAACACGCTCCAATATCTCAAAGGGTCCAACGAATCGAGGACTAAGCTTTCCCCGACTTCCAAAGCGAATCAACCCTCTAGTCGGTGATATCCTCAGGAATACCAAATCACCCACGGCGAACTCTAGAGGTCTTCTTGACGTGTCGGCCCAACTTTCTGATTGTATTCACCTTCTCGACTGTCTGTACCACCAAATCTGGTCCTAGTAACCTTCGTTCACCAACATCATCCCAACAAACCGGTGAACGGCACTTACGACCATACAACGCTTCAAACGGAGCCATCTGAATAGTCACTTGGAAGCTATTGTTGTACGAAAACTCCACCAGGTGTAGATGATCCTCCCAAGAACCTTTGAAGTCCAACATGCAAGCCCTCAACATATCTTCAAGGGTCTGGATCGTTCTCTCCGATTGTCCATCAGTCTGAGGATGATAAGCTGTGCTAAACTTCAATCAAGTCCCCAAACTTTCTTGCAAACTCCTCCAGAAGTGCGACAGGAACCGAGTGTCCCGATTGGACACGATGCTCACCGGTACTCCATGCAATCTCACAATCTCCTGCATGTACCGCTCTGCCAACGTCTCCGTCGATTGACCAATGCGAAAAGGAATAAAGTGAGCTGCTTTGGTCAACCGATCGACAATCACCCATACTGCATTGTTGCCCTTTGGACTCCGCGGTAAAGCCGTCACGAAATCCATGGTTATATGTTCCCACTTCCACTGAGGAATTGGAAGTGGTTGCAACAAACCAGTAACCCTTTGGTGTTCAGCCTTGACTTGCTGACACACCAAGCACTTAGCCACGAAGCGAGCAATCTCCCGTTTCATACCTTCCCACCAGAAGTGCTGTCGAATATCTCGGTACATCTTTGTTCCTCCTGGATGTACGGAGTAAGCTGAACTGTGTGCCTCCTTCATAAGCTCTTCACGTATATCCCCTTTTGGCACACATACACGGCTACCATATCTCAACGAACCGTCTTCGTGGATCAGTAAATCGGTTCGTAATCCGGCTTCAACCTGCTCTCGAAACTTTTGCAGTCTAGGATCCTGCGATTGTGACGCTTTAATCTTCTCAACTAAGGACGACTGTACTTGCAACTGCATCAACTGTCCCGTAGCATGTGGTAGCACAACCTCCAAATCAAATCTCTGAAAATCCGCAATGATCTCCCTTTGTGTGGTCAATACCTGAATTGCTGGTAACCGACTTAGCGCATTTGGCACGACGTTAACTTTTCCCGGATGGTACTTAAGGTCAAGGTCGTAGTCGGCCATCAGTTCCAACCATCTGCGTTGCCTCATGTTCAACTCCTTCTGAGTGAATACATACTTCAAACTCTTGTGATCTGTAAAGACTTCGACTCTCTCGCCCAAAAGGTAGTGTCTCCAAATCTTCAGGGCGAGGATCACGGCTGCAAGCTCCAAGTCATGAGTCGGATAATTCTTCTCATGAGTCTTCAGTTGTCTTGATGCGTAAGCGACGACCTTCCCATTCTGCATCAAAACACATCCCAATCCTTTTCCAGATGCGTCGCTGTGAATCACCAGTCCTCCTGAATTATCCGGTACAGTTAGGATAGGGGCGGTTATCAACTTCTGTTTCAACGTCTCGAAGGCCAATGCACATCCATCCGTCCAAACAAACGGTACCTCCTTGCGCGTGAGCTTGGTTAACGGCTCAGCTAAACGAGCGAAGTTCTCCACAAATCTTCTGTAGTATCCGGCGAGTCCAAGAAAACTTCTTATCTCCGCAACATTCTTTGGAATAGGCCAACCTCGAACGGCTGCAATCTTCTCGGGATCAACGGCGATTCCATCGCCCGACACAACATGCCCCAGAAAATTTCACTTCTTCCAGCCAGAATTCGCACTTACTCATCTTCGCATACAATTTCTCCTGTCTCAGCGTCTGCAGGGCGATCTTTAAATGCTCAGCATGCTCCTCCGGACTCTTCGAGTACACCAGAATATCGTCAATGAATACCACAATAAACTGGTCCAAGAATGGTGAAAAGATCCTGTTCATCAAATCCATGAATATTGATGGCGCATTAGTCACTCCGAAGGGCATCACCAAATACTCGAAATGTCCATATCGAGTTCGAAACGCCGTCTTGCAAATGTCTTCTGCTTTCACTCGGACCTGATGATATCCTGATCGCAAATCCAGTTTCGAGAATACCCTCGCGCCACTAAGCTGCTCAAAAAGTTCTCCAATGCGAGGGATCGGGTACTTGTTCTTAATAGTCACCCGGTTCAATTCTCGATAATCAATGCACATCCTTCTCGTGCCGTCCTTCTTCTTTACTAAAAGAACTGGAGCTCCCCAAGGTGAGTTGCTGCTTCGAATCCAACCTTTCTCGAGTAGTTCACCAACTTGTTTCTTAACTTCTTCCAATTCCATCGGTGCCATCAGATAATAAGATTTTGATACTGGCGCTGCACCAGGAATAAGGTCAATCGCAAACTCCACATCTCGCTGCGGCGGTAAGCCCGAAACATCTGCAAATACATCCATAAAGTCGCGAACAACTGCCGGCTCTTCATTACTATCAACTGCCATAGCTGCAAGAACACTGTTTGTCGGCCTAGCCCTAAACTCGACTGGCCCGACAAAACTGCTTCCTTACCGCAACTGCTGTCTACATAGTTGGTTGTGGAAGGTCCAGCGAGACTACTGAGTCTCGTCCATTCTGCTGCATGCACGTCCACGGTTGCTCCATTCTGTCTTAGTCCGATGAACTTCTCTTCCATTTCCTCCCGTGCAGTCCGCGGGAAGAATTTCTCCAGGGACTCTTAGAAAACTCCGCCCAACTGATCGGCTAGGGCAAGCGGGTCTCCTCCACAAGCCATCACTCTCGGCGTAAACCACTAGCTGAAATGCGCACCACATCAACTCCTTTGTCCTCTGGAATCTGTGTCGCAATCAGCAAATTCTCCGCGTCACTAGCCACTGCTCGGCTGGCAACGGCTCCTCCAGACCAGTGAAAGTAGACGGACCCAAAAGTCTGAAATCTGCTACAGTCCCTACTCGTTCGACTGGTCTAGTTCCATCGTTGTTTACAGACTGCTGAACGATCTGCAAACCTTCCTGAAACGAATCTGCTATTGCTAGATCAGCTCAGTCTGTCTCTATGATTTCCAGCATTTCTCTTATCACTCCAAGCATGGCGGCTTCGTTCACACGCCTCTGGTACGTCTTCAACTTCTTACCTGTCATAATCCTGAACTCAAAACACCCAACATTAGTATGATGATAGATTCTGAATGTGGATTAAGGCTAGAACTCCAAGATACTTAAATAGAGTACCGCATTGTAGCTATGCCGCGGTATCATAGCCGCAATTACTTAACTCCACCCAAGTCGCCCAAGTCCTAGGGATAACAAGAAATCAGGTTTCCGAGTCGACATGCAAAGTAAGTTTGCACGTCGTAAAAGATATAATTCGGAAGAATGTGATTCAAGAATGGCAAACGGTCAAGGTGGCAGGACATGTTTCCTAATCACGGGTATTCTGATTCGTGTATCGGGTACAATACCCAACTACAAAAGAATCAACCCAACTAACCTATGGCTCTGATACCAAAAGAACCATGTCACGCCCCGCTTCCCAGAATACGCAAGATTGGGCACGTGACATAGCCAACCATGCTACCTGTGGGTAGGAAGTATCCATCCACAGTCACATTACGGTTGTAGAGATATCAGGAACAAGATAAATAAACTATCTAACACATGTCCAAATCCATAATGATAAGAGTCAATGAAAAATAAATGCGGAAGCAATGATCCAATACAATAATGGAAAGGTACGTCCCATAATGCGGGATCGAACCTGGAAATAAAATGCAATAAATGAACTAACCACTGCAGAACTCACAAATCAGCCTGCTGGCTGAAGTACTCCTGCTCGGTCAGCGACAGTGGTAAAGAATCTGGGCCATGCAAAACCCAGACGTCAGCGCGTCATGTCAACCAAATAATATAATATAAACATGGTAATAAGCAATGCAGGTATGAACATGAATAAAGCAGTACTAAGAAATAACAGAGCAGGGTAATGTGCAATGGTGACTAAACTGTCCTATCAGGTTTCTACTCTATAGTCTTTGAAATCAATTGATGAATCGTCGATGTAACTCAATAGTATCCCGTGCGTGCCCGGGACCACGGTCAAGGTTCTCGGGGCTGACTCCGAGACGTGCCGCTAAGCAGTAATAGGTAGTAGGATGGATGAGTGATGTCAGCATCATCACTCCCGGACTGGCCAAGCCCGTAAGACTGATCAGAACAAGTATCGAACTGTTGAGTTACAAGTCGGTTTCACCTTTGATTTCCCCATACCCCCAAGTTATGTATGTCAGGTCAGGTATTCAGTAGTCAAGGACTAATGCCAACACAACATCAGGTAAAAGTAGGTCTGTCTGGATAGACAGCAGGAATGGTCAGGTTTGTCGGCATTAGGCATGAAATCAGGTAACAGGTCAGGTCACGTTTCAACAGGTTGAGTCGATATGTACAGGGTGTCATGTCCGGTGTATCAGTACATGTGTCAGGTGTATCAAGATCGGGTCAATATGTAATGCAATCAAATGTACGCTTATAACAGGTATAGTAACGAATAAGGAACAACAGCAGGAACAGTAAATAACAATATTATTCCAGGTAAACACAGTGATGCTTTGTATTCTCTTATTAACAGGTTCGAGCACCCTTGGGGTGCAATAATCACAGTGTAGCGCAATATTAATAACAGCAGGCAATAAATATATAAGTGTGCGACTATTATCCTCTAAATATTAAAATGATTAGCAGGTAGTTGTTATAAAGGTTAGGTGGCAAAATACGATTTAGGTGGCAGTATTATAATATACATCATGTTTCATCCAATGAGATAAGTAGCAATACTAGTTAATATAGCAAGTTTGTGAGTCAAGCATTTAATTAGTTTAACGTAGCATGTAGCAAGAAATCTTGCCTCGACGGTTTCGCAAACCGGAAAGCACGGATGCAAAGTCAGCAGAAAACACGGGATGGGTCCACGGGCCACGGATCGAGTCCTAACAGCGAACAGCGGGACCACACGGACCAGGGTACTTCGCTGGAGCGTCGGGTCCAAACGACGGCACGGTCGGATTCCGGCAAAAGTCATCGGCAACGAAGTTAGCAACACGATAAACGTACTAAGATCAGCAGGGGGGATTTCGCACAAAAGGAAAGATAAGGGATGCTTACAGGAAGACACCAGGGGGCAGCCACGCGGGCTCGACGGCGCTGGAACACCGGCGAGGCAGCGACGGCGGCTGCGAAGGTTGGACAGCCTCGGGGTTCGCTGGAGAGGGTGGTGCGACGAGTAGAGGAGGGTAGTGGTCGGCTCTGGTGATCGAGGGGGAAAGGAGGTGGTCGGAGGTGGCACGGGTGACGTCGACGAGGGTCGACGGCGCGTTTTCCGGCGAACTGCAGAGGGTGGTAGGGTTGTGGTTATGGGTTCTGTGGTCCGGCGAGGGGAGGAGGAAGGTGACGACGAGGTCGGGACGAGGAGGAAGAGAGGGAGTCTCAGGCGTCGTTGGTGACGGGAGGCGGCGTCGACGGCGAGATCTGCGGCCGGGTGTGGCTACGGGGTTGGGTTGCACGGGACGTGGGAAAGGAGGAAGGAAAGGGTAGCGGTCGAAGTCGAGGAGGCAAGGGTGATGGTGGTGGTGTCGTCGGCGTGGGGGCTGCGGCGGCGACGGGTACGGTGGCGGCTAGGGTTCACGCGAGGGATCGGGGTTGTTCTGTGAAGATGAAGACGACGAGGGAAAAATTTAAATAGGGATAGAGAGAGAGAGAGATTAGAGGAAGAGAGAGGAGAGAGAGAGACAGTGAAAGATACTGGAAGAGAGAGAGAGAGGATTAATAGGCGGGGCCCACAAAAATTAAGCTTCTGATTGGCCAGCGGAAAAGATTTTGAATTAAGGAAATATTTTTTTTAAAGGATTCTGAATGTTTAGTTAACAGAAACGAAAATATTATAAGGTTTAGATTTTAAAATTAAATTGGGATTTTGGCGCTAAATGAAACATTTCCAAATCGCGCCCGGGTTGCGCCCAAATGTTTCAAATTCAAATTATAGGATTTTAAGCGAGTTCCAAATTTTGAAAAGAGGTGTTTAATGATTAAAATGCATGCCCCCAAGTCGGACACTTGCACGCGCGCGTAGCCGTCCAAACTTGCCCGTTTAACCGAACGGGAAGAAATCTCGACACGCGGACGCTACCACGCGACTAGTGGCGACGAGTAGGCCAACATGGATATTTTTAATTTCATTTTAGGTGTTAAAATTTGTTACGTGCCAAAAATGACTTAACCGGTTAAAATTTAGCAGTAAGCACCAAACAATCAAAATAATTGGAATGAGCAATATATAACACTCAACTAGTAATAGAAATAGTATTATTGGGCTCGGGTGTTACACATAAAAACACATGTCAGCAACGTAAGTAAATATGCGTATTTCAATTGTCGTTGATCTATAGCAACGAAACTGGCGATACACCACATATTACATTTACGGTCGCAGAAAAGAAAATGAAAAACTACAACAATTGGAATTGACACTGCCCTTAGACATCATAAACCCGGAATATCACATATTCAGGATTTCATGCCTTACAATGCAAATTTTACATTTAGGTCTCATTCATGAAAACACTTTTCAAAAGAAGTCGGGTAATTCAACAAGATTCCCGATTTCACCCGAGACCGAAATGTTAAGCTTGCACACATCAAATCAATTCCACTTATTTTATCACAATCTCAGATAACTAGACTATGTTAAACTTTCCGATCGAATAAACAAACACCCAAAATTTCCCAAACATCTCAACACTTGAGCGGAGTTTAAATGGTCCCCAGAACATGCAACAGCTCCAATGAACCAGCCGTAGAAGGGTCAACCAATGCCTCACCTATGGCACCGCTGAACTACCATAAATCCTAGGGTTTAGTGGCGGTTCTGACGATCACAGAATCGTGTTAAGGTTTTGTTCTTCTAGAGGGTTCACAGAATCGCTTGCATGATTTTCTGAAAGTTTTAAACTAAGAAAAAATCTAACACTTGGAAAATTTTCGGGAAGGGAAAAAGTGAGTTATTGATATCCGTTCGAATTTTTTACCACTGTCTAAAATACCCGAAACAACATTAGAATTACGAATACGAAACACTCCGAATTGGTTTTGCATAAAGATAACATCACATGCAAATTTAGAAAAAACAAACAACACCTGAAATACCAAACCCCAGAGACTGGAACACCACCCAAAACCCAACCCTAAACTCCCTTAAAAATCCGAGCTCGCCGGAATTTTTGCCCATGTGGCCAGCCAAAATCCGAGGAGGGGGAGTGAATTTTGTACAGTGTTCATATTGTATCACATACAACATTCTGCAGTTGTTTAAAAATTTTTTTTGACACCTTAAAAAATTCGACAGAAACTTGAGTTTTGATTCGGATGTTTCGGAGTTGTTTCGGTTTCGTAATCCTACACAATCCATCTAATTCTCTAGCTTAGCTCTGATACCGCGACGAGGCACAAGTTATATCATGAACGGCTGACCAGGCATGTCCCTCTTTCCTGCTACACTTATAACAAAAGAGAAGATATTTTTCATAACTATCTCATTCATTCATCTTCTTCTTCCTCATCCCATTTTAGCTCTCTTGACTTTGAGATCAAGAAGAAAAATAGTGAGAAATTTAATTCTAAAGTGAGCAAAATTCCTACTTCATCATCCTCTTCTATACTAGCCATATAGATTAGTGTGTTAGCTTCACTAATTACGTATTAGTGAAGAGAGAGCTTGAGTCCGTATTTCCTCTACGTAGATCATCATAAACTTTGAAAACTTTAAGTAAGGATGCATCATACATCTTGTGGAGCCTCTTAAGAGTTCGGGAGCTCGTTGATCGCAGCGAAGAGACCACTACTTGGAGTTGTGAAGTGAAAGAGTGGACTGTAATTCTACGGTAGCGCCCCGGCCGTCGATCCGAGGCCAAAATGCGGAAACAAAAACTTTTCCATAAACTTGAAACTGGTGCTAACGTATACTTTAAACCCGGATCGAACCATTAACCTATGACTAGCAACTAGAGAAAGGTTAGAAAGGCTATACTGATCGATCCGTGTCCTTCGGTCTTTAGCCACCATCTCTTGCTCCTCGCGGCATCTCCGATCTCCGGTCTCCTCGTCGGAAAGGGCACCACATCTTCGAATCCTTTTACGGGCTCCCGCTTCATCCGAAGCAACTCGGACACGAAGTTTGCTAGCTGACGTGTCCAAGGTGAAGTAGAGAATGTGTGTGATCACTTTGTCTCAAGTATCTATTGATTCTCAACACATGAGAGTGTATGGATAGAGGTTGAAGATGATGCCATTGGAGAGGAAATGGTGAGCTCAAGAAGAAAGAAGAGGAAGAAGAGCTTTCTTTTGTGTTTCTTGTTGCAATGATAAAATGAGAGTGAGATAGAATGATAAACACAAGAGCAAACCCTTGCCCCTTGGCTGCCCCCTCTCTCTCTCTTCTTATCATTTCAACACATAAATCAATCAATAATGTGACATATGCACAAAGAAAGAGATCATGAGTCATCACTTGTGCATGTGTCACAATTAATGCTCCTAATCATGACTTTGAGCTCATTATTTCCATTTGTAAACATTAATCCAAATGTTTATATAACAACCGAGTTCATTTATACCAATTGCAGTTCCCGTATTTACTTATCCATGGTATTTTCTTGATTTAGCGTGTTTGGGTGCAAATGGTATTTTACATTTTATTTTGCATTCGACCCGACCCGCTTGCTTGAACTTATTGATCCATATTTATAGATTATCTTGACTTGTTATGTAGACTGTGCATTTTCATGTTTAGTGCATATTGGCATTTCATCTGGTATCGCACATTTTACTATATAACAATTTAGGTCTCGGAAAATAAATTAAAATTGCATTACATAGCCTACATGATACCCCTAATCCTGTGGTAGCATCCGCGCATCTTGTTCTCGTCCCGTTCAGTGAAACGGACGTGTTTGGATGGCTACGCGCACGTGCGTGCATCCGTTCTTAGGGGTATGCATTTTCGTTACCTGAGCATTCATTTTGAATTTTGAAAGTCGTACATATTTTTTGTATTTTAAATCTGAATTTTAGACCCGACCCGGGCGCGTTTTGAAATATTTTGTATCCCGCCAAAATTCAATTTATTTAATTTTAAAATTTAGTTTAAATATTTTCATACGATTTCTTTAACAAACTGAAATCTCTTATCTAAAATTTTAAATCTAAAAATCTTTTAAAATTTTAAATCTAATTTCCTAACAAACTAACAACCCCTTTCTCTCTCTCTCTCTCCTCTGCATATATATATTTATATATATTTTATTTATTTAATTTTTCTTTCCTTATTTAATACACAACCTCTTCTTCTTACTTCTTATTCTTCTTTCTTCTTTCTTTTTCTTGATCTTGTTTCTTGATTCTGGTGATCGCCGCCGGAGCCGTGCTCGTCGCGGACGATACGAGTGATTCAGAGAACGTACCTGACTTGCGTGATCACCCTCGTGCGTTATTTGGAACCGTTCCGTATACCGTGCGCGCGTCGCGACATTTCGCCGACAAAGGACGTTCCGTACACATCCGTTCTTGTTCCGTCTGGGCAAGTTAATCTTGCTACATGCTATATAATTCATTTTATATCTATTTAAATAAATACCATACCTATATTTTAAATCTAGTACCCCATGTTTAATTTTATAACGTTTCGATATTCCGTTTGCATCCGTTTATATCATTTTAAATCTAGAACATGAAAACTTATCTTGTGACATACTAGATTACATTATACTACATCCATATCATTTAAAATATACATCGTCATAATATTTCTTATTATTATCTTTAATTAGTTTATAATCTGCATTTTATAATGTTATACATTTGAAAATATTATAGTTTACACATGAAACGTCGTTGAAAAAGCGGATACGACAAATCTGAAATTTACTGCACACCTTATCTTATAAAATTCATTATAAATCATAGAAAAATCATTAGTATACGTTCTTTAGTTCGTTACGAAGATAACTCATAATAATATAACTCTATGAAATATTTACTTGCAAAATAAATTGTTTAAATAACGTAAAATGCAAATGAAAATGTCTCTAAACTGCTGTCCAGGGAAATTCTAGCAGCAAACTTTCAACTTCGAATGTTCATAGATTTTTGTAGGGACAAGTTGAGATGCTTATACTTATAAAAATGAAAACCTTATTGAATTATCTTTGTTTTGGTATAAGACACGTCTCTTTTGGAGAACGTTTGTTATTTTTAAGCTATTTTACGAATCAGGGTGACGCTGAATTTCTGAACGGAACTTTCTTGTGCATGGTTAATCAATACCACTTTTATAGTTATTAATCAGTTTGAATATGTTATCCATGTTAATATTATTATATCAATATCTATTTAATAAATAATAGCGCTTGTGTTTTAATATTCAACAAATTTTACCGATTTACAGTTTTATAGTATCCGTCTGTATCCGTATGGTTTATTACATATCTAGTTGCACGCCGAGACCATATTATTTCATTTTACTGTTACATTAGCATCCCATACTTGATCTTGTGCATCCTACATAGTCATGATGTAATCCCTGATAAATATTTGTGCATCCATACTTTACCGTGCATCCGTACTTGCTACAGTTTTAGTATGAGCATCCGCTTGACACATGTGCACTACCTGTTGGATATATGTATGCCCTAGAGGCCATTATGTGATAGTGGATGTATCTATACATGTATATATATATTCAGTTTGCATTCTTGCTCGACATGATAGTATGCTATCTGGTTCTTCTTTATCTGACATGTTTATTTGATCATGCTTTTATTCATTCATACATGCTGATAAAGCCCTGAGGATATCGGCTTGACTACTCTGATTATGATGGAGATCATACTAGTGGGACATCTGTAGTCTATAAGCATATCCTGGAACGTCCCTAATCGTAGGTATATCGAGATGGGGGCATCGATATACCAGAGTAGACTAGCGTATATGATACTAGACCCATGTGATGGGCGATGGATGTTCCCACATTCATCGATGTTTGACATCAAGATCATATACGGGTGCTCAGTGGTGACTGGGTACACTGGACGGACTCGCCGAGAACTCCTATATGGAATTATATCTATCGTCGGATAGCAGTTCTCAGGTGACACTGGTACAGGTTAGTCTGTAGACCCGAGATCGTCATGGAGTCTTGTGTGTTCTCCCACTGCACTTTGATTGCCACCCTACCACGGCTCTACTGAGTCGTGCAAACAGGTGGCCGTTGGGTACAGTCCCGAGACACACGAAGGCAATGAGCGATAGGAGGGGTTTCGTCTCTCCCGGTATTGGGAGTTGATGCTGTGCTGTGCTCGACTGGTTATAACAGCAAGTCCCTGGCCAGGGCTGCTGAGATTTGCTGATAAGTGTTATCAGTAGTTTCTCGATCTGTTATAGACCATTCACCGACGCGACTTATTGAGTTATTGGGGTCGACGTGACCATCCCTAGGCTCGATATGCAGCATATCTGACGAAGAGATCGGACTGTACGGAAGTGTTGCCGGATGGCTCGACGGGAGTTGTAGCAGGTTCGCTTGTTGTCTTCTGATCGTTCAATACCCGGGTGGCCGTTACGTTTAGCTGACCTCTTGCGGCTTGAGGGCACTTGATATGATCATTACCCTCTGCCGGCGTATTGACGAGTCTTAGAGTCCCACAGAGGAGTTACCCAGTCCAGGCGAAACGTTGTGGTGCGCATATGCGATATGCGCATGCACCCGATTGAAATGTGCGTATATGATACCGAACATTGATCGGGTGAACTACTTTTGGTGGGGTCATATGAGATATGACCGGATTGATAAATCAAGTGTTGATTTATCATTTAACCATTAGTTTTCTCACTCAAAACCTTTCTAGGGTTTGATGGATGTATGCATGCATGCATGTGTTTCTATTTTTCTTTTCTAGTTTCATGCACATGAAGATGTGCATACATGTACACATACATATATCAAACCATCATGGTTGATTATATATGGAAATGGTGGCAATATAAGCCTCACACCATAGATTAAACAATGGATAATTATTTAATTTTGGTTTTAAAAGAAAATGAAAAGGAAAGGATAATTATGCTAGTTTCTACATGCTTCTTTTAACCTAACCATTCTCACCCACCACTAAACCATGGTTATCTTTTCCTTTATCATTCTAAACCCAAGTTAAATTAATCATCCATCATTTAATCATGGTTGGAGTCAAGAAAGAAAAAATATATAGTGATATTTATTTTCTTTCACAAGTTTAACCTCATGGTTATCTTTTTATCTCTTAAAGAAAATTAGCCACCATTTTCATCCTTCTTCATCTTCTCCTCTCTAGTTTTTTCTAGTGAGAAAAACACAATCAAAGAAAGGTTTTTGAAGTGAGATCCAAAGCCACAACAACATTCTACACAAGCTTAGCCGTTTCGTTTAGAGTGTTATCTTCGATTTGACGAAGTAGCGAGCTTGGACGGATATCTCCGCGGTGGATCATCGTGGACACAAGGGGAGTTCAAGAGGACCTCGTTTCAACACTAAAGAGCCTAAGGAGCGAAGCAAAAACGGGAGCTACAAAGGTTGTAGCCTTCAAACCCTAACTTTTGTTAGCTTTAAGTTTAGTAAACCCTAATTTTCTAGGATCGATCCACTTGCATGTTGGTTTAGCACCTTAAAAATGAAAACTTTAGGTCATGTGATGCTTCAAAACACTTCATAGGGTGCTATACTAACCTTACACTACCTGTTATGACCTGATATACCACTGCTTGACTTGATACCTGATACACCACTACTTGACATGACTTGATATATGTATATACTACCTGACTTGACCGGATGTACCATAGCTTGACCTGTTACCTGATCTTGTTACTAATGCCAACAATCTTGACCTGTGGTCCCTACGGACATTTCCTGTTGTCTATTCAAACAAACCTGTACTTGCTTGATCCTGTGTTGGTATTAGCTCTATATTTATCAATACCTGATTTGAACACATAACTTGGGGGTATGAGGAAATCAGTATTGTAACCGAACGTAACTCAAAGGTCCATCTTATTGTTTGCCGTTTTTCCGGGCGTTACGGAATACCCATTGTTTGGCTTTTTTTGGGCGTTACGGAATACCCATTGTTTGCCGTTTTTCCGGGCGTTACGGAATAACCATTGTTTGCCGTTTTTCCGGGCGTTACGGAATACCTATTGTTTGCCGTCTTTCCGGACGTTATGGAATAATCACCGACGAGTTACGATGAGGATTATATTACTTGGTTTCGAAGACTTTAGAATAGATAACCCCGTAGCACAGTTTAGATATCTCTGCACGTCACTTATACTGACACATTCACCGTTATATATTCTCATTATATTTTTGCTCATACTCATACCTGCATGTCGTACTACCCCTGTTAATATTATTGATTGATGTTATGACGCGCTGACGTCTGGGTTTTGCATGGCCCAGATCCTTCTACCTTTGTTGCAGACTGATCAGGAGTATTGCCGCTGTTAGACCGAGCGGTGAAGATCCTGTTGGTATGCAGTCTTACTTTCCATGCGTTTCATTTATTGAATCCTTTGCTTCCGCATATTATCATTATTTCTTGACTCATTCATTCTGGCTCATGGACATGTACTAGATAGTTTAGTTTACTTTCCTGTTCTTGATATCTCTACAGCCGTAATGTGACTGTTGAGGGATTTTTCCTATCCACAGGTAGCATGGTTGGCTATGTCACGTGCCCATCTTAGCGTACTCTGGGAAGCGGGGCGTGGCATGGTTCTTTTGGTATCAGAGCCATGGGATATAGGTTAAACGAGTTTGATTCTTTTGTAGTTCGGTATTGGACCCAATACACGAATCAGAATACTCGTGATCAGGAACATGTCCTGCCACCTTGTTATCGTGATTCTTGAATCATATCTTTCTTTTATTCTTTGTTTTGACGATATGCAAACAACTTTGCATCTCGGCTTGAAACCTTTTGGTTCTCTATTGTTTCTTCCCGTTCTTTGATTCTGATACTAGGATTTGGGCGACTTGAGTGGAGTTATGTAATTGTACCCATGAACTGCAGCATGGTTACAATGCGGTACTCTATTTGAGTAACTTGGAGTCCTGGTCTTGATTCACTTCCTTATTCCATGATCGTTATACTACTTTGCTTCTCTTGGTTTCATTGCTTACCAGTTATTGTTTCATCACCAGTTTGAATCATGTTTACCGTGTTTGATCCTCTTCAGTATCTTGACTTCGATTGAAGTCATCTCGGTATCTTACTTGTTCTTGTTTCCCCCGCATTAGGATTGTTCAATTCTGGTGCATCCTTTTGTTGTTGTCGTCTTGGGAATGGATTTTCGCGGCACTTTCCACGCTCATATTGATTGTAAGGAAAGGAAAGTGATTCTCCAGATTCCCAGACATCCGGAGCTTGGTTTGCTGGAGGAAGCGGTTCTGTCGGGCCAGTCGAGTTTAAGGGCTAGGCCGACAAATAATGTTCTTTCGTCGATGGAAGTTGATAAGAAAGAAGCACCGGCTATAGTTCGAGAATTCATGGACGTGTTTGAAGACATATCAGGTTTACCGCCGAGGCGAGACGTGGAGTTCGCGATTGATCTTTTTTCTGGTGCAGCGCCGATTTCAAGGCGTATTATCCGATGGCACCAGTAGAATTGGATAGAGTAAAGAAGCAGGTTACCGAATTGCTTGAGAAGGGTT